>CM077562.1:20043170-21332810 GCA_039657345.1 Stephania japonica | reverse complement strand
TTTGAAGGTTTTCGAGACTTCGTATTCTTTTGATTTGATTAGGTGAATTTGAATTATTCAATATTTTAGTTTATGGAGATATATGGTATGTAATAAAATTTGAATTCCGCATACTACTTCCATATTATCTATATGCCATTCCGCATGTTGTTTAGGCGTGCCAGACCGTTATTTGGGTCTGGTTCTGGTATTAGGCTTAAATGGCGGTCTGGGCCAGACGACCCAACCCTAGGTTGGGGAAGCATCGTTTCAGATCGTGTTTTCCTAGTTTCCACACTTAAGATTTATCTCATAATACTTCCACCATAACCACAAGACTTCCGCTGTAATTAATATATTGCTAAAAAGTTTTAATTTTAAATTCAGTACTGGTATAACACGTGTATTTACTTATCCTGAATAAGAAGAATGAGGTGAATAAGTTAAAGAGGCTGACTAATACTTAGTTAAATCCTATGTCGATGGGATTAAGACTTAATTAC
Organism: Stephania japonica; assembly: GCA_039657345.1. Lineage (NCBI taxonomy): Eukaryota > Viridiplantae > Streptophyta > Magnoliopsida > Ranunculales > Menispermaceae > Stephania > Stephania japonica. The sequence goes on along the minus strand of CM077562.1, from coordinate 21,332,328 downwards.
AAGATTAGATAGGGCAGCACCTTGTTTAGGATTTCGGGCCGTCACAGTTATTATTAAAGACTAAGTTCTTGATAAGTAAGACACAAACTTGCATAAAACACAAACATTAGAGCTGGAAACCAGACAATCCTTGCCTAAGAACCATTTTGTTTGGAATTGTGTGAAAGAGAGTTGGGGATGGCTATTTGTGCAATTATGTTTTATATGTATGTGTACGTGATACTTACATAGTTTCTAATACCAATTTCGTTGTCAACGTGCAAACATCGATGACAGACGCACGCAAAAGTGACGATGTAGGTGCTAGTGGCATCCATCCTCCTACTTTGGCTGAGGATCTTCAGAGGCTGTTTGACCGTATAGTGGCTCAAAGACAACAGTTAGTCGACTTCATGGCATTCATGACGACACACTTTATGGTATTGATATTGGTCGCCCCAATTATCACTCCAGCTACTACTAGTGCAGCACCCCAGAATTTAGAGATTCTAATTGCACCGATAGAACCTGTAGTACACTGTCTACCAGAGTTGTCGATTGTTACGACACCACTAGTAGTACTAGCTAAGGATACACCTACATCTACTGTTGTTAAGGCCAGTTAATTGACGTAAGACGCCAAGCTGGTGAAGGAGTTCATCCGCTAACAACCGGCTTACTTCTCAGGAGAGAAAGATCATGATAAGATTAAGAAATGGATGTTATCGCAAGAGAAGCTTCATCTACTATTGGGGATAGAGGACATACTACTACTTATCCTTTTGTACTACACAATGGAGAAGGGGGCCGAGGTGTGGTGGCGCACCTCACTTGCGAGTCAAGACAATTTCACTTCTTAGGCGAACTTCAAGATGGAATTTTATAAATAGTATTTTTCGGCTACCATGAATAAGAGAATTATGAAGAAGTTAATGAACTTGCGATAGTTCGAGGGAGAGTCGGTGATTTTATACCAGGACCGCTATGGCTATCTGAAGCAGTTTGCTGGGGATCTCGTTGTGGAAGATGCTGACGATGCTTTCTACTTTGGCGATGGTTTGAGGCCAGACATAGCACACCACGTTGTCAACACTGGAACTCGATCAGCGAACCCTAGTTCACGAGATGCACGAGTTGGGCAAAAAATGAGAACAATTGGACAGTATCGAGGGTCAGAGCACCGATGCACAACAGAATGCATAAAGGCAAGGGACAGAGGAGAGGGAACGAGAAATTTCATAGTACAGGACTAGCGACGCCTGTTACCGAGATAGAGCCTCACTCAGATGTACCCACCTTGACAACTCCACCTAGGTTTGTACTACATCCTCCACAGGCCCACCAGTAACCAGGTGATCGAGGCCAAAATGTGTCAGGACAGGAACAAAACTAGGCTGTGTATGCAAGACAGAGGTGACCACTGACGTGTTATAGGTGTCGTCAAGTTGGCCACGTTTTGAGACAGTGCCCACTGCCCGTGAGCTATTAGCAGGTGGCATCGCAACCACAAAATCAGAGAGAGTTTATGTAATGGCAGTACCAGACCCAATGGCAGTAGGTGACACTATTATGGGTATGTTTAATTTATTTAATTCCATATTTCGTGTGCACTATTTTCATTTGAGCACAACAATGATTTGTTCTTCTTAATTTGCGAGAAAGTTTATAATAGGACAGTCGATGGTGAATCGATTTAGTGCGTAGTTTATCAGTTGAAAATGTAATGTAATGAGTAGGAGTAGTGTTATCTGAATAAGAACACCTAAACTACCTAGAAAGTCACGCCTAGCTAAATTCCTCTTGAGTACTATGACCAAAACACCGTATATAATTATGATGAGTATGTGGTAGTTGTGTGTGGACTTAAGTGAACATAGGTTGAAGTGGTCGGTGGACCTACTTGTGGAATTTGAGAAATACGGGCTTTGGGGCTAGTATCATTTGAAATTTTGGCTAGGGTAAATGTAATGAGGATAAAAATTTACTAAAGATTGAAAGATTATAACGACTAAGTAAAGATGAATTTCAGGGATGAAAATTTTATTTTGTTGGGAATATTTGTCACGACCCCAAATTTTTAAATTCAAGATTAGGACCGTAATCAGGGTAACCGACCCGTGACATGGACTCGCGTTAGGACACTTACATTGACCGAAGCACGTTGCCGAGGTATATTTTACATTTGATGTGGCGAATACCTAGTGTGTTGTATGTGTGTACCTTATACCTAGAATAATTAAGTTTGATAGTGTCGATGATTCGGCGCACTAGGAAACTTCCCCAGCTCGTTCGGTGGTCTAGGCAGTATATTTATGAAATTTTCCTAACTTTCTTGTACACCTAACATGAGCTTAAACACATCTAAATGACCTAAACACATCCTAAAACATGCCTAAGCATCTCATGAACCTAAAGGATTGTTCCAAGAGTTCAGATGCGTGAGTCAGAGTGTTAGGAGGCCGAATTGGGTAGAAAATTACGTGCTATGTAATTAAATCTATCAAGGCTCTTGTTTACATTTCATTTCTACTTTCTACTATTTTTCTAGTCTATTTCAACAATGTTTACGTTAGAAATCTCATATCATAAATTATTGCTTGGCTATGCTCAATTTTTTAGTGTTCTTATTGTGATATCTTATTGTGATGATTTCATGAATTCAATTCTAGTTCCTTATCTATTTCTTGTTGTTTTGATTATTAATGGGATTATATATAGCATCCTATTAGTGTAGATGAGTTTTTGAAAATGTACTCTTGTTTTTTCCCTAGTTAGTTACACTGAGCTACCACTTGCGGTTGAAGTGATGTAGTTCCTGACCAACAGGGTAATACCAGACTGCACTAGTTTCACCTATTGATCACATGGGGATCTCGATGACTAATAGGGTGATCTTAGGTACACTAGTGATACTAACTAGTACTTGAGGTTGATGTGACGTAACTTATAACCACTAGGGTGGTACCTGAGTGCGCTGCTAGTGGTTGAATGCTTTTTCTTAGTTCGATTTAATTTTTTTAATTGTGGTATCATCTAGCATAACCTTGATTTTAGTACCTATTCACTACTTTATTTTGTTGATGCCTTTTGATATATTTGGAAATATGGTATAAAATCTCTAGATTTTACTTTCTACTTTATTGTACTTACTATCCTTTTTATGATAATGGGTGTAGATCCATCTTTTAACAGACCTGTTAAGGAGACGATCAGTGAATACCTCTGAGCCAGTGGCCCGATCTAGTGACAGATGTTGTAGGACTTTTGAAGTTTTGTGTAATTATTACGTATATCTTTAATATACTTTTGGTATAAAGTATGCACAGTGATTGATGAAACCTCCCTATGAAGGTCTCAAAATTTCTCACCAAAGACAATCTCCCAATAACTCTAAATTTTGTGTTGAAATGCATGCAAAGTGATGGAGAGAATGCATTTGTTGTCTTATATACTTATGGTTTCATCAAGTATGCACCTCCGCACTTCTATGTCAATTCAATGGTCACTAATGACTCCTAACCCAGCATTTTCCAGCCCAAGTGACACTAAAACTTAACTCATGTCTTCAAAGGAGTGTGTGCTCATATCACGAGGTAAGTCAATGTGTGTACTTATTACCTATATCTTTAATATACATGACTTACGGTTTGAGCTTCAAACTTTTCCAGCTTACTACGTCTCTATTCAAGGTAAACGCACATCCAGACTACAATCTAAAGTCATCTATGTCAGTTTGAAAACTTGCATCTGTGTAACCATTTAAAACAAGCTCATCTTCCAAACCTCCTTAGACCAAGAAAACTCTTTAGTCATTCTCAAGTACTTAATAGTGTTTTTTACTGCTTTCGAGTGACCTTCACTGGGATCAGACTGGTATCTGCTTGCTATGCTTAAAGCATATGATACATCAAGTCGAGTGCATAATATGTCATACACAATATATCAAATAGCTAATGCATATGGAATTGTATTCATGCATTCTTACTCATCATTAGTCTTTGGACATTGAGTCTTGTTGAGACTTATACCATGAGACATTGGCAATGACCCTCATTTAGTGTCTTGCATACTGAACCTATTCAGTACCTTGTCAATATAAGAACTCTAATTTAGATCGATTTACCTTTTAGACCTATCCCTATAGATATTTTTAATCCCAAGGATATAGGATGCATCTCCTAAGTCCTTCATTGAGAAACATTTCCCCAACCAAGACTTGACACTCTACTAGGTTGGTATATCATTTCTAATGAGTAATATCTCATCAACATACAGTAATAGGAAAATAACCACACTCTCACTGACCTTCTTGTATACACAACGCTCATCTTCATTTTTAATGAAACCAAATTCCTTAATTGATTCATCAAAATGAAGATTCGAACTCGGAGAAGCTTGCTTTAATCCATAAATGGATATTTGAAGCTTGCACACCTTCCTAGAATTATCAGGATGAACATACCCTTCCGTCTGTATCATATACACGTCCTCAAGTAGCTTTCCTTTCAAAAAAGCTATTTTGACATCCATTTTCCATATCTCATAGTCATAACATGCAGCTATGGAAATTAGAGTTCTATTGAATTTAAACATGGCTACAGGAGAAAAGGTCTCATAATAATCAACACCTTAAGTCTATTTGAAACCTTTTCCTTCTAGCCGTGCTTTATAAGTATACACATTGGCATCCATATCAGTTTTTTCTTGAAAACCCATTTACATCTAATGGTCTTACCATCTTCAGGTAAATTAACAAGGATCAAAATTGGTTATCATGCATGGATTGCATCTCAAAGTTAATGGCACTAAGTCATTTATCTAACTTAGGGCTAGACACAACCTCCTGATAAGACCGATAAACCTCAGAGCGAGCTTCCCTTTGATTCCGAACCGTTTGTGACCCTTGAAAGGTGAGACTTTCAGGTATACATAGTCTCCCAAGTCGTATTGAAGTTCATCGTGATATTGGTCGTAGTATTTCTTCTGCCGCTCCTGGGCACCCTTAAGTTTCTGACGAATCTGCCGTACCTACTTAGTAGGATCAACAACAATCTCAGGACCAACTGTCACAACATCCTCTGGCTCAGCCCAGCAAGAAGGTGATCTACAAGGCCTACCATAGAGCGCCTCAAACGGTGCCATACCGAGACTCGCCTGATAGCTGTTGTTTTATGCAAACTCGCACAAATGAAGGTACTCTTCCTATGACCCGCCGTATTCCAAAACACACATCCTGAGGATGACTTCCAACACCTGAATCAACCTCTCAGACTGTCCATCTGTCTGTGGATGGAACGCCGTACTCAACTCCAGTCTGGTGCCAAACTGAACCTGCATGCTCTGCCATAATAATGAAGTGAATTGCGCCCCTCGATCTGACATAATCGATAACGGAACTTCGTGCAATCTGACAATCTCGTGCTCGTAGAGGATGCTCAGTATGTCAACTCTTTGTGTAGTGGATACCGGTATGAAATGAGCAGATTTACTCAATCGATCCACAATTACCCAGATGTTGTTGTGACCACGAGGAGATCGGGGCAAGCCACTGACGAAATCCATAGCAATGTGCTCCCACTTCCATCGAGGAATGGGTAGGGGCTACAACAATCCTCTAGGCTGTCGATGCTCAGCCTTCACACGTTGGCATATCTCACACGCTCGAATAAACTCCGACGCATCAGATTTCATCCCTGGCTACCAGAAAAGACGTCGCATGTCAGCGTACATCTTGGTTCGACCCGGATGCACAGAAAAATGGGAACGGTGAGCCTCCTAATGTATTTCGGTGCGTAAGTCAGCCACCAATGGAATCCACAGTCGCCCAAGATACTTCAAGCAATAGTCTATCGACCTACTCTAATATGGATACTCTGCACTGTCTACCATCTCACTGTAATGCTGGTATACTCATCTCCCTGCTGTCCCTCCAGAATAGTCTGCAGTGAAGCGATCTGCAATCTCATCTGACCACACATCTGTGTCCTGGTAGTCGTCGGCACGTCCACTGAACTCATCATCTCGGCTGCCTCAAGTAACGCATACTCGTGAGTCATATGACATACAACTACCTCTGCATCAAATCCTCTACGGTTCAAAGCATCGGCAACAACATTGGCTTTCCCCGGATGATACTCAAGTGCGAAATCGTAGTCCTTCAGGAATTCAAGCCAACGTCTCTGTCTCAGGTTGAGTTCCTTCTGAATAAACAAGTACTTCAAGCTCTTGTGGTCTGTATACAACTCGAAGCGCACGCCATACAAATGGTGTCTCCAAATCTTCAACGCAAATACAATCACTGCCAACTCTAAGTCATGGGTCGGATAGTTCCTCTCATGAACTTTCAACTGTCGAGATTCATAAGTGATAACTCGGCCCTCTTGCATAAGTACACCACCCAAACCAATATTTGACGCATCGGTATACACGACTAAGTCTTTCCCGGTCTCGGGCAAAGCTAATATAGGTGCGGTCGTCAATTTCTCCTTCAGAGTAGAGAACGCCTGCTCACACTCTTCGTTCCAATCAAACTTCGCGTTCTTCTGCGTCAGTTTCGTCATTGGTGTAGCGATCTTGGAGAAATCTTGCACAAATCAGCGATAGTAACATGCTAATCCAAGAAAACTGCGAATCTGAGTCACGGTAGTCGGAGTAGGCCACTCAATCACGGCTCTAATCTTCTCTGGATTAACGGCAACACCGTCAGCTCCAACTACGTGTCCTAAAAATCTAACCTCTGGTAGCCAAAACTCGCACTTGCTAAACTTAGCGCAGAGTCTGCAACACTGTTTTTAAATGTCCCTCGTGCTCCTCATGAGTCCTGGAATAGATGAGGATGTCGCCGATGAACACAATCACGAACTGATCTAGGAAATCCCTCATCACTCGGTGCATCAGGTCCATGAACATTGCCGGCGCATTAGTCAATCCAAACAGCATGACTGTGAACTAGAAATGACCATATCTCGTGTTCAATGCTGTCTTCTCTTGATTCTCAACCCTGATTCTGAGCTGGTGATAGCCTAATCTCAGATCTATCTTAGAGAACCACTGCGCTCCGGTTAATTGATTAAACAAATCGTCAATGCGCAGTAACGGGTACTTATTCTTCACTGTAACCTTGTTCAATTGCCTGTAGTCGATATAAAGCCTCAAACTACTGTCCTTCTTCTTGACAAACAACACTGGTGCTCCCCATGGCGACATACTAAGACTGATGAAGCCCAACTCTAGCAACTCATCTAGTTGACTCCTCAACTCCTCAAGTTTTTGAGGTGCCATCCTATACGGTGCTATCGAAATCAGTCTAGTCCTTGGGACTAAGTCAACGATGAAATCGATCGTCCGCTGCGGTGGTAATCCTAGCAGATCCTCAGGGAATACGTCGGTGAACTCGCACACGATCGGTACATCTGCTATGTCAACCTCCTGTCTCACACTAGTGCACATGACGCTAGCAACAGTCTTGGCGTCGCCACTCGTGGCCTCTCTGCCTCTGGTGATCGGAAGTAACGGTGCAGTACCCTGAATGCAAATCTCCGTACCGTTTGCCAATGGAATCGTGATCGTCTTTTCGTAACAACCGATATGAGCATGGTATGCTCCTAACCAATCCATGCCCAATAAGGCATCGAACTCAAGAAACTCAAGTACTCTCAAGTCAATAGGAAACTCGTAGCCCTCTACTTCTACCGGACACTCAACACACAGAAAGTTTGGGTAAATCTTGTCCCCAGCAGCCGTGCTAAGGATCAAGGGTCTACTAAATCTAATGGGTTTTAACCCTAACATGTCTACCATACGTCCGGAAATAAACGATACAGTCGAACCAGAATCGAACATGGTATGCATGAATGTACTACAGATAGAAATCATACCCTCAACTAGGTTTCGGGACGCCCCCGGATCTGGCTTAACTGCTGCCTGCACCCGCTCCCTCTGATGCTGATGATGTTGTGTCTGTGTCCTCTCAGGCTGAGTACACTGAGCCTGGATGTGGCCAACTCTCCCGCATCTGTAACATGTACGCGTATCCTGTGTACCCTGAGTCTGACCTTGTCTGCGACTTTGTGTAGGTCTCGGGATCTGAGTCTGTCCTGGCCTCAATGTCTGTCTCTGTCTACCTCATCTGCCAGAATCTCGGCCCGCCGTAGACTGTCCCTGTGACTGCTGTACAAGTCTCGTAGGCTGTGGAGGATGACTAGCGAAGCTCGGCACTGGTGAATTCGTCCGTGCTGGTCGAGTAGGTGGTGCAGTGGATCCTACACTCTAAGCTCTAGAATCTCGATAACGAAGTCTGTTCTTCCTCCGGTTCTTGTCCTGATGATCCTCTGATCTAGTCTCCAGTCTGACCGGTCTCGCCTCCTCTAGATGAGAAATCAGGTAACTCTCTCTAGCCAAACTCCGCTCGTATGCCATTTGAAGAATCCCTGGCTCGATAGTGACTACTGAATCTCCAATGGCAGGTAGCAAACCCTCAGTGAAATAGTAGATACGATCGGCCTCTGAATCTGCTGACCATCCCGCATAAGGTAATAACTGAATAAATCTGCCCATGTAATCCATCACTGGCTTTCCCACTAACTGTCGCAATGATGTGAACTCATTCCTCTTCGCCCGTAACACTGTCGGTGGGAAATACTTCTGGTTAAACTGGGGTCTTGAAATCGATCCGGTCTCGCGGAATGCCTCGAGTAGTGACAATGGTAGTCCACCAATCATCCATTTCTCCCTGAAGCATGGATGAGGAAATCGTCGTTTTCATGTGAACCTCAGTCGCGATGATAGTATGAATCTTCTCGTGATTCTTCAGGAAAAGCTCCGCCGTTGCTACGTCTGTACCACCAAAAAACTTAACTGGATCGCGCCTCTTAAATTCTCTCCACTGCCTCGCCTCAGCAGTGGCCCTAGGGCTCTTCTCCAGAGTAGTGACCGGAGTAGCGACGGGAGTAGTCTCTACAGCAGCCACCGGCGCAATCGGTGTCTCCGTCACTCGTACTAACTCTACCTGTAACGGAGGTGTCTCCGCTTTGGTCTATGTACCTGTAGCAGCAACTACTCCCTCAAGAATAGCCGCTAACAGAATCGGGGTGGTGGAAGCCGTAGCTACTGGAGTCTCCGTCCCATGAGTGGTAGAAATAGGCGGCAAAGGCGTAGTCGGAGTCAATGGTGTCGTGGTAGCCTGTGCGGGTGTCCTCAGTAACTGTACTAACTCCTCAAATATCTGGTCCTGCGTCGCAGCTCTCTGAGATAATGTACGTATCTCCTCAAGGCATTGTGACAAAATCACGCTGATATCGTCGCTCGGACCTGGCTGATCCGCCATCGTCATCTGAACAAGAAAACGAATTTCTCGGATCAATGGATAGCTACCGCATACAATATACTACAATCAACAATCAAAATATGTATAAACATCACATCCGACTTATCCCAACTCATCCCTTCGAACTAAAGTTCTAATTAGGATCGTAGGGTTTTTCACTCTAAGTTCAACCATTCCTAACTTTCGCTGTCTTAATGGTTTGTGTTTTAAATTAAGAGTCAGGTCGTTATAACCTTAGGCTCTGATACCAACTGTGACGGCCCCAATTTCCTCGTGCAATTGAGTACGCCTGACCTAGACCCGTGCAGGCCCTAAATCATCACTTGGCAACCTGACGAGCCTAGTTAGCCTTCAATTTTATCAATTTAGTAATTTATGAAAGAGTTATTGCATTAATATACATCGAAAGACTAAAACAATTTTAACAAAGGGAAATAACTCAATCAAAGGGAAATTAGGAATTTTATAAGTGTGGAAAACCCCGGTATCCATGTACAATTCGATAGGCATATATACATGATACCAGTCTCATAAAAGAAATACCAAGTTCAATGATCCCAACAATATAAGTATAAAACGATATACACATCGGCAAACAAAATATAAACAACTACTATAGAGTCTCTCAGATGTCGCTGCCAATCCTCACAGTAGATCACCTAGGCAGGGCCCCTTGCCCTTGCTGCTCTCCACCCTATTTGCACCCACTGTCACAAACTAGATGGTGAGTAACTGAATAAAATTGCTAGTAGTACTAGAAGAATGTAACAGTAATTTACGATTGTAACAAGAAAAGCAGTCTAAGTATCATGCGGAAATGAAATAACTGGAAAGTAAATAAATCAAGTGCATGATAAAGAGACTGATAGATAAACAATCGATATTTGCATGCTCTAAGATTCAAAAGAGGCCCATGAGTGGTCTATTTCACAGCAATACGACAAAGATCTCGCAAGATCTCCCCAGGCAATGTCGCAACACTAGCGCAGCATGAAATCGAGAGGCATCACAACACCTCTCGAATTCGGTACCCAGTACACACATCACTAGGGGTGGTCAGCTACCCCTGTAGAGGGCACCCTCGTTGTCCCAGCTAGTGCGGGACCACATGATACCTTCGAGACACACACTCATGCCAAGAACATACAACCAAGGAAAACGGAATGGAATATCAAGCAAAGGATCATTGCAACAATAACAACAAATAGAGGATGTATAAATCACATGTTATTTTCTTGCTGGTCTACTAACGTACATACATACGAGGCATGCATGTACTTACCTGAACTAGCGTGACCCGGTACTCACTCCGAGACTTTAAGGCATTTCCCGTGTTTCTCGACTACCTGATAATGGTTTAAGTCCCGAATATTGGTTTAGATTCAGTTTTAGGATGATTCTCATAAACTTTGTTTCAAATTGTTAGTTAGATTGACTTAAACAATTGTGAAAAAGTTCTCCAATTGAGTTGTATTCAAGTTACGTCGTGAGCCTGTGGCCCCGCGCCGTAATTGTGGCATTTTATACTTAAAACCCACGTACACCACACCTATGAATCCATATATTCGCTACAAAGTCACACAATCACACTCACGACACCGAGTAATATAAACACAACAAAGGTACTTATGCACATACCCCGCCACTCTAAATTAACTCATACATATGATGGGTCTTATACAACCACTATGCATTTTCAAGATAAGTTGCATGTATAGTGGGCTTTAGTTGAAGTAAAGAAGGTTATTGGGCCTCATTTGGGCCTACACTAGTAAGGATTCATTTACAAACACTTCTTCTTTTCTTTTTATACACAAACACTACACACCACTAAACTGTCCATACAACTCCCACCCAAACAGTTACACATACACACATCAAAGACCAAAACCGTCACACACAAACCACCCATGAAAATAGTCCCAAATGGTACCCCACACCCCAACTGGGGTGTGCACATACATGGCCACACAGCCCGCCTAACATACACATCAAAACCGTCACCATAGCAGTCCCAAAATCAATCCACAAACGTGAAAATAGTGAGTAAAGTGGAAGCACAAAACAGTGGAGAGTGAGAGAGGACGGTTGAGGTGGCTCACCTTGGTGTCTCCGATGAGTGGCCGAGGTTCCCAGCACCGTGGTGAGTGGCGGTGGTGACTGGCCGAGTGTATAGAGAGAAGACAACCAAGAGTGAGAGAGAGAACGCGACTGTCAAGAGAGGAAGAGAAGGAAGAGAGGGAAGAGAGGAGCTCACCTAGCGTCATCGGTGGTGGTGGAGGGACGTCAGGCTCGACAACGGTGGCTGTGGTGGTTGTCTAGCCGAGGTTGGGAGGACTGTGACGTGAAGGAGAACCGAGAGCGTGAGCGTGGAGAGGAGAAAACCGAGAGTGAGTGAGTGAGAAAACGAGAGAGAGAGGGAGAGAGAGAGAGATTGAAGAGGGAGGCTCACCTCGTCGGGGTCGGTGACGCCGGTGAGAGGCGGCGGCAATGGTGAGAGGGAGGAGTGAACAGTGACGGTGGTAGTTTGGAGGAGATGATGAATAGTGTACATTAGGGTTTTAGGGTTTCCTTTGTTTATATATATGTGACTTAAGGTGAAATGACCCTTTTGCCCCTAATTTTTAAACTTGCCCAACCCTTGGACAGCTACCCTTATGAGTCATTTGGCTCATCATCATAATCTAACCCATGTACACATCTCCATGCCCATCCAATGGTTCTCCTCACCCAATTGTGTCATTTTAACAATCCTATCCCATATTAACCCATTAGATTAATCTTATTAAATTACCAATATGGTTACACAAATTCCCGCCTACTCGGTACACAGTGCCTCGCGTTCGACATGCTTCTTGAGGCGGTCCCACACTTGGTATTCGAATAAGTCTCCTCATGTCTATGTTATATTTTATTAATAAAATTGTATCTTCCTCAACTAAGGTATATATTTCATTTGACTTAGTTTACTAATAATGTCCACTAAAACGGTTCCCGAAAACCCCGTTTAATTAGGCGACATCTCACGCAATTAAAATATAGCCGAAACGGCTTGAGACCCGTAGAATACTAGAATACTAATACACAAAGTCAAAGAATCATAAAATTACCTCTGCGTCGACTACCGAAGTTTGAAATACCATCCAGTATCCACGTAGCCAGGTCACAATCCTGACACGTATAACACAAGTCAGTTTAAAATTCGGGGTTGTTACAATTATTGCAAGTATAACACCGCAAAAGAAAAGTCAAACTAAATTAGTATTGGAAAATAACTCAATTAAACGAAAATTAGGAATCTATATATGTGGAAACCCCATAAACGGGAATGTTCATGTACAATAAGCCAAAGTCAAATGAGACATTACATGATAGCAATCCCATACTATAATCCCGAGTTCAATGACTCAACAAAACATGATATATAATAACAAGCAACATACAAACAAAAATATAAAACCTACTCTAGGGTTCCTCAAGTCCAGTCGCTCACAAAAAGTCTCCTAGGCAAGGTTCTTTGTCTCTACTACACTCCGCTCTATCTGTACCCACCGTTACAAACTAGACGGTGAGTAATTGACAGAAATCGAAAGTAATGCTAGAAGAATATAACAGTAATTCATGAATTATTAAACATGGCAGTCTAAATGTCATGCGGGAATTAAAAGACATGAATTTAAATAGACAAGGTGAATGATAGACAAATTGAAAATAATAGCAATCGAAACATGCGTGTTCTACGATTCAAGAGAGGCCATAAGTGGTCTAAAAATCCATAACAAATCCACAAGCGATGTCGCAACATCAATAACCATAACAATATCCACAACAATCCAGTACATGGTATCACACAGTCACTAAGGGTGGTCAAACATTCATGCGCACGAGTGCCTACGTTTTATCCCTTCTAGAGCAAGCTGTATGTACCTTCGAGACACACACTTATGCCAAGAACACACATACAAGGAAATGGAATGGAATGCCAACAAGTAGATCATAGCAAACATGATAGAATTATAATGAAGCACATGGTAATTTTCTTAACTTGCTTACTAATGTACACAAGCTTTAAGGTAAGTGTACTTACCTGACAACACAACCAGCGAATAACCACTATCGCAAATCCTAACGTGTATCCCCGAGTTTCCCATTACCTGACAAGGTAGGAAAACTCTAATTAATGGGTCGAGTCATTAACTAACATAGGTTGAAACCCTAGTATTTTCCCAACATTTTGAATAACTCGAACAACTCGACAACTCAATAGAAAAATGAATACTCTCTTTCAGGTTTGAAAACCATAACGCATGTAAGCCTACTCATAAAATCGTAGGCTCAGCTCAGTCGTAGAAAGGTCACGCTATAGCCTCGAAGACCAGTGGCGTGACCATGATGTCATAACCATTTAACTCATCCAAAAATGTAAATGAATGTTCATGATAACAAATCAAACCACCGGAACGTAACAACACGTTTTCCTACAATCCGACATACATCACGTCAAAATCGAAAACACGACATACACATATATGAAGCCGATACTACAACTCTTATAATTCTCCAAACCAACACCATGAACTTAAAACAATAGTTCAATATAATCAAATAGGAATCAAAATGAACAAACCCTAAACCAAAACAACACTTAGTAAATCGGCCATGACAAGGACTAATCACCAAGTGAGCCCAAGACTGTCATGGTGACATTATTGATGATGACTGACATTCGAAGGGAGTAACCTCATCATAAGGAAGTCGAATATACCCACCATCAGATCGGGAACCCACCAAAATTGAATAAACATGAGCTAACAACCTCTCCCCTCTGTTAACACTGGTTCGACCACTCTGGAGGGCTGTGGGACTCAAGCAACAGCTTGGTGGAGTCCCCAACAGTGCTCCAGTCACAGCGGGTTAGTGGCGGTGCCACCAGACTAGGTGGTTTTCTAGCAAGCAGCACAACATTACAGATACGATGAATATTGAACAATGACAAACTGACAACCCTATACCAGTGCCGCAAGTAGGAAGGCATCCTATGACTATCGGAGCTTCGATGAGTCTCCGAGCATCGTCTCTGATCACTCTCATCATGGAAGGACACCACTATAGTCTGACCAGATGTGAAGAAAAGAGAAAAAAAACAAAAATAAGGTATACACACACCACTCGACATCACTGCCTCTCCGCTGCGAGTTGAGGAGACTTCAGGACTGTGATGTCATCCCCAACCACCCACATCCGTGAACAACAACCATGGCAGAGGTTGCAATCATGGAGCAATGGCAACTCCACCCATATCCATGAACAACAACCATGGCAGAGGTTGCAATCACGGAGCAGTGGCAACTCACGGAGAGAGAGAGAGAGAGAGAAAGAGAGAGAGAGAGAGAGAGAGAGAGAGAGAGAGAGAGAGAGAAACCTCGACTCCTGTGACCCTATGAGACCTCTGACCACCATCTAAAACTGGCTTGGATCAGTTGTGGAGAGTGGAGGAGGAGAGTGAAGAGACAGAAAGGTTTGAGAGAACGATAGAGGAGAGAGAGAGCAATTTCTCACCACTCTGGCGGCCCTAGGTGTTTTTGGCGATATCGACCACCCTAGGGTCCCTGGGACCAATGGCCTGCTTGGTGACGGAGAGAGGAGGAGGAGAGGGGCAGCGATGAGAGAAGAGAGAAGAATCGGTGGTATTGAAAGAGATGAGTGAATAGTGGATTAGATAAGTGGGGGTAAGGTCCTATTTATAGCCTTTTTGTTTTAATCACCACACAAACACTCATTTCAAGGAAAATATGAGGGTTCTCTCTTTTTGGGCCGTGTCACTTTAACAATTCCAATCCCATAGCCCGTGTGTTGTGTAATTATTCAACTCCTGCGTTCAAATAACGTTCCTCGGTTCGTCTTACCTTGCCCTGACTCCCGTAGCGTGCATAGTCTCGCCTTGTCTCACCAAATAATTATTCAAATATTCATTTATTTGTGTTTTTATTGTGTTTTACTCCCCCATTTACCTAGGTGAAGCCTCACTCAAACTAACAATCGTCCGAATGGCTCGAGACTCGTATTAGACTAAAATACTAATACACACATCAAAGAATCATAAAATTATCTCGGTGTCGACTCCTGAAGTTCGAAATACTGTCCAATATCACGTAGCTATGTTACGGTCCTGACAAGTGCAACACAAGTCAAGTTAAATTTGTGGGTTGTTACATGAACAACTTTAGAATGCTCAACAAAGTTTTGAACTAGTTGAGTATACATAAGTAACATATATCTCTTAAAAATCTAGAATAATAAGAAATTGGCTAGAGAAATATGAAATTTCTTATTATTGATAGTTGTGATATATTTTTTGATACTGAATCAGAATGAATCACTACTTATCAAGAGACATGTCTTGTCTATATTGGATGAAGAAATTAAGTGTTAATGAACTCTGACTTTTAAATCATGTATGTTATTCAAGTTTGTAACTTGATTTATTTACATGAAAGTGGTATGACCATTAGTTGTAAATGAGTTAAAATGACATATAAAAAAGAAGGTGCATTCTAAAAGCACGGCTTATCGAAAATTTCATTTAAATTCAAGGTGTTGATTATTATAAGATTTTTCACTGGTGGCTAAACTTAAGTTCTAGAATTCTTATTGTCATTACTTCATAGCTTGAATATAAGATATGCCAAACGGGTATCAAAATAGCATTGCTCTATGCTCCTTAAAGATGTGTATAACACAACTTAAGGGTTTTGATTATCTTGAGAATTTTAGAAAGGTATGGAAGCTTAAATGGTCCATTTGTGGATTATAGTAAGCTTATCAGAGTTGGTATATTTTTTTGATGAAATAATTAATGAATTAAGTTCATTGAATCGAAGATAAACCTTGTATATACACAAAGGTTAGTGGGAGCGCAATTGTCTTTTCTAAATTTGTATGTTGATGATATATTTTTCATTAGAAATAATGTCCTAACCTTGTAGAATATCAAGTCTTGGTTGAGGAAAAATTTTTCAATGAAAATTTTAGACAATTAGGCCTATACCCTTGTGATATAGATCTATAAAGGTAGATTTAATAGGCTAATTGGTCTAAATTAGAATGCTTAAATAGACAAATAACTGAAAAAGGTTTCAGTTTGCGAGATTCTTAAAAGAATTCGTACTTATGTCTTATAACATAAGTCTCAGCAAGACTCAAAGTCTTAGAACAAATGATGAGTGAGACAATGTGAGTATCATTCCACTTGCATTAGCTATAGGAATCATCATATATGTTATACTTTGCATTGAACTTAATATGTCATATGCTTTGGGGCAAAACATACATATATCTCATACATTCCAGTAAAGGTCACTGGATATTTATTGATAACATTCTTAAGTACTTCGAAAGCACTTGAGAAGTATTATTATGTTTACAGAGGTTTGATAAATGTGAGTTTTGTAAATGGTTACAAAATGCAAACTTTCAAGCTAGTATAAATTATTAATGATCGCAATATGGATATGTGTTAACTACATAGGAAGATGCAGTAAATTGGAAATGTTCTAAACTCACTCTAACAAAGTTCTACAATATAAATTGAGTTTTAGCGGCATTTGATGCAACCAAAGAAAATGTTTAGATCATAAGATTCATAATTGAATAAGGTATGATTCCAAATGTTGGAAAGCAACGTTGGATTTGTATTATTCTAAATGTCCCTAGTCAGTTATTATTGTGGGAACAATAATAAATTAAGACTAGTATGAGTCTTGATTGATAGTCATGTGATGATTATGCGTATACGGATATGGATCAAGATCATGAGTATTTGTTGAAAACAAATACTGGACCGACCCGCTATGAGAATGCTACATGGTCAATGTCATAAGTGATTCTCATGATAATTATATCATTTAGTCCTTCGACTTGAGATCATCAGAGAATCCAATATTAGGAGCACAATGATTTGACATAATTAAATGTCGTCTTTAACCGGATGATTATAAAGATTGTGATTGGTCATTGTCCGACTAATATGTGGAAGTTGTGTGATCAAGATAGGATTTGTCCCTCTATTTTAGAGAGAGATATCTATCGAGTCCCTCAATATGTTAAACTGATAAATGGCCATATCTAGTGAGTTGATTGGATCAATGTCACTTGACAATTTCAGTCTACTCGAAGATCGAGACTAGTAGATTAAATTATATGGATGACATTCCATGTCTTAAGTTCAATCAAAAGATATCGCGTGACAAAAGGATATGATATACATTGTCTATTAGGTTGTATTGATTTATTGATCTTCATGCAACTTGGGTAGTCATAATGTCTTGCTAGAGGCCGCTTATGACTTGTGTGCTGAAAATGGTTTTGGTTCACTGCCAACATTGTATAAATCTATTGGGTCGCACACAAAGAACGACATTGCGCAATTTAATATTATCTAGCTTGATGAATTTTATTTGATAAAATTCATTTTGAAGATTCTCATTAAGTTTCCTAGTTTGACTAGGATTCAAAACTCTCCTACATTTCTAGTGTGACTAGAAATTAAGTCTCTTAGTAAATCCTATTTTGAATTGGACTCTAATTGGAATTAAAGTATTAGTTTAATTCTTATTTGAGTTTAAGATAAATTACAACTCTTATTGGATTAGTAATTATAGATTGTCTATGACTCTATCCTTTTTAGAGTTGGACTTTATATAAGAATCTATATAGAGTCTGACTATGAGATGGAGTTCTTTTACATCTCGACCTATTGAACTATAAATAAGACTTTAGGGTCACACTTGTAAGATGAGAGAGAATTTTCTAGAGAGTTTTGTGAGAATTTTCTTCCCTAGAATGGATCGTGATCATCCATTCGTGTGTAGATTTCTGATAGAGGACCGTCGTCTCTGGTAACATCTTAAAGGAATCGATCAACACCAAACAGGGTAGACATGGAGTTGTGCTTGTTAAGGTATAGTTTTTCTCTCTTGATATATTAGTTTAATAGAATCGAAAGATTCCTGGTTCGGGGATATTCGAAAAGGTTTCGAAAAATTTCGCTGTGCTTAATCCCCAAAAACACAAGGTTGAATCCAGGGTGGAAAAATACTCATAATAGAGTATTTACTTGAAGTAATCGGATACCGGAGGATTAAACTCGAAATACACACTGAAAGTTGACTTATTGAAGGTGCAAATCACTCCACAATTCACGAGAACAGTTTCAAAGTGCAAATCATTCCACTAAACGCCCAGAACAATTTTAGATGCGCAAATCACTCTACTAATCATGAAAACTGTCAAAAAGGCACAAATTACTCCACCTACTATGAAAATATTTCTATACTCTGAACTTCGTCCTCTCTCCCTCTTTGTTCTTTTATTTTCTTTTGTATTTTGTGTTCTTCAACCATGAGACACTACGTCCATGGACTAGGCAGGACTACGAGGGAGTTCGACCACTATTATTAATGGATTTGTGAGACCTATTTTATTTCAATATCATTGTTATTCTTTTATATTCTATTTCTTTTGGCATTGAGTTTATTCCAGTGTTAGATCTATTTGTTTGTGAAAGGATCCTCACTTGCATGTTAGATTGACTACCCTCAGTTATTGAGTTGAAACGTTCGTCCTCACGCAGTAGACTCAAACTAGTGACAGTTGGCCATACTGATTGGTTAGTCCCTTTCGGGATTGGTCAAGTGCCTTGGGGATGTAAGCTAAATTGGGACCACTAACAATCTGGTTGTCTAGGTATAGTGCATTTACAAATCGAATTAATTCAATCAACACATTAAATCGTATTAATGCAATTAACGCATTAAATCATATTAATGCAATTAACGCATTTAATCGAGAGCACTAGCAATCCGGTTGTGTGTTTGGTTAGGGAAGTAGTTAATGGTCGTGTAACAACCCTAAAAAATTTAACTCGACTTGTGTTACATTTGTCACGACTGTGACCTGGCTGCGTGATACTTCGTGGTATTTTGAACTTCTGGAGTCAACACCGAGGTAATATTATATTTCTGTGATGTTTTGTATTAGTATGATAGTCTAATATGAGTCTCGAGCCGTATGGGCAGTATTAGTCTGAGTGAGGCTTCGCCTAGGAAAATGGGGGTGTTAAAACACAGAAAACACAAATAAATGATTTTTTGAATAATAAATATGACTATTTTATTTAAATAGGAACGCGACGTGACCATGAGCACCCAATTGTCGAGTTGTGGTGCGGTACAAGCCGATGGGCGCAGGAACAACAAGGGAGTTGGATAACTAAGTGACACTCGAATCACTTAGTGAAGTAAACTTGAAGGGTTAGAGTTGGTGGACACTTCAAAAGGGGGAGTTGTTAGATACGCCTCGAGATGCATGTGTGACAGGGATGACAAGTGGGCCCATATATAGGACCCCTTCGCATAAAAATTCACTAACTATCCATTTTCTCTTCTTCTCTCCTCTTCTTGCTTAGTGAGCAAGACAACCACATCAGTGGTTCTCGATGGTCGGAGTTCTCACCAGAGGTCCCAATTCCTTGCCGAAACTTGGTGAGGCCTTGTTTTCCTTATCTACTCATCTATTTCGATTTTTGGGTCAATTACTTCGTTTAAACTCATCGCAATAATCAAGGGTGCCTTACCGTAAATGATCCTGGTAAATCACTAGTGTCATGACAACCCCTGAAGCGATCAACACGCGGTATCGAGATGGTGTTGCTGTTTGATGTCATTTTGATTGATTTGGGGTATTTCGATCGAATTTTCACTGTTCTTGGAGAATTATGGAATTCTGGGCATTCCATGACGACTCGAAGTTGATTTCGGGTGGTCTTGATGCCCGGATACATGTTGGCGATGATCGCCGAGAATGGGTTGTTGAGTAGAGTCTATTCGGAGTTCCGTAATTCCTAGATTTCATGTTTCGACCATACGCCTCAAAGGCGCCACACACTCCATGTGTGTGGCGGCACCTCTCAAAGCGTAAAAACCGGAGTATTTGTTTTGGGTTTCTGCCGTGAGGGATGTCGCACAGGTCATTGTGCTGGCAACGTCTCTCACAGGCGTGTGTTTTAGAACCATCTCACATTTGCGTCGCGGAGACGTCGTGAGTCACTTACTCATGGTGGCATCTCCTGCGGCGCTGCAAACAGTGCCTATATTTGTTTCGAGATTTCACCGCTACAACGCCACGAAGAAGAAATTCCTGCGGCGTATGTCTTCCAAGATTTGCGTAATACGACACAGCGGAGAATTAATTTGTCCCACAGGCACGACAAATTGTTATAAGATCAACGCAGCGGAGAAACAATTTGCGTAATACGACGCAGCGGAGAAACAATGTCGCGTCTAGAAGTTATAAGATCGAAATAAAAGATTGACGTCGCGAAGGTGTCGTAGGTAGCCTGACGACATCTCAACCAGTAAATAACTTATCGATTTATCGAGTCTGTTTTTTTTTTCGAGATTTTTAGGTAATTTTGGGGGTTTATTTTAGAGTATAAATTGACCCTTTGAGGTTCAAACCATTGATAAGTAGTTGTGAACATACGGGACGTATTTAGAGTCACAGGAGTGGGACTTCCCGTGTTGCAACTAATCAGGTAAGTACACTCGCCTACGAGTTTGTGTATGCTTAGTCAGTCAGTAAGGAAATTCCATGTGATTCATTATCATTCTTTGTTGTTTGCTGTTATCCATTGTTTGGCATTCAAATTCCATTATATTCTTTGTATGAGTGTTCTTGGCGTAAGTTTGTCGAGAAGGTATCATGTAGCTTGCACTAGTTGGGGAAATGCAAGTACTTCCTACAAGAGTTATTGACCACCCCTAGTGTTGTGTGGGTATTAGATTGTTGTAGATTTATGGGATATATTTGGTATCTCTTGTTGTGGTTTTCGATGTCGTGACATTGTTGTTGTGGATATGTTTTGGATTTAAACCGCTTATGTGCCTCTTTTGATTCTAAGAACATGCATATTATTGTTGTTGCCTTCAAGTCTGTTTATCATGCACTTTGATCTATTTAAATTCCTATATTTCAATTATCGCATAATATTTAGACTAATTTACTTGGTAAATCATGAATTATTGTTATATTCTTTTGGCATTACTTTCAATTTCTCTCGGTTACTCACCATTTAATTTGTGACGGTAGGTGTAGATAGACCAGAGTGCAGTAAGGGCAAGGGGCCCTGTCTAGGAAACTTCTTGTGAGGATTTACCAGCCGAGTGCTCCAGACCTTAGTGTAGCTTTAATATCTGCTTGATTGTATGTTGCTTCATATATATGTATGTTTTGATGTTGAACTCGGGGTTTTAATGGTTGAATATCATGTACAAGTTCTATTTGATTCATATCTATTTGTACATGAATATTTCAGTGTTTTCCACAAAATAGATTCCTGATTTCCCTTGATTGAATTATTTCTCATATTTGTAGTTTATTTAATTTTTCGTTGCGTTTAACTTGCAATAACTCTTTCATAAACTATGTAAATAATTGAATGGAGGCTGACTAGGCTCGTCAAGTTTGCCGAGTACCGACTCGGGGACTTGTACGGGTCTAAGTCGGGCGTACCCAATTTCATTGGAAAATTGGGGCCGTCATAGGTAGTACCTTGACTACCGAGACTAGAAAGTGCGAGGAACCAAGTGCGTCACCGGGTCTATAGCTACACTAGAATATAATTGAATTGCATATTTTTGTATAGATCAATGACCAAATCTAATCTTTTGTCGAACCGAACTCGTATGTCTTGACCTAGGTATTTTAATTAATTGTTTGCAAATCTAGTTTTATTTATTTATCTAATTTCTTAGTAATTAGATCACTTCCAAAACCCCAATTTCCCTTTTTGTATTTTTTACCTTAGAAAGATTACCAATATCTCTGGGATCGACCCTTTGCCATTATCTACAAAATAGTTAGTTTAGGTATATTATTTTATTGAGGCGCTCAACGTGCATCTACGCTGTAGGCCTGATTTGTTGTTGAAGTCGCGAATGATAGTGCGAGTAGTCAGGTGTTGGGTATCAGAACGCCCAGGAATACAATTGTAACGACCCAAAAATTTGGCTATTTGTGAATGATGGCATGTACTACTTATTATTACTCGTATTTGAGTGATCGGATAGTGAAGTCTGTAGACAAGTAGGAAAACAGGTCGAACGCATATCGACAAATGTGTTACGGGTATACGAGACTTTAAAACACTGAAAATGATTAATAAATAAGCCAATTAATAATAATTGAGCTGATTAACAATGAGAGAGCGTTGGCGAGACCAAAACATGCGACTCGCGAGTCATGGGGTGTTTGGAGTGCGAGAACGTAAGAACGAGCCATAGAGTTGGTTAGTTAAGTGGTGCGTGTGTCACCTAGTGGAGTCACATTGAGAGGTGTAAGAATGGGTGGACAGCTAGAATTGGGTTAGTTGAACCGACCTCGAGATGCGTGTATATGTGTTGATGATGTGTGGGCCAATATAAGGACATAGCGCCTGGCCAGGGGCAGGTCAGGCCCAGCGTTTAGCAAGGGCAGAGTTGGGTCGGGTCAGGTCGGGCCAGACCCAACCTGACCAGAAAAAATAATAAAATAATAAAAACAGTTTTAAATTAAATAAATTCTGGAAAAATAGGGAAAATTACAAAAAAATGAGGAAAATCTAGAAAATAATATTTTGATGAAATAAATAGAAATTGGTGGATTTCTATGAAAAAAAATGAAATATTCAAAAAATTTGGGAAACTTTGGGGGCTATCCTAGAGTTATTTATTGGCTATAAACCCAATCTATTGGGGTTCAAACCATTGACAGGTAGTTTGGGGACCCGAGCAAAGGGTTAGGATAGTGGGAGTGTGATGAGTATGCGACGTACCAGGTAAGTTAGTAAGCTAGCAAGAAAATACCTTCTGATTCCATATCCTGATGTTGTTGTGATTGTTAAATTAATCTCATGCTTGGCATTCAATTCTATTCCTTGGTTGTGTGTTCTTATGTTTTTGGCATAAGTGTGTGTGTCGAAGGTACTTGCGACCTGCACTAGAGGGATAAAACGTGGGCACTTCTGCAGAAGTGTGTGACCACCCTTAGTGATTGTGTGATACCAAGTACTAGATTGTTGTGGTTATCGATGTTGCGACATCACTATTGTGGATATTGTTGTGGATTTAAACCACTTATGGCCTCTTTTGATTCTTAGAAAATGCAAATTTCGATTGTTACCTGTTAGTCTGATTATCATGCACCTTGTTATATTTCCTGTCTTTCAATCTCCATATGATTCTTGGGCTGCTCCATTGGTTAAATCTTGAATTACTGTTATATTCTTCTGGCATTACTTTCAATTTCTCTCAGTGGCTCACCGTCTAGTTTGTGACGGTGGGTGCAGATAAGACAGGTAACGGCAAGGGAAAGGGACCAGTGATAGGTGACTTCCTCTGAGCGCTCCTTGGGGACGATTTCTTTCCTTGCTGTGTAGTATGTAATTGTTTTTTTACATATATTATTTTGAAACATTATGGATAGAATTGGATTATGAAACTTGGATATCATGTATTGTCCTCTTCATACTTTGGCCACCAAATAATACATGTTTATCTTGTATTTGGGGTTCCACTTTATTGGTAAAAATTCTTGATTTCCCTTGAGTTATTGATTGATTGTAGTTGAATTTCGCTGGGTATTAATCTTATAAACTTTATAATCTAATAACTCATGTTTTGAACCATAAATGAATGAATTGAGGCTAACTAGACACGCATAGACTTGTCGAGTACCGACTCAGGAATCTATCGAGTTCCGACTCGAGAGTCAAAGTGGGTCTAGGCTGGGCGTTCCTAATTGGTTTAGAAATTGGGGTCGTCATAGTAATAGTTAGAGTGTTGAGAGGATAAGACCAAGTGTAAGTCCCCATTTGTGTCACCAATGGTGGACTTTTGACTCATTTGAGATCACAGGATAAAGCCTAGAGATGTGTATGGCACATTAGATCAAATAGGGGTATAAATAGTAGATTTTTCGCTTACTTGCCAACTTTTCTCTCTCCCTCCTCATGCTTGGATGAAAATTGGTGAGAATAGCAAGGGTTTGATGAAGTTTGGGTGGCGATTTGGAGGAGAAATCGGCTGGGAATTGATGATTCGAGGTAAGATTCGTTGTCTCCTCAACGTAATCTATCTTTTGGGCCAATTTTTGAGTGTTCTGGCGATGTTTTCTGAAGAGTGACATGAGTTCACTGGTTTCCAGAGTTGTGTTATTGTTTTAATGGTGGTTTTTGAGCTTAAATGGTGGATTTTTGTAAAAGTTGTTATGTGACGGCCCCAATTTTCGAATGCAATTGGGTATACCTGGCCTAGACTCGTGAAAGCCCCCGAGTCAAATCTCGGGGAACCTGACGAGCCTAGTCAGCCTTAATTTATCTATTTAACAAGTTTATGAAG
Organism: Stephania japonica; assembly: GCA_039657345.1. Taxonomy (NCBI): domain Eukaryota; kingdom Viridiplantae; phylum Streptophyta; class Magnoliopsida; order Ranunculales; family Menispermaceae; genus Stephania; species Stephania japonica. The sequence goes on along the minus strand of CM077562.1, from coordinate 21,307,590 downwards.
TAAGTTATTACAAATATTAATAATTCGCAGCGAAAAATTCTACAAGTATGGAAAAACCCCGTAAGTACAACGAATATTCATCTACAACTAGTATGGATCAAGTAAGATAGGTACATCATACTTAACTAATATGATCCCAAGTTCAACAACAAAACATGATATATGAAGTCAACGTACAAGCAAACAAACATGAAAACTTACACTAAATCCTAGTGAAGTGTACCGCTCGGAGAGGTCCTCAGAGGAAGTCGCCTAGGCAGGGTCCTTTACCCTTGGAGCAATCTGGTCTATCTGCACCCACCGACACAAACTAGACGGTGAACAACTGAGAGAAATCGAAAGTAATGCCAAAAGAATATAACAATAATTCATGATTTATCAAGCAGGGTAGTCTAAATGTCATGCGGTAAATGAAAGACAGGAATTTAAATAGATCAAAGTGCATGATAAATAGACTAACAAATATCAATCGAAACATACATGTTCTACGAGTCAAAAGAGGCCATAAGTGGTTTAAAATCCATAATAAATCCACAATAGCGATGTCGCAACATCGATAACCACAACAATATCCACAACAAATCTAGTACTTGGTATCAAACAATCACTAAGGATGGCCACACTTTTGCAGAAGTGTCCGCATTGTCCAAACTAGTGCAGGCCGCAAATACCTTCGACACACACACTTATGCCAAGAACACACATCCAAGGAATATAAAATGGGATGCTAACGAATGATCATAACAAATCAAAATAGAACGATAATGACTTACATGGTATTTCCTTACTAGCTTACTAACATACATAAGCACAAGGCAAGTGTACTTACCTCTCTAGTCGCGGCACGTAACAAACTCCCACGACTCTAACATTCCCTCAGGTTCCTAACAACTTGAAAAAAATTGGAACTGCGAAAGTTTAAAATTCAATTTACAAGGCCTAATGCCGCAATAGTGCCACTGTGTATAGTGTTCACGACGTCGCCGCGGCGTAGTGTGTGTTGGACATTGCTTTAAATGCCGTGGGGCCCTTGGGCCAAAAACTTCTTCGTGGCGCGCACTACACACCACGTCTGAACTCAAGCCGTAGCGACTTTGGGCGCCTCTGTGGCGTGAAATCAAAATGCTTTTATTTTACATGCATGTGAGAGATGCCGCCAAGATTTGTTCATCGTGGCGTCTCCTGTGGCGAAATGTCGAAACACAATCCTTTTGTAGTCTACGTACGTGAGAGACGCTGCCACACATTGAACTGTACAGCGTCCCTTATGGCAAAATGTCGGAACTGTTGGGAAATGTGTCCTTGGTAAATCCATTAATAGTCTTTATGAATACATTTTAGTTAATAAAATAGAGGATTTCATTTGCTGTGTATTATAATTGATTTGCATGTTTACATTATATTAAGATCCATGGGTATTTACAGAAATATCCTGCATGTCCCTAGTCGATTATTATACTGGGAACTATAATGAATTAAGACTAGTGTGAGTCTTGATTGATGATCATACGATGATCATACGTATAGGGATACGAATCAAGATCATGAGTACTTGTTAAGGAACAAAGTACTGGACCGACCCGCTATGAGAACATCACATGGATTAAGTCATAGTTGTTTCTCATGATAGGTATATTTTTCAGTCCTCTGACTTGAGATTACTAGAGACTTCAAAATAGGAATACAGTGATTTGATGCAATTAAACGTTGTCTTTAACCGGACGATTATAAATTTTGTGATTGGTTACTATGTGAATAATGTGGTAAAGGTTTCTAATCTAGATAGAATTTGTACCTCTCATATAAAGAGAGATATCTAGTGGATCCCTCGATGTGTTAGACTGATAAAAGGCCTAATCTAAGTGAATTGATATTGATCAATGTCACTTAGATATTTTCAGTCTACCTAGAAATCGAGACTAGTACGATTGAACATGTTGGATGACAATTCCATGCCTTATGTTTAATCAAAAGGATATCGTGTGACAAAAGGATTTTATATACACTATTGATTAGGTTGTATCTATTTGATATTCGTACAACTTGGGTAGTCATAATGTCTTGCTAGAGGCCGCTTATGACTTGTATACCAAAATGTGTTTTGGTACACTGCCAACATTGTATGAGCCTATTGGGTCGCACACTGAGAATGGTTTTGTGAGATTTTAAGATGGTTCAAAAAAATGAATTTTATATGATAAAACTCATGACAAAAACGTCCTTGTAGTGTATTACACTTATACTTCTTTAAGTAGGGGTATATGTGTAATTTACTTAACCGTCTATATACAAGGGTTGTATAAATAGACGCTTTGAGTTAGAATACAAGAACGAAAGATTTAAAAAATGGCCGAAACTCTATTTTTGTTTTAAGAAACGACTTAGGGTTTTTGGTATGCTCTGGATTGTTTTGGAGAGAAACAAAAAGGTTTGATATTCTCTCGAAGCTAGCACTTCAAATCTCACTGTCGTTCGTGTGTGGACTACTGATAGAGGGCGTTCGTAATTGGCGGCGCCTTAGAGATCGATTAACCTTTAGAAAGGTACATTGCGACTGAGGTATGATTAAGTTTTCATAGTTAAACGTTTTTAATGGAATTAGATTCGGATCCTGTTGGGGTTTTTGTCAAAATTGTTTTGTAATCTTCGCTGCGAATGAACCCCAAAACCCAACAGGAACAACTCTACTACTCTTGATCACTCTTTAAGAGGCGCCGTCACAACTTGGCCTATGCAGTGCCTCCGCGGTGCATAACTGAACTAAAAGTGGGTTTTTGAAATCAGGCTTTCGCCACTCTACTCGAGACATCACGCTCAACAGTTATCGCCAACATGTGCCCGGACTTAAGACTATCCGAAATTAACTTCGGATTGCCATAAAGTGCTGAGAATTCGACACCTTTTCCAAAAATAGTGAAACTCCAATTGAAATAACCAAATCAACAAAAATAGTAACACTGGTAGCATTTTCGGGTGTTGATCGCTTTGTGGGTTGCCGAGACACCGGTGATTCAACAAAATCGACCCTGACAAGGCACCCTTGGTCATCGTGATGAGAAACTTGAATGAGCAATATAAGAAACTGAATAGAGGAGAGAAAGAGCAAGGTATCTTACCTACAATTTGACGAGGATTGAGACTCCGGCGAGATTTTGGTCATGTAGAACCACCACCACAGTGGTCAGCTTGCTCACCAAGAAAAAGAGAAGAGAATGAGAAAAGAATAAACGAGAGAGAGGAAGAAACGAAAGAGAAAGGAATTAACAGTGCATATTTTCAAGTGGTGAAAGGTCCTTTATATAGGCCCATTTGCCATCAACTTGCATGCATACATCTCGAGGCGTATCCATTAGCTCCCCCCTTTAAAGTGTCCACCAACTTTTACTCTTCAAGTTGACTCCACTAAATGACTCAATGCCACTTAGTTATCCATCTCCCTTGTTGATCCTGCGCTCCTTGGCCTGAACCATACCACGACTCGATCGTTGTGTGCCCGTGGTCTCGTTGCATTTTGATTTAATTAAAATCATCACATTTTATTATGTGAAAAATTATTTATATTTGTTTTTTGTGTTTTAACTCCCCCGTTTTCTTAGGCGAAGCCTTACCCAAACTAACAATTCACCCAAATGGCTTGAGACTCGTATTAGACTATCATACTAATACAATAGCACAAAAAAGTAAAAGTACATTGGTGTCAATTCCCGAAGTTTGAATTACTGCAAAGTATCATGTAGTCGGGTCACTGTCCTGACAAGTGTAACACAAGTCAGTTTAAAATTTTAAGGGTTATTACAGTCTCCCCCACTTATTAGAATTTCATCCCAAAAATTAAACTAATAAGTAAACTAAACTAAAGAATCATCGGAATCAAACAAGTAAGGAAAATGATCGCGCATATAGGACTCTAACTCATAGGTTAGCTCCTTATCTCCGTAAAATTGCCATTTCACGAGAACAGAAGGAATCTCCTTATTCCTCAGCGTCTTGACCTTTTGACTAACAATCTAGATCAGTTGTTCCTCATATATGGCTTCATTTTGCAAGTTGATCTGGCTCATGTCTACCGTCGGTTGTCGTCCCTGCTTGACTTATCTAGTCGAAGCATCGAAATTTGGAACACTTGATGAGCACCGGCGAACTGCGGCAGTAACTCAAGCTGGTAAGCAACCTTACCGATCCTCCTCACAATCTTAAAGGGACTGATAAACCTCGGAGCGAGCTTTCCCTTGATTACGAACCACTTGTGACACTTCAGTGGAAAGACTTTTAGGTATACATAGTCTCCCAAATCGTACTGAAGCTCATCGTGATACTTGTTATAATACTTCTTTTGTTGTTCCTGGGCACCCTTAAGTCACAGACGAATCTGCCGTACCTTCTCAATATGATCAATAATAATCTCAGGACCAACTGTCATAACATCCTCTGGTTCAGCCCAACAAGAAGGTGATCTATAAGGCCTACCATAAAGCGCCTCAAACGGTGCCATACCGATACTTGCCTAATAACTGTTATTGTATGCAAACCCGCACAGATGAATGTACTCTTCCCATGACCCATTGTACTCCAAAACACACATCCTGAGCACCTTTTGAACTGCCCATCTGTCTATGGATGGAACACTGTGCTCAACTCCTGTCTGGTGTCAAACTGATCCTGCATAATCTGCTAAAGTACCACAGTGAACTGCGTCCCCCTATCTGATACAATAAACAGCAGAACTCCGTATAATTTGACAATCTCGTGCTCGTATAGGATGCTCAACCACAACTCTATGTGTAGTGGATACTTGTATGAAATGAGCAGATTTCGTAAACCTGTCTACAATTACCCAAATGCTATTGTGACTACGAGGAAATTAGGGCAAGCCACTAACGAAATCCATAGCAATATGTTCCTACTTCCACCAAGGAATGGGTAGGGGCTGAAGCAATTCTCTAGGCCGTTGATGCTCAGCCTTCATGCGCTGGCATATCTCACACGCTCTAATGAACTCTGATACATCAGACTTCATTCCCAGCCATCAAAAGAGACGTCGCATATTAGCGTACATCTTGGTCTGACTTGGATGCACAGAAAAACGAGAATGGTGAGCCTCTTTAAGTATCTCAGTACGTACATCAGTCACCAATGGAATCCACAGTCGCCCGTGATACCTCAAGCATGAGTCTGTCGACTGACTCCAGTCTAGATAATCTAAACTGTCCCCATCTAACTGTACCGCTGGTATGACGCATCACCCTACTATTCCTCGAGAGCAATCTTCAATAAGACGGTCTGCGACCTCATTTGACCACATATTTGTCCTGGTTGTCGTTGGCACGTCCGCTGAACTTATCAACTCGGGTGCCTCACGTAGACCAAGCTCGTAGGTCATCTGACACACGATTACCTCAGCCTCAGATCCTCTACAGCTCAAAGTATTAACAACAATATTGGCCTTCCCTGGATGATACTTAAGCGAGAAATCGTAGTCTTTCAAGAACTTAAGCCAACATCTCTATCTTAGGTTCAGCTTCGTATGCGTGAATAGGCACTTCAAGCTCTTGTGATCAGTGAATAACTAGAAATGAACATCATATAGGTGATGTTTCCATATCTTCAGTGCGAACACGATCGCAGCTAACTCTAGGTCGTGGGTCGAGTAGTTCTTCTCATGAACCTTCAGCTGTCTGGATGCATAAGCTATCACTCGGCCCTCCTACATAAGTACGCAGCTCAATCCAACCTTAAACGCATCAGTGTAGACTACCAAGTCCTTCCCTGTCTCGGTTAATGCTAGAACTGGTGTGGAAGTCAGCTTCACTTTCAAGGTAGTTAATGCATGCTCACACTCCTCGTTCCAATTGAACCTCACATTCTTTTGGGACAACTTTGTCATTAGTGCAATGATCTTGGAGAAAACCTGCACAAACCTGTGGTAGTGCCCCGCCTAACCCAGAAAACTACAAATTTGAGTCACGGTAGTCGGAGTAGGCCACTCTATTACAACTCTAATATTCTCGAGATCAATAGTAACACCGCTAGATCCAACTAAGTGTCCCAAAAATCTTACATCTGGCAACCAAAACTCACACTTGTTAAACTTAGCATAGAGTCGGTGGTCCTTTAGAGTCTGCAATACTGCTCGAAGATGCCCCTCATGCTCCTAACGAGTCTTGGAATAGATGAGGATATCATTGATGAATACAATCACGAACCTATCCAAGTACTCCCTTGTCACTTTATGCATGAGGTCCATGAACATAGACGTCACATTAGTCAAGATGAATGGCATGACTGTGAACTAGAAATGGTAGTATCTCGTGCTGAACGCTGTCTTCTCTCAATCCTCAACCTTGATTCTGAGTTGATGATAGCCTGACCTCAAGTCTATCTTCGAGAAGCATTGCGCTCTTGTCAGCTGATCAAATAGATCGTCGATGCTCGTCAACGAGTACTTGTTCTTCACTGTGACCCGGCTCAACTGTTGGTAGTCGATACACAACCTTAAACTACTATTTTTTTTTCACAAACAACACTGGCGCTCCCAGGGTGACATACTAAGACTGATGAAACTTAACTCTAACTGGTCATCGAACTGAGTCCTGAGCTCATTTAACTCTCAAGGTGCCATCCTATACAGTGGTATCGAAATTGGCTTAGTCCTCGAGACTAATTCAACAATGAAGTCGATCTCACTCGACGGTGGTAATCCTCGCAAATACTCTAGGAACTCGCACATAATCGGTACCTCCGAAATACTAACCTCTTGCCTCAATCCAGTGCTCATCACACTTGCGAAGGTTTCCAGTTCATCTCGTGTAGCCTCTTTCTCTACCTCTAGTGATAGGAAGAAAACTTGTTCTAGCCTGAACACCGATCTTCTGGCCATCTAGCAGTGAAATCTCGATCATTTTCTCATAACAATCGATCTGAGCATGGAATGCTCCTAACCAGTCCATGCCAAGTAAGGCATCAAACTCTAAGAACTCTAGTACTCTCATGTCAACTAGCAACTCGTAACCCTCCATCTCTACCAGAATATCAAAGCATACAAAATTCAGGTATATATTATCCCCAGCAGACTTGCTAAGGATTAGGGGTCTGCTAAGTCTAACAGGTTTCAAACCTAGCTTATCTACCATGTGACCATAAATAAACGAGACAGTAGATCCATAATCAAATATGGTATGCATGAAAGTACCACAAATAGAAATTATTCCCTCAACAACGTTTCGAGATGCCCCTTGGTCTAGCTCGATTGCAGCCTGCACTCATTCTCTCTGGTGCTGGTGGTGTTGTGGTTGTGCTTTGGCTGGCTGAGTACAATATCTCTAGATGTGGTCAACCTATCCATACTTGAAACAAGTATGGGTATCAAGAGTCCCCTATGTCTGGCCCAGTGTCTGAACCGGCCCTCGGCTCTGCGTAGCCTGTGTCTATCCAGGCCTTTATCCTTATTTCTGTCTACCACCTCTGCTGATAGACTACCTTAGTGTCTGCTGCACGAGCCTGGTAGGCTGTGGAGGGTGTCTTGTAAAAGTTGGTGTAACGACCCAGAAATTTGACTATTTATGAATGATTACGTGTACTATGTTTTTATACTCGTATTTGAGTGACCAGACAGTGAAGTCAGAAAACAAGTACGAAAACTGGCCGAGCAGGCATCGACAAATGGGGTACAGGTACATGGGACTTTAAAACACTGAAAATGATTAATAAATAAGCCAATTAATGATAATTGAGCTGATTAACGACGAGAGAGCGTTGGCGAGACCAAGACATGCGACTTGTGAGTCGTGGGGTGTTTGGAGTGCAAGAACATAAGAACGGGCTAGAGAGTTAGTTAGTTAAGTTGTGCATGTGTCACCTAGTAGAGTCACATTAAGAGGTGTTAGAATAGGTGGATGACTAAACTGGTGTTAATTGGATCGACCTCGAGATGTGTGTGTATGGGGATGAGGTGTGGGCCTATATAAGGACCTACCCTACATTTTTCTCTTATTTTCTCTTCTCTCATCTCTCTCTTCCTTTCCTTTCTTGGTGAGCAAGAAACTTGTGGACAACCCTTGAAGCTTTGTCCACCCTGTCGAAGAGCCGCTGGAGTTAAAGGGACTCACTGGAGAAGGTGAGATATCCTCCTTTATCTATTCTTTACATTTTTGCGTTAGTTTTGGTTAATTAACATCGCGATGACCAAGCATGCCGCACCGAGAAGTCGTTCTAATCGACAAGCCTACTACCATGGCAATTCATGGAGCGATCAACACCCATTTGTGTTGCCAAAGTTGAGTTGTGCGTGTGTTTTACAAATTTTGTCGAGTTGCGACGTTTGGTATGGTTTTGTTGTTCCGGACAAGTTTTCAGGGGTTCCACGATGATCCAAAGTCAGTTTTGGTTAGTCACGGACCTCTATACATGTTAAGGAAAGGCGCGAAGCAAGGCGACGTAAGTCGGGGTTTAAAAACCCTGATAAAAAGGACCCACTGGTCTGGGTGCCGTGACTGGCGCCGTGGGGCAGCCACGTACAATGCCTTGTTTAGAGAAGGAGCGAAATTGAAGAATGAATGAACTGAACTCCCTATTTTATTGTTGTTGGACCAGGCCCAGTGCCTGGCCAGGGCTGAGTCAGGTCCAGCGCCTAGCCAGCGTAGGGTCGGGTTGGGTCTGGCCTGACCTGGCCTAGGAAAAAAATAAAATAAAATAAAAAGTTTTAAATTTAATAAATTCCGAAAAATTAAGGGTAATCCAAAAAATATGAGAAAAATCTTGAAAGTAATATTTTGATGAAATAAATAGAAATTGGTGAGTTTCTATGAAAAAAAATGAAATATTCAAAAAATTTGGAAAACTTTGGGGGTTATCCTAGAGTTGTTTATTAACTATAAACCCAACCTATTGGGATTTAAACCATTGACAGGTAGTTTGGGGATCGCGCAAAGGGTTAGGATCGCGGAAGTGCGACGGGTACGAGACGTACCAGGTAAGTTAGTAAGCCAGCAAGAAAATACTATGTGATTTCATATCCTGATATTGTTGTGATTGTTAAATTAATCTCATGTTTAGCATTCTATTTTATTCCTTGGTTGTGTGTTCGTGGCATAAGTGTGTCTCGAAGGTACTTGCAGCCTGCACTAGAAGGATAAAACACGGGCACTTCTGTAGAAATGTGTGACCACCTTTAGTGATTGTGTGATACCAAGTAGTGAATTGTTGTGGTTATCGATGTTTTGACATCGCTGTTGTAGATATTGTTGTGGATTTAGACCACTTATGGCCTCTTTTGATTCTTGGAACATGCATATTTCGATTGTTTATCTATTAGTCTGATTATCATGTACTTTGTTATATTTCATGCCTTTTCAATTACCGCATGATATTTAGACAGCCATACTTGTTAAATCGTGAATTATTGTTTTATTTTTCTGGCATTACTTTCAATTTCTCTCAGTTGCTCACTGTCTAGTTTGTGACGGTGAGTGCAGATAGGAAAGGTAACAGCAAGGGAAAGGAACCAGTGATAGGTGACTTCCTCTGAGTGCTCATAGGGGACGATTTCTTTCCTTGCTGCGTAGTATGTAATTATTTTTATTTACATATGTTGTTTTGAAACATTATGGATAGAATTGGGTTGTGAGACTTGGATATCATGTATACACCCCCATCATACTGTGGTCACTAGGCTCTACATGTTTATCTTGTATTCGGGGTTCCACAATTATTAGAAATTCCTGATTTCCTTTTGAGTTATAAAATGATTATAGTTGAATTCCGCTGCGTACTGATCTGATAAGTTTTATAATCTAATAACTCATATTTTGAACTGTAAATGAATGAATTGAGGCTGACTAGGCACACATAGACATGTCGAGTACCGACTTGGGAGTCTATGTGGGTCTAGGCCAGGTATTCCCAATTGCTTCAGAAATTTGGGCTGTCACAATCGGTACTTGCAGAATCGTCTGCGTTGGTGTTATGGTTGGTAGTGCAACTGACTCTACGATCTGGGCCCTACAATCTCGGTAACCCCACCTGTTCTTTTTCCTTTTCTTGTCCTGATGATGTTCCTCTGATCGGGTCTCTGGTCTAGCTGCCCTAGCCTCCTTCGGATGAGTGAGCAAGTAGCTCTCCTTCGCTAGACTGCACTCGTAAGCTCTCTGTAACGTCTCAGGTCTGTCGTGACCACTGAACCTCCAACCGCAGGTAACAGTCCCTCGGTGAAGTAATAAACCTGACAATCTCTAAATCTACTGATCCTCCAGCATATGGAAAACAACGAAATGAACCTACCCATATACTCCATCATTGACTCGTCAACACCCTGTCTCAATGAGGTAAACTCGTTCCTCTTCATCCTTAGTACCATCAACGGGAAGTACTTCTAGTTAAACTAGGTCTTGAAGTTGATCCAGTCACTCGAAATGCTTCGGGTGGTGACAATATTCGTCTACCAGTCATCTGCCTTCCCTACAACATGGACGAAGATATCATTGCTCACATGTGATCCTCAATGGCGATAATGGTGTGAATCTTCTCATGATTCTTCAGAAATAACTCTGCTACTGTTATTTCTGTGCCTCCAAAGAACTTGACGGGGTCGTGCCTCTTGAACTCACGCCACTGCTTAGCCTCAGCGGTCGCCTCTGGACTTTTCTCTGGAGTAATGACATGAATAGTCTATGTAGTCACTACTGGCACAACTGGTGTCTCCTCAGCCTGAACTAGAGGTAGGACCATTTTTGCCTAAGTAACCTGAACTGCTCCCATATAAGGAATCGCCATGATCTGGATCGAAGCTGTAGAAGTTATAGCAATAGGAGTCTCTACCCCCTGAATAGTCATAGTGGGCATCAGAGGTGTCATTGGGGTCATGACACTCCTCAGTGATAGTACTAAATCCTTAAATCTCTGGTCCTACGTAGCGGCCCTTTAAGTCAACACGTGTATCTCCACAAGACACCATGTCAGAATCACGCCAATATCGTCCGTGATGACCCCAAATTCCTAATGCATTTGGGTATGCTTGGCCTAGAACCATACAAGTCCCCCAGTCGATAATCGGCAAGCCTGACGAGTCTAGTCAACCTCCGATCAATTAATTTAATGATTTATGAAAGGGTTACAACAAGTTTAACGTACCGAAAAATAAGTAAACCAAAACATGTATGGGAAATAACTCAGTCAAAAGGAAATTAGGAATCTATTATGTGGAAAACTGTAAAGACCCAAAAATTTGTCTATTTGTGAATGATGACATGTACTATGTAGTTATATTCGTATTTGAGTAACCAGACAGTGAAGTTGGTAAATGAGTAGAAAAATTGGCCGAGCTGGCATCGATAGATGGGGTACGGGTACACGGGGCTTTAAAATACCGAAAATGTTAATAAATATGCCAATTGTGATAATAATTGATCCGATTGACAACGAGAGAACGTCGGCGAGACCAAAACACACGACTCGCGACTCGTGGTTTGTTTGGAGTGTAAGAACGTGAGAACGGACCAGAGAGTTGGTTAGTTAAGGGGTGTGCGTGTCACCAAGTGGAGTCACATTAAGAGAGTTAGTATAGGTGGATAGTTAAAAGGGGTTAGTTGGACCAACCTCGAGATGCGTGTGTATGTGTTGATGAGAAGTGGGCCTACACCCACCCCACATGTGCATCTCATTTCTCTCCTCTCAAAACTTGGTGAGCAAGAAAGTGAGGGGACAACCATTGCAGGGCTGTCCAACCCGCCGGATGGTCATCGGAGTTGCAGGAACTTGTTGATAAAGGTTAGATATCTTCTTTCTTTGTAATTCTTTATGACCCTATGTGTTGTTTGTTGATGGTTTGCATTGCGATGACCAAGGTGGTCTTGCGAAAGACAAATCTGATGTACCACCAGTGTCTCGGCAACCTCGGAGCAATCAACACGCAACATCGATGCCGGTGTTGCTGTTTTGACAATGTTTTATCGATTTCAATTGTTTTTCGATTATTTTGGGGTAGTTTTGTCATTTCGTACAAGTTTCCAGGGTTTTCGCGATGATCCGAGGTTGGTTTCGAATGGTCACGAACCCCTACGCATGTTGGGCAAAGGCGTGGAGCGTGGCGACGCAAGCCAGGGTTCGAAAACCCTGACAGGACCAATCTGCTCTTGGCATCGCGACTGGCACCGTGGGCAGAATGTCCTGCGGCGCTACTCACGGCACCGCGAACAGTGGAGTGTATATATATATATTGTTTATTAGTTTCACCATGAAGACATTTTCAAGAGTTTGATGGTTCACGACGTGTGTTTTCTTGTGTGTTCGAGTGTCCATACCTTCGACATGTCGTGTCTTTATAGCATTATCTATGACGTGAGGGTTTTAATTTTAAGATTACGCTGTGAAGGACGTGTTCTGTGTTTAGTTTTACATCATTGTTTTTCTCTTTTGTTGGTGTGGCCGCGAAGACATTGCCCACTTTTGGGTCTTATAGCGTGGTGTATATACATGAGTGTTTAGAGTGGTATGTGAGAGACATTTTTGACAAAATGAAGCACGACGTGCTTTGGGTATATGTGTTTGTGTGTGTGCCTTGAGGAAGTTTTCCTTGAAAAAGGTACTACGATGTGATCTGTATACGAAATGTGTTACAACATATGCCGCAGAGGCATTTTAAACTCAAACATTCATAGGTGGACGTGTACACATTTTGTTTGCGTGTTTTCACGCTGTGGGCAGGTCGTGGCCCATGGGTCTCACGGCGTGACCCGCATATATCTTAGCCATAAAGAAAAACAAATTAAACTTTTCAAACTAATTTTAACTGAGGGTATTAGGTAACTTTGGAAGTTTACATTACGTTATATAATTAACCATAAACCCATTATTTGGAGATTCAAACCATTGACAAGTAGTTTGGGAACCTAGGCAAAAGCGTTAGGATCGCGAGAGCGCAAAGGGTACGCAATGTATCAGGTAAGTCAATAAGCCAGTAAGAAAATACCATGTGATTCCATATCCTGATGTTATTGTGATTGTTGAGTTGATCTTATGCTTGGCATTCCATTATATTCCTAGGTTGTGTTCTTGGCATAAGCGTGTGTCTCGAAGGTACTTGCGGCCTGCACTAGAGGGATAAAACATGGGCACTCTTATGCAAGAGCGTGTGACCACCCTTAGTGATTGTGTGATGCCAAGTACTGGATTGTTGTGGCTTTAAATGTTGTGACATAACTATTGTGGATTTTGACCACTTATGGCCTCTGTTGATTCTTGGATCACACAAATTCGATTGATATCTATTAGTCTAATTATCATGCACTTTGTTATATTTCCTGTCCCTCAATTACCGCATGACTCTTAGACTGCTTTACTTGGTATTCATGAATTACTGTTATATTCTTCTGGCATTACTTTCAATTTCTCTCAGTTACTCACCGTCTAGTTTGTGACGGTGAGTGTAGCTAGGGCAGGTGACATTAAGGGAAACAGAGCGACGATAGGTGACTTCCTCTAAGCGTTTCTCGAGGACGATCTCTTTCTTTGCTGCCTAGTATGTATTTGGCTTTTATTTACATATATTGTTTTGAAAACACTTTGGATAGTGTATAAGCCCACATCGCATTGTGGTCACCAGGCTTTACATGTTTATCTTTATACGGGTTTCCACATTATTAGTAATATTCCTGATTTCCCTTAAGTTATTGTATGATTATAATTGAATTTCGCTATGTGTTAAATTTGATAAACTCTATAATTTAATAACTCCTAACTTAAACGGTAAATTAATGATTTGAGACTGACTAGGCATGTATAGACTCGCTGAGTATTGACTTAAGAGCCTATATGGGTCTAAGCCCGGCAATCTCAATTGCTTCGAAAATTGGGGTCATCACAGTTAGTATCAAAGAGTACCATGTTAAATTTTCATAAAACACAAACCATGTAAACCAGCAAAAATTAGGTATGGTTGAACTTAGAGTGGAACCCTATAATCCTGACTTAGAATCCTAGTTGGGGAGTGAGCATGAGTTGGGTAATGAATTGTATAAGTACATTTGATGTGTGTATTATATGGTATCGATAGCTATCCACTGATCCGAGAACTCGCTTTCTTTATCTGATAGCGATGGTGGATCTGGCAGGTCCGAGTGATGATAGCGGGACGTCAGGTTCTCATTTCATTACTGCTGAGGAGTTTCACGCTTTGACATAGATGTTCGAGTATTTAGTGCAGTCACTGATGTCACCCGCACCATCTACCATGACACCATCGACCACGACTACACCACTATCACCCACTACGACTACTCAGGGGCAGAGACTCCTATTGCTACGGCTTCTACAGCTCTGATCCAGATTACAACGATTCCTAATGTGGGAGCAGTTCAAGTTACACAGGAGGAAGCAGTCGTACCTCCGGTACAGGCTGAGGAGGCACCTTTCGTGCCAGCGGTGATTGCGGAGACTACTCCAACTACTACTCTGGAGAAGAGTCTAGGGGCGAGTGTTGAGGCTAAGCAGTGGCGTGAGTTTATAAGGCACGACCCCATCAAGTTCTTTGGTGGCACAGATGTAGCGCTAGCGGAATTTATTTATGAAGAATCATGAGAAGATTCACACCGTCATTGCCATTGATGATCACATGCGAGCGACGATCTCTTTATCTATGTTGCAGGAGGAGGCAGATGACTTGTAACGACCCGAAAATTTAAGTATTTGTGAATGATGATGTGTACTATCTATCTATACTTGTATCGGAGTGACCGGACAACGATATCGGTAAACGAGTAGGAAAACATGCCGAATGGGAATGCAGGAAAATGAATTATTAAAACTATTAAAAAATAAATATATATTGGTAGGCGCTTAGTTACACGCGGGGCCATGGCTGACACACGTAGGTCATACGATAGTGTGGATACCCCGAGTGTACTCATTGATGCGCACAACGAAATTTTAGGCGTGAAAATACAAGTGTGTGTGCATATATTCATTTATATAAATCAGAACTAAATGTAAAAAGGCTAAAAAGGGCAGTTGCCTTAATATGTTGTAGATTATCTAAAGGGTATAAAGGTCATTTTGGACCAATTGTATATATATATATACGTGGATCGATTGGGGAGAAAAAACCCTCATCGCTGCCTACATTATTCATCGTCTTCCCCCCAACTCGTCGTCGCCATCTCCGTTGGATAACCTCACAACAACCATAATTTGTCTCCCTCTGACTTCGCCACCGTTGTCTCCGCTCTCGGATCACTCTCTCTTGTTCTCTCTCGGTCATCAACTAAGGTGACTTGTTGTAATTTGTTGATTGTTGGATTAGTGGTTATTAGTAAGGGATTTGGGTGATTTGATGGATCTGTAGGGGTGGTGATGAGAAAGGAGAAGAGTTCAATCAATCAAACTAAAAAAAAAGACGCGCAAGATCCCTGTTGTGCGATGGGGTTTAGGGTGCACATTTGCGAGCCTGCACTTGTGCACCCCCACCCAACAAACCAGGCCAAGGCCTGGGCCGGGCTCGACCCATGGGGCGAGCCAGGCCCAACACTTGGCTAGGCTAGAACAGGATCGGATCGGGTTCCACCCGACCCGACCAAGAAAAAAATATAATAAAAATAAATAAATAAATAAATTAAAAATAAATTAAAATTAAATAAATTCCAGAAAAATAGGGAAAAATCCAAAAAAAGAGAAAAATCTAGAAAATAATATGTTGATGAAATAAATAGACATTGGTGAATTTCTATGAAAAAAATAAAATATTCAGAAAATTTGGGAAACTTTGGGGTTATCCTAGAATTGTTTATTGACTATAAACCCAACCTATTGGGGTTCTAACCATTGACATGTAGTTTGGAGACTCGAGCAAAGGTTTAGGATCGTGGGAGTGCGACGGATATGCGACGTACCAGGTAAGTTAGTAAGCCATTAAAAAAATATCATGTGATTCTATATCCTATGTTGATTGTGATTGTTGAATTAATCTTATGCTTGACATTCCATTTTATTCCTTGGTTGTGTGTTCTTGGCGTAAGTGTGTGTCAAAGTACTCGACCCTTTACTAGTGGGGCAACACATACACTTTTGTACAGGAGTGTGGGACCACCCATAGTGATCGTGTGACACTAAGTACTGGGGGCTTATGTCACCCAACATGGCTGTATCTTCGCTTGTGTCGATGACCGGGGAGATCTCGCAAGATCTTCACTGTTATACCATTATTTAGACCACTTATGAGCCTCTTTTGATTCTTGGAACACGTTAATTTTGATTATTATCTGTTAGTCTGATTATCATACACTTTGAGTTATTTCCTGTCTTTCAACTTCCGCATGATTCTTGGACTGCCTTGTTGTTTTATTCGTGAATTACTGTTATATTATTTTGGCATTACTTTCAATTTATCTCAGTTACTCACTGTCTAGTTTGTGACAGTGAGTGCATATAGGAAAGGTAACAGTAAGGGAAAGGGACCGACGATAGGTGACTTCCTCTGAGCGCTCCTCGGGGATGATTTCTTTCCTTACTGCGTAGTATGTAATTGTTTTTATTTGCATATGTTGTTTTGAAACATTATGGATAGAATTGGATTGTGAGACTTAGATATCATGTATATACCCCCATCATACTGTTGTCACCAGGCTTTACATGTTTATCTTGTATTCGGGGTTCCACATTTTTTAGAAATTCCTGATTTCCCCATGAGTTATAGAATGATTATAGTTTAACTCCTCTGCGTATTGATCTGATAAATTTTATAATCTAATAACTTATATTTTGGATGGTAAATGAATGTATTGAGGCTGACTGGGTGCGTATAGACTCACCGAATATCGACTCGGGAGCCTATGCGGGTCTAGGCCGGGGTTCCCAATTGCTTTAGATATTGAGGCCATCTCAGTTAGTATCAGAGTGCACCGGATTTAAGTTTTAAAACACAAACCATTTAAACTAGTGAAAATTAGGTATGGTTGAACTTAGAGTGGAACCCTATGATCCTGACTTAGAATCCTAGTTGGGGAGTGAAGATGAGTTGGGTAATAAGGTTAAAAACTTATTGGTATAAGTATGTTTTATGCAGTGTATTATATGATATCGGTAGTTATCCGCTGATCTGGGAACTCACTGTCTTTGGTCAGAGAGCGATGGTAGATCAACAACGACCTAGTGATGATAACAATATATTATTGACACGATGCGTAAAGGGGCTTCGTGCGTTGGCGTAGAGAGTCACACCTCAGGAGCAACGACTGGAGAAGTTTTTGGAGATCTTGAGAGTGTCAGTTACCGCTGCATCAATACCATCTACGGTTGGAGTACTCGCTACTCAGGAGATGGGCACACCGGTGATTGCGACCACAACTGTGTTTCCTACCACCACTGCAATAAGACCGGAGACTGCAGTTATACCTCACACATAAACAGAGATAGTTCCCGTGACACCGGCATTATATGGCACTACGGCGATTGCTGAGGCTAGGCAGTGGAAACAGTTCAAGAGGCACGATCCTTACTATTTTCTATGGAGGCACTGACGTTACCGCGGCAGAGTTGTTCCTGAAGAGTCATGAGAAGATACACCACATCATAGCTACTAAAGAGCACATGGGGGCTTCTATTTCTTCCTCAATGTTGATAGGAGAAGCTGACGACTAGTGAACTACGATTATGAGTACCAGAGGCGTACCGAGAGACTAGATAGAGTTCAAGACTTAATTCAACATGAAGTACTTTCCTCCCACCATGATGAGAGCTAAGAGGAATGAGTTCACCTCCCTGAAATAATTAGCAGGTGAGTCTGTCATGGAGTCCATGGGACGGTTTCAGCAGTTGTTACCATATGCTGTGGATCGGCTAGTACGGAGGCAAACTGGGTGTACTAATTTACTGAGGGACTACTACTCGAGATCGCAGGTGTAATCGTCACGACCGAGCCAGGAACGTTGCAGAGAGCTTACGAGCAGAGCTTGGCTAGAGAGAGTTAATTGGGTACTCACTACAAGGAGGTTGAGACTGATCGACCTGAGTTGTAGTCAAAGCACCAATCAGAGGGACATGACCAGAAAAGAAAGAGGAATCTAAACAACAATGGCGATTCTCGAGGCCAGAAGGTGTATTTCCAGTTCGGACAGCCCGAACTTTTTTGGAATCGATATCCAGATTTGTACGAGGACCAGCAGGATAACGATCAGCCTCAGGCCATTGAGGACATACATATGGTGACTAAGCCGCAACTGACAGTGGTTCATGATCCTACTAGAGGAAAGGAATTTTCCTGGCTATCATACATCATGCATGGAACTGGTTATTTGAAACTTTAGGTGTTTAAATGCGATGTCAGACGTCATGTATCAGAGTTAGGGTCGATACTTGCTAGGGTAGCATTGTCTAAACTTAGCAGAGTTATCTAGGATGAAATAGACCTGACTTAGATTAGAGTCTGAAAGAGGAAGTAGGTTTGGGCATAATGGGATGCCAAACCTAGTTGCGAGTACACCTAAAGAGAGGCAGGACCAGACGGGTTGTAATTCATCTTATGATGCATGGACACGTAGTGTACATGGTGGCCACGGTTGCAACATTGTCGAACATATTTACTGCTTAGGTATAGATAAACTTGCGTTGAAATGTGATTGGGTTGGGAGGTCATCACAATATGACGTACGAGCTACGATTGTAGTGTCTTACTTCATAATTACCTGACTTGTGTTGTGGTAGTGGATGATGTCTGCGACGACATTATTGGCATTCCTACTATTTCGGGAAACGAGAGCGGTCTGGAGAGACCGTAGTCGAATTAGGTTGTTTGAAGTGGTGGTGACCCGCAGTCTGAAGACTGAGATGAAATCAAGCTGTTCGAAGTGGCAGAGGCCCACAATTTGATAGATGTGGAGGAAAGGAGCGGATTTAAGAAGTTGTGTTGTTTGAAGCAACTTTGTACAATTTTGCTAGTTAATACTTGATGTCGAGCTGTTGGAAGTGACTCTCGCGCAAGTTCACGGTTGGTCATAGCATATTGAGCTGTCTGAAATGACTTTGCATCAGTCCGCAGTTCATCGGTAAAGAGAGAGCTTTCTGAAGCAACTATGGGAGAGTTCGCAGTTCTACACAAAGGATCCAAACTGTCTGAAGCGGCTGTAAGTAGCAGTTTGGAGGAGATGTGAATGGGTGTTGATTCCCCTTATTTGCTCGAGTTAGAGCTAATTTCGAGGACAAAATTCTTGTTAGTTGGGGAGACTGTAACAACCCAAAAATTTGAGTATTTGTGAATGATAATGTGTACTATCTATCTATACTCGTATCGGAGTGACCGGACAATGATATCGGTAAACGAATAGGAAAACGTGTCGAACGGGCATAGATGGACGATTTACAGGTTGGAAAATGATTTATTAAAATTATTAGAAAATAAATATATATTGGTAGGCACTTAGTGACACGCAGGGTCATGGTCGATATGCGTGGGTTGTACGGTAGTGTGCACGTCCGAGTGTGCTCGTCGGCACGCATAACCAAATTTTAGGTGTGAAAACACAAGTGTGTGTATATATTCATTTATATAAATCAGAAATAAATGTGAAAAGACTAAAAAGGGCATTTGCCTTAATATGTTGTGGATATTATCTAAAGGGTATAAAGGTCATTTTGGACCAATTATATATATATATATGCGTGGATCGATTGGGGAGAAAAAAAACCTCATCGCCGCCTACACTATTCATCATCTTCTTCCCCAACTCGCCACCGCCAATTCCGCTGGATAACTTCACAATAACTAGATTTCGTTTCCCTCTGCCTCCGCCACCGTCGGCTCACTTTCTCTCGTTCTCTCCTGGTCATCAACTAAGGTGAGTTGTTGTAATTTGTTGATTGTTGGATTAGTGGTTATTAGTGAGGGATTTGGGTGATTTAATGGATTTTTGGGGGTGGTGATGAGGGAGGAGAAGAGTTCAATCAATTGAACATAAAAAAACAGAGATGCGCAACGTCTATGTTGTGCGATGGGGAAGAAGGTGCACACGTGCGAGCTCGTACGCGTGCACCCCCACCCAACGGACCAGGCCAGGGCCTGAGTCGGGGTCGACCCATGGGGCAAGCCAGGCCCAGCGCTTGGCCAGGCCGGAACAGGGTCAGCTCGGGTCAATCCACATTATTTACAACACTCCCCCTTGGATGACAACTTGCTAAAAGAATATGCCTCGTTAAAACCCTTACTAGAAAAACCCTGTGGAAAAAAATCCAGCAAAGGAAAAGGAGTACATTGCTCTCATCAATCTTGATATGGAGTATGATATTGATAGAATTGTCTCATTAAAAAACTTGCTAGAAAAACCCATTGGGATAAAACCATAGCGAAGGGAAAAAGAGTTCAATACACTTATCAATTTTGATATGGAGAATTAATATTGTTAGGATTGCCTCATTAAAAACTTTGCTAGGAAAACTCAGTGAGATAAAACCATAGGTAAGGGAAAAAGAGTGCAAAATGTTAATCAATAACTCATTTTTATTCTTCCCCTCATGTTGACATCAGTGAAACATTTATTATTTTGCAACAAATCTTTGCAAACCAAAACTTACTTTTTTGAGTAAAATAAATTAATAGATGCAGAACTATTTTACTTGAAAATACTTGATTTCTAAATCAAGGTTAAGTTTTATTTTTTAAAGAATCTTCCATCTTGAATTCATTTTTCAAGTATTTAGATGTTCTGATGATGTTGTCTGAAACCACACCCAAGAGGGGGGTGAATTGGGTGTATCAAGAAGTTAACGCCCTTTTTAATTTAATTCAAAAATTAAGATACTATATGCTCACCAAAGTGCGAATATGGATGATATGCAAGTGAATAGGATAGAAGAGATGGAAAGAGACACACGATTTATAGTGGTTCGATGCAATGATCTACATCCACTATCTAACCTCCCCGGTTAGGATTTTTAAAACCCCCACTTATATTGCTAACAAGTGATACAACCTAAGCTTACAAGCCTAGAATGTCTAATCACAATTAGGACTTCCTACCTAGCCGCAACTAGGGTTTTTGCCTAGCCTCAACTAGGTATTCCCTTTGACTTAGATTCCACTAAGTCTTCCAATCATTCAATTACAACCAATAACTGAAAAATAATCAAATACACCTTACAAAGTAAAGTGGCATCAAGTTCAAATACTAGCAAGCCTCCTAGAGCCTAACTACTCTAAGCATGAAAGTATGAGAATAAATGAGATGCAAATGTGTCACTGATTTTCACTGGTTTGTGCAAGTCTCAAATATGAAATCGTTTCAAACACTAATGTATTAGTGCAAAACTGATTTCAAAGCCAAGAACAAGAAGTTTAGTAAAAATCAAGTTTAGATGCAACTTTTGTCCAAACCAAATCATAGGGTTTAATAAAATAAGTTTAAACAAAAAACCCAAGATTAGTGTGTTCAAATACACAACAAACGATTTTCCAAGTCAAACAAACAAAGTTATGAAATCTAAGCACAAGAAAAAGCTAGAACAAGAAGCTTTCTTACAACCCCAATAGGATGACTTGAAAAACTGTTTTGAAGAGGTTGTTGTATACCTTTGGAAGCCTCAAAAGTGTTGGATTTTAGAATGAATGGACAGCCTCAAGAATCTTCTTTGTCTCTTTCACACAAATAAATATTCTTCTTTTTGCAAGTTTGAGCTTTTGTGTGGTTTTTCTTGTTAAAACAAAACAATGTTCTTAGTGGTTTTATAGTGTTACACATCTCATTTTATCAGTTTGTGACGGTTCTAGGGATCCAAGGGCCCAGAATTCATCAAGAATTCAAATTAAAGTATGGTTTTTAGCTTTTTTAAAAAAGGTGTCAAGAATGCAATTAGCACGCTAATTTTGCACTTAACGCGCTAATACAGTATTAGCGTGCTAACTACAGGGACCTCAAAATAATTAATTCTGTCCCTTGTGTTAGCGACCTTTATTTGCGTCCGTGACCCTACTAACCCTCATATAACATATTATACATGTTTGTTATGGGTCATTAAGCCTATTTAGGTGGTCCAAATATTTTTACAAATCCCGAAAATGGAGAATTTCGATTTCATGACATGCGATGGGCTTTTCTGCAAATGTGCAGTTTTCTTTTCAAAAACATTTCAAAAACCAATTTTTCTTTTTCGAAAACTTCTACAATGATTTTCAAAAAGCAATATGAGCTTAAACACATAGTTTAACATCGTTTAGACTTATAGACCAAGTCATATTTTAAGTTTCACTAAAAACTTCAAGTAGTCACTTGACATTTGAAAATCAATTTGAAATGCTCGATGTGCATGAACTAATGCATTAGGCTTGCGTAAATAAACTTGTATACCTTACATCAATATTACAACACATAATTTGATCTTTCGTCTTCATTCCCTTTTTGTATGTCAAACCTTGAACTTGTATAGCTTGAATGCTTGAATACCAGTGATGTGATGTTTTGCAACCTTTGACAAAAACTGAAATGCACTTGATATTCATTAGTATATTTTCACCTTGTTTGTTTCCATCAAAATCTCGATCGAAGTTAGACTGACTAACCACTTAGTCCAATAATCTCTCCCTTTTTGATGATAACAAACAATGTGACCTTGACAAACGTAAAACATAATCCAAGTGTATTTATCGCATTCATAGTTGTTACGCATCATATAATTTTCATTTAAATATATAAGTTCAACAACATCTACATTTTTAAGTTCAACCACATTTTCTCCCCCGTTTGATTCCATCAAAAAGTGGGGCTAAGCTCCCCCATATAGAAAGCACAATAGAGAAGAATAGAATCAAGAAGAGAAACAATAAGAGAGAAATACACTCCCCTCACTTCATGCATATCAATAAACAATAGATGGAAGCTTTACCCATTCGTATACAATGAATCATAGATTTCAAGAAATAGCATCATATTAACTTAGAGATACGAAAAAAAATTTCATGATTTAAATAGCATAAAGAAATAGAGGCATAGTTGTGGCATGAAACATGAGTCTACAAAAGAGAAATTGTTCATAAACATCGTAAGACTAACATCTTTGAGCCTAATGCTCGCCTAACAATAAAATCTCTAAACACTCCTCCAGGATGATGATGGCCAACTCGCTGAGCCAGAAGCATGACCATCGCGTGCTGGTGCAGATGGTAGCAACTCCGCCTCGATGCAACGTAGCCACGTGTTGAAGGAAGTATACGACTCAGCCATATATGCATGCAGGTATCCCAGCTGTGCAAAGTATGCCAATGATAGAGACATCTCTGGTGGAGGGGTGAAGCCGTCGAACGTCGAAGGAGGTGGAGGATGCATCGTCTGATGGTGCGATTGCAGCAGTGGGGCCGTAAACTCCTGATGAGCTTCATCATTGCCATCATCACCATCATTGCCATCACCACCATCATTGCCATTATTGTCGTGAGAAAAAGTGTAGCTGTATTCCAAATATTTCGGCGCATCAAAAAAAGCAACTGGAGAGTCTGTAGGTAGTGGAGACTCATAGCCGCCGTAGTACTGACCATCCGAGATTGCATCTTCTCGTGTCCACTTCTGCCTCTCACCAATGTAGCGACACTTCATGGCCTTCAAAGTGGCCATGTCGATGGTGTCATAGATAGTAAGGGGACGACCACCTAAGGCGAGATCCACCTGGGCGGACTCTAAGTAGGATGCGATAATGTGTGCATAGGAAAAATGACGACCTGAGCTACACGTGCTCGTCATATATCTAATAATGACATGGGACATGTTGAGCGGGATCATGTGAATCAGGTGCCCAAGAACAAATATGTCGAGGAGAGTGACATAGTTTTTACTACTACCTCACGGAAGAATGACTTTGTGAAGTACTTTATGAAGGAGATGATGTATAAGTTTGAAGTCAGTGTCCGTTATACCGGTAGGATATACGGTTAAAGTTATTTTCGTCCGAAAGAAGGAATTGAGTAATTCAAGACGATCAATGGGCCAACTGAGAAATTTGCACACAACCGTAGTGGTAGGAGGGTGCAAAGGGAGTTGAAGCCGTTGAGCGAGATTTTCGGGCGTAATCTCAATGAATCGGCTACCAACAGATGATCTTAGAACAAAATGGTTCGTAGTTTCAAGATTTGAATAGAAAACTCGAACCAAGGGGAGATTATAGCTAGCGTTGTAGGCACAGAAAGTGGTCCATCCTGCCCTATCAAAAATCTCCCGAATTGGAGATGAGCCTTATCATAAAAGGCGAAGTCAATAATGGCGGGCCTTAGAATTTTAGCATCCGTTAGCCGTGGAGCCACCGACTCTAAGATTGATGTGGACTCATGAACGGACTTTGCATGACCCTCACGTCATGGGGCATTTGTCGAGGCTGGGACGGGCAGACTGTGGTTAAAGGAGTGTGTGGATTCGGACTTACTACTTGATGACGAGGATTGAACAACGTGACGGCTAGTGGGATGACGAGAGGACATGGCTGGGGTAGGACGAGAAGTGGTGGGGGCGGTTGGAAGGGAAGTGGTGGGTGCGACCGGACGGGACGAGGGACGAGCGGAGGTTCGACGAGTTGACATTAGGGTAATGAAGAAACAAGGGCTTAGCAACCAAATCGGGAAGAAATTTATAAGGAGAATGAGGAATGTTACCTTGTGGGAGGAGAGATCAAGGTGGAGTCGTCGAGAGGAGAGGAAAGATGTGTGGAGTCGACGAGAGGAGAGGGAAGAGGTGTAGAATGAAGTTTAAGGGCATAGAAAAAGGAATTTATAATGTCTGGCTCAACGACAGTAGCGCGCTATGGGTTGATTAGTGATCTGGGCCAGAACACAATTAATGCGCTAATGACTGCTATTAGCGCGCTAATTTCCCTCTAGAAATTTTGGACAAAATTTTTTGACTTTTTGAAATACAACTCCAATTCACCTCAAACTTCATGGACACTTCACTAACACCCATATAAAAAGGTTCGGAATAGTTAAAACATATGTAGGTCCGATTTACTAGACATGCCTAACTCACGCAGAATCTTAGAAAATTGATCTCTAGGCAAAGGCTTGGTGAAGATATCAGCTAGTTAATCCTCTGTGGGCACATGGATGAGTTTAACATCGCCTTTTTGGACATGATCACGAAGAAAATGGTGCCTAATCTCAACGTGTTTTGTGCGAGAATGTAGCACTGGATTTTTCGATATGTTAATTGCGCTTGTGTTATCACAATAAATTTCAGCACAACCAACTAGGATTTGATAATCCTCAAGTTGTTGTTTCATGTATAGAACTTGAGCACAACAACTCCCGACAGCCACATATTCGACTTCCGCCGTAGACAAAGCAACGAAATTTTGCTTTTTGCTAAACCATGATATAAGTCAATTTCCTAGCAAATGACAAAATCTGGAAATATTTTTCCTATCAACTAGACTTCTCGCATAATCAGAATCAACAAAACTTCGGAGTTCGAAACTCTTGGTTTTGTTGAACCACAATCTTAAGTCTTGTGTTCCACTTAGATATCGAAATATGCGCTTTACATATTTTAAGTGTGACTCCTTAGGATCAGATTGAAATCTAGCACATAAGCACACACTAAACATAATGTCAGGTCTACTAGCGGTCAAATATAGGAGACTATCTATCATTCCATGGTAAAGTTTAGGATCTATAGATTTTCCTAGTTGGTCTTTGTCCATTTTGATGGTGGAACTACTAGGAGTGTCACATGCTTTCAGATTTTTTGAATTTGAACTTCTTTAGCATGTCTCTCACATACTTTACTTGATTTATAAAAATGTCATGTTTGGATAGCTTTATTTGCAAGCCTAGAAAGTATGTTAGTTCACCCATCATTCTCATTTCAAATTCATTTGTCATTAATGATGATGACCCAAAGATGATATCAGCAACATAAATTTGAACAAGTAACATATCATGCTTTTTGATCAAAATGAACAAAGTAGGATCTAGCGTTCCTTTCTTGAATCCCTTTTCAAGTAGAAATGTACTAAGTCTGTCATACCGTGCTCTAAGAGCTTGTCTTAGTCCATACAAGGCTTTTTGAAGATGATAGACATGATTTGGATAGTCATGATCTTCAAAACTCGGTGGTTGTTCTATATATACCTCTTCATTGATGAAGCCATTTAAGAATGCGTTTTTAACATCCATTTGGTATAGTAAAAACCCATTGTAGTAAGCATAAACAAGCAACATTCGAATTGCCTCTAATCTTGCTACAGGTGCAAAGGCTTCCTCATAATCAATTCCTTCTTCTTGATTGTAGCCTTGTGCAACCAACCGAGCCTTGTTTCTTACAATTTCACCCTTCTCATTCCTTTTGTTTCTGAAAACCCATTTGGTGCCTATAATAGTAAGGTCTTTAGGTCTAGGTACCAGTGTCCAAACCTTATTCCTAATGAAGTGACTTAGCTCTTCTTGCATAGCCATTACCCAAAACTCATCTCCTAAGGCATCATCTATCTTGGTGCGCAAGGTTTGTAATACAAAAGCTATGTGTCCCTCCTCTCAATGTAACATTAACCTAGTGATTATTCCCTTGTTTGGATCACCT
Organism: Stephania japonica; assembly: GCA_039657345.1. Taxonomy (NCBI): domain Eukaryota; kingdom Viridiplantae; phylum Streptophyta; class Magnoliopsida; order Ranunculales; family Menispermaceae; genus Stephania; species Stephania japonica. The sequence goes on along the minus strand of CM077562.1, from coordinate 21,281,065 downwards.
ATGATTTGTTAGGAGGAATGGCCAATAAGAAGTCTTGAATTCTTAGGTGCACTTGTTTCGGATTCTTTGCTTACCTCGACCTCTTGACTATTTGACGTTTGTCCTAGGGTGTCATCATCTTCATCATCAATCCTTAATTTTTCTAAGTTATGCATTATCTTTACTTTAGGATCTACTTCATCAAATTTCACATTGATAGACTCTTCTATGATTTTGGTTGATCTATTAAACACCCAATATGCTTTGCTATGCATAGAGTAGCCTAGGAAAGTGCAAACCTTTGACTTTGGGTTAAATTTGTCCAAATGATATCATTTAAAACATAGCAAGGGCAACCGAACACCTTAAAATAACTTATGTTGGGTTTTCGGCCATTCCATAGTTCATAAGGAGTCTTTTTCACTTGCTTTCGAACATTTACTCTATTTACAACATAGCATGTCGTGTTAATGGCTTCGGCCCAAAAATGCTTAACTATGTTGTACTCATTTAGCATAGTCCTACACATCTCTTAGAGTGTCCTATTTTTTCTTTCAACAGCTCCATTTTGTTAGGGTGTTCTAGGAGAAGATAGTTGGTGTGTATATCCTTGTTTAGCACAGAAATCCTCCAAGTTCCTATTTATAAACTCACCACCTCTATCACTTCTAGTGATGGTGATCTTGTATCCCTTTTCATTCTCAACCAAAGCACAAAATTTTACGAACACATCAAACACTTCATGCTTATGAGATAAAAAATACACCCATGTATACCTAGTAAAATCATCAACAATGACAAAGCAATACGATTTACCCCAGACTTTGTGTCTGGGTTGGTCCGAACAAATCCATGTGGATAAGTTATAAGGCTCGAGTCACGTCACTTGTTACTTTCGTCTTAAATGACGATTTCACTTGCTTACCAAGGATATAAGGTTCACATTCTTTGTCTTTCTTAAAAGTACATTTGGGTAGGCCCTTGACGAGATCATGCTTGGTCAATTTTGACAAGTTTTCTATACTAGAATGTCCTAATCTACGGTGCCACAACCATGCATCACATTCACTTTGTGCACTCAAACATGAAACATTTTGCATATTCATCTCATCAAAGTCAATGGCATAAACATTTTTATCTCTATATGCAACAAATAGTGTTTCATGCTTCTCATTCCTAACGATGCATTTGAATGATTCAAACATCACATGAAATCCTTTGTCATATAATTGACTAATACTAAGCAAATTTTGTTTCAAATCATCAACAAGATAAACATTAGAAATGGAGAGTAAATTGTTACCGACGGTTCCGAGACCAATAAATTTTTCTTTGTTGTCTCCAAATGTAACCTTTCCTCCATCATGCCGTTTTAGTTCAATAAACTGATGTGCATCTCTGGCCATGTGTCTTGAGTACTCACTATCTAAGTACCATGGGGTGCTCTTCCTCGCATCCTACACAATGGGAAACACACTAGATTTTGGTACCCAAACACCTTTGGGTCTGAGAAAGTTAGTGTCATAAACATTTTTAACTACTCATGTTAGTCTACTCACTTTAGCCTTTTATAAGGCACATTTCCCAACCACATGAGACCTATTGCACTTTGAGCATCTACGGTCATCATTGAGTAATTTCTTGTAACTTAACAAGTTTGCTCCATAGCCTATTCCTCTTTTGTTGAGTGCATGTCGTTGTACTCCCAACATCATGTCAAACATTTCTCTACCATTGGTGAACTTATAAACCGTGCTAGTCAAGTCCTTTACTTCCTTGACTAAAGAATCTCTCTCCTCTAGGACTTCATTCAAGTCACTTTGGAGATCATTAATGGTCTCATTTTTTACTCTATTTCACTAATTGCTACGGTCAAGCTCGTTTTGAGTTGTTTGGTCTTTTTGACCTCCTTTCCAACTCTTTCCTAAGTTCATCAAGGTTTGGAATATCATTTAAATCATTAACATCATCAAAGTTAAAAGAGTTAGAATTTACCTCGCCTTGTGCCAAGAGACAAAGTATTGCTTTCTCACTCTCCGATTCGGATTCCGAACCTGATGAGGATGAATCATCCCAAGTTGCCTTGAAGCTCTTCTTTCCTTTCTTCTTATCCAACACCTTCTTGGACTTGCAATCCGCCTTGATGTGACCGGATTTGCTACACCCGAAGCATATGGTCTCATTTGACTTTCCTCCCTTGCTTCCACTTCTAAATTTCTTCTTATACTTGTGACGCGGCAGAGATCTTCTAAACCAGTTGAATGAATCCATGAACAACTCGATCTAGGTCAGAACTTAAGCCAAAGTTCAAAAATTCTTTTGTTTCAGCCAAAACTACGAATTACACCTAATAAATCGCTTAAATAGCGAAACCCTAAAATTTGTCAAAAATAATAAAAAGTCCAAAAAGCCCTAAACTGAAAACTAGACGAAAAATAAAAACAAATGCTGTAAATGGCAATAAAAATAAAAATTCCTAATGAAAGTTATAAGCGAAAAAAAAAACTTTCCTAAAATAGCAAAATTAATGTTTCAGAGGGCGAAACGATGGAATTTCACCGAAAAACGTCGTAGTCACGGCATAGCGGTGAGTTGTGATCTCCACGCCGTTTCCAATAAATCCATGCCCCCGGAACGCCAAAAATCAAATGCCCAAACTTCGCCATTTGCAGAAATTACTAAAATGTCATCCTGTCATATCTTTCCATCATATTTTTTCAAGAATTTACAAACTAATTCTTGGACTTCATCAACTTGTCTCGTTTGTACATGACCTTGTTAAGCTTTCTTGAAAGCATAGCTACTTCCTCCTCAAGATCATTGTCGTCACAAGATTTTTCATTTTCAATGATCACTACCGATACAACCGGGGAGCTATTTGCCTTCAAAGCAATATCTTTTCTTGAACTCTTTGTTCCTCCACTTAATGCTTCCAATCTAGTGCGGTCTTTAAGTTCGAATTCATGGACAATTAGCTCTCCACACAATGCATCGAATGTATAGTCTCCAAGATTTTGTGCCGATTGGATAGCATACTTCTTGGCATCCCATTCCTTAGGTAAGCCTCTAAGGAACTTGTACATCAAAGTCTCTTGATTATAGTTCTTGTGACGGCCCCAAATTTCACAACCCTATAATCGGGCACCGCCCGGCCTGGACCCGCGCGAACCCCCGAGCCAATCCCGACAAGTCGCGCGGGGCTAGTGAGCCTATCCTTACCATTCAATCATTTGTTAATCATTTAAAAGTGAAGTCAATTAATTAGCGAGTTATCAAAGTAATAAGCGGAAGCAATTAATCTCAACTAATAAATCAACTTTGAAAGCTACACGTTAGGACAAAAACCTAAGGTGTTGGAACCTCATATACCACATATATACTATGTAAAGCAAGGAGAGAATCATCTAAGTCATAATTTCCAAAAAGATCTCTCAGCCCATAACCCCATGTACAAAAAAACAATATAAGTAGCTAATACACCAAAAAATGTCACCTATATCAACAGAGGAGGGCCGCTCAAAGTATATCACCTAACTGCACGGCCTTTCCTTTGCTGGGACTGCGGATCTGCACTCGGTCAAACACAAGAATGACGAGTCCAAGTAAGTAACGCCAAGCAGGAACAACAATAAATACAGTATTTCGAATTTAAATAAATGAACAGTCAATTCATGCCGATAGAAAGAAAAGGATAGGGAGCGCATGAATATATAAAAACTGTAAATAAATAAGTAAGCAATCGAAATTGAGTGTCCCGGAATACAAGGGAAAGGCACAAGTGGTCCCGACCAATTAAAGTCGTTAAGCCGAGGACAAAATCTCCTCAATGGCTAGGAGTCGAGGACAGAATCTCCTTTAAGACCCCTACGCGAGTACAGAGTCCCCAACAATCTGGTGGAGAACTCTCACCCCGTACATGTCATTTCAACTAATCACGTATCCCCAGCCGTAAACTCCGGTATAATACACCGCGAGCCCAGAATTCTGCAAGGATCACGCTTGACACACTTGCCTTAGGACAACTCAAAAGGAATGGAATATCAAAAAGGGATTGAAACAACATCAATAAATAATTCATAGCTCAAGAAATAACTGTAGTGTTCCTCACTGGTTTACTTACCTCGATCCAAGCTAATTCGCGCTAACACGGACTCCGACACGCCCCTTATGGTCCCCGTGTGCACAATAATCCTGATAATGCAATTTATATCAATTTCTTTAATTTCCTATGATTTTTCCAAAATTTTAGCTATTTTTTCCAAATTTCACGTTTTCCAAGGCGAAAACCCCGACAAAACGTCCCGTAAAAATTTTGAATATTTTACTTTTCGTAGAAATTCCCAAATTTCTCTTTATTTGATGAAAATATAATTTTCTAGAATTTTCTACAATTTTTCCTGAATTTTTTTCTATTTTTCTGGAATTTATTTCAATAAAAATCAATTTTAATATATTTAATCAAAATAAATAATTTTTATTAATATAATATATAGGTGGGTCGCGGATCGGGTCTGACCCGACCCGGCTGGGTCGGGTCAGGACCGGCTTGACCGGTCCGACCGGTCTGGTCGACCCAAAACCGGGTCGGGTCACTTGACTGGCCCGGTTTTCTGCTTCTTATTTCTTGTGTTTCTTTGAAATTTCTAGCAAACACAAGCGTAGCGTCATTCATTTTTTTTTTTTTTTTTAACAACCTTAACACAATACAGCAACAACAATCAACAACCACTTCACCATTATCATCACCACCCTTTTCACCATTTAAATCCATAATCCCCTAAATGACAACTTCGACAACAAATCTCGAAATCAACCACAACGACACACCAACAACGAAATCAATCCTTACCTGAATCTCGCCTCGACGTCGAGCCCACGCTCCCCTGCGAATCGTCGCTCTCCTCTTCTCGATTTCTCCTTCTCTACCGATTCTTCTTCTTCTCCCAATTTTTTTTTTTGATCGAGGATAGGGCTTGTGGTGACGGTGGCGTGTTGTTATTTTGGGTATTTTGGTCAAATGACCAAAATACCCCTCACCCTTAACTAAGCTCTTTACAAGTTTAATGCCCTTTTTGGTCACTTCGCAGTCAACTCCACCAACTTTAATGACTCTAATAGGTGACTCTTGGTTGACTTTTGGTCTTTTGATCTCATCCATTTCACACAACACTCAAAGTTTCCCTCGGGTATTCTCGCACCCGACTCATAATACTAACTTTGTTCGTCGCGTCACCACAGACGTACCGACGTAACAAACGGACTTTACAACCTTTTAATTATTATTTATTTAATATTTTTGTCAGTGTTTCTAATTAAATTTGTTCCCCGTACTACCAACGCTCATACACATCGCCTTTACCCGTTAAAAACTTAAAATTGCACAAATGAAATATAATATAATACAACCATCATACAAAACTAACATACCTCGGAGTCGACGTCCGAGAATTGATGACTGTACCACGGCGTGGGCCCACGTATCACCTGTTTTGACCCGTGGCACAGGTTAAATTTTTAGGGTCTTTACAGTTCTTTCCAAGATTCTTGATCTCATTCAATAATTTAGTAAACGGAGTGATGGCGGTGGCTATGTCTTCATCAGATCCAACTCGGAAGGTTTCTTAGTGCTCCTCAAGAATTCTCAACTTAGTCTTCTTTACTTGCATGGTACCTTTATAGTGTACCTCAAGCTTCTCCCACACTTCCTTGGTCGTGGCAAGCACTAACTCGGTTAAATTCATTCTCACTTAATGCACAAAAAAAGTGATTTATGGCTTGATCATTTGAGAGCTCAATCTTGATCTCTGCGGCGGTGTACTCTTTCAAAGGCTTGTCCGGTGGTGTGTAGCCATTTTCAATTGCATCCCACAAAAATCTATTTTATGCTCTAATATAAAACTTCATTCTCACTTTTCAATGAGCATAGTTCGTTTCATCAAAATACAGAGGCCTACTCGAGGAGTTGCCTTCCCTAAGATGAGCTAGATTTAGAGTTTGCATCCTTGTACAAAAACACTCAAAGATACGTTAGTAACACTTTGAGCAATAACCCGCTTTGGTACCAATTAAAACCATACCCAAGAGGAGGGTGAATTGGGTGTATTAAGAAGTTAACACCCTTTTTAATTTAATTCAATAATTAAGATACTATATGCTAACCAAAGTGCGAATATGGATGATATGCAAGTGAATGTGATAGAACAGATGGAAAGAGACATACCATTTATAGCGGTTTGATCCAATGATCTACATCCACTACCTAACCTCCCCGGTTAGGATTTTTAAACCCCCACTTATATTACTAACAAGTGATACAACCTAAGCTTACAAACCTAGAATGCCTAATCAAAATTAGGACTTCCTACCTAGCCGCAAGTAGAGTTTTTGCCTAGCCTCAACTAGGTCTTCCCCATTGACTTAGATTCCACTAAGTCTTACAATCATTCAATTACAACCAATAACTGAAAAATAATCAAATACACCCTACAAAGTAAAGTGGCATCAAGTTCAAATACTAGCAAGCCTCCTAGAGCCTAACCACTCTAATGCATGCAAGTATGAGAATAAATGAGATATGCAAATGTGTCACTGATTTGTACATGTCTCAAATATGAAATCGTTTCAAAGACTAATGTATTAGTGCAAAACTGATTTCAAAGCCAAGAACAAGAAGTTTAGTAAAAATCAAGTTTAGATGCAACTTTTGTCCAAACCAAATCCTAGGGTTTAATAAAATAAGTTTAAACACAAAACCCAAGATTAGTGTGTTCAAAAACACAACAGACGACTTTCCAAGTCAAACAAACAAAGTTATGAAATCTAAGCGCAAGAAAAAACTAGAACAAGAAGCTTTCTTACAACCCCAATAGGATGACTTAAAAACTGTTTTGAAGAGGTTGTTGTACACCTTTGGAAGCCTCAAAAGTGCTGGATTTTAGAATGAATGGACATCCTCAAGAATCTTCTTTGTCTCTTTCACACAAATCAATATTCTCCTTTTTGTAAGTTTGAGCTTTTGTGTGGTTTTTCTTGTTAAAACAAACAATGTTCTTAGTGGTTTTATAGTGTTACACATCTCATTTTATCAGTTTGTGACCGTTCTAGGGATCCAAGGTCCCAGAATTCATCAAGAATTCAAATTAAAGTGTGGTTTTTAGCTTTTTAAAAAAGCTGTCAGGAATGCAATTAGCATGCTAATGTTGAGACATAGCGCGCTAACTCTGCACTTAGTGCGCTAATGACAGTATTAGCGCGCTAACTACAGAGACCTCAAAATAATTAATTTTGTCCCTTGTGTTAGCGACCCTTATTTGTATCCGGGACTCTACTAACCCTCATATAACATATTATACATGTTTGTTATGGGTCATTAAGCCTATTTATGTGGTCCGGATATTTTCACAAATCCCAAAAATGGAGAATTTCGGTTTCATGACATGCGAGGGGCTTTTCTGTAAATGTGCAGTTTTCTTTTCAAAAACATTTCAAAAACCAGTTTTTCTTTTTCGAAAACTTCTACAATGATTTTCAAAAAGCAATGTGAGCTTAAACACATAGTTTAATATCGTTTAGACTTATAGACAAAGTCATGTTTTAAGTTTCACTAAAAACTTCAAGTAGTCACTTGACATTTGAAAATCAATTTGAAATGCTCGATGTGCATGAACTAATGCATTAGGCTTGCGTAAATAAACTTATATACTGTACATCAATGTTACAACACATAATTTGATCTTTCGTCTTCATTCCCTTTTTGTATGCCGAACCTTGAACTTGTATAGTTTGAATGCTTGAATACCCGTGATGTGATGTATTGCAATCTTTGACAAAAACTGAAATGCACTTGATATTCATTAGTATATTTTCACCTTGTTTGTTTTCATCAAAATCCCGATCAAAGTTAGAGTGATTAACCACTTAGTCCAACAGTTTTCGTGGTTTCCCATTATATTTAAATCATCAATATACACAACAATAATCACAAATCTTGTTGACGATATTTTAATGGAGACACATGTACAAAATAGATTATTTACATATCTTTCTTTAAGTAAATAATCATTAAGGCATTTGTACCACATTCGACTGGATTGTTTCAATACATACAAAGACCTTTGTAATTTCATAGAGTGCATGTTATGACGTTTTGACTTTATTTCATCAGATATTTCAAATCCTTCAGGAATTTTCATATATATATATATATATATATCTCACTGTCTAGCGATCCGTATAGATATGTTGTAACGCCATCCATAATATGCATATCTAGGCCTTCAAAAACTGCAAGGCTTATCAAGAATCAAAATGTGATTGCATCTATAACAGGTGAATATGTTTTCTCATAATCAATGCCATGTCTTTGTGAGAAACCTTGAGCTACAAGTGTTGCTTTGTGACTTGTAATCTCATTTTTTCGTTTCTCTTTCGCACAAATACCCATTTATATCCAACAGACCTTAGGCCATTTAGCATGTTGACAATTGGTCCGAAAATACCTCGCTTCTTCAATGAATTTAGCTCTGCTTGGATAGCCTCTTACCATTTTTGCCAATCAGGTCTTCTTCGACATTCATCCATTGATCGTGGTTCTGGATCATTATCATTTTCACATATATCATAGGACACATTGAAAGTAAAGATATCATTAGGAACAATATTATTTCGATTTCAAATCTTACCAGAGTTCAAATAATTTATTGAGATTTTATTATTTTCATCTTTTCCCTTTTTTTCAAGAGGTAATTGTTCCTTATCAGAGTCAACTTGTTCTAATAAGTCCTTATCAAAGGATTCTTGCGCTTTCTCGGGAGTATTTTGATTTTGATTTATTTTTATTGCAGTTTTCCTCTTTCGAGGAACTGAATCCTTTAAACCAATTGGCCTTCCGCGCTTTAAGCATTTTGTTGGTTCTTGTGCATTTTGTTGCACAGTGACATCAATTCTTGCAGGAGTATTTACAACTGGGATGTGTAATTTTGTCACTCTTTTTGCGTCAGTAAATGCATCAGGTAATTGATCTACAATTCGTTTTAAATGAATGATCCTTTAAATTTCAAGTTTGCATTGATTTGTGCGTGGATCATAATGTGATAAAGTCAATGCATTCCAAGTAATTTCGTGCCATTCCTTTTAAACTGATTTTTATCTCCCCTAATGGTGGGAAAATTGCTTCATTTAAGTGATAATCAGCAAAACGTGCAGTAAATAAATCCCCTGTTATGGGCTCAAGGTATCTTATAATGGACGATGAGTTAAATCCAACATAAATACCAAGTTTTCGTTGCAGACCCATCTTAGTTCTATTAGGAGGTGGTATGGAAAATACACTGCACAACAAAAAATTTGGTTGTTGACTTAAAATAAGTTGCATTGGGGAATGCTCATGGTATGCAGTAGGACTATAACGGATGATAGATGCCACATGAAGGATTGCATGTCCCCAAACTGAAGTTGGTAACTTATTTTTCATGATTAATAGTCTTGCAATTAGTTGAATGTGTTTGATCAAAGATTCTGCCAAACTATTCTGGGTATGCACATGAGGAGCAAAATGATCAATAGTAATTCTTATAGACATGCAATAATCTTTAAAAGCTTGAGATTTAAATTCTCCAACATTATCAAGACAAATGGTCTTGATTGGGTTGTCAGGGAATTGTGCTCTTAACTTTATGATTTGAGTTAAAAGTCTAGCAAATGCAACATTATGGGTCGAAAACAAACAAACATGTGACCACCTAGTTGAGGCATTTATCAAAACCATGAAATACCTAAATGACCCACAGTGAGGACGAATAGATCTATATGTCTCCTTGAATACGTTCTAAGAAAACTGGAGATTCCACAACAATTTTACTTCGAAATGGTTTAACTATTAATTTACCTTGAGAATAATTAGTACAATTATAATCACCAGCTGATAAAATCTTTAGTTCCACAATTGATGTCCACACGAATTTTCAATATTATTTGTGCAATTGATGATCAAATCCATCAGTTCATCTTATGAATGCCATTAGATCATATGACGATATTTATTTCATTAATATGCCTTTTCAAATAAAATCCAAAAGGTAATGCTAGGAATTTAAATTCTTAGATGAAACAAATCATACTAAATAACTTCTAGATAAGGCATTGACAACATTGTAGTTGTACCAGATATTGCATAAACATTAGTAAGTTTAAATTCGATAAATACTCTTTATATTACAATGTACATGTAGTATAATAAGCAAGACATGCATTATTTGCCTTTATTTAGCTCATGATTTGAGCACATCTTAATGTGTCAATTTTATTTACTTTCAATAGTAAATTCATAATTTTGCCTTGATTTTGAAGACATAATAGAAGGTCACAAAAATATTTGGGTATATGTATGACAATATTTAGGCAAAATAGCCTTTTATTGAAACCACACCCAATAGGGGGGTGAATTGGGTGTATCGAGAAGTTATTGCCTTTGAAATTTTAGTGCAATAATTAAGATGCTATATGTTTGCCAAAACACAAATGTGAATGATATGCAAGTGAATGTGATAGAAGAGATGGAATGTGACACATGATTTATAGTGGTTCGATCTAATGATCTACGTCCACTACCTAACCTCCCCGGTTAGGATTTTTAAACCCTCACTTATATTCCAAATAAGTGTTACAACCTAAGCATACAACCCTAGAATGTCTAATTACAATTAGGACTTCCTATCTAGTCGCAACTAGAGTTTGTGCCTAGCCTCAACTAGGTCTTCCCCTTTGACTTAGATTCCACTAAGTCTTACAATCATGCAATTACAATAAGTGGCTGAAAAATGATGAAATACACTTTACAACATAAAGTGGTATCAAATTCAAACACTAGCAAGCCTCCTAGAGCCTAACAACTATAATGCATGCAAGTATGAGAATGAATGGAATATACAAAATATGTCACTGGTTTTGTTGCAAATTCCAAGTGTGAAATCGTTTTAAAATCTAATATATTAGTGCAAAACCAATTTCAAAGCTAAGAACAATAGTTTAACAAAAATCAAGTTTAAGTGCAAAACTTTTGTTCAAAATCAATCTTAGGGTTTAATAAAATAAGTTTAAGTGCAAAACCCAAGATGAAGGTGTTCAAACACACAACAAACTGATTTTCAATTCAAACACACAAAACTATGTAGATTAGGCACAAGAAAAAGTGCTAGAACTAGGACTTTCTTACAACCAAGAAGATGACAAAGGAAATCATCTTTGAAGAGATTCTTGTACTCCTTTTGAAGCTTCAAAAGTGCTGGATTTTGGAGGTAGTGGACAGCCCCAAGAATCTCCTTTGTCTCCTTCACAAAAATCAAAGTTCTTTTCTTTGTGTATTTTGAGCTTTTGAGTGTGTTTGTTCCTTGTAGTAAGAAAACCATGTTCTTGGTGGTTTTATAGTGCTAGGTATCCCATCTTGACAGTTTGTGACCGTTCTAGGGATCCAAGGGTCCAAAATTCATCAAGAATTCAAATTAAAATTCATTTTTTAGCTTTTTAAAAAAGCTGTCAGGTAGGCAATTAGCGCGCTAATGCTGAGACCTAGCGCGCTAACTGTAGGGAACTCAAAATAAATATTTTATCTCTTTGTGTTAGCGACCCTTAAACACGTCTGGGACCCAACCAACCCTTATATAACATGTTATATACCTTTGTTATAGGTCATTAAGCCTAATTGGGTGGTCCGGATATTTTTACAAATCCCGAAAATGGAAACTCACGATTTCATATCGTGCAAGGGACTTTTCTGCAAATTTGCTATTTTTCTTTTCGAAAACCTTTCAAAACAAGTTTTTCTTTTTCGAAAACTTCCACAATAATTTTCGAAATGCCAATGACAATGAATCACATAGTTTTACATTGTTTAAACTCATAGACCTAGTCATGTGTTATAATTCCATTTTGAAATTACGAGTAATCTCAAGACTTTTGAAAATTCATTTAAGAACTCGATATGTATGAACTAATACATTTGGCTTGCGTGAGAGAACTTGTATACCTTACATCGAAATTACAAATTTTAGTTCGATCTTTCGTCTTCATTCCTTCATGACTGCCGAGTCTTAAACTTGTATGGCTTGATTACCAGTGATGTGTTGTTTTGCATCCTTTAACAAAAACTGAAATGCACTTGATATTAATTAGTACATTTTCACCTTGTTTGTTTCCATCAAAATCCCGGTCGGAGTTAGAGTGACTAACCACTTAGTCCAACATTTATATGTGACAACAAAAAAATGTAAAAATCATGATCGCTCATTGTCAATAATAATTTACCCTTTCTAGTGGTGCACCACTTTTTATTCCGACTATCAATGGAATTGTTAATATGACTTTTACCATATCTTCACCTTTTCCACATCCATAAATTTGTTATTGCGACCATGGTCATTATATGCAACATATACTTCTTAATTTGAAGCTAAACTAATTGGACGAGAGTGATATTATATTTATAATATCTCATTATTTTACTCAGCTACCTCGAGACAAAGATTCAATCCATAATTAATATTTAATGGATTGACGTGCGCGCTCGATAATTTGTGGCAGTAATACATCGAAAAAAGCCACATGACCTTCATTTGTCTCATCAGTCATATTTCTACATAGCCTCAATATAGAGGAAATTAAAATTGCAAAATAATAAATGATATTTAGCTGATATAAATTTTGTGGCGTGAAACCCAGCCTCTCATTTTGAGCCTTTTGGAGTATCACTAATTTTGGCCTTGATATAGATAGCTCCGTGAGGTGAAATGATAATATAAAGTGAAGTATTGACTTTTCAAATCTCTAAAGAGTCTAAAGAGTTATTTGATGAATAAATATTTATATGCATAGCCTTGCATAGATGCTTTATATATAATTTGAGCATCCCGTTGCCTTGACAAGTAATTATTATTGTCAGTATTATTACGGCAATTAATTCAATCAAGTATAATAAAAGTAAAGACATCATAAATATTTTTCTCATTTTTATGTAAAATATATGATTAAATGAATGCTCATAACTTGATTATTTTATACACAAAATATACTATTTGTATTAGTTGTTAGGACAACCTCCAGTTTGGATGGCGAGACAAAAGTCTATTTAACAACCATGCCACCTTGAACGGGATAACCCGTTTCCCTTTCAATGTTTAACTTTACCGAGGATAAGACTTACCCACTATCAACTCAAACTTATAATATTATTTGTATTATAAAACTCAAGAATAGAGCATAACTAATCGTCTATAGTATAGCGAGAAAACTAGTTATGCTACATATTGACTTTTGATTTGTAATGTAGAAGATCGTCCAAGACGCAACTACAGAGAATACTTTCGTAGTCGGTGATGTTATAATACAAAATGTATGAATTAAGTTATAAATGAAATAAAACTCAAATTATGGTGTCTTTATATTTCATCAATAAAGAAATAAAACTCAAAATGATCGTTTCATGTCTTCTTAGAAATTCTAGCATGTAATTAAATGTATATACATTATTCCCAACACCCGTAAAATATTTATGAGGCGTTTATTGCAATAATAGGGAAGAATTTAATGGTCTCCTATCTTTTAGGAAACCTAACTATTGTGTAACGTTTTATTCCATAATAAACACTTTCAGAACTGTTAAATGCATTTATTCTTAAGAAAATTATTCATCTTCCTCAATTAATATTAAGAAAACATCAACAAAATTGGGAAGCCAATACCAATATATCTTCACCTACACACTTGATCGCCATATTAATTTGAACAATGAAAATTATTTTTCAGTAACTTGAGATTTGTTGTATGGCTAAAAATATGGGCCATATTAAGGCCAAAGTGAGTCGATGGGAGCAATCCCCAACAAAATACATGTTTGATTGGTGTGTTTTCATGTTGGGTTTCAACTTTCAAGAAATTGAGGACCAAACCAACCATAGATATTCATGGTTATCTTAAGAAATTGACAAACACAAACACATAAGAAACCATGAAATCAGAAATGATATTTTCGTTACCTTCAAATCTTTGTAACCAAGACGATGACCTCCTTCCAAGCTTTGTCTCCTTAGAAACTTTGTGTATTTTTTATTAGACCTCCTTGTTGAGAGCAACATCATGTTAATGATGTGTTGTAAAATTACTTTAAACTAAGCTAGGAAAGGTAAAGATAGAGAACTAGAAATTGAACAAGAGAAGAGATAGGGGAGAAATAGAGAAAAGTTTCATTCCAATATTGTATATCATTACATAGGTAGAACCTCTTTATATAGGCCCTTGGTAAGACCAAAGGGCACAAATTACATTTCAATACAATTACATGAATAAATAGCATTAAGACTAAGTAATTATATGAATTAATTTGGGTATTACATCATGTAAAGAGTTAGAATAGTAATAGGTGGAATACGTAGAGTTGTCAATCCACATCATTTAAAACAAGAAAATAATATTTTGATGAAATAAATAGAAATTGGTGAATTTTATGAAAAGAATGAAATACTCAAAAAATTTGGGAAACTTTGGGGGTTATCCTAGAGTTGTTTATTGATTGGGGGTTCAAACCTTTGACAGGTAGTTTGGGAACCCGAGCAAAGGGTTAGGATCGCAGGAGTGCAACGGGTACGCGACGTACCAGGTAAGTTAGTAAGCCATTAAGAAAATATCATGTGATTTTAAATCCTCTATTGATTGTGATTGTTGAATTGATCTCATGATTGGAATTCCATTCTATTCCTTGGTTGTGTGCTCTTGGCGTAAGTGTGTGTCAGAGTACTCGACCCTGCACTAATAGGGCAACGCAGACACTTTTGTACAGGAGTGTGAGACCACCCATAGTGATCGTGTCACACCAAGTACTGGGGGTTTATGTCCCCCATCATGGTTATGCCTTCACTTGTGTTGATGCCCGGGGAGAACTTGCGAGATCTTCGCCGTTATCCCATGATGTAGATCACTTATGGGTCTCTTTTGATTCTTGGAATACGCAAATTTCGATTGCTATCTATTAGTCTGATTATCATGCACTTTAAGTTATTTCCTGTCTTTCAACTTCCGCATGATTCTTGAACTGCCTTGTTGTTTTATTTATGAATTATTGTTATATTTTTTTTGGCATTACTTTCAATTTCTCTCAGTTACTCACTGTATAGTTTGTGACGGTGAGTGCAGATAGGACAGGTAGTGGTAAGGGAAAGGGACTGACGATAGGTGACTTCCTCTGAGCGCTCATCGGGGACGATTTCTTTCCTTGCTGCGTAGTATGTAACTATTTTTATTTACATATGTTGTTTTGAAACATTATGGATAAAATTGGGTTGTGAGACTTAGATATCATGTATATGCCCCCATCATATTGTGGTCACCAGGCTTTACATGTTTATCTTGTATTCGAGGTTCCACATTTATTAGAAATTCCTGATTTCCCTTTGAGTTATAGAATGATTATAGTTGAACTCCGCTGCATATAGATCTGATAAATTATATAATCTTATAACTCATATTTTGGATGGTAAATGAATGAATTGAGGCTGACTAGGCACGTATAGACTCACCGAGTATCGACTCGAGAACTTATGCGGGTCTAGGCCGGGCATTCCCAATTGATTCAAAAATTGGGGCCGTCACATGACTAGTGAACTACGATTGTGAGAACTAGATGAGTGCCAAGGGATTGGATAGAGTTCAAAACCCAGTTCAACATGAAGTACTTCCCTCCCACCGTGATGAGAGTCAAAAGGAATGAATTCACTTCCTTGAGACAGTTAGCGGATGAGTCTTTCATGGAGTACATGGGATGGTTTATGCGGTTGTTACCATATGCGGGTAGATCAGTTAGCACGGAGGCATGCCGGGTGTATTACTTTATATAGGTTCTTTTACTCGAGATCGGAGGTGAGGTCATCACGACGTAGCCAGGAACGTTGTATAGTGCTTATGAGCGGAGCTTGGCTAGGGAAAGTTATTTGAGTACTCACCTGAAGGAAATTGAGCCTGATCAGCCTGAGATGCAGTCAAAGTACTGATCAGCCTGAGATGCGGTCAGAGCACTGATCAGAAGGACAAGACAGGAAACAGATGAGGGATCTGAATGACGAGGGTAGTTCTCGAAGGCGGAGTGTGTGTTTCCAGTGTAGACATCCCAGACATTTTCAGAATTGATGTCCAGATTTGTACGAAGACCAGCAGAAGGACAATCTACCTCAGGCCATTGAGGATGTGCATATGGCGATTGAGCCAAAGTTAACAGTAGTTCATGATCCTAGCAGAGGTAAGAGATTTCTCCTTGTTGTCATTACATCATGCGTGGATGATTTTCATTTGAAGCTTTAGGTGTTGATTGCCATGCTGGACTTCACATGATGGAGTTAGTATTGATACCTGCTAGAGTAGCCGCGTTGAAACTTAGCAAGGTTGTCTAGGATGAGACATACCTAACTTTAATTAGAGTCTGAAAGAGGTGGTAGGCTTGGGCACAATGGGTTGCCAAACCTAGCCACGAGTACACCTAAAGAGATGCAGGACCAGATGGGTTATGATTTATCTTAGGATATATGGATACGCAGTATTCATGACGGCGGTGGTTGCAACTTTGTCAAACATATCTACTGCTTGGGTATAAATGAACTTGCGTTGAAACACGAGTGGGTTGGGAGGTCATCACGAGTATGGCGTGCGAGCCGCGATCGTAGCATCATATGTCGTGATTACTTGACTCTTGTTGTAGTAGTGGACAATGTCTGCGACGAGGTCATTGGCATTCCTACCATGTTGGGAAACGAGAGCGGTTTTGAGAGCTCGTAATCAAATTAGGCTATTTGAAGTGGTTGCGACCCGCAATCTGAAGACTGAGATGGTATTAAGCTGTTCGAAGTGGCTGAGGCCCACAGTTTGTAAGTTGTGGAGAAAAGAGCTGTTTGAAGTGATCCAGAGGGATCTACAATTAATGGAATGAGACATTGTGCTGTCTGAAGAGACTTTGTACAAGTTCGCAGTTCAATACCTAGTGTCGAGCTGTTGAAAGTGACTCTCGTAAGAGTCCACGGTTGGTCATAGCATATTGAGCTGCTTGAAGTGACTGCATCGATCCACAGTTCAATAGTGAGAAGCGAGCTTTCTGAAGTGACTTTGAGAGAGTCCGCAGTTCGGTGAAGAGAGAACTGTTTGAAGTGACTCTGGGAGAGTACGCAGTTCAATGAGAATAATCTAAGCTGTCTGAAGTGGCTGGGAGCCCGCAGTTTGGGTGAGCTGTCTAAAGTGACTCAGGGATAGTTTGCAGTTGGAAATGAATGATCCAAGCTGTCTAGAGTGGCTGTGAGCCTACAGTTTAAATGAGATGTGAACGTGTGTTAATTCCCCTTATATACTCAAGATTGAGCTAATTTAGAGGACGAAATTTCCTGTTAATTGGGGAGACTGTAACGACCTGAAAATTTGGCTATTTGTGAATGATGACGTATACTATGAATTTATACTCGTATTTGATTGACCAGACAGTGAAGTCGATATAGGAGTAGAAAAATTGGCCGAGTGGGCATCGATAGATGGGTACGGGTACACGGGGCTTTAAAACACTAAAAATGTTAATAAATATGCCAATTAAAATGATAATTGATTCGATTGACGACGAGAGAGCATCAGCGAGACCAAAACACGCGACTCGCGAGTCATGGTCTGTTTGGAGTGCATGAACGTGAGAACGGACCAGAGAGTTGGTTAGTTAAGGGGTGAGCGTGTCACCTAGTGGGGTCACATTGAGAGAGTTAGTATGGGTGGACAGCTACAAAGGGGTTAGTTAGACCAACCTCGAGATGTGTGTATATGTGTTGATGAGGAGTGGGCCTATATAAGGACCTACCCCACATATGCCTCTCATTTCTCTCCTTCTCTCCTCTCAAAACTTGGTGAGCAAGAAAGTGAGGGGATAACCATTAGAGGGTTGTCCAACCCATTGAAGGGTCGCTAGAGTTGTAGGAACTTGCCGGAAAAGGTGAGATCTCCTCTTTTTTTGTAATTCTTTACGATCCTACGCGTTGTTTGTTGATGGCTTGCATCGCGATGACCATGGTGGTCTTACCAGAGACAAATCTTGTGTACCGCTAGTGTCTCGGCAACTCCAGAGCGATCAACACGCGACATCGATGTTGGTGTTGCTGTTTTGACAATGTTTTATCTATTTTAATAGTTTTTTGATTGTTTTAAGGTAGATTTGTCATTTCGAACAAGTTTCCAGGGGTTTCACAACGATCTGAAGCCAGTTTCGGATGGTGACGAACCCCCATACACGTAAGGTAAGGGCGCGGAGTGCGACGACACAAGCTGGTGATTGAAAACCCCGATAGGACCAATCTGGTCTGGGCGTCATAACTGGCGCCATGGGCAGAATGTCCCATCACGCCATGAACAGAGGAGTGTATATATACTGTTTATCAGTTTCGCAGCAAAGACATTTTTAAGTGTTTGGTGGTTCATGACGTGTGTTTTTTTGTATGTGTGAGTGCCTACGCCTCCGAGACGTTGTGTCTCTATAACATGATCCGCGGCGTGAGAGTTTTCGTTTTAAGATCACACCGTACAGGACGCGTTCTGTATTTAGTCTTATAGCGTTGTTTTTCTCTTCTGTTGGTTTGGCCGCAAAGACATTGCCCACTGTTGGGTCTTACGGTGAGGTGTAATTACATGAAAGTTTCGAGTGGTATGTGAAAGACGTTTATTACAGAATGAAAGCACGACGTGCTTTGGGTATATGTGTTTGTGTATGTGCCGTGACGAAGTTTTCCTTGAAAAAGGTATTACGGCGTGATATGTATACGAAATGTGTTTCAACACACACTGTAGAGGAGTTTTCAACTCAAACATTCATGAGTGGGTGTGTGTAAGTTTTGTGTGCGTCTTTTCACGTCGTGGACATGTAGTGGCCCATGGGCCTCGCGAAGTGACCCACAAACGTCCCAGCCAGAAGAAAAACAAATTAAACTTTTCAAACTGATTTTAACTGAGGGTTTTGGGTAACTTTGGAAGTTTACATTAGGTTATATAATTAACCATAAACCCATTATTTGGGGTTTCAAACCATTGACAGGTAGTTTGGAACCCGAACAAAAGGGTTAGGATCGCGAGAGCGCGACGGGTACGCAACGTACCATGTAAGTTAGTAAGCCAGTAAGAAAATACCATGTGATTCCATGTCCTGATGTTGTTGTAATTGTTGAATTGATCTCATGCTTGGCATTCCATTCTATTCTTTGGTTATGTGTTCTTGGCATAAGTGTGTGTCTCAAAGGTACTTGCTTCCTGCACTTGAGGGATAAAACGTGGGCACTCTTGTGCAAGAGTGGTTGACAACCCTTAGTGATCATATGATACCAAGTACTAGATTGTTGTGGTTTTCGATGTTGCGACATCGCTATTGTGGATTTAGACCACTTATGGCCTCTGTTGATTCTGTTGGGTTTTGGGGTTCATGCGCAGCGGAGATTTCAAAACAATTTTGAGAAAAAACCCAACAGGATCCGAATCTGATTCCATTAAAACACGTTTAGACTATGAAAACTTAATCATACCTCAGTCGCAATGTACCTTTCTGAAGGTTAATCGATCGTTAAGGCGCTGCCAACAACGAACGCCCTCTATCAGCAGTCTACACACGAACAGCGGCCGAGATTTGAAGTGCTAGCTTCGAGAGAATGCCAAACCTTTTGTTTCTCTCCAAAACGATCCTGAACATCCAAAAACCTCTAAGTCGTTTTTAAAACGAAAATAGAGTTTCAGCCTTTTTAAAATCTTTCGTACTTGTATTCTAACTCAAAGCGTCTATTTATGCAACCCTTGTATATAGACGGTTAAGTAAATTACACATATACCCCTACTTAAAGAAGTATAAGTGTAATACACTACAAGGACATTTCTGTCATGAATTTTATCATATAAAATTCATTTTTCTAAACCATCTTAAAATCTCGTAAAACCATTCTCAGTGTGCGACCCAATAGGCTCATACAACGTTGGTAGTGTACCAAAACACATTTTGGTATACAAGTCATAAGCGGCCTCTAGCAAGACATTATGACTACCCAAGTTGTACGAATATCAAATCGATATAACCTAATCAATAGTGTATATAACATCCTTTTGTTACACGATATCCTTTTGATCAAACATAAGGCATGGAATTGTCATCCAACATGTTCAATCGTACTATTCTCGATTTCTAGGTAGACTGAAAACATCTAAGTGACATTGATCAATATCAATTCACTTAGACTAGGCCTTTTAACAGATCTAACACATCGAGGATCCACTGGATATCTCTCTTTATATGAGAGGGACAAATTCTATCTCGATTACACAACTTCACCACATTATTCACACAGTAACCAATCACAACCTTTATAATCATCCGGTTAAAGACAATGTTTGATTGCGTCAAATCACTATATTCCTAATGTTGAAGTCTCTGGAAATCTCAAGTCGAGGACTCGAAAATATACCTATCATGAGAAACAACTATGACTTAATCCATGTGATGTTCTCATAGCGAATTCGGTCCAATACTTTGTTCCCTAACAAGTACTCATGATCTTGATTCGTATTCCTATACATATGATCATCAATCAAGACTCATACTAGTCTTAATTCATTATAATTCCCAGTATAATAATCGACTAGGGACATTTAGGATATTTCTGTAAATACCCATGGATCTTATTATAATGTAAACATGCAAATCGATTATAATAAACAGCAAATGAAATCCTCTATTTTATTAACTAAAATGTATTCATAAAGACTGTTAATGGATTGACCTATGGCACATTTCCCAACAGATTCTTGGAACGTACAAATTTCGATTGATATCTGTTAGTCTGATTATCATGCACTTTGTTATATTTCTTGTCCTTCAATTACTGCATGATATTTGGACTGCTTTACTTGGTATTCGTGAATTACTATTATATTCTTCTGGCATTACTTTCAATTTATCTCAATTACTCTCCGTCTAGCGTGTGACGATGAGTGCAGCTAGACAAGTGACAACAAGGGAAAGGGACCGGCGATAGGTGATGTAACGACCCTTAAATTTAACCGTGCTACGTGTCAATACATGTGGTATGTGAGCCCTCGGCCGTGGTACAATCGTCAATTCTCAGATGTCGACATCGAGGTTTGTTATATTTGTTTGATGTTTGTATTATATTGTATAGCCTTAACACTAATTTTGATGTCACAAACGCGTGAGGACTTTTGTGTGCAAGTGTTTGTTATGTGAGGCGATGTTTAGTGGTCCAGGGGACAAAGTTGAGTTAACAATACAGATAAAATACAAACTCTAAATTTATCGAAATAATTGGTATGCGATTCAACCAAGGGTGTAAGACACGCGAGGTATAGCGCAGGTCGAGTTCGAATGCGCAAGGGATGCGGTGGATAGGCTAGAGTGAGGAACAAGTCAACTATAGTCACCCAATGGAGTCACTTAAGTAGGTGTGATGGGGGTGATTAAGAGTCATTAGATGGACCTAGGGATGGGTAAGTTGGGCCAAGATTTAAGTTAAGGGTATATAAACCCAACACTCACCCTTTTCTTTCTCTTCTCTCTCTCTCTTAAAGTCTCCTTCAAGCAACCAGCAGATGGTGGTGGCCAGAGCGGCACGACGGCGGTGGTTTCAGGCGATCCGAGGTGAGATTCTTCATCCATTCGTCATCTCCTACACATTGGTATAAGTGTTACCCATGTTCGTCGTGATGAAATTTGGACACCACGTCAAGATTTCGAATTCTATCGAAACTCTCGACGTTTTGGTAATCCTCATGACAATCAACACGAGATTTGTGAAGGCGGTATTCGATTTGGGGAAGTTTTGGATTTTAGTGAATTTTTGGGGATTCTTCTAATGATTTTCGTTTTGGGTTTTCCGTCGATGATTTCGGATATTTTAGAATGTGTCGAAGGTGTTTTTGGAATGGTGTTGAGTTCCCGATGGAATATGGACTGAATCGGCTCAAGGCGAAGCGATCTGGGGGTAGGAAAATACCCCCGGCAATCCCTCAGGAGATGGCGCCAGGCGCGGCGCTGGGGACAGAAAGGGGTCTCTCTGTCCCCACACCGTGGGGGCGCCATGGAGGGATAAACCCTTACGGCGCATCCCACAGACATCAGGGGCAGAGTCAATTTGTCACGCCTTGAAGATGCCGTGGGGAATGAAACCCCCACGGTGCTGCCCACAGCGTCTGGGGCGGAGGCACTCACGATGTGGAGACGCTGCCGAGGGAAAAACCCTCACCGCGTCCCGGCAACGCCCATAACCTAGATTTTTCCCAATTTTTGTGGAATCTTCAGAACGAATTAGGGATTGCCCGGGGTACCTAAATGAGTCCAAATACGACCCAATAAACCAAAATTCGACTTGAAAACACCATAAACATAAATAAGGAAAATTAGATAAAAATTAATTGAAAACCACAATTAATTGTATTATTAGGATTATTAGCACGCGAGACTAAGTAGGGATGAGTCAGAGTCCGTAAGAGTGCGATTAGCTTGGATTGAGGTAAGTAAACCAGTGAGGAACATTACAGTTATTTCTTGAGCATTTAAATTATTATTAATATTGTTCAATGCCATCTTGCAAATTCAATTCTTATGAGTTGTCCTAAGGCACGTGTGTCAAGCGCGATCCTTGCACAATTCTGGGCTTTCGATGTATTCATACCAGGAGTTTACGGCTGGGGATACGTGATTTCGTTATGATGATAGGTATAGGTGAGAGTTCTCAACTAGATTGTTGGGGACGCGACACTTGCATAGGGGTCTTAAAGGAGATTTTGTCATTGACTCCAAGCCTTTGAGGAGATTTTGTCCTTGGCTCAAACGACTTTGATTGGTTGGGACCACTTGTGCCTTTCCTTTGTATTCCAGGACATTCAATTTCTATTGCTCATTAATTTATTTACAGTCTTTATATATTCATGCGTTTCCTGTCCTTTCTTTTTATCTACGTGAATTGACTACTTAATTATTTATTTCGAAATACTATTGTTGTTTCTAGTTGGCGTTACTTACATGGGCTCGTCATTCTTGTGCTTGACCAAGTACAGATCCGTAGTCCATTAAGGGAAACATCGTGTAGTTAGGAGAGATACTTTGAGTGGCCCTCCTCTACTGATATAGGTGACTTTTTGGTTGTATTAGTTACTTATATTGTTTTTGAACATAAGTTTATAGGTTTGAGAGATTATTTGGATTTGTATGAAATTGATGATACCCTCCTTTGTTTCCCATGATATATATAATTTACTGGGTTCCACACCCTAGGTTTTGTCTTAACTTGGAGCTTTACAGGTTTATTGATTAGTTGAAATTTATTGCTTCCGCTTTATACTTTGATAACTCACTAATCAATTGACTTCACATTTAAATACTTGATAAATGGTGAGATGGTAAGGAAAGGCTCACTAGTTCCGTGCGACTCGGCGGGATTGGCTCAGTGATTCGTGCGGGTCCAGGCCGTGCAGCGCCTGATTCTAGGATTGTGGAATTTGGGGCCGTCACAGGTGACTTCCTCTGAGTGCTTCTCGAGGACGATCTCTTTCTTTGCTACCTAGTATGTATTTGGCTTTTATTTACACATGTTTTGAAAACACTTTCGATAGAATTGGTTGAAAGAAATTGGATATCATGCATAAGCCCCCATCATAATGTGGTCACCAGGCTTTACATGTTTATCTTTTGTACGGGGTTCCACATTATTAGTAATATTCCTAATTTCCCTTAAGTTATTGTATGATTTATAGTTGAATTGTGTTGCGTGTTAAATTTGATAAACTCTATAATTTAATAACCCCTAACTTGAACGGTAAATGAGTGATTTGAGCTTGACTAGGCGCGTATAGACTCGCCGAGTATCAACTCGGGAGCCTATACGGGTCTAGGCCGAGTGTTCCTAATTGCTTCAAAAATTGTGGCTGTCACAAGAACCCTGTGTTTAGCACAAACACAATCTCAGCAAGCTCAATGTCATGGGTTGGATAGTTCTTCTCGTGAACCTTCAGCTGTCGAGATGTATAAGCTATCACACGACCCTCTTGCATTATTACGCAACCCAAACCAAACTTCGAAGCATCAGTGTAGACTACCAAGTCCTTCCCTATCTCAAGCAATGCTAGAATTGGTATGGTAGCCAGCCTTTCCTTCAGTGTGGTGAATGTCTGCTCACAGTCATCGCTCCACACGAACTTGGCGTTCTTCTGGGTCAACTAAATCATCGATGCAGCGATCTTGGAGAAATCCTGCACAAATATGCGAAAGTACCCTGCCAATCCTATAAAATTGTGGATCTGAGTACCAGTAGTCGGAGTAGGCCACTCGATCACGACCTTAATCTTCTCGGGGTCAACAGTAACACCGTCAGCTCCGACTACGTTCCCAAAGAATCTAACCTCTGGCAGCCAAAACTCGCACTTACTGAACTTAGTATAGAGTTGGTGGTCCTTCAGAGTCTACAATACTACCCGTAAATAAAACAGCACAACTTGGATTATTCTCGAGATATGCAACAGATCAAAACAAAGCAACTAGTGTCATTATAAGGTGTCCAGGATTTGTGTGACACAGGCAGAACAAAGACCACTAGATCAAACTCGAGATGTGTGCAAACATCAGATTAGAATAGACATATAAATATCCATCGATTGAGGGGACATGCAAAACGAAAACAAAATCCAAGTTAGTTGTAAGGTCCTGAGGAGAGAAATCGTTGATTAAGGAACACAACTGAGGATTGGAGGCTGGATTTGGGTATTCAAACGACAGGATCTAAGGTAATTTACTCACCAATCTCAAATTTTTATGAAAATTTGATGTGTTTGGGTTTGTTGAGGATCAAACGAAATTAAGAGAGTTTATCTCTGTTTTTGGTTGATTTATTGCTATTGAGGGTTAGCTTGATGAATTGCATGAGTTTGAATTGAGTTTGTGGAAAATTGAGGGAATTTGGTGATTTCAAAATTTCAACATGCACACTTTTGATTCTCTGTTTTGGGTGGAAATTCGGGTTTAATCAGTGTTTTGGAGAGCAATTTGATGTTATTGAGGTATGTGTGTTGTTGTGGGATGTTTGTGATGAGTTTAGGAACCAGAAAAACAAGAAATTCGTTTCTGGGAATTCTGGGCAGCATGCAATTAGCACACTGCTGTTCATCACCTAGCGCGCTAATTACGCTGGGGAAAATGATGAACAGTGACGAAGATCAATTAGCGCGTTAATTGATCTGACTAGCGCGCTAATACCCTCTGAACCTTAAATAAAATATGAAATCGAACCTAACTGATTATAAATCTATTTAATTGACCAATAAACCCTAAAATTAGATCTCAGGAGTCACAAAACAGTAATTGGAGTCGGGGACTAGTCGGGGGTCAGACCGGGGGTATTTTCGAGATTTTTTAGCACGGTTTGAGGTATGTAAAATCCAACTGAACACCATTACTGCACTTATTGTTATTCATTTGAGCTGTAAATTATTGATAATTTATGAGTCCATTCTTACTAGGACGGTTGAATTTTCCCGTCTATGTATCTAGGGGTTGTGTGGTCGCTTGCAAGGTGTGTGGCCTAGGACATAGTCATAGGGTCGATGGTGTAGGCTACAACCGGGCTTCTGGTCCTAAGTACACACCTTAGTTAGCTGGTGCACACCCATTTATATATCTGTGTGTTATTATTCATGCGATGAGTTTTGAGCAATTGTCTGCATCTTTCCTTCTTTCCGCATGTTTATTCAACACTAATTATTGGTTGTCATTTACATTTTTTAATTATGATGCATGGTGGTTTTCCTTGGGATTTTACTTACTGGGCTTGTCATCTACCTCTTGTGATGGCTTGAGCGCAGACCTGGTGTATCGGTAGGGGAAAGAAGATCACGAGCGACACATCTTTACTTGTCTGCTGTCGAGGACCTACTAGTATGTGTAATAGTATCAAATTGTTTTACTTATTACTATTGGGGACTTGTGATTATATCATCTTCAGTACTAGTATATAAACATTCACTAATGACAGTTTGTCGCCTATATACTGAGTACTTCCGAGTTTTCCACTATAGGTTGAATAAATTAACTTTATATAATGCTCTTTTAATAAAACTAAGACTTCCGCTGTAAATTGTAAACTACTAAATTAAATGGCACAAAACTTAAGAGAGACAGGTAAAATGGATAGACGAGTGACGTGGCAGAGGTTTCCGGTGTAGATAAGGGGAAGTAGCTAGCCACGGGGTAGCCTCGGGATTTGGGGCCGTCACATGGATCGACCGCAGCCTACACATGTTCTCTTTAGTGCGGGTATCCTGAGTGCTCGTTGTCTGGCCCTAGGTCTAAGTTTTCCCTCGACTCTGCGTAGCCAGAGTCTGTCCTAACCATTGTCCCTACTTCTGTCTACCATTTCGCCTGTAGACTGCCCCTGTGCCTGTTGCACTGACTTGGTAAGTTGTGGAGGATGACTTGCAAATGTAGGTACCGACGGGATCGTCTGTGCCGGTCTGGCAGTCTGTGGTGCAACTGACCCTACACCTTAGGCTTTGCAATCTTGATAATTCCACCTTTTCTTCTTCCTTTTCTTGTCCTGATGATGATGATGCTGCTCCTCTGATAGGGTATCTGGTTTAGCCGCCTAAGCCACTAGTGGATGAGTGAACAAGTAGCTCTCCCTCGCTAGGTTGCACTCAGTAATCTGTAAGGTCTCCTGTTGTGTAGTGACCACTGAACCTCCCATCGAAGGTAACAGCCCCTTAGTGAAGTAGTAAGCCCGATCAATCTTTGAGTCTGTTGATCCTCCAGCATAGGGTAACAATGAGATGAATCTGCCTATGTACTCCATCACTGTCTCATCAACACTCTGTCTCAACGAGGTAAACTCATTCCTCATCGCCCTTAGAACAGTCAGCAGAAAGTACTTCTGGTCAAATTGGGTCTTGAAGTCAATTCAGTCTCTTAGAATGCCTCTGGTAGTGATGATCGTTGGCCACCAATCGTCTGCCTTCCCCTGTAGCATGGATGAAGAGATCACTCGCATGTGGTCCTCCATGGCAGTAATAGTGTGAATCTTCTCATGATTCTTTAAGAATAGCTCTGTTGCTGCTACGACAGTACCGCCAAAGAACTTAACGGGGTCGTGCCCCTTGAACTCTCTCTACTGCTTCGCCTTAGCAGTGGCTTCCAGACTCTTCTTTGGAGTCATGGTCGAAGTAATCTCTATAGTCGTCGCTGGCATAGTTGGTGCCTCCTCACATGGACCGGAGGTACTACCTTCATCTATGCAATCTGGACTGCCCTTGCATGAGGAATCGATGTGATCGGGATCGGAGCTGTGGAAGCTATAGCAACTAGAGTCTTTGCCCCATGAGTAGTCGTAGTGGGCGACAATGGTGTAGTCGGGATCGATGGTGCCGTCAGCGATTGCATTAAGTCTTCGAATCATCGTGTCCAGGCGCGAACTCCTCTGAAGTAATAAACTAAGAATCAGCCATCCCATTATCCTCAATTGGACCTACCTGATCCACCATCGCTGTCTGAAACATGAGAGCGAATGCATTGAATCAGTTATAGCTACCACATACCATATAGTACACACAACAAGCATAACATGTACAAAATCAACTCGACTCATGCATGGTAATCTAAATATCAGGCGGTAATTGAAAGACAGGAATTTGAATAGATAAAAAAATATGATAAACAGACTGAAATGATAGCAACGAAACATGCGTGTTCTATGAGTCAAGAGAGGCCATAACTGGTCTAAAATTCACAACAAATCCATAACAGTGATGTCGCAACATCGATAACCACAACAATATCCACAACAATCCAATACTTGGCATCACACAGCCACTAAGAGTGGTCACACACTTCTATAGAAGTGCCCGCATTTTATCCCAACTAGTACAGGCTGCAAGTACCTTCGAGACACACACTTATGCCAAGAACACACATACAAGGAATATAGAATGGAATGCCAAAAAGTAGATCATAACAAACATAACAAAACGAAAATGTGACGACCTCAAATTCCAAATGCATTTGGGTATGCCACAGTTGGTATCAGAGCTCAACGTTTTTCATAAAACATAAGCCATTTAAACCAGCAAAAATTAGGAACGGTTGAACTTATAGTGGAAACCCTATTATCCTGTTTAGGACTTAACTGGGGGAGTAAGGGATAAGTCGGGTGTTTTTTGCACATGTTATGTTTGTTTTGAGTAATATATGGTATGCGATAGCTACCCACTAATATAAGAAGTTCGTTTTCTTGTTCATACGATGATGGCAAATCAGGCAGGTCTGAGTGACGACAATGGGACAACTGATTCTCAGTTTATTACTTCTGAAGAGTTTCGTGCTTGGACCTAAAGATTTGAGGACTTAGTGCGATCGTTGATGACACCCACACCAGCTACCACTATGCCATCGACCCCGACTACACCCATATCGCCTACCATTACTCAGGGAGCAAAGACTCCGATTACTAAGACATCTACGACTCCGACTCCATTAGCGGTGATACCTAAGACAACTATTATTATTCCGCCAGTTGCGCAGATTGAGGCTAAAACACCTCCAAGACAGACTGAGATTATACCAGTTGAGACTGCTGCTATTGTACCTACTACTGAGACTACGCCAGAGAAGAGCCATGGGGCTACTACTGAGGCGAAGCAGTGGCGTGAGTTCAAAAGGCACGAGCCAGCTATATTCCACGGAGGTACCGATGTAGCTGTGACAAAGGCTTTTCTGAAGAGCCATAAGAAGATACACTGCATTATTGCTATAGAGGAGCACATGACAGCTACGATATCATCCTCGATGCTACGAGGAGAGGTAAATGATTGGTGGATGATGATCATCACGACCTGAGGCATACCCAGAGACTAGATCAAGTTCAAGACCCAGTTCAAATTATAAGTACTTCCCACCGACCGTTCTTCGGATAAAAAAGAACGAGTTCATGGCACAGCAGTAGAGTGCAAAAGAGTCAGTGATGGAGTATATAGGCAGATTCATTTCCCTATTGCCCTATAATAGAGGATTTATTGATACTGAGGCTGGCCGAGATTACTATTTCATCGCCACGATTGGAGGTTTAGTGGTCACGACACGACCAGGGACCTTACTGATAGCTTAGGAGTGCAGTTTGGCAAGGGAGAGTTATTAACTCACTCATCCTAAAGAGGCTAGACTAGCCAGATCAGAGTTTTGATCAGAGGGCCAACATCAGGACAAGAGACGAAGGAAGAACAAGTTCTATCAACGAGACTCTAGAGCACCAAGCGTTGGATCTGTTGTGCAGCAGACCAGTATAAACGGTTCCACCAGTGCCTACCTTTGCGAGTCATCCTCCCCAACCTACCAGGCCAATGCAGCAGACATAGGGGTAGTCTACTGGTAGAGGTGGTAGACAGTGGCAGGGACAGAAACCAGGACAGAGTTAAAGTACATAGAGTCAAACACAGGATACTCGTACCTGCTACTGACATAAACAGGTTGGCCATGTTTAGGCTAAGTGCACTCAGCCAGAGCGAGTACAGCCACAGCACGCTATTAAGCCAGATCATGGGGCATCCTAAAACCTTGTCGATGGTATGGTTTCTATTTGCGGTACTTTCATGCATACTATGTTCGATTCAGGATCTACTATTTCATTTATTATTGGTCGTATGGTAGGCGAACTAGGCTTAAAACCAGTTAGACTTAGCAGACTTCTCATCCTTAACATTGTTGTTAGGGATAAGATATACCCGAATTTTTTTGTCTTGATATTCCAGTAGAGATAGGGGCTATAAGTTTGCTAGTCGACAAGAGAGTACTTGACTTCTTAGAGTTCGATGCCTTGCTTGACATGGATGGGCTAGGAGCATTCCATGCTCAGATCGATTGTTATAAGAAGGTAATCGAGATTCTACTGCCAAACAGACAGAGGATTGGTGTTTAGGGTAGAGCAAGATTTTTGCCTATCACTAGAGGCAGAGAGGCTACGCGAGATGAACTTAAGACATTCGCGACCATCAAGAGCACTGAGGCGAGACAAGAGATTGGTATTGCCGAGGTACCAGTTGTGTGTGAATTCATAAATGTGTTCTCAAAGGATTTTCCAGGATTACCACTGCTGAGGGAGATCGATTTCATTGTTGACTTAGTCCTGGGGAATAAGCTGATCTCGATACCACCATACCGAATGGCACCTCGAGAGCTAGAGGAGCTGAGGAGTCAGCTAGATGAGTTGTTAGAGTTGGGCTTCATCAGTCCAAGTATGTCGTCATGGGGAGCGCTAGTACTGTTTGTGAAGAAGAAGGACGGTAGTTTGAGACTGTGCATAGTTGAACCGGTCACAGTGAAGAACAAGTACCCATTGTCGTGCATTGATGATCTATTTGATCAGTTGACCGGAGCGCAGTGGTACTCGAAGATAGATCTGAGTTCAGGCTATCACCAACTCAGGATAAGTGTTGAGGGCAGGGAGAAGACAACGTTCAGCACGAGATACGACCATTTCTAGTTTATAGTCATGTCGTTCGACTTGACTAATGCGCCGACGATGTTCATGGATTTGATGCACCGAGTGATGAGGGACTATCTGGACAGATTCGTGATTATACTCATCGACGATATCCTCATCTAATCTAGGACTCGTGAGGAGCACGAGGGACATCGACGAGCAATATTGTAGACTCGAAGGGACCACCGACTCTTTCCTAAGTTCAGCAAGTGCGAGTTTTGGCAGTAAGAGGTCAGATTCTTAGGGCATGTGGTTGAAGTTACTGGTGTAGCTGTTGATCCAGATAAGATTAGGGTCGTGATTGATTGGCCTACTTCTACTACAATGACTCAGATCTGCAGTTTTCTAGGATTAGCGGGGTACTACTGTAGATTCGTGCATGACTTCTCCAAGATCATTGCACCCATGATGAAATTGACCTAAAAGAACACGAAGTTCGTGTGGAGTGATGATTGCAAGCTGGAATTTACCACACTAAAGGAAAGACTGACTACCGCACCAGTTATAGTATTGCTTGAGACAGGGAAGGACTTGGTATTGTACACTAATGTTTCGAAAGTTGGTTTGGGTTGTATACTAATGCAGGAGGGCCGTGTGATAGCGTATGCATCTAGGCAGCTGAAGGTTCACGAGACGAACTATCCGACCCATGACCTGGAGCTAGCAGCAATTGTACTTGAACTGAAGATTTGGAGGCATCATTTATAGGGTGTCCGTTTCGAACTGTACACTGATCACAAGAGCTTGAAGTACTTGTTCACTCAGAGATAGTTGAATTTGAGAAAGAGGCATTGGCTTGAGTTCCCGAAGGACGATGACTTTTCACTTGAGTATCATTCGACGAAGGCCAACGTAGTTGCTGATGCTTTGAGCCACAAAGCATATGATTCTGGGGTAGTTGTATGTCAGATGACCCACGAGCATGGTCTACTTGAGGTAGCCGAGTTGATGTGTTCTGCGAAGGTGCCGACGACTACCAGGATACAGATTTGTAGTCAGATGAGGTTGTAGAGCGTCTCACTTAACATTGTGCGCGAGGGACAGTAGGGCGATGCGTCATACCAGCGGTACAGTGAAATGGCAGAAAATTCAAATTATCCAGACAGGAGTCAGTCGACAGACTCTTGCTTGAGATATCGTGGGCGGCTGTGGATTCCATTAGTGGCTGATGTACATACCGAGATATTTTATGTGTTGTGCATCTGGGTTGAACCAAGATGTACACTGATATGCGACGTCTTTTCTGGCCAGGGATGAAATTCGATGTGTTAGAATTTATTAGAGCTTGTGAAATATGCCAGCGCGTGAAGACTGAGCATCGACTGTAACAACCACAAGTTTTTAACTGACATACGTTACACTTGTCAAGATTGTGACCCAACTACGTGAATACTAGACAATATTTTGAACTTCGGGAGTCGACACCGAAGTAATATTATGATTCTTTGATTGTGTGTATTAGTATTTTAGTATTTTATGGGTCTCGAGCCGTTCGGGCGATGTTTAGTTGAGTGAGGTTTCGCTTAGTTAAACGGAAGATAAAAACTAATAACGAATACAAATAAAATAATTTTTCAATAATTTAATTAATTAGTTAATAGGATGTGGCGAGAAAATGGGCGCGACGAACCAATTTACGAAGAAATACTGACCGAGGAAACGCAAGATCAATGTGAGAGTTGGATAGCTTTGCAACATATGGACTATGGGATATAAATTGTTAAAATGACAGCTTAATGAGGAGAGCCACGAAATTGGCATCGAGATTTGTATGTATGTTGAGAAGTGATAAAGGGGTAAAAGACCCATAAGGGCAACTGTTTTGAAGTGTGTCATAAGGAAGTTGAAGGGCAAAAAGGTCATTTGACCAAATAAAATGCATATAAAAGAAATGAAACCCTTGTTTCATTATTCATCTTCTCCTTTAACACACACTACCGCCACCCCTCCTGCTCACCCCACTCTGCCTCATCGGAGTCGTCACGCTGGAGGTCTGTAATCTCTCTCTCTCTCTCTCTCTCTCTCTCTCTCTCTCTCTCTCTCTCTCTCTTCCTCTCGTTCTCGAGCACGTTCTGGGCAGTCATACATTTAGGCACTATCGCCACCACTATGCGTCCCTGGCTGACTGACCGACGTCAGAGATGACCCTACAGCCTCACGGAAGCTCGAGGGATCTCCAAATATGGGATGATGTGAGTCGTGGTGGTGGTGTTGGCCATCCTTGGCTACTATGCATCTCGGACTGTAAGTGCCCATCCCCCCTCTCGTCACATCCGGTCGGTGGCGTGGGTGGTGTCGTGACCAGGGGTCCAGTCGGGGATGGCTCGACGGTACCTCACCGGAGTTCCATCGATCCCAGAGCACCCTCCACCCCAATGTATGTGTATAAATAACTATGTATGACATTATACCCTGTTTTGGATGATGTTTTCGAAATTGTTAGAGTGACTCTTGGCGGCGCCGCTGCCGGTGACCTCCATTACTTGGGGACTGCCAAGGGATCGTCACGATCATGTTGGTGTCGCCCTAAAGTTGAAACCAGTAGCCTTGTAAGTGGTGTTCACTGTTTCATGTGTGTGTTGAGTTGTTTCACTATTTTGCATTTTGGGAGGGGAACCACCACAACTAGAGGCGCCACCGCTGGACCACCGTGACCAAGGGTCGACAGGAACCACGCGACATACATGATGGTGTCCCATAACCCTAGAGTTTTCCGTAATCAGTGAAGGTATGGAAAAGTCGATCAAATCCCTTTTTATTCTAGTTATCATTTCATGTGACTATATGTCAAAGTATAATGCTATTTACGGTGAGTAAACGAGCAAGCTGAGGAGTTCTCGGCAACCCAATGCCGCGGTAACCCCTCCCTAACGTTGAATAGCAGCCACATGGTACAACAATAGTTTGTATTCTTCATTAAAGTTTGGAGTTGATTATGTTCGAGGATACGTATGTTGGGTTCTTTCAATAAGGAACTCACGACATGAATACATGATTAAGTGATTAGAGTTCATGCATACGTGAGAACATTCATGTGTCGAGTACGATATGGGTTTTGGGTATGTGTGTGTGTTATTGGTTAGGGTTTCAGAATGAGTATGGTTATGGTTATGGTATGGTTATGGTTATGGCTATGGTTTAGTGTATAGGTTATGTTTATATGTGGACGAATGGTCATGACGTCGTGATCATGTCGCCAGCTCTTGAAGCTATGACGTGATTCACATACAACTGAGCCGAGCCTAAGACTTCTAATTAGGCTTATATAAGTGTGGTTATAACACCCAGGAGAGTCATTGTGCTTCGTTGTGTTTTTGGTTTGGTTTACCGATTAAATTATTGAGTTGTTCAAGTTATTAAAATGATGGGAAAACACTAGTTAATGACTTGACCCATTAATTAGAGTTCCCGAACTTGTCAGGTACCAGGAAACTCGAGAATACACGTTAGGATTCAAGAGAGTGGTTATTCGCGGGTTGCGTTGTTAGGTAAGTACACTTGCCTTAAAAGCTTGTGCATGATTTGTAAGCCAGTAAGAAAATGCCATGTGATTTATTATCATTTATTCAGATTTTCTATGCTCTATTATTGGTATTCCATTCCATTCCTTGTTGTGTGTTTCTCGACGTAAGTGTTTCGTCTCAAAAGTACTAGGACCTACACTAGAGGGATAAAACGCGGGCACTCATGTACAGGAGTGTGTAACCACCCTTAGTGACCGTGTGACACCGAGTACTGGGTGGGTGGGCTTGTGTCCCTCCCATCATTGATGTGCCTTCGCTTGTGTCGATGCCCGGGAAGACCTCACAAGGTCTTCGCTGTTATGCTATGATTTAGACCACTTATGGGCCTCTTTTGATTCCTTGGAACACACTTAACTTTCGATTGATATCTATTAGTTTGTTTATAATGCATCTTGTTTATTTAAATTCCTGTCTTTCTATTACCACATGATATTTAGACTACTTTACTTGTTATATCATGAATTATTGTTATCTTCTTCTGGAATTACTTTCGATTTCTTCAGTTGCTCACCGTCTAGTTTATGATGGTGGGTGCAGATAAAGCAAAGTGTAGTAGAGGCAAGGAGCCCTGCTTAGGTAACTTTTTGTGAGGATTAGCGGCTGGACTTGGAGACTATTTAGTAAGTTTTATGTTTTGCTTATTTGTATATCGTTTCATACTTATGTTTTCGGGATTATTGAACTTGGCATTTTTGGTGAGACTGGTATCATGTATATATATGCTTATCGAATTGTACATGAATACTCAGGGTTTTCCATGTTTATAGAATTCCTATATTTCCCTTGATTGAGTTATTTCCCCTTATGTTTAGTTTATTTACTTTCCACTGCGTAAAATTTGTAATAACTCTTTCATAAATTGTATAATTGAATGATTGGAGGCTAACTAGGCTCGTCTGGTTGTCGAGTGATGACTCGGGGCCTGCACGGGTCTAGGCCGGGCGTACCCAATTGCACGGAGAAATTGGGCCATCACAGTTGGTATCAGAGCATACCAGGTTTAAATTCATAAAACACAAGTCATTTAAACCAAAAGAAGTTAGGAACGGTTAAACCTAGAAGTGGAAACCCTACAATCCTATAGAAAACTTAACTGGGAGAGTAATGGGTTAAGTTGGATAATTTTTATACTTATTATGATTGTTATGTGTATTATTACGGTAGACGGTAGCTATAGACTGATCCGAGAAGTTCGTTCTCTTGACTCAGACGACGATGGCGGATCAGACCGATCCAGGCGATGATAGCGGCACGTCCGGCACACGATATGCTAGCGCAGACGACATGCATGCCTTGACACAGAGAGTTGCAACGCAGGACCAACAGTTACAGGAGATGTTACGACTGTTGAGGACATTCGTACCAGCTACCACTACACCATCGACTCCGACTACACCATTACCACCTCCTATTACTCGGGGAGCAAAGACTCCGATTGTTGTGACATCTATGGCTCCGATTCCGTTAACGGTGATTCCCAAGAGAGTGGTTGCGGCGACAGGTACGTAGACCGAGGCAGAGACACCTCCATTACAGACTGAGATAGTACGAGCGGCGGAGACACCGACTACGCCAGTAGTTACTATAGAGACTACTCCACTCACTACTCCGGAGAAGAGTCCCAAAGCCACTGCTGAGGCGATGCAGTGGAGAGAGTTCAAGAGGCACAACCCAGTTAAGTTATTTGGTGGCACAGATATAGCCGCGGCAGAGCTATTCTTGAAGAATCATGAGAAGATTCATACCATCATCTCGACTGAGGACTACATGAGGGCGACGATTTCTTCATCTATGCTACAGGGGGAGGCAGATGATTGGTAGACGACTATCGTTACTACCCGAGGCATTCCGAGAGATTGGATCGACTTCAAGACTCAATTTAACTAGAAGTACTTCCCGCCGATTGTTTTTCGGGCGAAGAGGAACAAGTTCATAACACTGAGGCAAAGCACCGATGAGTCAGTGATGGACTATATGGGCAGATTTATTTCACTGCTACCTTATACGGGAGGATCCGCAAATACTGAGGATGATCAAGTTTACTACTTTACGGAGGGTCTACTACCCGTAGTCGGAGGATTCGTTGTTATGACTGACCCGGAGAGCTTGCAGAGAGCATACGAGCGTAGTTTGGTGAGGGAGAGTTACTTGCTCACGCATCCGGAGGAGGTTAAGGCGAACAGAGCAGAGATCCGATCAAATAGTCATAATCAGTAAGACAGGAAGAGAAAGAGGGGTAGATGGGTTACTTGTGAGCACCGGACGCATAGTGTAGGATCTGTTGCACAGCAGACCATACGTCTTGTACAGGCCGTTCCACTCGTGCCGAGTTTTGCTAGTCACCCATCGCAGCCTAGCCGATAGGACCAGCAGTCTCAGAGGAAAACTACTGAGAGCAAGGACGAAGCCAGAGTTAAACTCAGAGATCGCAGGATACC
Organism: Stephania japonica; assembly: GCA_039657345.1. Taxonomy (NCBI): domain Eukaryota; kingdom Viridiplantae; phylum Streptophyta; class Magnoliopsida; order Ranunculales; family Menispermaceae; genus Stephania; species Stephania japonica. The sequence continues at coordinate 21,244,561 of CM077562.1, read as the reverse complement.
CATACGTGTTACAAGTGCGGACAGGTCGGCCACATTCAGAGGGAGTGCCCTCAGCCAGCGAGAGCACCGCCATAGCACCACCAGCACCAGAGGGAGCATGTTCAGGCTACTATTGAGCCAGACCGGGGGGCATCATGACACAGTGTTGAGGGTATGATTTTCATTTGCGGTACTTGCATGCATATCATGTTCGATTCAAGTTATGTCGATTCCTTGATTGTCATACACTTGGTAGACATGTTAGGGTTTAAAACCCGTTAGACGTAGCAGACCTCAATCCTAGTCATGATTTCTAGGATGTGATATACCTGAATGTGCATAGTCTTTACATTTCGGTAGAGTTAAGGGGCTACGAGTCGCTAGTAGACATGCGAGTACGGGAGTCGTTAGAGTTCGAGGCCTTGGTTGGTGCGAACTATTGATGAGCATTACATGCTTGGATCGATTGATACGAGAAGACAAAGGATTTGATGCTGAGGTAGTCGTGTGTTAGAGGACCTACTAGCATGGTTTACTTAAGGCAGCCGAGCTGATGAGTTCAGCGGACGTGCCAATGATACCAAGACACAGTTACGTGGTCAGACGATGTTGCAGACCATCTCATTTGGCATTATGTGCGAGGGACAGCAAGACGATGCGTTATACCAGTGGTGCAATGAGATGGTGGATAGTTTAGATTGCTCGGACTAGAGTCGGTTGACCGACTCATGCTAAAGGTATCGTGGGCAACCAGGAATCCATTGGTGGCAGATGCGCGTGACGAGGTACTTCAGGAGATTCACAGTTCCCGTTTTGTTGAATATCCAGGTCGACCTAAAATGTGCGCCAACATGCGGCATCTCTTTTGGTGGCCAGGGATGATTTTCGAGGTGTCAGAGTTGTTCGAGCGTGTGACATGCCAGTGCGTAGAAGCTGGGCATCGACGACCTGGAAAACTACTGCAGCCCCCACCCATTTCTCAATGGAATTGGGAACATATTGATATGGATTTCATTGGTTGCCCCGATCTCCTCATGGTCACGATAGCATCTGGGTAATAGTGAATAGATTTGCTCGAGACTTAAGAGTGTCCAGGAGTGGCAAAAGAAATACTTGACGAGTATCACGATGAGCTTCAGTATGATTCGGGGAGATTATGGATACTTGAAGGTCTTTCCACTAAAGGGTCACAAATGGGTTGGAGCCAAGGAATGACTCACTATGAGTTTTATCGGTCTCTTTAGGAGTTGCGAAGAGGAACGGCAAAGTCGTTAGTTTAGTTTACTTATTAGGTAAATTTCAGGGACGAAATTCTAATAAATGGGGGAGACTGTAAAAACCCCAAATTTTTAACTGACTGGCGTTACACTTTTCAGGATTGTGACACGGCTACGTGAATACTGGACAATATTTCGAACTTCGGAAGTCGACACCAAAGTAATATTATGATTCTTTGATTTTGTGTATTAGTATTTTAGTATTTTATGGGCCTCAAGCCGTTCGGGCGATGTTTAGTTAAGTGAGGTTTCGCCTAGTTAAACAGAGGATAAAAACTAATAAAGAATACAAATAAAAGAATTTTCCAATAATTTAATTAATTAGTTAATAGGATGTGGCGAGAAAATGGGCGCGACGAACCAATTTACGAAGAAATACTGACCGAGGAAATGCAAGATCAATGTGGGAGTTGGATAGCTTTGCAACATACGGACTATGGGATATAAATTGTTAAAGTGACAGCTTAATGAGGAGAGCCACGAGATTGGCATCGAGATTTGTATGTATGTTGAGATGTGATAAAGGGGTAAAAGACCCATAAGGGCAACTGTTTTGAAGTCTGTCAGAAGGAAGTTGAAGGGCAAAAAGGTCATTTGACCAAATAAAATGCATATAAAAGAAATGAAACCCTTATTTCACTATTCATCTTCTCCATTAACACACACTGCCGCCACCCCTCCTGCTCACCCCACACGGCCTCATCGAAATCGTCACGTCGGAGGTCCGTGATCTCTCTCTCTCTCTCTCTCTCTCTCTCTCTCTCTCTCTCTCTCTCTCTCTCTCTCTCTCTCTCTCTCTCTCTCTCTCTCTCTCTCTCTCTCACGTTCACGGCAGTCATGCATTTGGGCACTTTCGCCACCACTGTGTGTCCCTGGCCGACTGGCCGACGTTGAAGACGACCCTATAGCCTCATCGGAAGCTCAAGGGTTCTCCAAATGTGGGATGATGTGAGTCGTGGTGGTGGTGCTGGCCATCCTTGGCTGTTGTGCATCTTGGACTGTAAGTGTCCTTCCCCCCTTCTCGTCACGTCCGGTCGGTGGCGTAGGTGGTGCCGTGACCAGGGGTTCAGTCAGGGATGACTCGACGGTACCTCATCGGAGTTCCATCAATCTCAGAGCACCCCCCACCCCAATGTATGTGTATAAATAACTATGTATGACATTATACCCTATTTTGGATGATGTTTTCAAAATTGTTAGAGTGACTGTCTTGGCGACGCCTCTATCGGCGACCACTGTGGCCTGGGGGACTGCCGGGGGGTCATCACGATCATGTTGGCGTCACCTTAAAGTCAAAACCAGTAGCCTTGTTAGTGGTGTTCACTGTTTCATGTGAATGTTGAGTTGTTTCACTATTTTGCATTTTGGGCTGGGGAACTACCACAACTGGTGGCACCGCCAGTGGACTATCGTGACCAAGGGTCGACGGGGACCACGCGACATACATGATGGTGTCCCATAACCCTAGAGTGGTCCGTAATCAGTGAAGGTAGGGAAGAGTCGATCAAATCCCTTTTTATTCTAGTTATCATTTCATATGATTATATGTCAAAGTATAATGCTATTTACGGTGAGTAAACGAGCAGGCGAAGGAGTTCCCGGCAACCCAATGCCGCGGTAACCCCTCCCCAACATTGAATAGTAGCCACATGGTACAACAATAGTTCGTATTCTTCATTTGAGTTTGGTGTTGATTATGTTTAAGGATACGTATGTTGGGTTCTTTCAATAAGAAACTCACGACATGAATACATGATTAAGTGATTAGAGTTCATGCATACGTGAGAACATTCATGTGTCGAGTATGATATGGGTTTTCGGTATGTGTGTATGTTATTGGTTGGGGTTTCAGAATGAGTATGGTTATGGTTATGGTTTAGTGTATAGGTTGTGTTTATATGTGGACGAATGGTCATGACGTCGTAATCACGCCGCCGGCTCTCGAAGCTATGACGTGATTCACATACGACTGAGCCGAGCCTAAGACTTCTAATTAGGCTTACATAAGTGTGGTTATAACACCCAAAAGAGTCATTGTGTTTCGTTTTGTTTTTGGTTTGATTTGCCGATTAAATTATCGAGTTGTTCAAGTCATTAAAACGTTGGGAAAGCAATAGGGTATCAACCTAGGGTTAGTTAATGACTTGACCCATTAATTAGAGTTTTCGAACTTGTCAGGTAGCAGGAAACTCGGGAATATGCGTTAGGATTCACGAGAGTGGTTATTCGCGGGTTGCGTTGTCAGGTAAGTACACTTGCCTTAAAAGCTTGTGTATGATTTGTAAGCCGGTAAGAAAATGTCATGTGATTCATTATCATTTATTTAGATTTGTTATGCTCTATTATTGGTATTCCATTCCATTCCATGTTGTGTGTTTCCCGACGTAAGTGTTTTGTCTCAAAAGTACTAGGACCTGCACAAGAGGGATAAAATGTGGACACTTGTGTACAGGAGTGTGTGACCACCCTTAGTGACCATGTGACATCGAGTACTAAGTGGGTGGGCTTGTGTCCCTCCCATCATAGCTGTGCCATCGCTTGTGTCGATGCCTGGAAAGACCTCGCGAGGTCTTCGCCATTATGGTATGATTTAGACCACTTGTGGGCCTCTTTTGATTCCTTGGAACACACTCGACTTTCGATTGATATCTATTAGTCTGTTTATCATGCATCTTGTTTATTTAAATTCCTGTCTTTCTATTACCGCATGATATTTAGACTACTTTACTTGTTATATTATGAATTACTGTTATCTTCTTTCGGCATTACATTCGATTTCTTTAGTTGCTCACCTTCTAGTTTGTGACGATGGGTGGAGATAGAGCAGAGTTCAGTAGAGGAAAGGAGCCCTGCTTAGGCGAATTTTTGTGAGGATTAGCGATTGGACTTGGAGACTATTTAATAGGTTTTATGTTTTGTTTATTTGTATATCGTTTCATACTTATGTTTTTGGGATTATTGAACTTGGCATTTTTGGTGAGACTGGTATCATGTATATATACTTATCGAATTGTACATGAATACTCGGGATTTTCCACGTTTATAGAATTCCTATATTTCCCTTGATTGAGTTATTTCCCCTTATGTTTAGTTTATTTACTTTCTGCTGCGTAAAATTTGTAATAACTCTTTCATAAATTGTATAATTGAATGATTGGAGGCTAACTAGGCTCGTCAGGTTGCCGAGTGATGACTCGGGGTCTGCAGGGGTCTAGGATGGGCGTACCCAATTGCATGGGAAAATTGAGGCCGTCACATCGACGACCTAGAAGATTGCTGCAACCCCTACCCATTCCTTGGTGGAAGTGGGAACACATTACTACAGACTTTGTCAGTGGCGTGCCCCGATCTCCTTGTGGACACGATAGCATCTGGGTAATTGTGGACAGATTGACGAAATCTGCTCATTTCATACCGGTATTCATGTTGGGTTTTGGGGTTCATATGCAGCAAAAAATTCAAAACAATTTTTGAAAACCAATAGGATCCCAAATAAGTTCTATTAAATTAGATATACAAAAGTAAACCATACCTTGATTCATGATTTCCTTCTCTGATTGTTCGATCTTCAAGATGTTTAAGCGCGGGTCCTTTATTAGAAATCCACACATGAACGGTGACCACAATTTGGAGTTCTGCCCCAAGAGAGATTGAAAATGTTTTTCTTTCTCTCCCAAAATCCAGAGAGTTCAAAAATTGAAAAAATAGACATTCTTATATTACATTTTTAGGTATCACCTTTTATTTATATGTGTAGATAAGCTCTCACTTAAATCCTATTTATAATACAACTATTGTATTTACATTTAAGTAAATTACACATATACCCTTATTAATAAGTTATCATATAACAAATCATAAGGGGTTATATACTACGAATTTTATCTTATAAAATTCAATACTCTGGACCATTTGAAATTGTGCAAAGCTATTCTTTGTGTGCGAACCCAATAGGTTCATACGACATTGGTAGTGAGCCAAAAACCATTTTGGTACACAAATCATAAGCGGTCTCTAGCAAGGCATTGTGACACCCAAGTAGCATGAATATCAAAATCGATACAACCTAATAAATAACGTATATCATATCCTTTCGTCGTGCGATATCCTTTGATTAAATATAAGGCATAGAAAGTCACCCTTAATATTCAATCGTACTAGTCTCAATCTTTATATATATTGAAAATATCCAAGCAACATTGATCATACCAATTCACTTGGACTTGACCATTTAACAATCTAACACGTTGAGGGATCCACTGATATCTCTCTCTTTACGAGTGATAAGTTAGTATTTATAGGATTTTATTGTCTATTTTAGTATAATTTAGTGTTAAAGTTTATAAAATATATATCTCATTATATTTACTTATGGTTTTTAGGTGAAACGGAGTGCACGGTTGAATCGGGGGCGGAAAAATACTCAAAATAGAGTATTTATTTGCATTAATCGGATACCGCAGGATTTTGTCTCGAAAAATACACTGACAGTGGGGTAATTAGGGTCCAGCATTGCCACGTGCACTTTGTTACTGATCCAGCATTTTAAATATACACCAGTAGTGCCACGTGTCATCGTGTGATTCGTCCAGAGAGCCACGTGTCGCATCCCCATTTGCCAAGCCGCGTCACACATGCTGTTTCTGCCAATCACAGACCGCCACGTCGTCTGTTCAGCAACGTCATCACCAACCAGCTACCGCCACGTGGACAAGCACAAATGTCTCCTCTCTCCACCGCTCGATCCGCTCGTGATGCGTGCTTTGGTGCTTGTCTCCCGAGATCTTCGCGATTCACGCGAGCTTCTTTCCCGCGCCCTTCTCCCGCCACGTGTCGCTCTCTCAACCCGTCACAGCACGTCACGCCTCCACTCTCCTCCAATCAGGTGCTGCCACGTCAGCCGCGTCATCACCTCTCCTCCAATCACCTTCTGACACGTCAGCAAGCACCAAAATTCACCCAATAAGCTCCTGACACGTGTCAAGGACGAAAAATACCAAAAAAATAGTTTTCTCTCTCTTCCATACACCAATTTTTAGTAGTTTTACACATTAGGGCTTTAGGTATAAATAGAACATCTATTATTCTTTAGAAACTCTCGCTCTCTCTCTCTCTCCCTCTCTCTCTCTGCATTATTTTGTGAGTAGCCATGTTCGGCTAATTAAGCCATTGCCTAGGTCGGAGGTGAAGCAATTCAGGATTAGGAATTCATGGCATAACTTGTGAGATCTTTTATTTTATTATTTAATTTAATTTAATTTCTTCTATTTCATTGTTGTTGATTTTAATGAATATGGTTTAAATCTAGGGTATGTATGTGGCCAGTGCATGCTTTTAGGTGGAAAATCTATAGTTAATTGACTCATTAGTATCCGTAATTGTACTTTTGAGACAATATAAGTAACAAACATTCACCCGATTGCCGTCAAAACCTTTCGGTTCTTGAGTGTACAACAATTGAATCTAGGTTAAATCGGGAGCGGACGCGATTCGGTTATCTAGGATTAGTATTCCCATAGAAGTTTATTACTGCGGTTAGTGTGTTAAATCTTATGGCAGATGTCTAGGGTTATACATTAATTAGGGAAGTAGTTAGTGGCGGATGTCTTAGCTATCGAGATTAGGGGAATAAGGAATTTCTGGCGGATGTCGATTTTTCATAGCTAATCTAGGGGAACTTAAATTAATAATTGTTTTGGGAAAGATTGACGACCATGATATGCCATTGAATCTTGATCTTGTCTTGTGGAACCATAAACTTAGGTATTTAAATTAATTGTTCGTAGTCGTAGATATTTATTTTAGTTATTTAATTTATTAGTAATTAGATTAACTAATTTAGTTATTTTCTCTAAACCCCCATTTCTCCTTTCTTTTAGAACCTTAAAAAGATTACCAATCTCTGTGGGATCGACCCTTTGCCACTATCTGCAAATAGTTCGTTTAAGGAAATATTTTATTGACGTGTTCGGCGCGCGTCAATTTTTGGCGCCGTTGCCGGGGATTGGTTTTTCTTTCTTTGGTTTAATTTATTTATTTATTTTTACTATTTGTAGTTACTTTATAGCCTTGTCTCTAGCATGTTTGCAGATAACTCCACGATGGCCTCCTATTCCGACAATTATAGTCAATTCAAATACTCATACTATAAAAGTATGAATGGGGTAGGTATATCAAATTATGGTCATGAATTTTCTAATTGGCCTTCTTTTGTGCAACAGGTTGAGGTTTGTGGAATTTGCGGAGATAATACTCATCCTACCGATGTTTGTCCTTACGAGCCTGAATATGAGAGTTATCCTTATTGGGGTAATGCATCGCCACAACCCGACTTGAGTTATCCCTTTTCCAGCCCACTGACTCCTCGACAAGATGAGCAATCTCTCGAAGATATGTTCAAAGAATACTCATCTGCCAATCAAAGGCTCCATCAAGACATCTTACAATATAAGGAAAACATGGAACAACACTTCAAAGACATAAATTCGAACCTTCAAAGTATAGAAACTCTCACTAGTAAAATGAATGACACACTTAATAGAATGCTTGAAGAAGAAGAGTTTCCCGTGCTATTAAGTTGTGATGAACAAGAGACTTTGAAGGATGTCACATTGATTAGTGTTGAGGCAAATGAACATGCCATGAACGAGTACTTTGCTATTGATGAACTTACACCTTGTATATATGAGTATTGGAGCGATCACGAAGAGTCAGAGGGGAACTTGAAGTGTCTCAATCAGAGCCGGAGATCATTATCGCACAAACTTACGAAGAAGAAGCCGAAAAAGAGATTAAAGTCACTTTTACAAGGCCGGAGGAACTACAACAAGAGAGCAAGGACGACCAATCCTTTGTATTGGTAAACCCACCCACCCTCCCGTATATATTTGATGATTTTGACATGGAGGTGGACGAAAATGAGCGTTCGAAGACTTTTTGCACCACCGACACCTTTGTGTTGGACGATTCTGACACTACAGATTCATATATGCTTGAAGTCCCAGATAAGCTCCCATTTCTGAACAAGGGCGTTTCTGTTTACTGCCCAATGCTAAAGGAGAGAGTATCATTCTTGGATACTCTTTATTGGAAGGCATCATACGCTAAGTCGAGCCAAAGACTTTAAACAAAAGCGCTATTGGGAGGCAACCCAAATTTTGATAAGTATTATTTAGTTTTTTATTTTTATTTTTTTTATGCATGAACTTATATCATTTCCTTCTTCTTATCACTATCATGTTCTTTCACCATTTTTGTTTATTTTTGTGTATAGACCACTTGACTTGTTTTGAACCTTGAGGACAAGGTTCGGAATAAGTTTGGGGGTATTTTAGGGATTGTGGATAGTGTTGGATGGATTTTCTTGCTAAAGACCGCAGGTATGATCATTAATTTTTAAAAATATGTGGTTGAAGGATGGTAATGGTAGTGCTATTCTCATTCTCTTATCTTTCCATATCTTTTTCTTTTGTCATTGATACTTCCATCGTCCATTTCATTAGGATATGATACATTTTCATACATGCATTTAGTATAGTTTATTAGGAGTAGACATGTGTCTATCTATATTTGTTCTTGCATTTAGACCTTATATAGTGTCATATGTTCACATATGTTGCATTTAGAGTCACCCGAAAATTTGGTTCATGCCTTTGATTGTGGATGAGTATATTATGGTTGCTTTTTGACTTGAAACTCAGGAAAAATTAGGAGAAACATTTAATCAACCAGCTACCACCACGTGGACAAGCACAGCCGTCTCCTCTCTCCAGTTGCTCGATCTGCCTCGTGATGCGTGCTGGTGCTGTCTCCCAGATCTTCAGCGATTCACGCGAGCTTCTTTCCCGCGCCCTTCTCCCGCCACGTGTCGCGCTCTCAACCCGTCACAGCACGTCACGCCTCCACTCTCCTCCAATCAGGTGCTGCCACGTCAGCCGCGTCATCACCTCTCCTCCAATCACCTTCTGACACGTCAGCAAGCACCAAAATTCACCCAATAAGCTCCTGACACGTGTCAAGGACGAAAAATACCAAAAAAATAGTTTTCTCTCTCTTTCATACACCAATTTTTAGTAGTTTTACACATTAGGGCTTTAGGTATAAATAGAACATCTATTATTCTTTAGAAACTCTCGCTCTCTCTCTCTCCCTCTCTCTCTCTGCATTATTTTGTGAGTAGCCATGTTCGGCTAATTAAGCCATTGCCTAGGTCGGAGGTGAAGCAATTCAGGATTAGGGATTCATGGCATAACTTGTGAGATCTTTTATTTTATTATTTTATTTAATTTAATTTCTTCTATTTCATTGTTGTTGATTTTAATGAATATGGTTTAAATCTAGGGTATGTATGTGGCCAGTGCATGCTTTTAGGTGGAAAATCTATAGTTAATTGACTCATTAGTATCCGTGATTGTACTTTTGAGACAATATAAGTAACAAACATTCACCCGATTGCCGTCAAAACCTTTCGGTTCTTGAGTGTACAACAATTGAATCTAGGTTAAGTCGGGAGCGGACGCGATTCGGTTATCTAGGATTAGTATTCCCATAGAAGTTTATTACTGCGGTTAGTGTGTTAAATCTTATGGCGGATGTCTAGGGTTATACATTAATTAGGGAAGTAGTTAGTGGCGGATGTCTTAGCTATCGAGATTAGGGGAATTAGGAATTTCTGGCGGATGTCGATTTTCCATAGCTAATCTAGGGGAACTTAAATTAATAATTTTTTTGGAAAAGATTGACGACCATGATATGCCATTGAATCTTGATCTTGTCTTGTGGAACCATAGACTTAGGTATTTAAATTAATTGTTCGTAGTCGTAGATATTTATTTTAGTTATTTAATTTATTAGTAATTAGATTAATTAATTTAGTTATTTTCTCTAAACCCCCATTTCTCCTTTCTTTTAGAACCTTAAAAAGACTACTAATCTCTGTGGGATCGACCCTTTGCCACTATCTGCAAATAGTTGGTTTAAGGAAATATTTTATTGACGTGTTCGGCACGCGTCAACGAGATCGACAAATTCTTTCTTAATTACGCACCTTTACATATTGCTCACACGATAGCCAATCACAATTTTTATAATCATTCGGTTAAAGACAACATTTGATTGTGTCAAATTACCATGATTCCAATATTGAAGTTTATGGTAATCTTAAGTAGAAGGACTAAATGATATACCTATTAAGAGTAACACCTATGACTTAATCCATGTGGTGTCTCATAGTGGGTCGGTTCAGTACCTTGTTCCTTAACAAGTACTTATGATCATGATTCGTATCTCTATACGTATGATCATCACATGACCATCAATCAAGACTCCTGCTAGTCTTAATTCATTATAGTTCCCAGTATAATGACCGACTAGGGACATTTAGGATATTTCAGCAAATATCCATGGATCTTATTATAAGGTAAATATGCAATCACTTATAATAAAACAGCAAATGATAAACCTCTATTTTATTAACTAAAAAAATTATAAGATAAACAATTTTTGTAGATTGACCTAGGGCACATGCCACAACAATCCACTAAACACAGATTTGACAAACTGAGCATCCTCTATGAGCATGAAATTGTTAGATTGCACGGCGTACCGATGTCTATTGTGTCAGATCGGGGGACGCAATTCACTTCACACCTTTGGCAGAGCATGTAGGCTCAGTTTGGCATCATACTGGAGTTGAGTACGGCGTTCTATCCATAGATAGACAGGCAGTTCGAGAGGTTTATCCAAATGTTGGAAGACATGCTCAAGATGTGTGTATTAGAGTACAGCAGGTCATGGAAAGAGTACCTTCACTTATGCAAGGTTGTCTACAATAACAATTATCAGGCGAGTATCGGTATGGCACCGTTCGAGACACTCTATCGTAGGCTATGTAGATCACCTTCTTGCTGGGTTGAACCAGAGGATGCCATGAAAGTTGGTCCTGAGACTGTTGTTGATCATATTGAGAATGTACGACAGATTCGTCTGAGACTTAAGGGTGCCCAGGAACGGAAAAATAAATACTACGACGAGTATCACGATGAGTTTCAGTACGACGTGGGAGACTATGTATACCTGAAAGTCTCACCTTTAAAAGGGCCACAAACAGTTCAGAATCAAAGGGACGCTGTAACGACCCTAAATGCTAACTCGTGCCACGTGTTAATTTAGGTAGTACATGGACCCTTGTCGTAATACAGTTGTCTATGTCTTGGTTGTCGACACCGAGGTATGTTATTTTTGTTCGATGTTTTGTATTATTTTTTATTACTCGAATGTAAATTCTAATGTCCCAAACATGTAAGGACGTTTAAGTGTGAGCGTTAGTGATTGGAAACGAGTTCGGCTCGATGGGATCGTGAAATAACGGGTTTCGGGTGAACAGTTGTCAAGTAATTAGCAGTCCAAGGAATTTAAATGAATTAAAAACACTGAAAAATACAAAATAAATAATGATTAAAAGTGACATGATATGTTTGATACGTTGGTATGTCTGAGACTACACGACAAGTGAGTCATGGTGCGAAATGAGTCCGGAAATGCGCGTATTGTGAAAGAAAATGCTCAATTGTAAGTGAGAGTCACTCATTGAAGTCACCAAAGTGTATTAAGGTAGGTGAGGGGATCAAATGTTGGTCAATAGATAGGTATGGAGATTGGTGTATGTGGTTGGATGAGGGGGGTATAAATACCCTTATCACCATCTTTTCTCTCTCATCTATCTCATCTCCTCTCTCTCCCAACAAAAAAGAAACGTAACGATGTGGGTTTTGGGATTTCAACGCAATTCGACGCCAATGGATAATTCAATTTCAAATTTTAAGGTCAGAATCTGACTCCCCACGTGTATATCTACGTTTTGACGTTAATTTTGAGTGTTTTCGTCGTAATAAATTTGGGCAACCAATTGTGTAATTCGATTTTTATGGTTTGTTTTGATGGATTTATAGTGAATGGGATGATCAAATGGTGTTTTGTGATATGAATCTGGTGATTTGAGAAACTTTTGAATTTGTGGGGATTTTTTATGGATTTTTTTTATGGATTTTCGAGATTTGATGGTTTGTCAAGGTTTTTACTCGAACCAAGGGTGTTTTGGTGTTGTAACAGAGGTCTTAACGAGGTTGGAATAGGCTCGAAGCACGGCGATGCGGGTCGGGGCGTGAAAAACCCCCGATCTGGTGCTTCTGGATGGGACGCCGCAAGCAATGTCGTAAGCACATATGCTCACAGCGCCTGGGGCTAAGACCCCAGCACCCCACGTCATGCGGGTGCTGCCCAGGGTTAGACCACCACGGCATGGCACTATTCATAGGGCAAATTTTGGGAGATTTTCAAAAAATTTTGGGGATCTCCTGAGTATCCAAATGGGTCCGAATATGACTCAATACCCGGGTAATCAGCCCAATTGTGTGAACGAATAAAATTATGGAAAATTTAGATAAATTGAGGGTAATTAATGGAAAATTTGCAATTTAAATGATTATCAGGAGTTTAGTTGTTGACGGGCTATCTGTTGATTACGTGTTAGCACGGATACAGGTAAGTAAACCAGTGAAGAATTTTACAGTTATTTATTGAGCTTTAATTTGTGTTTATTGCTATGTTTATCATGATCTCTTAGAATTCATATTGGTTGAGTGGTCCATTAGCAAGGGAGTCATGGCTATTATTTATCTGTGATATGAGCTCTTATCTAGACACTGTAGATATCTCTCAATTGAGTGTACATTGGGGGTACTTATCCGGGTCTATAGATATCTCATAGTCACAAGGGTTAGGGCTGGTAAGTCGTGTTCTCGTCCTGAACCCGAGTCTGCAGGGCTTTTGCCGCAACTCAACGACTTTTAGGTCGAGACTCCTTGTTGTTCCGTTTTAGTATTTCAAACCCTCATTTTTCGATTGATTCATTTACAGTCTTATTTATTCATACATTTCCTATTCTTTCTATCAGCATGAATATGAACTGATGATTTATTTATTTTGAAATACTGTATTTGTGTCCTGTTTGGCATTAATTACCTGGGCTCCTCATTATTGTGATTAACTGAGTGTAGATCTATAGTCTAGCAAAGGAAAGGCTCCATAGCTTGGAGACTTGATTTAAGGATATCGGAGCAAAGCTTTCCACTTGTTGATATAGGTGATTTTTTTGTATTATTATATATACTTGTTTTAGAACATGGGACTTATGGTTTTGAGAGATCTTAGGCATGTACATCCATATGTTTACTCCTCTGACTGATCATTGATGATGATATACCTATGCGGGGTTTCCATATTCTAGGATGTCTTATTTTATATGGTTGTGTTTGTTTGATTTGTTGAAGATTAGATTTGCTTCCCCTATATTAATGATAACTCATTAATCAATGTTCCAACTTGGTAAATGTTAAAAGATGGCTGACTAGGCTTGCATGACTCAGCGAGACTGGCTCAGGGGTTCACGTAGGTCTATGCCGGGCAGTGCTTAGATTAGGGTTTGAAAATTGGGGCCGTTACAGAAGCTCGCTCTGTGGTACATCTGTCCTTTCAAGATTGTGAAGAGGATCAGTAAGGTAGCATATCAGTTGGAGTTACTGCCATAGCTAGCCGGTGTTCATCCAGTATTCCACATTTCTATGCTTCGACTAGATAAGTCAAGCAGAGAGCAGGGCCGATGGTGGACCTGAGCAAGATCGATTCGTCGAGCGATGCCATCTATGAGGAGCAGCTAATCCAGATTATTGGCAGGAAGGTCAAGACACTGAGGAACAAGGAGATTGGCAAGGAGCTAACTTGGGAGTTAGAGTCCTATATGCACGAGCACTTTCCTTACCTGTTTGATTTCGGTGAGTCCTGAGTTTAATTAACTTATTAGTTTAATTTCGTGGACAAAATTCTAATAAGTGGGGGAGATTGTAACAACCCTCAAAATTTAACCTGACTTGTGCTACACATGTCAAGACCGTGACCCGACTATCGTGATGCGTCGAGCATTTCAAACTTCGGGAGTCAAGACCAAGGTAATTTTATATTTCTTTGATGTTTGTATTAGTATTGTAGTCTAATACGAGTCTCGAGCCATTCGGGCGATAGTTAGTCTGAATGAGGCTTCGCCTAAGTAAACGGGGGAGTTTAAAACATAGAAAACACTAATAAATGGTTTTTCGGATAATTAATTTGATTTGTCAGAACGTGATGAGGCCATGGGCACGTGACGGATCGATTAGAGGTGCGATACGTGCCGACGAGCGCAAGATCAACATGGGAGTTGGTTAACTAAGTGACACCTAAGTCACTTAGTGGAGTACAATTGAAGGGAAGGATTGGTGACACAGCCTAAGAGAAGGAGGAGTCGGATCGACCTCGAGATGCGCGTGTGTGAAGAAATGACCAATAAGTCTATAAATAGAACCCTCCCCACAAAATTCTCACACACTTCTCTCATTTTCTCTCTCCCTCTTTTCTCTCCCTTACTTGGTGAGTAAGCCAGCCACCTCTGGTGCCGGACGACCCTCATCCTTCCCGAAATTTTGGGTGAGATGCGTGTTCCCTTCTTGTTCCCTGTTTTTATGTTTTTTTGATATTCCTGCTGTAATTTTGTCGATGTGATGAGGGCGGTCTGCCGGAGACGAACCTTAGTGCAACACCAGTGTCTCAGCAACCCCCAAATCGATCAACACACGACATCAAGCCGGTGTTGCTGGTTTTTGTTTTGATTTGTCTAAATTGTGTAATCTTAAATGGTTTGTTTGATTTTCGATGGATTGATGGAATCCAAGCATCTCACGACGATCCGGAGTTTATTCCGATCGGTCTTTAATCCCGGAAGACAGTAAAGATGATCACTAGTACTGGATCATCGTTTTCCTTGATCAACAAGTTTTGCAGATTTCATCACATCTGACGTCGTGGAGATGCTGCACACTTACGGTGTGTGGCGATGTCTCCAAAAACGTCTAAATTCGTAAATTGCTCATCAATCTCACACCGCGAGGACACCGCAAAGTTCACTGTGCTGGCGGCGTCACTCGCATAATTGGGGAACATAGGCGTTTTCCAAAATGTCGTGACGACTCGCTAGGAGTTTGAACGTGGCGGGGTTATCACGACGTCTCACATTAATTTGGATTCGTAATTACGCCGCGAGCAACGCCGCGAAGCTCATTTTCCTCACGACGTTGTCACTGCGTAACATATGTATTTGGCTTTGCAAGATTGCACCGTCGTAACGCCGCGAAGAGCAACTTCGCGCAGCGTCATGTAAGACGTCTCAACCAGAGAGGTTGTAAAGCATTTGGAATTACCAGACGCCGCAAGTGCATCGTGGCTCTCAGGCCTGACGGCATCCCTAGCGGCGTCTCGACCAGAGGGTCATTTTTACAGTATATTTTTACCAAGATTTTTAACGAGATTTTACCATAATATTGGGGTAACTTTGGGGTTTATCTTAGGATATGAATATTGACCTCAGACCCAATATTGAGGTTCCAACCTTTATCAGGTAGTTGTTGAACCCGAAGAAACGAACTAGAGTCGCGGGAGTTGGTATTCAAGTAGCGACTAGTTAGGTAAGTACACCTACCTTGTGTTTATGTATGTTAGTAAGCCAGTAAGGAAATACCATGTGATTCATTATCTTTTTGTTCTGATTTGCATATGATCTATTGTTGGCATTCCTATTATGTTATTTCCTTGGTTTGTTTGTTCTTGGCATGAGTGTGTCGGAAGGTGTTATATGGGACGACACCAGTTGGGAAAACGTGAGGCATTTCCTGCAGGAGTGTCTGACCACCCCTGGTGTTGTGTGGTACCTGGACACTGGGTATTAGGAGTAGTTGCACTGCTTTTATAATCATGTTGCGCTTGTGTTGCAACATTGCCCGGGGAGATCTTGCAAGATCTTTGCCGTATTATATGATAGACCTCTCATGAACCTCTTTTGATTCTTAGGAGACACATGTTATCGATTGCTATCTATTAGTCTGTTTATCATGCACTTTGATCTATTTAAATTCCTGTCTTTTAATTACTGCATGATATTTAGACTGTTTTACTTGTTGAATCATGAATCACTGTTATTTTCTTCTAGCATTACTTTCGATTTCTCTTAGTTACTTACAGTCTAGTTTGCAGCGGTGGGTGCAAATAGACTGGAGTGCTCTAAGGGCAAGGGACTCTACTGAGGAGATTACATCTAAGGACTAGCGGTTGGACTGGCATTACCTTAGTGTAGGTTTACTTTCGTTTGTTTGTATGAAGCTCTATATATACATGTTTTGAGTCATTGAACTTGGTATTTTATTGAGATGGTATCATGTACTAATTTTATTGCTCATTACTGATTGTACATGAATACTCGAGGTTCTCCACATTTATAGATTCCTGATTTCCCTTTGATTGAGTTATTTCCCATACTTATAGTTTATTTTCCGTTGTGTATTTGTTAAACTTGCAATAACTCTTTCATAAACCGTTAAATTGATTAATCGGACGCTGACTAGGCTCATCAGGTTTGTCGAGCACCGACTCAGGGACCTACATGGGTCTAGGCCGGGCGTACCCAAATGCATTAGGAATTTGGGGTTTTCACAGAAAATGAATCACATGGTATTTCCTTATTGGCTTACTAATCATACACAAGCTTGTGAGCTAGTGTACTTAGCTGACTAGTCACGACTCGAATCAACCACTACCATGACCCCTAATCCATTCCCTTAGGTTCAACAACTACTTGTCAATGGTTTAAACCCAAAATATTGGGTTTATGGTCAATATATAACCTAAAATAAACCCCCAAAGTTCTGGTAAATTCGGCAAAAATATGTAAAAATTCTCACTGGTCGAGACGTCACCAGGGACGCCGCCAGGCTTATGAGCCATGGTGTCCTCAAGGCGTCTAGGAAGACCAGATATTTCCAACTCTTTTGGACAACACGTCGTACGCGATGTCGTAAGAGGTCTCTTCTTCGTGGCATCTTGGCGGCATAATCTCGAATACACTATTATGTTATGTCGTGGTGACGCCACCGCATCACGACGTCTCCACGACGTCCTGCAGATCTCCACTGGTGTTCACGTACGCAAGAGATGCCACCAGCAAAGTAAATTGTGCGACGTCTCTCACGGCGTAATGTCATAACAAGTTCTTACGGCATCGTCGCGGCGTGGACACTATAGCTTTATTTTGACCCGACACTGTGGTGACACCGCCGCATATAAGCCTTCGTGGCATCGTCACGGCGTCAAGTTGTGGTCTCTGTTCATGACGTCATGGAAGATGCCGCCATGGGCAATAGCCTCACGACGTCTCCACGGCGCCTCTATGAAATCTGATTTTCACACTGTTTGGGACGCCACCGCGACGCCATGGGACTTATCACCCATAGCACCATGCGTGGCGTTCAAACCAGAACACTTTGGGTTTCTTGGAACCTCGGCTCACGTTACTGCACTCCAGCCTATTCCCGACTTATACTGGGGTCCGTGACCATCCGAAATTGACTATGGATCGTCATGGAACCTCTGGGAATTATCCAGAACAACGAATTATCCCAAAAACGTCAAAATTCGGCAAAACTAACAAAACTCGAGTAAATTACATCGGTCACAACACCACATGTTGATCGCTCCGTGGATCACCAAGGCATCAAAAAACTCGATAGAATCGAGTTCGGTGTTGCATCCGTGGTCATTGCGATGAATTTAAACTAAATTAACGTGTAAATGGAGAGAAGAAAGAGGGGACTAAAAATCTCACTTTACTCCCGCGAGATCCACTCCAGCGAGCCTTCGGTCACCGCCCAAGGTGGCTGGCCAATCCTTCTTGCTCACCAAGAAATGAGAGAAGGAGAGAAGGAGAGAAGAAGAGAATGAGAGAGAATGAGAGAATGAGAGAATGAGATTTCAAGTGGGGAGGTGGTCCTTATATAGGCCCTCTCATTATCCATTTGTACGTGCGCATGTCGAGGCAAATCCATCCGTTCCCCTTCAAGTGGTCCACCAACTCTAACTCCTTATGTTGAAACCAATAAGTGACTCGGGTGTCACTTAGCTAACCAACTCCTCAGCCTATTCCTACGTTCCTCGACCCGAACTGCACCCGAACTCGCATGTTGTGTGCCTTTGGTCTCATCAATGGTCCAAGTCAATTTAATTGTCTAATTATTGTCGGAAGAATCATTTATTAATATTTTCTATATTTTAGCACCCCATTTCTCCTAGGCGAAGCCTCACTCAGACTATCAACTCATTAAACAACTCGACACTCGTATTAGACATATATTACTAATACAAGAATCATAGAAAAATAAAATTACCTCAGTGTTGACTCTCAAGGTCCAAAATACTCGTCGTATCACGGCAGCCGAGTCACGGTCCTAGACATACGGCATAGGTCGTGTTAATTTTTTAGGGTTGTTACAACGTGAAGGGAAGATTGAAGAGAAAATACCTGCAAAATCCTAGATTTGGAGCGCCGAAAGGAGATTGAGCGCCAAGAAGAGGGGTCGGAGTTGTGCAAGTATGAGAGAAGAATGTGAAACACAACACTAGGGTTTTGTAACCTTGTATGTATATATATATATAACATATGTGAAATTACTAAACTGCCCCTTTAAAATGGGTACTTGTTTTTCTTCATATTTTGTTTGAACCTATCCGCTCTCTCTCTCTCTCGACTCTCTCTCGACTCTCTCTCTCCCTCTCTTTCTCTCTCTCATGAAACCCCTAATCCTAACCAAATCCCGTCTTCAATCTCTCTCCCTCTCTCACAAAAAAACTTGGATCTCGCACTAACCCTTCTCGATCAGATCTCTTGTACAACCTAATCAGATCTCTCTCTCGATCTTCAATTCGACCTCACCAAATCTCTCTCGCATCTCTCGTGCAATATCACCTGATCTCTTGCACAACCTCAATAGATCTCATATGATACCTAAGCTTTGTGGCGATACGCGAAAGGATACACGAAAGATTTGTATTGATTTAGGTATGCAAACCCTAACTTTTGATTTCTCTGTCTTAGCTCATCTTCTCCGATTATGCAGACTTCGTAGAGAGGCTTTTGAGCCATTATTAGCGAACAATTGGACTTGACCGCAGCAGTAAGGTCGAGGTGGAGATTGGTCATAGCGGCGGCGAGTGACAGTGAAAGTGCGCTAAACCCCAAACCCTAAATAAACCCTAAACCCTAAATTAAGAAACTGTTCTAAACAATTAATTCAATAAGTAATGGTAATTCGGTATGTCCAATACAAACCAACAAGTCAATAGTCTCCACGAATAGGAAAGATTATAATGGAACAAGGCACGACATCCATAGGCATCTGACATGACACTTGATGCACTAACTATATTATAAATAAATAACAAATCAAAGAAAATGTAATATTTACAAGGTCGAGGTCCTCGGGGAAGCACGAAGAAAGGGAATGAATATATGATGATTAGCACCATGAATGAAACGTTATTGCAAAGGAGTCGCCATAAAGTTCGTTACTTACAAAGACCCCAATCCCACCAACCTTCTAGTGCAAAAAAAAGTGAAGGCCATACCTCCTCTAAAAGCTTATAGGCTATCCAAGCATTTCTATAGCAACAATCCATTATAAAAGAATCAAAACAACATATTTATTTTCTTCAAGAAAAAAATCTATTTGTTAGCTGAAAGAAAAGGCAAGATTGGAAGCTCATAAATAACATTTAGATGTGATTAAAAGATGGCAAACAAACAAATACAACATTGTCATCCCTACGTTTTAACTTAGAAATCAAAACCAATATTATAGGGCATAAAACCAATATAAAACAAAGATCTAAGTAGCTTATAGTAGCACCAACAGCAGGGTGGTTAAAAGATCATTATGAAGTGCACATATTAGAACATGGAATTATTCATTACAAGGAATCTTCATAACAAATAATGTATATAACTATCCAAGGAACAGACAGACAACTGTTTTCGCTTTCCTTTTTATCTTCCAGAACTTCATCAATTTTTTTGGTCAACGCAAGAAATCGGCCCCATCCATTAAGAACGTCCTGAAAATGAATCCAAGAATTTTAACTGTGTGAGAAATCAAAGCAACAACTACAAACACTTTACAAAACTTGAAAGGATCCAGAACACAAAATATAAAACCAGAAGCAAAGAGGAGAAAACTGATAACCTTCAGCAGCCGACAATTCCCATAAACCATGCTGTTACTGAACTTGCTCTGAATCCTGATCTGGGATAGCTTCAGATTGTAATGACGGTGCAATGTTGTTCACATTTAGCCACGTCAATTCCCATAAACCATCTCCACCAAGTGCACTTCTCTGGACAAGGACCCCTTTGGTCTTCATTACAAGCAAGGTGTTCTTGAGAAGCTCAGGAATAAGTTCTTGAAGTTTCTCGCTCCTTTTCCCTCTGACTTTCGCTTTCATATATTTCTCCATACGACTCAGTACACCCAACCACAGTTTGCAGAATGCAGCCAGTTGTGACAAATCATGCAGCAATTGCAGGAAAATCTTCGACAAGAGCATCACTGCAAGAACAAGAGTACCTTCCATGTTGCGATAGTCCTTGGGGGAATGCCCTTGTGCAATCTCTAGCAAGTCGTCAAGCATTGTGAAAATTACCATATCGAAACACTGCAACTATGTAGATTGTGGGAGCCGGACACCATCCACCCCCATCAAACACCTCTGTAATGAAGAAAGAGCATGGTTTCTGACATCTTCTCTTTGATCCAAACACACTTTCCTAAGCCCCTGAACTAGCCTCAGCCACATCTCTCCTATGTCCTGTGACACCTTGGTAACAGCCTCCTCCCCACCACCTTCCTTTGCTTCACGAAACCATTGAGCGAGGCAGAAAACCGACCCTGACATAAGGTCTAATATATCTGCCTGCCCAACCCGAGACTCTGCAAACTGTTGTGATGCATCAACACACAAAACGTAATTTACAGGGGACAAATGGGCTCCATCAGCCATTATGAATGTCAAAGCCTCAAAACCAGCTTCAGATGCTTCAGGATGGTGAGCTGTGATGGAAAGTGCAGAAGTGATCGTACGCCATCCAATCTGAGACCTAATGTGTATGGCATTTGCTTTGACAAGTCGCATTACTTCCTTGATGATGTGCTCACAATATGCATCAGCAACTCGGGCATCAAGCTTCAGAACCAGTTGCAATGACCTTAGAAGATCATCAGCCAGATTTTCTTTATAAGGAAGAAGTTGGCAAATCTTTAAGAGTTCAAATACGGCCTTTTCCACCAGTGCACAAGGCATCACAGTCGTCTGCACAATGTTGCATATATGATCATACACAAGACTCAATACAATTTGTAACAATACTGATACGTATCATAATAATAATAATAATAATAATAATAATAATAATAATAATCAAACAATACGTCTCAATCCCTTAGATGTTATAAATGGTGGTCATGTCCGTGATCATTACAGGTCTATGGAGTCATCAAAGACATCAAAAAAAAAAAAATCCAATTAAATCAAAAAGGATTTATTTACTTGTTCACTTGTTCTCCGGTGCTCATAAAGAGCATATGAGCAAAATGAGTAGAAAACAAGAAATGATTGTTGCTTCAAGGGAACGAGTCAAATGGGAACTGAGTTATCCGCATTGACCAGATAATGAAGCCACGTATTTGAAAGACAAGAAAAATAGAAATTCGATCAACAAAAAAACTAGAGATTTCTCAACCGTATGATGCTTCAATGAAGTGAAGTTTTCAAATCGCGGAAGATGTTGAAGGGACGATTGAACAAGGTGTGTTGCTTAAGGGAACGAGTCGATTAGGAACTGATGTGAAGCCATCGACCAGATAAAGAAGCTTGTTGGGATACAATGATTGAATTAAACTAGCGAAGAATAGAAATCGTTAAACACACAGATTAAGAGAAAATTTGCTGAAACTTACAAACCCTAGGAGCCGCGAAGAAGACGATTTTGTTTCGATGATAGGATGTGATTTATAGAATAGAATAAAACACGATCGACGGCTCATGGCTTGCTATGGAATGTGGACAATGGAGATTTTACGGTGAGTTTATTTTAGAGATACCAAACCCTAGTTTAGATTTGCGATATTGAAATGACAAGAATGGCCTTGCTCTAAAATATACATATACAGTATTTATTTATGAGAAATGCCAAAGTGACCCACTATTGACACTCATTAAGAGCACGCACCATGTTTTTTATTTATTACTTTTACTTTTTTTACAATTTTGTGCTTGAGAATAATGCTAAGGTTACCCATTACGGACACTCACTACGACTACAAAATTATTAAAATAAATAAATAAATAAATAAAACAAGGTGTGTGCTCATAATGTGTCCATAGTGAGTTACCCCAGGACTCCTCTTTATTATATGATTTTTTTTGTTGTCTTTTATTTATACGATTTTACATAGCCTTTATGAAGAAGATTTTACATAGCTTATTTTTTTTTAAGAAAAAGCAATAGGCTCTTTAAAATTGTTGAGAGATTTTTGTTGTTAGTGTTTGAATTAGATCACCTCTAGTCCAAAATTTAATTGTTTTTCTATTCTCAAAATTCGGAATGAAAACACTTGAGCTAACTCATCACAATTTTCTTAGTCAAGAGTAATGAATTTTTTTTTTTTACTTAGATGAGGTATGTTATTACTTGAAGCTTTCGCAATTCGCGAGGCTTTGAGTTGGATTAAGTCCAACTATTGGACTCATATTGTATTAGAAAGTGATTGTAAACTTCTTGTGCATGCAATTAACTCCTCTCATGCAATGTCCTCAACTTTGGGTTTAATAATTTTATTTTTTTTGGTATGATGGGTTTAATAATTTCAGACTGTAGGTGGTAGTTAAATTCTCACAAAGATGTGAGAGTAGAGTTTGTCAGATGTTGAAACTTCTACAAACAATGATAACTAACAATCTGTGTTTCATATGCATATTACTATATTATTATAATATGCATAATATCTGCTATGTCCGAATCTAAAATTCCACTGAACTTTTTATTGAAAGAATTTCTTCTTAGTTGAACCTTTGCTCGCAATAATGGTTGAGTAGGAAATCTCATCTTTGATATGACGAATTAGTAATTCAAGATCATTGGTTCAAGTTATTTGCTAGTATAAATCTTTTATTTGGTTGATAAAGCATGCAGAACTTGGCACATGCCTATTTCAATAACTTGCTTGATACATGGAATGTATTGCATCTATTATCATCCGAACTTTTTTTCCCTCATCATAGTCTGTCAACCTCATTTGATTATTGGAAACATGCAAATCTATATTTCATTATACACCAACAGGTGACAAGTGGTACCGCTTACGGTGGCTCACTCTTTGTTTCAAGTTTAAAGGTAATATCCTTCTGTCAGTGTATATGTTGGTCCCCATAATTTTTTTTTTTTTTTTTTTTTTTTTTTTTTGCAATTTTCATTGTAGTTTGTGATTCCGTGAAATTGTTCCCTAGAGTTGTGCATTATATGCTAGAAGGGAAACTTAAACATCCTAATGGTGCAACTTCATAAACATGTCTCCATATGGAGTGCAAGTTAAATATATTAGAAATCGGTACAATGCAAATGAAAATGTTGTGCAATATTTCCCTTTAAAGACATTTGTTGTCTACAAATTTATAAGCAACTATCCATGAGATTTTTTAATTTTTAATTTTTCCTGCTAGAGTCGACCCCAATTATTTTGAGACTAAAGCTATGTTGTATTTTTTTTCCTGCTTAGCTAGATTTTGCGGGCTTGTGCCTCTTAGCCTTTGCCCTCTTTTCCCAACTGTTTCTTTCTGACATTTAGGAACTGGATGTTGCCACAAATATTAAAGATGAAATTCTAAGTTACAGACTTCAATTTTGTGCCTCAGATTGCACTGGCTTACAATGAGGCTCTGAATTGTCGAAGATTGAGCATTTCCCGCGGCAGTACCATTCAATCTAATTTTCTTGCTTCTCTGAGAAAGTGAGTTGAAGATATCCTTTATCTCACAAAGAGCAAAGAATGACCTGCATAATTATATGATTGAAGCAAAGTGGCCTAATAAGCAAAAAGCCATCTTTCTTTCATGGTATCTTCAATAGTATGGGATGCCACCTAGTTCTGTTACAAACTTGGTAATGGAGAAGATCAAAGGAAAGGTCACGATGTCTTCTTCCGTCCCGCTTTTGCGTCTGTTGCTGCCTCAAACACATATTAATGCTCTCGTCGAGATAGATAAGCTAAGGTTATAATTTGTTGGAGGTTTCTGCCTTTTTTGGTAAAATTCACCTCCTTAACACATTAATGCTCTCATCAAGGTTGATAAGCAAAGGTTATTATCTGAGGTTGCTGCATTTTTAGTAAAATCCACCACCTCGAACACATTAATGCTCTGGTCATGGTAGATTATCGAAGGTTGTAATATGCTTTGGAGGTTACTTGCATTTTCAAGAAAATCCACCACCTCGAACACATATTAATGCTCTTGTCGTGGTAAATTATCTAAGGTTATAATATGTTGAAGGTTCTTGCATTTTCAAGAAAACCACCACCTTGGATACATTAATGCTCTTGTCGGGGTAGATTATCTAAGGCTATAATTTGTTGAAGCTTGCTGCATTTTCGCAGAAATCCACCACCTTGGACACATTAATGCTCTCGTCTGGGTAGATTATCAAAGGTTATCATTTGCTGGAGCTTGCTGCATTTTCAGTAAAATCCACCAATTTTCGTGTAACTTGTGTTGTTGTAAGCGGTGTTTTATTATTGTATTAGATGTCATTGGTGAGAATTAACCCTTTATTTATTATTGGTTGCCATGAGTATATAAGAAAGTATAAAAGAAATACATGGCAGGGTGAATGTAGTCGGTCACAATTCTCTCTGAATTTCAGCTTAGCAGGTTAACACTATTAGAGTTGATCATCACTTTTATACGGTTAAAAAGAAGAAATGCATATGTTAATGTGTTCCTTGTTCTTTTGATTTCCAGTGCTTAACTTATGCTGCTATAAATAGGACAGTATTCTATATGTTAAGAGGTTAATTGAAACTTGACAAAAAAAAGGCCAATTGAAGATTTTTCAGCGAACAATGTTCATCTCAATGGACGGCATTTGGGTTCAAGAGCAACTGTAAATGTAAGTTTACAACGCATGTGGTCCTTAAATTTGGAAATGCTAATTGTTGCTGTCAAATTTTAGCTCATCCATTTGATACCTTTAATCATACAATTCAAGAGTCAGTTGAACACTGATCCCAAATTACAGATACCAGTGATTTCTTTTTCTTTTTTTTACTCAATAGTTGAACTTGTCAGCTCTCCAAAGTGATGCCTTATCATCTCACTAGAGACACTTAGGCAATGCCAGTGAATTTTTTATGCTTCACAATATAAAATTTTAAAATTATTTTACTTGTTGAAAATTTTATTTTTTATCGTGGTTCAATTATCTCGCTTGATTTGTTAGAAGAACAACCACTAATAGTCAAAATGCTGATTTATTAGGATTAACAAGTCAATTTGATGCATTAGGATTAACAAATAATTCACCAAGGTTATTGATTGTGTATCTAGTCCTGGACATGATCAATAAAATTTCTATTTCTTCAAAACAAAGTTATGAAATTCACAATTTTAGTCTTTTAATATTTAAAGTCCCCATTCTCTTGAAAAAGATTGACTTGCATTTCACAATTGTGAGAGCTATAATATCAACTTACATTAAATGTTCTTCAATTTCAAGGAAACACCACCAACAAAACGTCACAAATCGGTTATCAAAACTGTAAGATCTCACAAAACTTTAAAATTGCCTATGCAAGAACAAATCAGCAATAAAAAATCTTGAATTAAAAGAAAAGATTCAAAAAAAAATTATTTTCAAATGTAGAATCCAAGTGTAGCTAGTATAATCACGATATTAGATTAGAAAGCAATGACAAATCCCATAAAATAGTTTCTTTACCAAACAACGTAAAAGGTTCCCCACTACTCCATAAAGCAGGCACCTGACCTATGTTTGGCCAAAACATTAAACAGATGTTGTTCCCCAACGTCCAATTGCAACATTAATCCTGCAAAGGATAGCGAGGGGAACACCAATCTAGCTTCACATCGATTAATCACAACACCACTAGAAAACAAAGTTGCTTGTCTAGCAGTTTATAGCGAAGCCAAACAAAACAATAACATGATACATATCAATGTTGTTACAAATCATAGCAGGCCTAACTTAGCGATCCTGCCTAATTGTAACAATCCTACATAACACAAGACTCAATACAATTTGTAACAATATTGCTACGCATCATCATCATAATAATAATAATAATAATAAAATAATCAAACAAGATGTCTCATCCCCTTAGATGTTATAAATGGCGATCATGTCCGCGATCATTACAGGTCTATGAAGTCATCAAAGACAGGATTTATTTACTTGTTCAATTGTTCTCCAGTGCTCATAAAGAGCAAAGGAGCAAAATGAGTAGAAAACAAGAGATGATTGTTGCTTCAAGGGAACGAGTCGAATGGGAACTGAGTTATCCGCATTAACCAGATAATGAAGCCACGCATTTGAAAGACAAAGAAAGATAGAAATTCGATCAACAAAAAAACTAGAGATTTCTCAACCGTACGATGCTTCAGTGAAATGTGTTTTCGAATTGCGGAAGATGTTGAAGGAACAGTTGAACAAGGTGTGTTGCTTCAAGGGAACGAGTCGATTAGGAACTGATGTGAAGCCATCGACCAGATAAAGAAGCTTGTTGAGATATAATGATCGAATCAAACTAGCGAAGAATAGAAATCGTTAAACACACAGATGAAGAGAAAATTTGCTGAAACTTACGAACCCTAAGAGCCGCGAAGAAGACGATTTTGTTTCAATGATAGGATGTGATTTATAGAAGAGAACAAAATACGATTGACGGTTCATGGCTTGTTATGGAATGTGGACGGTGGAGATTTTACGGTGAGTTTATTTTGGAGATACCGAACCCTAGTTCCAGATCTGCGATGTTGAAATGACGAAAATGGCCTTGCTCTAAAACATACATATACAGCATTTATTTATGAGAAATGCTAAAGTGACCCACTATTGACACTCACTAAGAGCACGCACCATGTTTTTTATTTTTTATTTTTACATTTTACTTTTTTTACAATTTTGTGCTTGAGGATAATGCTAAAGTTATCCACTACGGACATTCACTACGACTACAAAATTATTAAAAAAATATAAATAAATAAATAAAAACAAGGTGTGTGCTCATAGTGTGTCCATAGTGAGCACCCTATCACTCCTCTTTATTTCCCATGAGAATTGTCAATAGGTGGAGATGAAATTCCAAGAATTTTGTTAAAGAGCATTGGTGGTGGTTTGAGGGGCTAAAACTGAAATGCAAATACAGGTAATAGTCACCCACAAATGCTGATGGAGCTCATCAGCTCTATCTACCTTCACTACATCCTAGAAATCTCTATTCTAAGAATACTAAGGAAGTGGCCTCTTTTTCTTATCTTCTTTTTGTGGCATTGCAAAGGATCTCACGATAAGAGAAAACAATCTACAAATCACTTAGCGTAAACAACACAAGATCAACAAACAGATCTGAAAAACATCCGCACAAACCACAACAACAAAATAGCGAAAAGAAATCCACAGATCTACATGTCTTAGCAACTTCTAACCCTAGAAATCGAAAACCACATTTACACGCCCATCTTAATATCTGCAAACGAAACAACCAAAGAAAGCAAAGATCGAAAAGAAATCAAATAGAGCAGGCACAGATCGAAGACAAAAAAACAAAAACACACCAAAGAAAGCAAAGAAGTCGGATAAAGCGAACCTGGATGCCGAGCTCGATGGTGGTGTTGGCGAATTGATGGTTGAGGTGGTCGTGGCGTCGGCAAATCATAGTGCTTAAACATGTTCGATCTAGCGAAGAAATGAAACGATATGGGACGATCGAAGAGAGACAGGAGAGGCAGCGTGAAAGAGACGGCTAATGTGAAGCTCTGAAATGAAATACTTGAGTTTTGAATGGAGTACTGAATCTTCGCCATTTATCTGGGTTTTGATCAACGGTTGTGATGCTTGATGCATGATAAATAGGGTTTTAGTTTTGATGGGCTTTGAATCAAAAGATAAAAAGCTTTATGGGCCAAAACTAATACTTTTTGGCTTGGGCTTCTTTGCCTCAGATTCAACTTTAAAATTGATTTTTTTTTTTTATCATAATGAAATTTGATATATTAGTTTCTTTTCGGCTTGGAGATTTCTCAGTTGTTGCGCCATAGCTTGTTGTTCAAGTTTAACTAGACTTAGGCTATTACTTCCATTACATTATGAGTCTTATTTACATGAAATCTTGTTTATTAATCGAGTTAAGTTATCCTAGTGTACTCGTACACTATTATTGGAAGCTCATTTGGTTGGAAGAAAACATATGACATTACCGTTAAGGACATTGAAACTTTGTAAATGATCCCCAATGAACTCACACTAAAGATTGTTAGTAAAATTGAAGTGGATGAGAGGTTTGCAGTTTATGTTGCGAGTCCTATGTGGCCTGAGGGAATTCCAGAGGACATAGCTGCTTAGGCAATCTTGGATTGCCAGAAGAGGGCTATTAAGATGATGTATAGCAACATTGCTGGCACTATCAAATAGTGCAGGCACAGATCGAAGACAAACTGTAACGGCCCAAATTTCATTAGCCCGTTATTCACGTATTTTCAGACATGGATGCCAACTCAAGTCCAATTTCATTAAGGCCGTTATTCACGTATTTTCAAATATGGAAGTCAGCTCAAGTCCATGGGATGTCACAGGGCAGAAATAGTGTTTTTTAACTGATTATTTAGCTAATTATGATGATAATGACTATGGTATGACTCATTACATTGCATGTGTGATTTATATTGACTAGATCAAGGTGAGATAGTGTGTCGGGTATTCGCCTATAAATGCTAATGCAGAAACTGGATGGGCGAGCGACAGGAACAGTAAGCTGGGGAATGGATTTAAATAAACAAATGTAATTAAATGTAATAAATCACGAACATGGGAACACACCTGATAAGTGCATAATTAAGCATTAGTTATTATATGTTTATAGGTGTTTATGAACTATTTTTATCTTATTTGTGGTGATAAATGCTTGTTTTAGGGATTTAGTGGTTTATTTTATATATAGTTTAATATGGAATGTTTTTAAAATAAATGTCTAATTATATTTAGTTTTTGTTTTTAGGTGAAAAGAAGTGCAAGGTGTTGGGAAATGTGCCCTAAGCCAATTTTGTAAATATTGTTTAACTATTATAAGTAGATGCATGTTTCTTTTATAATAGTATCCATGAATGATTATTGTATTATTCTAAATGTCCCTAGTCAATTATTATTGTGGGAACAATAATAAATTAAGACTAGTATGAGTCTTGATTGATAGTCATGTGATGATTATGCGTATATGGATACGGACTAAAGTCATGAGTATTTGTTGGGAACAAATACCGGACCGACCCGCTATGAGAATGCTACATGGCCAATGCCATAAGTGATTCTCATGATAGTTATATCATTTAGTCCTTCGACTTGAGATCACTAGATACTCCAACATTAGGAGCACAATGATTTGACATAATTAAACATCGTCTTTAACCGTATGATTATAAAGATTATGATTGGTCATTGTCTGACTAATGTGTGGAAGTTGTGTGATCAAGATATGATTTGTCCCTCTCTTTTAGATAGAGATATCTATCGGGCCCCTCGATATGTTAGACTGATAAATGACCATGTCTAGTGAATTGATTGGACCAATATCACTTGACAATTTCAGTCTACTCGAAGATGGAAGCTAGTAGATTGAATTATAAGGGTGACATTACATGTCTTAAATTCAATCAAAAGATATCGCGTGACAAAAGAATATGATATACACTGTCTATTAGGTTGTATCGATTTATTGATCTTCATGAAACTTGGGTAGTCATAATGTCTTGCTAGAGGCCGCTTATAACTTGTGTGCTAAAAAGGGTTTTGGTTCACTGCCAACGTTGTATGAACCTATTGGGTCGCATACAAAGAACGGCATTACGCGATTTAATATTATCTAGGTTGATGAATTTTATTTGATAAAATTCATTTTGAATATTCTCATTAAGTGTCATAGTTTAACTAGGATTCAAAACTCTCCTACATTTCTAGTGTGACTAGAAATTAAGTCTCTTAATAAATCCTATTTTGAATAGGACTCTAATTGGAATTAAAGTATGACTTTAATTCTTATTTGAGTTTAAGATAAATTACAACTCTGATTGGATTAGTAATTGTAGATTGTCTATGACTTTATCCTTTTTAGAGTTGGACTTTATCTAAGACTCTATTTAGAGTCTGACTATGAGATGGAGTTCTTTTACAACTTGATCTATTGAACTATAAATAAGACTTTAGGGTCACAGTTGTAAGATGAGAGAATTTTTTAGAGAGATTTTTCTAGAAAGATTTTTCTTGAGAGTTTTGTGAGAATTTTCTTCCCTAGAATTTTTAGTGCTAGCATACCGGATCGTGATCATCCGTTTGTTATGAAAGAAATGAGTGAATAGTGGATTGGATAAGTGGGGGTGGGGTCCTATTTATAGCCTTTTTGTTTTAATCACCACACAAACACTCATCTCTAGCAAATATAAGGGTTCTCTCTTTTTGGGCCATGTTACTTTAACAATTCCAATCTCATAGCCCGTGTGTTGTGTAATTATCCAACTCCCGCATTCAAACGAAGTTCCTCGGTTCGTCTTGCCTTGCCTTGACTCCCGTAGCGCGAGTAGTCTCACCTTGTCTCGCCAAATAATTATTCAAATATTTATTTATTTGTGTTTTTACTATGTTTTACTCCCCCGTTTACCTAGGCGAAGCCTTACTCAAACTAACAATCGCCCGAATGGCTCGAGACACGTATTAGACTAAAATACTAATACACACATCAAAGAATCATAAAATTATCTCGGTGTCAACTTTCGAAGTTCGAAATACTGTCCAGTATCATGTAGCCGGGTCACGGTCCTGACAAGTACAACACAAATCAAGTTAAATTTGAAGGTTGCTACAGTTTCCCCACTTATTAGAATTTCGTCCCTGAAATTAAACTAATAAGTAAACTAAACTATAAACTTACCAAAATCAAACAAGTAGGGAAAATGCTCGTGCATGTAGGACTCTAACTCCCAGGTCAGCTCATCGTTTTCGTGAAATTGGCATGTCGCGAGAACCGAAGGAATCTCCTTGCTCCTCAACGTCTTAACCTTGCGGTCAATGATTTGGATCGGCTGCTCCTCGTACGTGGCATCGTTCTGCAACTCGATCTGGCTTAAGTCCACCGTCGGTCGCCGCCCTCCGTTTGACTTGTCTAGTTGAATCATCGAAATGTGTAATAGTGGATGAACACTAACGAGTTCTAATGGTAACTCTAATTGATACGCGACCTTACCAACCCTCTTCATAATCTTGAAAGGACCGATAAATCTAGGAGTGAGCTTCCCTTTGATTCTGAACCGTCTTCAGAGGTGAGACTTTCAGGTATACATAGTTTTCCATGTCGTACTGAAACTCATTGTGATACTAATCATAGTATTTCTTCTGCTGCTCCTGGGCACCCTTAAGTCTTTGACAAATCTGTCGTACCTTCTCAGTATGATCAACAATAGTCTCAGGACCAATTGTCACAACATCCTTTGGTTCAGCTCACCAAGAAGGTGATCTACAAGGACTACCATAGAGCACCTCGAATGGTGCCATACCGATACTCGCCTGATAATTGTTGTTGTACGCAAACTCGTAAAAATGAAGGTACTCTTCCCATGACCCGCCGTGCTCCCAAACATACAACCTGAGCATGTCTTCTAATGTAACGACCTCGAATTTTTGACTGACTTGTGTTACACTTGTCAGGATTGTGACCCGACTATGTAAATACTGGTCGGTATTTCGAACTTCGAGAGTCGACACCGAGGTAATTTTATGATTCTTTGATTGTGTGTATTAGTATTTTAGTATTTTATGTGTCTCGAACCATTCGGGCGATTTTTAGCTAAGTGAGGTTTCGCCTAGTTAAATGGGGGAGAAAAACAAAATAAAGAATACAAATAAATGAATTTTTAGTAATTTAATTAATTAGTTGATGGGATGTGGCAAGAAAACATGCACGGCGAACCAAATTTCAGAGAAATGCGTACCAAGAAAATGTAAGATCAATGTGGGAGTCGGATAGTCTCGCAACATACGGACTAGGGGATAGAAACTGTTAAAGTGACACAGCTTGATGAGGAGAGCCATGAGATAAGCATTGAGATTTATGTGTGTTGAGTTGGGATGATGAGGTAAAAGACCAAAAAGGGCAACTGTCCTAAAATGAGCAAGTATTAACTTAAAGGGCAAAAGGGTCATTTCACATGTGTTACATTTATATAAAACAAAGAAAACCCTAATACACACTATCATTATCTTCTTAACTCAACAGCCGTCACTGTTCACCCTCCCACCTCTTGTTACTGCCACCTGCCCCACCTGCGACCAGTCGACTTCGACGAGGCCAGAGAGACCGGAGGACTGCCATCGACAAGGTGAGTTCTTCTCTCTCTCTCTCTCTCTCTCTCTCTCTCTCTCTCTCTTTTACTCTCATTCTCGGCCTACACTAACCCTCACCTATCTCGGCCTTCACACTGTGGCCGCTCGTCTCCTCCGACTAGACCGTCACCACCGCCACCTCCTACGACGTTGGAGCCTGTACCACCCACCGGAGACACTTAGGTAAGTTTTTCCTCTCTCCTTTTCTCCCTTTCTCTCGGCAGCAACACTCTCTCTTCAACAGTCCATATTTTTGGTCCACTGCACACACATTTTCACTCACCTCCTGGCCACCATGGGGTCACCTCCGACCAGGAACTTAGGCGTAGACTATCCACGTAGGTCTCGACATTCCTGGAGTGCCTCACGTCCGGCGAGTGGGTTATTTTTCTGACGAGATAAATGGGTTATTGTTCACTGTTTTTTCTGATTTTGGGGCATTTTGTTGATTGTTTTTATGGCCTATCGTGGTTGTTGTGTCATCCCTGGTTGAGGCTAATCGGAGGTGAACCTCCGACGACTCCGCTGGCCAGAGGTGGTTGTCCCCTGTGTGTGGCAGTTTTGATGGGTGTGTGTAGACAATTTAAATGTGTGTGTATGACAGTGGGGTGCACACAACAGTAGGATGTTGTGTGCACATAACTGTGGGGTGCGTGTGACATATGGGTGTACACCACAGTTGGGGTATGGAGTGTATCAAGTGTGGGGTGTGTGACCATAAAGTGTATTATTTTATGTGAGGGTGTTTATTGAAATAAAAGTGATGTGTATGGATAGTTTATAATTATAATAAAATGTAAATGAGTTTGTATTAGAGCCCAATAAGGGCCCAACAAGATAATTAGATGGTAAGGCCCATAATGGGTATGTAATGGTGTTTGGTATGAGCTTATGTGTTAAAGCCCAATAAGAGTCCAACAAATAAAACATTTAAATGTTTATAGAGTTAGTGTTTGGGCCCAACAAGAGCCCAAAGAGGGATATGTTTTGTGAAAAGGACAATAACCATAGAGATGGATTGATCCACGATGGTTTGAGTCAATTAAGTGTATTTGAACTAAACATCAAGAAACACCCTAAGACGAGGTACTAACTCTAAATCAACACTCGGGATTTAAACCTTTATCAGGTAGTCGAGAACTCACGAGGAACGCGTTAGAGTCTCGGAGTGGTACTGAGTTGCGATTAGTCATGTAAGTACATACGTATCTTGTATGTGTGTATGTTAGTGGGCCAGTAAGGAAATAACATGTGATTTATATATTCCTCTATTCATTGGTATTGTTGAATTGATCCCTTATTTGAAATTCCATTCCATATTGTTTGTTGTATGTTTTTGGCATGAGTGCATATCTCGAAGGTATCATGTGGTCCCGCACTAGTTGGGACAACGAGGGTGCTTCTTACAGGGGTAACTGACCACCCCTATTGTTGTGTGTACTGGGTACTGGATTCGAGAGGTGTTGCGATGCCTCTCGATTTCAAGTTGCACTAGTGTTGCGACATTGCCTGAGGAGATCTTGCGAGATCTTTGCCGTATTGCTGTAAAATTAGACCACTCATGGGCCTCTTTTGAATCTTAAAACATGCAAATTTCGATTGTTTAGCTATCAGTCTGTTTATCATGCACTTTATTTACTTATTTTCCCGCTATTTCATTTCCGCATGATATTTAGACTGTTTTACTTGTTAAATCATAAATTATTGTTATATTCTTCTTGCACTACTTTCATTTTCTTCAATTGCTCACCGTCTAATTTGTGATGGTGGGTGCAGATAAGGTGGAGAGCAGTAAGGGCAAGAGGCCTTGCCTAGGAGACCTACTTTGAGGACTAGCAGCGGAATCAGGGAAACTTTATAATATGTGTTTATGTTTTGTGTACTTGTATATCGTTTCATACATATGTTTTGGGATTATTGAACTTGGCATTTTTTTATGAGACTGATATCATGTGTATATGCTTATCGAATTGTACATGAATACCCGGGGTTTTCCTCACTTATAGAATACCTATATTTCCCTTGATTGAGTTATTTCCCGTATTATACTTGTTTATTCTTTCGCTGTGTATTATTGCAATAACTTTTTCATAAATTGTTAAAATTGATGAATCAAAGGCTGACTAGGCTCGTTAGGTTACCGAGTGAAGACTCGGGGCTTGCACGAGTCTAGGCCGGACGTACCCAATTGCACGGAGAAATTGGGGCCATCACAGTTGGTATCAGAGCCTAAGGTTATAACGACCTGACTTTTGATTTAAAACATAAACCATTAAGACAGCGAAAGTTAGGAATGGTTGAACTCAGAGTGGAAAACCCTACGATCCTAATTAGAACTCTAGTTTGGAGGGATTAGTTGGGATAAGTCAGATGTAATGTTTATACATATTACGATTGTTGTTTGTAATATATTATATGTGGTAGCTATCCATTGTTCTAAGAAATTCATTTCCTTATTCAGACGACAATGGCGGATCAGATCGGTCTGAGCGACGATAGCGGCACTTTCGGCACACGATATGCTAGCGCGGATGATGTGCACGCCTTGACACAAAAAGTCGCGACGCAGAACCAGCAGCTACAGGAGATGTTACGACTGTTGAGGACATTCGTACTAGCTACCACTACACCATCGACTCCGACTACACCATTGCCACCTACTATTATTCGGGGAGCAGAGACTCTGATTGTTGCGGCATCTATGGCTCTGATTCTGTTAGTGGCGATTCCCGAGGGAGCGGTTGTTGCGACAGGTACACAGACCGAGGCGGAGACACCTCCGTTACAGATTGAGATAGTACGAACGGCGGAGACACCGATTACGCCAGTAGCTACTGCAGAGACTACTCCGGTCACTACTCTGAAGAAGAGTCCTAGGGGCACTGCTGAGGCGAGGCAATGAAGAGAATTTAAGAGGCACGACCCAGTTATATTTTTCGGTAGTACAGACGTGGTTGCGGCAGAGCTTTTCCTAAAGAATCATGAGAAGATTCATACTGTCATCGGAACTGAGGATCATATGAGAGCGATGATTTCCTCATCTATGCTATAAGGGGAGGTAGATGATTGGTGGACTACCATTGTCACTACCCGAGGTATTCTGCGAGACTGGATCGACTTCAAGACTCAGTTTAACCAGAAATACTTCCCGCCGACAGTGTTACGGGTGAAGAGGAATGAGTTTACTTCATTGCGACAGTCTGTAGGAGAGCCAGTGATGGACTACATAGGCAGGTTTATTCAGTTGTTACTTTATGCCGGAGGGTCAGCAGATTCAAAGGTCGATCGTATCTACTATTTTCATAAAGTTTGCTACCTGCCATTGGAGGTTCAGTAGTCACTACCGAGCCAGAGACTCTTTAGAGAGCATACGAGCGGAGTCTGGCTAGAAAGAGTTACCTAATTTCTCACCCCGAGAAGGCAAGACCAGTTAGACTTGAGAGACTAGATCAGAGGATCATCAGGACAAGAAACGGAGGAAGAACATACTTCATTACCGAGATTCCAGAGCTCTAAGTGTAGGATCCATTGCACCATTTACTCGATCGGCACAGACGACTCCACCAGTGCCGAGCTTTGCTAGTCACCCTCCACAGCCTACGAGGCATGTACAACATTTATAGGGACAGCCTACGACGAACAGAGATTCTGGCAGAGAAGGTAGACAGTGATAGACATCGAGGTCAGGGCAGACTCAGACCCAGAGATCTACACAGAGTCGAGGACAAGGTCAGACTCAGGGTACACAAGATACACGTACATGTTACAGATACGATAGAGTTGGCTACATCCAAGCATAGTGTACTCAGCCTGAGAGAACACAGACACAACATCATCAGAACCAGAGGGAGCGGGTGCAGGCAGCAGTTGAGCGAGATCAGGGGGCGTCCCGAAACTTAGTTGAGGGTATGATTTCTATCTGTAGTACATTCATGCACACCATGTTCGATTATGGTTCCACTGTTTCGTTTATTTCCGAACGTATGGTAGACATGTTAGGGTTGAGACCCATTAGGCTTAGTAGACCCTTGATCCCTAACACGGCTACTGGGACAAGATTTACCTGAACTTTTTGTGTGTTGAGTGTCTAGTAGAGATAAAGGGCTACGAGTTTCTTGCTGACTTAAGGGTGCTTGAGTTTCTCGAGTTCGATGCATTGTTGGGCATAGATTGGTTGGGAGCGTACCATGCTCATATTAGTTGTTATGAGAAGACGATTATGATTTCGTTGGCAGATGGTACGGAGATTAGCATTCAGGGTAACGCACCATTATTTCTGATCACCAGAGGCAGAGTGGCCACGAGTGATTGTTGCGAGCGTCATGAGTACTGGTATGAGATAAGAAGTTGACATAGCAGATGTACCAATCGTGTGCGAGTTTACTAACGTATTCCCAGAGGATCTGCCAGGATTACCACCGTAGACGACGATCGATTTCATTGTAGACTTAGTCTTAGGGACTAGACCAATTTTGATTCCAACGTATAGGATGGCACCCCGAGAGCTTGAGGAGTTAAGGAGTCAGTTAGATGAATTATTAGAGTTGGACTTCATCACTCCTAGTATGTCGCTATGGGGAACACCAGTGTTGTTCGTCAAAAAGAAGGACGATAGTTTGAGGCTTTGTATCGACTACAGGCAATTGAACAAGGTTACAATGAAGAATAAGTATCCGTTACCGCGCATTGACGATTTTTTTGATCCGTTGACCGGAGCGTAGTGGTTTTTTAGGATAGATTTGAGGTCAGGCTATCATCAGCGCAGGATTAGGGCTGAGGATTAAGAGAAGACAACATTCAGCACGAGATAAGGTCACTTCCAGTTCACATTCATGCCATTTGGATTGGCTAATACGCCGGCGATGTTCATGGACCTGATGCACCAAGTGATGAGGGATTTCTTAGATCGATTCGTGATTGTGTTCATTGACGACATCCTCATTTATTCCAGGACTCGTGAGGAGCACGAGGGGCATCTATGAGCAGTGTTGCAGACTCTAAGGGACCACCAACTCTATGCTAAGTTTAGCAAGTGCGAGTTTTGGCTACCAGAGGTGAGATTTTTAGGGCACGTAGTTGGAGCTGAAGGTGTTGCCATTGATCTAGAGAAGATTAGAGCCGTGATTGAGTGGCCTACTCTGACGATCGTGACTCAGATTCGTAGTTTTCTGAGATTAGCAAGTTACTATCGCTGATTCGTGCAGGACTTCTCCAATATCGCTGCACCAATGACAAAACTAATGCAAAAAAACGCAAAGTTCGATTGGAAGGAAGAGTGTGAGTATGCATTCTCTACTCTGAAGGAGAAATTGACGGCCGCGCCTGTCTTAGCATTGCCCGAGACCAAGAAAGACTTAGTCGTGTATACCGATGCGTCGAAGATTGGTTTAGGTGGTGTGCTGATGTAAAAGGCCAGAGTTATCGCTTATGCATCCCGATAGTTGAAAGTTCATGAGAGGAACTATCCGACTCATGACTTGGAGTTGGCGGCGATCGTATTTGCATTGAAGATTTGGAGACACAATTTGTATGGCGTAGTTTCAAGTTGTATACAGACTACAAGAGCTTGAAGTACTTTTTTTTCTCAGAAGGAACTCAACCTGAGACAGAGACGTTGGCTCGAATTCTTGAAGGACTACGATTTTGCACTTGAGTATCATCCGAGGAAAGCCAATGTTGTTGCCAATGCTTTGAGTCGCAGAGGATTTGATGCAAAGGTAGTTGTATGCGTATGAGTCACGAGTATGCGTTACTTGAGGCGGCAGAGATGATAAGTCCAGTAGACGTGCCAACGACTACCAAGACACAGATGTGTGGTCAGATGAGATTGCAGACCATTTCACTGTAGACTGTTCTCGAGGGGCAGTAAGGCAATGAGTCATACCAGCATTACAGTGAGATGGCAGACAGTTTAGAGTATACAGATAGGAGTCGGTCGACATACTTTTACTTGAGGTATCATGGGCGACTGTGGATTCCATTGGCGGTTGACTCACGCACCGAGATACTTCAAGAGGCTCACCATTCCCATTTTTTTGTGCATCCAGGTCGAACCAAGATGTACGCTGACATACGACGTCTCTTTTGATGGCCAGGGATGAAGTTCGATGCGTTGGAGTTTATTCGAGCGTGTGAAATATGCCAGCGCGTAAAGGCTGAGCATCGACAGCCTGGAAGATTACTGCAGCCCCTACCTATTCCTCGATAGAAGTGGAGCATATTGCAGTGGCTTGCCCTGATCTCCTCGTGGTCACGATAGTATCTGGGTAATTGTGGATTGATTGACAAAATCTGCTCATTTCATACCGATATCTACTACATATAGAGTTGACAAACTGAGCATCCTCTACGAGTGCGAGATTGTCATAATGCACAGAGTTTCATTGTCGATTGTGTCAGATCGAAGGGCACAGTTCACTTCATTGTTATGGCAGAGCATGCAGGCTCAGTTTAGCATCAAACTGGAGTTGAGTACGACGTTCCATCCACGGACAGATGGATAGTCCGAGAGGTTGATCCAGGTGTTAGAAAACATGCTCAGGATGTATGTTTTGGAGTACGGTGGGTCATGGGAAGAGTACCTTCATTTGTGCAAGTTTGCGTACAACAGCAGTTATCAGGTGGGTATTGGTATGGCACCGTTTGTGGCGCTCTATGGTAGGCCTTGTAGATCACCTTCTTGCTGGGCTGAGCCAAAGGATGTTGTGACAATTAGTCGTGAGATTGTTGTTGAACATACAGAGAAAGTACGACAGATTCGTCAGAAACTTAAGGGTGCCCAAGAGCGGCAGAAGAAATTCTACGATCAGTATCACGATGAGGTTTAGTACGACTTGGGAGACTATGTATACCTGAAAGTCTCACATCTAAAGGGTCACAAACGGTTCGGAATCAAAAGGAAGCTCGCTCCGAGGTTTATCGGTCCCTTCAAGATTGTACATCTTGGTCTGACCCAGATGTATAGAAATATGAGAATGGTGAGCCTCCTGTAGTATCTCGCTACGTAAGTTAATCACCAATGGAATTCACAGTTGCCTACGATACCTCTAGCAAGAGCCTACGATACCTCACTGTAATGCTGGTACGACTCATTGCCCTGCTGTCCCTCAAGAACAGTCTATAGTGAAATGGTCTGCAACCTCATCTGACTACAAATCTGTGTCCTGGTAATCGTCGGCACATCTTCTGAACTCATCATCTCAGACGCCTCAAGTAATGTGTACTCGTGAGTCATACGATAAACAACTACCTCAACATCAGATCCTTAGTGGCTCAAAGCATCAGCAACCACGTTAGCTTTTCCTAAATGATACTCTAGCGAAAAGTCATAGTCCTTTTAGGAACTCCAACCAACGTCTCTGTCTCAAGTTCAACTATCTCTGAGTGAATAGGTACTTCAAGATCTTGTGGTCTATGGACAACTTAAAGTGCATGCCATATAAGTAGTGACTCCATAACTTCAATGCAAACACTATCGCAACTAACTCTAAGTCGTGTGTCGGGTAGTTCCTCTCGTGAACCTTCAGGTGTCGGGATGCATAAGCGATAACTCGGCCCTCCTGCATCAACACATAACCCAAACCAATCTTCGATGAATCGATGTATAAGACTAAGTCTTTCCCTGTCTCAGGCAACGCTAAGACAGGCGCAATAGTCAATTTCTCCTTCAAAGTGTTGAACGCTTGTTCACACTTCTCATTCCAATCAAACTTCGCATTCTTCTGAGTCAGTTTTATCATCGGTGTAGCGATCTTGGATAAGTCCTGCACGAATCGGCGATAGTATCCTGCCAACCCCAGAAAACTGCAAATCTGCGTAACAGTAGTCAGAGAAGGCCACTCAATCACGACTCTAATCTTCTCTGGATCAACTACAACACCGGTACCTCTGACAACCAAAACATGCACTTGTTGAACTTAACTAACAGTCGGTGATCCTTCAGAGTCTGCAACACTGCTCGTAGATGCCCCTCGTGCTCCTCACGAGTCCTAAAATAGATGAAGATGTCATTGATGAACACAATTACGAACCGATCAAGGTACTCCTTCATTACACGATGCATGAGATCCATGAACATCGCTGGCGTATTAGTCAAGCCGAATGACATGACTGTAAATTGAAAATGACCACATCTCGTGCTGAATGTCATATTCTCTTGAGCCTCAGCCCTAATCCTAAGTTGATGATAGCCTGACCTCAGATCTACCTTCGAGAACCACTATGCTCCAGTCAGCTAATTAAACAAATCATCAATGTGCGACAGCGGGTACTTGTTCTTCACTGTGGCCCGGTTCAGATGGCAATAATCTATAAAGTCTCAAACTACCATCCTTCTTCTTCACAAATAGCACTGGCGCTCCCCATGGCGACATGCTCGGATTGATGAAGCCCTGCTCTAACAGCTCATCTAGCTAACTCCTCAAGCTCTCGAGGTGCCATACGGTATGGTGGTATCGCAATTGGCTTAGTCCTTGGGACTAGATCAATAATGAAGTCGATCTCCCTTGGCGGTGGTAATCGTGAAAAATCCTCCGGAAATACATCTGTGAAGTCGCACACGACTGGTACCTCGACAATACCAATCTTTTGTCTCGCCCTAGTGCTCATGACGCTTGCAACCATCTCAATCTCGCTACTTGTGGCTTCCCTACCTCTGGTAATAGGAAGTAGCGATGTTGTGCCTTGAATGTTGATCTCCGTACCATTTACTAACAGAATCACGATCTTCTTCTCATAACAACCGATGTGAGCGTGAAACAATCCTAACCAATCCATGCCAAGCAAGGCATCGAACTCCAAGAACTCAAGTACTTTCATATCAACTGGTAACTCGTAACCCCTATCTCTACCGGAATATCAAAACACAACATATTCAGATAAATCTTATCCCCACCAGTAGTGCTAAGGATGAGGGGTTTACTAAGCCTAACAAGTTTCAAACCTAGCTTATCTACCATGCGACCAACAATAAATGAAACTGTGGAACCAAAATCGAACATGGTATGCATGAAAGTACCGCAAATAGAAACCATACCCTCAACAAGGTTTCTGGACGCCCCTGGTCTGGCTCAATAGCTGCCTGAAAATGCTCCCTCTATTGCTGGTGATGCTGTGGCGGTGCTCTCAGTGGTTGAGGGCACTCCCTCTAAATGTGGCCAACCTTTCCGCACCTGAAACATGTGCGGGTATCCTGTAATCCCTGAGTCTAAGTCTGACCAGACCTCTATGTCTTCCTCTGCTTGTCCCCTCGATCAGAACCCCTACTCTCAGTAGTCTGCCTCTACGACTGCTGTCCTGGTTGACTAGGTTGCGGTGGATGACTAGTGAAACTCAGTCCTGGCGGAATGGTCTGTGTCAGACGAGTAGTTTGCTGTGCAACGGACCCTATACTCTGAGCCCTACGGTTACAGTAATTCCACATGCCCTTCTTCCTCTTCTTGTCCTGATGGTGCTCCTCTGATCGGGACTTTGGTCTAACCGGCCTGGCCTCTTTTGGATGAGTAAGCAGGTAACCCTCCCGTGTTAGACTCTGCTCATACGCAATCTGCAAGGTCTCCAACTGCGTAGTGACTACGGAACCTCCAATCGCAGGTAGCAAACCCTTACTGAAGTAGTAAATCCCATTAGTTTCTAAATCAGCTGATCCACCCGCAAAAGTCAATAACTAAATGAATCTGCCCGTGTAGTCCATAACTGGCTCTTCTGTAAACTGCCTCAGTGACGTAAACTCGTTCCTCTTCGCTCGTATTACCGTCTGCAAAAAGTACTTCTGGTTAAACTGGGTCTTAAAGTCGATCCAGTCTCTCGAAATGCCTCGCGTAGTAACGATAGTTGTCCACCAGTCATCTACCTCCCCCTGTAACATAGACGAAGAGATTGTCGCTTGCATATGGTCCTTCGTGGCAATAATTGAGTGAATCTTTTCATGATTCTTCAGGAATAGCTCCGCTACTCGAACACCAGTCCTGCCATAGAACTTCAACGGATCATGCATCTTGAATTCCCTCAACTTCTTCGCCTTAGCAGTGGCTCTCGGACTCTTCTCTGGAGTTGTAGTCGGAGTAATCTCTACAACAGTTGCTGGCGTAGTTGGTGTCTCCTCCGCTCGTACTATCTATGTCTGTAACTGAGGTGTCTCTACCTCGGTCTGCGTATTTGGCATAACAACAGCTCCCTCGGGTATCACCGCTAACGGAATTAGAGCAGTAGATGTTGCAACAATCGAGGTATTTGCTCCCTGAGTAACAGAAGGCGGCAATGGGGTAGTCGGAGTCGATGGTGTAGTGGTAGCTGGTACGAGTATCCTTAACAATCATAACATCTCCTGTAGCTGGTGGTCTTGTGTTGCAACTCTCTGAGTCAAGACGTGCACATCATCCGCGCTAGCATATAGTGTGCCTGACGTGCCGCTATCGTCGCCCAGACCGGTCTGATCCGCCATCGTCGTCTAAGTTAATAGAACGAACTTCTCGGATAAGTCTATAGCTACTGCATACCATAATAATACACTTATCAATCATAACATGTATTCAAAATTATCTAACTCAACCTATAACTTCCCCAGCTAAGTTTCTATAAGATCATAGGGTTTCCATTTCTAAGTTCAACCATTCCTAATTTTCGCTGGTTTAAATGGCTTGTGTATTATGAATTAAAACCTGGTACGCTCTGATACCAATTGTGATGGCTCCAAATTCCCAATGCATTTGGGAGCGCTTGGCCTAGATTTGTACAGATCCCCGAGTCGGTACTCAACGATCTGGCGAGCCTAGTCAGCCTCAAATTATCAAATTACAATTTTTATGAAAGAGTTATTACAAGTATAACACCGCGGAAGAAAATTCAAACTAAACAAGTATTGGGAAATATCTCAATTAAACGAAAATTAGGAATCTATATATGTGGAAACCCTGTAAACGGGAATGTTCATGTACAATAAGCCAAAGTCAGATGAGACATTACATGATATCAATCTCATACTATAATCCTGAGTTCAATGACTCAACAAAACATGATATATAATAACAAACAACATATAAACAAAAACATATAACCTACTCTAGGGTTCCTCAAGTCCAGTCGCTCACAAAAAGTCTCCTAGGCAAGGTTCTTTGTCTCTACTACACTCCACTCTATCTGTACCCACCATTACAAACTAGACGGTGAGTAACTGAGAGAAA
Organism: Stephania japonica; assembly: GCA_039657345.1. Classification (NCBI taxonomy): domain Eukaryota; kingdom Viridiplantae; phylum Streptophyta; class Magnoliopsida; order Ranunculales; family Menispermaceae; genus Stephania; species Stephania japonica. The sequence goes on along the minus strand of CM077562.1, from coordinate 21,200,504 downwards.
TCGAGAGTAATGCCAGAAGAATATAACAGTAATTCATGAATTATAAAACATGGCAGTCTAAATATCATGTGGGAATTAAAAGACATGAATTTAAATAGACAAGGTGAATGATAGACAGATTGGAAATAATAGCAATCGAAACATGCATGTTCTACGAGTCAAGAGAGGCCATAAGTGGTCTAAAAATTCACAACAAATCCACAACAACGATGTTGCAACATCAATAACCATAACAATATCCACAACAATCTAGTACATGGTATCACACAATCACTTGGGGTGGTCAAACATTCATGCGCACTAGTGCCCACGTTTTATCCCTTCTAGAATAAGCTGCATGTACCTTCGAGACACACACTTATGCCAAGAACACACATACAAGAAAATGGAATGGAATGCCAACAAGTAGATCATAGCAAACATGATAGAATTATAATGAATCACATGGTAATTTTCTTAACTTGCTTACTAATGTACACAAGCTTTAAGGTAAGTGTACTTACCTGATAACACAACCAGCGAATAACCACTATCACAAATCCTAACGCGTATCCTCGAGTTTCCCATTACCTGACAAGGTCGAAAAAATTTAATTAATGGGTCGAGTCATTAACTAACCTAGGTTAAAACCCTAGTATTTTTCCAACATTTTGAATGACTCGAGCAACTCGACAACTCAATAGAAAAATGAATACTTTCTCTCGGGTTTGAAAACCATAACGCATGCAAGTCTATTCATAAAATCGTAGGCTCGACTCAGTTGTAAAAAGGTCACGCTATAGCCTCGAGGACCAGCGGCATGACCATGACGTCACAACCGTTTAACTCATCTAAAAATGTAAATGAACGTTCATGATAACAAATCAAACCACCGGAACGTAAAAACACGTTTTCCTACAATCCGACATACATCACATCAAAATCGGAAACACAACATACATATATATGAAGCCGATACCACAACTCTTATAATTCTCCAAACCAACACCATGAACTTAAAACAATAGTTCAATATAATCAAATAGGAATCAAGATGAACAAACCCTAAACCAAAACAACACTTAGTAAATTGGCCATGACAAGGACTAATCACCAAGTGAGCCCAAGACTGTCATGGTGACATTGTTGATGATGACTGACGTCCGAAGGGAGTAACCTCGGCATAAGGAAGTCAAATATACCCACCATTAGATTGGGAACCCACCAAAATTGAACAAGGAAACCCAAACATGAGCTAATAACCTCTCGCCACTGGTAACACTAGTTCGACCACTCTAGAGGGTTGTGGGACTCAAGCAACCGCTTGGTGGAGTCCCCAACAGTGCTCCAGTCACGGTGGGCCAGTGGCGGTGCCACCATACTAGGTGGTTTTCTAGCGAGCAACACAACATTACACATACGATGAATATTGAACAACGACAAACTGACAACCCTATACCAGTGCCACAAGTAGGAAGGAGTCCTGTGACCATCGGAGCTTCGATGAGTCTTCGAGCATCGTCTCTAATCACTCTCATCATGGTAGGACACCACCACAGTCGACCAGATGTGAAGAAAAGAGAAAAAAAACAAAAATAAGGTATACACACACCACTCGACATCACTGCCTCTCCGCTGCGAGTTGAGGAGACTTCAGGACTGTGATGTCATCCCCAACCACCCACATCTGTGAACAACAACCATGGTAGAGGTTGCAGTTATGGAGCAATGGCAACTCGCGAAGAGAGAGAGAGAGAGAGAGAGAGAGAGAGAGAGAGAGAGAGAGAGAGAGAGAGAGAGAGAGAGAGAGAGAGAGAGAGTGGAGAGTGGAGGAGAGAGTGAGAGAGGGAGAGGTTTGAGAGAATGATAGAGGAGAGAGAGCGATTTCTCACCACTCCGGCGGCCCTGGGTGTTTTCAACAATATCGACCACCCTAGGGTCCCTGGGACTAATGGCTTGCTCGGTGACAGAGAGAGGAGGAGGAGAGGGGCGGTGGTGAGAGAGGAGAGAAGAATCAGTGGTATTGAAAGAGATGAGTGAATAGTGGATTGGATAAGTAGGGGTAAGGTCCTATTTATAGCCTTTTTGTTTTAATCACCACACAAACACTCGTTTCGAGGAAAATCAGAGGGTTCTCTCTTTTTAGGCCATGTCACTTTAACAATTCCAATCCCATAGCCCATATGTTGTGTAATTATCCAACTCCCTCGTTCAAACAACGTTCCTCGGTTCGTCTTGCCTTGCCCTGACTCCCGTAGCGCGCATAGTCTCGCCTTGTCTCACCAAATAATTATTCAAATATTTATTTATTTGTGTTTTACTCCCCCTTTTACCTAGGTGAAGCCTCACTCAAACTAACAATTGTCCGAATGGCTCGAGACACGTATTAGACTAAAATACTAATACACACATCAAAGAATCATAAAACTACCTCGGTGTCAACTCCTAAAGTTCGAAATACTGTCCAATATCATGTAGCTGGGTCACGGTCCTGATAAGTGCAATACAAGTCAAGTTAAATTTGTGGGTTGTTACATGAACCACTTTAGAATGCTCAACAAAGTTTTGAACTAGTTGAGTATACATAAGTAACATATATCTCTTAAAAATCTAGAATAATAAGAAATTGGCTATAGAAATATGAAATTTCTTATTATTGATAGTTGTGATATATTTTTTGATACTGAATTAGAATGAATCACTACTTATCAAGAGACATGTCTTGTCTAGATTGGATGAAGAAATTAAGTGTTAATGAACTCTGACTTTTAAATCATGTATGTTATTCAAGTTTGTAACTTGATTTATTTACTTGAAAGTGGTATGACCATTGGTTGTAAATGATTCAAAATGACATAAAAAAGAAGGTGCATAGTAAAAGCACGGCTTATAGAAAATTTCAATCAAAATTAAGGTGTTGATTATTATAAGATTTTTCACTGGTGGCTAAACTTAAATTCTAGAATTCTTATTGTCATTACTTCATAGCTTGAATATAATATATGACAAATGGGTATCAAAATAGCATTGCTCTATGCTCCTTAAAGATGTGTATAACACAACTTAAGGGTTTTGATTATCTTGAGAATTTTAGAAAGGTATGGAAGCTTAAATGATCCATTTGTGGATTATGGTAAGCTTATCAGAGTTGGTATATTTTTTTTTTGATGAAATAATTAATGAATTAAGTTCATTGAATTGAAGATAAACCTTGTATATACACAAAGGTTAGTGGGAGCGCAATTGTATTTTCTAAATCTGTATGTTGATGATATATTATTCATTAGAAATAATGCCCTAACCTTATCGAATATCAAGTCTTGGTTGAGGAAAAATTTTTCAATGAAAATTTTAGACAATTAGGCCTATACCCTTGTGATATAGATCTATAAAGATAGATTTAATAGGCTAATTGGTCTGAATTAGAATGCTTAAATAGACAAATAACTGAAAAAGGTTTCAGTTTGCGAGATTCTTAAAAGAATTTGTATTTATGTCTTATAACATAAGTCTCAGCAAGACTCAAAGTCTTAGAACAAATGATAAGTGAGACAATGTGAGTATCATTCCACTTGCATTAGCTATAGGATTCATCATATATGTTATACTTTGCATTGAACTTGATATGTCATATGCTTTAGGCAAAACATACATATATCTCATACATTCCAGCAAAGGTCACTGGATATTTATTGATAACATTCTTAAGTACTTCTGAAGCACTTGAGAAATATTATTGTGTTTACAGAGGTTTGATAAATGTGAGTTTTGTAAATGGTTACAAAATGCAAACTTTCAAGCTAATATAAATTATTAATGATCGCAATATGGATATGTGTTAACTACATAGGAAGATGCAATGAATTGAAAATGTTCTAAACTCACTCTAACAAAGTTCTACAACATAAATTGAGTTTTAGCGGCATTTGATGCAACCTAAGAAAATGTTTAGATCATAAGGTTCATGATTGAATAAGGTATGATTCCAAATGTTGGAAAGCAACGTTGGATTTTATTGTAAAATCAATGAATAACTTTAGGTTATGGAACCTAAATCACACTATAGATCTAAACAATCACTCGAGCATTTTGTCTTATTAAAGAAAGAACGTGAAGATTTGCAGAATAACAATATTAAACAATATAGCAGATACATAAATAAAATTCTTCCACTAAGAACGCATTAAGGTCATACAGTATTAGATACGTGTAGGTTTGGACCTAGTGCAAGTGGGAGATGTTGGAAAATGTGCTCTAGGCTAATTCTATAAATATTGTTTAACTATTATAAGTAGATGCATGTTTCTTTTATAATAGTATTTATGAATAATTATTGTATTATTCTAAATGTCCCTAGTCAGTTATTATTGTGGGAACAATAATAAATTAAGACTAGTATGAGTCTTGATTGATAGTCATGTGATGATTATGCATATACGGATACGGATCAAGATCATGAGTATTTGTTGGGAACAAATACTGGACTGACCCGCTATGAGAATGCTACATGGTCAATGTCATAAGTGATTCTCATGATAGTTATATCATTTAGTCATTCGACTTGAGATCATCAGAGAATCCAATATTAGGAGCACAATGATTTGACACAATTAAACGTCGTCTTTAACCGGATGATTACAAAGATTGTGATCGGTCATTGTCCGATTAATGTGTGGAAGTTGTGTGATCAAGATAGGATTTATCCCTCTATTTTAGAAAGAGATATCTATTGGGTCCCTCGATATGTTAAACTGATAAATGGTCATATCTAGTGAGTTGATTGGATCAATGTCACTTAACAATTTCAGTCTACTCGAAGATCGAGACTAGTAGATTAAATTATATGGATGACATTCCATGTCTTAAGTTCAATCAAAAGATATCGCGTGACAAAAGGATATGATATACACTGTTTATTAGGTTGTATTGATTTATTGATCTTCATGCAACTTGGGTAGTCATAATGTCTTGCTAGAGGCTGCTTATGACTTGTGTGCTGAAAAGGGTTTTGGTTCACTGCCAACATTGTATGAACCTATTGGGTTGCACACAAAGAGCGACATTGCGTAATTTAATATTATCTAGCTTGATGAATTTTATTTGATAAAATTCATTTTGAAGATTCTCATTAAGTTTCCTAGTTTGACTAGGATTCAAAACTCTCCTATATTTCTAGTGTGACTAGAAATTAAGTCTCTTAGTAAATCCTATTTTGAATAGGACTCTAATTCTTATTTGAGTTTAAGATAAATTACAACTCTTATTGGATTAGTAATTATAGATTGTCTATGACTCTATCCTTTTTAGAGTTGGACTTTATCTAAGAATCTATGTAGAGTCTGACTATGAGATGGAGTTCTTTTACATCTAGACCTATTGAACTATAAATAAGACTTTAGGGTCACAATTGTAAGATGAGAGAGAATTTTCTAGAGAGTTTTGTGAGAATTTTTTTCCCTAGAATTTTTAGCGCTAGCACTCTGGATCATGATCATCCGTTCGTGTGTAGATTTTTGATAGACGACCTTTGTCTCTGGCAACGTCTTAAAGGAATCGGTTAACACCAAATAAGGTAGACATGGAGTTGTGCTTGTTAAGGTATTGTTTTTCTCTCTTGATATATCAGTTTAATGGAATCGAAAGATTCCTAGTTCGGGGATATTCGAAAAGGTTTCGAAAAATTTTGCCGTGCTTGATCCCCGAAATCCAACACAAGGTTGAATCCAAGGTGGAAAAATACTCATAATAGAGTATTTACTTGAAGTGATTGGATACCGGAGGATTTGTCTTGAAATACACACTGAAAGTTGACTTATTGAAGGCGCAAATCACTCCACAATTCACGAGAATAGTTTCAAATGTGCAAATCACTCCACTAAATGCCCAGAACAATTTTAGATGCGCAAATCACTACTAATCGTGAAAATGTCAAAAAGGCGCAAATCACTCCACCTACTACGAAAATATTTCTATATATTGGGACTTGAGGGATTGTTTTAAAGGGGGTCACCTCGGCTCTCTCTCTAAACTTCGTCCTCTCTTCCTCTTTGTTCTTTTATTTTCTTTTGTATTTTATGTTCTTCAACCATGAGACACTAAGTCCATGGCCTAGGTAAGACTACGAGAGAGTTCAACCACTATTATTAATGGATTTGTGAGACCTATTTTATTTCAATTTCATTGTTATTCTTTTATATTCTATTTCTTTTGGCATTGAGTTTATTCCAGTGTTAGATCTATTTGTTTGCGAAAGGATCCTCACTTGCATGTTAGATTGACTACCCTCAGTTATTGAGTTAAAATGTTCGTCCTCACGCAGTAGACTCAAACTAGTGACAATTGACCATACTGATTGGTTAGCCCCTTTCGGGATTGGTCACGTGCCTTGGGGATGTAGGCTAAATCGGGATCACTAGCGATCCGGTTGTCTAGGTGTAGTGCATTTATAAATCAAATTAATTCAATCAACACATTAAATTGTATTAATGCAATCAACGCATTAAATCATATTAATGCAATCAACGCATTTAATCAAGAGCACTAGCGATCCGATTGTGTGTTTGGTTAGGGAAGTAGTTAATGGTCGTGTAACAACCCTAAAAAATTTAACTTGACTTGTGTTACATTTGTCAGGACTGTGACCTGGCTGCGTGATACGTCGCGGTATTTTGGACTTCTGGAGTCGACACTGAGGTAATATTATATTTTTGTGATGTTTTGTATCAGTATGATAGTCTAATATGAGTCTCGAACCGTATGGGCGGTATTAGTCTGAGTGAGGCTTCCCCTAGGAAAATGAGGGAGTTAAAACACAGAAAACATAAATAAATGATTTTTGAATAATAAATACGACGATTTTATTTAAATAGGAACGCGACGTGACCACGAGCACCCAATTGTCGAGTTGTGGTGCGATACAAGCCGATGAGCGTAGGAACAACAAGGGAGTTAGATAACTAAGTGACATTTGAATCACTTAGTGAAGTAAACTTGAAGGGTTAGAGTTGGTGGACACTTCAAAAGGGGGAGTTGTTGGATACGCCTCGAGATGCGCGTGTGACAGGGGATGACAAGTGGGCCCATATATAGGACCCCTCCCCATACAAATTCACACACTATCCATTTTCTCTTCTTCTCTCCTCTTCTTGCTTAGTGAGCAAGACAACCACATCAGTGGTTCTCGATGGCCGGAGTTCTCACTGGAGGACCCAATTCCTTGCCGAAACTTGGTGAAGCCTTGCTTTCCTTATCTACTCATCTATTTCGATTTTTGGGTCAATTACTTCGTTTAAACACATCGCAATGATCAAGGGTGCCTTACCGTAAACGATAATGGTAAATCACTAGTGTCTCGACAACTCTTGGAGTGATCAATATGCGGCATCGAGCTGGTGTTGCTGTTTGATGTCATTTTGATTGATTTGGGGTATTTCGATTGGATTTTCACTGTTCTTGGAGAATTGTGGAATTATGGGCATTCCATGACGACTCGAAGTTGATTTCGGGTGGTCTTGATGCCCGGATACATGTTGGTGATGATCGCCGAGAATGGGATGTTGAGTAGAGTCGATTTGGAGTTCCGTAATTCCTAGATTTCATGTTTCGACCACATGCCTCAAAGGCACCGCACACTCCATGTGTGTGGCGGCACCTCTCAAAGCGTGAAAATCGGATTATTCGTTTTGAGTCTCTACCGTGAGGGATGTCGCACAGGTCATTGTGCTGGCAACGTATCTCACAGGCATGTGTTTTAGAACCATCTCACATATGCACCGCGGAGACGCCGTGAGTCACTTACTCATGGTGGCATCTCCTGTGGCACTGCAAACAGTGCCCATATTTGTTTTGAGATTTCGCCGCAACAACGCCGCGAAGAAGAAATTCCTGCAGCATATGTCTTCCAAGATTTGCGTAATATGACGCAGCGGAGAAACAATTTGTCCCACAGTCACGACAACGTGCATCATAGTGTCTCGTCTAGAAGTTATAAGATTGAAATAAAAGATTGACATCGTGAAGGTGTCATAGGCAGCCTAGCGACATCTCAACCAGTAAATAACTTATCGATTTTCGAGTCTGTTTTTGTTTTTTCGAGATTTTTGGGTAATTTTGGGGGTTTGTTTTAGAGTATAAATTGACCATAAACCCAATACTTTGAGGTTCAAACCATTGACAAGTAGTTGTAAACCTACGGGACGTGTTTAGAGTCACAGGAGTGGGATTTACCATGTCGCGACTAATCAGGTAAGTACACTCGCCTACGTGTTTGTGTATGTTTAGCAAGTCAGTAAGGAAATACCATGTGATTCATTATCATTCTTTGTTGTTTGTTGTTATCCATTGTTTGGCATTCAAATTCCATTATATTCTTTGTATGTGTGTTCTTGGCGTAAGTGTGTCGATAAGGTATCATGTGGCTTGCATTAGTTGGGGAAACGCAAGTACTTCCTACAGGAGTTATTGACCACCCCTAGTGTTGTGTGGGTATTGGATTGTTGCAGATTTATGGGATATATTTGGTATCCCTTGTTGTGGTTTTCAATGTCGTAACATTGTTGTTGTGGATATGTTTTGGATTTAAACCGCTTATGTTCCTCTTTTGATTCTAAGAACATGCATATTATCATTGTTGCCTTCCAGTTTGTTTATCATGCACTTTGATCTATTTAAATTCCTATATTTCAATTATCATATAATATTTAGACTGATTTACTTAGTAAATCATGAATTATTGTTATATTCTTTTGGCATTATTTTCGATTTCTCTCGGTTGCTCTCCATTTAATTTGTGACGGTAGGTGTAGATAGACCAGAGTGCAGTAAGGGCAAGGGGCCCTGTCTAGAAAACTTCTTGTGAGGATTTACCAGCCGAGCGCTCCAGACCTTTGTGTAGCTTTAATATCTGCTTGATTGCATGTTGCTTCATATATATGTATGTTTTGATGTTGAACTCGGGGTTTTAATGGTTGAATATCATGTACAAGTTCTATTTGATTCATTTCTGTTTGTACATGAATATTTCAGTGTTTTCCACAAAATAGATTCTTGATTTCCCTTGATTGAATTATTTCTCATATTTGTAGTTTACTTAATTTTTCGTTGCATTTAACTTGCAATAACTCTTTCATAAACTATGTAAATAATTGAATGGAGGCTGACTAGGCTCGTCAAGTTTGCCGAGTGCCGACTCGGGGACTTGTACGGGTCTAGGCCGGGCGTACCCAATTTCATTGGAAAATTGGGGCTGTCATAGGTAGTACCTTGACTACTGAGACTAGGAAGTGCGAGGAACCAAGTGCGTCACCGGGTCTATAGCTACACTAGAATATAATTGAATTGCATATTTTTGTATAGATCAATGACCAAAACCAATCTTTTGTCGAACTGAACTCGTATGTCTTGACCTAGGTATTTTAATTAATTGTTTGCAAATCTAGTTTTATTTATTTATCTAATTTCTTAGTAATTATATTAGTTAATTAGATCACTTTCAAAACCCTAATTTTCCTTTTTGTATTTTTTTACCTTAGAAGATTACCAATCTCTGTGGGATCGACCCTTTGCCATTATCTACAAAATAGTTGGTTTAGGTATATTATTTTATTGAGGCGCTCAGCGCGCATCTACGCTGTAGGCCAGATTTGTTGTTGAAGTCGCGAATGAAAGTGCGAGTTGTCAGGTGTTGGTTATCAGAACGCCCAGGAATACAATTGTAACGACCCGAAAATTTGGCTATTTGTGAATGATGGCATGTACTACTTATTATTACTCGTATTTGAGTGATCGGACGATGCAGTCGGTAGACAAGTAGGAAAATTGGTTGAACGCATATCGACAAATGTGTTACGGGTACACGGGACTTTAAAACACTGAAAATGATTAATAAATAAGCCAATTAATAATAATTGAGCCGATTAACAATGAGAGAGCGTTGGCGAGACCAAAACACGCGACTTATGAGTCGTGGGGTGTTTGGAGTGAGAGAACGTAAGAACGAGCTATAGAGTTGGTTAGTTAAGTGGTGCGTGTGTCACCTAGGGGAGTCACATTGAGAGGTGTAAGAATTGGTGGACAGCTAGAATGGTGTTAGTTGGACCGACCTCGAGATGCGTGTATGTGTGTTGATGATGTGTGTGTCGCTATAAGGACATAGCGCCTGGCCAGGGGAAGGTCAGGCCCAGCGTTTAGCCAGGGCAGAGCTGGGTCGGGTCGAGCCAAACCCAACCCGACCAGAAAAAATAATAAAATAATAAAAATAGTTTTAAATTAAATAAATTCTGGAAAAATAGGGAAAGATCTAGAAAAATATGAGGAAAATCTAGAAAATAATATTTTGATGAAATAAATAGAAATTAGTGGATTTCTATGAAAAAAATGAAATATTCAAAAAATTTGGGAAACGTTGGGGGTTATCCTAGAGTTATTTATTGACTATAAACCCAACCTATTGGGGTTCAAACTATTGACAGGTAGTTTGGGGACCCGAGCAAAGGGTTAGGATAGTGGGAGTGCGACGAGTATGTGACGTACTAGGTAAGTTAGTAAGCTAGCAAGAAAATACCATGTGATTCCATATCCTGATGTTGTTGTGATTGTTAAATTAATCTCATGCTTGGCATTCCATTCTATTCCTTGGTTGTGTGTTCTTGGCATAAGTGTGTGTATCGAAGGTACTTGCGACCTGCACTAGAGGGATAAAACGTGGGCACTTCTGCAGAAGTGTGTGACCACCCTTAGTGATTGTGTGATACCAAGTACTGGATTGTTATGGTTATCGATGTTGCGACATCGCTATTGTGGATATTATTTTGGATTTATACCACTTATGGCCTCTTTTGATTCTTGGAACATGCAAATTTTGATTGTTACCTGTTAGTCTGATTGTCATGCACCTTGTTATATTTCCTGTCTTTCAATCTCCGCATGATTCTTGGACTGCTCCATTGGTTAAATCTTGAATTACTGTTATATTCTTCTGGCATTACTTTCAATTTCTCTCAATTGCTCACCGTCTAGTTTGTGACGGTGGGTGCAGATAAGACAGGTAACAGTAAGGGAAAGGGACCAGTGATAGGTGACTTCCTCTGAGCGCTCCTTGGGGACGATTTCTTTCCTTGCTGTGTAGTATGTAATTGTTTGTTTACATATATTATTTTGAAACATTATGGATAGAATTGGATTGTGAGACTTGGATATCATGTATTGTCCTCTTCATATTTTGGCCACCAAATAATACATGTTTATCTTGTATTTGGGGTTCCACCTTATTGGTAAAAATTCTTGATTTAAGTTATTGATTGATTATAGTTGAATTTCGCTGGGTATTAATCTGATAAACTTTATAATCTAATAACTCATGTTTTGAACCATAAATGAATGAATTGAGGCTGAGTAGACACGCATAAACTTGTCGAGTATCGACTCAGAAATCTATCGAGTACCGACTCAGGAATCAAAGTTGGTCTAGGCCGGGCGTTCCTAATTGGTTTAGAAATTGGGGCCGTCACAGTAATAGTTGGAGTGTTGAGAGGATAAGACCAAGTGCAAGTCCCTATTTGTGTCACCAATGGTGGACTTCTAACTCATTTGAGATCACAAGATAAAGCCTAGAGATGTGTATGGCACATTAGATCAAATAGGGGTATAAATAGGAGATTTTTCACTTACTTGCCTACTTTTCTCTCTCCCTCCTCATGCTTGGATGAAAATTGGTGAGAATAGCAAGGGTTTGGTGAAGTTTGGGTGGCGATTTGGAGGAGAAATCGACTGGGAATCGATGATTCGAGGTAAGATTCGTTGTCTCCTCGATGTAGTCTATCTTTCGGGCCAATTTTTGAGTGTTCTGGCGATGTTTTCCGAAGAGTGACATGAGTTCATTGGTTTCCAGAGTTGTGTTATGGTTTTAATGGTGGTTTTTGAGCTTAAATGGTGGATTTTTGTAAAAGTTGTTATGTGATGGCCCCAATTTTCGAATGCAATTGGGTACACCTGGCCTAGACTCGTGAAAGCCCCCGAGTCAAATCTCGGGGAACCTGACGAGCCTAGTTAGCCTTAATTTATCCGTTTAACAAGTTTATGAAGTGAGTTATTACAAATATTAATAATAAGCAGCGAAAAATTCTACAAGTATGAAAAAACCCCGTAAGTACAACGAATATTCATCTACAACTAGTATGGATTAAGTAAGATAGGTACATCATACTTAACTAATATGATCCCAAGTTCAACAACAAAACATGATATATGAAGTCAACGTACAAGCAAACAAAACATGAAAACTTACACTAAATCCTGGTGAAGTGTACTACTCCGAGAGGTCCTCAGAGGAAGTCGCCTAGGTAGGGTCCCTTACCCTTGGATCAATCTAGTCTATCTGCACCCACCGTCACAAACTAGACGGTGAGCAACGGAGAGAAATCAAAAGTAATGCCAAAAGAATATAACAATAATTCATGATTTATCAAACAGGGTAGTCCAAATGTCATGCGGTAAATGAAAGACAGGAATTTAAATAGATCAAAGTGTATGATAAATAGACTAACAAATATCAATCGTAACATGCATGTTCTACGAGTCAAAAGAGGCCATAAGTGGTTTAAAATCCATAATAAATCCACAATAGCGATGTCGCAACATCGATAACCACAACAAATCCAGTACTTGGTATCACACAATCACTAGGGGTGGCTACACTTTTGTAGAAGTGCCCGCATTGTCCCAACTAGTGCAGGCCGCAAGTACCTTCGACACACACACTTATGCCAAGAACACACATCCAAGGAATATAAAATGGGATGCTAACGAATGATCATAACAAATCAAAACAGAACGATAATGACTCACATGGTATTTCCTTACTAGCTTACTAACATACTGATCACATGTCGTGCGTGCCAAATATAACCCGTAATTGAGTTACCAATCCCACAAGGGTGTAGTGGTGGTAAATACGGAGTCGAATCCACAGGACTTGAGTTTCACTCTAAGTTAACTAAAATGGAGATTTTTAGAAAAAAGTTTTAGAATAAACAATTAAAATAAAAATAACAGGAATCAAGATTGCAAGAATAATATCAATGAAAGAAAACTCCTAGGTCTATGGTTCCACAAGACAAGATCAAGATTCAATGGCATATCATGGTCGTCAATCTTTCCCAAAATAATTATTAATTCAAATTCCCCTAGATTAGCTATGGAAAATCGACATCCGCCAAAAATTCCTAATTCCCCTAATCTCGATAGCTAGGACATCCGCCACTAACTACTTCCCTAATTAATGTATAACCCTAGACATCCGCCATAAGATTTAATACATTAACCGCAGTAATAAAGTTCTATAGGAATACTAATCCTAGATAATCGGATCGCGTCCGCTCCCGATTTAACCTAGGTTCAATTGTTGCACACTCAAGAATCGAAAGGTTTTGACGGCAATCGGGTGAATGTTTGTTACTTATATTGTCCCAAAAGTACAATTACGGATACTAATGAGTCAATTAACTATAGATTTTCCACCTAAAAGCATGCAATGGCCATATGCATACCCTAGATTTGAATCATATTCATTAAAATCAACAACAATGAAATAGAAGAAATTAAATTAAATTAAATAACAAAATAATAGATCTCACAAGTTATGCCATGAATCAATAATCTTGACTTGCTTTACTTTCGACCTAGGCAATGGCTTGATTAGCTAGACATATTCTTCATAAAACTCCCAATAAAATAATGCAAAAAGTCAGTCCCACTAATGAATAATAGATGTTCTATATATACCTAAGATCCTAATGTGTAAAACTACCAAGATTGGTGTATGGAAGATAGAGAAAACTACTTTTGGATGTATTTTCGGTCTTGCTGACGTGTCAGAAGCTTATTGGCTATTTTCTGGGCGTTGCTGACGTGTCAGGAGCTTATTGGCTGTGAGGTGATGACCGGGTGACGTAGCAGCAGGCGATTGGAGGAGAAGACAGGCGTGACGTGCGTGAGCGGGGTGAGAGCGCGACACGTGGCGGGAGAGGGCGCGGAAAGAAAACTCGCGCGAACGTGCGAAGATGTGGGAGTTTGTGCTGTTGTGCATCTCGAGGAAAATTGACCAGCTGGAGAGAGGAGACGCTTGGCTTGTCCACGTGGCGTTCGCTGAATAGACAAGCTGGAAGTCGGTGACGAGCTGGACTAATCAAACATCGACACGTGGCGGCTTACTGTGTACATTTATCCCACTTTCGGCTTATATTTCGAAACTAACTCTCCCGGTATCCAATTAATGCAAGTAAATACTCTATTTTGAGTATTTTTTCGCCACGAATCCAACCGTGCACTCCGTTTCACCTAAAAACCAAAAGTAAAAATAATTAGATATATATTTTAATAAACTTTAACACTAAACTATATAAAACTATCCTATAAAATCCTATAAATACCAACTTATCAAATACCCCCAAACTTAAGACTTTGCACGTCCCGAGCAAAGGTATATTTGACAACACAAACTAAACTAGACTCCTAATGCATTAACTAAACTAATCATAAACCTAAACTCATACCTATACCTATATCTATTCCAATACCCAATTCAAAATTCATGGAGTTCCTTTGATTTACATGGTTGCCAAGTAACAAGTCACTCAAGAAATTTCAGAGTTGTGATATGTCAAAACTCGCAACTCAAACACAATTAAGATCACACTTTAAAGACATAGATTTAGTCAAAACAAAGGCAATCAACTACTCATGAGTTTTCTTGGTCTATACATTCAAGCATGCAAGTCTAAAATCTCACTTAATCTAGTGAAAGTACTCGAGCTAAATCTTTTTTATTTGAGGAGTTTTCATATACTTTCGCCTTTATTTATTCAATATATACTCTCTATTTTTTTTCTCCATAATTTTTTCAAGTAGTACGGTCCCTGCTCCATTTCCTATGGACCGCTTTTCTCACTTTTTCCCACCACAAGATTCCCTGCTCCATTTCCTATGGAATCCTGTGGGACTCTCTATATTAAGAAAACTCCTGTTAGCCATTCTCACTTTCACTATGATTAAGCAGATATTAAATAAGAATTAAACCACTATTACTTGCACAAATTTGACCGTCTGCTCATTTTGGTATCTAGCACAAAGTTTAACCATCATACTAAGTCCCTAATCATGAAATCATAAAAATGCTGAGCTACAGCTTGATTGAATGTTTCTCCTAATTTTTCTGAGTTTCAAGTCAAAAAGCAACCATAATATACTCATCCACAATCAAAGGCATGAACCAAAGTTTTGGGTGATTCTAAATGCAACATATGCAACTATGTAAAGTCTAAATGCAAGAATAAACATAGATAGACACATGTCTACTCCTAGTTACTAAATGCATGCATGAAAATGTATCATATCCTAATGAAATGGAAGATGGAAGTATCAATGATAGAAGAAAAAGAGATGGAAAAATAAGAGAATGAGAATAACACCACCATTACCATCCTTCAACCGCATAATTTTAAAAAAGTTAATGATCATACCTGCGGTCTTTAGCTAGAAAATCTATCCAACACTATCCACAATCCCTAAAATACCCCCAAACTTATTCCAAACCTTGTCCTCAAGGTTCAAAATAAGTCAAGTGGTCTATGCACAAAAAAACAAACGAAAATGGTGAAAGAACATGATAGTGATAAGAATAAGGAAATGATATAAGTTCATGCATAAAAAAAATAGAAATAAAAAAAATAAAAAAATAAAAAAAACTAAATAATACTTATCAAAATTTGGGCTGCCTCCCAATAGCGCTTTTGTTTAAAGTCTTTGGCTCGACTTGGTCTGAGTCTGTCAATCAGTATAGACTGGTTGTTCAAGTGATACGCCCTCTACATTGTGACTCGGGAAGTCTTCATAAAAGATCTTCAACCTGTGGCCGTTCACTTTAAAAGCATTACCAGTCTCCAAACTCTGAATCTCCACTGCACCATGATCATACACTGCAATCACCACATACGGTCCTGTCCACCTCGATCTCAACTTACCTGCAAAAATCTTAAGACGTGACTGAAACAAAAGCACTTTTTGACCAACACGAAAAGATTTCCTAGAAAGAATGCGATCATGGAACGCTTTGGTTTTTTCCTTGTAAATTCGCGCATTTTCATATGCGTCGTTCCTGATTTCCTCCAATTCTTGGAGAGTGAGCTTTCTCTCTTTTCCTGCTTCGTCGAGCTTCATGTTAAGCTGTTTCACAGCCCAGTAGGATTTATGCTCGAGCTCGACTGGCAAGTGGCAAGCTTTTCCAAACACAAGGCGATAGGGGGACATTCCTATTGGCGTTTTAAACGCCGTTCGGTAAGCCCAAACCGCATCATCAAGACGTGTACTCCAATCCTTTCGAGTAGGATTCACTGTCTTTTCCAAGATAGATTTGATCTCCCTATTAGAAACCTCTGCCTGGCCACTCGTTTGGGGATGATACGCCGTAGACATTCTATGAGTGACATTGTACCTCCTCAGAAGGCTTTCAACCATACGGTTGCAGAAGTGAGTGCCTCTATCACTAATCAGGGCACGCGGGGTACCAAATGTTGTAAAAATCCTCGATTTGAGGAATTCACAAACCACTTTAGAATCATTAGTGCGGGTAGTTTTAGCTTCCAACCACTTAGACACGTAGTCCACTGCCAAAAGTATGTAGACATTACCAAATGACACTGGAAACGGCCCCATGAAGTCTATACCCCATACATCAAATATCTCACAAATATGAATTGGAGTAAGTGGCATTTGGTCCCGATGACTAAGGTTACCAGTTTTCTGACAGTTAGGACAAGTCTTGGTGAACATGTATGAATCATGAAAAATTGTGGGCCAGTAAAACCCACTTTCAAGAACTTTTCTAGCTGTCCTACGGGGACCAAAGTGGCCCCCGCAGGCGTAAGTGTGACAAAAAGCCAAGATGGAATGACTCTCAGTCTGAGAAACACACCGCCTGATAACCTGATCGGAGAAAAATTTCCATAAGTATGGGTCATCCCACACATAATACTTAGCATCGCTCCTAAGTTTATTCTTCTGAGCCTTCGAAAGATGAGGAGATAGCTCGCCAGAGGTGATATAGTTCACCAAATCGGCATGCCAGGGAAGATCCTCCATGACAGCATAGATGTACTCATCAGGGAAATCATCCTTTATAGGGGTAGGACGTTCACCATTCTCAATCCTGCTCAGATGGTCTGCGACTAGATTTTCTGCACCACTTTTATCTTTAATTGTGATGTCAAACTCCTGTAAGAGTATCCATCGAATGAGCCTAGGTTTGGCATCCTTTTTACTCATCAGGTACTTCAAGGCTGCATGATCGGAGTAAATAATAACCTTGGTACCCAGAAGATAAGGCCGAAACTTCTCTAGTGCGAAGATAACGGCAAGGAGCTCCTTCTCAGTAGTGGTGTAGTTCATCTGAGCCACGTCTAGAATGCGAGAAGCATAGTAAATAACATGTGAAGCTCTCCCGACTCTCTGACCTAAGACTGCACCCACTGCATAATTACTAGCATCACACATGATTTCAAATGGAAGCTCCCAATTAGGGGCTTGAATTACTGGTGTGCTAGTAAGTGAGGCTTTGAGTGCATCAAATGCACACCTACATGTCTTATCAAACTCAAAAGGTGTGTCCTTTTGGAGTAGATGACATAGGGGTTGTGCAATCTTTGAAAAGTCCTTGATGAAACGACGGTAAAAACCCGGCGTGTCCAAGGAAAGATCTAATCTCTCTCACATTCGTAGGGTAGGGAAGTTTCTTGATAACATCGATTTTAGCTTGGTCTACCTCTATACCCCCAGGTCGAGACAATGTGTCCCAAAATAAGACCTTGGTTCACCATAAAATGACACTTTTCATAGTTCGTAACCAAGTTCTTCTCGATGCACCTGCTGAGTACTTTTGTCAGATTGATGAGACAACTATCGAAAGAATCACCATAAACAGTAAAGTCATCCATAAAGACCTCTATGAAATGCTCAACAAAATCTGAAAAGATATTCACCATGCACCTTTGAAAGGTGGCAGGAGCATTGCATAACCCAAAGGGCATGCGTCGATAGGCAAAAGTGCCAAACGGACAAGTGAAGGTCGTCTTTTCTCGGTCTTCATGTGCTACCGGTATCTGGTGAAAACCGGAGTAACCGTCAAGACAACAATAATGAGAACGACCTGCTAATCTCTCCAACATCTGATCAATGAATGGAAGAGGGAAGTGATCCTTCCTAGTAGAAGCATTCAACTTCCTGTAGTCAATGCAAACCCGCCATCCATTTTGAATGCGGGTTGGAACTAACTCACCATGTGAATTGGTGACTACTGTGACTCCTGTTTTCTTAGGAACCACCTGGACAGGACTTACCCATTTACTATCAGAGATAGGGTATATCATGCTAGCATCAAGGAGCTTCGGTATCTCCTTCTTTACGACATCCATCATAGGCGGATTGAGCCTCCTCTGGGCTTCTCTCGTAGGTTTTGACCCCTCTTCCATATATATATGATGCATGCAAGTGGAAGGGCTCAAACCTTTGATATCCGCTATAGTCCACCCAATAGCCTGTTTAAACTCTCGGAGTACTCGTAGGAGTCTATCTTCCTCCAAATGTGTAAGTTTGGTTGAGATGATCACAGGGAGTGTGTCATTCTCACCCAAAAACATGTACTTTAGGTGCTCAGGTAGTGGCTTCAGCTCAAGTGTGGGAGCTTTAACCAAGGAGGAGAAAGTTTAGAGTCGGTAGTGGGCAACTCCAAATAACGTACATTTGGGGGCGTGGTTGGAATGACTCCAACTCTAAAACAACATCCTCGACGTCAGTATCGAGGGTCAGGACACTCTGGTGGATATAAGTAGTGTGGAGATTATTCTCTAACACTACTTTCACCGTATCATCGTTACTCGTGAGAAAAGCCTGCTCAATGAGTGGATCCACACAGTCCATGGTACATACCACAGAAGACACATCACTGGGGTATCGCATCGCATCATAGATGTTAAACTTGATGACTTCACCGTCGAACTCCATGGTAAGAGATCCATCATCAACATCTATCTTCGTCTTTGCCGTCTTTAAGAACGGGCGTCCAAGTAGCACTGACGAAGCATTAGGAAATGGTTCCTCCTTCGTATCTACAACGTAGAAATCAGCAGGAAACACAAACTCATTCACTCGCACTAGAACATCCTCAAGAACACCTACGGGTCTGAAACCGAACGGTCTGCCAACTGAATGACAATACCAGTCTCCTCTAATGGGCCTGCATTCAATGTCTCATAAATAGACAATGGCATGACATTAATGGAAGCTCCAAGATCGCACATAGCCCTCTGAATGCTCACATCACCTATAATACAAGGCACTGAGAACATCCCAGGATCCTTGCATTTAGGAGGCAACTTCTTTTGTAGGATGGCCGTGACGGTTTCTCCCATTTGGACTTTTTCGTTGCCTTTTAGTTTCCCTTTGTTAGTGCATAGTTCCTTAAGAAACTTTGCATACCTAGGGACTTGCTTCAGAGCATCGAGGAGTGGAATATTGATTTCCACTCGCCGAAAGGTCTCGAGAATTTCTTTCTCTTCCTCCTTTTTCTTGTCTAGGATAAGTCGTTGTGGAAAAGGAGGTTTGACCTTAAATGTGGGCGGGGCTTCTTTTTGAGTAGTTACCATCTCGTTTAGGGATAGACGGGTTTACTACTAACTCATGCTCTTCCTCATTTGCCTGGTCTTTTGGCATCGATGACCCATTGTTCCTTTTGGGCTCCTCCAGCTTTTTACCACTTCGAGTGTAATCTGCGTTAGCACTCGCGCGTTAGGGTTTGGGTAAGGTTGTGAAGGTAACCTACCATTATCCTCAATGCGTCCCAATTGCTTTGTGAAATTTGATCTATTCGAACTTGAAGGTTCTGACTGTTGAATTGGTTGCATTGATGGATTTTTCAATGGCGGCCTTAAATTCGGCAACATCTCTTGTAAGTTGCCTCTGTTCTCCAAGTAAGAGCTTTCATCATATCCTCAAGTGAAGAGGAATGGTTGGAGGGTGTAGGCAACGGTTGACCTCTCGGGATAAAGGTCTGGTAGTTCTGATTTTGAGGCCCGTAACTGAAGTTTGAGTTGTTCCTCGCCGTTGCGTGATTATATGTATTCCCAAATGGGACTCTAGATTGTCCCTGGAACTGATTACCTATGGCATTGGCCTGTTGATTGTCCTCAAAGAGAGTAGGACATTCATCAGTTGCATGATTTGTGGCAGTACAAATGCCACAAGCCTTGACTTGCACTTTACCAGAGGAGAGGAGACGCTCCATCATGGAGGTCAGTTGGTCAATTTTCCGGTCAGTAGAACTTGAGACAATTCCCCGGCAAGGGCGCCAAAATTTGATCACGTGTCGTGCGTGCCAAATATAACCCGTAATTGAGTTACCAATCCCACAAGGGTGTAGTGGTGGTAAATACGGAGTCGAATCCACATGACTTGAGTTTCACTCTAAGTTAACTAAAATGGAGATTTTTAGAAAAAAGTTTTAGAATAAACAATTAAAATAAAAATAACAGGAATCAAGATTGCAAGAATAATATCAATGAAAGAAAACACCTAGGTCTATGGTTCCACAAGACAAGATCAAAATTCAATGGCATATCATGGTCGTCAATCTTTCCCAAAATAATTATTAATTCAAATTCCCCTAGATTAGCTATGGAAAATCGACATCCGCCAGAAATTCCTAATTCCCCTAATCTCGATAGCTAGGACATCCGCCACTAACTACTTCCCTAATTAATGTATAACCCTAGACATCCGCCATAAGATTTAACACATTAACTGCAGTAATAAAGTTCTATGGGAATACTAATCCTAGATAACCAGATCGCGTCCGCTCCCGATTTAACCTAGGTTCAATTGTTGCACACTCAAGAACCGAAAGGTTTTGACGGCAATCGGGTGAATGTTTGTTACTTATATTGTCCAAAAAGTACAATTACGGATACTAATGAGTCAATTAACTATAGATTTTCCACCTAAAAGCATGCAATGGCCATATACATACCCTAGATTTGAATCATATTCATTAAAATCAACAACAATGAAATAGAAGAAATTAAATTAAATTAAATAACAAAATAATAGATCTCACAAGTTATGCCATGAATCAATAATCTTGACTTGCTTCACCTTCGACCTAGGCAATGGCTTGATTAGCTAGACATATTCTTCATAAAACTCCCAATAAAATAATGCAAAAAGTCAGTCCCTCTAATGAATAATAGATGTTCTATATATACCTAAGATCCTAATGTGTAAAACTACCAAGATTGGTGTATGGAAGATAGAGAAAACTACTTTTGGATGTATTTTCGGTCTTGCTGACGTGTCAGAAGCTTATTGGCTATTTTCTGGGCGTTGCTGACGTGTCAGGAGCTTATTGGCTGTGAGGTGATGACCGGGTGACGTGGTAGCAGGAGATTGGAGGAGAAGACAGGCGTGACGTGCGTGAGCGGGGTGAGAGCGCGACACGTGGTGGGAGAGGGCGCGGAAAGAAAACTCGCGCGAACGTGCGAAGATGTGGGAGTTTGTGCATTTGTGCATCTCGAGGAAAATCGACTAGCTGGAGAGAGGAGACGCTTGGCTTGTCCACGTGGCGTTCGCTGAATAGACAAGCTGGAAGTCGGTGACGAGCTGGACTAATCAAACGCCGACACGTGGCGGCTTACTGTGTACATTTATCCCACTTTCGGCGTATATTTCGAAACTAACTCTCCCGGTATCCAATTAATGCAAGTAAATACTCTATTTTGAGTATTTTTTCGCCACGAATCCAACCGTGCACTCCGTTTCACCTAAAAACCAAAAGTAAAAATAATTAGATATATATTTTAATAAACTTTAACACTAAACTATATAAAACTATTCTATAAAATCCTATAAATACCAACTTATCACATACATAAGCACAAGGAAAGTGTACTTACCTGTCTAGTCGCGGCACATAACAAACTCCCCGACTCTAACATTCCCTCAGGTTCCTAACAACTTGAAAAAAATTAGAACCGCGAAAGTTTAAAATTCAATTTACAAGGCCTGATGCCGTGACGGTGCCACTGTGTATAGTGTTCACGACGTCGCCGCAGCGTAGTGTGTTGGACATTGCTTTACATGCCGTCGGGCCCTTGGGCCAAAAACTTCTTCGTGGCGCACACCACACACCACGTCTGAACTCATGCCGTAGCGACTTTGGGTCACAACGCCTCTGTGGCGTGAAATCAAAATGTTTTTATGTTACACGCATGTGAGAGACGTTGCCAAGATTTGTTCATCGTGGTGTCTCCTGTGGCGAAATGTCAAAACACAATCCTTTAGTAGTTTACGTACGTGAGAGACACCGCCACACATTGAACTGTGCAGTGTCCCTTATGGAAAAATGTCGGAACAACTCTACTACTCTTGATCACTCTTTAAGAGGCACCGTCATAACTTGGCCTATGCAGTGCCTCTGCGATGCATAACTGAACTAAAATTGGGTTTTTGAAATTGGGCTTTTGCCACTCTACTCGAGACATCACGCTCAACAGTTATCGCCAACATGTGCCCGGACTCAAGACCATCCGAAATTAACTTCGGATTGCTGTGGAGTGTTGGGAATTCGACTCCTTTTCCAAAAATAGTGAAACTCCGATCGAAATAACCAAATCAATAAAAATAGTAACACTGGTAGCATTTTCGGGTGTTGATCGATCCGTGGGTTGCCGAGACACCAATGATTCAACAAAATCGACCCCGACAAGGCACCCTTTGGTCATCGTGATGAGAAACTTGAATGAACGATATAAGAAACTGAATAGAGGAGAGAAAGAGCAAGGTATCTTACCTACAATCTGACGAGGATTAAGACTCCGGCAAGATTTTTGTCATCCAGAACCACCACCACGGTGGTCAGCTTGATCACCAAGAAAAAGAGAAGAGAATGGGAAAAGAATAAACGATAGAGAGGAAGAAACGAAAGAGAGAGGAATTAATAGTGCATATTGTTGGGAAATGTGCCCTAGGTCAATCCATTAACAGTCTTTATGAATACATTTTAGTTAATAAAATAGAGGATTTCATTTGCTGTTTATTATAATTGATTTGCATGTTTACATTATAATAAGATCCATGGGTATTTACAGAAATATCCTAAATGTCCCTAGTCGATTATTATACTGGGAACTATAATGAATTAAGACTAGTATGAGTCTTGATTGATGATCATACGATGATCATACGTATAGGAATACGAATCAAGATCATGAGTACTTGTTAGGGAACAAAGTACTGGACCGACCTACTATGAGAACATCACATGGATTAAGTCATAGTTGTTTCTCATGATAGGTATATTTTTCAGTTCTCTGACTTGAGATTACCAGAGACTTCAACATTAAGAATACAATGATTTGACGCAATCAAACGTTGTCTTTAACCGGATGATTATAAAAGTTGTGATTGGTTACTGTGTGAATAATATGGTGAAGTTGTGTAATCGAGATAGAATTTGTCCCTCTCATATAAAGAGAGATATCCAGTGGATCCCTCGATGTGTTAGACTGTTAAAAGGCCTACTTTAAGTGAATTGATATTGATCAATGTCACTTAGATGTTTTCACTCTACCTAGAAATCGAGACTAGTACGATTGAACATGTTGGATGACAATTCCATGCCTTATGTTTGATCAAAAGGATATCGTGTGACAAAAAGATGTTATATACACTATTGATTAGGTTATATCGATTTGATATTCGTACAACTTGGGTAGTTATAATGTCTTGCTAGAGGCCGCTTATGACTTGTATACCAAAATGTGTTTTGGTACACTGCCAACGTTGTATGAGCCTATTGGGTCGCACACTGAGAATGGTTTTGCGAGATTTTAAGATGGTTCAAAAAAATGAATTTTATATGATAAAATTCATGACAGAAACGTCCTTGTAGTGTATTACACTTATACTTCTTTAAGTAGAGGTATATGTGTAATTTACTTAACCGTCTGTATACAAGGGTTGTATAAATAGACGATTTGAGTTAGAATACACGTACGAAAGATTTTAAAAGGGCCGAAACTCTATTTTCGTTTTAAGAAACGACTTAGAGTTTTTGGTATCCTCTGGATCGTTTTGGAGAGAAACAAAAAGGTTTGGTATTCTCTCGAAGCTAGCACTTTAAATCTCGGTCGCCGTTCGTGTGTGGACAGCTAGTAGAGGGCGTTCGTCATTGGCAGCGCCTTAGAGATCTATTAACCTTCAGAAAGGTATTGCGACTGAGGTATGATTAAGTTTTTCATAGTTTAAACATGTTTTAATGGAATCAGATTCGGATCCTGTTTTGGAGTTTTTCTCAAAATTGTTTTGTAATCTCCGCTGCGCATGAACCCCAAAACCCTTCACATATTTTCAAGTGGAGAAAGGTCCTTTATATAGGCCCACTTGCCATCAACTTGCACGCACACATCTCGAGGCGTATCCATTAGCTCCCCCTTTTAAAGTGTCCACCAACTTTTACTCTTCAAGTTGAATCCACTAAATGACTCAGTGCCACTTAGTTATCCATCTCCCTTGTCGATCCTGCACTCCTTGGCCCGAACCACACCACGACTCGATCATTGTGTGCTCGTGGTCTCGTCGCATTTCGATTTAATTAAAATCATCACATTTTATTATGTGAAAATCATTTATATTTGTTTTTTGTGTTTTAACTCCCCCGTTTTCTTAGGCGAAGCCTTACCCAGACTAACAATTTACCCAAATGGCTCGAGACTCGTATTAGACTATCATACTAATACAATATCACAGAAAAGTAAATGTACCTTGGTGTCGACTCCCGAAGTTTGAAATACTGCAAAGTATCATGTAGTCGGGTCACTGTCCTGACACATGTAACATAAGTTGGTTTAAAATTTTGAGGGTTATTACAGTCTCCCCCACTTATTAGAATTTCGTCCCAAAAATTAAACTAATAAGTAAACTAAACTAAAGAATTACCAGAATCAAACAGGTAGGGAAAATGATCGCGCATATAGGACTCTAACTCCTAGGTTAGCTCCTCATCTTCGTAAAATTGCCCTTTCACGATAACCGAAGGAATCTCCTTGTTCCTCAGTGCCTTAACCTTTTGGTTAACAATCTGGATCGGTTGTTCCTCATATGTGGCTTCATTTTGCAAGTTGATCTGGCTTATGTCTACCGTTGGTTGTCGTCCCTGCTTGACTTATCTAGTCGAAGCATCAAAATTTGGAACACTTGGTGAACACCGACGACCTGTGGCGGTAACTCCAGCTGGTAAGCAACCTTACCGATCCTCTTCACAATCTTAAAGGGACCGATAAACCTCGGAGCGAGCTTTCCCTTGATTACGAACCACTTGTGACACTTCAGTGGAGAGACTTTTAGGTATACATAGTCTCCCAAATCGTACTAAAGCTCATCGTGATACTTGTTATAATACTTCTTTTGTCGTTCTTGAACACCCTTAAGTCACAGACGAATCAGTCGTACCTTCTCAATATGATCAACAACAGTCTTAGGACCAACTGTCATAACATTCTCTGGTTCAGCCCAACAAGAAGGTGATCTACAAGGCCTGCCATAGAACGCCTTAAACGGTGCCATACCAATACTTGCCTGATAAATGTTATTGTATGCAAACTCACACAGATGAATGTATTCTTCCCATGACCCGTTGTACTCCAAAACACACATCCTGAGCACCTTTCAAACTGCCCATCTGTCTATGGATGGAACGCCATGCTCAACTCCTATCTAGTGCCAAACTGATCTTGCATACTCTGCTAAAGTAGCGCAGTGAACTACGTCCCCCGATCTGACACAATAGACAACAAAACTCCGTATAATCTGACAATCTCATCCTCATATAGGATGCTCAATCTCAACTCTATGTGTAGTGGATACTGGTATGAAATGAGCAGATTTTGTCAACATGTCCACAATTACCCAAATGCTATTGTGACTACGAGGAAATTAGGGCAAGCCACTAACGAAATCCATAGCAATATGTTCCTACTTCCACCGAGGAATGGGTAAGGGCTGAATCAATTCTCTAGGATGTCGATACTCCGCCTTCATGCGCTGGCATATCTCACACGCTCTAATGAACTCTAACACGTCAGACTTCATTCCCAACCACCAAAAGAGACGTCGCATATTAGCGTACATCTTGGTCCGACTCGGATGCATAGAAAAACGAGAATGGTGAGCCTCTTGAAATATCTCGGTACGTACATTAGCCACCAATGGAATCCACAGTCGCCCGCGATACCTCAAGCATGAGTCTGTCGACTGACTCCAGTCTGGATAATCTAAACTGTCCACCATCTCACTGTACCACTGGTATGACACATCACCCTACTATTCCTCGAGAGCAATCTGCAATAAGACAGTCTGCGACCTAATTAGACCACATATTTATGTCCTGGTTGTTGTCGACACGTCTGCTGAACTCATCAACTTGGGTGCCTCAAGTAGACCATGCTAGTAGGTCATCTGACACACGATTACCTCAGCCTCAGATCCTCTACAGCTCAAAGTATTAACAACAATATTGGCCTTCCCTGGATGATACTTAAGCGAGAAATCATAGTCTTTCAGGAACTTAAGCTAACGTCTTTATCTTAGGTTCAACTTCGTATGAGTGAACAAGTATTTCAAGCTCTTGTGATCAATGAATAACTCGAAACTAACATCGTATAGGTGATGTTTCCATATCTTCAGCGCGAACACGATCGCACCTAACTCTAGGTCATGGGTTGAGTAGTTCTTCTCATGAATCTTCAGCTGTCTAGATGCATAAGCTATCACTCGGCCCTCCTACATAAGTATGCAGCTCAATCCAACCTTAGACGCATCAGTGTAGACTACCAAGTCCTTCCCTATCTCGGGCAATGCTAGAACTGGTGTGGAAGTCAGCTTCACTTTCAAGGTAATTAATGCATGCTCACACTCCTCGTTCCAATTGAACTTCGCATTCTTTGGGGTTGACTTTGTCATTAGTGCAATGATCTTGGAGAAGTCCTACACAAACCTGCGGTAGTGCCCCGCCTATCCTAGAAAATTGCAAATTTGAGTCACGGTAGTCGGAGTAGGCCACTCTATTACAACTCGAATATTCTCGAGATCAATAGTAACACCGCTAGATCCAACTACGTGTCCTAAAAATCTTAATTTGGCAACTAAAACTCGCACCTGTTGAACTTAGCATAGAGTCGGTGGTCCTTTAGAGTCTGTAATACTGCTCGAAGATGCCCCTCATGCTCCTAACGAGTCTTGGAATAGATGAGGATATCATTAATGAATACAATCATGAACCTATCCAACTACTCCCTTATCACTTTATGCATGAGATCTATGAACATAGACGTCATATTAGTCAGGATGAATGGCATGACTATGAACTAGAAATGGTAGTATCTCGTGCTGAACGCTGTCTTCTCTCAATCCTCAACCCTGATTCTGAGTTGATGATAGCCTGACCTCAAGTCTATCTTCGAGAAGCATTGCGCTCTTGTCAGCTGATCAAATAGATCGTCGATGCTCGTCAACGAGTACTTGTTCTTCACTGTGACCCGGCTCAATTGTTGGTAGTCGATACACAACCTTAAACTACCATTTTTTTCACAAACAACACTGGCGCTCCCAGGGTGACATACTAGGACTGATGAAACTTAACTCTAACTGGTCATCGAACTAAGTCTTGAGCTCATTCAGCTCTCAAGGTGCCATCCTATACGGTGGTATCGAAATTGGCTTAGTCCTCGAGACTAATTCAACAATGAAGTCGATCTCCCTCGACAGTGGTAATCCTCACAAATCCTCTGGGAACTTGCACACAATCAGTACCTTAGAAATACTAACCTCTTACCTCAATCCAGTGCTCATCACACTTGCGTAGGTTTCTAGTTCATCTCGTGTAGCCTGTCTCTGCCTCTAGTGATAGGAAGAAATTGTTCTACCCTGAACACCGATCTTTTGGCCATCCGACAGGGAAATCTCGATCGTTTTCTCATAACAATCGATCTGAGCATGGAATGCTCCTAACTAGTCCATGCCAAGCAAGGCATCAAACTCTAAGAACTCTAGTACTCTCATATCAACTAGCAACTCGTAACCCTCCATCTCTACCAGAATATCAAAGCATAGAAAATTCAGGTATATATTATCCCCATCAAACTTGCTAAGGATTAAGGGTCTGCTAAGTCTAACAGGTTTCAAACCCAGCTTATCTACCATGTGACCATAAATAAATGAGACAGTAGATCCAGAATCAAATATGGTATGCATGAAAGTACCACAAATAGAAATTATTCCCTCAATAAGGTTTCAGGATGCCCCTTAGTCTGGCTCAATTGCAGCCTGCACTCGCTCTCTCTGGTGCTGGTGGTGCTGTGGTTGTGCTTTGGTTGGCTGAGTACAATATCTCTAGATGTGGCTAACCTATCCGTACTTGAAACAAGTGTGGGTATCAAGAGTCCCCTATGTCTGGCCCAGTGTCTGAACCTGCCCTCGGCTCTGCGTAGCTTGTGTCTATCCAAGCCTTTATCTTTGTTTCTGTCTACCACCTCTGCTGATAGACTGCTTTAATGTTTGCTACACGAGCCTGGTAGGCTGTGGAGGGTGACTTGTAAAAGTTGGTGTAACGACCCAGAAATTTGACTATTTATGAATGATTGCATGTACTATGTTTTTATACTCGTATTTGAGTGACCAGACAGTGAAGTCGGTAAACAAGTAGGAAAACTGGCCGAGCGGGCATCGTCAAATGGGGTATGGGTACATGGGACTTTAAAACACTGAAAATGATTAATAAATAAGCCAATTAATGATAATTGAGCTAATTAACGACGAGAGAGCATTGGCGAGACCAAGACATGCGACTCGTAAGTCGTAAGGTGTTTGGAGTGCAAGAACGTAAGAACGGGCTAGAGAGTTAGTTAGTTAAGTTGTGCATGTGTCACCTAGTAAAGTCACATTAAGAGGTGTTAGAATAGGTGGACGACTAAAGTGGTGTTAATTGGATTGGCCTCGAGATGCGTATGTATGGGGATGAGGTGTGGGCCTATATAAGAACCTACCCCACACTTTTCTCTCATTTTCTCTTCTCTCATCTCTCTCTTCTCTCTCTTCCTTTCCTTTCTTGGTGAGCAAGAAACTTGTGGACAACCCTTGAAGCTTTGTCCACCCTGCCGGAGAGCCGTTAGAGTTAAAGGGACTCACTGGAGAAGGTGAGATATCCTCCTTTATCTATTCTTTACATTTATGCGTTAGTTTTGGTTAATTTACATCGCGATGACCAAGGATGCCGCACCGAGAAGTCGATCTAATCGACAAGCCCACTACCATGGCGATTCATGGAGTGATCAACACCCATTTGTGTTGCCAGAGTTGAGTAGTGCGTGTGTTTTACAAATTTTGTCGAGTTGCGACATTTGGTATGGTTTTGTTGTTCCGGACAAGTTTTCAGTGGTTCCACGACGATCCAAAGTCAATTTTGGTTAATCACGGACCCCCATACATGTTGGGGAAAGGCACGGAGCAAGGCGACGCAAGTCAGGGTTGAATAACCCCAACAAAAAGGACCCAATAGTCTGGGTGCAGTGACTGGCACCGTGGGCAAAATGCCCCACGACGCCACTCACGACGCGGTGTCCAGAGAAGGATCGAAATTGAAGAATGAATGAACCGAACCCCCTATTTTGTTGTTGTTGGACCTAGCCTAGTGCCTGGCCAGGGCCGGGTCAGGTCCAGCGCCTAGCCAGGGCAGGGTCGGGTCGGGTGTGGCCTGACCTGTCTTAAGAAAAAAAATAAAATAAAAAAAGTTTTAAATTTAATAAATTCTGAAAAATTAGGGGTAATCTAAAAAATATGAGAAAAATCTTGAAAATAATATTTTGATGAAATAAATAGAAATTGGTGAATTTCTATGAAAAAATGAAATATTCAAAAAATTTGGAAAACTTTGGGGGTTATCCTAGAGTTGTTTATTAACTATACACCCAACCTATTGGGATTTAAACCATAAACAGGTAGTTTGGGGACCACGCAAAGGGTTAGAATCGCGGAAGTGCGATGGGTACAAGACGTACCAGGTAAGTTAGTAAGCCAGCAAGAAAATACTATGTGATTTCATATCCTGATGTTGTTGTGATTGTTAAATTAATCTCATGTTTGGCATTCCATTTTATTCCCTTGTTATGTGTTCGTGGCATAAGTGTGTCTCGAAGGTACTTGCAGCCTGCACTAGAAGGATAAAACACGGGCACTTCTGTAGAAGTGTGTAACCACCTTTAGTGATTGTGTGATACCAAGTACTAGATTGTTGTGGTTATCAATGTTTCAACATCGCTGTTGTGGATATTATTGTAGATTTAGACCACTTATGGCCTCTTTTGTTTCTTGTAACACGCATATTTCGATTGTTTATCTATTAGTCTGATTATCATGCACTTTGTTATATTTCATGCCTTTTCAATTACCGCATGATATTTAGACTGCCATACTTGTTAAATCGTGAATTATTGTTTTATTCTTCTGGCATTACTTTCAATTTCTCTCATTTGCTCACTATCTAGTTTGTGACGGTGAGTGCAGATAAGAAAGGTAACAGCAAGGTAAAGGAACTAGTGATAGGTGACTTCCTCTAAGTGCTCATAGGGGACGATTTCTTTCCTTGCTGCGTAGTATGTAATTATTTTTATTTACATATGTTGTTTTGAAAC
This sequence comes from Stephania japonica, assembly GCA_039657345.1. Classification (NCBI taxonomy): domain Eukaryota; kingdom Viridiplantae; phylum Streptophyta; class Magnoliopsida; order Ranunculales; family Menispermaceae; genus Stephania; species Stephania japonica. The sequence continues at coordinate 21,169,743 of CM077562.1, read as the reverse complement.
ATTATGGATAGAATTAGGTTGTGAGACTTGGATATGATGTATACACCCCCATCATACTGTGGTCACTAGGCTCTACATGTTTATCTTGTATTCGGGGTTCCACATTTATTAGAAATTCTTGATTTCCTTTTGAGTTATAGAATGATTATAGTTGAATTCCGCTGCGTCCTGATCTGATAAGTTTTATAATTTTATAACTCATATTTTGAACTGTAAATGAATGAATTGAGGCTGACTAGGCACACATAGACATGTCGAGTACCGACTTGGGAGTCTATGTGGGTCTAGGCTAGGCATTCCCAATTGCTTTAGAAATTTGGGCAGTCAAAATCGGTACTTGCAGAATTGTCTGCGTTGGTGTTGTGGTCGGTAGTGCAACTGACTCTACGCTCTGGGCCCTGCAATCTCGGTAACTCCACCTATTCTTCTTTCTTTTCTTGTCCTGATAATGTTCCTCTGATCGGGTCTCTGGTCTAGCTGCCCTAGCCTCCTTCGGATGAGTGAGCAAGTAGCTCTCCTTCACTAGACTGCGCTCGTAAGCTTTTTGTAAGGTCTCAGGCTCTGTCGTGACCACTGAATCTCCAACCGTAGGTAACAGTCCCTCGGTGAAGTAATAAACCTGACAATCTCTGAATCTGCTGATCCTCCAACATATGGCAACAACGAAATGAACCTACCCATACACTCCATCATTGACTCGTCAACACCCTGTCTCAATGAGGTAAGCTCATTCCTCTTCACCCTCAGTACCGTCACCGGGAAGTACTTCTAGTTAAACTAGGTCTTGAAGTTGATCCAGTCTCTCGAAATGCTTCGGGTGGTGATAATATTCGTCTACCAGTTATCTGCTTCCCCTACAACATGGACGAAGATATCGTTGCTCACATGTGATCCTCATTGGTGATAATGGTGTGAATCTTCTCATAATTCTTCAGAAATAACTCCGCTACTATTATGTCTGTGCCGCCAAAGAACTTGACGGGGTCGTGCCTCTTGAACTCACGCCACTGCTTAGCCTTAGCGGTCGCCTCTGGACTCTTCTCCGGAGTAGTGACATGAATAGTCTATGCAGTTACTACTGGCACAACTGGTGTTTCCTCAGCCTGAACTGGAGGTACGACCACTTTTGCTTGAGTAACCTGAACTGCTCTTATATAAGGAATCGCCATGATCTGGATCAGAGCTGTAGAAGTTGTAGCAATAGGAGTCTCTACCCCCTGAATAGTCATAGTGGGCATCAGAGGTGTCGTATAGTACTAAATCCTTAAATCTCTGGTCCTATGTAGCGGCCCTTTAAGTTAATATGTGTATCTCCTCAAGACACCGTGTCAGAATCGCGCCAATATCGTTTGTGACGACCCCAAATTCCTAATGCATTTGAGTACGCCTGGCCTAGACCCATACAGGTCCCCGAGTCGGTAATTGGCGAGCCTGAAGAGTCTAGTCAGCCTCTGATCAATTAATTTAATGATTTATGAAAGGGTTACAACAAGTTTAACGTAGTGAAAAATAAGTAAACCAAAACATGTATGGGAAATAACTCACTCAAAGGGAAATTAGGAATCTATTATGTGGAAAACTGTAAAGACTCGAAAATTTGTCTATTTGTGAATGATGACATGTACTATGTAGTTATATTCGTATTTGAGTTACCAGACAGTGAAGTTGGTAAATGAGTAGAAAAATTGACCGAGCTGGCATTGACAGATGGGGTACGGGTACACGGGGCTTTAAAATACTGAAAATGTTAATAAATATGCCAATTGAAATAATAATTGACCCGATTGAAGACGAGAGAACGTCGACGAAACCAAAACACACGACTCACGAGTCGTGGTGTGTTTGGAGTGCAAGAACGTGAGAACGGACTAGAGAGTTGGTTAGTTAAGGGGTGAGCGTGTCACTAAGTGGAGTCACATTAAGAGAGTTAGTATAGGTGGACAGTTAAAAGGGGTTAGTTGGAACAACCTCGAGATGCGTGTGTATGTGTTGATGAGGAGTGGGCCTACACCCACCCTACATGTGCCTCTCATTTCTCTCCTTCTCTTCTCTCAAAATTTGGTGAGCAAGAAAGCGAGGGGATAACCATTGCAGGGCTGTCCAATCCGTCAGATGGTCACCGGAATTGCAGGAACTCGTTGATATAGGTGATATATCCTCTTTCTTTGTAATTCTTTATGATCCTATGTGTTGTTTGTTGATGGTTTGCATTGCGATGACCAAGGTGGTCTTGCTAGAGACAAATCTGATGTACCACCAGTGTCTCGGCAACCCCGAAGTAATCAACATGCAACATCAATGCCGGTGTTGCTATTTTGACGATGTTTTATCGATTTCAATTGTTTTTCGATTGTTTTAGGGTAGTTTTGTCATTTTGTACAAGTTTCCATGGTTTTCACGATGATCCGAGGCTGGTTTCGGATGGTCACGGACCCCTACGCATATTAGGCAAAGGCGTGTAGCGCGACGATGCAAGCCGGGGTTCGAAAACCTTGACAGGAGCAATCTGGTCTGGGCGTCGCGACTAGCGCCGTGGGCAGAATGTCCTGCGGCGCCACTCACAGCACCGTGAACAGCGGAGTGTTTATATATTGTTTATTAGTTTCACCGTGAAGACGTTTTCAAGAGTTTGATGGTTCACGACGTGTGTTTTCTTGTGTGTTCGAGTGTCCATACCTTCGACATGTCATGTCTTTATAGCATTATCTATGACATGAGGGTTTTAATTTTAAGATTACGCTATGAAGGACTTGTTTTTTGTTTAGTTTTACATCGTTGTTTTTCTCTTTTGTTGGTATGGCCGCGAAGACGTTGCCCACTATTGGGTCTTATGGCGTGGTGTATATACATGAGTGTTTAAAGTGGTATGTGAGAGACGTTTTTGACAAAATGAAACACGACGTGCTTTGGGTATATGTGTTTGTGTGTGTGCCCTAAGGAAGTTTTCCTTGAAAAAGGTACTACGGCGTGATCTGTATACGAAATGTTTTACAACATATGCCGCAGAGGCATTTTAAACTCAAACATTTATAGGTGGGCGTGTACACATTTTGTGTGCGTGTTTTCACGCCGTGGACAGGTCGTGGCCCATGGGCTTTGCGGCGTGACCCGCAGATGTCTTAGCCAGAAAGAAAAACAAATTAAACTTTTCAAACTAATTTTAACTGAGGGTATTAGGTAACTTTGGAAGTTTACATTAGGTTATATAATTAACCATAAACCCATTATTTGGGGTTCAAACCATTGACAAGTAGTTTGGGAACCTGGGCAAAAGGGTTAGGATCGCGAGAGCGTGAAGGGTACGCGACATATCAGGTAGGTCAATAAACCAGTAAGAAAATACCATGTGATTCCATATCCTGATATTGTTGTGATTGTTGAATTGATCTTATGCTTGGCATTCCATTATATTCCTAGGTTGTGTTCTTGGCATAAGCGTGTGTCTCGAAGGTACTTGCGGCCTGCACTAGAGGGATAAAACGTGGGCACTCTTATGTAAGAGTATGTGACCATCCTTAGTGATTGTGTGATACCAAGTACTGGATTGTTGTGGCTTTCAATGTTGCGACATAACTGTTATGGATATTATTGTGGATTTTGACCACTTATGGCCTCTATTGATTCTTGGATCGCACAAATTCGATTGATATCTGTTAGTCTAATTATCATGCACTTTGTTATATTTCCTGTCCCTCAATTACTGCATGACTTTTGGACTGCTTTACTTGGTATTCGTGAATTATTGTTATATTCTTCTGGCATTACTTTCAATTTCTCTTAGTCACTTATCGTCTAGTTTGTGATGGTGAGTGCAGCTAGGGTAGGTGACACCAAGGGAAAGGGAGCGACGATAGGTGACTTCCTCTAAGCGCTTCTCGAGGACGATCTCTTTCTTTGCTGCCTAGTATGTATTTGGCTTTTATTTACATATGTTGTTTTGAAAACACTTTGGATAGTGTTGGGTTGTGAGAATTGGATATCATGTATAAGCTCACATCGCACTGTGGTCACCAGGTTTTACATGTTTATCTTTGTACAGGTTTCCACATTATTAGTAATATTCCTGATTTCCCTTAAGTTATTGTATGATTATAATTGAATTTCGTTGTGTGTTAAATCTGATAAACTCTATAATTTAATAACTCCTAACTTAAACAGTAAATTAATGATTTGAGGCTGACTAGGCACGTATAGACTCGTCGAGTATTGACTCAAGAGCCTATATGGGTCTAAGCCCGACAATCCCAATTGCTTCGAAAATTGGGGTCATCACAGTTAGTATCAAAGAGTACCATGTTAAATTTTCATAAAACACAAACCATGTAAACCAACAAAAATTAGGTATGGTTGAACTTAGAGTGGAACCCTATGATCCTGACTTAGAATCCTAGTTGGGGAGTGAGCATGAGTCGAGTAATGAATTGTATAAGTACATTTGATGTGTGTATTATATGGTATCGATATCTATCCACTGATCCGAGAACTCGCTTTCTTTATCTGATAGCGATGGTGGATCTGGCTGATCTGAGTGATGATAGCGGGACATCAGGTTCTCGTTTCATTACTGCTGAGGAGTTTCACACTTGAACATAGATGTTCGAGGATTTAGTGTAGTCACTGATGTCACCCGCACCATCTACTATGACACCATCGACCCCAACTACACCACTACCACCCATTACGACTATTAGGGGTAGAGACTCCTATTGCTACGGCTTCTACAGCTCTGATCCAGATTACGACGATTCCTGATGTGGGAGCAGTTCAAGTTACACAGGAGGAGGCAGTCGTACCTCCGGTACAGGCTGAGGAGGCACCTTTCGTGCCAGCGGTGATTGCAGAGACTACTCCAACTACTACTCTGGAGAAGAGTCCAGGGGCCAGTGTTGAGGCTAAGCAGTGGCGTGAGTTTATAAGGCACGACCCCATCAAGTTCCTTGGTGGCACAGATGTAGCGCCAACAAAATTTATTTATGAAGAATCATGAGAAGATTCACACCGTCATTACCATTGATGATCACATGCAAGCGACGATCTCTTTATCTATGTTGCAGGAGGAGGCAGATGACTTGTAACGACCCGAAAATTTGAGTATTTATGAATGATGATGTGTACTATCTATCTATACTTGTATCGGAGTGACCAGACAACGATATCGGTAAATGAGTGGAAAACATGCCGAACGGGAGCGCAGGAATATGAATTATTAAAATTATTAAAAATAAATATATATTGGTAGGCGCTTAGTTACACGCAGGGTTGTGGTCGACACAAGTAGGTCGTACGATAGTGTGGATGCCCGAGTGTACTCATCGACGCACACAACGAAATTTTAGGTGTGAAAATACAAGTGTGTATGCATATATTCATTTATATAAATCAGAACTAAATGTAAAAAAGGCTAAAAAGGGCAGTTGCCCTCATATGTATTAGATATTATCTAAAGGGTATAAAGGTCATTTTGGACCAATTGTATATATATATATGTGGATCGATTGGGGAGAAAAAACCCTCATTCCTGCCTATACTATTCATCGTCTTCCCCCCCCCAACTCGCCGTCGCCATCTCCGTTGGATAACCTCAAAACAACCAGATTTCGTCTCCCTCTGCCTTCGCCACCGTTGTCTCTGCTATCGGCTCACTCTCTCTTGTTCTCTCTCAGTCATCAACTAAGGTGACTTATTGTAATTTGTTGATTGTTGGATTAGTGGTTATTAGTAAGGGATTTGGGTGATTTGATGGATCTGTGGGGGTGGTGATGAGAAAGGAGAAGAGTTCAATCAATCGAACTAAAAAAAAGACGCGCAACATCCCTGTTGTGCGATGGGGTTTAGGGTGCACATGTGCGAGCCTGCACTTGTGCACCCCCACCCAACGGGGCTCGCACATGTGCACCCCACCCAACGGACCGGGCCAAGGCCTGGGCCGGGCTCGACCCATGAGGCGAGCCAGGCCCAACACCTGGCTAGGCCAGAACAGGATCGGATCGGGTCCGACCCGACCCGACCAGGAAAAAAATATAATAAAAATAAAAAATAAAAAAATAAAAAAAAATTAAAATTAGGGAAAAATCCAAAAAAAGAAAAAAAATCTAGAAAATAATATGTTGATGAAATAAATAGACATTGGTGAATTTCTATGAAAAAAATAAAATATTCAGAAAATTTGGGAAACTTTGGGGGTTCTCCTAGAATTGTTTATTGACTATAAACCCAACCTATTGGGGTTCTAACCATTGACATGTAGTTTGGAGACCCGAGAAAAAGGTTTAGGATCGTGGAAGTGCGACGGATACGCGACGTACTAGGTAAGTTAGTAAGCCATTAAAAAAATATCATGTGATTCTATATCCTATGTTGATTGTGATTGTTGAATTAATCTTATGCTTGACATTCCATTTTATTCCTTGGTTGTGTGTTCTTGGAGTAAGTGTGTGTCAAAGTACTCGACCCTTCACTAGTAGGGCAACACAAACACTTTTGTACAGGAGTGTGGGACCACCCAAAGTGATCGTGTGACACTAAGTATTGGGGGCTTATGTCCCCCATCATGGTTGTGCCTTCACTTGTGTCGATGCCCAGGGAGATCTCGCGAGATCTTCATTATCATGCCATTATTTAGACCACTTATGAGCCTCTTTTGATTCTTGGAACACGTTAATTTTAATTATTATCTGTTAGTCTGATTATCATACATTGAGTTATTTCCTGTCTTTCAACTTCCGCATGATTCTTGGACTGCCTTGTTGTTTTATTCGTGAATTACTGTTATATTATTCTGGCATTACTTTCAATTTATCTCAGTTACTCACTGTCTAGTTTGTGACAGTGAGTGCATATAGGAAAGGTAACAGTAAGGGAAAGGGACCGGCGATAGGTGACTTCCTCTGAGCGCTCCTCGGGGATGATTTCTTTCCTTGCTGCGCAGAATGTAATTGTTTTTATTTGCATTTGTTGTTTTAAAACATTATGGATAGAATTGGGTTGTGAGACTTGGATATCATGTATATACCCCCATCATATTGTTGTCACCAGGCTTTACATTTTGATCTTGTATTCGGGGTTTCACATTTATTAGAAATTCCTGATTTCCCTATGAGTTATAGAATGATTATAGTTTAACTCTGCTGCGTATTGATCTGATAAATTTTATAATCTAATAACTCATATTTTGGACGGTAAATGAATGGATTGAGGCTGACTAGGCGCATATAGACTCACCGAGTATCGACTCGGGAGCCTATGCGGATCTAGGCCGGGCGTTCCCAATTGCTTTGGAAATTGAGGCCATCTCAATTGGTATAAGTATGTATTATGCAGTATATTATATGATATCGGTAGTTATCCGCTGATCTGGGAACTCACTGTCTTTGGTCAAAGAGCGATGGTAGATCAACAATGACCTAGTGACGATAACAATACATTGTTGACACGATGCGTAAAGGAGCTTCGTGCGTTGGCGTAGAGAGTCACACTTCAGGAGCAGCGACTGGAGAAGTTTTTGGAGATCTTGAGAGTGTCCGTTACCGCTGCATCGATACCATCTATGGTTGGAGCACTCGCTACTCAGGAGACAGACACACCGGTGATTGCGACCACAACTGTGCTTCCTACCGCCACTGCAATAAGACCAGAGACTGCAGTTATACCTCACACATAGACAAAGATAGTTTCCACGACACTGGCATTATATGGCACTACGGCGACTGCTGAGGCTAGGCAGTGGCAACAGTTCAAGAGGCACGATCCCTGCTGTTTTCTATGGAGGCGCTGACGTTACCGCGACAGAGTTGTTCTTGAAGAGTCATGAGAAGATACACCACATCATAGCTACTTAGGAGCACATGGGGGCTTCTATTTCTTCCTCAATGTTGATGGGAGAAGCTAACGACTAGTGAACTACGATTGTGAGTACCAGAAGTGTACTGAGAGACTAGATAGAGTTCAAGACCTAATTCAATATGAAGTACTTTCCTCCCACTGTGATGAGAGCTAAGAGGAATGAGTTCACCTCCCTGAGATAGTTAGCGGGTGATCTGTCATGGAGTCCATAGGACGGTTTCAGCGGTTGTTACCATATGCTGGTGGATTGGCTAGTACGGAGGCAGACTGGGTGTACTAGTTTACTGAGGGACTGCTACTCGAGATCGCAGGTGCAATCGTCACGACCGAGCCAGGGACGTTGCAGAGAGCTTACAAGCAGAGCTCGGCTAGGGAGAGTTAATTGGGTACTCACCACGAGGAGATTGAGACTGATTGACCTGAGTTGCAGTCAAAGCACCAATCAGAAGGACATGACAAGAAACGAACGAGGAATCCGAACGACAATGGCGGTTCTCGAGGGCAGAAGGTGTATTTCCAGTTCGGACATCACAAACTTTTTTGGAATCGATATCCAGATTTATCCAAGGACCAGTAGGATAACGATCAGCCTCAGGCCATTGAGGACATACACATGGCGACTAAGCCACAACTGACAGTGGTTCATGATCCTACCGGAGGAAAAGAATTTTCCTGGCTATCATACATCATGCATGGAACTGGTTATTTGAAACTTTAGGTGTTTAAATGCGATGTTAGATGTCATGTATCAAAGTTAGGGTCGATACTTGCTAGAGTAGCATTGTTTAAATTTAGCAGAGTTATCTAGGATGAAACAGACCTGACTTAGATTAGAGACTGAAAGAGGTGGCAGGTTTGGGCACAATGGGTTGCCAAACCTAGTTGTGAGTACACCTAAAGAGAGGCAGGACCAGACGGGTTGTGATTCATCTTATGATGCATGGACACGTAGTGTACATGGTGGCCACAGTTGCAACTTTGTCGAACATATTTACTGCTTTGGTATAGATAAACTTGCGTTGAAATGCGAGTGGGTTGGGAGGTCATCACAAGTATGACGTACGAGCCACGATTGTAGTGTCTTACTTCATAATTACCTGACTTGTGTTGTGGTAGTGGACGATGTCTGCGACGACATCATTGACATTCCTACTATTTCGAGAAACGAGAGCGGTCTGGAGAGAACGTAGTCGAATTAGGTTGTTTGAAGTGGTGGTGACCCGCAGTCTAAAGAATGAGATGAAATCAAGCTGTTCGAAGTGGCAAAGTCCCACAGTTTGATAGATGCGGAGGAAAGGAGCGGATTTAAGAAGTTGTGTTGTTTGAAGCGACTTTGCACAATTTCTTAGGTTAATACTTGATGTCGAGCTGTTGGAAGTGACTCTCTTGCAAGTTCACAGTTGATCATAGCATATTGAGCTATCTGAAGTGACTTTGCATCGGTCCGCAGTTCATCGGTAAAGAGAAAGCTTTCTGAAGCAACTCTGGGAGAGTTCGCAGTTCTATACGAAGGATCTAAGCTGTCTGAAGCAGCTGTAAGCAGCAGTTTGGAGGAGATGTGAATGGGTGTTGATTCTCCTTATTCGTTCGAGTTAGAGCTAATTTCGAGGACGAAATTCTTGTTAGTTGGGGAGACTGTAACAACCCAAAAATTTGAGTATTTGTAAATGATGATGTGTACTATCTATCTATACTCGTATCGGAGTGACCGGACAATGATATCGATAAATGAGTAGGAAAACGTGTCGAACGGGCATAAATGAACGATTTACGGGTACACGGGAAATAAACACAGGAAAATGATTTATTAAAATTATTAGAAAACAAATATATATTGGTAGGCGCTTATTGACACGCAGGGTCATGGTCGATATGCGTGGGTCGTACGGTAGTGTGCACGTCCGAGTGTGCTCGTCGGCGCGCATAACCAAATTTTAGGTGCAAAAACACAAGTGTGTGTGTATATATTCATTTATATAAATCAGAAATAAATGTGAAAAGACTAAAAAGGGCATTTGCCTTAATATGTTGTGGATATTATCTAAAGGGTATAAAGGTCATTTTGGACCAATTATATATATATATATATATATATATATGCGTGAATCGATTGGGGAGAAAAAAACCCTCATCGCCGCCTACACTATTCATCATCTTCTTCCCTAACTTGCTACCGCCATCTCCACTGGATAACTTCACAATAACCAAATTTCATCTCCCTCTGCCTCCACCATCGTCGTCTCCGCTCTCGGCTCACTCTCTCTCATTCTCTCCTGGTCATCAACTAAGGTGAGTTGTTGTAATTTGTTGATTGTTGGATTAGTGGTTATTAGTGAGGGATTTGGGTGATTTGATGGATTTTTGGGGGTGGTGATGAGGGAGGAGAAGAGTTCAATCAATCGAACTCAAAAAAAAAAAACAGAGACGCGCAGCGTCTATGTTGTGCGATGGGGAAGAATGTGCACACGTGCGAGCTCGTACGCTTGCACCCCCACCTAACGAACCAGGCCAGGGCCTGTGCCAGGCTCGACCCATGGGGAGAGCCAGGCCCAGCGCTTGGCCAGGCCAGAACATTCCCCCTTGATGACAACTTGCTAAAAGAATATGCCTCGTTAAAACCCTTACTAGAAAAATGTTGGGAAATGTGCCCTATGTCAATCCATTAGTAATCTTTATGAATACATTTTAGTTAATAAAATAGAGGATTTCATTTGCTGTTTATTATAATTGATTTGCATGTTTACATTATAATAAGATCCATGGGTATTTACAGAAATATCCTAAATGCCCCTAGTCGATTATTATACTGGGAACTATAATGAATTAAGACTAGTGTAAGTCTTGATTGATGATCATACGATGATCATACGTATAGGAATACGAATCAAGATCATGAGTACTTGTTAGGGAACAAAGTACTGGACCGATCCGCTATGAGAACATCATATGGACTAAGTCATAAATGTTTCTCATGATAGGTATATTTTTTCAGTCCTCTAACTTGAGATTACCAGAGACTTCAACATTAGGAATACAATGATTTGACGCAATCAAATATTGTCTTTAACCAGACGATTATAAAGGTTGTGATTGGTTACTGTGTGAATAATGTGGTGAAGTTGTGTAATCAAGATAGAATTTGTCCCTCTCATATAAAGAGAGATATCCAGTGGATCCCTCGATGTGTTAGACTGTTAAAAGGCCTAGTATAAGTGAATTGATATTGATCAATGTCACTTAGATGTTTTCAGTCTACCTAGAAATCGAGACTAGTACGATTGAACATGTTGGATGACAATTCCATGCCTTATGTTTGATCAAAATGATATCGTGTGATAAAAGGATGTTATATACGCTATTGATTAGGTTGTATCGATTTGATATTCGTATAACTTGGGTAGTCATAATGTCTTGCTAGAGGCCGCTTATGACTTATATACCAAAATGTGTTTTGGTACATTGCCAACGTTGTATGAGCCTATTGGGTCGCACACTGAGAATGGTTTTGCGAGATTTTAAGATGGTTTAGAAAAATAAATTTTATATGATAAAATTCATGACAGAAACGTCATTGTAATGTATTACACTTATACTTCCTTAAGTAGGGGTATATGTGTAATTTACTTAACCGTCTATATACAAGGGTTGTATAAATAGACACTTTGAGTTAGAATACAAGTACAAGAAAGATTTAAAAAGGGCCGAAACTCTATTTTCGTTTTAAGAAACGACTTAGAGGTTTTTGGTATGCTCTGGATCGTTTTGGAGAGAAACAAAAGGTTTGGTATTCTCTCGAAGCTAGCACTTCAAATCTCGGCCGTCGTTCGTGTGTGGACTGCTGATAGAGGGCGTTCGTCGTTGGCAACGCCTTAGAGATCGATTAATCTTTAGAAAGGTACATTGCGATTGACGTATGATTAAGTTTTCATAGTTTAAACGTGTTTTAATGGAATCAGATTCGGATCCTATTGGGGTTTTTCTCAAAATTATTTTGTAATCTCCACTGCGCATGAACCCCAAAACCCAACAAAAAACCCTATGGAAAAAAATCCAACAAAGGAAAAGGAGTACATTACTCTCATCATCTTTATGTGGAGTATGATATTGATAGGATTGTCTCATTAAAAAACTTGCTAGAAAAATCCATTGGGATAAAACCATAGCGAAGGGAAAAAGAGTTCAATACACTTATCAATTTTGATATGGAGTATTGTTTGGATTGCCTCATTAAAAACCTTGCTAGAAAAACTCAGTGAGATAAAACCATAGCTAAGGGAAAAAAGTGCAAAACATTAATCAATAACTCATTTTTATTTTCCCCCTCATGTTGACATCAGTGAAACATTTTATTATTTTGCAACATATCTTTGCAAACCAAAACTTACTTTTTTGAGTAAAATAAATTGATAGATGCAAAACTATTTTACTTGAAAATACTTGATTTCTAAATCAAGGTTAAGTTTTATTTTTAAAGAATCGTCCATCTTGAATTCATTTTTCAAGTATTCAAATGTTCTGATGATGTTGTCTAAAACCACACCCAAGAGGGGGGTGAATTGGGTGTATCAAGAAGTTAACGCCCTTTTTAATTTAATTCAATAATTAAGATACTATATGCTCACAAAAGTGCGAATATGGATAATATGCAAGTGAATGGGATAGAAAAGATGGAAAGAGACACGATTTATAGTGGTACGATCTAATGATCTACATCCACTATCTAGCCTCCCCGGTTAGGATTTTTAAATCCCCACTTATATTGCTAACAAGTGATACAACCTCAGCTTACAAGCCTAGAATGCCTAATCACAATTAGGACTTCCTATCTAGCCGCAACTAGGGTTTTTGCCTAGCTTCAACTAGGTATTTCCTTTGACTTAGATTCCACTAAGTCTTACAATCATTCAATTACAACCAATAACTGAAAATAATCAAATACACCTTACAAAGTAAAGTGGCATCAAGTCCAAATACTAGCAAGCCTCCTAGTGCCTAACCACTCTAATACATGCAAGTATGAGAATAAATGAGATGCAAATGTGTCACTGATTTTCACTGATTTGTGCAAGTCTCAAATATGAAATCGTTTCAAAGACTAATGTATTAGTGTAAAACTGATTTCAAAGCCAAGAACAAGAAGTTTAGTAAAAATCAAGTTTAGATGCAACTTTTGTCCAAACCAAATCCTAGGGTTTAATAAAATAAGTTTAAACATAAAACCCAAGATTAGTGTGTTCAAAACACAACAAACGATTTTTCAAGTCAAACAAACAAAGTTATGAAATCTAAGCTCAAGAAAAAGCTAGAACAAGAAGCTTTCTTACAACCCCAATAGGATGACTTGAAAAACTGTTTTGAAGAGGTTGTTGTATACCTTTGGAAGCCTTAAAAGTGCTGGATTTTAGAATGAATGGATAGCCTCAAGAATCTTTTTTGTCTCTTTCACACAAATCAATATTCTTCTTTTTGTAAGTTTGAGCTTTTGTGTGATTTTTCTTGTTAAAACAAAACAATGTTCTTAGTGGTTTTATAGTGTTATACATCTCATTTTATCAGTTTGTGACCATTCTAGGGATATAAGGACCCAGAATTCATCAAGAATTCAAATTAAAGTGTGGTTTTTAGCTTTTTAAAAAAACTGTCAAGAATGCAATTAGCGCGCTAACTCTGCACTTAGCGCGCTAATAACAGTATTAGCGTGCTAACAGCAGGGACCTCAAAATAATTAATTCTGTCCCTTGTGTTAGCGACCCTTATTTGCGTCTGGGACCCTACTAACCCTCATATAATATATTATACATGTTTTTTTGGGTCATTAAGCCTATTTAGGTTGTCCAGATATTTTCACAAATCTCGAAAACGGAGAATTTCGGTTTCATGACATGCGAAGGGCTTTTCTGCAAATGTGCAGTTTTCTTTTCAAAAACATTTCAAAAACCAGTTTTTCTTTTTCAAAAACTTCTACATTGATTTTCAAAAAGCGATATGAGCTTAAACACATAGTTTAACATCGTTTAGACTTATAGACCAAGTCATATTTTAAGTTTCACTAAAGACTTCAAGTAGTCACTTGACATTTGAAAATCAATTTGAAATGCTCGATGTGGATGAACTAATGCATTAGGCTTGCGTAAATAAACTTGTATACCTTACATCAATATTACAACACATAATTTGATCTTTCGTTTTCATTCCCTTTTTGTATGCCGAACCTTGAACTTGTATAGCTTGAATGCTTGAATACCCGTGATGTGATGTTTTGCAACCTTTGACAAAAACTGAAATGCACTTGATATTCATTAGTATATTTTCACCTTGTTTGTTTCCATCAAAATCCTGATCGGAGTTAGAGTGACTAACCACTTAGTCCAACAATCTCCCCCTTTTTGATGATAACAAACAATGTGAACTTGACAAATGTAAAACATAATCCAAGTGTATTTATCGCATTCATGGTTGTTACACATCATATAATTTTTATTTAAATATATAAGTTCAACAACATCTACATTTTCAAGTTCAACCACATTTTCTCCCCCGTTTGATACCATCAAAAAGTGGGGCCAAGCTCCCCCGTATAGAAAGCACAATAGAGAAGAATAGAATCAAGAAGAGAAACAATAAGAGAGAAATACACTCCCCCTCACTTCATGCATATCAATAAACAATAGATGGAAGCTTTACCCATTCGTATACAATGAATCATAAATATCAAGAAATAGCATCATATTAACTCAGAGATACGCAAAAAAATTTCATGATTCAAATAACATAAAAAAAATAGAGGCATAGTTGTGGCATGAAACATGAGTCTACAAAAGAGAAATTGTTCATAAGCATCGTAAGACTAACATCTTAAAGCCTAATGCTCACCTAACAATAAAATCTCTATACACTTCTCCAGGATGACGATGGCCGACTCGCTGAGCCAGAAGCATGACCATCGCAAGCTGGCTCAAATGGTAGCAACTCTGTCTCGATGCAACGTAACCACGTGTCGAAGGAAGTGAACGACTCAGTCATATATGCATGCAGGTATCCCACCTGTGCAGAGTATGCTGATGATGGAGACATCTCTGGTGGAGGGGTGAAGCCGCTGAACGTCGAAGGAGGTGGAGGCTGCATCGTCGGATGGTGCGACTGCTGCGGTGCGGCCGTAAACTCTTGATGAGCTTCATCATCGCCATCATCACC
Source organism: Stephania japonica (assembly GCA_039657345.1). NCBI lineage: Eukaryota > Viridiplantae > Streptophyta > Magnoliopsida > Ranunculales > Menispermaceae > Stephania > Stephania japonica. The sequence goes on along the minus strand of CM077562.1, from coordinate 21,154,707 downwards.
ATCATTGCCATCACCACCATCATTGCCATCATCGTCGTGAGAAAAAGTGTAGCTGTATTCCAAATATTCCGGCGCATCAAAAAAAGCAACTGGAGAGTCTATAGGTAGTGGAGACTCATAGCCGCCGTAGTACTGACCATCCGGGATTGCATCTTCCCGTGTCCACGTCTGCCTCTCACGAATGTAGCGACACTTCATGGCCTTCAAAGTGGCCATGTCGATGGTTTCATAGACAGTAAGGGGACGACCACCTAAGGCGAGATCCACCTGGGCGGACTCCAAGTAGGATCTGATAATGGGTGCATAGGGAAAATGACGACTTGAGCTACACGTGCTCGTCATATATCCAATAATGACATGGGGCAGGCTGAGGGGGATCATGCGAATCAGGTGCCCAAGAACAAATATGTCGAGGAGAGTGACATAGTTTTTACTACCACCTCACGGAAGAATGACTTTGTGAAGTACTTTATGAAGGAAATGAGGTATAAGTTTGAAGTCAGTGTCCGTTATACCAGTTGGATATACAGTTAAAGTTATTTTTGTCCGCAAGAAGGAATTGAGTAATTCAAGACGATCAATGGGCCAATTGAGAAATTTGCACACAACCGTAGTGGTAGGAGGGTGCAAAAGGAGTTGAAGCCGTTGAGCGAGATTTTCAGGTGTAATCTCAATGGACCGGCTACCAACAGATGATCTTAGAACAAAATGGTTCGTAGTTTAAAGATTTGAAAAGAAAACTCGAACCAAGGGGAGATTATAGTTAGCGTTGTAGGCACAGAAAGTGGTCCATCCTGCCCTATTGAAAATCTCCTGAATTGGGAGATGAGCCTTATCAAAAAAGGCAAAGTCAACAATGGCGGGCCTTAGAATTTTGGCATCCGTTAGCCGTGGAGCCACCGACTCTAGGATTGATGTGGACTCATGAACGGACTTTGCATGACCCTCACGTCATGGGGCATTTGCTGGGGCTGGGACGGGCGGACTGTGGTTAGAGGAGTGTGTGGATTCGGACTCACTACTTGATGACGAGGATTGAACAACGTGACGGATAGTGGGACGATGAGAGGACATGGCTAGGGTAGGATGAGAAGTGGTGGGGCGGTTTGACGGGAAGTGGTGAGGGCGGCCGAACGGGAAGAGGGACAAGCGAAGGTTCGACGAGTCGACATTAGGTTAATGAAGAAACAAGGGCTTAACAACCAAATTGGGAAGAAATTGATAAAGAGAGTAAGGAATGTTACCTTGTGGGAGGAGAGATCAAGGTGGAGTCGTCGAGAGGAGAGGAGAGATGTGTGGAGTCAACGAGAGGAAAGGGAAGAGGTGTAGAATGAAGTTTTAGGGCATAGAAAAAGGAATTTATAATGTCTGGCTCAATGATAGTAGCGCACTAATTACAGAATTAGCGCTCTTATGGGTTGATTAGTGATTTAGGCCAGAACACAATTAGCGCACTAATGACTGTTATTAGCACGCTAATTTCCCTCTAGAAATTTTGGACAAATTTTTTTGAGTTTTTGAAATACAACTCCGATTCACCTTAAACTTCATGGACACTTTACTAACACCATATAAAAAGGTTCGGAACATGTAAAACATATGTAGAAGGTTCGATTCACTAGACATGCTTAACTCACGCAGAATCTTAGAAAATTGATCTCTAGGCAAAGGCTTGGTGAAGATATCAACTAGTTAATCCTCTGTTGGCACATGGATGAGTTTAACATCGCCCTTTTGGACGTGATCACGGAGAAAATGGTGCCTAATCTCAATGTGTTTTGTGCGAGAATGTAACACTGATTTTTTTGATATGTTAATTGCGCTTATGTTATCATAATAAATTTCAGCACAACCAACTAGAATTTGATAATCCTCAAGTTATTATTTCATGTATAGAACTTGAGTACAACAACTCTCGGCAGCCACATATTCGGCTTCCGGTGTAGACAAAGCAACGAAATTTTGCTTTTTGCTAAACCATGATATAAGTGAATTTCCTAGCAAATGAAAAAATCCGGAAGTGCTTTTCCTATCAACTAGACTTCCTGCATAATCAGAATCAACAAAACTTCGGAGTTCGAAACTTTTAGTTTTGTTGAACCACAATCCTAAGTCTTGTGTTCCACTTAGATATCAAAATATGCGCTTTACATATTTTAAGTGTGACTCCTTAGGATCGGATTGAAATCTAGCACATAAGCACACACTAAACATAATGTCAGGTCTATTAGCGGTCAAATATAGGAGACTACCTATCATTTCATGGTAAAGTTTAGGATCTATGGATTTTCCTAGTTGGTCTTTGTCCATTTTGATGGTGGAGCTACTAGGAGTGTCACATGCTTTCAGATTTTTTAATTTGAACTTCTTTAGTATGTCTCTCACATACTTTGCTTGATTTATAAAAATGTCATGTATGGATTGCTTTATTTGAAAGCTTAGAAAGTATGTTAGTTCACCCATCATGCTCATTTCAAATTCATTTGTCATTAATGATGAGAATTCGTTCCATAGACGTGTGTTGGATGACCCAAAGATGATATCATCAACATAAATTTGAACAAGTAACATATCATGTTTTTTTTATCAAAATGAATAAAGTAGGATCTAGCGTTCCTTTCTTGAATCCCTTTTCAAGTAGAAATGCACTAAGTCTGTCATACCAAGCTCTAGGAGCTTGTCTTAGTCCATACAAGGCTTTTTGAAGATGATAGACATGATTTGGATAGTCATGATTTTCAAAACTCGGTGGTTATTCTATATATACCTCTTCATTGATGAAGCCATTTAAGAATGCGTTTTTAACATCCATTTGGTATACTAAAAATCCATTATAGTAAGCATAAGCAAGCAACATTCGAATTGCCTCTAATCTTGCTACGGGTGCAAAGGCTTCCTCATAATCAATTCTTTCTTCTTGATTGTAGCCTTGTGTAACCAACCGAGCCTTGTTTCTTACAATTTCACCCTTCTCATTCTTTTTGTTTCTAAAAACCCATTTGGTGCCTATAATAGTAAGGTCTTTAGGTCTAGGTACTAGTGTCCATACCTTATTCCTAATGAAGTGACTTAGCTCTTCTTGCATAGCCATTACCCAAAACTCATCTCCTAAGGCATCATCTATCTTAGTGGGCAAGGTTTGTAATACAAAAGCTATGTGTCCCTCCTCTCGATATAACGTTAACCTAGTGATTATTCCCTTATTTGGATCACCTATGATTTGTTAGGAGGAATGGCCAATAAAAAGTCTTGAATTCTTAGGTGCACTTGTTTCAGATTCTTTGCTTACCTCGACCTCTTGACTATTTGACGTTTGTCCTAGGGTGTCATCATCTTCATCATCAATCCTTAATTTTTTCAAGTTATGCATCATCTTTACTTTAGGATCTATTTCATCAAATTTCACATGGATAGACTCTTCTATGGTTTTGGTTAATCTATTAAACACCCGATATGCTTTGCTATGCATAGAGTAGCCTAGGAAAATGCATACCTTTGACTTTGGGTCAAATTTGTCCAAATGATCCTTATCATTTAGAATATAGCAAGGGCAACCGAACACCTTAAAATAACTTATGTTGGATTTTTGGCCTTTCCATAGTTCATAAAGAGTCTTTTTCACTTGCTTTCGAACATTTACTCTATTTACAACATAACATGCTGTGTTAATGGCTTCGGCCCAAAAATGCTTAACTATGTTGTACTCATTTAGCATAGTCCTACACATCTCTTGGAGTGTCCTATTTTTTCTTTCAACAACTCCATTTTGTTAGGGTGTTCTAGGAGAGGATAGTTGGTGTGTATATCCTTGTTTAGCACAGAAATCCTCCAAGTTCCTATTTACAAACTCCCCACCTCTATCACTTTTAATTATGGTGATCTTGTGTCCCTTTTCATTCTCAACCAAAGCACAAAATTTTACAAACACATCAAACACTTCATGCTTATGAGATAGAAAATACACCCATGTATACCTAGTAAAATCATCAACAATGACAAAACAATACGATTTACCCCCTAGGCTTTGTGTTTGGGTGGGTCCGAACAAATTCATGTGGATAAGTTCTAATGTTCGAGTCACGTCACTTGTTACTTTCGTCTTAAATGACGATTTCACTTGCTTACCAAGGATATAAGGTTCACATTCCTTGTCTTTCTTAAAAGTACATTTGGGTAGGCCCTTTATGAGATCATGCTTGGTTAATTTTGACAAGTATTCTATGCTAAAATGTCCTAATCTACGGTGCCACAACCATGCATCACATTCACTTTGTGCACTCAAACATGAAACATTTTGCATATTCATCTCATCAAAGTCAATGGCATAAAAATTTTTATCTCTATATGCAACAAATAGTGTTTTATGCTTCTCATTCCTAACGATGCATTTGGATGATTCAAACATCACATAAAATCCTTTGTCATATAATTGACTAATACTAAGCAAATTATATTTCAAATCATCAACAAGATAAACATTAAAAATGGAGAGTAAATTGTTACCGATGGTTCCAAGACCAATAACTTTTCCTTTGTTGTTGTCTCCAAATGTAACCTTTCCTCTATCATGCCGTTTTAGTTCAATAAATTGATGTGCATCTCCGGTCATGTGTCTTGAGTACCCACTATCTAAGTACCATGGGGTGCTCTTCCTCGTATCCTACACAATGGGAAACACACTAGATTTTGGTACCCAAACACCTTTGGGTCCGAGAAAGTTAGTGTCATAAACATTTTTAACTACCTATGCTAGTCTACTCACTTTGACCTTTTGTAAGGCACATTTCCCAACCACATGAGACCTATTGCACTTTGAGCATCTACGGTCATCATCGAGCAATTTCTTGTAACTTAACAAGTTTGCTCCATAGCCTATTCCTCTTTTGTTGAGTGCACGTCGTTATGCTCCAAACATCATGTCAAACATTTCTCTACCATTGATGAACTTATGCACCGTGCTAGTCAAGTCCTCTACTTCCTTGACTAAAGCATCTCTCTCCTCTAGGACTTCATTCAAGTCACTTTGGAGATCATTAATGGTCTCATTTTGTGACTCTATTTCACTAATTGCTATGGTCAAGCTCTTTTTGAGTTGTTTGGTCTTTTTGACCTCCTTTTCCAACTCTTTCCTAAGTTCATCAAGGTTTGGAATATCATCTAAATCATTAACATCATCTAAGTTAAAAGAGTTAGAATTTACCTCATCTTGTGCCAAGAGACAAAGTATTGCTTTCTCGCTCTCCGATTCGGATTCCGAACCTGATGAGGATGAATCATCCCAAGTTGCCTTGAAGCTCTTCTTTCCTTTCTTCTTGTCCAACACCTTCTTGGACTTGCAATCCGCCTTGATGTGACCGAATTTGCCACACCCGAAGCATATGGTCTCATTTGACTTTCCTTCCTTGCTTCCACTTCTAAATTTTTTCTTATACTTGTGATGCAGCAGAGATCTTCTAAACTAGTTGAACGAATCCATAAACAACTCAATCTAGGACAGAACTTAAGCCAAAGTTCGAAAATTCTTTTATTTCAGCCAAAACTACGAATTACACCCAATAGATCGCTTAAATAGCGAAACCCTAAAATTTGCCAAAAATAGTAAAAAGTCCAAAAAGCCCTAAACTGAAAACTAGACGAAAAATAGAAACAAATGCTGTAAACGGCAATAAAAATGGAAATTCCTAATGAAAGTTATAAGCGAAAAAAAACTTTCCTAAAATAGCAAAATTGCCATTACTGAAGGCGAAACGATGGAATTTCGTCGAAAAACGTCGTAATCACGGCATATCAGTGAGTTGTGATCTCCACGCCATTTCCAATAAGCCCATGCCCCCGGAATGCCAAAAATCAAACGCCCAAACTTCGCCTTACTAAAATGCCATCCTACCATATCTTTCCATCATATTTTTCAAAAAATTTACAAGCTAATTCTTGGACTTCATCAACTTGTCTCGTTTGTACATGGCCTTGTTAAGCTTTCTTGAGAGCATAGCTACTTCCTCTTCAAGATCATTATCGTCACAAGATTTTTTATTTTCAATGATCTCTACTGATACAACCGGGGAGCTATTTGCCTTTGAAGCAATCTCTTTTCTTGAACTCTTTGTTCCTCCACTTAATGCTTCCAATCTAGTGCGGTCTTTAAGTTCGAATTCATGGACAGTTAGCTCTCCACACAATGCATCAAATGTATAGTCTCCAAGATTTTGTGCCGATTGGATAGCATACTTCTTAGCATCCCATTCCTTAGGCAAGCCTCTAAGGAACTTGTACACCAAAGTCTCTTGATCATAGTTCTTTCCAAGATTTTTGATCTCATTCAATAATTTAGTAAACTGAGTGATGGCGGTGGCTATGTTTTCATCGAATCCAACTCGGAAGGTTTCATAGTGCTCCTCAAGAATTCTCAACTTAGTCTTCTTCACTTGCATGGTACTTTCATAGTGTACCTCAAGTTTCTCCCACACTTCCTTGGCCGTTTGACAAGCGATAACTCAGTTAAATTCATTCTCACTTAATGCACAAAACAAGTGATTTATGGCTTGATCATTTGAGAGCTCAATCTTGATCTCCTCGGAGGTGTACTCTTTCAAAGTCTTGTCCAGTGGTGTGTAGCCATTTTTAATTGCATCCCACAAAAATCTATTTTATGCTCTAATATAAAACTTCATTCTCACTTTCCAATGAGTATAGTTGGTTCCATCAAAATACGGAGGCCTACTCGAGGAGTTGCCTTCCCTAAGACGAGTCGGATTTAGAGTTTGCATCCTTGCACAAAAACACTCAAAGATACGTTAGTAATATTTTGAGCAATAACCCGCTCTGGTACCAATTGAAACCTTACCCAAGAGGGGGTGAATTGGGTGTATCAAGAAGTTAACGTCCTTTTTAATTTAATTCAATAATTAAGATACTATATGCTCATCAAAGTGCGAATATGGATGATATGCAAGTGAATGGGATAGAAGAGATGGAAAAAGACACACGATTTATAGTGGTTCGATCCAATGATCTACATCGACTACCTAACCTCCCCGGTTAGAATTTTTAAACCCCCACTTATAATGCTAACAAGTGATACAACCTAAGCTTACAAGCCTAGAATGCCTAATCAAAATTAGGACTTCCGACCTAGCCGCAAGTAGGATTTTTGTCTAGCCTCAACTAGGTCTTCCCTTTGACTTAGATTCCACTAAGTCTTACAATCATTCAATTACAACCAATAATTGAAAAATAATCAAATACACCTTACAAAGTATAGTGGCATCAAGTTCAAATACTAGCAAGCCTCCTAGAGCCTAACCACTCTAATAATGCATGTAAGTATGAGAATAAATGAGATGCAAATGTGTCACTGATTTGTGCAAGTCTCAAATATGAAATCGTTTCAAAGACTAATGTATTAGTGCAAAACTGATTTCAAAGCCAAGAACAAGAAGTTTAGTAAAAATCAAGTTTATATGCAACTTTTGTATAAACCAAATCCTATGGTTTAATAAAATAAGTTTAAACATAAAACCCAAGATTAGTCTATTCAAAAACACAACAAACGATTTTGTAAGTCAAACAAACAAAGTTATGAAATCTAAGTGCAAGAAAAAACTAGAACAAGAAGCTTTCTTACAACCCCAATAGGATGACTTGAAAAACTGTTTTGAAGAGGTTGTTATACACTTTTGGAAGCCTCAAAAGTGCTGAATTTTAGAATGAATGGACAGCCTCAAGAATCTTCTTTGTCTCTTTCACACAAATCAATATTCTCCTTTTTGTAAGTTTGAGCTTTTGTATGGTTTTTCTTGTTAAAACAAAACAATGTTCTTAGTGTTTTTATAGTGTTACACATCTCATTTTATCAGTTTGTGACCGTTCTAGAGATTCAAGGGCCCAGAATTCATCAAGAATTCAAATTAAAGTGCATTTTTCAGCTTTTTAAAAAAGCTGTCAGGAATGCAATTAGCACGCTAATGTTGAGACATAGCGCGCTAACTGCAGGGACCTCAAAATAATTAATTCTGTCCCTTGTGTCAGCGACCCTTATTCGCATCTGGGACTCTACTAACCCTCATATAACATATTATACATGTTTGTTATGGGTCATTAAACCTATTTAGGTGGTCTGGATATTTTCACAAATCTCGAAAACGAAGAATTTCGGTTTCATGACATACGAGGGGCTTTTCTGTAAATGTGCAGTTTTCTTTTCAAAAACATTTCAAAAACCAATTTTTCTTTTTCGAAAACTTCTACAATGATTTTCAAAAAGCGATGTGAGCTTAAACACATAGTTTAACATCGTTTAGACTTATAGACAAAGTCATGTTTTAAGTTTCACTAAAAACTTCAAGTAGTCACTTGACATTTGAAAATCAATTTGAAATGCTCGATGTGCATGAACTAATGCATTAGGCTTACATAAATAAACTTGTATACCTTACATCAATGTTACAATACATAATTTGATCTTTCGTCTTCATTCCCTTTTTGTATGTCGAACCTTGAACTTGTATAGCTTGAATGCTTAAATACCCGTAATGTGATGTTTTGTAATCTTTGACAAAAATTGAAATGCACTTGATATTCATTAGTATATTTTTACCTTGTTTGTTTCCATCAAAATCTCGATCAGAGTTAGAGTGACTAACCACTTAGTCCAACAGTTGTCGTGGTTTCCCACTATATTTAAATCATCAATATACACAACAATAATCACAAATCTTGTTGATGATCTTTTAATGGAGACACATGTACAAAATAAATTATTTACATATCCTTCTTTAAGTAAATAATCATTAAGACATTTGTACGACATTCGACTGGATTGTTTCAATCCATACAAAGACCTTTGTAATTTCATAGAGTGCATGTTATGAGGTTTTGATTTTATTTCATCAGATATTTCAAATCCTTCAGGAATTTTTATATATATCTCACTGTCTAGCGATCCGTATAAATATGTTGTAACGTCATCTATAATATGCATATCTAGGCCTTCAGAAACTGCAAGGCTTATCAAGAATAGAAATGTGATTGCATCTATAATAGGAGAATATGTTTCCTCATAATCAATGCCATATCTTTGTGAGAAACCTTGAGCTACAAGTGTTGCTTTGTGACTTGTAATCTCATTTTTTCATTTATCTTTCATACAAATACCCATTTATCTCTAACAGGCTTTAAGCCATTTGGCGTTTGAACAATTGGTCCAAAAATACCTCGCTTCTTCAATGAGTCTAGCTCTGCTTGGATAGCCTCTTACCATTTTTGCCAATCAGGTCTTCTTCGACATTCATCCACTGATCGTGGTGCTGGATCATTATCATTTTCACATATATCATAAGACACAGTGAAAGCAAAGATATCATTAGGAACAATATTATTTTGATCTCAAATCTTACCAGAGTTCAAATAATTTATTAAGATTTTATTATTTTCATATTTTCCCTCTTTTTCAAGAGGTAATTATTCCTTATCAGAGTCAACTTGTTCTGATAAGTCCTTATCAAAGGATTCTTGTGCTTTCTCGGGAGTATTTTGATTTTGATTTATTTTTACTCCAGTTTTCCTCTTTCGAGGAACTGAATCCTTTAAACCAATTGGCCTTTCGCGCTTTAAGCATTTTGTTGGTTTTGTGCATTTTGCTGCACAGTAACATCAATTCTTGCAGGAGTATTTACAACTGGGATGTGTGATTTTGTCACTCTTTTTGAGTCAGTAAATGTATCAGGTAATTGATCTACAATTGGTTTCAAATGAATGATCCTTTGAATTTCAAGTTTGCATTGATTTGTGCGTGGATCATAATGTGATAAAGTCGATGCATTCCAAGTAATTTCGTGCCATTTCTTTTGAACAGACTTTTTATCTCCCCCTAATGGTGGGAAAATTGCTTCATTTAAGTGACAATTAGCAAAACGTGCAGTAAATAAATCCCCTGTTATGGGCTCAAGGTATCTTATAATAGACGATGAGTTAAATCCAACATAAATCCCAAGTTTTCATTGTAGCCCATCTTTGTTCTATTAGGAGGTGGTATGGAAACATACACTGCACAACAAAAAATTTAGTTGTTGACCTAAAATACGTTGCACTGGGAAATGTTCATAGTATGCAGTAGGACTATAACGAATGATAGATGCCACATGAAGGATTGCATGTCCCCAAACTGAAGTTGTAACTTATTTTTCATGATTAATAGTCTTGCAATTAGTTGAATGTGTTTGATCAAAGATTCTGCTAAACCATTCTGGGTATACACATGAGGAACAAAATGCTCAATGGTAATTCCTATAGACATGCAATAATCTCTAAAAGCTTGAGATTGAAATTCTCCAGCATTATCAAGACAAATGGTCTTGATTGGGTTGTCAGGGAATTGTGCTCTTAACTTTATGATTTGAGCTAAAAGTCTAGCAAATGCAACATTATGGGTCGAAAACAAACAAACATGTGACCACCTAGTTGAGGCATCTATCAAAACCATGAAATACCTAAATGACCCACAGTGAGAAAAAATATATCCATATGTCTCCCTGAATACGTTCTAAGAAAACTGGAGATTCCACAACAATTTTACTTCGAAATGGTTTAACTATTAATTTACCTTGAGAATAATTAGTACAATTATAATCACCAGCTGATAAAATCTTTTAGTTCCACAATTGATGTCCACATGAATTTTCAATATTATTCGTGCAATTGATGATCAAATCTATCAGTTCATCTTATGAATGCCATTAGATCATATGACGATATTTATTTCATTAATATGCCTTTTCAAATAAAATTCAGAAGGTAATTCTGGGAATTTAAATTCTCAGATGAAATAAATCATGCTAAATAACTTCTAGATAAGGCATTGACAACATTGTAGTTGTACCAGATATTGCATAAACATTAGTAAGTTTAAATTCGATAAATACTCTTTATATTACAATGTACATGTAGTATAATAAGCAAGACATGCATTATTCGCCTTTATTTAGCTCATAATTTGAGCACATCTTAATGTGTCAATTTTATTGAGCTACTTTCAATAGTAAATTCATAATTTTGCCTTGATTTTGAAGGCATAATAGAAGGTCACAAAAATATTTGGGTATATGTATGACAATATTTAGGCAAAATAGCCTTTTATATGTGACAAAAAAAATGTCACAATCATGATCGCTTATTGTCAATAATAATTTACCCTTTCTAGTGGTGCACCACTTTTTATTCCGATTATCAATGGAATTGTTAATATGACTTTTACCATATCTTCACCTTTTCCACATCCATAAATTTGTTATTGCGACCATGGTCGTTATATGCAACATATACTTCTTAATTTGAAGCTAAACAAATTGGACAAGAGTGATATTATATTTATAATATCTCATTATTTTACTCAGCTACCACGAGACAAAGATTCAATCCATAATTAATATTTAATGGATTGACGTGCGCGCTCGATAATTTGTGACAGTAATACATCAAAAAGAGCCACATGACCTTTATTTGTCTCATCAATCATATTTCTACATAGCCTCAATATAGAGAAAATTAAAATTGCAAAATAATAAATGATATTTAGCTGATATAAATTTTGTAGTGTGAGACCCAACCTCTCATTTTGAGCCTTTTGGAGCATCACTAATTTTGGCCTTGATATAGATAGCTCCGTGAGGTGAAATGATAATATAAAGTGAAATATTCACTTTTCAAATCTCTAAAGAGTCTAAAGAGTTATTTGACGAATAAATATTTATATGCATAGCCTTGCATAGATTTTTATATATAACTTGAGCATCCCGTTGCCTTGACAAGTAATTATTATTGTCAATATTATTAAGGCAATTAATTCAATCAAGTATAATAAAAGTAAAGACATCATAAATATTTTTCTAATTTTTATGTAAAATATATGATTAAATGAATGCTCATAACTTGATTATTTTATACACAAAATATATTATTTGTATGAGTTGTTGGGACAACCTCCAGTTTGGGTGGCGAGATAAAAGTCTACTTAACAACCATACGACCTTGAATGGGATAACCCGTTTCCCTTTCAATGTTTAACTTTACCGAGGATAAGACTTACCCACTATCAACTGAAACTTATAATATTATTTGTATTATAAAACTCAAGAATATAGCATAACTAATCGTCTATAGTATAGCGAGAAAAATAGTTATGCTACATATTGACTTTTGATTTGTGATGTAGAAGATCGTCCAAGACGCTACTACAGAGAATACTTTCGTAGTCGGTGACGTTATAATATAAAATGTATGAATTAAGTTATAAATTAAATAAAACTCAAAATGAACATTTCATGTATTCTTAGAAATTGTAGCATGTAATTAAATGTATATACATTATTCCCAACACCCATAAAATATTTATGCGGCGTTTATTGTAATAATGGGAAAGAATTCAATAGTCTCCTATCTTTTAGGAAACTTAACCATTGTGTAACGTTTTATTCCATAATAAATACTTTCAGAACTGTTAAATGCATTTATTCTTAAGAAAATTATTCATCTTCCTCAATTAATATTAAGAAAACATCAACAAAATTGAGAAGCCAATACCAATATATCATCACCTACACACTGGATCCCCATATTAATTTGAACAATGAAAATTATTTTTCAGTAACTTGAGATTTGTTGTATGGCTAAAAATATGGGCCATATTAAGGCCAAAATGAGTCGATGGGAGCAGTCCCCAACAAAATACATGTTTGATTGGCGTGTTTTCATGTTGGGTTTCAACTTTCAAGAAATTGAGGACCAAACCAACCATAGATATTCATGGTTATCTTAAGAAATTGACAAACACAAACACATAAGAAACCATAAAATCAAAAATGACATTTTTGTTACCTTCAAATCTTTGTTACCAAGACAATGACCTCCTTCCAAGCTTTGTCTCCTTCGAAGCTTTGTGTATCTTTGATTAGACCTCCTTGTTGAGAGCACCATCGTGTTGATGATGTGCTGTAAAATTACTTTAAACAAAGCTAGGAAAGGTAAATATAAAGAACTAGAAATTGAATAAGAGAAGAGATAGGGGAGAAATAGAGAAAAGTTTCATTCCAATATAATATCATTACATAAACTCTTTATATAGGCCCTTGGTAAGACCAAAGGGCACAAGTTACATTTCAATACAATTACATGAATAAATAGCATTAAGACAAAGTAATTATATGAATTAATTTGGGTGTTACATCATGTAAAGAGTTGGAATAGTAATAGGTGGAATACGTAAAGTTGTCAATCCACATCATTTAAAACAAAAAAATAATATTTTTATGAAATAATTAGAAATTGGTGAATTCTATAAAAAAATGAAATATTAAAAAAATTTGGGAAACTTTGGGGGTTATCCTAGAGTTGTTTATTGATTGGGGATTCAAACCATTAACAGGTAATTTGGGGAACCGAGCAAAGGGTTAGGATCGCAGGAATGTGACGGGTACGCGACGTACTAGGTAGGTTAGTAAGCCATTAAGAAAATATCATGTGATTTTAAATCCTCTATTGATTTTGATTGTTGAATTGATCTCACGCTTGGAATTCCATTCTATTATTTGGTTGTGTGCTCTTGGCGCAAGTGTGCGTCAAAGTACTCGGCCCTGCACTAATGGAGCAACGTGGACACTTTTGTACAGGAGTTTGAGACCACGCATAGTGATCATGTCACACCAAGTACTGGGGTTTATGTCCCCCATCATGGTTATGCCTTCACTTGTGTTGATGCCCGGGGAGAACTCGCGAGATCTTTGCCATTATGCCATGATGTAGATCACTTATTGGTCTCTTTTGATTCTTGGAACACGCAAATTTTGATTGCTATCTATTAGTCTGATTATCATGCACTTTAAGTTATTTCCTGTCTTTCAACTTCCCCATGATTCTTGGACTGCCTTGTTGTTTTATTTGTGAATTATTGTTATATTTTTTTGGCATTACTTTCAATTTCTCTCAGTTACTCACCGTTTAGTTTGTGACGGTGAGTGTAGATAGAACAGGCAGCGGTAAGGGAAAGGGATCGATGATAGGTGACTTCCTCTAAGCGCTCATCGGGGACAATTTCTTTCCTTGCTGCATAGTATGTAATTATTTTTATTTGCATATGTTGTTTTGAAACATTATGGATAGAATTGGGTTGTGAGACTTAGATATCATGTATATGCCCCCATCATATTATAGTCACCAGGCTTTACATGTTTATCTTGTATTCAGGGTTCCACATTTATTAGAAATTTCTAATTTCCCTTTGAGTTATAGAATGATTATAGTTGAACTCCGTTGCATATAGATCTAATAAATTATATAATCTAATAACTCATATTTTGGACGGTAAATGAATGAATTGAGGCTGACTAGGCGCGTATAGACTCACTGAGTATCGACTCGAGAGCTTATGTGGGTCTAGGCCGGGCATTCCCAATTGATTCAAAAATTAGGGCCGTCACATAACTAGTGGACTACGATTGTGAGAACCAGATGAGTGCCAAGGGACTGGATAGAGTTCAAAACCCAGTTCAACATGAAATACTTCCCTGCCATCGTGATGAGAGCCAAAAGGAATGAGTTCACTTCCCTGAGACAGTTAGCGGATGAGTCTTTCATGGAGTACATGGGATGGTTTATGCGGTTGTTATCATATGCGGGTAGATCAGTTAGCACGGAGGCATGCCGGATGCACTACTTTATCTAGGGTCTTTTACCTGAGATCGGAGGTGAGGTCATCACGACGTAGCCAGGAACGTAGTATAGTGCTTATGAGCGGAGCTTGGCTAGGGAAAGTTATTTGAGTACTCACTTGAAGGAAATTGAGCCTGATTAGCTGAGATGCAGTCAAAGTACTGATCAGCCTGAGATGCAGTCAGAGTACTGATCAGCTGAGATGCAATTAGAGCACTGATCAGAGGGATAAGACAGGAAACAAATGAGGGATCCGAACGACGATGGTAGTTCTCGAAGGCGGAGTGTATGTTTCCAGTGCAGACAGCCGAGACATTTTCAGAATTGATGTCCAGATTTGTACGAGGACCAGCAGAAGGACAATCTGCCTCAGGCCATTGAGGATGTGCATATGGCGATTGAGCCGCAGTTAACGGTGGTTCATGATCCTAGCAGAGGTAAGAGATTTCTCCTTGTTGTCATTACATCATGCGTGGATGATTTTCATTTGAAGCTTTAGGTGTTGATTGCTATGCCAGACTTCACATGATGGAGTTAGTATTGATACCTGCTAGAGTAGCCACGTTGAGACTTAGCAAAGTTGTCTAGGATGAGACATACCTAACTTTAATTAGAGTCTGAAAGAAGTGGTAGGCTTGGGCACAATGGATTGCCAAACCTAGCCACGAGTACAACCTAAAGAGATGCAGGACTAGATTGGTTATGATTTATCTTAAGATATATGGATACGCTGTATTCATGACGGTGGTGGTTGCAACTTCGTCAAACATATCTACTGTTTGGGTATAGATGAACTTGCATTGAAACACGAGTGGGTTGGGAGGTCATCATGAGTATGGCGTGCGAACCGCGATCGTAGCGTCATATGTCGTGATTATTTGACTCGTGTTGTGGTAGTGGACGATGTCTGCAACGAGGTCATTGGCATTCCTACCATATTGGGAAACGAGAGCGATTTTGAGAGCTCGTAATCAAATTAGGCTATTTGAAGTGGTTGCAACCGGCAATCTGAAGACTGAGATGGTATCAAGCTGTTCGAAGTGGCAGAGACCCACAGTTTGTAAGTTGTGGAGAAAAGAGTTGTTTGAAGTGATCCAGAGGGATCCACAATTAATGGAATGAGACGTTGTGCTATCTGAAGAGACTTTCGTAAGAGTCCATAGTTGGTCATAGCCTATTGAGCTGCTTAAAGTGACTTTGCATCGATCCGTAGTTCAACAGTGAAAAGCGAGCTTTCTGAAGTGACTTTGAGAGAGTCCGCAATTCGGTGAAGAGAGAACTGTTTGAAGTGACTCTGGGAGAGTCCGCAGTTCAATGTGAATAATCTAAGCTATCTGAAGTGGCTGGGAGCCTGTAGTTTGGATGAGCTGTCTGCAGCGACTCAGGGATAGTTCGTAGTTCGAAATGAATGATCCAAGCTGTCTAGAGTGGCAATGAGCCTGCAGTTTAAATGAGATGTGAAAGTGCGTTAATTCCCCTTATATACTCAAGATTGAGCTAATTTCGAGGATGAAATTTCCTGTTAATTGGGGAGACTGTAACGACCTGAAAAATTTGGCTATTTGTGAATGATGACGTGTACTATGAATTTATACTCGTATTTGAGTGACCGGACAGTTAAGTCGGTATAGGAGTAGAAAAATTGGCTGAGTGGGCATAGATAGATGGGTACGGGTACACGGGGCTTTAAAACATTGAAAATGTTAATAAATATGCCAATTGAAATGATAATTGATTCGATTGACGACGAGAGAGCATCAACAAGACCAAAACACGCGACTCGCGAGTCGTGGTTTGTTTGGAGTGCAAGAACGTGAGAACAGACTAGAGAGTTGGTTAGTTAAGAGGTGAGCGTGTCACCTAGTGGGGTCACATTGAGAGAGTTAGCATGGGTGGACAGCTACAAGGGGTTAGTTGGACCAACCTCGAGATGCGTGTATATGTGTTGATGAGGAGTGGGCCTATATAAGGACCTACCCCACATGTGCCTCTCATTTCTCTCCTTCTCTCCTCTCAAAACTTGGTGAGCAAGAAAGTGAGGGGACAACCATTAAAGGGTTGTTTAACCTATTGAAGGGTCGCTAGAGTTGCAGGAACTTGCAGAAAAAGGTGAGATCTCCTCTTTCTTTGTAATTCTTTATGATCCTACGAGTTGTTTATTGATGGCTTGCATCACGATGAGCATGGGGTTCTTACTGAAGACAAATTTGGTGTACCGCCAGTGTCTCGGCAACCCCAGCGCAATCAACACATGACATCGATGCCGGTGTTGCTGTTTTGACAATGTTTTATCTATTTCAATAGTTTTTCGATTGTTTTAAGGTAGATTTGTCATTTCGAAGGCAAAGGCGCAGAGTGCGACGACGTAAGGCAAAGGCGCGGAGTGCGACGACGTAAGCTGGTGATTGAAAACCCCAGTAGGACCAATCTGGTCTGGCGCCGTAACTGGCGCCATGGGCAGAATGTTCCATCACACCACGAACAGAGGAGTGTATATATACTGTTTATCAGTTTCGCCGCAAAGACATTTTTAAGAGTTTGGTAGTTCACGACGTGTGTTTTTTTGTATGTGTAAGTGCCTACACCTCCGAGACGTTGTGTCTCTATAACATGATCCGCGGCGTGAGAGTTTTCGTTTTAAGATCACACCGTGAAGGATGCGTTCTGTGTTTAGTCTTATAGCGTTGTTTTTTCTCTTCTGTCGATTTGGCCGCGAAGACATTGCCCACTATTGGGTCTTACGGTGTGGTGTACATACATGAAAGTTTCGAGTGGTATGTGAAAGATGTTTTTTACAGAATGAAAGCACGACGTGCTTTGGGTATATGTGTTTGTGTGTGCGTTGTGAGGAAGTTTTCCTTGAAAAAGGTATTACGGCGTGATATGTATACGAAATGTGTTTCAACGCACACTGTAGAGGAGTTTTCAACTTAAACATTCATGAGTGGGTGTGTGCAAGTTTTGTGTGCGTCTTTTCACACCGTGGGCACGCAGTGGCCCATGGGCCTCGCCACGTGACCCACAAACGTCCAGCCAGAAGAAAAAAAAATTAAACTTTCCAAACTGATTTTAACTGAGGGTTTTGGGTAACTTTAGAAGTTTACATTAAGTTATATAATTAACCATAAACCCATTATTTAGGGGTTCAAACCATTAACAGGTAGTTTGGAAACCCAAACAAAAGGGTTAGGATCGCAAGAGCGTGACTGGTACGCAACGTACCAGGTAAGTTAGTAAGCCAGTAAAAAAATACCATGTGATTCCATGTCCTGATGTTGTTGTGATTGTTGAATTGATCTCATGCTTGGCATTCCATTCTATTCCTTGGTTGTGTGTTCTTGAAGTGTGTGTCTCAAAGGTACTTGCGGCCTGCACTAGAGGGATAAAACGTGGGCACTCTTGCGCAAAAGTGGTTGACAACCCTTAGTGATCATATGATACCAAGTACTGGATTGTTGTGGTTTTCGATGTTACGACATCGCTGTTCTAGATTTAGACCACTTATGGCCTCTGTTGATTCTTGGAACGCACAAATTTCGATTGATATCTGTTAGTATGATTATCATGCACTTTGTTATATTTCCTGTCTTTCAATTATTGCATGATATTTGGACTGCTTTACTTGCTATTCGTGAATTACTATTATATTCTTCTGGCATTACTTTCAATTTATCTCAATTACTCTCTGTCTAGCTTTTAACGGTGGGTGCAGCTAGACAGGTGACAACAAGGGAAAGGGACCGGCGATAGGTGATGTAACGACCCTTAAATTTAATCGTGCCACCTGTAAATACATGTGGTATGTGAGCCCTCGACCGTGGTATAATCATCAATTCTCAGATGTCGACATCGAGGTTTGTTATATTTGTTTGATGTTTGTATTATACTGTATAGCCTTAACACTAATTTTGATGTCACAAACGCGTGAGGACTTTTGTGTGCAAGTGTTTGTTATGCGAGGCGATGTTTAGTGGTCCGGGGGATAAAGTTGAGTTAAAAACACAGATAAAATACAAACTCTAAATTTATCGAAATAATTGGTATGCGATTCAACCAAGGATGTAAGATGCGGGGTATAGCGCAAGTCAAGTTCAAATGCGCAAGGGATGCAGTGGATAGGCTAGAGTAAGGAACAAGTCAACTATAGTCACCCAATGGAGTCACTTAAGTAGGTGTGATGGGGGTGATTAAGAGTCATTCGATGGGCCTAGGGATGGTAAGCTGGGCCAAGATTTAAGTGAAGGATATATAAACCCAACACTCACCCCTTTCTTTCTCTTCTCTCTCTCTTAACGTTTCCTTCAAACAACCAACAGACGGTGGTGGCCAGAGCGGCGCGGCGGCAGTGGTTTCAGGTGATCCGAGGTGAGATTCTTCATCCCTTCATCATCTCCTATGCATTAGTATAGGTGTTACCCGTGTTCGTCGCGATGAAATTTAGACACCACGTTTAAATTTCGAACTCTATCGAAACTCTCGACGTTTTGGTAATCCTCATGACAATCAACACGAGATTTGTGAAGGCAGTATTCGATTTAGGGAAGTTTTGGATTTTAGTGAATTTTTGGGGATTCTTCTAATTATTTTTGTTTTGGGTTTTGCGTCGATGATTTCGGACATTTTAGAATATGTCGAAGGTGTTTTTGGGATGGTGTTGAGTTCCCGATGGAATATGGACTGAATCGGCTCAAGGCGAAGCGAGCTGGGGGTAGGAAAACACCCCCGGTAATCCCTCAGGAGACAGCGCCAGGCGCGGCGCTGGGGACAAAAAGGGGTCTTTCTGTTGTCCCCACGCTGTGGGGGCACCGTGGAGGGATAAACCCTTACGACGCATCCGACATACATCTGGGGCAGAGTCAATCTGTCACGTCGTGAAGGCACCGTGGGGAATGAAACCCCCAAGGCGCTGCCCACAGCGTTTGGAGCAGAGGCACTATGCCCCACGCTGTGGAGACACTGTCGAAGGAAAAACCCTCACGGTGTCCTGGCAATGCCCATAACCTAGATTTTTCCCAATTTTTGTGGAATCTTCAAAACGAATTAGGGATTGCCTGGGGTACCTAAATGAGTCCAAATACGACCCAATAAACCAGAATTCGACTTGAAAACACCATAAACATAAATAAGGAAAATTAGATAAAAATTAATGGAAAACCACAATTAATTGTATTATTAGGATTATTAGCACGCGAGACTATGTAGGGATGAGTCGAAGTCCGTGAGAGTGCAATTAGCTTGGATTGAGGTAAGTAAACCAGTGAGAAACATTACAGTTATTTCTTGAGCATTTAAATTATCATTAATATTGTTCAATGCCATCTTTCAAATTCTATTCTTATGAGTTGTCCTAAGGCAAGTATGTCAAGCGCGATCCTTGCAGAATTCTGGGCTTTCGATGTATTCATACCGGGAGTTTACGGCTGGGGATACATGATTTGGTTATGATGATAGGTATGGGTGAGAGTTCTCCACTAGATTGTTGGGGACGCGATACTCGCGTAGGGGTCTTAGAGGAGATTTTGTCATTGACTTCAAGCCTTTGAGGAGATTTTGTCCTTGGCTCAAACGACTTTGATTGGTTGGGACCATTTGTGCCTTTCCTTTATATTCCGAGACATTCAATTTCGATTGCTCATTAATTTATTTACAGTCTTTATATATTCATGCATTTCCTGTCCTTTCTTTCTATCTACGTGAATTGACTAAATAATTATTTATTTGAAATACTATTGTTGTTTCTAGTTGGCGTTACTTACATGGGCTCGTCATTCTTGTGCTTGACCAAGTGTAGATCCGCAGTCCAGTAAGGGAAAGGTCATGTAATTAGGCGAGATACTTTGGGCGGCCCTCCTGTGCTAATATAGGTGACTTTTTGGTTGTATTAGTTACTTATATTGTTTTTGAACATGAGTTTATAAGTTTGAGAGATTATTTGGATTTGTATGAAATTGATGATACCCTCCTTTGTTTCTCATGATATATATAATTTACGGGGTTCCCACACCTTAGGTTTTGTCTTAATTTGGAGCTTTAGAGGTTTATTGATTAGTTGAAATTTATTGCTTCCGCTTTATACTTTGATAACTTGCTAATCAATTGACTTCACATTTCAATACTTGATAAATGGTGAGATGGTAAGGAAAGGCTCACTGGTCCCGCGCGACTCGGCGGGATTGGCTCAGTGATTCGTGTGGGTCCAGGCCGTGTGGCGCCCGATTCAAGGATTGTGGAATTTGGGGCCGTTACAGGTGACTTCCTCTGAGCGTTTCTTGAGGACGATTTTTTTCTTTGCTGCCTAGTATGTATTTGCCTTTTATTTACACATGTTTTGAAACTACTTTCGATAGAATTGGGTTGTGAGAATTGGATATCATGCATAAGCCCCCATCATAATGTGGTCACCAGGCTTTACATGTTTATCTTTTGTATGGGGTTCCACATTATTAGTAGTATTCCTAATTTCCCTTAAGTTATTGTATGATTATAGTTGAATTGTGTTGTGTGTTAAATTTAATAAACTCTATAATTTAATAACCCCTAACTTGAACGGTAAATGAGTGATTTGAGGTTGACTAGGCGCATATAGACTCGCCGAGTATCGACTCGGGAGCCTAACGGGTCTAGGCCGGGTGTTCCCAATTGCTTTAAAAATTGTGGCTGTCACAAGAACCCCATGTTTACATCAAATATTTGTGTACAACAATATAAATCAGTAAGACAAGTACATGATATTCATCTAAAATAACCCCGAGTTCACCAATAAAACTTGCATATATATGAATCACCATACAAGTAAACAAACATAACCTACTCTAAGTCTGCAATCCAGCTGCTCACAGGAAATCACCTAGGCAGGGCCCCTTGCCCTTGGAAGACTCTGGTATATCTGCACCCACCGTCACAAACTAGATGGTGAGAAATTGAGAGAAATCGAAAGTAATGACAGAAGAATATAACAGTAATTCATGACTTATCAAGCACAACAGTCTAAGTATCATGCGGTAATTGAAAGACATGAATTTAAATAGTTCGAAGAGCATGATAAACAAACTAAAATGATAGCAACGAAACATGCGTGTTCTACGAGTCAAAAGAGGCCATAAGTGGTATAAAATTCACAACAAATCCACAACAGTGATGTCGCAACATCGATAACCAGAACAATCCAGTACTTGGTATCATATAATCACTATGGGTTGTCTCACACTTCTGCAGAAGTGCCCTCATTTTATCCCAACTAGTGCAGGCTGCAAGTACCTTCAAAACACAGACTTATGCCAAGATCACACATACAAGGAATATAGAATGGAATGCCAACAAGTAGATCATAACAAACAAAACAGAATGAAAATGAATCACATGGTATTTCCTACTGGCTTACTAATCATAAATAAGCTTGTGGGCTAGTGTACTTACCTGACTAGTCGCGACTTGAACCAACCATTCCCGCAATCCTAGTTCGTTCCCTTAGGTTCAACGACTACCTGTCAATGGTTTGAACCCAAATATTGGGTTTATGGTCAATATATAACCTAAAATAAACCCCCAAAATTACCCCTAACTTCTGGTAAATTCGGTAAAACCACGACATCCTCGCGGTGTTTATGAGCCACGACATCTTCCCGGTGTTTGGAAAAACTAGACATTTCCAACTCTTCTGGACAACACGTCGTACGTGAAGCCGTGAGAGATTTATTCTTCGTGGCTTCATGGCGACGTAATCTCGAATACATTATTCTGTGCTACACCGTGGTGACGCCACCGCATTCAAATTAGTCACGGCGTATTCACGGCGTCCTACAGTTCTCCACTGGTGTTCATGTATGTGAGAGACGCCGCCAGCACATTGAACTATGCGGCGTCTCTTAGGGTGCAATGTCAGAACGAGATCTATACATTTTGGCCTTGTTAGAGGCGCCACCATACACTACGAGTGTACGATGCCTCCGCTACTTCTGTCAAGAAAACTTTAGGAAAATTCATGAAAAATGAATTGATTCTACCCATCACGCCACCCTTGGCGATCATCAACGACATACCATTGGACTCAAAACCATCCGAAATCAGCTTCAGATCATCATTAAAATGGTGGTTATGTCTAGGAATTCAAGATATCCCAATTTATTGATAAATCAACAAAGAATCAATAAGAACAACATCAAATAGAAACACTGGCATCGTTGCCACGTGTTGATCACTTCAGGGGTTACCGAGACACTGTCAGTATACCAGAATCATCTCCAGCAAGTCACCCTTGGTCATGGCGATGAATACACAGTGAATTAATCAATAAGAATTCAAAATAGGGAGAGAGAAAGAAAAAGAGCCAGTGTCTCACTAAGATTCTAGCGAGGAATTGGGACGTCAGGTGAGGATTTCGGTCGCCTAGAACTACCATTTGTGGTTTGGCTTGCTCACTAAGAAATGAAGAGAATAGAGGGAGAGGAAAGAAAATGTTGAGAAGGAGAGTGAACAATGTGTGTTGTGATTAGGGAGATGACCTTATTTCTAGACCCACATGTCATCCCCCTTCACGCTAGCATCTCGAGGCTAATCTTTTGGCTCCTTCCTTTGAAGCGTCACCGGCCTCTAACTCTTCAATTTGACTCCACTAAGTAACTCGGGTGTCACTTAGTTAAACAGCTCCCATGTTGATCTTGCGCTCCTCGGCCCGTATTGCACCGCAAACTTGAACTCACGTGTTCGTTGTCTCATCACGTTCCAACAAATTGTCATACTTATTATTCAAAAAATCATTTATTAATGTTTTCTGTATTTTATCTCCCCTGTTTCCTAGGCGAAGCCTCACTCAAACTAACAGTCGCCCAAATGGCTCGAGACACGTATTAAACTATCATACTAATACAAAACAACATAGAATCATAAAATTACCTCAGTGTTGACTCCTAAAGTCCGAAATACCACAAAGTATCGCGCAGCCGGTCACTGTCCTGACAAGTATAACACAAGTCGAGTTAAATTTTGAGGGTTGTTACAGTCTCTCCCACTTATTAGAATTTCGTCCTTGAAATTAAACTAATAAGTAAACGAAACTAAAGACTCACCAGAATCAAACAGGTAACGAAAGTGCTCGTGCATATAGGAATCTAATTCCCAGGTTAGCTCCTCGTCTCCGTGAAATTGCCATTTCACGAGAACCAAAGGAATCTTCTTATTCCTCAACGTCTTGACCTTTCGGTCAACAATCTGGATCAGCTACTCTTCATATGTGGCATCATCTCGCAAATCGATCTGGCTCAAATCTACCGTCGGTCGTCATCCTCCGCTTGACTTATCTAGTCGAAGCATCAAGATATGGAATACTAGATGAACACTAGCGAGCTGTGGTGGTAACTCTAGCTGGTACGCAACTTTACCAATCCTCTTCACAATCTTGAAGGGACTGATAAACCTCGAAGCGAGCTTCCCTTTGATTCTGAATCGTTTGTGACCATCAAGAGGAAAGACCTTCAGGTATACATAGTCTCCCATATCATACTAAAGCTCATCGTGATACTTATCGTAGTATTTCTCTTGTCGCTCTTAGGCACCCTTAAGTTTTCGATGAATCTATTGTATCTTCTCAGTATGATCAACAACAATCTCAAGACCAACTATTAAACCATCATCTAGCTCAGCCTAACAAAAAGGTGATCTACAAGGCCTACCATAGGGCACCTCGAATGGTGTCATACCGATACTCGCCAGATAACTGTTGTTGTAAGCAAACTGGCACAAATGAAGGTACTCTTTCCTTGATCTGTCGTGCTATAATACACACATCCTGAGCATGTTTTCCAACACCTGGGTTAACCTCTTGGACTGCCCGTCTGTCTATGGATGGAACGTCGTGCTCAACTCCTGTCTGGTACCAAATTGAGCCTGAATGCTCTACCAAAGAAGTGAAGTGAACTGCGTCCCCCGATTTGACACAATAGACAACAAAACTCTGTGCAATCTGACAATCTCATACTCGTAGAGGATGTTTAGTTTGCCAACTATGTGTGTAGTGGATACCAGTATGAAATTAGCAAATTTCGTCAACCGTCCACGATTACCCAGATGCTATCATGACCATGAGAAGATCGGGGTAAACCACAAGAGAAACTCATAGCAATGTGTTTTCACTTCCACCAAGGAATCAGTAGGGGCTACTGCAATCCTCCAAGCCGTCGATGCTCAGCTTTGACGCGATAGCATATCTCCCACACTTTGATGAACTCTGACACACATCATCCCCAGCCACTGAAAGAGACGTCGCATATCAACGTACATCTTGGTCTGAACTAGATGCACAGAAAAATGAGAATAGTGAGTATCCTAAAGTATCACGGTATGCACATCAATCACTAATGGAATTCACAGTCACCTGCAATACCTCAAGCATAAGTCTGTCAATTGACTCCAGTCTGAATAATATGAACTATCCGCCATCTCACTGTACCACTACTATGACGCATCACCCCTGTTGTCCCCCGTATACAATCTCAAATGAGACGATCTGGAACGTCATCTAACCACAAATCTGTGTCCTGGTAATCGTCGGCACGTCAGCTGAACTCATCAACTCTGCTGCCTGAAGTAGACCATGCTCATTAGGGGTGGGCAACGGTTTTAGTAAAATCGCTCAAATTGTCCAAACCGCATGGTTTTGTCTGGTTTTTTAAACTCGCGGTTTGGGGTGATTTAGAAAACTTGAAAATCGTGATTACATGGTTTGGTGGTGTTTTTTTATTCTAGAAAACTGCAGTTCACCAGACCGAAAGGCAATTTAGGAATTTCTATAATTTTACACCCTCCATAACCCTAACCTTGTTACCCAAACGCAATTTGTCAATTCGTTCTATGTCCCTTGCCTCCTCTCTATGGTCCGCGCTTTCCTCTTAACTCAATCCTTGCATTTCATGAATTGACTTTGTATTTTATTGTTTTTTTAGTGGATGGTCATGTGTTTCATTGTATTTTTTTAAGATGAACATGTAAGGACTTTTTATGAAATGTATGTTTTTTTTTTGTTGAAAATGTATTGTAGGAAAACCGCAAAACCAAACCGACTAAACCGTGTAAACCATGATCGGTTTGGTTGCGATTTTAATGGTTCGCGATTTAGTAATGGTTTATAAAACCATCAAATCGAGAACCCTCGGTTTGGTGGCGGTTTGAGGGTTTTCACCACCAAACCGCAGTTTGCCTACCCCTAATACTCGTGGGTCATCTGACGCACGACTACCTCAGTATCAGATCATCTGCGGCTCAAAGCATCAACAACAACGTTGGCCTTCCTCGAATGATACTCAAATGAGAAGTCATAGTTCTTTAGGAACTTAAGCAAACATCTCTGTCTCAAATTTACCTCCCTTTGAGTGAACAGGTACTTCAAGCTCTTGTGATCAGTATACAACTCAAAGCGAACACCATACAGATGGTGCCTCCAGATCTTTAGCACAAACACAATCTCAGCAAGCTCCATGTCATGGGTTGGATAGTTCTTCTCGTGAACCTTCAGCTGTCGAGATGCATAAGCTATCACACGGCCCTCTTGCATTAATACACAACCCAAACCAAACTTCGAAGCATCGGTGTAGACTACCAAGTCCTTCCCTATCTCAAGCAATGCTAGAACTGGTGTGGTAGTTAACCTTTCCTTCAGTGTGGTGAATGTCTTCTCACACTCATCGCTCCACACAAAGTTGGCATTCTTCTGGGTCAACTGAATCATCGATGTAGCGATCTTGGAGAAATCCTGAACAAATATGCAAAAGTACCCCACCAATCCTATAAAATTGTGGATCTGAGTAACAGTAGTCGGAGTAGGCCACTCGATCATGACCTTAATCTTCTCGGGGTCAACGGTAACACTGTCAGCTCTAACTACGTTCCCTAAGAATCTGACCTCTGGCAGCTAAAACTCACACTTGCTGAACTTAGCAAAGAGTTGGTGGTCCCTCAGAGTCTGCAATACTGCCCGTAGATGCCCCTCGTGCTCCTCACGAGTCCTGGAATATATGAGAATATCGTCAATGAATACAATCACGAACCTATCCATATAGTCCCTCATCACTCTGTACATGAGATCCATAAACATCGTCGATCCATTCGTCAAGCCAAATGGCATGAATGTAAATTAAAAATGGTCTTATTACGTGCTGAACGTTGTCTTCTCTTGGTCCTCAATCCTAATGCTGAGCTGGTGATAGCCTAACCTCAGATCTATCTTTGAGAACTACTGCACTTAAGTCAGCTGATCAAACAGATCGTCAATGCGTGACAATGGGTGCTTATTCTTCACTGTGACCCAATTTGACTGTCGGTGGTCTATGCAAAGCCTCAAACTATCATCCTTCTTCATAAACAACATAGGCGCTCCTCACGGTGATATACTAGGACTAATGAAGCCCAACTCTAGTAGCTCATCTAGCTGACTCCTTAGCTCCTCCGACTTACGAGGTGTCATCTGGTATGGTGGTATCGAGATCGGCGTAGTCCCCGGGACTAAGTCAATAATGAAGTCGATCTCCCTCAGTTATGGTAATTTTGGCAGATCCTCTAGTCTGGGAAGTCGCATACAATTGGTACCTCAAAAATAACGACCTCCTATCTCACCCCAATGCTCATAATGCTCGCGAATGTCTCTATCTCATATCGCGTAGCCTCTCTGCCTCTGGTGATAGGAAGAAAACCTGCTCTACCCTGAACACCGATCTTCTGTCCATCTGGCATTAGAATCTCGATCATCTTCTCAAAGTAACTGATTGGAGCATGAAACGTTCCTAATCAGTCCATGCCAATCAAGGCATCAAACTCTAAGAACTCCAGTACTCTCATGTCGACTGGCAACTCATAACCCCTATCTCTGCTGGGATATCAAGAGACAACAAATTCAGGTATATCTTATCCCCAAATGCAATGCTAAGGATTAGGGGTCTACTAAGTCTAATAGGTTTCAAATCTAACTTGTCCACCAAGCAATCGACAATAAATGAAACAGTATAAGTTAAATCAAACACGGTATGCATGAAAGTACCACAAATGAAAACCATACACTCGACAAGGTTTCGGAATGCCCCCTGGTTTAGATTGTAACGACCCGTTATAATTATAATGTCGTTATTTAATTATTGCAGTTTAGGACGCCAGCTCGGACGACACGGGGACGTCGCAGATAGGCTAAGTGTGACCTGGACCTAGGGTACTGGTTATGTACTGTTGGTTTCTGAAATTTCTGTGATGTATAATATTTTATTATTATGTTGTATTATTCATCACAGGTGTGTATATAATTACTTGTTGGGCGAGTTGAGAGCCGAGGGATTCCGTTTCGTAGAAAATGCCAACACGAGGGTTCAGTAGCTGTGAGGCCGGGCGTTATGGTTAGACTAGATTAAATCATAACAACATGACTATGGGAGGATTTGATTTAATGGGATGTAAATGTAACTTTAGACTAAGTTATATAATCCAATTAGGTACACTAAGTGTGGGGCCGTCTCAGGGTGCATGCCGGACACAGTGCACGGGGTGCCAGGTAGTCAGGAAGTTAGTGTAACCCTATTTATCATTTTATGGAATTTATTGATAACTAGAATAGGTTATAGAAGTTGAATCAATTTGGAAATAATCAAGTCCTATAATTTGAACTAAATAAAACAGCACACTTTGGATTATTCTCGAGATATGCAACAGATCAAAACAAGGCAACTAGTGTCATGATAAGGTGTCCAAGATTTGTGTGACACAGGCCGAACAAGGACCGTTGGATCAACCTCGAGATGTGTGCGAACATCATATTAGAACAGACATATAAATATCCATCGATCAAGGGGACATGCAAAACGAAAACAAAATCCAAGTTGGTTGTGAGGTCCTGAGGAGAGAAATCGTTGATTAAGGAACACAACTGAGGATTGGAGGCTAGATTTGGGTATTCAAACGACAGGATCTAAGGTAATTTACTCACCAATCTCAAATTTTTATGAAAAATTGATGTGTTTGGGTTTGTTGAGGATCAAACGAAATTGAGAGAATTTATCTCTGTTTTTGGTCGATTTATTGCTATTGAGGGTTAGCTTGATGAATTGCATGAGTTTGTGGAAAATTTAGGGAATTTGGTGATTTCGAGATTTCAACATGCACACTTTTGATTCTCTATTTTGGGTGGAAATTTGGGTTTAATCGGTGTTTTGGAGAGCAATTTGATGTTATTGAGGTATATGTGTTGTTGTGGGATGTTTGTGATAAGTTTAGGAACCATAAAAACCAGAAATTCGTTTCTGGAAATTCTGGGCAGCGTGCAATTAGTGCACTAGTGTTCATCACCTAGCGCGCTAATCACATTGGGGAAGATGATGAACAGTGCCGAAGATCAATTAGTGCGCTAATACCCCCCTGAACCTTAAATAAAATATGAAATCGAACCTAACTGATTATAAATCTATTTAATTGACCAATAAACCCCGAAATTAGATCTCAGGAGTCACGGAACAGTAATTGGAGTTGGGGACTAGTCGCAGGTTGGACTAGGGGAATTTTCGGGATTTTTGAGCGTGGTTTGAGGTATATAAAATCCAACTGAACACCATTACTGCACTTATTGTTATTCATTTGAGCTGTAAATTATTGATAATCTATGAGTCCATTCTTACTAGGACGATTGAATTTTTCCGTCTATGTATCCAGTGGTTGTGTGGTCGCTTGCTAGGTGTGTGGCCTAAGACACAGTCATGGGGTCGATGGCGTAGGCCACAACTGGGCTTCTGGTCCTAAGTACACACCTTAGTTAGCTGGTGCACACCCATTTGTATATTTGTGTGTTATTATTTTTGCGATGAGCTTTGAGCAGTTGTCTGCATCTTTCCTTCTTTCCGCATGTTTATTCAACACTAATTATTAGCTGTCATTTACATTTTTTAATTATGATGCACGGTGGTTTTCCTTAGAATTTTACTTACTGGGCTTGTCATCTGCCTCTTGTGATGGCTTGAGCGCAAACCTGGTATATCAGTAGGGGTAAAAAGATCACGGGCGACACATCTTTACTTGTCTGCTGTCGAGGACCTACTGGTATGTGTAATAGTATCAAATTGTTTTACTTATTATTATTGGGTACTTGTGATTATATCATCTTCGGTACTAGAATATAAACATTCACTAATGCAAGTTTGTCGCCTATATACTGAGTACTTCTGGGTTTTCCACTATAGGTTGAATAAATTAACTTTATATAATGCTCTTTTAATAAAACTAAGACTTCCGTTGTAAATTGTAAACTACTAAATTAAATGGCACAAAACTTAAGAGTGACAGGTAAAATGGATAGACTAGTGACGTGGTAAAGGTTTCCAATGCAGAGTAGGGGAAGTAGCTAGCCACGGGGCAGCCTCGAGATTTGCAGCCATCACATGGATTGACCGCAGCCTGCACATGTTCTCTTTAGTGCTGGTAGTGCTGTGGCTGTGCTATGGCTGGCTGTGTGCACTCTCTTTGGATGTGGCCCACATGACCACACTTTAAACAAGTGCGGGTATCCTAAGTGCTTGTTGTCTGGCCCTAGGTCTGAGTTTGCCCTCGACTCTGCGTAGCCTGAGTCTGTCTTAACTGTTGTCCCTACTTTTGTCTGCCACTCCTGCCTGTAGACTGCCCCTATGCCTATTGCACTAACCTGGTAAGCTGTGGAGGATGACTTGCAAATGTAGGTACCGATGGGATCATCTGTGCCGGTCTGGCAGTCAGTGGTGCAACTGACCCTACACCCTAGGCTTTGCAATCTCGATAATTCCACCTGTTCTTCTTCCTTTTCTTGTCTTGATGATGATGCTGCTCCTCTGATAGGGTATCTGCTTTAGTCGCCTAAGCCACCTACGGATGAATGAACAAGTAGCTCTCCCTCGCTAGGTTGCGCTCATAAGCAATCTGTAAGGTCTCCTATTGTGTAGTGACCACTGAACCTCCCATCGAAGGTAACAGCCCCTCAATGAAGTAGTAAGCCCGATCAATCTCTGAGTCTGCTGATCCTCCAGCATAGGGTAACAATGAGATGAATCTGCCTATGTACTCCATCACTGTCTCATCAACACTCTATCTCAACGAGGTAAACTCATTCCTCATCGCCCTCAGAACAGTCAGCATAAAGTAATTCTGGTTAAATTGGGTCTTGAAGTCGATTCAGTCTCTCAGAATGCCTTGGGTAGTGACGATAGTTGGCTACCAGTCGTCTGCCTTCCCCTGTAGCATGGATGAAGAGATCATCACTCGCATGTGGTCCTCCATGGCAATAATAGCGTGAATCTTCTCATGATTCTTCAAGAATAGCTCTGTTGCTGCTACGACAGTACCGCCAAAAAACTTAACAGGGTCGTGCCTCTTGAACTTTCTCCACTGCTTCGCCTTAGCAGTGGCTTCCAGACTCTTCTTTGGAGTCATGGTCGAAGTAATCTCTATAGTCGTCGCTGGCAAAGTCGATGCCTCCTCAACGTGGACCGGAGGTACTACCACCTTCATCTTTGCAATCTGGACTGCCCTTGCATAAGGAATTGATGTGATCGGGATCGGAGCTGTGGAAGCTATAGCAATTAGAGTCTTTACCCCCTGAGTAGTTGTAGTGGGCGATAATAGTATAGTTAGGGTCGATGGTGTCGTCAGCGATTGCACTAAGTCTTCGAATCTCCGTGTCCAAGCGCAAACTCCTCAGAAGTAATAAACTAAGAATCAGCCGTCCCATTATCCTCAATCGGACCTGCCTGATCTGCCATCGCTGTCTGAAACATGAGAGCGAATGCCTTGAATTAGTTATAGCTACCACATACCATATAGTACACACAACAAGCATAACATGTAAAAAATCAACCTGACTCATGCATGGTAATCTAAATATCAGGCGATAATTGAAAGACAGGAATTTGAATAGATAAAAGAGTATGATAAACAGACTGAAATGATAGCAACGAAACATGCGTGTTCTATGAGTCAAGAAAGGCCATAAGTGGTCTAAAATTCACAACAAATCCATAACAGCGATGTTGCAACATCGATAACCACAACAATATCCACAACAATCCAATACTTGGCATCACATAATCACTAAGGGTGGTCACACACTTCTATAGAAGTGCCCACGTTTTATCCCAACTAGTGCAGGCCGCAAGTACCTTCGAGACACACACTTATGCTAAGAACACACATACAAGGAATACAGAATGGAATGCCAAAAAGTAGATCATAACAAACACAACAGAACAAAAATGTGACGGCATCAAATTCCAAATGCATTTGGGTATGCCACAGTTGGTATCCGAGCTCAATGTTTTTTATAAAACATAAGCCATTTAAACCAACAAAAATTAGGAACGGTTGAACTTATAGTGGAAACCCTATGATCCTATTTTGGACTTAGCTAGGGGAGTAAGGGATAAGTCAGGTGTTTTTTATACATGTTATGTTTGTTTTGAGTAATATATGGTATGCGGTAACTACCCACTGATATGAGA
Source organism: Stephania japonica (assembly GCA_039657345.1). NCBI lineage: Eukaryota > Viridiplantae > Streptophyta > Magnoliopsida > Ranunculales > Menispermaceae > Stephania > Stephania japonica. The sequence continues at coordinate 21,122,524 of CM077562.1, read as the reverse complement.
AGTTCGTTCTCTTGTTCATACGATGATGGAAAATCAGGCAGGTCTGAGTGACGACAACGGGACAACTGATTCTCAGTTTATTACTTCTGAAGAGTTTCGTGCTTGGACCCAAAGATTTGAGGACTTAGTGCGGTCGTTGACGACACCCACACCAGTTACCACTATGCCATCGACCCCGACTACACCCATACTGCCTACCACTACTCAGGGAGCAAAGACTGCAATTACTATGACATCTACGGCTCTGACTTCATTAGCGGTGATACCTAAGACAACTGTTATTATTCCGTCAGTTGCGCAGATTGAAGTTATAACACCTCCGAGACAGACTGAGATTGTACCGGTTGAGACTGCTGCTATTGTACCTGCTACTGAGACTACGCTAGAGAAGAGCCATGGGGCTACTACTGAGGCAAAACAGTGGCGTGAGTTCAACAGGCACGAGCCAGCTATGTTCCACGGAGGTACCGATGTAGCTGCGACAGAGGCTTTTCTGAAGAGCCATAAGAAGATACACCGCATTATTGCTATAGAGGAGCATATGACAGCTACGATATCATCCTCGATGCTACGAGGAGAGGTAGATGATTGGTGGACGACGATCATCACGACCTGAGGCATACCCAGAGACTGGATCGAGTTCAAGACCCAGTTCAAATTAGCAGTACTTCCCACCGACCGTTCTTCGGGTAAAGAAGAACGAGTTCATGGCACAACGGTAGAGTGCAAAGGAGTCAGTGATGGAGTATATAGGCAGATTCATTTCCCTATTGCCCTATATTGGAGGATTTATTGATACTGAGGCTGGCCAGGCTTACTATTTCATCGCCACGTTTGGAGGTTCAGTAGTCACGACACGGCCGGGGACCTTACTGATAGCTTAGGAGTGCAGTTTGGTAAGGGAGAGTTATTAACTCACTCATCCTGAGGAGGCTAGACTAGCCAGATCAGAGTTTTGATCAGAGGGCCTGCATCAGGACAAGAGATGAAGGAAGAACAGGTTCTATCAGTGAGACTTTAGCGCATCAAGTGTTGGATCTGTTGTGTAGCAGACCAGTACAAACGGTTCCACCAGTGCCTACCTTTGCGAGTTATCCTCCCCAGCCTACCAGGCCAATGCAGCAGACATAGGGGTAGTGTACTAGTAAAGGTGGTAGACTGTGGCAGAGACAGAAACCGGGACAAAGTTAAAGTACACAGAGTCAAACACAGGATACCCGTACCTGCTACCGACACAGACAGGTTGGCCATGTTTAGGCTAAGTGCACTCAGCCAGAGTGAGTACAGCCAGAACACCAGTGGGATCGCGTGCAGGTTGCTATTGAGCCAAATAATGGGGCATCCTAAAACATTGTTAAGGGTATGGTTTCTATTTGCGGTACTTTCATGCATACTATGGATCTACTGTTTCATTTATTATTGGTCGTATGGTAGGCGAACTAGGCTTAAAACCAGTTAGACTTAGCCGACTTCTCATCCTTAACATTGTTGTTGGGGATAAGATACACCCAAATTTTTTTGTCTTGATATTCCAATAGAGATAGGGGCTATAAGTTTGCTAGTCGACAAGAGAGTACTTGACTTCTTGGAGTTCGATGCCTTGTTTGGCATGGATGGGCTAGGAGCATTCTATGCTCGGATCGATTGTTATGAGAAGATAATCGAGATTCTACTGCCAAACGGATAGAGGATTGGTGTTCAGGGTAGAGCAGGATTTCTACCTATCACCAGAGGCAGAGAGGCTACGCGAGATGAACTTAAGACATTCGCGACCATCAAGAGCACTGAGGCGAGACAGGAGATTGGTATTGCCGAGGTACCAGTTGTGTGTGACTTCATAAACGTGTTCTCGGAGGATTTGCCAGGAATACCACTGCCGAGGGAGATCGATTTCATTGTTGACTTAGTCCCGGGGAATAAGCCGATCTCGATACCACCATAACGAATGGCACCTTGAGAGCCGGAGGAGCTGAGGAGTCAGCTAGATGAGCTATTAGAGTTGGGCTTCATTAGTCCAAGTATGTCATCATGGGGAGCACTACTGCTATTTGTGAAGAAGAAGGACGGTAGTTTGAGACTGTGCATAGTTGAACCGGTCACAGTGAAGAACAAGTACCCATTGTCGTGCATTGATGATCTATTTGATCAGTTCACCGAAGCACAGTGGTACTCAAAGATAGATCTGAGGCTAGTCTATCACCAACTCAGGATAAGGGTTGAGGACAGGGAGAAGACAACGTTCAGCACGAGATACAACCATTTCCAGTTTATAGTCATGTCGTTCGTCTTAACTAATGCACCGACGATGTTCATGGATTTGATGCACCGAGTGATGAGGGACTATCTGGACAGATTCGTGATTATACTCATCGACGATATCCTCATCTAATCTAGGACTCGTGAGGAGCACGAGGGACATCGACAAGCAATATTACAAACTCTAAGGGACCACTGACTCTTTCCTAAGTTCAGCAAGTGTGAGTTTTGGCTGTAAGAGGTCAGATTCTTAGGGCATGTGGTTGGAGCTACTGGTGTAGCTGTTGATGCAGATAAGATTAGGGTCGTGATTGATTGGCCTACTCCTACTACAATGACTCAGATCTGCAGTTTTCTAGGATTAGCGGGGTACTATTGCAGATTCGTGCAGGACTTCTCCAAGATCGCTGCACCCATGACGAAATTGACATAAAAAAAATGCGAAGTTCGTGTGGAGTGATGATTGCGAGCTGGAATTTACCACACTGAAGGAAAGACTGACTACCGCGCCAGTTATAGTATTGCTTGAGATAGGGAAGGACTTGGTATTGTACACTAATGCTTCGAAAGTTGGTTTGGGTTGTATACTAATGCAAGAGGGTCGTGTGATAGCGTACGCATCCAGGCAGTTGAAGGTTCATGAGAAGAACTATTCGACCCATGACCTGGAGCTAGCAGCAATTGTGTTTGCGTTGAAGATCTGGAGGCATCATTTATATGGTGTCCGTTTCGAACTGTACACTAATCACAAGAGCTTGAAGTACCTGTTCACTTAGAGATAGTTGAATCTGAGACAGAGGCGTTGGCTTGAGTTCCTGAAGGACGAAGAATTTTCGCTTGAGCATTATTCGGGGAAGGCCAACGTAGTTGCTGATGCTTTAAGCCACAAAGCATATGATGCTGGGTAGTTATATGTCAGATAACCCACGAACATGGTCTACTTGAAGCAGTTGAGTTGATGTGTTCTGCGAAGGTGCCGACGACTACCAGGATATAGATTTGTAGTCATATGAGGTTGTAGAGCATCTCACTTAACATCGTGCATGAGGGACAGCAGGGCGATGCGTCATACCAGCGGTACAGTGAAATAACATATAATTTAGATTATCCAGACAGGAATCAGTCGACAGACTCTTGCTTGAGATATCGTGGGCGGCTGTGGATTCCATTGAGGGCTGATGTACATAACGAGATATTTTATGTGTTGTGCATCCGGGTTGAACCAAGATGTACACTGATATGCGACGTCTTTTCTGGTGGCCAGGGATGAAATCCGATGTGTTAGAATTTATTAGAGCTTGTAAAATATGCCAGCGCGTGAAGGCTGAGCATCGATTGTAACAACCACAAGTTTTTTACTGACATACGTTACACTTGTCAGGATTGTGACCCAGCTACGTGAATACTAGACAATATTTCAAACTTTGAGAGTCGACACCGAAGTAATATTATGATTATTTGATTGTGTGTATTAGTATTTTAGTATTTTATGGGTCTCAAGTCGTTCGGGCGATGTTTAGTTGAGTGAGGTTTCGCCTAGTTAAACGGAGGATAAAAACTAATAAAGAATACAAATAAAAGAATTTTTCAATAATTTAATTAATTAGTTAATAGGATGTGGCGAGAAAATGGGCGTGACGAACCAATTTACGAAGAAATACTGACCAAGGAAACGCAAGATCAATGTGGGAGTTGGATAGCTTTGCAACATACAGACTATGAGATATAAATTGTTAAAATGACAGCTTAATAAGGAGAGCCACGAGATTGACATCGAGATTTGTATGTATGTTGAGATGTGATAAAGGGGTAAAAGACCCATAAGGGCAACTGTTTTGAAGTGTGTCAGAAGGAAGTTGAAGGGCAAAAAGGTCGTTTGACCAAATAAAATGCATATAAAAGAAATGAAACCCTTATTTCACTATTCATCTTCTCCTTTAACACACACTGCCGCCACCCCTCCTGCTCACCCCACTCTGCCTCAACGGAATTGTCACGCTAGAGGTCTGTGATCTCTCTCTCTCTCTCTCTCTCTCTCTCTCTCTCTCGCACATTCACGACAGTCACGAATTTGGGCACTGTCGCCACCACTGTGCGTCCCTGGCAGACTGACCGACGTCAGAGATGACCCTACAGCCTCACGGAAGCTCGAGGGATCTCCAAATATGGGATGATGTGAGTCGTGGTGGTGGTGTTGGCCATCCTTGGCTGCTATGCATCTCGAACTGTAAGTGCCCTTCCCCCACTCTCGTCACGTCCGGTCGGTAGCGTAGGTGGTGTCGTGACGGGGATGACTCGACGGTACCTCACCGGAGTTCCATCGATCCTAGAGCACCCTCCACCCCAATGTATGTGTATAAATAACTATGTATGACATTATACCCTGTTTAGGATGATGTTTTCGAAATTATTAGAGTGACTCTTTGTGGTGCCGCTGTCGGCGACCGCCATTACTTGGGGGACTGCCAAGGGATCGTCACGATCATGTTGGTGTCACCCTAAAGTTGAAACCAGTAGCCTTGTAAGTGGTGTTCACTGTTTCATGTGTATGTTAAGTTGTTTCACTAATTTGCATTTTGGGCGGGGAATCAGCACAACTAGTGGTGTCACCACTGGACCACTGTGACCAAGGGTCGACAGGAACCACGCGACATACATGATGGTGTCCTATAACCCTAGAGTGGTCCGTAATCAGTGAAGGTATGGAAGAGTCAATCAAATCCCTTTTTATTCTAGTTATCATTTCATGTGATTATATGTCAAAGTATAATGCTATTTACGGTGAGTAAACGAGCAGGCTGAGGAGTTCTCGGCAACCCAATGCTGCGGTAACCCCTCCTCAACGTTGAATAGCAGCCACATGGTACAACAATAGTCTGTATTCTTCATTTGAGTTTGGTGTTGATTATGTTCGAGGATACGTATGTTGGGTTCTTTCAATAAGGAACTCACGACATGAATACATGATTAAGTGATTAGAGTTCATGCATACGTGAGAACATTCATGTGTCGAGTACGATATGGGTTTTAGGTATGTGTGTGTGTTATTGGTCGGGGTTTCAGAATGAGTATGGTTATGGTTATGATTATGGTTATGGTTTAGTGTATATGTTATGTTTATATGTGGACGAATGGTCATGACGTCGTGATCATGTCGTCGGCTCTCGAAGCTATGACGTGATTCGCATATGACTGAGCCGAGCCTAAGACTTATAATTAGGCTTATATAAATGTGGTTATAACTCCCAAGAGAGTCATTGTGCTTCGTTGTATTTTTCGTTTGATTTACTGATTAAATTATTGAGTTATTCAAGTTATTAAAACGATGGGAAAATACTAGGGTATCAACCTAGGGTTAGTTAATGACTTGACCCATTAATTAGAGTTCCCGAACTTGTCAGGTAGCGGGAAACTCGAGAATACGCGTTAGGATTCAAAAGAGTGGTTATTCGCGGGTTGCGTTGTCAGGTAAGTACACTTGCCTTAAAAGCTTGTGTATGATTTGTAAGCCAGTAAGAAAATGCCACGTGATTTATTATCATTTATTCAGATTTGTTATGATCTATTATTGGTATTCCATTCCATTCCTTGTGTGTTTCCCGGCGTAAGTGTTTCAAGTGTTTCGTCTCAAAAGTACTAGGACCTAAACTAGAGGGATAAAACGCGGGCACTCGTGTACAGGAGTGTGTGACCACCCTTAGTGACCGTGTGACACCGAGTACTAGGTAGATGGGCTTATGTCCCTCCCATCATAGATGTGCCTTCGCTTGTGTCGATGCCCGGGAAGACCTCGCAAGGTCTTTGCTGTTGTTATGCTATGATTTAGACCACTTATGGGCCTCTTTTGATTCCTTAGAACACACTTGACTTTCGATTGATATCTATTAGTCTGTTTATCATGCATCTTGTTTATTTAAATTCCTATTACCGCATGATATTTAGACTACTTTACTTGTTATATCATGAATTATTGTTATCTTCTTCTGGCATTACATTCGATTTCTTCAGTTTCTCATCGTCTAGTTTGTGAGGGCGAGTGCAGATAGAGCAGAGTGCAGTAGAGGCAAATAGCCCTACTTAGGCAACTTTTTGTGAGGATTAGTGGCTGGACTTGGAGACTATTTAGTAGGTTTTATGTTTTGCTTATTTGTATATCGTTTCATACTTATGTTTTTGGGATTATTGAACTTGGCATTTTTGGTGAGACTGGTATCATGTATATATGCTTATCGAATTGTACATGAATACTGGGGGTTTTCCATGTTTATAGAATTCCTATATTTCCCTTGATTGAGTTATTTCCCCTTATGTTTAGTTTATTTACTTTCCGCTGCGTAAAATTTGTAATAACTCTTTCATAAATTGTATAATTGAATGATTGGAGGCTGACTAGGCTCATCTGGTTGCCGAGTGATGACTCGGGGCCTACACAGGTCTAGGCCGGGCGTACCCAATTGCACGGGGAATTTGGGTCGTCACAGTTGGTATCAGAGCATACCAGGTTTAAATTCATAAAACACAAGTCATTTAAACCAGAGGAAGCTAGGAACGGTTGAACCTAGAAGTGGAAACCCTATGATCCTGTAGAAAACTTAACTGGGAGAGTAATGGGTTAAGTTGGATAATTTTTATACTTATTATGATCGTTATGTGTATTATTACGGTAGACGGTAGCTATAGACTAATCCGAGAAGTTCGTTCTCTTGACTCAGACGACGATGGCGGATCAGACCGGTCCAGGTGACGATAGCGGCACGTCCGCCATACGATATGCTAGCGCGGACGACGTACATGCCTTGACTTAGAGAGTTGCAACGCAGGACCAGCAATTACAGGAGATATTACGACTGTTGAGGGCACTTGTACTAGCTACAACTACACTATCGACTCCGACTACACCATTACCACCTACTATTACTCGGGGAGCAGAGACTCCGATTGTTGAGACATCTATGGCTCCGATTCCATTAACGGCGATTCCCGATAGAGCGGTTGCGGCGACAGGTACGCAGACCGAGGCAGAGACACCTCCGTTACAGATTGAGATAGTACGAGCGGCGGAGACACTGACTACGCCAGTAGTTACTGCAGAGACTACTCCAGTCACGACTCCGGAGAAGAGTCCTAGAGCCACTGCTGAGGCGAGGCAGTGGAGAGAGTTCAAGAGGCAAGACCTAGTCAAGTTCTTTGGTAGCACAGATATAGCCGCGCCAGAGCTATTCCTGAAGAATTATGAGAAGATTCATACCATTATCGTGACTGAGGACTACATGAGGGCAACGATTTCTTCATCTATGCTACAGGGGGAGGCAGATGATTGGTAGACGACTATCGTTACTACCCGAGGCATTCCAAGAGATTTGATCGACTTCAAGACTCAATTTAACCAAAATTACTTCCCGCTGACTATTTTTTGGGTGAAGAGGAACGAGTTCATAGTACTGAGGCAAAGCACCGATGAGTCAATGATGGACTATATGGGCAGATTTATTTCATTACTTCCTTATGCTGGAGGATCCACAAATACTGAGGCTGATCGAGTCTACTACTTTACCGAGGGTCTACTACACGTAGTTGGAGGATTCGTTGTTATGACTGACCCGAAAAGCTTGCAGAGAGCATACGAGCGTAGTTTGGCGAGGGAGAGTTACTTGCTCATGCATCCGGAGGAGGTTAAGGCGAACAGAGCAGAGACCCGATCAGATAGTCATTATCAGTAGGAAAAGAAGAGAAAGAGGAGCAGATGGGTTACTTGTGAGCACCAGATGCAAAGTGTAGGATCTATTGCATAGCAAACCACACGTCTGGTATAGGCCGTTCCACCCGTGCCGAGTTTTGCTAGTCACCTATCGCAGCCTTGCCGACAGGACCAGCAGTCACAGAGGAAAACTACTGAGAGCAGGGATAATGATCGAGGAGACAGGCAGAGGAAGACGCAAAGGTCTAGTCAGACTTAGACTCATGGTTCTGCATAGGGATGAGGCCAGAGTCAGACTCAAAGATCGCAGGATACCCGTACGTGTTACAAGTACGGACAGGTCGGCCACATTCAGAGGGAGTGCCCTTAGCCAGCGAGAGCCTGCCACAGCACCACCAGCACCAGAGGGAGCATGTTCAGGCTGCTGTTAAGCCAGACCGGGGGGCGTCCAGACACAGTGTTGAGGGTATGATTTTCATTTGCGGTACTTGCATGCATATCATGTACGATTCAAGTTATGTCGATTCCTTGATTCTTGTGCGCTTGGTAGACATGTTAGGGTTGAAAACCCGTTAGACATAGCAGACCTCGATCCGAGTCATGATTTCTAAGATGTGATATACCTGAATGTGCATAGTCTTTACATTTCGGTAGAGTTAGGGAGCTACAAGTCGCCAGTAGACATGCGAGTACGGGAGTCGTTAGAGTTCGAGACCTTGGTTGGTGCGACCTAGTGATGAGCATTACATGCCTAGATCGATTAATACGAGAAGACAAATTGGAGACCTTCATGAGTTTCATACGTGCTGGAGCGAGACAGAGGTGTTGGCTAGCGTTCTTGAAGGACTACGACTTCTTGTTTGAGCACCATCCAGGAAGACCAACGTTGTTGCTGATGCATTGTGCCGCCAAGGATTTGATGCTGAGGTAGTCGTGTGTTAAAGGACCTACTAGCGTGGTTTACTTGAGGCAGCTGAGCTGATGAGTTCAGCGGACATGCCAACGATTACCAGGACACAGTTACGTGGTTAGACGATGTTGCAGACTGTCTCATTTGGCATTATGTGCGAGGGACAGCAAGCCGATGCGTCATACCACCGGTGTAGTGAGATGGTGGATAGTTCAGATTGCCCAGACTAGAGTTGCTCGACAGACTCATGCTAAAGGTATCGTGGGTGACCAGGAATTCCATTGATGGCAGATGCGCGTGACGAGGTACTTCAGGAGATTCACAGTTCCCGTTTTGTTGAATATCCGGATCGACCTAAGATGTGCGCTGACATGCGGCATCTCTTTTGGTGGCCAGGGATGATTTTCGAGGTGTCAGAGTTGTTCGAGCGTATGACATGCCAGCGCATAGAAGCTGGGCATCGACGACCTGGAGAACTACTGCAGCCCCCACCCATTTCTCGATGGAATTGGGAACATGTTGGTATGGATTTCGTTAGTGGTTGCCCCGATCTCCTTATAGTCACGATAGCATCTGAGTAATAGTGGATAGATTTGCTCGAGACTTAAGAGTGCCCAGGAGTGGCAGAAGAAATACTTGACGAGTATCATGATGAGCTTCAGTATGATTCGGGGAGATTATGGATACCTGAAGGTCTCTCCACTAAAGAGTCACGAATGGGTCAGAGTCAAGGAATGACTCACTCTGAGTTTTATCGGTCTCTTTAGGAGTTGTGAAGAGGAACGACAAAGTCGTTAGTTTAGTTTACTTATTAGGTAAATTTCAGGGACGAAATTCTAATAAGTGGGGGAGACTGTAAAAACCCCAAATTTTTAACTGACTTGCGTTACACTTGTCAGGATTGTGACCCAGCTACGTGAATACTGGACAATATTTCGAACTTCAGAAGTCGACACCGAAGTAATATTATGATTCTTTGATTGTGTGTATTAGTATTTTAGTATTTTACGAGTCTCGAGCCGTTCAAGCAATGTTTAGTTGAATGAGGTTTCGCTTAGTTAAAAAGAGGATAAAACTAATAAAGAATACAAATAAAAGAATTTTCCAATAATTTAATTAATTAGTTAATAGGATGTGGCGAGAAAACGGGTGCGACGTGTGACGGCCCCAATTTCCCCGACCAATTGGGTACGCCCGGCCTAAACCCGTGCAGGCCCCGAGCTATCACTCGACAACCTGACGAGCCCAGTCAGACTCATATTTACTCAATTTAGCAGTTTATGAAAGAGTTATTGCATTTATACACAGCGAAAGACTAAAACAATTATAATAAAGGGATATAACTCAATCAAAGGGAAATTAGGAATTCTATAAGTGTGGAAAACCCCGGGTATTCATGTACAATTCGATAGGCATATATACATGATACCAGTCTCAATAAAGATATACCAAGTTCAATAATCCCAACAAAACAAGTATGAAACGATATACACATCGCAAACAAAGTATAATCACCTACTATAACGTCTCTCGATGTCCTACAAAACTCCTCAAAGTATATCACCTAGGCAGAGCCCCTTGCCCTTGCTTTCTCCCACTCTATCCGCACCCACCGTCACAAACTAGACGGTGAGTAACTGAATAAAATTGCTAGTAGTACCAGAAGAATGTAACAGTAATTTATGATTATAACAAGAAAAGCAATCTAAGTATCATGCGGAAAGGAAATAACTGGAAAGTATATGAATCAAATGCATGATAAAGAGACTAAAAGATAAACAATCGATATTTTGCATGTTCTAAGATTCAAAAGAGGCCCATGAGTGGTCTAATTTCACAGCAATACGACAAAGATCTCGCAAGATCTCCCCGGGCAATGTCGCAACACTAGCGCAGCGTGAAACTCGAGAGGCATCGCAACACCTCTTGAATCCAGTACCCAGTACACACATCACTAGGGGTGGTCAGTTACCCCTGCAGAGGGCACCCTCGTTGTCCCAGCTAGTGCGGGACCACATGATACCTTCAAGACACACACTCATGCCAAGAACATACAACCAAGGAAACGGAATGGAATATCAAGCAAAGGATCAATGCAACAATAGCAATAAATAGAGGAGGTATAAATCACATGTTATTTTCTTGTTGGTCTACTAACGTACATACACACAAGGCATGCATGTACTTACCTGACTAATCGCGACTCGGTATCACTCCGAAACTCTAACGCGTTTCCCCACAAGTTCTCACAACCTGATAAAGGTTTGGAAATCTCGAATATTAGTTTAAGAATCGCATTCAGTCTTTAAGTTGTACCTATTGTATTAGGCTTTTATTGTAATGTGTAATGGATGTGTTGGGTCCTCATTATAATGTGTGTTGGACCTTATTACAAATCCATATTCATTTAATATAAATGTCTATACTTAAAAATCTTGTTTACTTATTCTTAAACCTATAATAATGTACATTATGGTCACTCACACAATTGATGTGTACACCCCACTGGTGTGCACACTAACACTTCACACATCGTTGTCTTGTGCACACACACCCCGCTGGTGTGTGCACCCCATTGTGATTTACCATATTCACACTCATTAGTACATTACTTTATTATTTAAAACTATGTTATAAACACATTTTCACTATTCCAAACATATACAACTGTTGTGTACACCCCAATGTGGTGTACACATACAGTGTTGTGTACACCCCACTGTGGTGTACACACCCACTGTTGTGTACACCCCATTGTGGTGTACACACATTGTACACCCCTTACATAACATTCACACCCCAAAACAGTTTCTGTGCAAACCTAAACCCACCTATACATCTCATGAAAGCAGTCCCACACATTTACTATAATGTACACACTCACACCCCAACTGGGGTGTGTACACACACACACACACACCCATACACATAGAACAGCCACCTCACACACTCTCACCAAACCGTCCACATAACTCCCCCCAAACAGTTGCACATACACATCAAAACCAAAACCGTCACACACCAAAACACCATGTAAACAGCCCTAAATGGTACCCCACACCCCAACCGGGGTGTGCACCTACACAACCACATCCCATACATCTAAAACAGCCACCCCACACAACACATACTCCACACTCCACAACAAACATCTCGACAGCAAGAATGAAGAGGAAAGAAGAAAAAGAAAATGAAATAAAGCACCCACATATAACACACACAATGGTGTCACCTCCGGCCAGCAGAGTCGCCGGAGGGGACTCCGTCGGCCACACCAACCGGCACCACTGCCAATCATCCCAAAACAGTGACACAAACCGAGCTCAAAAACCACACAAAAAAAATGTCAAAATAGTGAGGAAAGACGTGGTTGTAGGAGAGAGAAACTCACCTCGACGTCGCCGGTGGGTGGCCGAGGTCCAGTGCCGTGAGGGTGACGGTGGCGACTGGAAGACGAGAGAAAAAAAAGTCGAGATTGAGAGAGAAACACGTGACTGCCGAGAGAGAGAAGAGGAGGAAGAGAGAGGAGGAAAAGCTTACCTAAACGTTTTTCGGGGTGGAGGAGAAGTAGGTGGTCGTAGTGGGTGGCGGTGGTGGTGAACCATCGGAGTTGGGACGACGCGTGACGCGGGAGCCGAGAGAAATGTGAGCGGCCGAGAGTCGAGAGGAGTGCAAACACGTGAGAGAGAACGAGAGAGAGATTGGAGAAAGAGAGGGGGAGCTCACCTCGTCGGGGTCCGTGACGCCGGCGGGAGGCGACAAGCGGGGCAAGAGAGGAGGAGGAGGATGAACAAGGACGACTTGGAAGGGAGAAGAAGATGAATAGTGTATTAGGGTTTTGGTGTACACAACGTTTATATATATGTGTTTTAGGACGAAATGACCATTTTGCCCTTGAGTTTAAACTTGCCCAACCCTTGGACAGATACTACCCTTATGAGTCATTTGGCTCCTCATCACCATCTAACACATATTCCCATCTCTATGACCATCCAATGACTCTCCTCACTCACTTGTGTCACTTTAACAATCATATCCATAATAACCTATTAAATTAATCCCATTAATTTTATTAAATTACCAATCAGGTTACACAAATTCTCGCCTACTCGGTGCACCGTGTCCCGCGTTCGACACGCTTCTCGAGGCGGTCCCACTCTTGGGATTTTAATAGATTCCTTCATGCTTTTATTATACTTTATTGTTAAAATTTTATTTCCTTATCTTAGGTCATGTTTTTCATTTGGCTTTCTTTATTAATAAAATCCACTAAAACGGTTCCCGAAAAACCCCGTATAAACTAGGCGACATCTCACTCAATTGAACATAGCCCAAACGGCTCGAGACCCGTAGAATACTATAATACTAATACACAAAGTCAAAGAATCATAAAATTACCTCGGCGTCAACTACCGAAGTTTGAAATACCGTCCAGCATCCACGTAGCCGGGTCACAATCCCGACACGTGTAACACAAGTCGGTTAAAAATTCGGGGTTGTTACAGCCTCCCCACTTATTAGAATTTCGTCCTCGAAATTTAAACTAATAAGTAAAACTAATTTACAAACTTACCTGAATCAAATAGGTAGGGAAAGTGCTCGCGCATGTAGGACTCTAACTCCCAGGTTGACTCCTCGTCTCCATGAAATTGCCATTTCACGAGCACTAAAGGAATGTCTTTGTTCCTCAACGTCTTGAATTTGCGATCAATGATCTGGATCGGCTGCTCCACGTACGTAGCATCATCTTGCAACTCGATCTGGCTCAAGTCTACCGTCGGTCGTCGCCCTCCACTTGACTTGTCTAATCGAAGCATCGAAATGTGGAATACTGGATGAACACCAGCGAGCTCTGGCGGTAACTCTAACTGATACGCAACCTTACCGACCCTTTTTACAATGTTAAAGGGACCGATAAACCTCGAGCGAGCTTCCCTTGATTCCAACCGTTTGTGACCCTTCGTAGGTGAGACTTTCGGTATACATAGTCTCCCAAGTCGTCATGAAGCTCATCGTGATACCGGTCGTAGTATTTCTTCTGCCGCTCCCGGGCACCCTTAAGTTTCGACGAATCGTCGTACCTTCTCGCATGATCAACAACAATCTCGGGACCAATTGTCACAACATCCTCTCGGCTCACCCAAGAAGAAGGTGATCTACAAGGCCTACCATAGAGCGCCTCGAACGGTGCCATACCGATACTCGCCTGATAACTGTTATTGTATGCAAACTCGCACAAATGAAGGTACTCTTCCCATGACCCGTCGTATTCCAAAACACACATCCTGAGCATGTCTTCTAACACCTGGATCAACCTCTCTGACCGTCCGTCCGTTCGTGGATGGAACGCCGTACTCAAACTCCGGGCCCGGGTGCCAAACCGAGCTCGCATGCTCTCCCATAATAACGAAGTGAACTGCGCCCCTCGATCTGACACAATCGATAACGGAACTCCGTGCAACCTGACAATCTCGCGCTCGTATAGGATGCTCAGTCTGTCAACTCTATGTGTAGTGGATACCGGTATGAAATGAGCAGATTTCGTCAATCGATCCACAATTACCCGATGCTGTCGTGTCCACGAGGAGATCGGGGCAAGCCACTGACGAAATCCATAGCAATGTGCTCCCACTTCCATTGAGGAATGGGTAGGGGCTGCAGCAATCCTCCAGGCCGTCGATGCTCAGCTTTCACGCACTGGCATATCTCACACGCTCGAATAAACTCCGACGCATCGAATTTCATCCCTGGCCACCAGAAAAGACGTCGCATGTCGGCGTACATCTTGGTTCAACCCGGATGCATAAAAAAATGGGAACGGTGAGCCTCCTAAAGTATCTCGGTGCGTAAGTCAGCCGCCAATGGAATCCACAGTCGCCCACGATACCTCAAGCAAGAGTCTGTCGACCGACTCCAATCTGGATACTCTGCACTGTCTGCCATCTCACTGTAATGCTGGTACGAATCATCGCCTCGTCGTCCTCGAGAACAGTCTGCAGTGAAACGGTCTGCAATCTCATCTGATCACACATCTGTATCCTGGTAGTCGTCGGCACGTCCGCTGAACTCATCATCTAGGCTGCCTCAAGTAGCGTATACTCGTGAGTCATACGACATACAACTACCTCTGCATCAGATCCTCTGCGGCTCAAAGCATTGGCAACAACATTGGCTTTCCCCGGATGATACTCAAGTGCGAAATCGTAGTCCTTCAGAAATTCAAGCCAACGTCTCTGTCTCAGGTTGAGTTCCTTCTGAGTAAACAAGTACTTCAAGCTCTTGTGGTCTGTAAACAACTCAAATCGCACGCCATACAAATGGTGTCTCCAAATCTTCAACGCAAATACAATCGCCGCCAACTCTAAGTCGTGGGTCGGGTAGTTTCTCTCATAAACTTTCAACTGTCGGGATGCATAAGCGATAACTCGGCCCTCTTGCATCAGCACACTACCCAAACCAATCTTCGACGCATCGGTATACATGACTAAGTTCTTCCCGGTCTCGGGCAATGCTAAGACAGGTGCGGTCGTCAATTTCTCCTTCAGAGTACAGAATGCCTGCTCACACTCTTCGTTCCAATCAAACTTCGCGTTCTTCTGCGTCAGTTTCGTCATTGGTGTAGCGATCTTGGAGAAATCTTGCACAAATCAGCGATAGTAACCTGCTAAGCCAAGAAAACTTCGAATCTGAGTCACGGTAGTCAGAGTAGGCCACTCAATCACGGCTCTAATCTTCTCTGGGTCAACGGCAACACCATCAGCTCCAACTACGTGCCCTAAAAATCTAACCTCTGGTAGCCAAAACTCGCACTTGCTAAACTTAGCGTAGAGTCGGTGGTCCCTCAGAGTCTGCAACACTGTACGTAGATGTCCCTCGTGCTCCTCACGAGTCCTGGAATAGATGAGGATGTCGTCGATGAACACAATCACGAATCGATCTAGGAAATCCCTCATCACTCGGTGCATCAGGTCCATGAACATCGCCGGCGCATTAGTCAATCCAAACGGCATGACTGTGAACTGGAAATGACCGTATCTCGTGTTGAATGCTGTCTTCTCCTGATCCTCGGCCCTGATCCTGAGCTGGTGATAGCCTGACCTCAAATCTATCTTAGAAAACCACTGCGCTCCGGTTAACTAGTCAAACAAATCGTCAATGCGCGGTAACGGGTACTTATTTTTCACTGTAACCTTGTTCAATTGCATGTAGTCGATACAAAGCCTCAAACTACCGTCCTTCTTCTTGACAAACAACACTGGTGCTCCCCATGGCGACATATTGGGACTGATGAAGCCCAACTCTAGCAACTCATCTAGTTGACTCCTCAGCTCCTCAAGCTCTCGGGGTGCCATCCTATACGGTGGTATCGAAATCGGCCTAGTCCCTGGGACTAAGTCAACGATGAAATCTATCGTCCGCTGCGGTGGTAATCCTGGTAGATCCTCGGGGAATACGTCAGTGAACTCGCACACGATCAGTACATCTTCTATGTCAACCTCCTATCTCAAACCAGTACTCATGACGCTCGCAACAATCTCGACATCGCCATTCGTAGCCTCTCTGCCTCTGGTGATCGGAAGTAACGGTGCAGTACCCTGAATGCAAATCTCCGTACCGTCTACTAACGGAATCGTGATCGTCTTCTCGTAACAACCGATATAAGCATGGTATGCTCCTAACCAATCCATGCCCAATAAGGCATCAAACTCGAGAAACTCAAGTACTCTCAAGTCAGCAGAAAACTCGTGGCCCTCTATCTCTACCGGAAATTCAACACATAGAAAGTTCGGGTAAATCTTGTCCCCAGCAGCCATGCTAAGGATCAATGGTCTACTAAGTCTAATGGGTCTCAACCCTAACAAGTCTACCATACGTCCGGAAATAAACGAAACAGTCGAACCAGAATCGAACATGGTATGCATGAACGTGTTACAGATAGAAATCATACCCTCAACTAAGTTTCGGGATGCCCCCGGATCTGGCTCAACCGCTGCCTACACCCGCTCCCTCTGGTGCTGATGATGATGTGCCTGTGTCCTCTCAGGTTGAGTACACTGCGCCTGAATGTGGCCCACTCTACCGAATCTGAAACAAGTACGTGTATCCTGTGTACCCTGAGTCTGACCCTGTCCACGACTCTGTGTAGATCTCTGAATCTGAGTCTGAGTCTGCCCTGACCACTGTGTCTGTCTACCTCCTCTGCCAGAATCTCGGCTCGTTGTAGATCGCCCCCGTGATCGTTGTACAGTCTCGTAGGTCGGAGGATGACTAGCAAAGCTCGATCGGTGGAGTAGACCGTGCTGGTCGAGTAGGTGGTGTAGTGGATCCTACACTCGGAGCTCTGGAATCTCGGTAACGAAGTCTGTTCTTCCTCCATTTCTTGTCCTGATGGTCCTCTGATCTAGTCTCCAATCTGACCGGTCTCGCCTCCTCAGGGTGAGAAATCAAGTAGCTCTCTCTAGCCAAACTCCGCTCATATGCCCTCTGAAGAGTCTCCGGCTCGGTAGTGACTACTGAACCTCCAATGGCGGGTAGCAAACCCTCAGTGAAATAGTAAATGCGATCGGCCTCTGAATATGTTGATCCTCCCGCATAGGGTAATAGCTGAATGAATCTGCCCATGTAATCCATCACTGGCTCTCCTACTGACTGTCGTAATGAAGTAAACTCATTCCTCTTCGCCCGTAACACTGTCGGTGGGAAATACTTCTGATTAAACTGGGTCTTGAAATCGATCCAGTCTCGCGGAATGCCTCTAGTAGTGACAATGGTGGTCCACCAATCATCTGCCTCCCCCTGAAGCATGGATGAGGAGATCGTCGCTCTCATGTGATCCTCGGTCGCGATAATCGTATGAATCTTCTCGTGATTCTTCAGAAAAAGCTCCGCCTCTGCTACGTATGTACCACCGAAAAACCTAACAGGATCGTGCCTCTTGAATTCTCTCCACTGCCTCGCCTCAGAAGTGGCCCTGGGGCTCTTCTCCGGAGTAGTGACCGGAGTAGTGACGGGAGTAACCTCTACAGTAGCAACCGGTGTAGTCGGTGTCTCCGTCGCTCGTACTATCTCTGCCTGTAACGGAGGTGTCTCCGCCTCAGTCTGTGTCCCTGTCGCAGCAACTGCTCCCTCGAGAATCGCCGCTAATGGAATCGGGGCGGTGGAAGCCGTAGCAACTGGTGTCTCCGTAGCCTGAGTGGTAGAAATAGGCGGCAAAGGTGTAGTCGGAGTCAATGGTGTCGTGGTAGCCTGTACGGGTGTCCTCAGTGACTGCACTAGCTCCTCAATCCTCTGGTCCTGCGTCGCGGCTCTCTGAGATAATGTGCGTATCTCCTCAAGGCATCGTGACAAAATCGCGCCGATATCATCGCTCGGACCTGGCTGATCCGCCATCGTCGTCTGAACAAGAAAACGAATTTTTCGGATCAATGGATAGTTACCGCGTACCATATAGTACACACCACAATCATAACATGTACAAAGTTAAATCCGACTTATCCCAACTCATCTCTTCGAACTAGAGTTCTAATTAGGATCGTAGGGTTTTCCACTCTAAGTTCAACCATTCCTAACTTCCGGTGTCTTAATGGTTTATGTTTTAAATCAAGAGTTAGGTTGTTATAACCTTAAGCTCTGATACCAACTGTGACGGCCCCAATTTCCCCACGCAATTGGGTACGTCCCGCCTAAACCCGTGCAGGCCCCGAGCTATCACTCGACAACCTGACGAGCCTAGTCGATCTATATTCACTCAATTTAGCGAGCTTATGAAAGAGTTATTGCATTTATACACAGCGGAAGACTAAAACAATTATAATAAAGGAAAATAACTCAATCAAAGGGAAATTAGGAATTCTATAAGTGTGGAAAACCCCGGGTATTCATATACAATTCGATAGGCATATATACATGATACCAGTCTCAATAAAGATATACCAAGTTCAATAATCCCAACAAAACAAGTATGAAACGATATACACATCAGTAAACAAAGTATAATCACCTACTATAATGTCTCTCAGATGTCCTGAAACTCCTCAAAGTATATCACCTAGGCAGAGCCCCTTGCCCTTGCTGCTCTCCACTCTATCTGCACCCACCGTCACAAACTAGACGGTGAGTAACTGAATAAAATTGCTAGTAGTACCAAAAGAATGTAACAGTAATTTATGATTATAACAAGAAAAGCAATCTAAGTATCATGCGGAAAGGAAATAACTGGAAAGTATATGAATCAAATGCATGATAAAGAGACTGAAAGATAAACAATCGGTATTTTGCATGTTCTAAGATTCAAAAGAGTCCCATGAGTGGTCTAATTTCACAGCAATACGACAAAGATCTCGCAAGATCTCCCCGGGCAATGTCGCAACACTAGCGCAGCGTGAAACTCGAGAGGCATCGCAACACCTCTCGAATCCAAGTACCCAAGACACACATCACTAGGGGTGGTCGGTTACCCCGAGAGGGCACCCTCGTTGTCCCAGCTAGTGCGGGACCACATGATACCTTTAAGACACACACTCATGCCAAGAACATACAACCAAGGAAACGGAATGGAATATCAAGCAAAGGATCAATGCAACAATAGCAATAAATAGAGGAGGTATAAATCACATGTTATTTTCTTGCTGGTCTACTGACGTACATACATACAAGTTCTCACAACCTGATAAAGCTTTGGAAATCCCGAATATTAGTTTAAGACTCGCATTCAGTCTTTAAGTTGTACCTATTGTATTAGGCTTTTATTGTAATGTGTAATGGATGTGTTGGGTCCTCATTATAATGTGTGTTGGACCCTTATTACAAATCCATATTCATTTAATATAAATGTCTATACTTAAAAATCTTGTTTACTTATTCTTAAACCTATAATAATGTACATTATGGTCACACACACAATTGATGTGTACACCCCACTGGTGTGCACACTAACACTTCACACATCGTTGTCTTGTGCACACACACCCCGCTGGTGTGTGCACCCCATTGTGATTTACCATATTCACACTCATTAGTACATTACTTTATTATTTAAAACTATGTTATATACACATTTTCACTATTCCAAACATATACAACTGTTTTGTACACCCCATTGTGGTGTACACACATTGTACACCCCTTACATAACATTCATACCCCAAAACAGTTTCTATGCAAACCTAAACCCACCTATGCATCTCATGAAAGCAGTCCCACACATTTACGATAGTGTACACACCCACACCCCAACTGGGGTGTGTACACACACACACACACATACACACCCATACACATAGAACAGCCACCTCACACACTCTCACCAAACTGTCCACATAACTCCCCCAAACAAGCTTGCACATACACATCAAAACCAAAACCGTCACACACCAAAACAGCCATGTAAACAGCCCTAAATGGTACCCCACACCCCAACTGGGGTGTGCACCTACACAACCACATCCCATACATCTAAAATAGCCACCCCACACAACACATACTCCACACACCACAACAAACATCTCGACAGCAAGAATAAAGAGGAAAGAAGAAAAAGAAAACGAAATAAAGCACCCACATATAACACACACAATGGTGTCACCTCCGGCCACCAGAGTCACCGGAGGGGGACTTCCGGTCAGCCTCGACCGGCACCACTGCCGATCATCCCAAAACAGTGACACAAACCGAGCTCAAAAACCACACAAAAAAAATGTCAAAATAATGAGCAAAGACGTGGTTGTGGGAGAGAGAAACTCACCTCGACGTCGCCGGTGGGTGGCCGAGGTCCAGTGCCGTGAGGGTGACGGTGGCGACTGGAAGACGAGAGAGAAAAACAGTCGAGAGTGAGAGAGAAACACGTAACTGCCGAGAGAGAGAAGAGAAGGAAGAGAGAGGAGGAAAAGCTTACCTAAGCGTTTTCCGGTGGTGGTGGAGAGGTAGGTGGTCGTTGTGGGTGGCGGTGGTGGTGATCCAGTCGGAGTTGGGACGACTGTGACGTGAGGGAGCCGAGAGAAATGTGAGCTGGCCGAGAGTCGAGAGTGAGTGCCAACACGTGAGAGAGAACGAGAGAGAGAGAGAGATCGGAGAGAAAGAGAGGGGAGCTCACCTCGTCGGGGTCCGTGATGCCGGCGGGAGGCGACGGCAGTGGCGAGAGGGAGGAGGTGAACAGTGACGGCAGTTGTGGAGAAGAAGATGAATAGTGTATTAGGGTTTTGGTGTACACAACATTTATATATATGTGTTTTAGGACGAAATGACCATTTTGCCCTTGAGTTTAAACTTGCCCAACCCTTGGACAGCTACCCTTATGAGTCATTTGGCTCCTCATCAACATCTAACACATATTCCCATCTCTATGACCATCCAATGACTCTCCTCACTCATTTGTGTCACTTTAACAATCATATCCATAATAACCTATTAAATTAATCCCATTAATTTTATTAAATTACCAATCAGGTTACACAAATTCTCACCTACTCGGTGCACCGTGTCCCGCATTCGACACGCTTCTCGAGGCGGTCCCACTTTTGGGATTTTAATAGATTCCTTCATGCTTTTATTATACTTTATTGTTAAAATTTTATTTCCTTATCTTAGGTCATGTTTTTCATTTGGCTTTGTTTATTAATAAAATCCACTAAAACGGTTCCCGAAAAACCCCGTATAAACTAGGCGACATCTCACTCAATTGAACATAGCCCAAATGGCTCGAAACCCGTAGAATACTATAATACTAATACACAAAGTCAAAGAATCATAAAATTACCTCGGCGTCGACTACCGAAGTTTGAAATACCGTCCAGTATCCACGTAGCCGGGTCACAATCCTGACACGTGTAACACAAGTAAGTTAAAAATTCGGGGTTGTTACACGACGAACCAATTTACGAAGAAATACTGACCGAGGAAACGCAAGATCAATGTGGGAGTTGGATGGCTTTGCAACATACGGACTATGGGATATAAATTGTTAAAGTGACAGCTTGATGAGGAGAGCCACGAGATTGGCATCGAGATTTGTATGTATGTTGAGATGTGATAAAGGTGTAAAAGACCCATAAGGGCAAATGTTTTGAAGTGTGTCAGAAGGAAGTTGAAGGGCAAAAAGGTCGTTTCACCAAATAAAATGCATATAAAAGAAATGAAACCCTTATTTCACTATTCATCTTCTCCTTTAACACACACTGCCGCCACCCCTCCTGCTCACCCCACTCGGCCTTACCGAAATCGTCACGCCGGAGGTCTGTGATCTCTGTCTCTGTCTCTCTCTGTCTCTCTGTCTCTCTCTCTCTCTCTCTCTCTCTCTCTCTCTCTCTCTCTCTCTCTCTTCCTTTCATTCTCGAGCACGTTCACGACAGTCATGCATTTGGGCATTGTAGCCACCACTGTGTGTCCCTGGCCGACTGGCCGACGTTGAAGACGACCCTATAGCCTCACCGGAAGCTCAAGGGATCTCCAAATGTGGGATGATGTGAGTCGTGGAAGTGGTGCTTGCCATCCTTGGCTGTTGTGCATCTAGGACTATAAGTGTCCTTCCCCCCTTCTTGTCACGTCCGGTCGGTGGTGTAGGTGGTGTCGTGACCAGGGGTCTAGTCAGAGATGACTCGACAGTACCTCACCGAAGTTCCATCGATCCCAGAGCACCCCCCACCCCAATGTATGTCTATAAATAACTATGTATGACAGTATACCCTGTTTTGGATGATGTTTTCGAAATTGTTAGAATGACTGTCTTGGCAGCGGCTCTGCCGGTGTAGTCGTGGCCTGGAGGACTGCTGGGGGGTCGTCATGATCATGTTGGCGTTGCCCTGAAGTCGAAACCAGTAGCCTTGTTAATGGTGTTCACTATTTCATGTGAATGTTAAGTTGTTTCACTATTTTGCATTTTGGGCGGGGAACTACCACAACTGGTGGCACCGTCGCTGGACTACCATGACCAAGGGTCGACGGGGACCACGCGACATACATGACGGTGTCCCATAACCCTAGAGTGGTCCGTAATCAGTGAAGGTAGGGAAAAGTCGATCAAATCCCTTTTTATTCTAGTTATCATTTCATGTGATTATATGTCAAAGTATAATGCTATTTACAGTCAGTAAACGAGCAGGCAAAGGAGTTCCCGGCAACCCAATGCCGCGGTAACCCCTCCCCAACATTGAATAGCAGCCACATGGTACAACAATACTCCGTATTCTTCATTTCAGTTTGGTGTTGATTACATTTGAGGATACGTATGTTGGGTTCTTTCAATAAGGAACTCACGACATGAATACATGATTAAGTGATTAGAGTTTATGCATACATGAGAACATTCATGTGTCGAGTATGATATGGGTTTTGGGTATGTTTGTATGTTATTGGTTGGGGTTTCAGAATGAGTATGGTTATGGTTATGGTTTAGTGTATAGGTTGTGTTTATATGTGGACGAATGGTCATGACGTTGTGATCACGCCGCCGGCTCTTGAAGCTATAACGTGCTTCACATACGACTAAGCCGAGCCTAAGACTTCTAATTAGGCTTACATAAGTGTGGTTATAACACCCAAAAGAGTCATTGTGCTTCGTTTTGTTTTTGGTTTGATTTACCAATTAAATTATCGAGTTGTTCAAGTCATTAAAACGTTGGGAAAACACTAGGGTATCAACCTAGGGTTAGTTAATGACTTGACCCATTAATTAGAGTTCCCGAACTTGTCAGGTAGCAGGAAACTCAGGAATACGTGTTAAGATTCACGAGAGTGGTTATTCACAAGTTGCGTTGTCAAGTAAGTACACTTGCCTTAAAAGCTTGTGTATGATTTGTAAGCCAGTAAGAAAATGCCATGTGATTCATGTTGGGTTTTGGGGTTCATGCGCAGCGGAGATTACAAAACAATTTTGAGAAAAACCCCAATAGGATCCAAATCTGATTCCATTAAAACTTGTTTAAACTATGAAAACTTAATCATACCTCAGTCGCAATACCTCTCTGCAGGTTAATCGATCTCTAAGGCGCTGCCAATGACGAACGCCCTCTACTAGCTGCCCACACACGAACGGCGGCCAAGATTCAAAGTGCTAGCTTCGAGAGAATTTCAAACCTTTTGTTTCCCTCCAAAACGATCCAGAGGATACCAAAAAAACTCTAATTCGCTTCTTAAAACGAAAATAGAGTTTCGACCCTTTTAAAAAAATTTTCGTGCTTGTATTCTAACTCAAAGCGTCTATTTATACAACTCTTGTATATAGACGATTAAGTAAATTACACATATACCCCTACTTAAAGAAGTATAAGTGTAATACACTACAAGGACGTTTCTGTCATGAATTTTATCATATAAAATTTATTTTTCTGAACCATCTTAAAATCTCACAAAACCATTCTCAGTGTGCGACCCAATAGGCTCATACAACGTTAGTAGTGTACCAAAACACATTTTGGTATACAAGTCATAAGCGGCCTCTAGCAAGACATTATGACTACCCAAGTTGTACGAATATCAAATCGATATAACCTAATCAATAGTGTATATAACATCCTTTTGTCACACGATATCCTTTTGATCAAACATAAGGCATGGAATTGTCATCCAACATGTTCAATCGCACTAGTCTCAATTTTTAGGTAGACTGAAAACATCTAAGTGACATTGATCAATATCAATTTACTTAGACTAGACCTTTTAACAGTCTAACATATCGAGGGATCCACTGGATATCTCTCTTTATATGAGAGGGACAAATTCTATCTCGATTACTCAACTTCACCACATTATTCACACAGTAACCAATCACAACCTTTATAATCGTCATGTTAAAGACAACGTTTGATTGCGTCAAATCACTGTATTCCTAATGTTGAAGTCTCTGGTAATCTCAATTCAGAGGACTGAAAAATATACCTATCATGAGAAACAACTATGACTTAATCCATGTGATGTTCTCATAGCTGGTCGGTCCAGTACTTTGTTCTCTAACAAGTACTCATGATCTTGATTTGTATTCCTATACGTATGATCATCAATCAAGACTCACACTAGTCTTAATTCATTATAGTTCCCAGTATAATAATCGACTAGGGACATTTAGGATATTTCTGTAAATACCCATGGATCTTATTATAATGTAAACATGCAAATCAATTATAATAAACAACAAATGAAATCCTCTATTTTATTAACTAAAATGTATTCATAAAGACTGTTAATGGATTGACCTAGGGCACATTTCCCAACATCTCCCACTTGCTCTAGGGCCAATCATTCATGCATCTAATGCCTAATGATCTAACATGACCATCATGTTTTGCTTGTGGAAGAGCCTTTGTCAATGGATCCGCAACGTTGTCTTCAGTATGTACTCTATAAATCTTTATGTCTCCCCTCTGAATAATTTCTCTGATGAGATGAAAACGCCTGAGTATGTGTTTGGATCTGTGGTGTGATCTAGGTTCCTTGGCCTGTGCTATTGCCCGGTTAGCAATACTTGGAACCACACCTAGTTCAGAAATGAACTTTTTGATCTAAACTGCCTCCTTTCTGCATCGGACGCTGCATATACTCAGCTTCTGTTCTAGAATCTGCCACAGTTTCTTGCTTCGAACTTTTTCAGCTTACTGCACCTCCATTCAAAGTAAACACATATCCAGACTGCAATCTAAAATCATCTATATCAGTTTGAAAACTTGCATCTGTGTAACCATTTACAACTAGATCATTTTCAAAGCCTCCATAGACCAAGAACACTTCCTTAGTCCTTCTTAAGTACTTAAGGATGTTCTTTACTACTATCTAGTGACTCTCACCTGGATCTGACTGATATCTGCTTGTAGTGCTCAAAGCATATGATACATTAGGCCGAGTGCATAGCATGGCGTACATGATAGATCCAATAGCAGATGCATATGGAATCTTATTCATACGGTCTCGCTCATCATTTGTCCTAGGACATTGATTCTTGCTGAGATTTATGCCATGAGACATTGGTAACAATCCTCTTTTAGAGTCTTGCAAATTGAACCTATTCAGTACCTTGTCTATGTAAGCACTCTGACTTAGACCGATTAGCCTCTTAGATCTATCCCTATAGATTCTTATCCCTAGGATATAGGCTGCATCTCCTAAGTCTTTCATTGAGAAACACTTCCCTAACCAAGACTTGACACTTTGTAATGTTGGGATGTCATTTCCAATGAGTAATATATCATCAACATACAGTACCAGAAAAACAACTACACTCCCACTGACCTTCTTGTATACACAAGGCTCATCTTCGTTCTTAATAAAACCAAAATCCTTGATTGCTTCATCAAAACGAAGATTCCAACTCCGAGAAGCTTGCTTTAATCCGTAAATGAATCTTTGAAGCTTGCATACCTTCCTAGAATTCTCAGGATGTGCAAAACCTTCAGGTTGTGTCATATACACGTCCTCAAGCAGCTTTCCATTAAGAAATGTTGTTTTTACATCCATTTGCCATATCTCATAGTCATAATATGCAGCAATGGCAATTAAAATTCTTATGGATTTAAGCATGGCTACTGGGCGAAAAAGTTTCATCATAATCAACACCTTGAGTCTGCTGAAACCTTTTGCTACAAGTCTTGCTTTGAAAGTATGCACTTTGCCATCCATGTCAGTTTTCTTCTTGAAAACCCATTTACATCCAATAGTCTTACCACCTTCAGGTAAATCAACCAAGTTCCAAACTTGGTTATCATACATGGATTGCATCTCGAGTTCATGGCACTTAGCCATTTATCTTGAGTCTGGTCTAGACATAGCCTCCTGATAAGTGGTGGGCTCATTTTGATCTATAAGCAACACATCACGACTATCAGTAATGAGAAATCCAAATCTCTCTGGCTCATGTCTTACCCTACCAGATTTACGTGGGCCTTGTGTCACTTGCGGAGGTTCAACTGGTTCAGAACGTTGTTGAACTTCCAGTAGCGGTTCAGTGTTTATTTGTGATTCTTGAACTTCTTCAAGATTTATTTCTCTCCCACTAAGGCCTTTTGAAATAAACTGTTTTTCCATAAAGGCACCATACCGAGCAACAAACACTTTGTTCTCAGCGGGATTATAAAAGTAATATCCTTTTGTTTCCTTAGGATACCCCACAAATAGACATTTGTCAGATTTAGGTGCTAGTTTTTCTGAGACTTGTCGTTTTACGTAAGCCTCACAGCCCCAAATCTTAAGAAAAGACAAACTAGGTCTCTTCCCGTACCATATCTCATATGGTGTTTTATCAACCACTTTAGAAGGAACTCGATTTAGAGTAAAAGCTGCAGTTTGTAATGCATAACCCCAAAAGAATAATGGAAGATCCGCATGACTCATCATAGATCGAACCATATCTAATAAGGTTCGATTTCTCCTTTCAGAAACTCCATTCCATTGTGGAGTTGCTGGTGGAGTTAATTGTGAGACAATCCCACAATTTCTAAGATGATCATCAAATTCTTGGCTCAAATATTCACCACCTCGATCTGATCGAAGTGCTTTAATAGTTTTACCAAGTTGATTATGCACTTCATTTTGAAATGTTCGAAACATCTCAAATGATTCAGCTTTATGTTTCATAAGATATACATAACCATATCTGCTGAAATCATCAGTAAATGTAATGAAGTACTGGTAACCTCCTCTAGCCATTGTGTTTATAGGACCGCATACATCAGTATGTATTAGACCTAATAAATCACTTGCCCTTTCACTATTTCCAGTAAAGGGACTTTTAGTCATCTTGCCTAGTAAACAAGATACACACGTTTCATATGATTCCAAATCAAATAAATCTAGAAGTCCATCTTTATGGAGCTTCGTTATGCATTTCTCATTTATATGGCCAAGACGACAATGCCAAAGATAGGTTTGATTCAAATCATTTGACTTGAATCTCTTTGTATTTATGTTAAAGACTGGAGTATCAGTGGACTTTTTTATGCTTAGAATATAAAGACCATCACACAAATCAGCATTTGCATAAAAAATGTCTTTACGAGAAATTGAACATCTATTATTCGTAATAATAAAATCAAAACCATCCATATCCAAATATGAAACAGAAATGATGTTTCTGCTCAAGGCAGGCACATAATAACAATTATTTAAAGTTAAAATAAGTCCACTAGATAAAACTAAGTCATATGATCCAACAGCTAGGGCAGCAACTCTTGCTCCATTCCCTACGCGAAGGATAGCTTCTCCTTTCTTCAACTTTCTACTTCTGGTGAGTCCCTGCACATTTATACAAATGTGAGATCCACATCCGGTATCCAATACCCAGGAATCACTAGTAGTTAAATTAATTTCAATAACATAAATACCTGAGGTGGTAGTCGCACTACCCTTTTTCTTCTTTAGATCTTCCAGATAGAGTTTGCAATTTCTGAACCAATGTCCAAGTGCATGGCAGAAATGACAATTTCCTTCCTTTTCCTTTTGGTGCTTTGAAGCAGGAACAAACTGGGGCTTGACTTGTTCCACAGGCTTTGTAATAGGTGCAGCAGCAGCCTTGGCAACTTTAGCCTTGCCTTTGCCTTTCTTCTTCATTCTCTTTTCCTTTTGGACCATCAGCACATTACTAGAGGGTTTCTTGATATTTTGTTCAGCAGTTTTGAGCATCAAATGCAACTCTAAAATTGATTTCTCCATATTATTCATATTGTAGTTCATCACAAATTGTGAGTAACTCTCTGGTAATGAATTTAAGATCAAATCCGTAGCCAACTCTTGGCTTATGGGAAATCCAAGTCTATCAAGTTGGTCAACATACCCCTTCATCTTCAGAACATGAGGACTAACTGACGCACCCTCAGTCATCTTACAAGAATGCAGGTTCTTGACTGTCTCGAACCTTTCTTGCCTAGCTTCTTGTTGGAACATTTCCTTCAATATTACGACCATGTCGTAGGCTTCCATTAGTTCCATGTCCTTCGAAGTTCGGGAACCATAGTTGCCAACATAATGCATGCAACATCAGTAGAATCGTTGACATGCTTATTATGCGTATCCTTCACAGCTTTCGTAGCATTGACTGGTGGGTCCTCAGGGATCGAAGCATCCAGGACATACAACTTGCGTTCATGCTTGAGAACGATTCTCAAGTTTCTGAACCAATCAAGAAAGTTAGTCCCAGATAGCTTATCCTTCTCAAAGATAGATCGCAGTGACAGGGGATTATTGTTACTTGAAGAGGCCATTGATCTACAATAAAGATTATGCAGAGTTTATTTTAGTATAAAGGAATAGACTCCCACTAAATTAACAGCCCTCCTAAAACATACTATTTATTTAGGGGACTAAATCCATATTTCACATAATTCTATGACAGCTATGGCATGAAACACAGAACTAGATTATTTAGGTAGGTAACAGTTACCAATGACATCTTATGTAATTTTAGATACTTTTATGAGATACAGGACATCTTATGTCTTAGCATGTTTTTATCTCATCATATGCCTAAAGTCCAAAACTATTTTGATAGCTTTATTAAGTCGGACCAATTTAAACATCTAGGTAACTCTTACCCAACTTATCTCACCAAGATAACACAATACACCCAACTATGGCTGAAACTATATTAGTGCGATCGAGGCCTTGACAAGTGTTTAAAATTGGATGGCACAAGACTTAAGATTTAATAGAGGGATTTTATTCAGTTTTAGTGATTTTAAATAAACAATGAAATAACATATTTTTTATTGATTTGTAGAACCACTAAACAATTTAGGAAATTTTTATGCTATTCACTAATAGAAGAATTTCCGTGCGCTAGGATTAGTTAGATCATTGGCGGTCATTCCATTCACCGGTCAAATGGCGGGAAACAGGGGCGCGCCCCCTTTTTTTTTTTTTTTTTTTTTTTTTTTTTAGAAGACAAATCTCAATTCTGAAAATTGAAATTTGCTATAGAAAATCATATTTTTCGCTGATTTTACTACACCAAATTTACCCCTTAGTTTATCCAAAATTAAGCAATTAAAACGTTTTAATTAACTCGGGCCCACATCTAACTTATCATCTTATCCTAATCCAATTAGGACTTTAGATATTTGAATCCTAGCATATCACAAATAACAAACTTCTCCATATTTATCTCCTATCCAATAGGGATAATTAAGCCGATTTTGCATATATCTCCTAATCTAATTGTTTATCTATCTTTATGAAATAGAAACTTCATAACAACATAGATATAACAAGATACATAAATAATTTCGAAAATTAATTATTTGCAACTTCGATCTTCATCCAAATAATCACAAATATGTAGTTGGATCATGAATTACTATCTTAATCGAACCTAATCATATTAGTTTCGAATTAACATTCAGACTTATACAATTTAAGAAACTTCAATTAATGTAACCTAAATATGCATACTGAATTACAGAGATTTCATCCATACATCAATACACAAAAATAAAGATTATACCTAATGGTGTCATGGATCACAGAATACGAAATTCAATTCATTAAAATTATTCGAACCTAACATGGTTACTTGCATGTACGAAACTAATTTCAACTAAATCATAAATATATGTATCATATACACAAAACATGATAATAAATCTCATAGAAAACTTATGTATATCACATATACATCAACTATGAACATGCTTTCAATCATATATCATAAAAACATGCAATGAGTTTAATGGAATCAAACTATTAAAGCTCTGATACCCCTGTTGGGTTTTGGGGTTCATGCGCAGCGGAGATTACAAAACAATTTTGAGAAAAACCCAAACAGGATCCGAATCTGATTCCATTAAAACATGTTTAAACTATGAAAACTTAATCATACCTCAGTCGCAATACCTCTCTGCAGGTTAATCGATCTCTAAGGCGCTGCCAATGACGAACGCCCTCTACTAGCTGTCCACACACGAACGGCGGCCGAGATTCAAAGTGCTAGCTTCGAGAGAATTCCAAACCTTTTGTTTCTCTCCAAAACGATCCAGAGGATACCAAAAAAACTCTAATTCGTTTCTTAAAATGAAAATAGAGTTTCGACCCTTTTAAAAAATCTTTCGTGCTTGTATTCTAACTCAAAGCGTCTATTTATACAACCCTTGTATATAGACGATTAAGTAAATTACACATATACCCCTACTTAAAGAAGTATAAGTGTAATACACTACAAGGACGTTTCTGTCATGAATTTTATCATATAAAATTTATTTTTCTGAACCATCTTAAAATCTCGCAAAACCATTCTCAGTGTGCGACCCAATAGACTCATACAACGTTGGTAGTGTACCAAAACACATTTTGGTATACAAGTCATAAGCGGCCTCTAGCAAGACATTATGACTACCCAAGTTGTACGAATATCAAATCGATATAACCTAATCAATAGTGTATATAACATCCTTTTGTCACACGATATCCTTTTGATCAAACATAAGGCATGGAATTATCATCTAACATGTTCAATCGTACTAGTCTCGATTTCTAGGTAGACTGAAAACATCTAAGTGACATTGATTAATATCAATTTACTTAGACTAGGCCTTTTAACAGTCTAACATATCGAGGGATCCACTAGATATCTCTCTTTATATGAGAGGGACAAATTCTATCTCGATTACACAACTTCACCACATTATTCACACAGTAACCAATCACAACCTTTATAATCGTCATGTTAAAGACAACGTTTGATTGCATCAAATCACTGTATTCCTAATGTTGAAGTCTCTGGTAATCTCAAGTTAGAGGACTGAAAAATATACCTATCATGAGAAACAACTATGACTTAATCCATGTGATGTTCTCATAGCGGGTCGGTCCAGTACTTTGTTCTCTAACAAGTACTCATGATCTTGATTCGTATTCCTATACGTATGATCATCGTATGATCATCAATCAAGACTCACACTAGTCTTAATTCATTATAGTTCCCAGTATAATAATCGACTAGGGACATTTAGGATATTTCTGTAAATACTCATGGATCTTATTATAATGTAAACATGCAAATCAATTATAATAAACAGCAAATGAAATCCTCTATTTTATTAACTAAAATGTATTCATAAAGACTGTTAATGGATTGACCTAGGGCACATTTCCCAACAATCATTATCATTTATTTAGATTTGTTATGCTCTATTATTGGTATTCCATTCCATTCCATTCCTTGTTGTGTGTTTCCCGGTGTAAGTGTTTCGTCTCAAAAGTACTAGGACCTGCACTAGAGGGATAAAATGTGGGCACTCGTGTACCGAAGTGTGTGACCACCCTTAGTGACCATGTGACACCGGGTACTGGGTGGGTGGGCCTGTGTCCCTCCCATCATAGTTGTGCCATCGCTTGTGTCGATGCTCGGGAAGACCTCGCGAGGTTTTCGCCGTTATGCTATGATTTAGACCACTTGTGGGCCTCTTTTGATTCCTTGGAACACACTTGGCTTTCGATTGATATATATTAGTCTGTTTATCATGCATCTTGTTTATTTAAATTCCTGTCTTTCTATCACCGTATGATATTTAGATTACTTTACTTGTTATATCATGAATTACTGTTATCTTCTTCTGGCATTACATTCGATTTTTTCAGTTGCTCACCGTCTAATTTGTGACAATGGGTGCAGATAGAGCAGAGTTCAGTAGAGGTAAGGAGCCCTGCTTAGGCGACTTTTTGTGAGGATTAGTGACTGGACTTGGAGACTATTTAGTAGGTTTTATGTTTTGTTTATTTGTATATCGTTTCATACTTATGTTTTTGGGATTATTGAACTTGGCATTTTTGGTGACACTGGTATCATGTATATATACTTATCGAATTGTACATGAATACTCGGGGTTTTCCACGTTTATAGAATTCCTATATTACCCTTGATTGAGTTATTTCCCCTTATGTTTAGTTTATTTACTTTTTGCTGCGTAAAATTTGCAATAACTCTTTCATAAATTGTATAATTGAATGATTGGAGGCTGACTAGGCTCGTCAGGTTGCCGAGTGATGACTCGAGGCCTGCACGGGTCTAGGCTGGGCGTACCTAATTGCACGGGAAAATGAGGTCGTCACATCGACGACCTAGAAGATTGTTGCAACCCCTACCCATTCCTTGGTGGAAGTGGGAACACATTACTATAGACTTCGTCAGTGGCTTGCCCCGATCTCCTCGTGGACACGATAACATCTGGGTAATTGTGGACAGATTAACGAAATCTGCTCATTTCATACTGGTAATCATGTTGGGTTTTGGGGTTCATACGCAACAAAAAATTCAAAACAATTTTTGAAAACCAATAGGATCCCAAATAAGTTCCATTAAATTAGATCTACAAAAGTAAACCATACCTTGATTCCTGATTTCCTTCTCTGATTGTTTGATCTTCAAGACGTTTAAGCACGGGTCCTCTATCAGAAATCCACACACGAACGGTGACCACAATTTGGAGTTCTGCCCCAAGAGAGATTGAAAATTTTTTTCTCTCTCCCAAAATCCAGAGAGTTCAAAAATTGAAAAAATCGAAATTCTTATATTACGTTTTTGGGTATCACCCTTTATTTATATGCGTAGATAAGCTCTCACTTAAATCCTATTTGTAATACAACTATTGTATTTACGTTCAAGTAAATTACACATATACCATTATTAATAAGTTATCATATAACGAATAAAAAGGGGTTATATACTACAAATTTTATCTTATAAAATTCAATACTCTAGACCATTTGAAATTGTTCAAAGTCATTCTTTGTGTGCGAACGCAATAGGTTCATACGACATTGGTAGTGAACCAAAAACTATTTTGGTACACAAATCATAAGCGGTCTCTAGCAAGGCATTGTGACACCCAAGTAGCATGAATATCAAAATCGATACAACCTAATGAATAACGTATATCATATCATTTTGTCGTACGATATCCTTTGATTAAATATAAGGCATAGAAAGTCACCCTTAATATTCAATCGTACTAGTCTCGATCTTTAGATATATTGAAAACATCCAAGCGACATTGATCATACTAATTCACTTGGACTTGGCCATTTAACAATCAAACACGTCGAGGGATCCACTGATATCTCTCTCTTTACGAGATCGACAAATTCTTTCTTAATTACACACTTTCACATATTGCTCACACGATAACCAATCATAATTTTTATAATCGTTCGGTTAAAGATAACATTTGATTGTGTCAAATTACCATGCTTCCAATATTGAAGTTTATGGTAATCTTAAGTAGAAGGACTAAATGATATACCTATTAAGAGTAACACCTATGACTTAATCCATGTGGTGTTCTCATAGTGGGTCGGTTCATTACCTTGTTCCTTAATAAGTACTTATGATCATGATTCTTATCTCTATACGTATAATCATCACATGACCATCAATCAAGACTCCCGTTAGTCTTAATTCATTATAGTTCCCAGTATAATGACCGACTAGGGACATTTAGGATATTTCAACAAATACCCATGGATCTTATTATAAGGTAAATATGCAATCACTTATAATAAAACAGCAAATGATAAACCTCTATTTTATTAACTAAAAAAAATTATAAGATAAACAATGTTTGTAGATTGACCTAGGGTACATGCCCCAACAATCCATTAAACACAGATTTGACAGACCGAGCATCCTCTACGAGCGTGAAATTGTTAGATTGCACGGCGTACCGCTATCTATTATGTCAGATCGGGGGACGCAATTCACTTCAAACCTTATGCAGAGCATGTAGGCTCAGTTTGGCATCATACTGGAGTTGAGTACGGTGTTCTATCCACATATAGACAGGCAATCCGAGAGGTTGATCCAAGTGTTGGAAGACATGCTCAGATGTGTGTATTAAAGTACGGCAGGTCATGGAAAGAGTACCTTCACTTGTGCAAGTTTGTTTACAACAACAGTTATCAGGCAAGTATCGATATGGCACCGTTCAAGACACTCTATCGTAGGCCATGTAGATCACCTTCTTACTAGATTAAACTAGAGGATGCCATGACAGTTGGTCCTGAGACTGTTGTTGATCATACTGAGAATGTACTACAGATTTTTCTGAGACTTAAGGGTGCCCAGGAACAGCAAAAGAAATACAACGACGAGTATCACGATGAGTTTCGGTATGACGTGGGAGACTATGTATACCTGAAAGTCTCACCTTTAAAGGGCCACAAACAGTTCAGAATCAAGGGGAAGCTGTAACGACCCTAAATGCTAACTCGTGTCACGTGTTAATTTAGGTAGTACATGGACCCTTGTCATAATACAGTTGTCTATGTCTTGGTTGTCGACACCGAGGTATGTTATTTTTGTTCGGTGTTTTGTATTATTTTTTATTACCCGAATGTAAATTCTAATATCTTAAACATGTGAGGACGTTTAAGTGTGAGCGTTAGTGATTGGAAACGGGTTCGGCTCGATGGGATCGTGAAACAACGGGTTTTGGGCGAACAGTTGTCAAGTAATTAGCAGTCCGAGGAATTTAAATGAATTAAAAACACTGAAAAAATACAAAATAAATAATGATTAAAAGTGACATGACACGTTTGATACGTTGGTATGTCCGAGACTACACGATGAGTGAGTCGTGGTGCGAAATGAGTCCGGAAACGCGCGTATTGTGAAAGAAAATGCTCAATTATGAGTGAGAGTCACTCATTGAAGTCACCAAAGTGTATTAAGGTAGGTGAGGGAATCAAATGTTGGTCAATAGATAGGTATGGAGATTGGTGTATGTGGTTGGATGAGGGGGGTATAAATACCATTATCACCACCTTTTCTCTCTCATCTATCTCGTCGCCTCTCTCTCCCAACGAAAAAGAAACGTGACGATGTGGGTTTTGGGATTTCGACGCAATTCGACGCCAAGGGATCATTCAATTTCGAATTTTAAGGTCAAAATCTGACTCCTCACATGTATATCTACGTTTTGACGTTAATTTTGAGTGTTTTCGTCGCGATGAATTTGGACAACCAATTGGGTAATTCGATTTTTATGGTTTGTTTTGATGGATTTGGAGTGAATGGAATGATCAAATGGTGTTTTGTGAAATGAATGTGGTGATTTAAGAAACTTTTGAATTTGTGGGGATTTTTGATGGATTTTTGGGTGGATTTTCGAGATTCGATGGTTTGTCGAGGTTTTTACTCAAGCCAAGGGTGTTTTGGTGTTGTAACAGAGGTCTTAACGAGGTTGGAATAGGCTCAAAGCACGGCGATGCAGGTCGGGGCTTGAAAAACCCCCGATCTGGTGCATCTGGATGGGATGCCGCAAGCGATGTCGTAAGCACATATGCTCACGGCGCCACTCCACAGCGCCTGGGGCTAAGACCCCAGCACCCCACGTCATGCGGGCGCTGCCCAGGGTTAGACCACCACGGCATGGCACTATTCATAGGGCAAATTTTGGGAGTTTTTAGAAAAAATTTTGGGGATCTCCTGGGTGTCCAAATGGGTTCGATATGACTCAATACCCGGGTAATCAACCCAATTGTGTGAACGAATAAAATTATGGAAAATTTAGATAAATTAAGGGTAATTAACGGAAAAATTGCAATTTAAATGATTATCAGGAGTTTAGTTGTTGACGGGCTATCTGTTGATTGCGTGTTAACATGGATACAGGTAAGTAAACCAGTGAAGAATTTTACAGTTATTTCTTGAGCTTTAATTTGTGTTTATTGCTCTGTTTATCATGATCTCTTGGAATTCATATTGGTTGAGTGGTCCATTAGCAAGGGAGTCATGGCTATTATTATCTGTGATATGAGCTCTTATCTAGACACTGTAGATATCTCTCAATTGAGTGTATGTTGGGGGTACTTATCCGGGTCTATAGATATCTCATAGTCACAAGGGTTAGGGCTGGTAAGTCGTGTTCTCGTCCTGAACCCGAGTCTACCGGGCTTTTGCCGCAACTCAACGACTTTTTGGTCGAGACTCCTTGTTGTTCGGTTTTAGTATTTCAAACCCTCATTTTTTGATTGATTCATTTACAGTCTTATTTATTCATGCATTTCCTGTTCTTTCTTTCTATCGGCATGAATATGGACTGATGATTTATTTATTTTGAAATACTGTATTTGTGTCCTATTTGGTATTACTTAACTGGGTTCGTTATTATTGTGATTAACTGAGTGTAGATCTATAGTCCAGCAAGGGAAAGGCTCCACAGCTTGGAGACTTGATTTAAGGATATCGGAGCAAAGCTTTCCACTTGTTGATATAGGTGATTTTTTTGTATTATTATATATACTTGTTTTAGAACATAGGACTTGTGGTTTTGAGAGATCTTAGGCATGTACATCCATATGTTTACTCCTCTGACTGGTCATTGATAATTATATCATATGCGGGGTTTCCATATTCTAGGATGTCTTATTTTATATGGTTGTATTTGCTTGATTAGTTGAAGATTAGATTTGCTTCCACTATATTAATGATAACTCACTAATCAATGTTCCAACTTGGTAAATGGTAAAAGATGGCTGACTAGGCTTGCATGACTCAGCGAGACTGGCTCAAGGGTTCACGTAGGTCTATGCCGGGCGGTGCTTAGATTAGGGTTTGAAAATTGGGGCCGTTACAGAAGCTCGCTCCGTGGTACATCAGTCCTTTCAAGATTGTGAAAAGGATCGGTAAGGTAGCATATCAGTTGGAGTTACCGCCATAGCTAGCCGGTGTTCATCCAGTATTCCATATTTCCATGCTTCGACTAGATAAGTCAAGTAGAGAGCAGGGCCGATGGTGGACCTGAGCAAGATCGATTCACCGAGTGATGCCATCTATGAGGAGCAGCCGATCCAAATTATTGGCAGGAAGGTCAAGACAATGAGGAACAAGGAGATTCCTTCGGTTCTCGTAAAATGGCAAGGAGCTAACTTGGGAGTTAGAGTCCTATATGCGCGAGCACTTCCCTTACCTGTTTGATTTCGGTAAGTCTTGAGTTTAATTAACTTATTAGTTTAATTTCATGGACGAAATTCTAATAAGTGGGGGAGATTGTAACAACCCTCAAAATTTAACCCAACTTGTGCTACACATATCAAGACCGTGACCCGACTATCGTGATGCGTCGAGCATTTCAAACTTCGGGAGTCAACAACGAGGTAATTTTATATTTCTGTGATGTTTGTATTAGTATTGTAGTCTAATACGAGTCTCAAGCCATTCGGGCGACAGTTAGTCTGAATGAGGCTTCGTTTAAGTAAACGGGGGAGTTTAAAACACAGAAAACACTAATAAATGATTTTTCGGATAATTAATTTGATTTGTCAGAACGTGAGGAGGCCACGGGCACGTGACGAATCGATTAGAGGTGCGATACGTGCCGACGAGCGCAGGATCAACATGGGAGTTGGTTAACTAAGTGACACCTAAGTCACTTAGTGGAGTACAATTGAAGGGGAGGATTGGTGACACAGCCTAAGAGAAGGAGGAGTCGGATCGACCTCGAGATGCGCGTGTGTGAAGAAATGACCAATAGGTCTATAAATAGAACCCTCCCCATAAAATTCTCACACACTTCTCTCATTCTCTCTCTCCCTCTCTTCTCTCCCTTACTTGGTGAGCAATCCAGCCACCTTTGGTGGTTTTGGACGTCGGAGACTCGCCGGACGTCCCTCATCCTTGTCGAAATTTTGGGTGAGATGTGTGTTCCCTTCTTGTTCCCTGTTTTGATGTTTTTTTAATATTCTTGCTGTAATTTTATCGTTGTGATGAGGGCGGTCTGCCGAAGACGAACCTTGGTGCAACACCGGTGTCTCGACAACCCCCGAAGCGATCAACACACGACATCAAGCCGGTGTTGCTGATTTTTGTTATAATTTGTCTAAATTGTGTAATCTTGAATGGTTTGTTTGATTTTCGACGGATTGATGGAATCGGGCATCTCACGACGATCCGGAGTTTATTCCGATCGGTCTTTAATCCCGGAAGACAGTAGAGATGATCACCAATGTTGGATCATCGTTTTCCTTCATCAACAAGTTTTGCAGATTTCATCGCATCTGACGTCGTGGAGATGCTGCACACTTACGGTGTGTGGCGATGTCTCCCAAAATGTCTAAATTCGTAAAGTGTTCATCAATCTTATGCAGCGAGGACACCACAAAGTTCACTGTGCTGGCGGCGTCACTCACATAATTGGGGAACATAGGCGTTTTCCAAAAACGTCGTGATGACGTCGCTAGGAGTTTGAACGTGGCGGGGTTATCAAAGCGTCTCACATTAATTTGGATTCGTAATTACGCCGTGAGCAACGCCGCGAAGCTCATTTTCCTTACGGTGTTGTCACTGCGTAACATATGTATTTAACTTTGCAAGATTGCACCGTCGTGTAACCGCGAAGAGCAACTTCGCGCAGCGTCATGTACGATGTCTCAACCAGAGAGGTTGTAAAGCGTCTGGAATTACCAGACGCCGCAAGCGCATCGTGGCTCTCAGGCCTGATGGCATCCCTAGCGGCGTCTTGACCAGAGGGTCATTTTTACAGTATATTTTTACTAAGATTTTTAACGAGATTTTACCATAATATTGGGTTAACTTTGGGGTTTATCTTAGGATATGAATATTGACCTTAGACCCAATATTGAGGTTCCAACCTTTGTCAGGTAGTTGTTGAACCCAAGGAAACGAACTAGAGTCGCGGGAGTTGGTATTCAAGTAGCGACTAGTTAGATAGGTACACCTACCTTGTGTTTATGTATGTTAGTAAGCCAGTAAGGAAATACCATGTGATTCATTATCTTTCTATTCTGATTTGCATATGATCTATTGTTGGCATTCCTATTATGTTATTTCCTTGGTTTGTTTGTTCTTGGCATGAGTGTGTCGAAAGGTGTTATGTGGGACGACACCAGTTGGGAAAATGTGAGGCATTTCCTGCAGGAGTGTCTGACCACCCCTGGTGTTGTGTGGTACCTGGACGCTGGGTATTAGGAGTAGTTGCACTGCTTTTATAATCATGTTGCGCTAGTGTTGCGACATTGCCCGGGGAGATCTTGCAAGATCTTTGCCGTATTATATGATAGACCTCTCATGAACCTCTTTTGATTCTTAGGAGACACATGTTATCGATTGCTATCTGTTAGACTGTTTATCATGCACTTTGATCTATTTAAATTCCTTTCTTTTAATTACCGCATGATATTTAGTCTGCTTTACTTGTTGAATCATGAATCACTGTTATATTCTTCTGGCATTACTTTCGATTTCTCTTAGTTACTTACAGTCTACTTTGTAGCGGTGGGTGCAGATAGACTGGAGTGCTCTAAGGCCAAGGGACTATACTTAGGAGATTACATCTAAGGACTAGCGGTTGGACTGGCATTACCTTAGTGTAGGTTTACTTTCATTTGTTTGTATGAAGCTCTATATATACATGTTTTGAGTCATTGAACTTGGGATTTTATTGAGATGGTATCATGTACTAATTTTATTGCTCATTACTGATTGTACATGAATACTCGAGGTTCTCCACATTTATAGATTCTTGATTTCCCTTTGATTGAGTTATTTCCCATACTTATAGTTTATTTTTCATTGTGTATTTGTTAAACTTGTAATAACTCTTTCATAAACTGTTAAATTGATTAATCGGAGGCTGACTAGGCTCATCAGGTTTGCCGAGTACCGACTCAGGGACCTACACGGGTCTAGGCCGGGCGTACCCAAATGCATTGGGAATTTGGGGTTGTCACAGAAAATGAATCACGTGGTATTTCCTTATTGGCTTACTAATCATACACAAGCTTGTGAACTAGTGTACTTAGCTGACTAGTCACGACTCGAATCAACTACTACCATGACCCTAATCCGTTCCCTTAGGTTCAACAACTACCTATCAATGGTTTGAACCCAAAATATTGGGTTTATGGTCAATATATAACCTAAAATAAACCCCCCAAAGTTCTAGTAAATTTGGCGAAAATATGTAAAAATTCTCACTGGTCGAGACGTCACTAGGGACGCCACCAGGCTTATGAGCCATGGCGTCCTCACGGCGTCTAGGAAAACCAGATGTTTCCAACTCTTTTGGACAACATGTCGTATGCGACGTCGTAAGAGGTTTCTTCTTCGCGGCATCATGGCGGCATAATCTCGAAAA
This sequence comes from Stephania japonica, assembly GCA_039657345.1. NCBI lineage: Eukaryota > Viridiplantae > Streptophyta > Magnoliopsida > Ranunculales > Menispermaceae > Stephania > Stephania japonica. The sequence goes on along the minus strand of CM077562.1, from coordinate 21,081,600 downwards.
CACTATTATGTTATGTTGTGGTGACGCCGCTGCATCACGACGTCCTGCAGATCTCCACTGGTGTTCACGTATGCAAGAAATGCCACCAGCACAGTGAATTGTGCGGCGTCTCTCACAGCGTAATGTCATAACGAGATCTATACATTTTGACTTTGTCGCTGTGTGTGTCGGCGCCTCCGCGACGTCTGTCGAGAAAACTTATGGAAATTTTACAGAAAACAAATTTAATTCTAACCATCATGCCACCCTAGGCGATCATCAACAACATACCATTGGACTCAAAACCATCCAAAATCGGATTCAGATCATCATTAAAATGGCAATAATGTCTGGGAATTTAAGATATCTTTATTGATAAATCAACAAAGAATTAACGAGAACAACATCAAATAGCAACACCGGCATCAATGTCGCATGTTGATCACTTCGGGGGTTGCCGAGACACTGGCGGTACACCAAAATCGTCTCAAGCAAGTCACCCTTGGCCATGGCGATGAATCCATAGTGAATTGATCAACAAGAATTCAAAATAGGGAGAGAAAGAAAGAAAATAAGCGTCTCACCAAGATTCCGGCGAGGAATTGGGACATCTGGCGAGGATTCTAGTTGGCCAGAACCACCCTTATGGTTTGGCTTACTCACCAAGAAAGGAAGAGAAGAGAAGGATAGGAGAGAAAATGTTGAGAAAGAGAGTGAACTCTGTGTGTTGTGCTTAGGCAGAGGGCCCTATTTATATACCCATATGTCATCACCTTTCATTCGCACATCTCGAGGATGATCCTTTGGCTCCCTCCTTTGAAGTGTCACCCACCTATAACTCTTCAATTTGACTCCACTAAGTGACTCGGGTGTCACTTAGTTAAATAGCTCCCATGTTGATCTTGCGCTCCTCGATCCGTATTGCACCGCAAACTCAAACTCACATGTCTGTGAACTCATCACGTTCTGATAAATTATAATATTTATTATTCAAAAAATCATTTATTAATGTTTTTGTGTTTTAACACCCCCGTTTCCTAGGCAAAGCCTCACTTAAACTAACAGTCGCCCAAACAGCTTGAGACACGTATTAAACTATCATACTAATACAAAACAACACATAATCATAAAATTACCTCAGTTTCGACTCTCGAAGACCAAAATACCACGAACTATCACGCAGCCAGGTCACGGTCCTGACAAGTGTAACACAAGTCGGGTTAACTTTTGAGGGTTGTCACATCTTTGCTCAGACCTGTCTGATCCGCTATCGCTGTTTGAATCAAGAGAGTGAATGCCTCAAATCAGTTTATAACTATTGCATACCATATAATACACACATCAAGCATAACATGTAAAAATTAACCTGACTCATCCCCACACCCCCAACAAAGCCTCTAATCTAGATCATAGGGTTTCCACTCTAAGTTCAACCATTCCTAACTTTCGTTGGTTTAAATGGCTTGTGTTTTATGAAAAATTTTCCTGGCCAACGAGTCATAGAACCTTACACTCTGATACCAACTGTGACTGCCCCAATTTTCCAATGAGCCTGGTCAGCCTCAATTTTTTCTATTTAATAAGTTTATGAAGTGAGTTATCGCAAATATTAATAATACGCAACGGAAAATTCTACAAGTATGGGAAATAACTCAGATCAAAGGAAATCAGGAATTTATTAAATTGTGCAAAACCTCGTAAGTACAACGAATATTCATGTACAACCAATATGGATCAAGTAAGATAGGTACATGATACTCAACTAATATGATCTCAAGTTCAACAATAAAACATGATATATGAAATCAACGCACAAGCAAATAAAACATGAAAACCTACACTAAATCCTGGCGAAGTGCACCGCTCCGCGAGGTCCTTAGAGGATGTAACGACCCTAAAATCTAACTCGTGTCACGTGTCAATTTAGGTCGTACATGGGCCCATTCACCGTGATACAGTGTCCAATTCTCAATCGTCGACGTCGAGGTATGTTATTTTGTTTAGTGTTTGTATTATATTTTATTACCTGAATGTAAATTTTAATGTCTCAAACGTGCGAGGGCATTTAAGTGTGAGCGTTTGGGTTGGGAAACGGGTTCAGCTCGATAGGAACGTGAATAACAAGTTTCGGGCGAACGGTTGTCTGGTAATTAACAGTCCGAGGGATTTAATGAATTAAAAACACTGACAAAATATAAAATAAATAATAATTATAAGTTGTAAGTGCATTCGATATGTTGGTATAGTTGGGGCATGTGCCCTAGGTCAATCTAAAAACATTGTTTATCTTATAGTTTTTAGTTAATATAATAGAAGTTTTTCATTTGTTGTTTTATTATAAATGATTGCATGTTTACCTTATAATAAGATCTATGAGTATTTGTTGAAATATCCTAAATGTCCCTAGTCGGTCATTATACTGGGAACTATAATGAATTAAGACTAGTGTAAGTCTTTATTGATGGTCATATGATGATCATACATAAAGGGATACGAATCAAGATCATGAGTACTTGTTAAGGAACAAGGTACTGGACCGACCCGCTATGAGAACGCCATATGGATTAAGTCATAGATGTTACTCTTGATAGGTATATCATTTAGTCCTTCGCCTTGAGATTACCATAGACTTCAATATTATGAGCATGGTAATTTGACACAATCAAATGTTGTCTTTAACCGGACGATTATAAAGATTGTGATTGGTTATCATATGAGTAATATGTGAAGGTATGTAATCAAGAAAAAATTTATCACTCTCGTAAAGAAAGAGATATCAATAGATCCCTCGATATGTTAGATTGTTAAATGGCTAAGTCCAAGTGAATTGATATGATCAATGTCACTTGGATATTTTCAATCTATCTAAAGATCGAGACTAGTACGATTGAATATTAAGGGTGAATTTCCATGCCTTATATTTAATCAAAGGATATCACACGACAAAAAGGATATGATATACATTATTCACTAGGTTATATCGATTTTGATATTCATGCTACTTGGATAGTCATAATGCTTTGCTAGAGACCGTTTATGACTTGTGTACCAAAATGGTTTTGGTTCACTACCAACGTCGCGTGAACTTATTGGGTCGCATATAAGAATGGCTTTGCGCAATTTCAAATGGTCCAGGGTATTGACTTTTATAAGATAAAATTCATAATATATAAGCCCTTATGATTCGTTATATGATAGCTTATTAATAGGTGTATATGTCTAATTTGTTTAAACAACGTATATACAATAGTTGTATTTCGAATTTACTTAAACAGAATAAATACAATAGTTGTATTATGAATAAGATTTTAAGTGAAAGTTTATCTACACATATAAATAAAGGGTCATACCCTAAAACAAAATAAGAATTTCGTTTTTCCAATTTTCATATTCTCTGGATTTTGGGAGAGAAAGAAAACCGTTTTCAATCTCTATTGGGGCTAGCACTCTAAATTGTGGTCACTGTTCGTGTGTAGATTTTTTTATAGAGGACACGCGCTTGAACGTCTTGAAGATCGAACAATCAGAGAAGGAAATCACGAATTAAGGTATGATTTACTTTTGTAGATCTTGTTTAATGGAACTTATTTGCGATCCTATTGGGATTTTTCAAAATTGTTTTGAATTTTTCGCTGCGTATGAACCCCAAAACCCAACAGGTATGCCTGGGACTATGCGACGAATGAATCGTGGTACAAAATGGTTTCGAAAGCATGAGTATTATGTGAGAAATCATTGAGTTTAGAGATTGTGTTACTTAGTGAAGTCACTCATTTGGTGTCAAGGTTAATGGATGGACTAAGTGAGAATCATGGGATGAGTCTCGCTACTCGAGTGTGAATGTAGATGATGGGGGGAGTATAAAAGCAACCCCATTACCTTTTCTCTCTCATCTTTCATTTGTTCAAACTCATCTCAATGATCTACACAACGAAAACGTGTGGGTTCCGAGGATTTTTGCCATGATTTGTCGACAAGGGAATGCTCAAACTCGAAATCAAAAGTGAGGTTCCGACTCCCCACGTGCATATCTACATTTTGACACCAGTTTTGAGCATTATCGTCACGATGAATTTGAGCAACGAATTGGGAATTTCATTTTTAAGGTTTGTTTTAATAGATATGGGATAAATGAAATGATCAATTGGTGTATTTGTGAGGTTAGTTTGTGAATTGAGAAGTTATGGATTTTTGTGGAAATTTTTGAGAATTTTGGATGAGTTTTCGGAATCGAAAGGTTTTGTCAGGTTTTGAGACGAACCGAGAGTGTGTTGGTGTTGTAACGAAGGTCCTGACAAGGTTGGGATAGGCACGAAGCACGGCGATGCGAGCCGGGTGTGAAAAACCCCCAATAAGGGACGTCTGGTTGAGATGTCGCGAGTGACACCGTGAGCACAAAAGCTCACGGTGCCACTCTACGGCGTCTAGGGCAGAGGCTTCAGGGCCCACGCCGCGAGGGCGCCGGCCCAGGGTAAGGACCCCCATGGCATCTGGAGCAGTGACCACATTTGCACGTCGTGGGGACGCCACTAAGAATTGAACTGCATGGTGTCTTGGCAGCATGGCACTATTCACAAGGGCCAAATTATTTTATAAAATTTTCGAAAACTTTTTAGGATCTCTCGGGTTTCTAAATGGGTTTGAATATGACCTAATACGAGGGTAATCGACCCAATTGTGTGAATGAATAGAATTATGGAAAATTGGATAAATTAGAAAGTATTTTATAGAATTTGTTATTTAATTGGATTATCAAGGGTTTTAGTTGATTGACGAGTCATACAGGAGTTGTAAGAGGCGTGTCGGAACTGAATTGAGTGTGTATTTGCTTGGATTATAGGTAAGTAAACCAGTGAGAAATTTTACAGTTATTTATGAGCCTTGAATTGTTGTTGTTATTGTTATATTCCCATTTTGAAATTCTATTCCTTTGAGTTGTCCGAAGGCAAGTAAGTCAACGTGATCCTTGTAGAATTCCAGGCCTTCTGAGGTAACATGCAAAGGTCAATGGCTTGGGATGCACGATACCGGTTCTGGTTTTTATACGGGATGCATGTTCTTACTTGACTACCAGAGAATCTCATTTGCGGGAACGTTACGACGACCTGAGTGTACCACGTCCTAAGCGTCAAGTCTTGTAGGTGTATACCTCGACTCAATGATCGTTTGGTCGGGACTACTTGCGCCTCTCTATTATTCCGGGACACTCATTTTCAATTGCTCAGTTGATTTATTTACAGTCTTATTTATTCATGCATTCCATGTCCTTTCTTTCTATCAGAATACGGACTGGTTTTTTATTTATTTCGAAATGCTTTATTTATGTCCTGTTTGGCATTACTTACCTAGGCTTGTCATTCTTGTGTTTGATGAAGTGCAGATCTACAGACCAGCAAGGGAAAGGATCCAGAGCTTAGAGATTTGATTTGAGGTGATTGGAGCACGCCTTTCCACTTGGCTGATATAGTTGACATTTTTTTATCATTATATATATTATTTTGAAACACTGGGCATGTATATCTATATGTAGTTCTCCTCTGACCGATCATTTATGATGATATACATATGCAGGGTTTTCACACTCTATGATGTCTTATTTGATATGGTTGTGATTATTTTGATTAGTTTAAGGATTAACTGTTTCTGCTATGTTAATGATAACTCATTAATCAATTTTTATAATTTGTGAATGGTTTAAAATGGTAAATGGTAAAGGAAGACTGACTAGGCTTGCGTGACTCACTGAGATTGGCTCAGGAACATAAGTTTAGGTCGGGCGGGACCTAGTTTAGGATAGTGAAATTAGGGCCTTTACAGAGGAAGTTGCCTAGGCAGGGTCCCTTATCCTTGGAGCACTTCGGTCTATCTGCACCTACCATCACAAACTAGACAGTGAGCAACTAAGAGAAATCAAAAGTAATACCAAAAGAATATAACAGTAATTCATGATTTATCAAGCAGGGCAGTCTAAATATCATGCGGTAAATGAAAGACATGAATTTAAATAGATCAAAATGCATGATAAACAGACTAACAAATATCAATCGAAACATGCGTGTTCTACGAGTAAAAATAGGCCATAAGTGGTCTGAAATCCATAACAAATCCACAACAGCGATGTCGCAACATCGATAACCATAACAAATCCACTTGGTATTACACAATCACTAGGGGTGGTCACACACTTCTGCATAAGTACCCGCGTTGTCCCAACTGTGCAGGCCGTAAGTACCTTCGAGTCATACACTTTTGACAAGAACACACATCCAAAGAATATAGAATGGTATGCCAACGAATGATCATAACAAATCAAAACATAACCATAATGAATCACATGGTATTTCCTTACTAGCTTACTCGCTCGGACCTGTCTGATCCACTATCGATATATGAACAAGAGAGCAGATTTCCTCGAATAAGTATATAGCCACCGATACCATATAGTGCACACATCAAGCATAACATGTACAAAATCAAATCCGACTTATCCCAACTCACTATCTTACCCAAACTAAGGTTTTAATCATGATCATAAGGTTCCACTCTAAGTTCAACCATTTCTAACTTTCGTTGTTTTAATGGCTTCTGTTTTAAAAAAATTTGGGCTCTAATACCAACTGTGATGGCCCTAATTTTTCAAGCAATTGGGTACGCCCGGCCTAGACCTGCATAGGCTCCCGAGTCGGTACTCGGCGAGTCTAAGCATGCCTAGTTAGCCTCAACTCATCCGATTACAAATTTATGAAGTGAGTTATTGTCACGGCCCAATTTTGTTAATCTTGATTAACTGCTTAATCAGGATTACCGACCGGTGATGTGGGGCCCGCATGAGATGCCCACACAGACCGAGGCATGTGGCCGAGGTAAATTTTATATTTGTCTTGATGTATTCCTAGTGTTTTGTATGTGTGTAGGCTGAATAAGTCAATATTTGTAGCTATCGAGTCGAGACGCGATCAGGGACTCGCCTCGAGTTGCGTGCAAGCCGGGATATCGAATAGTGAGACTTGCAGTAAGTCTAAATTTAGAAAAATACAAGGTAATTAAATTAATGCATATTAGATTATAGCCTATGGTCATAAATTAATTAAATTGAATTGACTCATATATTTATTAATATATAATATAAATATATACATTTTTAGAAAAAATCAGAAAAGATTTGTGAAATGACAAAAAAATGGCTTTGGCTTATATGGAAAAGAATATGGTTGGAGGGGTAAAATAGTCATTTGACCCCAAAACACCAAATAAAACCCCACCGCCACCACCGCACAAAAAAAAGAAGGAGAAGAAGAAGAAGAAGAGAAGATCCGAGAGAGGAGAGGTCATCGGAGGAGATCCCGGCATTGGCAAGGTAACTCTTTTGTTGTTGTTGTCATTGTTGTGGTAGACGTTAATGGTGATGTTGGTGAGATTGAATGAAGTTGATTTTTTTGAAATCAATGTGTTAATGGTGGATGGTTGATGCTATGATGTTGATGTTGGTGTTGGAATTGTTGTTGTGTTGGATTGAAGAAGAAGGGGGAGACCCGGTCAAACCCGGTCCAGCCCCAAAAATAAAATAAATAAATAATAATAAAATAAATAAATAAAAATAATAATAATAATAAATACTATATATATATATATATGTAATACATATACATACATGTATATATGTATATGTATACATAATATATACATATATGCATATTTATATGTACACATACACATGTATATCTACAAAAAAAATAAAATAAAACAATAAAAGAAATAAAAATAAATATATATATATATGTATACATACATATACATATATATATACAAATACACATATGTATATATCTACATATACACATATATGAATATATACATAAAATATATCTATGTAACAAAATGTTAATAAATAAATAAATAAATGATACGAAATAATTTTTCAGGGACCTAGGGGTGTTACGGGAGTTCGGGAGTGCTAGTCGGAGTGTCGCGAGGCTGGATAGCCATAGCTATCCTGTGACTTGTAAGTGAGACTGTGGGAACCCTCTACTTTATTTCATTCATATTAATTCCTTTTTCAGTCAATTTGATGACTTACTGTTAGTAATCTACCATCATGCTTTCTTTGCTCTATTCAAGTTGAGTGTTGTAATAGCATGATGCCTTGTGATGATTTCATCGACTCTTTTCTTAATGTGCCATATTTGGTTGTGAATTATGTTATAATTGATGTTAGAAATGCATGCACTAGGGTTATTGTGGTATTTGATTTGTATTCCATTTCCTTTGGGGCTTTGTAGCCTAACTTATTGTTGATATCGTAGAACTTTAGAAATGAAAATCATTGAAACAAAAGTTGGAGATTATCTAGTGTCCATTGCACGAGAGATGGGTGGATTCACGGGGTCACTGGACCTCGGGGTTTCCGGCACTCACCACTATTACTTGGGTGGCATCACGTAGCTTGAACTACGGGGTTGTCGACAAGTTCTATATATATATTCAAAATTTACAAAGTATGTTGAGAGTATCTCCATACGATAGTGGCAAAAGGTTGGTTGCTATTTCTCACCGCCGACCGGACGTAGATCATCTCGGCTTAGCCTGTGTCAGTCTATCTAACTCGGTTAACTGTGATATTTATATGCATTACTTTCTCAGCACCTTTTTCTGCTATATTATGCATTTAAATATCTGTCTTTAATTTGGAAATGAAGTATAGAATTCCCCGGTTATCACTTAAATATCACTATACTCACCGTCTAGTTTGTGACGGTGGGTGTAGGTCCGTCAAACAACACTAGACCGGGCAAGAAGAAGATTGGCGACTACCTCTAAGCTCGTAGCGCGTAGCTGCTGTACATGTAGGTCATATATTTTTTGTATTATATTTATATACGTCTTTTGCTTGGGTTGTTTTGTTGGGACGAGAGTTAGTTCACCCGACTTTTGGACTTTCACTTTGTCTATATGATCGTCGTTTATTTTATATTGATATTGTGATTGTTATTTCCTGGTTTCCACATTTAGGATTTATATAAAATGCTTCCGCTAATACGTTAAAGACTTCCGCTAATTTGACAATTCTATAAAATAATAGGGAATATTCCTATCCCTGAACCCAATTCACGAGATAATAGGTAGTACAGGCTGACTAATACGTAATTAGGTCCTACGTGTTGGAATTAGGGCTTAATTATGAGATTAGGCCGGGCGGTGCCCTAGACGAAAATAGGGGCCGTTACAGTTATTACAATTTTCAAGTGTTACGCATCGGAATAAACTATAAGTATGGGAAAAACTCAAATCAAAGGAAAGTCTGGAATATTCTATTAATGTGGAAACCCTGAAATCAGATATTCATGTACAATCTAAAATCATCAATGTATAAGCAAGGTAACATGATATCCAACACTCCCAATCCCAAATGTATCAACATAATGTATACAAACAACATACAAATAACAAACATAATAACCTACAATAATCCTAATAAAGTGTTTTGCTTCGTAAGGTCCTCAAAGTAAGTCGCCAAGAATAGGGCCCTTGCCCTTGCTGCACTTTGGTCTATTTGCACCCACTGTCATAAACTAGATGGTGAGCAAATGAAAGAAATTGAAAGTAATGCCAGAAGAATATAACAATAATTCATGATTTACCAATAAATCAGTCCAAGAATCATGCGGAAATTGAAAGAGACGGGTAAATAAAACAATCAAAATGCATGATAAACAGAATGACAGATATCAACGAAGCATGCGTGTTCTAAGAATTAAAAAAGACCCATAAGTGGTCTAAATCATAGCAAAACGGCAAAGACCTCGCAAAACCCAGGCAATGTTGCAACATCGCAAAGCATGAAAAAGAGATATCGCAACACCTCTCAAATCTAATACCCAGGTACACACAACACTAGGGGTGGTCAGACACTCCTGTAGACCTGCTCGCGTTGTCCCAACTAGCGCGGGCCACATGATACCTTCTCGACACACACTTACGCCAAAAACACACAACCAAGGAATAACATAATGGAATGCCAACCAAAGGATCATAGCAACATCAGAACAATAAAGAAGATATGAATCACATGGTATTTTCTTACTAGCTTACTAACATACGTACAGACATAGCACATGTGTACTTACCTGACTACATCACGACTCGTGTACAACTCCCATGACAAATGCGTACCCTTGGGTTCCCAAGTACATGTCAATGGCTTGAACCCCAATATGCTAGGTTTATAGTCAACACAAGACCCTAGATAAACCCCCAAAGTTTTGCAAAGTTTTTCAAAATTTTCTAAAATTATTGTTCATGTTTTGCTTGGGATGTCGTGGGTGGCGTCGTCGTGTATAAGCCCTCACGACGTCTCGAAAACGCTAAAAAATGCATTTCTGGTCTCGACGTCGTGAGCGACGTCACCGTGAACAAGTTCTCACGGCATCGTCGCGGCATGGACACTATAGCTTTATTTTTACCCGACGTTGTGGTGACACCGCCGCATATAAGCCTTCGTGGCATCGTCACGGCATCGAGTTGTGGTCTCTGTTCACGACGTCATGGAAGACGCCGCCATGGGCAATAGCGTCACGACGTCTCCACGGCACCTCTGTGAAATCTGATTTTCACACTGTTTGGGACGCCACCGCGACGCCGTGGGACTTATCACCCATGGCACCATGTGTGGCGTTCAAACTAGAACACTAGATTGGGGTTTCTTGGAACCTCGGCTCACGTTGCTGCACTCCAGCCTATTCTCGACTTGTACTGGGGTCTGTGCCCATCCGAAATTGACTCTGGATCATCATGGAACCTCTGGGAATTATCCAGAACAACGAATTATCCCAAAAACGTCAAAATTCGACAAACCTAACAAAACTCGAGTAAATTACACCGATCACAACACCGCATGTTGATTGCTCCGTGGATCAGCAAGGCATTAAAAAACTCGATAGAATCGAGTTCAGTGTGGCATCCGTGGTCATCGCGATGAATTTAAACTAAATTAACGTGTAAATGGAGAGAAGAAAGAGGGGACTAAAAATCTCACTTTACTCCCGCGAGATCCACTCTAGCGAGCCTTCGGTCACCGCCCAAGGTGGCTGGCCAATCCTTCTTGCTCACCAAGAAAGGAGAGAAGGAGAGAAGGAGAGAAGAAGAGAATGAGAGAGAATGAGAGAATGAGATTTCAAGTGGGGAGGTGGTCCTTATATAGGCCCTCTCATAATCCATTTGTACGCGCGCATGTCGAGGCAAATCCATCCGTTCTCCTTCAAGTGGTGCACCAACTCTAACTCCTTATGTTGAAACCAATAAGTGACTCGGGTGTCACTTAGCTAACTAGCTCCTTAACCTATTCCTACATTCCTCGACCCGAACTGCACTGAACTCGCATGTTGTGTGTCTTTGGTCTCATCAATGGTCCAAGTCAATTTAATTGTCTAATTATTGTCGGAAGAATCATTTATTAACATTTTCTATATTTTAGCACCCCGTTTCTCCTAGGCGAAGCCTCACTCAGACTATCAACTCGTTAAACAGCTCGACACTCGTATTAGACATATATTACTAATACAAGAATCATAGAAAAATAAAATTACCTTAGTGTTGACTCTCAAGGTCCAAAATACTCATCGTATCACGGCAGCCGGGTCACGGTCCTGGACATACGGCATAGGTCGTGTTAATTTTTTAGGATTGTTACAACGTGAAGGGAAGATTGAAGAGAAAATACCTGCAAAATCCTAGATTTGGAGCGCCGAAAGGAGATTGAGCGCCAAGAGGAGGGGTCGGAAGTGTGCAAGTATAAGAGAAGAATGTGAAACACAACACTAGGGTTTTATAACTTTGTATGTATATATATATATATAACATATGTGAAATTACTAAACTACCCCTTTAAAATGGGTACTTTTTTTTCTTCATATTTTGTTTGGACCTATCCCCTCTCTCTCTCTCGACTCTCTCTCTCTCTCTCATGAAACCCCTAATCCTAACCAAATCCCGTGTTCAATCTCTCTCCCTCTCTCACAAAAAAACTTGGATCTTGCACTAACCCTTCTCGATCAGATCCCTTGTACAACCTAATCAGATCTCTCTCTCGATCTTCGATTCGACCTCACCAGATCTCTCGCATCTCTCGCGCAATATCGCCTGATCACTTGCACAACCTCAACAGATTTCAAATGATGCCTAAGCTTTGTGGCGATACGTGAAAGGATACACGAAAGATTTGTGTTGATTTAGGTATGCAAAACCCTAACTTTTGATTTCTCTGTCTTAGCTCATCTTCTCCGATTATGCAGACTTCGTAGAGAGGCTTTTGAGCCATAATTAGCAGACGATTGGATTTGACCACAGCAGTAAGGTCGAGGCGGAGATTGGTCATAGCGGCGGCGAGTGACAGTGAGAGTGCACTAAACCCCAAACCCTAAATAAACCCTAAACCCGAAATTAAGAAACTGTTCTAAACAATTAATTGAAAAAGTAATGGTAATTCAGTATGTCCAATACAAACCAGCAAGTCAATAGTCTCCACGAATAGGAAAGATTATAATGGAAACAAGGCACGACATCCATAGGCATCTGACATAACACTTGATGCACTAACTACATTATGAATAAATAACAAATCAAAGAAAATGTAATACTTATAAGGTCGGGGTCCTCGAGGAAGCACGAAGAAAGGGAATGAATATATGATGGTTAGCACCATGAATGAAACAATATTGCAAAGGAGTCACCATAAAGTTCGTTACTTACAGAGACCCCAATCCCACCAACCTTCTAGTGCAAAAAAAAGTGAAGGCCATACCTCCTCTAAAAGCTTATAGGCTATCCAAGCATTTCTATAGCAACAATCCATTATGAAGATTGTGGGAGCTGGACACCATCCACCCCCATCAAACACCTCTGTAATGAAGAAAGAGCATGGTTTCTGACATCTTCTCTTTGATCCAAACACACTTTCCTAAGTCCCTAAACTAGCCTCGGCCACATCTCTCCTATGTCTGTGACACCTTGGTAACGACCTCCTCCCCACCACCTTCCTTTGCTTCACGAAACCATTGAGCGGGGCGAAAAACCGATCGACATAAGGTCTAATATATCCGCTTGCCCAACCCGAGACTCGCAAACTTGTTGTGATGCATCAACACGAAAACGTAATTTACAGGGGACAAATGGGCTCCATCGGCCATTATGAATGTCAAAGCCTCAAAACCACTTTCGATGCTTCAGGGATGGTGAGTGTGATGGAAAGTAGAGAAGTGATCGTACGCCATCCAATCTGAGACCTAATGAGTATGGCATTTGCTTTGATGATGTGCTCACAATATGCATCAGCAACTTGGGCATCAAGCTTCAGAACCAGTTGCAATGACCTTAGAAGATCATCAGCCAGATTTTCTTTATAAGGAAGAAGTTGGCAAATCTTTAAGAGTTCAAATACGGCCTTTTTCCACCAGTGCACAAGGCATCACAGTCGTCTGCACAATGTTGCATATATGATCATACACAAGACTCAATACAATTTGTAACAATACTGATACGTATCATAATCATAATAATAATAATAATCAAACAAGACATCTCAATCCCTTACATGTTATAAATGGTGGTCATGTCTGCGATCATTACAGGTCTATGGAATCATCAAAGACATTAAGAAAAATCCAATTAAATCAAAAAGGATTTATTTACTTGTTTGCTTGTTCTCCGGTGCTCATAAAGAGCATATGAGCAAAATGAGTAGAAAACAAGAGATGATTGTTGCTTCAAGGGAACGAGTCGAATGGGAACTGAGTTATCCGCATTGACCAGATAATGAAGCCACATATTTGAAAGACAAAAGAAAAATAGAAATTCGATCAACAAAAAAACTAGAGATTTCTCAACCGTATGATGCTTCAATGAAGTGAAGTTTTCAAATCGCGAAAGATGTTGAAGGGACGATTGAACAAGGTGTGTTGCTTAAGGGAACGAGTCGATTAGGAACTGATGTGAAGCCATCGATCAGATAAAGAAGCTTGTTGGGATACAATGATCGAATTAAACTAGCGAAGAATAGAAATCATTAAACACACAGATGAAGAGAAAATTTGCTGAAACTTACAAACCCTAGGAGCCGCGAAGAAGACGATTTTGTTTCGATGATAGGATATGATTTATAGAATAGAATAAAACACGATCGACGGCTCATGGCTTGCTATGGAATGTGGACAATGGAGATTTTACGGTGCGTTTATTTTAGAGATACCAAACCTTAGTTCAGATCTGCGATATTGAAATGACGAGAATGGCCTTGCTCTAAAATATACATATACGGTATTTATTTATGAGAAATGCTAAAGTGACCCACTATTGACACTCACTAAGAGCACGCACCCTATTTTTTATTTATTACTTTTACTTTTTTTACAATTTTGTGCTTGAGAATAATGCTAAGGTTACCCATTACGAACACTCACTACGACTACAAAATTATTAAAATAAATAAAAAATAAATAAAACAAGGTGTGTGCTCATAATGTGTCCGTAGTGAGTCATCCTAGCACTCCTCTTTATTATATGATTTTTTTTGTTGTCTTTTATTTATATGATTTTACATAGCCTTTTTGAAGAAGATTTTACATGGCTTAATTTTTTTTTTTAAGAAAAAGCAATAGGCTCTTTAAAATTGTTGAGAGATTTTTGTTGTTAGTGTTTGAATTAGATCACCTCTAGTCCAAAATTATATGATTGAAGCAAAGTGGCCTAATGAGCAGAAAGCCATCTTTCTTTCATGGTATCTTCAATGGTATGGGATGCCTCCTAGTTCTTTTACAAACTTGGTAATGGAGAAGATCAAAGGAAAGGTCACGATGTCTTCTTCCGTCCCGCTTTTGTGTCTGTTGCTGCCTCAAAACACATATTAATGCTCCAAACACATATTAATGCTCTCGTCGAGATAGATAAGCTAAGGTTATAATTTGTTGGAGGTTTCCGCTTTTTTTGGTAAAATCCACCTCCTTAACACATTAATGCTCTCATCGAGGTTGATAAGCTAAGGTTATTATCTGCTGGAGGTTGCTGCATTTTTAGTAAAATCCACCACCTTGAACACATTAATGCTCTGGTCATGGTAGATTATCCAAGGTTATAATATGCTGGAGGTTGCTGCATTTTCAGTAAAATCCACCACCTCGAACACATTAATGCCCTCGTCGTGGTAAATTATCTAAGGTTATAATATGTTGAAGGTTCTTGCATTTTCAAGAAAAACCACCACCTTGGATACATTAATGCTCTTGTCAGGGTAGATTATCTAAGGTTATAATTTGTTGAAGCTTGTTGCATTTTCAGTAAATCCACCACCTTGGACACATTAATGCTCTCGTCTGTGTAGATTATCAAAGGTTATCATTTGCTGAAGCTTGCTGCATGTTCAGTAAAATTCACCAATTTTTGTGTAACTTATGTTGTTGTAAGCAGGTGTTTTATTATTGTATTAGATGTCATTGGTGAGAATTAACCCTTTATTTATTATTGGTTGCCATGAGTATATAAGAAAGTATAAAAGAAATACATGGTAAAGTGAATGTAGTCAGTCACAATTCTCTCTGAATTTCAACTTAGCAGGTTAACACTATAAGAGTTACATTTATACGGTTAAAAAGAAGAAATGCAGATGTTAATGTGTTCCTTGTTCTTTTGATTTCCAGTGCTTAACTTATGATGCTATAAATAGGACAGTATTCTATATGTTGAGAGGTTAATTGAAACTTGACAAAAAAAAAAAGAGGCCAATTGAAGATTTTTCAGTGAACAATGTTCATCTCAATGGACGGCATTTGGGTTTAAGAGCAACTGTAACTGTAAGTTTACAACGCATGTGGTCCTTAAATTTGGAAATGCTAATTGTTGCTGTCAAATTTTAGCTCATCCATTTGATACCTTTAATCATACAATTCAAGAGTCAGTTGAACACTGATCCCAAATTACAGATACCAGTGATTTCTTTTTCTTTTTTTTTTTACTCAATAGTTGAACTCGTGAGCTCTCCAAAGTGATGCCTTATCATCTCACTAGAGACACTTTGGCAATACCAGTGAATTTTTTATGCTTCACAATATAAAATTTTAAAATTTATTTTACTTGTTGAAAGTTTAATTTTTTATCGTGGTTCAATTATCTCGTTTGAGTTATCAGAAGAACAACCACTAATAGTCAAACTGCTGATTTATTAGGATTAACAAGTCAATTTGATGCATTAGGATTAACAAATAATTCACCAAGGTTATTGATTGTGTATCTAGTCCTGGACATGATTAATAAAATTTCTATTTCTTCAAAACAAAGTTATGAAATTCACAATTTTAGTCTTTTAATATTTAAAGTCCCCATTCTCTTGAAAGAGATTGACTTGCATTTCACAATTGTGAGAGCTATAATATCAACTTACATTAAATGTTCTTCAATTTCAAGGAAACACCACCAACAAAATTTACAAAACGTCACAAATCGGTTATCAAAACTGTAAGATCTCACAAAACTTTAAAATTGCCTATGCAAGAACAAATCAGCAATACAAAATCTTGAATTAAAAGAAAAGATTCAAAAAAAAATTATTTTCAAATGTAGAATCCAAGTGTAGCTAGCATAATCACGATATTAGATTAGAAAGCAATGACAAATCCCATAAAATAGTTTCTTTACCAAACAACGTAAAAGGTTCCGCACTACTCCATAAAGCAGGCACCTGACCTATGTTTGGCCAAAACATTAAACAGATGTTGTTCCCCAACGTCCAATTGCAACATTAATCCTGCAATGGATAGCGAGGGGAACACCAATCTAGCTTCACATCGATTAATCACAACACCACTAGAAAACAAAGTTGCTCGTCTAGCAGTTTATAGCGAAGCCAAACAAAACAACAACATGATACATATCAATGTTATTACAAATCATAGCAGGCCTAACTTAGCGATCCTGCCTATTTGTAACAATCCTACATAACACAAGACTCAATACAATTTGTAACAATATTGCTACGCATCATCATCATCATAATAACAATAATAATAATAATAATAATAATAATAATAAAATAATCAAACAAGATATCTCGGCCCCTTAGATGTTATAAATGCGGTCATGTCCGTGATCATTACAGGTCTATGAAGTCATCAAAGACATTAAAAAAATCCGATTAAATCAAAAAGGATTTATTTACTTGTTCAATTGTTCTCCAGTGCTCATAAGGAGCGAAGGAGCAAAATGAGTAGAAAACAAGAGATGATTGTTGCTTCAAGGGAACGAGTCGAATGGGAACTGAGTTATCCGCATTAACCAGATAATGAAGCCACGTATTTGAAAGACAAAGAAAGATAGAAATTCGATCAACGAAAAAACTAGAAATTTCTCAACCGTACAATGCTTCAGTGAAGTGTAGTTTTCGAATTGCAGAAGATGTTGACGGAACAGTTGAACAAGCTTCAAGGGAACGAGTCGATTAGGAACTGATGTGAAGCCATCGACCAGATAAAGAAGCTTGTTGAGATATAATGATCGAATTAAACTAGCGAAGAATAGAAATCGTTAAACACACATATGAAGAGAAAATTTGCTGAAACTTACGAACCCTAAGAGCCGCGAAGAAGACGATTTTGTTTCGACGATAGGATGTAATTTATAGAAGAGAACAAAATACGATCGACAGTTCATGGCTTGTTATGGAATGTGGACGGCGGAGATTTTACGGTGAGTTTATTTTAGAGATACCAAACCCAAGTTCCAGATCTACGATGTTGAAATGACGAAAATGGCCTTGCTCTAAAACATACATATACAACATTTATTTATGAGAAATGCTAAAGTGACCCACTATTGACACTCACTAAGAGCACGCATCATGTTTTTTATTTTTTATTTTTACTTTTTACTTTTTTTACAATTTTGTGCTTGAGGATAATGCTAAAGTTATCCACTACGAACATTCACTACGACTACAAAATTATTAAAAAAATAAAAATAAATAAACAAAAAACAAGGTGTGTGCTCATAGTGTGTCCGTAGTGAGCACCCTATCACTCCTCTTTATTTCCTATGAGAATTGTCAAAAGGTGTAGATGAAATTCCAAGAATTTTGTTAAAGAGCATTGGTGGTGGTTTGAGGAGCTAAAACTGAAATGCAAATACAGGTAATAGTCACCCACAAATGCTGATGGAGCTCATCCGCTCTATCTATCTTCACTACATCCTAGAAATCTCTCTTCTAAGAATACTAAGGAAGTGGCCTCTCTTTCTTATCTTCTTTTTGTGGCAAGAAAACATTTGGTTAACTCGGTAATCATAGAAGTTAACTTGAAGAAATATGATTGATTTTCTTACCATTTCTATCATCACACAATCTGCCTTTGAAGGAAAGGCAGTGCGTTTTGGTGGAGCCCAACAAAAAATTGAATAGTTGGGAGTCTAATGGATATATCTTACTTTTCAATAGTTACTATTTGAATTAACTTCTAAACATTACTTGTAAAAAGCTAGAAGTTTAAGGAGCAGTTAAAATGAATGGAAAACATGGTTATATTTTTTATTTCTCATCTGATGTCTTAATTTATTTCTTTCAATATATTCAGACCTCCCATCTATGGAATTTCAGGTAAGTTTGGCCATTGTTTGGCCATTGGATTCTTACTTCTTGGTAAAGGAACACGAACCTTTTCAACTAGAAACAACGCTATTGCTTTTTTATTGGTTACTCTTTATCCAAGTTGGCCTAGTGGACCAAATGAAAATCGTTGCCATCTTCAAGTAACTAAGATGTGGACTATACGACAATATTATCTTTCATCTTAGAGCAACAAAACTAAATGGGATTCATGATGTTTTGGGCGGCATCGATTCATCATAAATCCAAACATAAATCAACATCAATTAAAATCAAAAAGAACAAAAAAATTAAAATAAAAATAAAAACTCACTTTTGTTATGATTTCTTCAAATCCGTTGAACCACCAAAGGATAACAAAAATCTACTGACAAAAACACAACCTAAGTACACAATATATTTGTATTTAATTCATTGATACTCGATTATGCCCAACCTAAACAAATTTGATAAACAGATTCACAACCAAAAAAAAGAAAACGTGAACAAACATAATGTGAATTACAGTTGTGTAAGTCGTGACATCCTTACATTGCAAAGGATCTCACGATAAGAGAAAACAATCTACAAATCACTTAGCGTAAACAACACAAGATCTACAAACAGATCTGAAAAACACCCGCACAAACCACAACAACAAAATAGCGAAAAGAAATCCACAGATCTACATGTCTTAGCAACATCTAACCTTAGAAATCGAAAACCACATTTACACGCCCATCTTAATATCTGCAAACGAAACAACCAAAGAAAGCAAAGATAGAAAAGAAATCAAATAGAGTAGGCACAGATCGAAGACAAAAAAACAAAAACACACCAAAGAAAGCAAAGAAGTCGGATAAAGCGAACCTGGATGCCGAGCTCGATGGTGGTGTTGGCGAATTGATGGTTGAGGTGGCCGTGGAGTTGGCAAATCATAGTGCTTTAACATGTTTGATCTAGCAAAGAAATGAAACGATACGGAGTACATGTTTGCTATGTTGAATCTTCGCCATTTATTTGGGTTTTGATCAATGGTTGTGATGCTTGATGCATAATAAATAGGGTTTTAGTTTTGATGGGCTTTGATTCAAAAGATAAAAATCTTTGATGGGCGAAAACTAAAACATTTTGGCTTGGGCTTCTTTGCCTCCTTAGCTTCAACTTTGAAATTGATTTTTTTTTATCATAATGAAATTTGATATATTAGTTTCTTTTCGGCTTGGAGATTTCTCAGTTGTTGCGCCATAGCTGCTTGTTCAAGTTTAACTAGACTTAAGGCTATGACTTTCGTTACACTATGAGTCTCATTTACTTGGAGTCTAGTTCATTAATCGAGTTGTTTAAGTTATCCTAGTGTACTCGTACACTATTATTGGAAGCTCATTTGGTTGAAAGAAAGCATATGACAATACAGTTGAGGACATTGAAGCTTTGCAAATGATCCCCAATGAACTCACACTAAAGATTGTTAGTAAAACTGAAGCGGACGAGAGGTTTGCGGTTTATGTTGTGAGTCATATGTGGCCTGAGGGAATTCCATAGGACATATCCGCTTAAAAAATCTTGGATTGGCAGAAAAGGCTATTAAGGTGATGTGTAGCAACATTACTGGCTCAAGTCTATGGGGATGTCTCAGTCCCTTAGATGTTATAAACGGCGGTCATGTCCGCGATCATTACAGGTCTATGGAGTCATCAAAGACATCAAAAAAAAATCAATTAAATCAAAAAGGATTTATTTACTTGTTCACTTGTTCTCTAGTGCTTATAAAGAGCAGATGAGCAAAATGAGTAGAAAACAAGAGATGATTGTTGCTTCAAGGGAACGAGTCGAATGGGAACTGAGTTATCCGCAATGACCAGATAATGAAGCCACATATTTGAAAGACAGAAAAGATAGAAATTCGATCCATAAAAAAACTAGAGATTTCTCAACCGTACGATGCTTCAGCGAAGTGAAGTTTTCGAATCACGGAAGATTTTGAAGGGACGGTTGAACAAGGTGTGTTGCTTCAAGGGAACGAGTCGATTAGGAACTGACGTGAAGCCATCGACCAGATAAAGAAGCTTGTTGTGATACAATGATCAAATTAAACTAGCAAAGAATAGAAATCATTAAACACACAGATGAAGAGAAAATTTGCTGAAACTTATGAACCCTAACAGTCGCGAAGAAGACGATTTTGTTTTGACGATAGGATGCGATTTATAGAAGAGAACAAAACATGATCGACAGTTCATGGCTTGCTATGGATGTGGACAGTGGAGATTTTACGATGAGTTTATTTTGGAGACACCGAACCCTAGTTCAGATCTGCGATATTGAAACGACGAGAATGGCCTTGCTCTAAAACATACATATACAGTATTTATTTATGAGAAATGCTAAAGTGACCAACTATTGACACTCACTAAGAGTACGCACCATGTTTTTTATTTTTTATTTTACTTTTTTTTACAATTTTGTGCTTGAGGATAATGCTAAGGTTACCCATTACGGACACTCACTACGATTACAAAATTATTAAAATAAATAAATAAATAAAATAAGGTGTGTGTTCATAGTGTGTTCGTAGTGAGTCACCCTAGCACTCCACTTTCTTATATGATTTTTTTTGTTGTCATTTATTTATATGATTTTACATAGCTTTTTTGATTGGAAAATGAGTAGAAAACAAGAGCAGAGGAGCAAAATGAGTAGAAAACAAGAGATGATTGTTGCTTCAAGGGAACGAGTCGAATGGAACTGAGTTATCCGCATTAACCAGATAATGAAGCCACATATTTGAAAGACAAAGAAAAGATAGAAATTCGATCAACAAAAAAAATAGAGATTTCTCAACCGTACGATGCTTCAGTGAAGTGAAGTTTTCGAATTGCGGAAGATGTTGAAGGAACGGTTAAACAAGGTGTGTGGGTTCAAGGGAACAAGTCGATTAGGAGTTGATGTGAAGCCATCGACCAGATAAAGAAGCTTGTTGTGATACAATGATCAAATTAAACTAGCGTAGAATAGAAATCGTTAAACACGCAAATGAAGAGAAATCTGTGGAAACTTACAAACCCTAGGAGCCGCGACGAAGACGATTTTGTTTCGACCATAGGATGTGATTTATAGAAGAGAACAAAATACGATCAACGGTTTGCTATGAAATGCGAACGGTGGAGATTTTACGGTGAGTTTATTTTGGATATACCGAACCCTAGTTCCAAATCTGCGATATTGAAATGACGAGAATGGCCTTGCTCTAAAACATACATATACAACATTTATTTATGAGAAATGTTAAAGTGACCCACTATTGACACTCATTAAGAGCATACACCATGTTTTTTATTTATTATTTTTACTTTTTTATAATTTTGTGCTTGAGGATAATGCTAAGGTTACCCACTACGGACACTCACTACGACTACAAAATAATTAAAAAAATAAAAATAAACAAAAAATAAAGTGTGTGCTCATAGTGTGTCCGTAGTAAGTCACCCTATCACTCCTCTTTATTTCCCATGAGAATTGTCAAAAGGTGGAGATGAAATTCTGAGAATTTTGTTAAAGAGCAATAGCGGTGGTTTGAGGGGCTAAAACTAAAATGCAAATACAGGTAATAGTCACCCACAAATGCTGATGGAGCTCATCAGCTCCATCTATCTTCACTAATCCTAGAAATCTGTCTTCTGAGAATACTAAGGAAGTGGCCTCTCTTTCTTATCTTCTTTTTGGGGCAAGAAGATATTTGGTTGACTCGGTAATCATAGCAGTTAACGTGAAGAAATATGATTGATTTTCTTACCATTTCTATCATCACACAATCTATCTTTGAAGGAAAGGTAGTGCATTTTGGTGAAGCCCAACAAAAAATTGAATAGTTGGGACTCTAATGGATATATCTTACTTTTCAATTAACTTGTAAAAATTACTTATAAAATGCTAGAAGTTCAAGGAGCAGTTAAAATGAATGGAAAGCATGGTTACATTTTTTATTTCTCATTTGATGTCTTAATTTATTTCTTTCAATATATTCATACCTCCCATCTGTGGAATTTCAGGTAAGTTTGGCCATTGGATTCTTACTTCTTGGCGGAGGAACACAGACCTTTTCAACTAGAAACAACGCTATTGCTTCTTTATGGGTTACTCTTTATCCAAGTTGGCCTATTGGACCAAATGATAATCTTTGCCATCTTCAAATAGAAAAAACTCACTTTTGTTATGATTTCTTCAAATCCGTTGAACCACCAAAGGATAACAAATATCTACTGACTAAACAAACGTGAACAAACATAATGTGAATTACAAAAACACTATCGAAGACACAGATCGAAGACAAAAAAATGAAAAACACACCAAAGAAAGCAAAGAAGTCGGATAAAGCGAACCTGGATGCCGAGCTCGATGGTGGTGTTGGCGAATTGATGGTTGAGGTGGTCGTGGCGTCGGCAAATCATAGTGCTTAAACATGTTCGATCTAGCGAAGAAATGAAACGATATGGGACGATCGAAGAGAGACAGGAGAGGCAGCGTGAAAGAGACGGCTAATGTGAAGCTTTGAGAAATACTTGAGTTTTGAATGGAGTACATGTTTGCTATGTTGAATCTTCGCCATTTATTTGGGTTTTGATCAACGGTTGTGATGCTTGATGCATGATAAATAGGGTTTTAGTTTTGATGGGCTTTGAATCAAAAGATAAAAAGCTTTATGGGCCAAAACTAATACATTTTTTTTGGCCTGGGCTTCTTTGCCTCAGTTTCGACTTTAAAATTGATTTTTTTTTTATCATAATGAAATTTGATATATCAGTTTCTTTTCGGCTTGGAGATTTCTTGATTGTTGTGCCGTAGCTTGTTGTTCAAGTTTAACTAGACTTAGGCTTTGACTTCCATTACATTATGAGTCTCATTTACTTGGAGTCTAGTTCATTAATCAAGTTGTTTAAGTTATCCTAGTGTACTCGTACACTATTATTGGAAGTATTTGCCAAGAAATGCGTGCTAATGCAGAAACTGGACGGGCGAGCGATGCGAACAGTAAGCTAGGGAATGGATTTAAATAAACAATTATAATTAAATGTAATAAATAACGAACATGGGAACACACTGATAAGTGCATAATTAAACATATATATTATGTTTATAGGTGTTTATGGACAATTTTTATCTTATTTGTGGTGATAAATGTTTGTTTTATGGATTTAGTGGTCTATTTTATATATAGTTTAATATCGAAGAAGAGAGACAGGAAAGGGAACGTGAACGAGACGGCTAATGTGAAGCTCTGAGATGAAAGACTTGAGTTTTGAATGGAGTACATGTTTGCTATGTTGAATCTTCGCCATTTATTTGGGTTTTGATCAACGGTTGTGATGCTTGATGCATTATAAATAGGGTTTTAGTTTTGATGGGCTTTGAATCAAAAGATAAAAAGATTTGATGGGCCAAAACTAATACATTTTGGCTTGGGCTTCTTTGCCTCCTCAGTTTCAACTTTGAAATTGATTTTTTTTTTATCATAATGAAATTTGATATATTAGTTTCTTTTTGGTTTGGAGATTTCTTAGTTTTTGCGCCATAGCTGCTTGTTCTAGTTTAACTAGACTTAAGGCTATGACTTCCGTTACATTATGAGTCTCATTTACTTGGAGTCTAGTTCATTAATCAAGTTGTTTAAGTTATCCTAGTGTACTCGTACACTATTATTGGAAGCTCATTTGGTTGGAAGAAAACAGATGACATTACAGTTGAGGACATTGAAGCTTTGCAAATGATCCCCAATGAACTCACACTAAAGATTGTTAGTAAAATTGAAGCGGTGGAGAGGTTTGCGATTTATGTTGTGAGTCATATGTAGCCTGAGGGAATTCCATAGGACATATCCGCTCAGGCATTATTGGATTGGCAGAAGAGGGCTATTAAGGTGATGTGTAGCAACATTATTGGCTCAAGTCCATGGGGATGCCATGGACAGGCTAAGGTATGTCTAAATTGGGCGGAAATGGTATTTTTTTATTGATTCTTTAGCTAATTGTGATGATAATGACTATGGTATGACTCATTGCATTGCAGGTATGATTTATATTGACTAGATTGAGTGAGATAGTGTGTCGGATATTTGCCTAGAAATGCGTGCTAATGCAGAAACTGAACAGACGAGCGATGCGAACAGTAAGCTGGGGAATGGATTTAAATAAACAAATATAATTAAATGTAATAAATAACGAACATGGGAACACACCTGATAAGTGCATAACTAAACATATATATTATATGTTTATAGCTGTTTATGGACAATTTTTATCTTATTTGTGGTGATAAATGTTTGTTTTATGGATTTAGTGGTCTATTTTATATGTAGTTTAATATGGAATGTTTTTAAAACAAATGTTTGATTATATTTAGTTTTTGTTTTTAGGTGAAAGGAAGTGCAAGGTTGAATCAAGTGTGGAAACATACTCAAAATAGAGTATTTACTTGAAGTGATTAGATACCAGAGGATTTGTCTCGAAATACACACTGAAAGTTTACTTATTGAAGGTGCAAATCACTCTACAAATCACGAGAATAGTTTCAAATGCGCAAATCACTCCACTAAACGCCTAAAATAGTTTCAGATGTGCAAATCACTTCAGTAATCATGAAAACGGTGAAAAAGGCGCAAATCACTCCACCTACTACGAAAATATTTCTATATATTGGAACTTGAGGAATTGTTTTGAAGGGGGTCTCCTCGGCTCTCTCTCTTAACTTCGTCCTCTCTCCCTCTTTGTTCTTTTATTTTCTTTTGTATTTTGTGTTTTTCAACCATGAGACACTAAGTCCATGGTCTAAGCAAGACTACGAGAGATTTTGACCACTACTATTAATGGATTTGTGAGATCTATTTTATTTCAATTTCATTGTTAGTCTTTTATATTCTAGTATTTCTTTTGGCACTAAGTTTATTTTAGGGTTAGATCTATTTGTTTGTGAAAGGATCCTCACTTGCATGTTAGATTGACTACAATCAATTCTTGACAAACTTCCACTCTCACACGGTAGACTTAAACTAAGGATAGTTGGCCATACTGATTGGTTATTCCCTTTCAGGTTCGGTCAAGTGCCTTAGGGATCTAGGCTAAATCGAGAGTAGTGGCGATCCGGTTGTCTAAGTGTAGTGCTTTCACAAATTGTATTAATGCAATCAACGCATAAAATCGAGAGAACTAGCGAACCGGTTGTGTGTTTGGTTAAGGAAGTAATTAATGGTCGTGTAACAACCCTAAAAAATTTAACACGACTTGTGTTACACTTATCAGGATTGTGACCCGGCTGCGTGATACTTCGGGAGTCGACACCGAGGTAATATTATGTTTCTATGATGTTTTGTATTAGTATGATAGTCTAATACGAGTCTTGAGCTATTTGGGCGGTATTAGTTTGAGTGAGGCTTCGCCTAGGAAAGCAGGGGAGTTAAAACACAGAAAACACAAATAAATGATTTTTTGAATAATAAATGCGACAATTCTATTTAAACCGGAACGTGACAAGACTACGAACACCCAATTGTCGAGTTGTGGTGCGGTACGAGCTGATGAGCGCAGGAACAACAAGGAAGCTGGATAACTAAGCGACACCCGAGTTATTTAGTGAAGTCAACTTTAAAGGTTAGAGTTGGTGGACACTTCAAATGGGGGAGCTGTTGGATACGCCGAGAGATGCGTGTGTGTTAGGGGATGACAAGTGGGCCTCTATATAGGACCCTTCCCCAGACAAATTTATACATTATCTATTTTCTCTTCTTCTCTCCTCTTCTTGCTTGGTGAACAAGACAATCAGATCAGTGGTTCTGGGTGGCCGGAGTTCTCGTCGGAGGTCCCAATTCCTCGTCGGAACTTGGTGAGACCTTGCTCTCCTTATTTACTCCTCTATTTCAATTTTTGAGTTAGTTACTTCGTTTAAACTCATCACAATGATTAAGAGTGTACTTACCTTTCTAGTCGCGACACATAACAAACTCCCATGACTCTAACGTTCCCTTAGGTTCCTTACAGCTTGACAAAAATTGGAACCCTGAAATATTGGGTTTATGATCAAATTATACTATAAAACAAGCCCCTAAGTTTCCCAATTAATTTAGTTAAAAATCAGTTTAAAATTCAATTTACAAGGCTTGATGTCATGGCGTATAGTGCTCATGGCGTTGCCGTAGCGTAATGTGTATTGGACACTGCTTTACACGCTGTGGTGTACGTTGTTGGGTCTTTGGGCTAAAAACTTATTTGCAACATGCACTACACACACCACGTCCGAACTCACGCTGTACTGACTTCAGGTCACAAGACCTCTGTGGCGTAAAATCGAAATGCTTCTATTTTACACGCATGTGAGAAATGCCGCCAAGATTTGTTCATCATGGCGTCTCATGTGGCAAAATGTCGAAACGCAATCCTTTTATGGTTTACGTATGTGAGAGACGCCACTACACCTTGAACTGTGCAGCGACCCTCACGGCAAAATATTGGAACAACTTTACTACTCTTGATCACGCTTTGAGAGGAGTCGTCACCACTTGGCCTGTGCGGTGCCTCCGTGGTGCATAATCGAACTAAAATTGGGTTTCTGAAATTGGGGTTTCACAACTCTACTCGACATATCACCGTTGAGTGCCGAGAATTCGACACCTCTCCAAAAATAGTGAAACTCCAATTGAAATAACCAAATCAATAAAAATAGTAACACTGGTAGCATTTTCGTGTGTTGATAGCTCCGTGGGTTGTCGAGACATCGGTGATTCAACAAAATCGACTCCTGTAAGGTACCCTTAGTCATTGCGATGAGAAACTTAAATGAACTATACAAGAAACTAAATAGAGGAGAGAAAGAGCAAGGTATCTCTCCTACAATCCGACGATGATTGGGACTCTAGCGAGACCCTGGTCGTCCAGAACTACCACCTCGGTGGTTGGCTTGCTCACCAAGAAAAAGAGAGAAGAGAAGAAACGAGAGAGAGAGAGGAATGAATAGTGCATATTTTCAAGTGGTGAAAGGTCCTTTATATAGGCCCACTTGCCATCAACTTGCAAGTGTGCATCTCGAGGCGTATCCATCAGCTCCTTCCTTTGAGGTGTCCACCAACTCTTACTCTTCAAGTTGACTCCACTAAGTGACTCGGTGTTACTTAGTTATCCATCTCCCTAGTGGATCCTGCGCTCCTCGGCCCGAACTGCACCATGACTCGATTGTTGTGTGCTCGTGGTCTTGTCATGTTTCGGTTTAATTAAAATCATCAAATTTATTATGTGAAAGATCATTTATATTTGTTTCTTGTGTTTTAACTTCCCTATTTTCTTAGGCAAAGCCTTACTCAGACTAACAATTTAACAGCTCAAAACTTGATGAGTGTACATTTAGGCATGATTAGTATATGTTATTAGTAGTTAATGGACTATATTTATCTTATTTTAAAGTGATAAATGCATGTTTTATATGTTTCAGGGATTTTATACGAGTCAAGCATTTTTGGGACCGAAGGCGTATTTTGGACCTAATTGACAGTTGTTAAGTTAAGAGGCCATAAATTTTACATCCAAAGTTAGAATGACTTGTTGCTCTTGTTGGAAAGAAGACTTTGAGATGCACATTTCATCTTTTAAGAACATCATGAGATATGGACTCAAAGTGGCTCGAAATCGCATGACAAGACAGGCAAGAATTCAGTTCACATGTGATCACGCCTTTAACACGCCGTAGCCGTTCTTCCCCAAAGCATGACTGATAAAAGCATAAACTAGAAGACACCAGGATTGGTGCTGCTATCTCACCGTGACCAAGAGACTTTATGACACTGTAACGGCCCAATTTATAATTGCCGTTAATTATGACGTCATTGCAGATGTGGATGCCAGTGAGGACAGTCGAGGGTACTACAGCGAGGCTGGAACGCACTCGAACTAGGTATATAGTCCGTTTTGTATGCTTGTTGTGGTAAATTGTGATGAAAATGTACAAATTAACTAATTTCATTACAATATATGTGTTAATGTAGTTTATTGACGAGTGGGGAGTTGCCTCGGGGTGCGTGCGGATACAGGACACGGGGCACGGGGTGCCGGGTAGTCGGGAAACTACGGTGAGCTTACTCATAAATTTTGGGAATTTATTGAATGAAATAAATAATTATTATAAGCTAAATCAATTGGAAATCAATAAGTCATATAGTTAAGATGAATAAAACAACAACAGTTTGATGATTCTCGAGATGCACAACAGGGTCATCAGTGTCAAGTTAAGATGTATGGAGTTGGAGTGAGATAGGGTGGTCAGGAGCCCTCGGATTGTTCTCGAGATGGGCACACACACTTGATCAAGTGTCAAATATATATATATATATACATGTTGACCGATCAAGGGGGAGAGAAATAGTGAGGTTTTAAGAGAGATTGAAAGAGAGAGATCGGTGGGAAGAAGAGAAGAGGAAGAACAACCACTAAGGAGTTGGAGAGAGAGTGATTGAAGCATCCAACAACAAGATCAAGAGGTATGGATACATCAAACTTGAATTTTTATCAAATTTGTGGTGATTTTGGGCATGTTGGTGTTGAATCCGTGGTTGAGTGTAGAGCAGCTATTTTTGGAGATAATTGGTGTATTTTGAGTACTATGAAGGTGGAGAATGTGTTTTAGTGATTGGTTTTGGTGTTAGGTGATTTTCTGAAAATGGGTTTTGAAAATATGATTTTGATGATTCTTGGGTTTTGAGTTTAAGCTTGATGAATTTGTGTTTAAATGGTATTTCTGAGGTGGATGATGAGTTTTGGAGGTGCTGGAACCAAATGAATGAGTGTATGAACTGGTTTGGAATGTGAATTTTTGAACTGAAATTTTTGGACATAGTGCGATTAGCGCGCTAATGGGTGGACCTAGCGCGCTAATTACCCTTTGGAAAATGATGATGAACAGTGACTCAGATGAATTAGCGCGCTAATTCATTTTATTAGCGCGCCAATAGTTCACTGGAATCTGAAAAATTGGAAAATAAGAAAATGAGCCTAACTAATATTTTAACCCAATTAATTGATTAATAGCCCTCATAAATGAATTCCAAGAGTCTCGGAATAGTGACTGGAGTCGGGGGTTAGTCAGAAATCAGACCGTATCGGGGATTTGGAGGTATTGAGCTGGGGTTTAACTTATGGAACGAGGAGTGCGTATTGAGGTGTGTAGTATCCCAATTGAACTTCACTTTAGTATTTACTGTTTGATTTATTTGAATTCAGTTCTAATTATTCTTTACTCCATTTCGTTATTGCTTTACGGTGGCTGAGTACTCTCACCTGGTGACTTTATGGTAGTGGAGTTACTCCTACCTAGTGTCTTTACGGTGTTGAGATCACTCCCCACCTAGTGCTTATTCGTTACGGCCATAGAGTCCACTAAGTCATAGCACTTGTCTAGGCATACGCCGGTGAATAGGCTACCCGGGTATGGTAGGCTTGTGTGGGTGCGTCGTGGGTCTACGCCGACCACCTAGAGGGTCCAGGGCCAACCCATTGGTGTGTTTACGGGCTGTGCCTGGGGAAAAACTCGAAGTATGACTTGGTCTGATTTTTATGTGCACGTACTTTGTTTCATCACTATATTTATGCATGTGATGGTCCTTTTTACAGTTGTCTGTATTTCTCTTGTTCCGCATGTTTAAATAATAGTATTTTAAATTCCAGTACTTTTACTTCCGTAATTACTTGGTGAATTTCCTTGGGATTACTCACTCTGGACTCGTCATCTGTCTTTTTGTGATGGCTGAGTGCAGATCCTAGTACGAGCCGGGGAAAGGGCAAGCTTGAGGACTATATCGATTGACAGCTCTAGCCCTATTCGTACGTATATTTATATTTACTCGTTTTATATTGGGTTTTGGGCTTTGAGAGACAGGTTGTATATTTTGATATTTTGAGGTTCAGATGATATGTATATGATGTACATTTGGTATGGTTTCCACTTAGGTATTATACTAATGAAATACAAGATAAATCTTATGTTGTTCATTTAAGTTTCCGCTGCTAACTTGAGGTTATATGATATTAATAGAATCAAAGTTAATAAGAATTGATTGATGATGGATAATTGGGCGTGGGACACAGCTGGTAGTGACGTGGCCAGTTGTGGGCCCGCATGGCCTCTCGTGGCGGACCAATGTGGAAATTGGGGCCACCACATTTTGGTATCAGAGCGAGGTCAAACCTTGGGAATTGGAGATTGAACAAACGTATAAACTCAATGAATAAATCTTAGCTGTGGAAACCACAAGTGAATGATTAAAGTCTTAGTTGGGAAGTGAAGTGAGGCGGGCAGACTTAGGAAATTACATGTACTTATGTTTGGATTGTATACTATATATTATACGCGTATATATACTGAGTTTGATCCAATGCACGCTGGTTGTACAGTTTAGGATGGACGGACAGACTCCTACTACTCCGTCAACTACTCAGTAGGAGATTGGGGAGACTAGTGACCATACCACTAGTGAGGTTGCTGATTTGCGAGCTATGATGTAGAGACGATCGAAGCGAGCGATTATTACGAGAGGAAGCGATTATTGCAGCAAGCTCAGATGGCTGAGTTGATGGAGTATATTCAGAGTTCGAGGATGCCAGCTATAGCACCGACTACTGAGCGTGTTGCACCTACTACTACTCAGACCGCATTAGCGGCAATGTTACTACTACGCAGCAGCGCTGGGTCGAGACAACGATGATAGAGAGAGTTGAGCCTGTGGTAGTACCAGTAGAGACTACTGTGGTGACACCCACCACTACAGAGCAGCAGGTAGGGACTTCAACTGCTAGGAGTAGGATGTCAGAAGCAGCGAAGATGGTGAAGGATTTTATGAGGTTTAACCCTACATACTTCATTGGAGTTAGTGATCCGGAGGTGGCGGGACGTTGGTTGATGACTCACAGACGACTACACCAGTTGTTGGAGGTACCCGAGGTAGATCAGGCATGTATTTCAGGCTATTGTTTGAGAGGTCAGGCTGCAGTTTGGTGGACCACCTACACTGACATACATGGTACGCCAGCGACGTGGGGAGAGTTTAGACAGTTATTTCTTGACGAGTATATTCCTACAGAGGTGCAATTACAATTGAGGGAACAGTTCTTGGGATTGCGACAGGGTACCATGTCTGTATCACAGTACATGGATCGATTCAGATACCTCATGATGTATGCTATGGATGTGGCTAACACAGAGAGATTACAAATTTACTACTTCATCAGAGGCCTGGATGAGATGATTGGTGGGGTGATAGTTGCGACTGGTGCAGGGACGCTATAGAGTGTTTATGACAGAGCATTGGCTTACGAGACATATCTACGACACCAGGGTGAGCTTGGAGATAGGGTTGGACAGAGCTCTCGGTCTGATCAAAGATCGAAGAGACAGAGAGAGCAGTCTGATCGACAGAGACATGATTATCAGGGTCGACGAGATAGGCGTTCCGACTATCAAAGAGGAGATGAGAGGCAGGTGGTGTACGTTGCTGTTCCTGCACCAGCTGAGCAGCCACGACAACGCATTCGAGATGGAGGAGGTCGTGGTAGGGGACAGAGATATCAGGGTCGTAACAGGCCTCAGGTTCATATAGTGTCACACTCGGATTGGCAAGATACACGACGATGTTTCAGATGTCATCAGGTCGGACATATATAGAGAGATTGTCCGATGTCAGCTTCATCCTTACGACCACAGATTAAGCCAGTTAGGGAGAGGGTTCATGCAGCTGCTACACCTACTGCCGTGCAGCCAGAGCGTGATGCGACTCGTTAGCTCGTCGAGGGTATGTTATCTATATGCGATGTCTTCATGCATGTATTATTTGATTCCGGTAGTACCTTGTCATTTATATCGGGACGTAGGGTCAGATAGTTAGGATTACGGGTTAACACTTTAGACCCACATCTTGTCCTCAGTACGGCTGCTGGGGATAAGATATACCCTAACCGGATATGCCGAAATTGTGTGGTAGAGATTGAGGGACATCAGTTACCCGGTGATTTCCGTGTCCTAGAGTATTTAGAGTTTGATGCCTTATTGGGTATGGATTGGCTAGCAACATATCGTGCACATATCGACTGTTTTGGTAAGATGATAGTATTTGATATTGAGGGCATTCCAGTATTTACTTTTGTTGGTACGGTATCAGACTTACCGATTACCAGAGGTCGATTAGCTACGACACAGGAGATGGAGGCGTTTAGGACGGTGGTTGAGCCAGACTTGAGACCAGAGGTTAGAGTAGAGGATTTCCCAGTAGTGTGTTTCCTGAGGTGTTCCCAGATGATTTGCCAGGTTTACCACCTCCTAGAGCAGTTGAGTTCATTATTGAGTTGATTCCGGGGACGCAACCAATATATAACCGACCGTACAGGATGTCAGCGTCGGAGCAGGGAGAGTTGAGGTTCCAATTAGAGGAGTTGCTACAGAAGGGTTTTATTCATCCCAGTATGTCTCCTTGGGGCGCACCGGTCCTATTTGTTAAGAAGAAGGACGGTTCTTTGAGGATGTGCGTAGACTACAGGAAGCTGAATCAAGTGACGATTCGAAATCGTTATCCACTTCCTAGGATTGATGATCTATTTGATCAGTTGGCGGGTGCTAAGTTTTTCTCGAAGATTAATTTACGATCTGGATATCATCAGTTGAGGATTCGGGAGAGTGATATCAAGAAGACAGCGTTTAGCACGCGATATGGGTTGTTTGAGTTCACAGTCATGCCATTTGGGGTGACTAATGCACCGGCTATCTTTATGGATTTGATGCACCGAGTACTACGACCATTTCTGGATCGTTATGTGATTGTGTTCATTGATGATATCTTAATATACAGTAAGACTTATGAGGAGCACAAGAGACACCTCAGAGATGTTTTGATGACGTTGAGGGAGCACAGATTGTATGCTAAATTCAGCAAGTGTGCTTTCTGGCTGAAAGAGGTGAAATTTCTCGGACATGTCATTGGTAGTCAAGGAATATCTGTTGATGGAGACAAGATTCGAGCGATCATTGATTGGAGGACACCTGAGACAGTTGCAGACATTCGTAGTTTCTTGGGGCTTGCAGGTTATTACCGGCGGTTTGTGCAGGATTTTTCGTTGATTGCAGCGCCGATGACGAGGTTGACCACGAAGGATGTCAAGTTTGAGTGGTCTGAAGACTGTGAGGCAGCATTTTTAGAGTTGAAGAGGAAGTTGACTTCGGCGCCAGTATTGGCTCTATTAGAGACAGGGAAAGGCTTCTCGGTATACAGAGATGCTTCCGGGACTGGTTGGGATACGTGTTGATGCAAGAAGGACACCTAGTTGCGTATTTATCGAGGCGATTGAGACCCCACGAGGAGAATTATCCGGTACATGATTTAGAGCTAACTGCAGTTGTGTTTGCGCTCAAGGCTTGGCGATATTATCTTTATGGAGAGCGGTTTATGTTATTCACAGATCATCAGAGTTTGAGGTATCTATTCACTCAGAAAGATCTGAATATGCGACAAAGACGGTGGCTCGAGTTACTGAAAGACTACGATTTCGTGATTGAGTACCATCCTGGAAAGGCGAATGTAGTTGCTGATGCATTGAGCCGGAGTGGTGTAGAGAGTCAGACTGTGCTGCGGCAGATGACACATGAGCATGGATTGCTGGAGGCTGCGACGGTGTTGTGTTTGTCAAATGCTTTTGCCAATGTTCATATCTGTTGCCAGATGCGTGTTCCTGTTGTGTCGTTAGAGAGGGTTGCTGAGTGGCAAAGGGCTGACGGACATTTTGCTCGCTTCAGCTGTCTGGCTCAGGATCTGGGTTGCACAGATTGGTCTAGTGGTTTAAGCCACTACTTGAGACACAGGGGCAGGTTGTGGATACCTGAGGTGCAGGAACTACGTGATAGCATTCTTGAGGATGCACACCGTTCGCGGTATACAGTTCATCCTGGCAGGACCAAGATGTATCATGATTTGCGACATTTATTTTGGTGGCCTGGGATGAAGGCCGATGTGGGTGCATATGTGAAAGCTTGTCATATTTGTCAGCAGGTTAAGGCCGAGCACAGGAGACCAATTTGGATCATGTTATGACCACTACTACCGATTCCACAGTGGAAATGGGAGTATGTTACGATGGATTTTGTGATCGGGTTGCCACAGACTACGAGACGTCATGATGCTGTGTGGGTTGTTATTGACAGATTGACAAAGTCTACACACTTCATTCCTATATCGATGAAGTATTCATTTCCTCAGTTGAATATCATTTTTGAATGAGAGGTTGTTAGACTACATGGAGTACTGCTATCTATTGTGTCTAACAGAGATCCCAGGTTAACTTCAAAGTTGTGGGAGAGCATGCAGGAGCAGTTTGGGACGAGACTACAGTTTAGTACGGCTTATCATCCTCAAACAGATGGTCAGTCAGAGAGATTGATACGGATATTGGAAGACATGCTTAGAGCATGCATTTTGCAGTTTGGAGGTGCTTGGGAAGAGTATTTGCCGTTGTGCGAGTTCGCGTACAACAACAGCTATCAGGCGAGTATTGGTATGCCACCATTTGAGGCTTTGTATGGTAGACCTTGCAGATCACCAGCTTGTTGGGCAGCACCTGAGGATGTGGCAGTGATTGGACATGAAGTTATTGTTGATCATACCAAGAAGATTCGGCAAATTAGGATGAGATTGCAAGCAGCTCAAGATAGACAAAAGAAGTACGCTGATAGGTACCTTAAGGGTTTGAACTATAATGTGGATGACTTAGTATATTTGAAGGTTTCACCCTGAAAAAGGTCATCAGAGGTTTGGGATTAAGGGGAAACTAGCACCAAGGTACATTGGGCCTTTCAGAGTTATGGCACGCGTTGGGACAGTAGCATATAGATTGGAGTTGCCAGCAGAGTTAGCAGGCATTCATCCAGTGTTTCACATGTCTATGTTGAGGTTAGCTAAGTCAGGACCGAGACCGATGGTGGATATTAGACAGATTGAGGTTCGTCCTGACGTTTCATATGAAGAGCAACCTGTGGAGATCATGGATCGTAGAGTTCAGACTCTGAGGAATAGGGAGATTTCGAAGGTGTTGGTACGATGGCAACATCACGGGACTGAGGAGCTCACCTGGGAGCTTGAATCGACTATGAGGCAGAGATATCCCCAATTGTTTACTGGTGAGTGTTGATAAGAACTTAAATTTTGGGACGAAATTTCAATTTAGTTAGGAAGAATTGTAACGGCCCAATTTATAATTGCCGTTAATTATGACGTCATTGCAGATGTGGATGCCAGTGAAGACGGTCGAGGGTCCCACGGCGAGGCTGGAACGCACTCGAACTAGGTATACAGTCCGTTTTGTATGCTTGTTGTGGTAAATTGTGATGAAAATGTACAAATTAGCTAATTTCATTACAATATGGGTGTTAATGTAGTTTATTGACGAGTGAGGAGTTGCCTCGGGGTGCGTGCAGACACGGGACACGGGGCACGGGGTGCCGGGTAGTCGTGAAACTACGGTGAGCTTACTCATAAATTTTGGGAATTTATTGAATGGAATAGATAATTATTATAAGCTAAATCAATTGGAAATTAATAAGTCCTATAGTTAAGATGAATAAAACAACAACAGTTTGATGATTCTCGAGATGCACAACAGGGTCATCAGTGTCAAGTTAAGATGTATAGAGTTGGAGTGACACAGGGTGGTCAGAAGCCCTCGGATTGTTCTCGAGATAGGCACACACACTTGATCAAGTGTCAAATATATATATACATGTTGATCGATCAAGGGGGAGAGAAATAGTGAGGTTTGAGAGAGATTGAAAGAGAGAGATCGATGGGAAGAAGAGAAGAGGAAGGACAACCACTAAGGAGTTGGGGAGAGAGTGATTGAAGCATCCAACAACAAGATCAAGAGGTATAGATACATCAAACTTGAATTTTTATCAAATTTTTGGTGGTTTTGGGCATGTTGGTGTTGAATCCGTGGTTGAGTGTAGAGCAGCTATTTTTGGAGATAATTGGTGTATTTTGAGTACTATGAAGATGGAGAATGTGTTTTAGTGATTGGTTTTGGTGTTGGGTGATTTTCTGAAAATGGGTTTTGAAAATATGATTTTGATGATTCTTGGGTTTTGAGTTTAAGCTTGATGAATTTGTGTTTAAATGGTATTTCTGAGGTGGATGATGAGTTTTGGAGGTGCTGGAACCAAATGAATGAGTGTATGAAGTGGTTTGGAATGTGAATTTTTGAACTGAAATTTTTGGACAGAGTGCGATTAGCGCGCTAATGGGTGGACCTAGCGCGCTAATTACCCTCTGGAAAATGATGATGAACAGTGACTCAGATGAATTAGTGCGCTAATTCATCTCATTAGTGCGCTAATAGTTCACTGGAATCTGAAAAATTGGAAAATAAGAAAATGAGCCTAACTAATATTTTAACCCAATTAATTGATTAATAACCCTCATAAATGAATTCCAGGAGTCTCGGAAAAGTGATTGGAGTGAGGGGTTAGTCAAAAATCAGACCGGGAGTGATATCGGGGATTTGAAGGTATTGAGCTGGGGTTTAACTTGTGGAACAAGGAGTGCGTATTGAGGTGTGTAGTATCCCAATTGAACTTCACTTTAGTATTTACTGTTTAATTTATTTGAATTCAGTTCTAATTATTCTTTACTCCATTTCGTTATTGCTTTACGGTGGTTGAGTACTCTCACCTGGTGACTTTACGGTAGTGGAGTTACTCTTACCTGGTGTCTTTACGGTGTTGAGATCACTCCCCACCTGGTGCTTATTCATTACGGCCATAGTGTCCCCTAAGCCATAGCACTTGTCTAGGCATACGCCGGTGAATAGGCTACCCGGGTATGGTAGGCTTGTGTGGGTGCGTCGTGGGTCTACGCCGACCACCTAGAGGGTCCAGGGCCAACCCATTGGTGTGTTTACGGGCTGTGCCTGGGGAAAAACCCGAAGTATGACTTGGTCTGATTTTTATGTGCACGTACTTTGTTTCATCACTATATTTATGCATGCGATGGTCCTTTTTACAGTTGTCTGTATTTCTCTTGTTCCGCATGTTTAAATAATAGTATTCTAAATTCCAGTACTTTTACTTCCATAATTACTTGGTGAATTTCCTTTGGATTACTCACTCTGGACTCGTCATCTGTCTTTTTGTGATGGCTGAGTGCAGATCCTAGTACGAGCCGGGGAAAGGGCAAGCTTGAGGACTATATCGATTGACAGCTCTAGCCCTACTCGTACGTATGTTTATATTTACTCGTTTTATATTGGGTTTTGGGCTTTGAGAGACAGGTTGTATATTTTGATATTTTGAGGTTCAGATGATATGTATATGATGTACATTTGGTATGGTTTCCACTTAGGTATTATACTAATGAAATACAAGATAAATCTTATGTTGTTCATTTAAGTTTCCGCTGCTAACTTGAGGTTATATGATATTAATAGAATCAAAGTTAATAAGAATTGATTGATGATGGATAATTGGGCATGGGACACAGCTGGTAGTGACGTGGCCAGTTGTGGGCCCGCGTGGCCTCCCGTGGCAGACCAATGTGGAAATTGGGGCCGCCACAGACACGACTCATATAGGAGCAGACCAGATAGATCAATCCAAGACGCCGTGATAAAGTTGTGAAGTCGCCTTGGAGAAGCTGTGTGTGGTAGAACATCACCAAGCACAACTGCTTCTCTCTCCAATCGAATGATCTTCCTCAGGATGCATTTTGCCACCAACTCCCAAAAATTCGACAACTCTTCACTCGCACGAATTTACTCTTTCGCGCTCCACGTGGTGGCCTCCTGTTCGTCCCAACGCGTCATCAACATTTCTCTCCTCCAATCCGCTTACAACACGTCAGCAACCACAATTTCTCCACTAATCAATTGTTGTCATGTGTCCTGACGTATAAAAAACGCCCAAACCAGTCTTAGATGCTGAAATCACTCTCCTATTTACGATAATTAGTTTTTCTCACCTCAGAGACCAAATTTGAGAATATATATTACGACTTAGGGGTTATGAAATGGGGGACTGAGACCAAATTTGAGGATATATATTAGGACTTCGGGGTTATGAAAAGGGGGACCTTGATTTAGTCGTTGTTTACTTTTATTTTGTCTAGCTAGTTTCTCTTCTTGATTGAAGGTGGATCGGTCAAGCCTACGACTTGGGAATCCTTTATGAGGCTTATTTATCTTTATTATTATTGATTCTTTTATATGATATATTTCCTTTGGTTCTGTTTATGATATTAGGGTTAGATTTAATTATGTATAAAGGCTTGTGCATGCATATTAGGTTTATACCCTTTGTCATTGAAGTCGAAATGTTTGTCCTCACGCGGTAGACTCATACTTGTGACAGTTGGCCATTCGATCAAGTACTTTAGCAATCTAGACTAAATTGGGAGCAGTAGCAATCCAGTTGTCACGGTGAGTGCTTTCACGGACTAAAGTAATGCGGCCAATGCGTTAAATCTGGAGCACTAGCGATTAGGTTGCATATTTGGTTAGGGAAGTAGTCAAGGGTTGTACCTTGGCTGCCGACATCTGGAAGAGCAAGGAATCGAGTGTGTCACCGGGCCTATAACTGCACTAGATCATAGCTGAGTCTCATATCTTTCATAAACCGTCGATTAATGGAATCATTCCTAAGTTGTCTGGCGAAAATCGTGAAGTTGAATACCTAGATTCACTCCTATTAGATTTCCTTTCATTTATTTTCTTTATTTTAAAAAGTATTCATACATTATCTAAACCTTAATTTCCTTTTTTGGTATTTTGCATCATTTAGGTTAGCAGTATTTTGTATTATTCCATGCATTTGTATAGTTATTTAGTTGAATTATTGAGTTTATGCATGTTTATAGTTATTTGTTACATGTATAGTTGCCTAAAACCTTGTTGAGTGTTTTTTATTGTGGATATGAGTTCAAATTAAGCTACTTTTGATACTTGAACCTTTTTGAATATTAAGAGTTATACTTAAATCTAGAGTGTTGTCCAACATCTTTAAGGTTACTTATTAGAGAGCTAGTATGAAGTTTAGGCATTATGCAAGATACAAAAGAGGCAAGTGGTCATATTTTGCAATTTTTCAGATTTCTTGGGTGCTAAAACGAAAATGTAGCTCACTTGAGACATCAGTTACTATGACTTGCCACTTTTGGGGAATGATCTGACTTGAACATACATTGGATGATTTGTTTGATTATAGTGAAAGTGAGAAGGGTCAACAAGAGTTTCCTTAAAAATTTAGAGTCCCACAAATTTCAAAGGAAAAGGAGCAGAGAATCTTGTGGTGAAAAATGTGAGAAAAGAAGTTTCCATAGGAAATAGAGCAGGGACCGTACTACTTTAAAATTTTTTGGAGAAAATAATGTGTATATACGCATAAAGGCAAAAGTTTATGAAAACTCTTAAATAAAATGATTTGACCCTAGTGCTTATAGCTAGATCAATTGAGTTATTCCAACGTGTTGTTCTATATTTTCAATTTTAAAGTCTGATTGTCTCTCTTTATTGTGTTTAGTCTACATTTATGGATAGTGTGTTGCATTTTTCGTTCATAGTCCCTTTTCGATGTTGATGCACTATTTTTAAGAAATTCTGAACTTATATGCTTTAATGTAATGGCTCTGTAAAATCTTGAGTAGTTGAAGGCATTTGTCTAGATTGATTCTAGTTTTTGATAGGGTGATTTTTACTGATGTTTGGATTCCGTTCTCACAAAATCTTGACTTTGAACCTCTTTTGGGTGATGGTTGATTGAGTGACAGATTTAAATAAAAAAGGAACTCAACTTGACTTGGTAATGGGCATAGGTTTTTTAGGATTATTCATTGTAGTTTAGGAGTAGAGTATAGGTTTTCATTTATTCCTTTACTCAGGACGAGCAAAGTCTAAGTTTGCGGGTGTTTGATTAGTGTACATCTAGGCATGATTAGTATATGTTATTAGTAGTTAATGGACTATATTTATCTTGTTTTAAAGTGATAAATGTGTGTTTTATATGTTTCAGGGATTTTATACGAGTCGGGCATTTTTGGGACCGAAGGCGTATTTTGAACCTAATTGATAGTTGTTTAGTTCAAAAACCATAACTTCTACATCCGAAATTGGAATGACTCGTCATTGCTCTTGTTAGAAAGAAAACTTTGAGACGTGCATTTCATCTTTTAAGCGCATCATGAGATACATACTCAAAGTGGCTCGAAATTGTATGAAAAAACAGGCCATAAATTCTGTTTATATGAAATCACTTTTTCAGGACGTCATACACTTTCTTCTCCAAAGCGTGTCTGATATATGTCCGAACCAGATGTTAGGAAATGTGCCCTAGGTCAATCCATTAACAGTCTTTATGAATACATTTTAGTTAATAAAATAGAGGATTTCATTTGCTGTTTATTATAATTGATTTGCATGTTTACATTATAATAAGATCCATGGGTATTTACAGAAATATCCTAAATGTCCCTAGTCGATTATTATACTGGGAATTATAATGAATTAAGACTAGTGTAAGTCTTGATTGATGATCATACGATGATCATACGTATAGGAATACGAATCAAGATCATGAGTACTTGTTACGGAACAAAGTACTGGACCGACCCGCTATGAGAACATCACATGGATTAAGTCATAGTTATTTCTCATGATAGGTATATTTTTCAGTTCTCTGACTTGAGATTACCAGAGACTTCAACATTAAGAATACAGTGATTTGACGCAATCAAACATTGTCTTTAACCGGACGATTATAAAGGTTGTGATTGGTTACTGTGTGAATAATGTGGTGAAGTTGTGTAATCGAGATAGAATTTGTCCTTCTCATATAAAGAGAGATATCCAGTGGATCCCTCGATATGTTAGACTGTTAAAAGGCCTAGTCTAAGTAAATTGATATTGATCAATGTCACTTAGATGTTTTCAGTCTACCTAGAAATCGAGACTAGTACGATTGAACATGTTGGATGACAATTCCATGCCTTATGTTTGATCAAAAGGATATCGTGTGACAAAAGGATGTTATATACACTATTGATTAGGTTATATCGATTTGATATTCGTACAACTTGGGTAGTCATAATGTCTTGCTAGAGGCCGCTTATGACTTGTATACCAAAAGGTGTTTTGGTACACTGCCAACGTTGTATGAGCCTATTGGGTTGCACACTGAGAATGGTTTTGCAAGATTTTAAGATGGTTCAGAAAAATGAATTTTATATGATAAAATTCATGACAGAAACGTTCTTGTAGTGTATTACACTTATACTTCCTTAAGTAGGGGTATATGTGTAATTTACTTAACCGTCTATATACAAGGGTTGTATAAATAGACGCTTTGAGTTAGAATACAAGTACGAAAGATTTTAAAAGGGCCGAAACTCTATTTTCGTTTTAAGAAACGACTTGGAGTTTTTGGTATCCTCTGGATCGTTTTGGAGAGAAACAAAAAGTTTGGTATTCTCTCGAAGCTAGCACTTTGAATTTCGGCCGCCGTTCGTGTGTGAACAGCTAGTAGAGGGCGTTCGTCATTGGCAGCGCCTTAGAGATTGATTAACCTTCAGAGAGGTATGATTAAGTTTTCATAATTTAAACATGTTTTAATGGAATCATATTCGGATCCTGTTGGGGTTTTTCTCAAAATTGTTTTGTAATCTCCGCTGCGTATGAACCCAAAAACCCAATACCAGAGACTCACAGGATTTGCATCATCCACACATAACAATAAGAGGAAAGCCCACAGCGTGTCACGCATACGAGTAGAGCAGAGCATGAGGAGCAATACGTTTCAGCAGTGCTGTGTGTGAGAGAACATCGCGGCATACATGAGGCGACTTGAAGAACAAATTACGTGAAACACATTGTGAAACTTGACAGAGCGAAGAAAACATTTTGAGGAAAAGTTCCAAATGCTGCCAAGGAATCGTGTGTGAGAAGAAGATGCAAGGCGTGCGTGGAGTATGCGTGAGTTGCGAAGAAGTCGTGAGGTTGCATTACAGAATCACGCTTTGAAAAGGCACCGTGATTGAGAACACCTCAAAACGTGGACACGGCGTGTTGGCCTGAACAGAAATAAATCGAACAAAACACATTATTTCGGGATTTCATAGTGTCCCAATCAACTTGGGGTATTCCTATATATACCATAAACTCTAGAACGAATGGGGAGGGGGTTTTTAGTCTTGTTTTAGTCATTGTTTTGCTAGGGTTTACTTTTATTATGCCTAGCTAGTTTCTCTTCTAGGTTGAAAGTGGTTGTATTAGAGTATCATACTAATACAAACATTACAAAAAGTAAAATTACCTCGGTATCGACTCTCGAAGTCTGAAATACCGCGAAGTATCACGCAGTTGGGTCACAGTGACAAGTGTAACACAAGTAGGGTTAAAATTTTGAAGGTTGTTACGGTCTCCCCACTTATTAGAAGTTCGTCCCAAAATTAAACTAATAAGTAAACTAAACTAAAGACTCACTAGAATCAAACAGGTAGGGAAAGTACTCGTACATACAGGACTCTAACTCCCAGGTTAGCTCCTCATCTCCGTGAAATTGCCTTAACGCCGAAGGAATCTCCTTGTCCCTTAACGTCTTGACCTTTCGGTTAACAATTTGGATCGGTTGTTCCTCATATGTGGCATCATCTCGCAAGTCAATCTGGCTCAAGTCTATCGTCGGTCGCCATCCTTGCTTGATTTATCTAGTTGAAGCATCGAAATGTGGAACACTAGATGAACATCGGCAAGCTATGGCGGTAACTTCAGCTGGTAAGCAACCTTACCGATCCTCTTCAATCTTGAAGGGACTGATAAACCTCAGAGCGAGCTTTCCTTTGATTTCGAACTACTTGTGCCCTTCATTAAAGAGACTTTTAAGTATACATAGTCTCCCAAATCGTACTGAAGCTCACCGTGATACTTGTCATAATAATTCTTTTGCCGCTCTTGAGCACCCTTAAGTTTCTGATGAATCTGTCGTACCTTCTCAATATGATCAACAACAGTCTCAGGACCAACTATCACAACATCCTCTAACTTAGCCTACAAGAAGGTGATCTACAAGGCCTGCCATAGAGCGCCTCAAATGGTGCCATATCGATACTTGCCTGATAATTGTTGTTATATGCAAACTCGCATAGATGAAGATACTTTTCCCATGACCTGCCATACTCCAAAACACACATCTTAAGCACCTATCGGATTACCCGTCTATCTGTGGATGGAACGCCGTGCTCAACTCCAGTCTGGTGCTAACTTAAGCTTGCATACTCAGCTAAAGTAGCGAAGTGAAGTGCGTCCCCCAATCTGACACAATAGACAACATAACTCCATGTAATCTGAAAATGTTGCCCTTGTATAGGATACTCAATCTGTCAACTCTGTGTGTAGTGGATACCGGTATGAAATGAGCAGTTTTCGTTAAATGCCCACAATTACCCAGATGTTATCGTGACCAAGAGAAAATCGGGGCAAACCACTGACGAAATTCATAGCAATATGTTCCCACTTCCACCGAGGAATGGGTAGGGGCTGCAATAATCCTCTAGGTCGTCGATGCTCAGCTTTCATGCGCTAGCATATCTCACACGCTTTAATGAACTCTGACACGTTAAACTTCATTCCCAGTTACCAAAAGAGACGTCGCATATCAGTGTACATCTTGGTCCGACCTGGATGTGTAGAAAAATGAGAATGATGAGCCTCTTGAAGTTTCTCAGTAATCACATCAACCGCCAATGGACCTCAAGCATGAGTCTGTCAACTGACTCTAATTTGGATAATATGAACTGTCTGCAATCTCACTATACCATTGGTATGACGCATCACCCTGTTGTCCCTCACGAACAATTTGCAATAAGACGGTCTGCAACCTCATCTCCACATATTTGTGTCCTGGTTGTCGTTGGCACGTCCACTGAACTCATTAACTTGGGTGCCTCAAATAGACCATACTCGTGGGTCATCTAATACACGACTACCTCAGCCTCAGATCCTCTACGGCTCAAAGCATCAACAACAACATTGGCCTTCTCCAGATGATACTCAAGCGAGAAATCGTAGTCCTTTAGGAACTCATGCAAACGTCTCTATCTCAGGTTCAACTCTGTCCGAGTGAACAGGCACTTCAAGCTATTGTGATCAGTGAATAACTCGAAGCGAACATCGTACAGGTGACGTTTCCATATC
This sequence comes from Stephania japonica, assembly GCA_039657345.1. NCBI lineage: Eukaryota > Viridiplantae > Streptophyta > Magnoliopsida > Ranunculales > Menispermaceae > Stephania > Stephania japonica. The sequence continues at coordinate 21,036,771 of CM077562.1, read as the reverse complement.
TTCAGTGCGAACACGATTACAGCTAACTTCAGGTCATAGGTTGGGTAGTTCTTCTCATGAACCTTCAGCTGTCTAGATGCATAAGCTATCACTTGGCCCTCCTACATCAACACAACCCAATCCAACCTTATACGCATCATTTAGACAACCAAGTCCTTCCTTGTCTCGGGCAATGCTAGAACTGGTGCGGAAGTCAGCTTCTCTTTCAAGGTAGTTAATGCATGCTCACACTCCTCATTCTAATCGAACTTCGCATTCTTCTGGGTCAACTTTTTCATCGGTGCAACGATCTCGGAGAAGTCCTGCACAAACTTACGGTAGTACCCCGCCAATCCCATAAAACTGCGAATCTAAGTCACAGTAGTAAGAGTAGGCCACTCTATTACGGCTCTAATATTCTCAGGATCAATAGTAACATCGTTAGATCGAACTACGTGTCTCAAAAACTAACCTCTGGCAGCCAAAACTCACACTTGCTGAACTTAGCATAGAGTCGATGGTCTCTTAGAGTCTGCAATACTGCTCAAAGATGCCCCTCATGCTCCTCACGAGTCTTGGAATAGATGAGTATATTATCGATGAATACGATCATGAACCTATCTAAGTACTCCTTCATCACTCTATACATGAGGTCCATGAACATAGAAGACATATTAGTCAAGACGATTGGCATGACTGTGAGCTGGAAATGGTCATATCTCGTGCTGAACGTTGTCTTATCTCGATTCTTAACCCTGATCCTGAGCTGATGATAGCATGACCTCAAGTTTATCTTCGAGAACCATTATGCTCCTATTAACTGATTAAACAGATCGTTGATGCGTGTTAACGAGTACTTGTTCTTCACAGTGACTCGGTTCAACTGTTGGTAGTCGATACACAGCCTCAAACTACCGTGTTTCTTCTTCACAAACAACACTGGTGCTCCATAGGGTAACATACTAGGACTGATGAAGCTTAACTCTAACAGATCATCCAACTGAGTCCTTAGCTCCTCCAACTCTCGAGGTGTCATCCTATACGGTGGTATCGAAATTGGCTTAGTCCCCGATATTAAGTCAATAATGAAGTCGATCTCCCTCGGCGGTGGTAATCCTAGCAAATCCTCTAGAAATATGTCTGGGAACTCGCACACAATCGGTACCTCAGAAATACTGACCTCCTACCTGACACTAGTGCTCATCACACTTATAAAGGTCTCCAGTTCATCTCGTGTAGCCTTTCTGCCTTTAGTAAGAGGAAGAAAACCTGCTCTACCCTGAATACCGATCTTCTGGCCATCTAGAAGTGAAATCTTGATAGTTTTCTTATAACAACCAATTTGAGCATTGAATGCTCTTAACTAGTCCATGCCAAGAAAGGCATCGAACTCTAAGAACTCCAGTACTGTAATGTCGACTAGAAACTCGTAACCCCCTATCTTTACCATAATATTAAGGCATTGAAAATTCAGGTATATCTTATCCATAACAGCCGTGCTAAGGATTAGGGGTCTGCTAAGTCTAACAGGTTTCAAACCTAGCTTATCTACCATGTAACCATACATAAAATGAGACTGTAGATCCAGAATCAAATATGTTATGCATGGAAGTACCAGAAATAGAAATCATACCCTCACAAGGTTTTGGGACGTCCCCTGGTTTGGCTCGACTACGGCCTGCACTCGTTATCTTTGGTTCTGGTGGTGATGTGGCTGTGTTCTGGCTGGCTGATTACAATCTCTCTAGATGTGGCCAACCTATCCGCACTTGAAACAAGTACGGATATCAAGAGTCCCCTATGTCTGGCCCTGTATCTGAACCTGCCATTGGCTTTCGTAGCCTGTGTCTATCCAGGCCTTTGTTCGTGTTTTTGTTTACCATCTCTGTTGGTAGACTGCCCTAATAACTGCTACACGAGCCTAGTAGGCTTTAGAGGGTGACTCACAAAAGTTGGTAACGACAGAATCATCTACTTCGATCTTATAGTCGGTGGTGCAACTAACTCTACGCTCTAGGCCCTGCGATCTTAATAACCCCACTTATTCTTTTTCCTTTTCTTGTCCTGATGATGCTCCTCTGATCAGGTCTCTGGTCTGGCCACCCTAGTTGCCTCTGGATGAGTGAGCAAGTAGTTCTCCATCGCTAGGCTGCGCTCGTAAGCTCTCTATAAGGTCTCCGGCTTTGCCGTGACCATTAAACCTCTAACTTTAAGTAATAGTCCCTTAGTGAAGTAATAAACCCGATCAATCTCTGAATCTGGTGATCCTCTAGTATATGGCAGCAATGAAATGGACCTACCCATATACTCCATCACTGACTCGTCAACACCATGTCTTAATGAGGTAAACTCTTTCCTTTTCACCCTCAGTACCGTCGGCGGGAAATACTTTTAGTTAAACTGGGTCTTGAAGTCGATCCAGTCTCTCGAAATGCCTTGGGTGGCGACAATGGTCGTCCACCAGTCATCTACCTCCCCCCTACAACATGGATGAAGATATCATCGCTCACATGTGATCCTCAATGGCGAAAGTGGTGAGAATCTTCGTAGGATTCTTTAGAAATAACTTCGCTGTTGTTACGCCTATTTCGCCAAAGAACTTAATGGGTCGTGCCTCTTGAACTTGCACCACTTTTTAGCCTCAGCGGTCGCCCCTGGACTCTTCTCCAGAGTAGTGACTGGAATAGTCTATGCAGTCACTGCTGGCACAACTAGTGTCTCCTCAGCTTGAACCAGAGGTACAACCACCTCTGCTTGCATAACCTGAACTGCTCCCGCATCAGGAATTGCCATGATCGAGATTGGAGCTGTAGAAGCTGTAGCAACGAGTCTCTGCCCCCTGAGTAGTCGTAGTGGGCGGTAGAGGTATAGACGGGGTCGATGGTGTAGTGATAGTCGGTACGGGTGTCGTCAGCGACCGTACTAAATCCTCAAATCTCTGGTCCTGTGTAGTTGCCCTCTGAGTCAACACGTATATCTCCTCAAGATACCGTGTCAGAATCGTGTCGATAACATCTGTGATGGCCCCAAATTTCCAATGCATTTGGGTACGCTCGGCCTAGACCTGTACAGGTCCCCGAGTTGGTAATCGTCGAGCCTGACGAGTCTAGTTAGCTCTGATCAATTTATTTTGCACTTTATTAAAGGGTTATTACAAGTTTAACGCAGCGGAAAATAAGTAAACTAAAACATGTATGGGAAATAACTCAGTCAAAAGGAAATCAGGAATCTATTATGTAGACATCTGTAACGACCTGAAAAACTTGGCTATTTGTAAATGATGACATGTACTATGTAGTTATACTCGTATTTGAGTTACCGGACAATGAAGTTAGTAAACGAGTAGGAAAATTGGTTGAATGGGCATTGACGGATGGGGTACGGGTACACGGGGATTTAAAACACTGAAAATGTTAATAAATATGCCAATTGAAATGATAATTGATATGATTGACGACGAGAAAGCATCGGCAAGATCAAAACATGCAACTCGCGAGTCGTGGTGTGTTTGTAATGTAAGAACGTGACAACAGACCAGAGAGTTGGTTAGTTAAGGGGTAAGCGTGTCACCAAGTGGAGTCACAATGAGAGAGTTAGTATGGGGGGACAGTTACAAGGGGGTTAGTTGGACCAACTTCGAGATGCGTATATATGTGTTAATGAGGAGTGGGCCTATACAAGGACCCCACCCACATGTGCCTCTCATTTATCTCCTTCTCTCTTTTAAAAACTTGGTGAGCAAGAAAGTGAAGGGACAGCCATTGGAGGGCTATGAAACTTGCCGGAGTTGCAGGAACTCGCCGAAAAAGGTGAGATCTCCACTTTCTTTGTAATTCATTACGATCCTGTGCATTATTTGTTGATGGTTTGCATCGCGATGACTAAGGTGGTCTCGCCGAAGATAAATCTGGTGTACCACCAGTGTCTCGGCAACCCTGAAGCGATTAACACGCGTCATCGATGTTGTTATTATTTCGACGATGTTTTAGCGATTTTAATAGTTTTTCGATTGTTTTAGGGTAGTTTTATCATTTCGAACAAGTTTCTGGGGGTTTCACGATGATCCGAGGCTAGTTTCGAATGGTTATGAACCCTTATACACATTGGGCAAAGGTGGGAAGTGTGACGACGCAAGCTGGGGTTCGAAAACCCTGGCAAGACCAATCTGGTCTAGGCGTCGCGACTGGCGCCATGGGTAGAATGTCTCGTGGCATCACTCATGACGCCGCAAATTGAGGAGTGTATATATCGTTTATTAGTTTCGCCGTAAAAATGTTTTCAAGAGTTTAGTGGCCCACGACATGTGTTTTCTTATGTGTGCTTGCCCACTCCTCTGCTCGCCCACTCCTCCGAGATGTTGTGTCTCTATAGCATGATCTGCGACGAAAGGGTTTTGGTTTTAAGATCACACTGTGAAGGACGCATTCTATATTTAGTCTTATAGCGTTGTTTTTCTCTTACGTTGGTTTGGCGACGAAAACGTTGCCCACTATTGGGTCTTACGACGTGGTGTACATACATGAGTGTTTAGAGTGGTATGTGAGTGAAGTTTATGGCAGAATGAAAGCACGGCGTGCTTTGGGTATATGTGTTTGTGTATGGGCCTTGAGGAAGTTTTCCTTGAAAAGGATAATACGACGTGATTTGTATACAAAATGTATTACAACACACGGCGCATAAGCGTTTTCAACTCAAATATTCATGGGCGAGCATGTGCTCGTTTTTTGTGCGTGTTTTCATGTCGTGGCCCATGGGCTTCGCAGCGTGACCCACAGACGTCTCAGCCAAAAAGAAGAACAAATTAAACTTTTCAAACTGATTTTAACTGAGTCTTGGGTAACTTTGGAAGTTTACATTAGGTTATATAATTAACCATAAACCCATTATTTGAGAGTTCAAACCATTGACATGCAGTTTGGGAACCCGGACAAAACGGCTAGGATTGCGAGAGCACGACGGGTACGCAACATACCAGGTAAGTTAGTAAGCCAGTAAAAAAATACCATGTGATTCCATATCCTGATGTTATTGTGATTGTTGAATTGATCTCATGCTTGGCATATCATTCTATTCCTAGGTTGTGTTCCTGGCATAAGTGTGTCTCGAAGGTACTTGCAGCCTGCACTTGAGGGATAAAATGTGGGCACTCTTGTGCAGGAATGTGTGACTACCCTTAATGATTGTGTGATACCAAGTACTGGATTATTGTGATTCTTGGAACGCACAAATTTTGATTGATATCTGTTAATCTGATTATAATGCACTTTGTTATATTTGATGTCCTTCAATTACAGCATGATTCTTGAACTATTTTACTTGGTATTCGTGAATTATTGTTATATTCTTCTAGCATTACTTTCAATTTCTCTCAGTTACTTACCATCTAGTTTGTAACAATGAGTGCAGCTAGAGCAGGTGACAGCAAGGGAAAGGGACCGACGATAGGTAACTTCCTCTGAGCGCTTCTCGACGACGATCTCTTTCTTTGCTGCCCAATATGTATTTGTTTTTTATTTACATATGTTGTTTTGAAAACACTTTGGATAGAATTGGGTTGTGATAATTGGATATCATGTATAAGCTATCATCATACTATGGTCACCAGGCTTTACATGTTTATCTTTAGTACGAGGTTCCACATTATTAGTAATATTCCTGATTTATCTTGCATTATTGTATGATTATAGTTGAATTCTGCTACATGTTAAATCTGATAAACTCTATAATTTAATAACTCCTAACTTGAACAGTAAATGAATGATTTGAGGCTGACTATGTGCGTATAGACTCGTCGATTATCGACTCGGGAGCTTATACGGGTCGAGGTCGAACGTTCCAAATTGCTTAATAAATTGGGGCCGTCATAGTTGGTATCAGAGAGTACCAGGTTAAATTTTCATAAAACATAAGCCATGTAAACCAGCGAAAACTTATTGTATAAGTACATTTGATGTGTGTATTATATGATATCGATAGTTATCCACTAATCCAAGAACTCGCTTTCTCTATCGACAGCAATGTCGGATCAGACAGGTCTGTGCAATGACAGCGGGACATCTGTTTCTCATTTCATTACGGCTGAGGAGTTTCACGATTGGACACAGAGGTTCAAGGATTTAGTGTGTTCATTGATGTCACCCTTACTAGCTACCACGACACCAACAACCACTACTACACCACTACCGCCCACTACGACTACTCAAGGGGCAGAGACTCCTATTGCTACGACTTCCAAATCTCCGATCTTGATCACGACGATTCCTGATGCGGGAGCAATTCAGGTTACAAAGGAGGAGACATTCGTACCTCTAATACAGGCTGAGGAGGCACCTTTTCTGCCAACTGTGATTGCAGAGGCTATGCTGACAACTACTCCGAAGAAGAGTCCAGGGGCAATCGCTGAGACTAAGCAATGGCGCGAGTTTAGGAGGCACGACCCCGTCAAGTTCTTTGGTAGCACAAACGTAGCAGCAGCGAAATTATTTCTGAAGAATCATGAGAATCATATACGAGCGACGATCTCTTCGTTCATGTTGCAGGGGGAGGCAGATGACTTGTAACAACCCGAGATTTTGAGTATTTGTGAATGATGATGTGTACTATTTATATATACTCGTAATCGGAGTGATCGGACAACGATATCGATAAACGAGTAGGAAAACGTGTCAAACGGGCGTCGACGAATGATTTACGGTTACAAGGGAAATAAACGCAGGAAAATGATTTATTAAAATTATTATAAAATAAATATATATTGGTAGGTACTTAGTAACTCGCGGGGTTATGGTCGACATGCATGGTCGTACGGTAGTGTGCACACCCCAGTGTGCTCGTCGGCGCGCACAACAAAATTTTAGGCGAAAAATACAAATGTGTGTATATATATTCATTTATATAAATAAAAAATAAATGTGAAAAGACTAAAAAGGACAGTTGCCTTAATATGTTGTGGATATTATCTAAGGGTATAAAGGTCATTTTGAACTAATTGTGTATATATATATATATATGTATATATATGCGTGAATCGATTGGGGAGAAAAAAACCATCATCGCCGCAAACACTATTCATCGTCTTCCTCCCTAACTCGTCGCTGCCATCTCCGTTGGATAACCTCACAACAACTAGATTTCGTCTCCCTCTGCCTCCGCCACCTTCATCTTTGCTCTCGGCTCACTCTATCTCGTTCGCTATCGGTCATCAACTAAGGTGAGTTGTGTAATTTATTGATGGTTGGATCTATGGTTATTAGTAAGGGATTTGGGTGGTTTGGTGGATTTGTGGGGTGGTGATGAGGGAAGAGAAGAGTTCAATCAATCAAACTAAAAAAAAAAAAAATAGAGATGCGCAGCGTCTCTATTATGTGATGGGGAAGAAGGTGCACACGTGCGAGCCTACCCAACGAACCCGGCCAAGGCCTGGGGCGAGCCAGGCCCACGCTTGGCTAGGCCAGAACAGGGTCCGGTCGATAAATAAATTTAAATTAAATAAATTCTTAAAAAATAGGGAAAATTCTAGAAAATATGAGAAAAATCTAGAAAATAATATCTTGATGAAATAAATAGAAATTGGTGAATTTCTATGAAAAAAATGAAATATTCGAAAAATTTGGGAAACTTTGGAGGTTATCGTAGAGTTGTTTGTTGACAATAAACCCAACCTATTGGGGTTCAAAGCATTGATAAGTAGTTTAGGGACTTGAGCAAAGGGTTAGGATCGCGGGAGTGCGACGGGTACACGACGTACTAGGTAAGTTAGTAAGCCATTAAGAAAATATCATGTGATTCTATATCCTCAGTTGATTATGATTGTTGAATTGATCTCATGCTTGGCATTCCATTCTATTCCTTGGTTGTATGCTCTTGGAGTAAGTGTATGTCAAAGTACTCGGTCTTGCACTAGTGGGGCAATGCGGACACTTTTGTACAAGAGTGTGGGACCACCCATAGTGATCGTGTGACACCAAGTACTGGGGGCTTGTGTCCCCTATCATGGCTGTGCCTTCACTTGTGTCGATGCTCGGGGAGATCTCGCGAGATCTTCGCCATTATGCCATGATTTAAACCATTTTTTGGGCCTATTTTGATTCTTGGAACACGAAAATTTCGATTATTATCTGTTAGTCTGATTATCATACACTTTTAAGTTATTTCCTGTCTTTCAACTTCCGCATGATTCTTGAACCGCCTTTTTTTATTCGTGAATTACTGTTATATTCTTCTGGCATTATTTTCAATTTTTCTCAGTTACTCACCGTCTATTTTATGATGGTGAGTGTAGATAGGACAGGTAACGGCAAGGGAAAGGTACCGGCGATAGGTGATGTAACATCCCCTTATCTCAATTAGAGAATATTTGACCTAAAACCCTAATTAAGCCCCGGTAAACCAGATCGGACCTAATTAGAGCCAGCAGCCTTATACTCGTTCATGATAACAACTTGTATATCTTGAGATTACATAAATAAAGTAAAACAAACATGGCGAAAAATTTAAAACTTTTTCGATAAAACCAAGATATACAATACCGGTATGAACATCGGTATTGAGTTCTTATTCCCACCTTGATTATTACAAAATCATAAAGCAATGTAATATATATATATATATATGAATATACAACAGGAAAACTCACTGTACTGTAGAGATGATACTAAACTCCTGATCCTCTCATTTCCTAAGTTTCAAGTCCTAACGTACATCCATACCTAAAAATGTTAAGGTGGGTGAGCTCCTACATGCTCAATAAGTGACTCTCATACCAACCGTTAACTATCAATTAATATCAAGGCAATGTATAACAACATGAACCAAATGCATATTTAAAGGAGCATTCGAATCAATGTAAACAATATATATAACAGATGCAAGCTCCTTGGTTCATTGCAATGTACCCATGATTTGTATTTTCAATCTCCATATTTGACTTTAGTCGCCCTATCACATCATCAAGAACCATTCACTGCGTATCTAACCAGTTCTTGTTAATGTGTCGCCAACTCATAAAAACATAGAGTCACACTCCCTCATCATCACTAAACTAATCACTGGTCATCTGATTGGTTTATGACTAATGAGCTGCCAACTCAAATGGAAAGCATTGATTGGGACAATTCCCAAGTCACTAGGGGCGTGATGATGGGAAGCAACACCATCACAGTTCTAAACCCCAGGCCGATCCGTCCCGCCAAATCTCTTTCCAAATTCATTTTTAATTTCAAAACAATTTATGTAAGACAAAACTAAATCACGGTACATTGCTTCATTCCCAGTCAACTACATTACATGCTCTAATAATACTATTTTACATTGCATAATTGATAAAAGATACGAGTCCCACTTACCTGTCCTGAGCTTTTCTATATTTACTTACTTGTATGACTCTCTGGAGTTCTCAAACTTCTTTCCATCATACCATTACCTAAAATAGACCAACTGTCATAAACTAAAGTCCAATACTTATTAACACTTCTAAACTGGTTTCATTCGAGTCCGAAATCTCAGGACCTAGTTTATAATTTATTTTGAGCGTTTCAAGTTTTTCGAGGTAAAAACCCCGATATAAAGCCTCCTTCGACTTTCGAATTCCTCATTTTCCATAGATATCCCTCAATTTCTATTTATTTTGACCGTTTCAAGCTATTTGAGGTAAAATACTATTTTTCCATGGCCGAACCTCCCAACCACATCACACGAACACCCAACAACAACGTCAACAACCCAATTACACAACCGAACTCACTACATCTCCTTCACTTGATCTCGACTCCATCAAACTCCCGTGCTCTCCTCCTCCTCCCTATACTCGTCTTGGCTTCTCCTTTTTCCCTTATTGCGTTTTCACTTAAATAGGAGAGAGGGCAGTTAATTTAGGGAAATGACCAAAATGCCCTTCCAATTTTATCTCATCCTTTACAAACTCAATACCCTTAATGGTAATTTTACATTTTCTGATTTTTATTATATATATTTATATATTCTAATTTATATACATATATATATATATCGATATATTGCACCTAAAATTCTGGTTGGCACGCCAACGAGAACCCTCGGGCGTGCACACCATCGTACGTCCTACGCGTGTCATTCACGTATCACTCTGCGCCCAACAATTTACTATTATTTTATTATTTTCTATTTTAATATATATTTATATATATTTATGCCTATAATTACGCCTATAATTACGTAATTTACTCCGAGTACACTCGGACGTCAACGCTATCCTACGTCTCATGTATGTCCTCCTTGACCCACACATGGTATTAGGCATTCACTCATTGGTCCAATTATTCATTTATACATATTAATAGACACCAAACAAACACAATACATCACACAATTCCACGCACGTGTTAATCAAGACAAACCGGGCAACCACGAACCTAACTCGGATTAATTAATATTCGGATTAACACTAATCACGTGCTTAAGGTAACGAGTCGTTACAGGTGACTTCCTCTGAGTGCTTTTCGGGGACGATTTCTTTCCTTGCTGCATAGTATGTAACTGTTTTTATTTACATATGTTGTTTTGAAACATTATGACTAGAATTCGGTTGTGAGACTTGGATATCATGTATATGCCCCCATCATACTGTGGTCACCAGGCTTTACATGTTTATTTAGTATTCGGGGTTCCACATTTATTAGAAATTCGTGATTTCCCTTTGAGTTATAGAATGATTATAGTTGAACTCAGTTGCGTATTGATCTGATAAATTTTATAATCTAATAACTCATATTTTGGACGGTAAATGAATGAATTGAGGCTGACTAAGCGCGTATAGACTCACTGAGTACCGACTCGAGAGCCTATGCGGGTTTAGGCCGGGCGTTGCCAATTACTTCAGAAATTGGGGCCGTCACATGATTGGTGGACAACGATTGTGAGTACCAGAGTTGTGCTGAGGGACTAGATAGAGTTCAAGACCTAGTTTAACATGAAGTACTTCCCTCCCACCGTGATGAGAGCCAAGAGGAACGAGTTCACTTCCTTGAGACAGTTAACGGATGAGTCTTTCATGGAGTACATGGGACGGTTTCTTCAGTTGTTACCATATGCGGGTGGATCGGCCAATACGGAGGCAGACCGAGTGTACTACTTTATCGAGGGTCTTCTACCCGAGATCGAAAGTGAGGTCGTCACGACGTAGCCAGGAACGTTGCATATTGCATATGAGCAGAGCTTGGCTAGGGAGAGTTATTTGAGTACTCACCAGAGGAGATTGAGCCTGATCAGCCTCAGATGCAATTAGACCACTGATCAAAGGGACAGGACAGGAAACGAATGAGGGATTCGAATGAAGATGGTGGTTCTCGAGGGCGGAGAATGTGTTTCCAGTGTGGACAACCTGGACATTTTCAGAATCGATGTCCAGATTTGTACGAGGACCAGCAGAAGGACGATCAACTTTAGGCCATTGAGGATATGCACATAGCAACTGTGCCGCAGCTAACGATGGTTCGTGATCCTACTAGAGGTAAGAGATTTCTCATTTTTGTCATTACATCATGCGTGGATGATTTTCATTTGAAGCTTTAGGTGTTGATTGCTATGCCGGACGTCACATGATGGAGTTAGTATTGATACTTATTAGAGTAGCCGCGTTGAAACTTAACAGAGTTATCTAGGATGAGACAAACCTAAATTTAATTAGAGTTTGAAAGAGGTGGTAGGCTTGGGCACAATGGGTTGCCAAACGTAGCCATGAGTACACTTAAAGAGAGGTAGGACCTGACGAGTTGTGATTTATTTTAAGATATATGGATACGCAGTATTCATGATGGTAGTGGTTGCAACTTTGTCGAACATATCTACTGCTTGGGTATATATGAACTTACATTGAGATGCAAGTAGATTGGGAGGTCATCATGAGTATGGTGTGCGAGTCGCGATCGTAGCGTCATACGTCGTGATTACCCGACTTGTGTTGTGGTAGTGGACGATATCTGTGATGAGGTCGTTAGCATTCCTATCATGTTAAGAAACGGGAACGATCTTGAGAGCTCGTAGTCAAATTAGGTTGTTTGTAGTGGTTGCGACCTGCAGTTTTAAGACTGAGATGGAATCAAGCTGTTCGAAGTGGCAGAGGCCCACAGTTTGAAAGTTGTGGAGATAAGAGTTGTTTTAAGTGATCCAGAGGGATCCACAGTTCATGGAATGAGACGTTGTGCTGTTTGAAGAGACTTTCTACAAGCCCGCAGTTCAATACCTAATGCCGAGCTATTAGAAATGACTCTCATGAGAGTCCATTGTAGGTCATATTGAGCTGTCTGAAGTGACTTTGCATCGATCCGCAGTTCAACGGTGAGAGTGTGCTGTCTGAAGTGACTCTAAAAAAGTCCATAATTTGATGAAGAGAGAATAGTTCGAAGCGACTTTGTGAGAGTCCGCAGTTCAATGAGAATATTCTAAGCCGTCTGAAATGGCTGGGAGCCCACAGTTTAGATGAGTTGTAGTCCATAATGCAAAATGAATGATCCAAGCTGTCTAGAGTGGCTATGAGCCTGCAGTCTGGATGAGATGTGAACGGGTGTTAGTTCCCTTTATTAATTCAAGATTAAGCTAATTTCGAGGACAAGATTTTTCTGTTAGTTGGAGAGATTGTAACGACCCAAAAAATTTAGCTATTTGTGAATGATGACGTGTACTATGTATTTATACTCATATTTGAGTTACCGAAAAGTGAAGTCACATTGAGAAAGTTAGTATGGGTGGACAGCTACAAGAGGGTTAGTTGGACCAACCTCGAAATGCGTGTGCATGTGTTGATGAGGAGTGGGCCTATATAAGGACTGACCCTACATGTGCCTCTCATTTCTTTCCTTCTCTCCTCTCAAAACTTGGTGAGCAAGAAAGTGAGGGGACAACCATTGGAGGGATGTCCAACCCACCGAAAGGTCACCGGAGTTGTAGGAACTTGCCAGAAAAGGTGAGATCTCCTCTTTCTTTGTAATTCTTTATGATCCTACACATTGTTTGTTGATGATTTGCATCGCAATGACAAAGTGGGTCTCGCCGGAGACAAATCTGGTGTATCACAAGTGTCTCGGCAACCCCAGAGCGATCAACACGCAACATCGATGTCGGTGTTGCTATACCGATGCCGCATGTTGATCACTCCGGAGGTTGCCGAGACACTGGCAGTACACCAGAATCGTCTCCAACAAGTCACCCTTGGTCATGGCGATGAATCCATGGTGAATTGATCAACAAGAATTCAAAACAGTGAGAGAGAAAGAAAAGGAGCCAGTGTCTCACCAAGATTATGGCGAGGAATTGGGACGCCTGGCGAGGATTTCGATTGCCCAAAACCACCATTGTGGTTTGGCTTGCTCACTAAGAAAGGAAGAGAAGAACGGGAGAGAAGAGAAAACGTTGAGAATGAGAGTGAACAATGTGTGTTGTGAGTGGGGAAAGGGTCCTATTTATAGACCCACATGTCATCCCTTTTACGTGCGCATCTTGAGGCTGATCCTTTGGCTCCCTCCTTTGAAGTGTCACCCACCTCTAACTATTCAATTTGACTCCACTACGTGAGTCGGATGTCACTTAGTTAAACAGCTCCCATGTTAATCCTACGTTCCTTGGCTCGTATTGCACCGCAAACTTGAAATCGCGTGTCCATAGTCACGTCATGTTTTGACAAATTATCATATTTATTATTCAAAAAAATCATTTATTAATGTTTTTTGTGTTTTAACTCCCCTGTTTTTTAGGCGAAGCCTCACTCAAACTAACGGTTGCCCAAACGGCTCGAGACACGTATTAGACTATCATACTAATACAAAATAACACATAATCATAAAATTACCTCGATCTTGACTCCCGAAGTCCGAAATACCACGAAGTATCACGCAGCCGGGTCACGATCTTGACAAGTATAAGACAAGTCGAGTTAAAATTTTGAGGGTTGTTAGAGTCTCCCCTACTTATTAGAATTTTGTCCTTGAAATTAAACTAATAAGTAAATGAAACTAAAGACTCACCGAAATCAAACAGGTAGGGAAAGTGCTTACGCATATAAGACTCTAATTCCCAGGTTAGCTCCTCGTCTCCATGAAATTGCCATTTTACGAGAACCAAAGGAATCTCCTTATTCCCCAGCATTTTGACCTTTTGGTCAACAATCTGGATCGACTACTCTTCATATATGGCATAATCTCGCAAATCGATCTGGCTCAAGTCTACCGTCGGTCGCCGTTCTCCGCTTGACTTATCTAGTCGAAGCATCGAGAAATGGAATACTAGATGAACACTGGCGAGTTGTGGCGGTAACTCTAGCCGGTAAACAACTTTACCAATCCTCTTCATAATCTTAAAGGGACTGATAAACCTTGGAGGGAGCTTCCCTTTGATTCCGAACCATTTGTGACCCTTCAGAGAAAAGACCTTCAGGTATACATAGTCTCCCAAAAGATTCTGAAGCTGATCGTGATACTTGTCGTAGTATTTCTTTTGCCGCTCCTGGGCACCCTTAAGTCTCCGACGAATCTATTGTATCTTCTCAGTATGATCAACAACAATCTTAGGACCAACTGTTACAACATCCTCTGGCTCAGCCCAATAAGAAGGTGATCTACAAGGCCTACTATAGAGCGCCTTGAATGGTGCCATACCAATACTCGCCTGATAACTGTTGTTGTAAGCAAACTCGCACAAATGAAGGTACTCTTTCCATGACCCATCGTACTCCAATACACACATCCTGTCCATATCTTCCAACACTTGGATCAACCTCTCGGGATGCTCGTATGTCTAGAGATGGAACGTCGTGCTCAACTCTAGTTTGGTGCTAAACTGAGCCTATATGCTCTGCCAAAGAAGTGAAGTGAACTGCGTCCCCCGATCTGACACAATTGACAACAGAACTCCGTAAAATCTGAGAATCTCGCACTCGTAAAGGATGCTCAGTTTGTCAACTCTGTGTGTAGTGGATACCGGTATGAAATGAGCAGATTTCGTCAACCTGTCGACGATTACCCAGATACTATCGTAACCACGAGGAGATCGGGGCAAGCCATTGACGAAATTTATAGCAATGTGTTCCCACTTCCACCGAGGAATAGGTAAGGGCTGCAACAATCCTCCATGCCGTCGATGCTCAGCCTTTACGTGTTGGCATCTCACATGCTCTAATGAACTCTAACATATCAAACTTCATCCCCAGTCACCAAAAGAGATGTCGCATATCAGCGTACATCTTGGTCCAACCTGGATGCACAGAAAAATGAGAACAATGAGTATCTTGAAGTATCACGGTATGCACATCAGTCGGTAATGGAATCCACAATCACCTGTGTACCTCACGCAAAAGTTTCGGCTGACTTCACTCCAGATAATCTGAACTGTCTGCCATCTCATTATACTGCTGGTATGACGCATCACCCAGCTGTCCCTCGCGCACAATCTCAAGTGAGACGGTCTGCAACGTCATCTGACCATAAATTTGTGTCCTAGTAGTCACTAGTATATCCGTTGAATTCATCAACTCAGTTGCCTTAAGTAAACCATGCTCGTGGGTCATCTGACACACGACTACCTTAACATCAGATTCTTTGTGACTCAAAGCATCAGCAACAATGTTGGCCTTCCCCGAATGATACTCAAGCGATAAGTCATAGTCCTTCAAGAACTTAAGCCAACGCCTCTGTCTCAAATTCACCTCGTTCTAAGTGCACATGTACTTTAAGCTCTTGTGATCAGCGTACAATTCGAAGAGGACACCATACAGATGGTGCCTCCAAATCTTCAGCGCGAACACAATCATAGTTAGCTCCATGTCGTGGGTCGGATAGTTCTTCTCGTAAACCTTCAGCTATTAGGATGCATAAGCTATCAAATAACCCTCTTGCATCAATATACAACCCAAGCCAAACTTCGAAGCATCAGTGTAGACTGCCAAATCCTTCCCTATATCAGGCAATACTAGAACTGGCGCAGTAGTTAATTTTTCTTTCAGTGTGGTGAATGCCTGCATACACTAATCGCTCCATATAAACTTGGCGTTCTTTTGGGTCAACTTAGTCATCGGTGCAGCGATCTTGGTGAAATCCTGCACAAATCTGCAGTAGTAGGCCAATCCCAGAAAACTGCAAATCTGAGTAACAGCAGTCGAAGTAGGCCACTCGATCATGACCCTAATCTTCTCGGGGTCAACGACAACACTGTCAGCTCCGACTACGTGCCCTAAGAATTTGACCTCTGGCAACCAAAACTTACACTTGCTGAATTTAACATAGAGTCGGTGGTCCCTCTGAGTCTACAATACTGCCCATAGATGCCCCTCATGCTCCTCACGAGTTCTGGAATAGATGAGAATATTGTCTATGAATACAAACACGAATATATCTAGATAGTCCTTCATCACTCTGTGCATGAGATCCATAAACATCGTCGGCGCATTTGTCAAGCCAAACAACATAACTATAAACTAAAAATGGTCGTATCGCATAGTGAACGTTGTCTTCTCTCGGTCCTCAACCCTGATCTTGTGCTGATGATAGCTAACATCATATCTATCTTCGAGTACCACTGCGTTTAGATCAGCTAATTAAATAGATTGTCAATGCTCGGTAGCGGTGCTTGTTCTTCACTGTGACCCAGTTCAGCTAGTTGTATGCTATACAGAGCCTCAAACTACAGTCCTTCCTCACAAACAGCACAGACGCTCCCCACGGTGACATATTGGGACTGATGAAGCCCAACTCTAGTAGTTCATCTAGCTGTCTCCTCAACTCCTCCAGCTCTCGAGATGCCATCTAGTATGGTAGAATCAAGATCGGCTTAGTCCCTAGGACAAAGTCAACAATGAAGTCGATCTCCCTCGGCAATGGTAATCCTGGCAAATCCTCTGGAAACACGACTGGGAAGTCGAACACAATTGGTACCTCAGCAATACTGACTTCTTGTCTCACCCTAATGCTCATAATGTTTGTGAATGTCTCTATCTCATCTTGCGTCGCCTCTCTACATTTAGAAAACCTGCTCTACCCTGAACAACGATCTTCTGTCCATCTGGCAGTAGAGTATCGATCATCTTCTCAAAGCAACCGATTCGAGCATGAAACGCTCATAATCAGTCAATGCCAACCAAGGTATCGAACTCTAAGAACTCCAGTACTCTCATGTCGACTGGAAACTCGTAACCCCTATCTCTACTGGAATAACAAGACACAACAAATTCTAGTATATCTTATCCCTAGCAGCAGTGCTAAGGATTAGGGGTCTACTAAGTCTAACAGGATTCAAGCCTAACTTATTTACCACGAGACCGATAATAAATGAAACAGTATAACTTAGATCGAACATGGTATGCATGAAAGTACCACAAATGGAAACCATACCTTCGACAAGGTTTCAGAATGCCCTCGGGTTTGGCTCGACCGCAACCTGCATACGTTCTCTCTGGTGCTGGTGGTGCTGTTGTAGTGCTATGACTAGTTGTGTGCACTCTCTCTAGATGTGGCCCACCTGATCACACTTGAAACAAGTGTGGGTATCTTAAGTGCTCGCTGTCTGGCCCTAGGTCTGAGTCTACCCTCGACTCTACGTAGCCTTAGTCTGTCCTGACCGCTGTCCCTACTTCTATTTACCACCCCTGCCGGTAGATTCCCCCTGTGCCTGCTGCACTGGCCTAATAGGCTGTGGAGGATGACTCACAAATGTAGGTACCAACAGAATCGTCTGTGCCGGTCTGACAGTCTGTGGTGCAACTAACCTTACACTTTGGGCTCTGTGATCATAATAATTCCACCTGTTCTTTTTCCTCTTCTTATCCTCATGATGATGTTGCTCTTCTGATCGGGTCTCTGGTCTAGCCGTCCAAGCCTCATCCGAATGAGTGAGCAAGTAGCTTTCCCTCGCTAGGTTGCGCTCATAAGCGATCTGTAAGGTCTCTAATTATGTAGTGACCACTGAACCTCCCACCATAGGTAACAGCCCTTCGATGAAGTAGTAAGCTCGATCAATCTCTAAGTCTGCTGATCCTTCAGTATAGGGCAGCAATGAGATGAATCTGCCCATGTAATCCATCACTATCTCATCAGCACTCTGCCTTTACGAGGTAAATTCATTCCTCTTCGCTCTCAGAACAGTTGGCGGAAAGTACTTCTGGTTAAACTGGTTCTTGAAGTCGATTCAGTGTCTCGGAATGCCTCGGGTAGTAACGATAGTCGTCCACCAATTGTCTGCCTCCCCTTATAGCATGGTCGAAGAGATTGTCACTCGCATGTGGCAATAATAGTGTGAATCTTCTCATGATTCTTCAAGAATAGTTCTGATGCTGCTACATCAGTACTGCTAAAGAACTTGACGGGGTCATGCCTCTTGAACTCTCTCTACTGCCTCGCCAGTGGCTCCCGGACTCTTCTCTGGAGTCGTGGTCGGAGTAATCTCTACAGTCTCCGCTGGCATAGTTAGTGTCTCATTAACCTGGGCCGAAGGTACTACCACATTCATCTGTGCAATCTGGACTTTGCATCAGGAATCGTTGTGATCGAGATCGGAGCTGTGGAAGCTGTAACAACTGGAGTCTCTACCCCTGAATAGTCGTAATGGGCAACAATGGTATAATCGGGGTCGATGGTATCATGGAAGCTGGTGTGAGTGTCGTCAACGACTGCACTAAATCCTCAAATCTCCGTGTCCAAGCGTGAAACTCCTCAAAAGTAATAAACCAAGAACCAGTCGTCCCGTTGTGCTCGCTCGGACTTGCCTGATCTGCCATTGCTGTCTGAAAGAAGAGAGCGAATGCTTTGAATCAGTTATAGCTACCGGATACCATATAGCACGCACAAGCATAATATGTACAAAATCAACCCGACTCATCCCTTACTCCCCAAACTAAATTTCTAAACAGGATAATAGGGTTTCCACTCTAAGTTCAACCGTTCATAATTTCTGTTGGTTTAAATGGCTTGTGTTCTATGCAAAACTTGGTACTATCTGATACCAACTGTATTAGTATCACATTTTATGGCCATAGAGTCGTAAAACATGAACCTTACTCTCTGTACCAACTATGAGAGCCCCAAATTTCCAGTGCATTTGATATAACAGTAATTCATGATTTATCAAGCATGGTAGTCTAAATATCATGCGGTAATTGAAAGATATGAATTTAAATAGATCAAAGAGCATGATAAACAGACTGAAATGATAGCAACTGTAACGGCCCGATTTTCAATGGTCGTTATTGACGTTGTCATTGTATATTTTCGCTAGTCATATTTTTCATGCATTCATTGCATATAGGCTAGTTAGTTTATTTTTGGGCCAGCGTGTCCTAGTTGATTCGTTCACTGGGGTTGTAAAATTGGTTGATTAGTTCACCAGGAGTCTATTAGCAACTGGTTGATGTGATTCACCAGGGACTGGTTGATGTGATTCACCAGGAACTGGTTGATGTGGGACTGGTTAATGTGTTCAGCAGAAATTGATTGATTAGTACACCAAGAGTTAGTAGACGATTGGTTGATTGGTTTATCTTGGACTGGTCGATTTGTTCACCAGAGATAGGTTGATTTGTTCACCTAGATTTGAGTTTGATATGTTCACGAGAGTTAGGGAGTTGATTAGTTCACCAACATTTGTTTAGGTTGGTTGACTTGATGGGTAGTTGCATCAATATTGCAGTTCCCAGATAAGAGATAAGGGTTATCTCAAATTTCGGGACGAAATTTCAAATTAGTTGAAAAGAATTGTAACGGCCTGATTTTCAATGTTTGTTATTAATGATTTCATTATAGACGTGGACGCCAGCGGGGACGTTCGTAAGTCCCATAGTGAAGACGAAGCATGACCGGATAGGGTTTACAGTCCGTTTTGTGTGCTCTGGTGGTGAAGTTGCGATGTATAGGTCCAAATTAGTTAAATGGCATCGCAATATGTATGTTTATATTGCCATTGACGTGTGAGATTGTGTGTTAAGTATTCACCTCGATATGCGTATCGACGCGGGTACTGGGTAGGCTAAAAGACGAAATTTAGGCCGAGGGAAAATAATACACACATAAAATGAATTAAATGTGACAAAATAGTAAATTGGTGGGCGCCTATAGACACGTGTGGGTAGTACGGTAATGTGCACGCCCGAGTACGCTCATTGGCGAGTACGACGAAATTAGGCGCGAAAATATAGGCGAATATATATATATATATTTATATATGTAATTTAAAATAAATACGTATATATATAAATATATATATTAAAAATCAGAAAATAAAGAAATAATTGTGAAATGGCCAAAAAAGGGTATTTGAGTGTGAAGGAGGAGGATAAGAACATAGGGGCAAAATGGTCATTTCACCCCAAAATTTGATAAACACCCACCACCGACACCACATTTCTCACAATTTCTTCATTTTTGGATCAAAACTGAGAGAAAAAGAAGAAGAGAAATCGAGAGACCGAGGTTGGGAGTTCGTGGAAGCGGCAATCGCAAAGGTGAGAAGTTGTTATTATGGTGTTGTGCGTTGTTGTGTGGAGGTTCAGTGGTGTTCGCTGGGGGGGGGAGAATGTATATGGCATGGGAGATGTCTCCTATGCCAATAGAAGAGGAGGGGTTGGGGTTGCCCCCCCCCCCCCCCCCCCCCCAACCGATAGGAAAAAAAAATTTTGTTGGAACAGAGCTCTCTGCTCTGTTCCAACAAAGAAGAAGAGGGCCGATTCGGCCCTGAACCGTACCGGTTTGGCTCGGTTGAGTCGAACCCGGTTCAGGCCAAACCATCCCTAAATAAAAAAAAAATAGCTTTGAAAAAAAATCTAGAAAATTAATAGAAAATTTAGATAAAATAGAAGAATTTTAGAAAAATTATATTTTGATCAAATAAATGAGTTTTGGGATTTTCTTAGAATTTTGGTGAGATATTGTCGGGGTTTTTACTTCGAAAAATGTAAAATTGACATAATATATCAAACTGAAGCTAATTTAATGACAAATGGTCTTAAGTACAATTTGGGTGAGAATTTTGAATTGTCGGGCATTTATTGGAGCTAGACCGGGGTTTATTTTACGGGACAAGGATTGCGGTTTGAGGTGTGTAGTATCCCAACTGAAATTCACTTTAGTACTTACTGCTTAACATATTTGAGTTTTGTTCAGTTTATTCAAAAATCTTTATTTCCTATTGCTTTACGGTAGTTGTGTTCGTCCCCACATGGTGCTTATTCTTTGCGGGGGCATAGGGTCCACTAAGCCATAGCATATGTTTAGGCATGCGCCGGTGAATATGCTATCTGGATATGTTAGGCATGTGTGGGTGCGTCGTGATCTACACCAGCCACCTAGAGGGTCCAGGGTCAACCCGTTCGAGGTATTCTCACGGGCTGTGCCTGGTGGATAGCCCAAATTATGGCTATAGTCTGACTTTGATTGTGCACGCACTTTGATTCTTCTGCTATATTTATGCATGCAATGATCTTCCACAGTTGATTGTATTCTTTTGTTTCGCATGTTTATAGTATTTTGATTTCGGTAACTTTACTTGTGTATTTACTTGGCGAATTTCCTTGGGATTACTCACTCTGGACTCGTCATCTGCCTTTTGTGATGACTTGAGTGCAGATACTGGTACGAGAGCGAGAAGGGCAAGCTTAAAGATTATTTATGATGGACTACAAACTGCCCTACTCGTATGTTTTTTATATTTATTTGTTTTATGCTGGGTATGGGTTGTGAGAGTTATATTTTGGTTTATATATGACTTTGAGGATCACACTTGATATATATTTATGGATTACATTTTTGTATGGTTTCCACATTAGATTAATTGATATTTAAACTTGTTACATTTAGTATCATTAAATGACTTGAGACTTCCACTGCATAATTTGAGGATAAACGATATAACGAGTCTATAAGCTAACTTAAACTATAATTAAAGGAAACAATATTAAGTTAGCAATATTTGATTGGTAATGAGTTATGAGTGGTTGTGGGACACATTTGGATGGTGAGTTGGCAGAGTTGTGGGCCCGCGGTGCACACCGTAGCTGCCAATGAATTGGAGGCCACTACAACAACGGAACATGCGTGTTCTACAAGTCAAGAGAGGCCATAAGTGGTCTAAAATCCATAATAGCGATGTCGCAACATCGATAACCACAACAATATCCACAACAAATCCAGTACTTGGTATCACACAATCACTAGGGGTGGTCACACGCTTCTGCAGTAGTGCATGCATTGTCCCAACTAGTGCAGGCCGCAAGTACCTTCGAGACACACACTTATGCCAAGAACACACATCCAAGGAATATAGAGGGATGCCAACAAATGATCATAAAAAATCATAACACAACGATAATGAATCACATGGTATTTCCTTCCTGGCTTACTCGCTCGGACCTGTCTGATCCGCCATCGATGTCTGAACAAGAGAGCAAATTTCCTTGAATAAGTGGATAGCTATCGATACCATATAGTACACACATTAAACATAACATGTACAAAATCAAATCCGATTTATCCCAACTCATCATCTTACCCAAACTAAGGTTCTAATAATGATCATAGGGTTCCACTCTAAGTTCAACTATTTCTAACGTTGTTGTCTTAATGTCTTGTGTTTTAAAAAAATTTGGGCTCCGATACCAATTATGACGGCCCTAATTTTTCAAGCAGTTGGGTACGCCCTGCCTAGACCCGTATAGGCTCCTGAGTCTGTACTCAGCGAGTCTAAGCATGCCTAGTCATCCTCAACTCATCTGATTACAAATTTATGAAGTGAGTTATTACAATTTTCAAGTGTTACGCATCAGAATAAACTAGAAGTATGGGAAAAACTCAAATCAAAGGAAAGTCAGGAATATTCTATTCATATGAAAACCTCGAAATCAAATATTCATGTACAATCTAAAATCATCAATATGTAAGCAAGGGTACACGATATCCAACACTCCCAATCCCAAATGTATCAACATAATGTATAAAAACAACATACAAATAACAAACATAATAACCTACTATAATCCTGATAAAGTGCTTTGCTTCGTAAGGTCCTTAGAGAAAGTCGCCAAGAACAGGGCCATTGCCCTTGCTGCACTCTGGTCTATCTGCACACACCGTCATAAACTAGGTGGTGAGCAACTGAGTGAAATCGAAAGTAATGCCAGAAGAATATAACAACAATTCATGATTTACCAATAAAGCAGTCCAAAAATCATGCGGTAATTGAAAGAGACAGGTAAATAAAATAATCAAAATGCATAATAAACAAAGTAATAGATATCAACAAAGCATGCGTGTTCTAAGAATTAAAAGAGGCCCATAAGTGTTCTAAATCATAGTAAAACGGTAAAGACCTCGTAAAATCTCCCCATACAATGTCGCAACATCGCAAAGTATGAAAAAGAGATATCGCAACACCTCTCAAATCTAATACCCAGGTACACACAGCACTAGGGGTGGTCAAACACTCCTATAGGCGTGCTCGTGTTGTCCCAACTAGCGCGGGCTACATGATACCTTCTCGACACACACTTACGCCAAGGAATAACATAATGGAATGTCAACTAAAGAATCATAGCAACATCAGAACAATAAGGAAGATATGAATCACATGGTATTTTTTTACTGGCTTACTAACATACACACAGACATAACACGTATGTACCTACCTGACTACACGAACACGTATGTACCTACCTGACTACATCGCGACTCGTGTACAATTCCCATGACTAATGCGTACCCTTGGGTTCCCAACTACCTATCATTGGTTTGAACCCATTATGTTAGGTTTATAGTCAACGCAAGACCCTAGATAAAGCCCCAAAGTTTCTCAAAGTTTTTCATAATTTTCTAAGAATTGTTGTTCATGTTCTGCCTGGAACGCCGTGGGTGGCGCTGCCGTGTATAAGCCATCACGACATCTCAAATATGCCAAAAAATGTTTTTTTGGTCTCGACGCCGTGAACAACATCTTCGTGAACAAGTTCTCACGGCGTCGTCGCGGCGTAGACACTATAGCTTTATTTCGACCCGACGTTATGGTGACACCGCTGCATATAAGCCTTCGCGGTGGCGTCACGGCGTCGAGTTGTGGTCTCTGTTCATGGCGTCGTGGAGACGCCACCATGGGCAATAGCCTCACGGTGTCTCCGCAGCGCCTCTGCGAAATATGACTTTCACACTTTTTGGGACTCCACCGCGACATCTTGGGACTTATCGCCCATGGCACCATGTACGGCGTCCAAACCAGAACACTAGATTGGGGTTTCTTGGAATCCCAGCTCACGTTGCCGCACTCTGACCTATTCCAAACTTGTACTAGGGTCTGTGACCATCTGAAAATGACTTCGGATCGTCGTGGAACCTTTGGGAATTATCCTGAACAATGAATTATCCCAAAAACGACAAAATTTGACAAAACCAATAAAACTCAAATTACACTAGTCCCAACACAACGTGTTGATCACTCTGTGGATCGCCAAGGCATCAAAAAACTCAACAGAATCGAGTCCGGAGTGGCATTCGTGGTCATCGCGATGAATTTAAACTAAAGTAACATGTTAATGGAGAGAAGAAAGAGGGGAGTAGAAATTTCACCTTACTCCAGCGAGATCCACTCCAGCGAGCCTCCGGTCACCGCCCAACGTGGCTGGCCAATCTTTCTTGCTCACCAAGAAAGAAGAGGAGAGAAGAAAAGAAGAGAGAGAGTGTAAGAATGAGAGAATGAGATTTCAAGTGGGGAGGTGGTCCTTGTATAGGCCATCTTATCATCTATTTGTACGTGCGCATCTCGAGGCAAATTCATCCATTCTCCCTTCAAGTGGTCCACCAACTTTAACTCTTTCTGCTGAAACCAATATGTGACTTGAGTTTCACTTAGCTAACCAGTTTCTCAGCCCGTTCCTGCGTTCCTCGACTCGAACTGCACCCAACTCGCATGTCGTATGTCTTTGGTCTCATCAATGGTCCAAGTCAACTTAATTGTCTAATTATTGTCGAGAAAATCATTTATTAACATTTTCTATATTTTAACACCCCGTTTCTCCTAGGCGAAGCCTCACTCAGACTATCAACTTGCCAAACAGCTCGACACTCGTATTAAACATATATTACTAATACAAGAATCATAGAAAAATAAAATTAACTCAGTGTCATCTCTCAAGGTCCGAAATACTCGTCGTATCATGGCCGCCGAGTCACGGTCCTGGACATACGACATAGGTCATGTTAATTTTTTAGGGTTGTTACAACGTGAAAGGAAGATTGAAGAGAAAATACCTACGAAATCCTAGATTTGGAGCGCCGAGAGGAGGGGGTCGGAGGTGTGCAAGTGTGAGACTAGAATGTGAAACACAACAATAAGGTTTTATTACCTTGTATGTGTGTGTATATATATATATATAACATATGTGAAATTACTAAACTACCCCTTTAAAACTGATACTTGTTTTTCTTCATATTTTGTTTATACCATATCACCTCTCTCTCGCGTGACACCTAATCCTAACCAAAATCTCGTGCTCAATCTCTCTCCTCTCACGAAAAAACTTGGATCTCACACGAACCCTTCTCGATCAGATCTCTCGCACAACCTAATCAAATCTCTCTCGATCTTCGATTCAACCTCACCAGATCTCTCTCGCATCTTTCGCGCAACATCGCCTGATCTCTTGCATGACCTCTACAAATCTCAAATGATGCCCTAGCTTTGTGGCAATTCGTGAAAGGACACACGAAAGATTTGTGTTGATTTAGGTATGGAAACCCTAACTTATGATTTCTCTGTCTTAGCTCGTCTTCACCAATTATGCGAACTCCATAGAGTCTTTTGAGCCATGATTAGCGGACGGTTGGATTTGACCACAACAGTAAGGTCGAGGCGAAGATTGGTTATGCCGACGACAAGTGACAGTGATAGTGCGCTAAACCCAAACCCTAAATTAAGAAACTGTTTTAAACAATTAATTCAAAAAGTAATGGTAATTCTGTATGTCCAATACAAACCAGCAAGTCGACAGTCTCCACGAATAAGAATGATTATAATGGAAACAAGGCACGACATCTATAGGCATCTAACATGACAATTGATGCACAACTATATTATGAATAAATAACAAATCAAAGAAAATGTAATACTTACAAGGTCGAGTTCGGGGTCTTCGGGGAAGCACGAAGGGAATGTATATGATGGTTAGCAACATGAATGAAACGTTATTGCGAAGGGGTCGCCATAAAGCTCGTTACATACAGAGACCCCAATCCCACCAACCTTCTAGTGCAAAATATTTTAAGATTCTTGGATGCACTAATTCAATTGAACACGCATAATAGGGGATTAATGATCTCCAATGATAAGATCAAATAGGGGATTAATGATCTCCAATGATAAGACCATAGAGGTTGTTTCTCGTTCAAGGCTCTAATATCTTCTAATGAAGGTTAAGCATGTCAAGAAATGGATTAACTATAGCTTCTTCAAAAGACAAGATTTCACTTCACAGTATCATTGAACTGCAGCATCAGTACCTATAGAAAACGATCATTACAAAACAAATGTATTAGGTTTCGGCTTACTAATTCAATGATTAACATTTCAAATAAAAATCAGTGGATAATACCACCTTTCCCTCACGAGGCTACCACAACAACAAAGCCTGACCCCAAATTAGTAGAGGGGTCGGCCAGTCTCTAGAAATTAGATGCATGCAGCAATTGTAAACTTAAGGCAGGTAATTGCATATTTGTTTATTTTTATTATGCCAGATATCTCAGGCATCTCATGCAACAACAAAAAAGCTTCAATCCCAAATTAATTGGGGTCAGAAACATGAATCAAAGCCTTCCACCCAGCTTGAGTTAGTGCATTGAAAACGAGAGCTTCACATTGATCACAATATTTCTAGATAATTTTGGCGGCAGAAAATTCACCTGAAAATCAAGATGCATTGAAAAGATTAAACTTCTAAACAATTTTCGACACTTGGAGAAAAAAAAAGATCACATCAGAGGTCTCTCTAGGTGCCACATAGTGCAACAAAGGTTATCACCTTTCTTTTTTTTTTTTTTTTGAGAAAACAAAGCTTACCTCTTTCAAATGAACGATAAAGTGATTTCTTTGGACACCTATTTCAGTTGCCAAGACTTCAAAACACTAGTATTTACCCTAGCATCAACTGCCCAGATTAAATAACAGGAATGCAATCCAATGTGAAATGAAATAAATGACGAGATGAGACTGAAAAATTTACCACCTTGAAGACTGAGAGTAGCAAGCTCTGCTGCATTGATATTTGATAGCTCATCATAGTCGGATGGCTCTTGGGGAGCAGAAATAGAAGCAGCAGCAGCAGCTGTGGTCTCCGTGAGCAGAAAACTCAACCAAATGGTCTGCCTTCCTCACTCTGAACCAAAACCAACTTCAAAATTCAAATTTTAAGATAAAAACCCAAGTACCCATTTCATCTCAATCATCAAAAAAAAAAAGTGAAGGCCATACCTTCTCTAAAAACTTATAGGCTATCCAAGCATTTCTATAGCAACAATCCATTATAAAAGAATCAAAACAACCTATTTATTTTCTTCAAGAAAAAAAGCCTATTTATTAGCTGAAAGAAAAGGCAAGATTGGAAGCTCATAAATACCATTTAGATGTGATTAAAAAATTGCAAACAAAGAAATACAACATTGTCATCCCTACGTTTAACGTAGAAATCAAAACCAATATTATAGGGCATAAAACCAATATAAAACAAAGATCTAAGTAGTTGATAGTAGCACCAACAGCAGGGTGGTTAAAAGATCATTTATGAAGTGCACACATTAGAACATGGAACTATTCATTACAAGGAATCTTCATAACAAATAATGTATATAACTATCCAAAGAACAGACATACAACTGTTACCACTTTCCTTTTTATCTTCCAAAACTTCATCAATTTTTTTGGTCAATGCAAGAAATCAGCCCCATCCATTAAGAACCTCCTGAAAATGAATCCAAGAATTTTAACTGTGTGAGAAGTCAAAGCAACAACTACAAACACTTTACAAAACTTGAAGGGATCCAGAACACAAAACATAAAACCAGAAGGAAAGAGGAGAAAACTGATAACCTTCAGCAGCCGACAATGTCTCACTTGACTGTGGGCTTCGGATTGGTTCACTGTGCTGTTGCTGAACTTGCTCTGAATCCTGATCTGGGAAAACATCCGATTGTAATGACAGTGCAATGTCGTTCACATGTAGCCACGTCAATTCCCATAAACTATCTCCACCAAGTACACTTCTCTGGACAAGAACCCCTTTGGTCCTCATTACAAGCAAGGTGTTCTTGAGACGCTCAGGAACAAGTTCTTGAAGTTTCTTGCTCCTTTTCCCTCTGACTTTCGCTTTCATACATACGACTCAGTACACCCAACCATAGTTTGCAGAATGCAGCCAGTTGCGACAAATCATGCAGCAATTGCAGGAAAATCTTCGACAAGAACTTCATTGCAAGAAGAAGAGTACCTTCCATGTTGCGATAGTCCTTGGGGGAATGCCCTTGTGCAATCTCTAGCAAGTCGTCGAGCATTGTGAAAAATACCATATCGAAATACTGAGACCATAAAGATTGTGGGAGCCGACACCATCCACCCCCATCAAACACCTCTCGTAATGAAGAAAGAGCATGGTTTCGACATCTTCTCTTTGATCCAAACACACTTTCCTAAGTCCCCGAACTAGCCTCGCCCACATCTCTCCTATGTCCCGTGACACGTTGGTAACGACCTCCTCGCCACCAGCTTCCTTTGCTTCACAAAACCATTGAGCGAGGCGTAAAAACCGATCCCGACATAAGGTCTAATGCACTTATAGATCAATCTCGCATGCCCAACCCGAGACCGCAAACCGTCGTGATGAATCAACACACAAAACGTAATTCCCGGGGGACAAATGGGCTCCATCGGCCATTATGAATGTCAAAGCCACTTCGATGATGCTTCAGGATGGCGAGCCGTGTGATGGAAAGTAGAGAAGTGATCGTACGCCATCCAATCGAGACCTAGTGTGTGGCATTTGCTTTGACAAGTCGCATTACTTCCTTGGTGATGTGCTCACAATATGCATCAACAACTCGGCATCAAGCTTCGAACCGCTTGCAATGACCTTAGAAGATCATCACCATTTTCTTTATAAGGAAGAAGTCGTTGGCAAATCTTTAAGAGTCCAAATACGGCCTTTTCCACCAAAGGCACAAGGCATCACAATCGTCGCACAATGTTGCATATATGATCATACACAAGACTCAATATAATTTGTAACAATACTGATACGTATCATAATAATAATAAAAATAACAATAATAATAATAATAATAATAATAATAATAATAATAAAATAATCAAACAAGATGTCTCAGTCCCTTAGATGTTATAAACGGCGGTCATGTCCGCGATCATTACAGGTCTATAGAGTCATCAAAGACATCAAAAAAAAAAAATTCAATTAAATCAAAAAGGATTTATTTACTTGTTCACTTGTTCTCTAGTGCTCATAAAGAGCAGATGAGCAAAATGAATAGAAAACAAGAGATGATTGTTGCTTCAAGGGAACGAGTCGAATGGGAACTGAGTTATCCGCATTGACCAGATAATGAAGCCACATATTTGAAAGACAAAGAAAAGATAGAAATTCGATCCACAAAAAACTAGAGATTTCTCAACCGTACGATGCTTCAGTGAAGTGAAGTTTCCGAATCACGGAAGATTTTGAAGGGACGGTTGAACAAGGTGTGTTGCTTCAAGGGAACGAGTCGATTAGGAACTGACGTGAAGCCATCGACCAGATAAAGAAGCTTGTTGTGATACAATGATCAAATTAAACTAGCAAAGAATAGAAATCATTAAACACACAGATGAAGAGAAAATTTGCTGAAACTTAAGAACCCTAAGAGCCGCGAAGAAGACGATTTTGTTTTGACGATAGGATGCGATTTATAGAAGAGAACAAAACATGATCGACAGTTCATGGCTTGCTATGGGATGTGGACAGTGGAGATTTTACGATGAGTTTATTTTGGAGACACCAAACCCTAGTTCTCTGCGATATTGAAACGACGAGAATGGCCTTGCTCTAAAACATACATATACAGTATTTATTTATGAGAAATGCTAAAGTGACCCACTATTAACACTCACTAAGAGCACGCACCATGTTTTTTATTTTTTATTTTACTTTTTTTTTACAATTTTGTGCTTGAGGATAATGCTAAGGTTACCCATTACGAACACTCACTACGACTACAAAATTATTAAAATAAATAAATAAATAAAACAAGGTGTGTGCTCATAGTGTGTCCGTAGTGAGTCACCCTAGCACTCCACTTTATTATATAATTTTTTTTGTTGTCATTTATTTATATGATTTTACATAGCCTTTTTGAATAAGATTTTACATAGCTTTATTTTATTTTTAAGAAAAAGCAATAGGCTCTTTACAATTGTTGAGAGATTTTGTTGTTAGTGTTTGAATTAGATCACCTCTAGTCCAAAATTTAATTGTTTTTCTATTCTCAAAGTTCGAAATGAAACACTTGAGCTAACTCATCATAATTTTCTTGGTCAAGAGTAATGATTTGTTTTTTACTTTGATGAGGTATGTTATTACTTGAAGCTTTCGCAATTAGTGAGGCTTTGAGTTGGATTAAGTCCAACTATTGGACTCAGATTGTATTAAAAAGTGCTTTTAAACTTCTTGTGCATGCGATTAACTCCTCTCAAGCAATGTCCTCAACTTTGGGTTTAATAATTTTTTTTTTTTTGGTAGGATGGGTTCAATAATTTCCGACCGTAGGTGGTAGTTAAATTCTCACAAAGATGTGAGAGTAGAGTTTGTCAGATGTTGAAACTTCTACAAACAATGATAACTAACAATCTGTGTTTCACAATTTTAAACTTTTAAAACAAAGTTATGAAATTCACAATTTTAATCTTTTAATATTTAAAGTCCCCATTCTCTTGAAAGAGATTGACTTGCATTTAACAATTGTGAGAACTATAAAATCAACTTACATTAAATGTTCTTCAATTTCAGGGAAACACCACCAACAAAACGTCACAAATCGGTTATCAAAACTGTAAGATCTCACAAAACTTTAAAATTGCCTATGCAAGAACAAATCAGCAATGAAAAAATCTTGAATTAAAAGAAAAGATTCAAAAAAAAAATCTTTTCAAATGTAGAATCCAGGTGTAGCTAGCATAATCACGATATTAGATTATAAAGCAACGGCAAATCCCATAAAACAGTTTCTTTACCAAACAACGTAAAAGGTTCCCCACTACTCCATAAGGCAGGCACCTGACCTATGTTTGGCCAAAACATTAAACAGATGTTGTTCCCCAACGTCCAATTGCAACATTAATCCTGCAATGGATAGCGAGGGGAACACCAATCTAGCTTCACATCGATTAATCACAACACCACTAGAAAACAAAGTTGCTTGTCTAACAGTTTATAGCGAAGCCAAACAAAACAATAACATGATACATATCAATGTTGTTACAAATCATAGCAGGCCTAACTTAGCGATCCTGCCTATTTGTAACAATCCTACATAACACAAGACTCAATACAATTTGTAACAATATTGCTACGCATCATCATCATCATCATAATAATAATAATAATAATAAAATAATCAAACAAGATGTCTCAGCCTCTTAGATGTTATAAATGGCGGTCATGTCCGCGATCATTACAGGTCTATGAAGTCATCAAAGACATCAAAAAAAATCTGATTAAATCAAAAAGGATTTATTTACTTGTTCAATTGTTCTCCAGTGCTCATAAAGAGCAAAGGAGCAAAATGAGTAGAAAACAAGAGATGATTGTTGCTTCAAGGGAACGAGTCGAATGGGAATTGAGTTATCCGCATTAACTAGATAATGAAGCCACGTATTTGAAAGACAAAGAAAGATAGAAATGCGATCAACAAAAAAACTAGAGATTTCTCAACCGTAC
Organism: Stephania japonica; assembly: GCA_039657345.1. Lineage (NCBI taxonomy): Eukaryota > Viridiplantae > Streptophyta > Magnoliopsida > Ranunculales > Menispermaceae > Stephania > Stephania japonica. Next base: position 21,004,829 of record CM077562.1, on the reverse strand, counting down.
GATGCTTTAGTGAAATGTGTTTTCGAATTGCGGAAGATGTTGAAGGAACAGTTGAACAAGGTGTGTTGCTTCAAGGGAACGAGTCGATTAGGAACTAATGTGAAGCCATCGACCAGATAAAGAAGCTTGTTGAGATATAATGATCGAATTAAACTAGCGAATAATAGAAATCGTTAAACACACAGATGAAGAGAAAATTTGCTGAAACTTACGAACCCTACAAGCCGCGAAGAAGACGATTTTGTTTCGATGATAGGATGTGATTTATAGAAGAGAACAAAATACGATCGACGGTTCATGGCTTGTTATGGAATGTGGACGGTGGAGATTTTACGGTGAGTTTATTTTGGAGATACCGAACCCTAGTTCCAGATCTGCGATGTTGAAATGACGAAAATGGCCTTGCTCTAAAACATACATATACAGCATTTATTTATGAGAAATGCTAAAGTGACCCACTATTGACACTCACTAAGAGCACGCGCCATGTTTTTTATTTTTTATTTTTACATTTTACTTTTTTTACAATTTTGTGCTTGAGGATAATGCTAAAGTTATCCACTACGGACATTCACTACGAATACAAAATTATTAAAAAAATATAAATAAATAAATAAAAACAAGGTGTGTGCTCGTAGTGTGTCCGTAGTGAGCACCCTATCACTCCTCTTTATTTCCCATGAGAATTGTCAAAAGGTGGAGATGAAATTCCAAGAATTTTGTTAAAGAGCATTGGTGGTGGTTTGAGGGGCTAAAACTGAAATGCAAATACAGGTAATAGTCACCCACAAATGCTGATGGAGCTCATCAGCTCTATCTACCTTCACTACATCCTAGAAATCTCTCTTCTAAGAATACTAAGGAAGTGGCCTCTTTTTCTTATCTTCTTTTTGTGGCAAGAAAATATTTGGTTAACTCAGTAATCATAGAAGTTAACGTGAACAAATATGATTGATTTTCTTACCATTTCTATCATCACACGATCTCGCCTTTGAAGGAAAGGCGGTGCGTTTTGGTGGAGCCCAACAAAAAATTGAATAGTTGGGAGTCTAATGAATATATCTTACTTTTCAATAGTTACTATTTGAATTAACTTCTGAAGATTACTTGTAAAAAGCTAGAAGTTTAAGGAGCGATTAAAATGAATGGAAAACATGGTTATATTTTTTATTTCTCATTTGATGTCTTAATTTATTTCTTTCAATATATTCAGACCTCCCATCTATGGAATTTCAGGTAAGTTTGGCCATTGGATTCTTACAGGTAAGTTTGGCCATTGGATTCTTACTTCTTGGCGAGAGGAACACGGACCTTTTCAACTAGAAACAACGCTATTGCTTCTTTATTGGTTACTCTTTATCCAAGTTGGCCTAGTGGACCAAATGATAATCGTTGCCATCTTCAAGTAACTAAGATGTGGACTATACGGCAATAGTATCTTTCATCTTAGAGCAACAAAACCAAAGGTGATTAATGACGTTTTGGGCGGCATCGATTCATCATAAATCCAAACATAAACCAAAATCAATTAAAATAAAAAAGAACAAAAAAATTAAAATAAAAAAACTCACTTTTGTTATGATTTCTTCAAATCCGTTGAACCACCAAAGGATAAGAAATATCTACTGACTAAAACACAATATATTTGTATTTAATTCATTGATACTCGATTATGCCCGACCCAAACAGATTTGATAAACAGATTCACGACCAAAAAAAAAAAAGAAAACGTGAACAAACATAATGTGAATTACAGTTGTGTAAGTCGTGACATCCTTACATTGCAAAGGATCTCACGATAAGAGAAAATAATCTACAAATCACTTAGCGTAAACAACACAAGATCAACAAACAGATCTGAAAAACATCCGCACAAACCACAACAACAAAATAGCGAAAAGAAATCCACAGATCTACATGTCTTAGCAACATCTAACCCTAGAAATCGAAAACCACATCTACACGCCCATCTTAATATCTGCAAACGAAACAACCAAAGAAAGCGAAAATCGAAAAGAAATCAAATAGAGCAGGCACAGATCGAAGACAAAAAAACGAAAAACACACCAAAGAAAGCAAAGAAGTCGGATAAAGCGAACCTGGATGCCGAGCTCGATGGTGGTGTTGGCGAATTGATGGTTGAGGTGGTCGTGGCGTCGGCAAATCATAGTGCTTAAACATGTTCGATCTAGCGAAGAAATGAAACGATATGGGACGATCGAAGAGAGACAGGAGAGGCAGCGTGAAAGAGACGGCTAATGTGAAGCTCTGAAATGAAATACTTGAGTTTTGAATGGAGTACATGTTTGCTATGTTGAATCTTCGCCATTTATTTGGGTTTTGATCAACGGTTGTGATGCTTGATGCATTATAAATAGGGTTTTAGTTTTGATGGGCTTTGAATCAAAAGATAAAAAGCTTTATGGGCCAAAACTAATACATTTTGGCTTGGCTTCTTTGCCTCATATTCAACTTTAAAATTGATTTTTTTTTTTTATCATAATGAAATTTGATATATTAGTTTCTTTTGGGCTCAGAGATTTCTCGGTTGTTGCGCCATAGCTTGTTGTTCAAGTTTAACTAGACTTAGGCTATTACTTCCATTACATTATGAGTCTTATTTACATGAAATTTTGTTTATTAATCGAGTTAAGTTACCCTAGTGTACTCGTACACTATTATTGGAAGCTCATTTGGTTGGAAGAAAACATATGACATTACCGTTGAGGACATTGAAACTTTGCAAATGATCCCCAATGAACTCACACTAAAGATTGTTAGTAAAATTGAAGTGGATGAGAGGTTTGCGGTTTATGTTGTGAGTCCTATGTGGCCTGAGGGAATTTCAGAGGACACAACTGCTCAGGCAATCTTAGATTGGCAGAAGAGGGCTATTAAGATGATGTATAGCAACATTGCTGGCACTATCAAATAGTGCAGGCACAGATCGAAGACAAACTGTAACGGCCCAAATTTCATTAGCCCGTTATTCACGTATTTTCAGACATGGACGCCAACTCAAGTCCAATTTCATTAAGGTCGTTATTCACGTATTTTCAAATATGGAAGTCAGCTCAAGTCCATGGGATGTCACAGGGCAGAAATAGTGTTTTTTAACTAGTTATTTAGCTAATTATGATGATAATGACTATGGTATGACTCATTACATTGCATGTGTGATTTATATTGACTAGACCGGGTGAGATAGTGTGTCGGGTATTCGCCTATAAATGTTAATGCAGAAACTGGATGGGCGAGCGACAGAACAGTAAGCTGGGAATGGATTTAAATAAACAAATGTAATTAAATGTAATAAATAACGAACATGGGAACACACCTGATAAGTGCATAATTAAGCATTAGTTATTATATGTTTATAGGTGTTTATGGACTATTTTTTATCTTATTTGTGGTGATAAATGCTTGTTTTAGGGATTTAGTGGTTTATTTTATATATAGTTTAATATGGAATGTTTTTAAAATAAATGTCTAATTATATTTAGTTTTTGTTTTTAGGTGAAAAGAAGTGCAAGGTGTTGGGAAATGTGCCCTAAGCCAATTTTGTAAATATTGTTTAACTATTATAAGTAGATGCATGTTTCTTTTATAATAGTATCCATGAATGATTATTGTATTATTCTGAATGTCCCTAGTTAATTATTATTGTGGGAACAATAATAAATTAAGACTAGTATAAGTCTTAATTGATAGTCATGTGATGATTATGTTTATATGGATACGGATCAAAATTATGAATATTTGTTGGGAACAAATACCGGACCGACCCGCTATGAGAATGCGACATGGCCAACACCATAAGTGATTCTCATGATAGTTATATCATTTAGTCCTTCGACTTGACATCACCAGAGACTCCAACATTAGGAGCACAATGATTTGACACAATTAAACATCGTCTTTAACCGTATGATTATAAAGATTGTGATTGGTCATTGTCTGACTAATGTGTTGTGTGATCAAGATATGATTTCTCCCTCTCTTTTAGATAGAGATATCTATCGGGCCCCTCGATATGTTAGACTGATAAATGACCATGTCTAGTGAATTGATTGGACCAATGTCACTTGACAATTTCAGTCTACTCGAAGATGGAAGCTAGTAGATTGAATTATAAGGGTGACATTACATGTCTTAAATTCAATCAAAAGATATCGCGTGACAAAAGAATATGATATACACTGTCTATTAGGTTGTATCGATTTATTGATCTTCATGAAACTTGGGTATTCATAATGTCTTGCTAGAGGCCGCTTATGACTTGTGTGCTGAAAAGGGTTTTGGTTCACTGCCAACGTTGTATGAACCTATTGGGTCGCATACAAAGAACGGCATTCCGCGATTTAATATTATCTAGGTTGATGAATTTTATTTGATAAAATTCATTTTGAATATTCTCATTAAGTGTCATAGTTTAACTAGGATTCAAAACTCTCCTACATTTCTAGTGTGACTAGAAATTAAGTCTCTTAATAAATCCTATTTTGAATAGGACTCTAATTGGAATTAAAGTATGACTTTAATTCTTATTTGAGTTTAAGATAAATTACAACTCTGATTGGATTAGTAATTGTAGATTGTCTATGACTCTATCCTTTTTAGAGTTGGACTTTATCTAAGATTCTATTTAGAGTCTGACTATGAGATGGAGTTCCTTTACAACTTGATCTATTAAACTATAAATAAGACTTTAGGGTCACAATTGTAAGATGAGAGAATTTTCTAGAGAGATTTTTCTTGAGAGTTTTGTGAGAATTTTCTTCCCTAGAATTTTTAGTGCTAGCACACCGGATCGTGATCATCCATTTGTTGTGAAAGAAATGAGTGAATAGTGGATTAGATAAGTGGCGGTGGGGTCCTATTTATAGCCTTTTGTTTTAATCACCACACAAACACTCATCTCGAGGAAATCTAATGGTTCTCTCTTTTTGGGCCATGTTACTTTAACAATTCCAATCCCATAGCCCGTGTGTTGTGTAATTATCCAACTCCCGCATTCAAACGAAGTTTCTCGGTTCGTCTTGCCTTGCCTTGACTCCCGTAGTGCGAGTAGTCTCGCCTTGTCTCGCCAAATAATTATTCAAATATTTATTTATTTGTGTTTTTACTGTGTTTTACTCCCCCGTTTACCTAGGCGAAGCCTTACTCAAACTAACAATCGCCCGAATGGCTCGAGACACGTATTAGACTAAAATACTAATACACACATGAAAGAATCATAAAATTATCTTAGTGTCGACTCTCGAAGTTCGAAATATTGTCCAGTATCGCGTAGCCGAGTCACGGTCCTGACAAGTACAACACAAGTCAAGTTAAATTTGAAGGTTCTTATAGTTTCCCCACTTATTAGAATTTCGTTCCCAAAATTAAACTAATAAGTAAACTAAACTATAAACTTACTAAAATCAAACAAGTAGGGAAAATGCTCGCGCATGTAGGACTCTAACTCCCAGGTCAGCTCATCGTTTTCGTGAAATTGGCATGTCGCAAGAACCGAAGGAATCTCCTTGCTCCTCAGCGTCTTAACCTTGCGGTCAATGATTTGGATCGGCTACTCCTCGTACGTGGCATCGTTCTGCAACTCGATCTGGCTTAAGTCAACCGTCGGTTGCCGCCCTCCGCTTGACTTGTCTAGTTGAATCATTGAAATGTGGAATACTGGATGAATACCGACGAGTTCTAACGGTAACTCTAATTGATACGCGACCTTACCAACCCTCTTCATAATCTTGAAGGGATCGATAAATCTAGGAGTGAGCTTCCCTTTGATTCTGAACCGTCTTCAGAGGTGAGACTTTCAGGTATACATAGTTTTCCACGTCGTACTGAAACTTATTGTGATACTAATCATAGTATTTCTTCTACTGCTCCTGGGCATCCTTAAGTCTTTAACGAATCTGTCGTACCTTCTCAGTATGATCAATAACAGTCTCAGGACCAACTGTCACAACATCCTTTGGCTCAGCTCACCAAGAAGGTGATCTATAAGGACTACCACAGAGTACCTTGAATGATGCCATACCGATACTCGCCTGATAACTGTTGTTGTACGCAAACTCGCCCAAATGAAAGTACTCTTCCCATGACCTGCCGTGCTCCAAAACATACATTCAGAGCATGTCTTCCAATGTAACAATCCCAAATTTTTAACTAACTTGTGTTATACTTGTCAGGATTGTGACCCGGCTATGTGAATACTGGACGGTATTTCGAACTTCGAGAGTTGACACCGAGGTAATTTTATGATTCTTTGATTGTATGTATTAGTCTTTTAGTATTTTACGCGTCTCGAGCCATTCGGGCGATTTTTAGCTGAGTGAGGTTCCGCCTAGTTAAATGGGGGAGAAAAACAAAATAAAGAATACAAATAAATGAATTTTTAGTAATTTAATTAATTAGTTGATGGGATGTGGCGAGAAAACGGGCGCAGCGAACCAAATTTCAAAGAAATGCAGACCGAGGAAATGTAAGATCAATGTGGGAGTCGGATAGTCTCGCAACATACGAACTATGGGATAGAAATTGTTAAAGTGACACAATTTGATGAGGAGAGCCATGAGATTGACATTGAGATTTATATGTGTGTTGAGTTGGGATGATGAGGTAAAAGACCAAAAAGGGCAACTGTCCTAAAATGTGCAAGTATTAACTTAAAGGGCAAAAGGGTAATTTCACATGTGTTACATTTATATAAAACAAAGAAAACCCTAATACACACTATTCATTATTTTCTTAACTCAAAAGCCGTCACTATTCACCCTCCCACCTCTCGTCACTGCCAGCCGCTCCACCTGCGACAGGCCGACTTCAACGAGGCCAGAGAGATCGGAGGACTGCCATCGACGAGGTGAGTTCTTCTCTCTCTCTCTCTCTTACTCTCATTCTCAGCCTACACTAACCCTTACCTATCTCGGCCTCCACACTGTGGCAGCTCATCTCCTCCGGCTAGACCGTCACCACTGCCACCTCCTATGACGCTGGAGCCTCTACCACCCACCGGAGACGTCTAGGTGAGCTTTTCCTCTCTCATTTTCTCCTTTCTCTCTCGGCAACAACACTCTCTCTCTCTAACAGTCCATATTTTTGGTCCACTGCACACACATTTTCACTCACCTCCCGGCCACCGTGGGGTCACCTCCGACCAGGAACTGGGGCGTAGACTATCCACGTAGGTCTCGACATTCCCGAAGGGCCTCACGTCCGGCGAGTGGGTTATTTTCTCGATGAGATAAATAGGTTATTGTTCACTATTATTGCTGTTTTTGGGGCATTTTATTGACTATTTTTATGGCCTATCTTGGCTGTTGTGTCATCCCCAATCGAGACTAATCGGAGGTGAACCTCCGATGACTCCACTGGCCGGAGGTGGCTGTCCCCCATGTGTGGCAGTTTCGATGGGTGTGTGTGTGTATGACATGTATGACAATGGGGTGCACACAACAGTAGGGTGTTGTGTGCACATAACAGTGGGGTGCGTGTGACATGTGGGTGTACACCACAGTTGGGGTATGGGGTGTATCAAGTGTGGGGTGTGTGACGATAAAGTGTATTATTTTATGTGAAGGTGTTTATTGAAATAAAAAGTGATGTGTATGGATAGTTTATAATTATAATAAAATGTAAATGGGTTTGTATTAGAGCCCAATAAGGGCCCAACAAGATAATTAGATGGTAAGGCCCATAATGGGTATGTGATGGTGTTTGGTATGAGCTTATGTGTTAAAGCCCAACAAGAGTCCAACAAATAAAACATTTAAATGTTTATAGAGTTAGCGTTAGGGCCCAACAAGAGCCCAAAGAGGGATATGTTTTGTGAAAAGGACAATAACCATAGAGATGGATTGATCCATGATGGTTTGAGTCGCCTTAATTAAAAGTATTTGAACTAAACATACAAGAAACACCCTAAGATGAGGTACTAACTCTAAATCAACACTCGAGATTTAAACCCTTATCAGGTAGTCGAGGACTCACAGGGAACGCGTTAGAGTCTCGGAGTGATACTGGGTTGCGATTAGTCAGGTAAGTACATACGTATCTTGTATGTGTGTATGTCAGTGGGTCAGTAAGGAAATAACTTGTGATTTATACATTCCTCTATTCATTGGTATTGTTGAATTGATCCCTTGTTTGAAATTCCATTTCATATTGTTTGTTGTATGTTCTTGGCATGAGTGCGTGTCTCGAAGGTATAATGTGGTCCCGCGCTAGCTGGGACAACGAGGGTGCCTCCTGTAGGGGTAACTGACCACCCCTAGTATTGTGTGTATAGGGTACTGGATTTGAGAGGTGTTGCGATGCCTCTCGATTTCAAGCTGTGCTAGTGTTGCGACATTGCCCGGGGAGATCTTGAGAGATCTTTGCCATATTGCTTGTTTAATTAAACCACTCATGGGCCTCTTTTGAATCTTAGAACATGTAAATTTCAATTGTTTATCTACCAGTCTATTTATCATGCACTTGATTTACTTATTTTTCTGCTATTTCATTTCCGCATGATATTTAGACTGTTGTACTTGTTAAATCATAAATTATTGTTATATTCTTCTTGCACTACTTTTGTTTTCTTCAATTGCTCACCGTCTAGTTTGTGACGGTGGGTGCAGATAAGGTAGAGCAGTAAGGGCAAGAGGCCTTGCCTAGGAGACCTATTTTGAGAACTAGCAGCGGAATCAGGGAAACTTTATAGTATGTGTTTATATTTTGCGTACTTGTATATCGTTTCATACATATGTTTTTGGATTATTGAACTTGACATTTTTTTATGAGACTGATATCATGTGTATATGCTTATCGAATTATACATGAATACCTGGGGTTTTCCACACTTATAGAATTCTTATATTTCCCTTGATTGAGTTATTTCCCATATTATACTTGTTTAGTCTTTCGCTGTGTATTATTGCAATAACTCTTTCATAAATTGTTAAAATTGATGAATCAAAGGCTGACTAGGCTCGTCAGGTTGTCGAGTGAAGACTCGAGGCTTACACGGGTCTAGGCCGGGCGTACCCAATTACACGAAGAAATTGGGGCCGTCACAGTTGGTATCAGAGCCTAAGGTTATAACGACCTGACTCTTGATTTAAAACACAAACCATTAAGACAGCGAAAGTTAGGAATGGTTGAACTTAGCGTGGAAAACCCTACGATCCTAATTAGAACTCTAGTTTGGAGGGATTAGTTGGGATAAGTCAGATGTAATGTTTATACATATTACGATTGTTGTTTGTAATATATTATATGCGGTAGCTATCCACTGTTCCGAGAAATTCATTTCCTTATTCAGATGACGATGACAGATCAGATCGGTCTGAGCGACAATATCGGCACTTCCGGCACACGATATGCTAGCGCGGATGATGTGCACGCCTTGACACAGAGAGTCGCGACGCAAGATCAGCAGCTATAGGAGATGTTACGACTGTTGAGGACATTCGTACTAGCTACCACTACACCATTAACTCCGACTACACCATTGCCACCTACTATTATTCAGGGAGCAGAGACTCCGATTGCTGCGGCATCTACGACTTTGATTCCTTTACTAACGATTCCCAAGGGAGCAGTTGCTGCGGAGACACCAATTACGCCAGTAGCTACTGTAAAGACTACTTCGGTCACTACTCTAGAGAAGAGTCCTAGGGCCATTGTTGAGGCGAGGCAATGGAGAGAATTTAAGAGGCACGACCCAGTTAAATTTTTCGGTGGTACAAACGTGGCTGCGACGGAGCTTTTCCCGAAGAATCATGAGAAGATTCATACTATCATCGCGACTGAGGATCATATGAGAGCGATGATTTCCTCATCTATGCTACAAGGGGTGGCAGATGATTGGTGGACTACTATTGTCACTACCCGAGGTATTCTACGAGACTGGATCGACTTCAAGACTCAGTTTAACCAGAAATACTTCTCGCCGACAGTGTTATGGGCGAAGAGGAATGAGTTCACTTCGTTGCGACAGTCTGTAGGAGAGCAGTGATGGACTACATGGGCAGGTTTATTCAGTTGTTACTTTATGCCGGAGGGTCAGCAGATTTAAAGGTCGATCGTATCTACTATTTTCACAGAGGGTTTGCGACCTGCCATTGGAGGTTCAGTAGTCACTACCATGCCAGAGACTCTTCAGAGAGCATACGAGTGGAGTCTAGCTAGAAAGAGTTACCTAATTTCTCACCCCGAGGAGGCGAGACCGGTCAGACTTGAGAGACTGGATTAGAGGATCATCAGGACAAGAAACGGAGGAAGAACAGACTTCATTACCGAGATTCCAAAGCTCTGAGTGTAGGGTCCATTTCACCACTTACTCGATCGGCACAGACGACTCCACCAGTGCCGAGCTTTGCTAGTCACCCTCCACAACCTATGAGGCATGTACAACATTTACAGGGACAGCCTACGACGAACAGAGATTCTGGTAGAGGAGGTAGATAGTGACAGACACCAAGGTCAGGGCAAACTCAGACCTAGAGATCTACACAGAGTTGAGGAGAAAGTCAGACTCAGGGTACATAGGATACACGTACATGTTACAAATGCAGCAAAGTTGGCTACATCCAAGCTCAGTGTACTCAGCCTGAGAGAACACAGACACAAAATTATCAGAACCAGAGGGAGTGGGTGTAGGCAGCAGTTGAGCCAGATCAGGGGGCATCCCGAAACCTAGTTGAAGGTATGATTTCTATCTGTAGTACATTCATGCACACCATGTTCGATTATGGTTTCACTATTTCATTTATTTCCGGATGTATGGTAGACATGTTAGGGTTGAGACCCATTAGGCTTAGTAGACCCTTAATCCCTAGCACGGCTGCTGGAGACAAGATTTACCTAAACTTTATGTGTGCTGAGTGTCTGGTAGAGATAGAGGGCTACGAGTTTCCTGCTGACTTAAGGGTGCTTGAGTTTCTCGAGTTTGATGCATTGTTGGGCATGGATTGGTTGGGAGCGTACCATGCTCATATTGGTTGTTATGAGAAGACGATCACGACTTCGTTGGCAGATGATACATAGATTAACATTCAGGGTAACACACCATTACTTCCGATCACTAGAGGCAGAGAGGCCACGAGTGGCGATGTCGAGATTGTTGCGAGCATTATGAGTACTGGTGTGAGATAAGGAGTTAACATAGTAGATGTACCAATCATGTGCGAGTTCACTGGCGTATTCCCCGAGGATCTGGCAGGATTACCACCGCAGAGGACGATCGATTTCATTGTAGACTTAGTCCCAGGGACTAGATCGATTTTAATACCACCGTATAGGATGGCACCCCGAGAGCTTGAGGAGCTGAGGAGTCAGTTAGATGAATTATTAGAGTTGGGCTTCATCAGTCCTAGTATGTCACCATGGGGAACACCAGTGTTGTTCGTCAAAAAGAAGGACGGTAGTTTGAGGCTTTGTATCGACTACAAACAATTGAACAAGGTTACAGTGAAGAATAAGTATCCGTTACCGCGCATTGACGATTTGTTTGATCAGTTGACCAGAGCGTAGTGGTTTTTTAGGATAGATCTGAGGTCAGGCTATCATCAGCTCAGGATTAGGGCTGAGGATTAAGAGAAGACATCATTCAACACGAGATAAGGTCACTTCCAATTCACATTCATGCCATTTGGATTGACTAATACGCTTGCGATGTTCATGGACCTGATGCACCGAGTGATGAGGGATTTCCTCGATCGATTCGTAATTGTGTTCATCGACGACATCCTCATCTATTCCAGGACTCGTGAGGAGCACGAGGGGCATCTACGAGCAGTGTTGCAGACTTTGAGGGACCACCGACTCTAAGCTAAGTTTAGCAAGTGCGAGTTTTGGCTACCAGAGTTCAGATTTTTAGGGCACGTAGTTGGAGCTAACAGTATTGCCGTTGATCCAGAGAAGATTAGAGCCGTGATTGAGTGGTCTACTCCGATGACCGTGACTCAAATTCGCAGTTTTCTGAGATTAGCAAGTTACTATCATCGATTCGTGCAGGACTTCTCCAAGATCGCTGCACCAATGACGAAATTAACGCAAAAGAATGCAAAGTTCGATTGGAAGGAATAGTGTGAGCAGACATTCTCTACTCTGAAGGAGAAATTGACGACCGCGCCTGTCTTAGCATTGCCCGAGACTGAGAAAGACTTAGTCGTGTATACCGATGCGTCAAAGATTGGTTTAGGTGGTGTCCTGATGCAAAAGGGTAGACTTATCGCTTATGCATCCCGATAGTTGAAAGTTCATGAGAGGAACTATCCGACTCACGACTTGAAGTTGGCGGCGATTGTATTTGCACTGATGATTTGGAGACACAATTTGTATGGCGTAGTTTCAAGTTGTATACAGACCACAAGAGCTTAAAGTACTTTTTTCTCAAAAGGAACTCAACCTGAGACAGAGACGTTGGCTAGAATTCCTGAAGGACTACGATTTTGCACTTGAGTATCATCCGAGGAAAGCCAATGTTATTGCCAATGCTTTGAGTTATAGAGGATCTGATGCAGAGGTAGTTGTATGCGTATGACTCACGAGTATGCGTTACTTGAGGCACCCGAGATGATAAGTTCAGCGGACGTGACGACGACTACCAGGATACAGATGTGTGGTCAGATGAGATTGTAGACCCATTCACTGTAGACTGTTCTCGAGGGCCAGAAGGGTAATGAGTCGTACCAGAGTTACAGTGAGATGGCAGACAATTCAGAGTATACAGATTGGAGTCGGTCGACAAACTCTTGCTTGAGGTATCGTGGGCGACTGTGGATTCCATTGGTGGCTGACTCATGTACCGAGATACTTCAGGAGTCTCACCGTTCCCATTTTTTTGTGCAACCGGGTTGAACCAAGATGTACGCTGACATACGACGTCTCTTCTAATGGCTAGGGATGAAGTCCGATGCGTTGGAGTTTATTTGAGCATGTGAGATATGCCAGCGCGTGAAGGCTGAGCATCGACAGCCTGAAAGATTGTTGTAGCCCCTACCTATTCCTCGATGGAAGTAGAATCACATTGCTATGGATTTCATCAGTGGCTTGCCCCGATCTCTTCGTGGTTATGACAACATCTAGGTAATTGTGGATCGATTGACAAAATCTGCTTATTTCATATCGATATCTACTACATGTAAAGTTGACAAACTAAGCATCCTCTACGAGCCCGAGATTGTCAGAATGCATGGAGTTTCATTGTCGATTGTGTCAGATCGAGGGGCAAAGTTCACTTTGTTGTTATGGCAGAGCATGCAGGCTCAGTTTAGCACCAGACTGGAGTTGAGTACGACATTCCATCCGCAAACAGATGGACAGTCCGAGAGGTTGATCTAGGTGTTAGAAAACATGCTCAGGATGTGTGTTTTGGAGTACGGAGGGTCATGGAAAGAGTACATTCATTTGTGCGAGTTTGCATACAACAACAGTTATTAGGTAAGTATCGGTATGGCACTGTTTATGGCGCTCTATGGTAGGCCTTGTAGATCACCTTCTTATTGGGCTGAGCTAGACGATGTTGTGACAATTAGTCGTGAGATTGTTGTTGAACATACTGAGAAAGTACGACAAATTCGTCAGAAACTTAAGGGTGCCCAATAGCAGCAGATGGAATACTACGATCAGTATCACGATGAGCTTTAGTACGACTTGGGAGACTATGTATACCTGAAAATCTCACATCTAAAGGGTCATAAACGATTCGGAATCAAAGGGAAGGTCGCTCCAAGGTTTATCGGTCCCTTCAAGATTGTGAAGAGGGTCGGTAAGGTTGCATATCAGTTAGAGTTACCGTCAGAGCTCGCTGGTGTTCATCCAGTATTCCACATTTCGATGATTCGACTAGACAAGTCAAGCTGAGGGTGGTGACCGACGGTGGACTTGAGCCAGATTGAGTTGTAGGACGATGCCATGTACGAGGAGCAACCCATCCAAATCATTAAAAGCAAGGTCAAGATGTTAGGAACAAGGAAATTCCTTCGGTGCTTGTGAAATGGCAATTTCATGGAAACGAGGAGCTGACCTAGGAGTTAGAGTCCTACATGCGCGAGCACTTTCCCTACCTGTTTGATTCCGGTAAGTTTGTAATTTAGTTTACTTATTAGTTTCAATTTCGGGGACGAAATTCTAATAAGTGGGGGAGACCGTAACAACCCTAAATTTTTAGCTGACTTATGTTACACTTGTCAGGATTGTGACCTGGCTATGTGAATACTAGATAGTATTTTGAACTTCGGGAGTCGACACTGAGATAATTTTATGATTATTTGATTGTGTGTACTAGTATTTTAGTATTTTACGGGTCTCGAGTCATTCAGGCGATTTTTAGTTGAGTAAGGTTTCACCTAGTTAAACGGGGGAGAAAAACAAAGTAAAGAATACAAATAAATGAATTTTTATTAATTTAATTAATTAGTTGATGGGATGTGGTGAGAAAACGGGCGTGGCGAACCAAATTTCAGAGAAATGTGGACCGAGGAAATGTAAGATCAATGTGGGAGTCAGATAGTCTCGCAACATACGGACAATGGGATAGAAATTGTTAAAGTGACATAGCTTGATGAGGAGAGCTATGAGATTGGCATTGAGATTTATATGTATGTTGAGTTGGGATGATGAGGTAAAAGACCAAAAAGGGCAACTGCCCTAAAATGAGCAAGTATTAACTTAAAGGGCAAAAGGGTAATTTTACATGTGTTACATATATATAAAACAAAAAAAACCCTAATACACACTATTCATCATCTTCTTAACTCAATAGCTGTCACTATTCACCTTCCCACCTCTCGTCACTGCCACCCGCCCCACCTGCGATCGGTTGACTTCGACAAGGCCAGAGAGACCGGAGGACTGCCGTCGACGAGGTGAGTTCTTTTCTCTCTCTCTCTCACTTTCATTTTTGGCCTACACTCACCCTCACCTATCTCGTCCTCCACACTGTGGCAGCTCGTCTCCTCCGGCTAGACTGTCACCACCACCACCTCCTATGACGCTGGAGCCTCCACCACCCACCGGAGACACCTAGGTGAGCTTTTCCTCTCTTCCTTTCTCCTCTCTCTCTCTCTGTAGCAACACTCTCTCTCCAATAGTCCACGTTTTTGGTCCACTACACACACGTTTTCACTTATTTCCTAGCCACCGTGGGGTCACCTCCGATCGGGAACTGGGGCGTAGACTATCCACGTAGGTCTCGACATTCCCAGAGGGCCTCAAGTCCAACGAATGGGTTGTTTTTTCGACGAGATAAATGGGTTATTGTTCACTGTTTTTGCTGTTTTTGGGATGTTTTATTGACTGTTTTTATGGCATGTCGTGGCTGTTGTGTCGTCCCCGGTCAAGGCTGATCGGAGGTGAAGCTTCAACGACTCTACTGGCCGGAGGTGGCTATCCCCCCATGTGTGGTGGTTTCGATGGGTGTGTGTGGACAGTTTAAATGTGTGTGTATGTGTATGACAGTGGGGTGCACACAACAGTAGGGTGTTGTGTTCACATAACAGTGGGGTGCGTGTGACATGTGGATATACACCATAGTTGGGGTATGGGGTGTATCAAGTATGGGATGTGTGACCATAAAGTGTATTATTTTACGTGAGGTTGTTTATTGAAATAAAAAGTGATGTGTATAGATAGTTTATAATTATAATAAAATATAAATGGGTTTGTATTAGAGCCCAATAAGGGCCCAACAAGATAATTAGATGGTAAGACCTATAATAGGTATGTGATGGTGTTTGGTATGAGATTATGTATTAAAGCCCAACAAGAGTCCAACAAATAAAACATTTAAATGTTTATGGAGTTAGTGTTTGTGCCCAACAAGAGCCCAAAGAGGGATATGTTTTGTGAAAAGGACAATAACCATAGAGATGGATTGATCCACGATGGTTTGAGTCGCCTTAATTAAGTGTATTTGAACTAAACATACAAGAAACACCCTAAGACGAGGTACTAACTCTAAATCAACACTCGAGATTTAAACCCTTATTAGGTAGTCGAGAACTCACGGGGAATGCCTTAGAGTCTCGGAGTGGTACCGGGTTGCGATTAGTCAGGTAAGTACATACGTACCTTGTATGTGTGTATGTTAGTGGGCCAGTAAGGAAATAACAAGTGATTTATACATTCCTCTATTCATTGGTATTGTTGAATTGATCCCTTGTTTGAAATTCCATTCCATATTGTTTGTTGTATGTTATTGGCATGAGTGCGTGTCTCGAAGGTATCATGTGGTCCCGCACTAGCTGGGACAACGAGGGTGCCTCCTGCAGGGGTAACTGACCACCCCTAGTATTGTGTGTATAGGGTACTGGATTCGAGAGGTGTTGCGATGCCTCTCGATTTCAAGCTGTGCTAGTGTTGCGCCATTGCCTGGGGAGATCTTGCAAGATCTTTGCCGTATTACTATGAAATTAGACCACTCATGGGTTCTTTTGAATCTTATAACATGCAAATTTCGATTGTTTATCTATCAATCTGTTTTTCATGCGTTTGATTTACTTATTTTCCTGCTATTTCATTTTCACATGATATTTAGACGGCTTTACTTGTTAAATCATAAATTACTGTTATATTCTTCTGGCACTACTTTTGTTTTCTTTAGTTGCTCACCGTCTAATTTGTGACGGTGGGTGCAGATAGGGTGGAGAGCAGTAAGGGCAAGAAGCCCTGCGCAAGAGACCTACTTTGAGGACTAGCAGTGGGATCACAGAGACTTTATAGTATGTGTTCATGTTTTGCTTACTCGCATATCGTTTGATACATGTGTTTTGAGATTATTGAACTTGACATTTTTGATGAAACTAGTATCATGTATATATGCTTATCAAATTATACATGAATACCCAGGGTTCCACACTTATAGAATTCCTATATTTCACTTGATTGAGTTATTTCCGTATTATACTTGTTTAGTCTTCCGTTGTGTATTATTGCAATAACTCTTTTATAAATTGTTAAAATTTATGAATCGAAGGCTGACTAGACTCGTTAGATTGCCAAGTAATGACTCGGGGCCTGCACGGGTCTAGACCGAGCGTACCCAATTGCACGGAAAATTAGGGCCATCACATCCAACACTTGGATCAACCTCTCAGACTGTCCGTCTGTTTGCGGATGGAAAGCCATACTTAACTCTAATCTGGTGTTAAACTGAGCTTGCATGCTCTGCCACAACAATGAAGTGAACTGTGCCCTTCGATCTGACACAATCGACAATGGAACTCCGTGCACCATTCTCGCGCTCATAAAGGGTGCACAATTTGTCAACTCGGTGTGTAGTGGATACCTAAATGAAATGAGCAGATTTCGTCAATCCATCCATAATTACCCAGATACTATCGTGACCACGAAGAGATCGGGGCAAGCCATTGACGAAATCCATAGCAATATGCTCCCACTTCCATCGAGGAATGGGTAAGTGTTGCAACAATCCTCCAGGCCGTTGATGTTCAGCCTTCACGCACTGGCATATCACACACGCTCTAATGAACTCTGACATATCAGACTTCATCCTTGGCCACCAAAAGAGACGTCACATATCAACGTACATCTTGGTCTGACCAAAATATTTAGAAAAATGAGAACGTTGAGCCTCTTGTAGTATCTCGGTGCGTAAGTTAGTCGCCAATGGAATTCACAGTCACCCACGATATATCTAGCAAGAGTCTATCGACCGACTCCAATCTGGATGTTCTAAACTGTCTGCCATCTCACTGTAATGCTAGTATGACTCATTGCCCTGCTGTCCCTCGAGAACAGTCTATAGTGAAATGGTCTGCAACCTCATCTGACCATAAATCTGTGTCCTGGTAATCGTCGGCACGTCATCTGAACTCATCATCTCGGCCGCCTCAAGTAATGTGTACTCGTAAGTCATACGACAAACAACTACCTCAACATCAGATCCTTTGCGGCTCAAAGCATCTGTAACCACGTTAGCTTTTCCTGAATGATACTCTAGCGAGAAGTCATAGTCATTTTAGGAACTCCAACCAACGTCTCTATCTCAGGCTCAACTATCTCTAAGCGAATAGGTACTTCAAGATCTTGTGGTCTATGGACAACTCAAAGAGCATGCCATATAAGTAGTGGCTCCATATCTTCAATGTAAACACTATCGCAACTAACTCTAAGTCGTGTGTCGGGTAGTTCCTCTCGTGAACCTTCAGCTGTCGGGATGCATAAGTGATAACTCTGCCATCCTACATCAACACACAACCCAAACCAATCTTCAATGCATCGATGTACAAGACTAAGTCTTTCCCTGTCTCAGGCAATGTTCAGACAGGCGCGGTATTCAATTTCTCCTTCAAAGTGTTGAACGCTTGCTCACACTTCTCATTTCAATCAAACTTCGCATTCTTCTGAGTCAGTTTCATCATCGGTGTAGTGATCTTGGAGAAGTCCTGCACGAATCGGCGATAGTATCCTACCAACCCCAAAAAACTGCAAATCTGCGTAACAGTAGTCAGAGTAGGCCACTCAATCACGGCTCTAATCTTCTCTGGATCAACTACAACACCGGTAGCTCCAACTACATGCTCTAAAAATCTAACCTCTGACAACCAAAACTCGTACTTGTTGAACTTAACTAACAGTCGGTGATCTTTCAGAGTCAGCAACACTGCTCGTAGATGCCCCTCGTGCTCCTTACGAGTCCTAGAATAGATGAAGATGTCGTCGATGAACACAATCACGAATCGATCAAGGTACTCCTTCATTACACGATGCATGAGATCCATGAACATCGCTGGCGCATTAGTCAAGCCGAATGGCATAACTGTAAACTGAAAATGACCACATCTCGTGCTGAATGTCATATTCTCTCGAGCCTCAGCCCTAATCCTAAGTTGATGATAGCCTGACCTCAGATCTATCTTCGAGAACCACTACGCTCCAGTCAGCTGATTAAACAAATCGTCAATGTGCGACAGCGGGTACTTGTTCTTCACTGTGGCCCGGTTCAGCTGGCGATAATCTATAAAGTCTCAAACTACCATCCTTCTTCTTCACAAATAGCACTGACGCTCCCCATGGCGACATGCTCGGATTGATGAAGCCCAGCTCTAATAGCTCATCTAGCTAACTCCTCAAGCTCTCGAGGCGCTATACGGTATGGTGGTATCGCAATCGGCTTAGTCCTTGGGACTAGGTCAATGATGAAGTCGATCTCCCTCGGCGGTGGTAATCGTGAAAAATCCTCCGGAAATACATCTGTGAAGTCGCACACGACTAGTACCTCGACAATAGCAATCTTCTGTCTCGCCCTAGTGCTCATGGCGCTTGCAACCATCTAAATCTCACCACTCGTGGCTTCCCTACCTCTGGTAATAGGAAGTAGCGATGCTGTGCCCTGAATGCTGATCTCCGTACCATCTACTAACAGAATCATGATCTTCTTCTCATAACAACCGATGTGAGCGTGAAACGATCCTAACCACTCCATGCCAAGCAAGGCATCGAACTCCAAGAACTCAAGTACTTTCATATCAACTGGTAACTCGTAACCCCTATCTCTACCAGAATATCAAAACACAACATATTCAAATAAATCTTATCCCCACCAGTAGTGCTAAGGATGAGGGGTTTACTAAGCCTAACAGGTTTCAAACCTAGCTTATCTACCATGCGACCAGCAATAAATGAAACTGTGGAACCAAAATCGAACATGGTATGCATGAAAGTACCGCAAATAGAAACTATACCCTCAACAAGGTTTCGGGACGCCCCCTGGTCTGGCTCAACGGCTGCGTGAAAACGCTCCCTCTATTGCTGGTGATGTTATGGCGGTGCTATCGGTGGTTGAGGGCACTCCCTCTGAATGTGGCCAACCTTTCCGCACCTGAAACATGTGCGGGTATCCTGTAATCCTTGAGTCTGAGTCTGACCAAACCTCTGTGTCTTCCTCTGCTTGTCTCCTTGATCAGAACCTTACTCTCAGTAGTCTGCCTCTGCGACTGCTGTCCTGGTCGACTAGGTTGCGATGGATGACTAGTAAAACTCAAGACAACGGCGTAATGATCTGTGTCGGATGAGTAGTCTGTGCAACGGACCCTATACTCTGAGCCCTACGGTTATGGTAATTCCGCTTGCCCTTCTTCCTCTTCTTGTCCTGATGGTGCTCCTCCGATCCGGACTTTGGTCCGACCGGTCCGCTTCTTTTGGATGAGTAAACGGGTAACCCTCCCGTGTTAGACTCGCTCATACGCAATCTGCAAGGTCTCCAAATTTGCTTTAAATTCGATAAATACTCTTTATATTACAATGTACATGTAGTATAATAAGCAAGACATGCATTATTTGCCTTTATTTAGCTCATGATTTGAGCACATCTTAATGTGTCAATTTTATTGAGCTACTTTCAATAGTAAATTCATAATTTTGCCTTGATTTTGAAGGCATAGTAGAAGGTCACAAAAATATTTGGGTATATGTATGACAATATTTAGGCAAAATAGCCTTTTATTGAAACCACACCCAACAGGGGGGTGAATTGGGTGTATCGAGAAGTTATTGCCTTTTAAATTTTAATGCAATAATTGTCAATGACAATGAATCACATAGTTTTACACTGTTTAAACTCATAGACCTAGTCATGTGTTATAATTCCATTTTAAAATTACGAGTAATCACAAGACTTTTGAAAATTCGTTTAAGAACTCGATATGCATGAACTAATACATTTGGCTTGCGTGAGAGAACTTGTATACCTTACATCGAAATTACAAATTTTAGTTCGATCTTTTGTCTTCATTCTTTCATGACTGCCGAGTCTTAAACTTGTATGGCTTGATTACCCGTGATGTGTTGTTTTGCATCCTTTAACAAACTGAAATGCACTTGATATTAATTAGTACATTTTCACCTTGTTTGTCTCCATCAAAATCCCGGTTGGAGTTAGAGTGACTAACCACTTAGTCCAATATTTATATGTGACAACAAAAAAATGTCACAATCATGATCGCTCATTGTCAATAATAATTTACCCTTTCTAGTGGTGCACCACTTTTTATTCCAACTATCAATGAAATTGTTAATATGACTTTTACCATATCTTCACCTTTTCCACATCCATAAATTTGTTATTACGACCATGGTCATTATATGCAACATATACTTCTTAATTTGAAGCTAAACTAATTGGACGAGAGTGATATTATATTTATAATACCTCATTATTTTACTCAGCTACCACGAGACAAAAATTCAATCTATAATTAATATTTAATGGATTGAAGTGCGCGCTCAATAATTTGTGGCAGTAATACATCGAAAAGAGCCACATGACCTTTATTTGTCTCATCAGTCATATTTCTACATAGCCTCAATATAGAGGAAATTAAAATTGCAAAATAATAAATGATATTTAGCTGATATAAATTTTGTAGCGTGAGACCCAGCCTCTCATTTTGAGCCTTTTGGAGTATCACCAATTTTGGCCTTGATATAGATAGCTCCGTGAGGTGAAATGATAATATAAAGTGAAATATTGACTTTTCAAATCTCTAAAGAGTCTAAAGAGTTATTTGATGAATAAATATTTATATGCATAGCCTTGCATAGATACTTTATATATAATTTGAGCATCCCGTTGCCTTGACAAGTAATTATTATTGTCAGTATTATTAAGGCAATTAATTCAATCAAGTATAATAAAAGTAAAGACATCATAAATATTTTTCTCATTTTTATGTAAAATATATGATTAAATGAATGCTCATAACTTGATTATTTTATACACAAAATATACTATTTGTATGAGTTGTTAGGATAACCTCCAGTTTGGATGGCGAGACAAAAGTCTATTTAACAACCATGCCACCTTGAACGGGATAACCCGTTTCCCTTTCAATGTTTAACTTTGCCGAGGATAAGACTTACCCACTATCAACTCAAACTTATAATATTATTTGTATTATAAAACTCAAGAATAGAGCACAACTAATCGTCTATAGTATAACGAGAAAACTAGTTATGCTACATATTGACTTTTGATTTGTGATGTAGAAGATCGTCCAAGACGCAACTACAGATAATACTTTCGTAGTCGGTGATGTTATAATACAAAATGTATGAATTAAGTTATAAATGAAATAAAACTCAAATTATGGTGTCTTTATATTTCATCAGTAAAGAAATAAAACTCAAAATGATCGTTTCATGTCTTCTTAGAAATTCTAGCATGTAATTAAATGTATATACATTATTCCCAACACCCGTAAAATATTTATGAGGCGTTTATTGCAATAATGGGGAAGAATTTAATGGTCTCCTATCTTTTAGGAAACCTAACTATTGTGTAACGTTTTATTCCATAATAAACACTTTCAGAACTGTTAAATGCATTTATTCTTAAGAAAATTATTCATCTTCCTCAATTAATATTAAGAAAACTTCAACAAAATTGGGAAGCCAATACCAATATATCATCACCTACACACTTGATCGCCATATTAATTTGAACAATGAAAATTATTTTTCAGTAACTTGAGATTTGTTGTATGGCTAAAAATATGGGCCATATTAAGGTCAAAGTGAGTCGATGGGAGCAGTCCCCAACAAAATACATGTGTTATTGGTGTGTTTTCATGTTGGGTTTCAACTTTCAAGAAATTGAGGACTAAACCAACCATAGATATTCATGGTTATCTTAAGAAATTGACAAACACAAACACATAAGAAACCATGAAATCAAAAATGATATTTTCGTTACCTTCAAATCTTTGTTACCAAAACAATGACCTCCTTCCAAGCTTTGTCTCCTTAGAAGCTTTGTGTATTTTTTATTAGACCTCCTTGTTGAGAGCAACATCGTGTTGATGATGTGTTGTAAAATTACTTTAAACAAAGCTAGGAAAGGTAAAGATAAAGAACTAGAAATTGTACAAGAGAAGAGATATGGGAGAAATCGAGAAAAGTTTCATTCCAATATGGTATATCATTACATATGTGAAACCTCTTTATATAGGCCCTTGGTAAGACCAAAGGGCACAAGTTACATTTCAATACAATTACATGAATAAATAGCATTAAGACTAAGTAATTATATGAATTAATTTGGGTGTTACATCATGTAAAGAGTTGGAATAGTAATAGGTGGAATACGTAGAGTTGTCAATCCACATCATTTAAAACAAGAAAATAATATTTTGATGAAATAAATAGAAATTGGTGAATTCTATGAAAAAAATGAAATACTCAAAAAATTTGGGAAACTTTGGGGGTTATCCTAGAGTTGTTTATTGATTGGGAGTTCAAACCTTTGACAGGTAGTTTGGGGACCCGAGTAAAGGGTTAGGATCGCAGGAGTGCAACGGGTACGCGACGTACTAGGTAAGTTAGTAAGCCATTAAGAAAATATCATGTGATTTTAAATCCTCTATTGATTGTGATTGTTGAATTGATCTCATGATTGGAATTTCATTCCATTCCTTGGTTGTGTGCTCTTGGCGTAAGTGTGTGTCAGAGTACTCGGCCCTGCACTAATGGGGCAACGCGGACACTTTTGTACAGGAGTGTGAGACCACCCATAGTTATCGTGTCACACCAAGTACTGGGGGTTTATGTCCCCCATCATGGTTATGCCTTCACTTGTGTTGATGCCCGAGGAGAACTCGCGAGATCTTCGCCGTTATGCCATGATGTAGATCACTTATGGGTCTCTTTTGATTCTTGGAATATGCAAATTTCGATTGCTATCTATTAGTCTGATTATCATGCACTTTAAGTTATTTCCTATCTTTCAACTTCCGCATGATTCTTGGACTGCCTTGTTGTTTTATTTGTGAATTATTGTTATATTTTTTTTGGCATTACTGTCAATTTCTCTCAGTTATTCACCGTCTAGTTTGTGATGGTGAGTGCAGATAGGACAGGTAGTGGTAAGGGAAAGGGACTGACGATAGGTGACTTCCTCTGAGCGCTCCTCGGGGATGATTTCTTTCCTTGCTACGTAGTATATAATTATTTTTATTTATATATGTTGTTTTGAAACATTATGGATAGAATTGGGCTGTGAGACTTAGATATCATGTATATGCCCCCATCATATTATGGCCACTAGGCTTTACATGTTTATCTTGTATTCGAGGTTCCACATTTATTAGAAATTCCTGATTTCCCTTTGAGTTATAGAATGATTATAGTTGAACTCCGCTGCGTATAGGTCTGATAAATTATATAATATTATAACTCATATTTTGGACGGTAAATGAATGAATTGAGGCTAACTAGGCACGTATAGACTCACCGAGTATCGACTCGAGAACTTATGCGAGTCTATGCCGGGCATTCCCAATTGATTTAAAAATTGGGGTCGTCATATGACTAGTGGACTACGATTGTGAGAACTAGATGAGTGCCAAGGGATTGGATAGAGTTCAAAACCCAGTTCAACATGAAGTACTTTACTCCCATCGTGATGAGAGCCAAAAGGAATGAATTCACTTCCCTGAGACAGTTAGTAGATGAGTCTTTCATGGAGTACATGGGATGGTTTATGTGGTTGTTACCATATGCGGGTAGATCAGTTAACATGGAGGCATGCCGGGTGTATTACTTTATCTAGGTTCTTTTACCCAAGATCAGAAGTGAGGTCATCACGATGTAGCCAGGAACGTTGTATAGTGCTTATGAGCGGAGCTTGGCTAAGGAAAGTTATTTGAGTACTCACCTGAAGGAAATTGAGCCTGATCAGCCTGAGATGCAGTCAGAGCACTGATCAGAGGGACAAGACAGGAAATAGATGAGGGATCCGAATGACGATGGTAGTTCTCGAAGGCGGAGTGTGTGTTTCCAGTGCAGACGGCCCAAACATTTTTAGAATTGATGTCCAGATTTGTACGAGGACCAGCAGAAGGACAATCTACCTCAGGCCATTGAGGATGTGCATATGGCGATTATGTGCATATGGCGATTAAGCCGCAGTTAACAATGGTTCATGATCCTAGCAGAGGTAAGAGATTTCTCTTTGTTGTCATTACATCATGCGTGGATGATTTTCATTTGAAGCTTTAGGTGTTGATTGCTATGCCAGACTCCACATGATGGAGTTAGTATTGATACTTGCTAGAGTAGCCGCGTTGAAACTTAGCAAGGTTGTCTAGGATGAGACATACCTAATTTTAATTAGAGTCTGAAAGAGGTGGTAGGCTTGGGCACAATGGGTTACCAAACCTAGCCACGAGTACACTTAAAGAGATGCAGGACCAGACGGGTTATGATTTATCTTAGGATATATGGATACGCAGTATTCATGACGGCGGTGGTTGCAACTTTGTCAAACATATCTACTGCTTGGGTATAGATGAACTTGTGTTGAAACACGAGTGGGTTGGGAGGTCATCACAAGTATGGCGTGCGAGCCACGATCGTAGCGTCATATGTCATGATTACTTGACTCGTGTTGTAGTAGTGGACGATGTCTGCGACGAAGTCATTGGCATTCCTACCATGTTGGGAAACAAGAGCGGTTTTGAGAGCTCGTAATCAAATTAGGCTATTTGAAGTGGTTGCGACCCATAATCTGAAGACTGAGATGGTATTAAGCTGTTCGAAGTGGCAGAGGCCAACAGTTTGTAAGTTGTGGAGAAAAGAGTTGTTTGAAGTGATCTAGAGGGATCTACAATTAATGGAATGAGACATTGTGCTGTCTGAAGAGACTTTGTACAAGTTCACAGTTCAATACCTAGTGTCGAGCTGTTGAAAGTGACTCTCGTAAGAGTCCACAGTTGGTCATACCATATTGAGCAGCTTGAAGTGACTGCATCGATCCGCAGTTCAACAGTGAGAAGCGAGCTTTCTGAAGTGACTTTGAGAGAGTCCGCAGTTCGGTGAAAAGAGAACTGTTTGAAGTGACTCTGGGAGAGTTCGCAGTTCAATGAGAATAATCTAAGCTATCTGAAGTGGCTGGGAGCCCGCAGTTTGGGTGAGCTGTCTGAAGCGACTCAGGGATAGTTTGCAGTTTGAAATGAATGATCCAAGCTGTCTAGAGTGGCTATGAGCCTACAGTTTAAATAAGATGTGAACGTGTGTTAATTCCCCTTATATACTCAAGATTGAGCTAATTTCGAGGATGAAATTTTCTGTTAATTGGGGAGACTGTAACGACCTGAAAAACTTGGCTATTTGTGAATGATGACGTGTACTATGAATTTATACTTGTATTTGAGTGACCAGATAGTGAAGTCGGTATAGGAGTAGAAAAATTGGCCAAGTGGGCATCGATAGATGGGTACGAGTACACAGAGCTTTAAAACACTGAAAATGTTAATAAATATGCCAATTAAAATGATAATTGATTCGATTGACGACGAGAGAGAATCAGCGAGACCAAAACACGCGACTCGCGAGTCATGGTCTGTTTGGAGTGCAAGAACGTGAGAACGGACCAGAGAATTGGTTAGTTAAGGGGTGAGTGTGTCACCTAGTGGGGTCACATTGAGAGAGTTAGTATGGGTGGACAGCTACAAGGGGGTTTGTTGGACCAACCTCGAGATGTGTGTATATGTGTTGATGAGGAGTGGGCCTATATAAGGACCTACCCCACATATGCCTCTCATTTCTCTCCATCTCTCCTCTCAAAACTTGGTGAGCAAGAAAGTGAGAGGACAACCATTAGAGGGCTGTCTAACCCATTGAAGGGTCGCTAGAGTTGCAGGAAATTGCCGAAAAAGGTGAGATCTCCTTTTTTTTGTAATTCTTTACGATCCTACGTGTTGTTTGTTGATGGCTTGCATCACGATGGCCATGGTGGTCTTACCGGAGACAAATTTGGTGTACCGCCAGTGTCTCGGCAACCCTAAAGCGATCAACACGCGACATCGATGTCAGTGTTGCTGTTTTGACAATGTTTTATCTATTTCAATAGTTTTTCGATTGTTTTAAGGTAGATTTGTCATTTCGAACAAGTTTCCAGGGGTTTCACGACGATCTGAGGCCAGTTTCGGATGGTGACGAACCCCCATACACGTAAGGCAAAGGCGAGGAGTGCGACGTCGCAAGCTGGTGATCGAAAACCTTGGTAGGACCAATCTGGTCTGGGTTTCGTAACTGGCGCCATGGGCAGAATGTCCCGTCATGCCATGAACAGAGGAGTGTATATATAATGTTTATCAGTTTCGCCGCAAAGACATTTTTAAGAGTTTGGTGGTTCATGACGTGTGTTTTTTTGTATGTGTGAGTGCCTACGCCTCCGAGACGTTGTGTCTCTATAACACTCTGTATTTAGTCTTATAGCGTTGTTTTTCTCTTCTGTTGGTTTGGCCGCAAAGACATTGCCCACTGTTGGGTCTTACAGCGTGATATAAATACATGAAAGTTTCGAGTGGTATGTGAAAGACGTTTATTACAGAATGAAAGCACGACGTGCTTTGGGTATATGTGTTTGTGTATGTGCCGTGAGGAAGTTTTCCTTGAAAAAGGTATTACGACGTGATATATACGAAATGTGTTTCAACGCACACTGTAGAAGAGTTTTCAACTCAAACATTCATGAGTGGGCGTGTGTAAGTTTTGTGTGCGTCTTTTCACGCCGTGGGCATGCAGTGGCCCATGGGCCTCGCGACTTGACCCACAAACGTCACAGCCAGAAGAAAAACAAATTAAACTTTTCAAACTGATTTTAACTGAGGGTTTTGGGTAACTTTGGAAGTTTACATTAGGTTATATAATTAACCATAAACCCATTATTTGGGGTTTCAAACCATTGACAAGTAGTTTGGAACCCGAACAAAAGGGTTAGGATCGCGACAGCACGACGGGTACGCAACGTACCAGGTAAGTTAGTAAGCCAGTAAGAAAATACCATGTGATTCCATGTCCTGATGTTGTTGTAATTGTTGAATTGATCTCATGCTTGGCATTCCATTCTATTCCTTGGTTGTATGTTCTTGGCATAAGTGTGTGTCTCAAAGGTACTTGCAGCCTGCACTAGAGGGATAAAACGTGGGCATTCTTGTGCAAGAGTGTTTGACAACCCTTAGTGATCATATGATACCAAGTACTAGATTGTTGTGGTTTTCGATGTTGCGACATCCCTGTTATGGATTTAGACCACTTATGGCCTCTGTTGATTCTTGGAACGAACAAATTTCGATTGATATCTGTTAGTCTGATTATCATGCACTTTGTTATATTTCTTGTCCTTCAATTACTGCATGATATTTGGACTGCTTTACTTGGTATTCGTGAATTACTATTATATTCTTCTGGCATTACTTTCAATTTATCTCAATTACTCTCCATCTAGCGTGTGACGATGAGTGCAGCTAGACAGGTGACAACAAGGGAAAGGGACCAGCGATAGTTGATGTAACGACCCTTAAATTTAACCGTGCTACGTGTCAATACATGTGGTATGTGAGCCCTTGGCCGTGGTACAATCATCAATTCTCAGATGTCGACATCGAGGTTTGTTATATTTGTTTGATGTTTGTATTATATTGTATAGCCTTAACACTAATTTTGATGTCACAAACGCGTGAGGACTTTTGTGTGCAAGTGTTTGTTATGCGAGGCGATGTTTAGTGGTCCGGGGGACAAAGTTGAGTTAAAAATATAGATAAAATACAAACTCTAAATTTATCGAAATAATTGGTATGCGATTCAACCAAGGGTGTAAGACGCGTGGGGTATAGCGCAGGTCGAGTTCAAATGCGCAAGGGATGCGGTGGATAGGCTAGAGTGAGGAACAAGTCAACTATAGTCACCCAATGGAGTCACTTAAGTAGGTGTGATGGAGGTGATTAAGAGTCATTAGATGGGCCTAGGGATGGGTAAGTTGGGCCAAGATTTAAGTTAAGGGTATATAAACCCAACACTCACCCCTTTCTTTCTCTTCTCTCTCTCTCTCTTAACGTCTCCTTCAAGCAACCAGCAGATGGTGGTGGCCAGAGCGGTGCGACGACGGTGGTTTTAGGCGATCCGAGGTGAGATTCTTCATCCCTTCGTCATCTCCTACGCATTGGTATAAGTGTTACCTGTGTTCGTCGGGATGAAACTTGGACACCACGTTAAGATTTCGAACTCTATTGAAACTCTCAACGTTTTGGAAATCCTCATGACAATCAACACGAGATTTGTGAAGGCAGTATTCGATTTGGGGAAGTTTTGGATTTAAGTGAATTTTTGGGGATTCTTCTAATGATTTTCGTTTTGGGTTTTCTGTCGATGATTTCAGATATTTTAGAATGTGTCGAAGGTGTTTTTGGGATGGTGTTGAGTTCCCGATGGAATATGGACTGAATCGGCTCAAGGCGAAGCGAGTTGGGGGTAGGAAAAGACCCCCGACAATCCCTCAGGAGATGGCGCCAGGCGCGGCGCTGGGGACAGAAAGGGGTCTCTCTGTCCCCACACCGTGGGGGCGCCGTGGAGGGATAAACCCTTACGGTGCATCCCACAGACATCTGGGGCAGAGTCAATTTGTCACGCCGTGAAGACGTCGTGGGGAATGAAACCCCCACGGCGCTGCCCACAACGTCTGGGACAGAGGCACTCACGCTATGGAGACGCTGCCGAGGGAAAAACCCTCACAGCGTCCCGGCAATGCCCATAACCTAGATTTTTCCCAATTTTTGTGAAATCTTCAGAACGAAGTAGGGATTGCTCGGGGTACCTAAATGTGTCCAAATACGACTCAATAAACCAAAATTCGACTTGAAAACACCATAAACATAAATAAGGAAAATTAGATAAAAATTAATGGAAAACCACAATTAATTGTATTATTAGGATTATTAGCACGCGAGACTAAGTAGGGATGAGTCGGAGTCCGTAAGAGTGCGATTAGCTTGGATTGAGGTAAGTAAACCAATGAGGAACATTACAGTTATTTCTTGAGCATTTAAATTATTATTGATATTGTTCAATGCCATCTTGCAAATTCTATTCTTATAAGTTGTCCTAAGGCAAGTGTGTCAAGCGCGATCCTTGAAGAATTTTGGGCTTTCGATGTATTCATACCAGGAGTTTACGGCTGGGGATACGTGATTTAGTTATGATGATTGGTATAGGTGAGAGTTCTCCACTAGATTGTTGGGGACGCGACACTCGCGTAGGGGTCTTAGAGGAGATTTTGTCATTGACTCCAAGCCTTTGAGGAAATTTTGTCCTTGGCTCAAACAACTTTGATTGGTTGGGACCACTTATGCCTTTCCTTTGTATTTCGGGACATTCAATTTCTATTGCTCATTAATTTATTTACAGTCTTTATATATTCATGCGTTTCCTGTCCTTTCTTTTTATCTACGTGAATTGACTACTTAATTATTTATTTCGAAATATTGTTGTTGTTTCTAGTTAGCGTTACTTACATGGGCTCGTCATTCTTGTGCTTGACCAAGTACAGATCCGCAGTCCAGTAAGGGAAAGGTCGTGTAGTTAGGAGAGATACTTTGAGTGGCCCTCCTCTCCTGATATAGGTGACTTTTTTGTTGTATTAGTTACTTATATTGTTTTTGAACATAAGTTTATAGGTTTGAGAGATTATTTGGATTTGTATGAAATTGATGATACCCTCCTTTGTTTCCCATGATATATATAATTTACTGGGTTCCACACCCTAGGTTTTGTCTTAACTTGGAGCTTTAGAGGTTTATTGATTAGTTGAAATTTATTGCTTCCGCTTTATACTTTGATAACTCACCAATCAATTGACTTCACATTTAAATACTTGATAAATGGTGAGATGGTAAGGAAAGGCTCACTAGTCCCGCGCTACTCGACGAGATTGGCTCAGTGATTCGTGCGAGTCCAGGCCGTGCGGCGCCCGATTCTAGGATTGTGGAATTTGGGGCCGTCACAGGTGACTTCCTTTGAGCGCTTCTCGAGGACGATCTCTTTCTTTGCTGCCTAGTATGTATTTGGCTTTTATTTACACATGTTTTGAAAGCACTTTCGATAGAATTGGGTTGTGAGAATTGTATATCATGCATAAGCCCCCATCATAATGTGGTCACCAGGCTTTACATGTTTATCTTTTGTACGGGGTTCCACATTATTAGTAATACTCCTAATCTCCCTTAAGTTATTGTATGATTATAGTTGAATTGTGCTGCGTGTTAAATTTGATAAATTCTATAATTTAATAACCCCTAACTTGAACAGTAAATGAGTGATTTGAGCTTGACTAGGCGCGTATAGACTCGCCGAGTATCAACTCGGGAGCCTATACGGGTCTAGACCGAGTGTTCCCAATTGCTTCAAAATTGTGGCTGTCACAAGAACCCCGTGTTTACATCAAATATTTGTGTACAACAATATAAATCAGTAAGACAAGTACATGATATTCATCTAAAATAACCCCGAGTTCACCAATAAAACATGCATATATATGAATCACCATACAGGTAAGCAAACATAACCTACTCTAAGTCTGCAATCCAGCTGCTCACAGGAAATCACCTAGGCAGGGCCCCTTACCCTTGGAAGACTCTGGTATATCTGTACCCACTGTCACAAACCAGACGGTGAGAAATTGAGAGAAATTGAAAGTAATGACAGAAGAATATAACAGTAATTCATGATTTATCAAGTACAACAGTCTAAATATCATGCGATAATTGAAAGACATAAATTTAAATAGATCAAAGAGCATGATAAACAGACTAAAATGATAGCAACGAAACATGCGTGTTCTACGAGTCAAAAGTGGCCATAAGTGGTATAAAATCCACAACAAATCCATAACAATGATGTCGCAACATTGATAACCACAACAATAACCACAACAATCCAGTACTTGGTATCATACAATCACTATGGGTGGTCTTACACTTCTGCAGAAGTGCCCTCATTTTATCCCAACTAGTGCAGTCTGCAAGTACCTTCGAGACACACACTTATGCCAAGATCACATATACAAGGAATATAAAATGGAATGCCAACAAGTAGATCATAACAAACAAAACAGAATGAAAATGAATCACATGGTATTTCCTTACTGGCTTACTAATCATAAATAAGCTTGTGGCTAGTGTACTTACCTGACTAGTCGCGACTCGAACCAACCACTCCCGCAACCCTAGTTCGTTCCCTTAGGTTCAACGACTACCTGTCAATGGTTTGAACCCAAATATTGGGTTTATGGTCAATATATAACCTAAAATAAACCCCCAAAATTACCCCTAACTTATGGTAAATTTGGTAAAACCACGACATCCTCGCGGTGTTTATGAGCCACGACATCCTCGCGGTGTTTGGAAAAACCAAACATTGTCATCTCTTCTGGACAACACGCCATACTCGAAGCCATGAGAGGTTTATTCTTCACGGCTTCGTGGCGACGTAATCTCGAATACACTATTCTGCTACGTCGTGGTGACGCTGCCACATTCAAATTAGTCGCAGCATATTCACGACATCCTACAGTTCTCCACTGGTGTTCACGTATGCGAGAGACACCGCCAGCACATTGAACTATGTGGCGTCTCTCAGGGCACAATGTTGAAACGAGATCTATATATTTTAGCGTTGTTAGAGGCGCCACCATACACTACGAGTGTACGACGCCTCCGCTACGTCTGTCAAGAAAACTTCAGGAAAATTCATGAAAAACGAATTGATTCTACCCATCACGCCACCCTCGGCGATCATCAATGACATACCATTAGACTCAAAACCATCCGAAATCGGCTTCAGATCATCATTAAAAATGGTGGTTATGTCTAGGAATTCAAGATATCCCAATTTATTGATAAATCAACAAAGAATCAATAAGAACAACATCAAATAGCAACACCGGCATCGATGTCGTGTGTTGATCACTCTGAGGGTTGCCGAGACACTAGCAGTATACCAGAATCGTCTGCAGCAAGTCACCCTTGGTCATGGCGATGAATCCACAGTGGATTGATCAATAAGAATTCAAAATAGGGAGAGAGAAAGAAAAGGATCCAGTGTCTCACTAAGATTCTGGCGAGGAATTGGGATGTCAGGTGAGGATTTCGGTCGCCTAGAACTACCTTTGTGGTTTGGCTTGCTCACCAAGAAATGAAGAGAATAGAGGGAGAGGAAAGAAAACGTTGAGAAGGAG
Source organism: Stephania japonica (assembly GCA_039657345.1). Classification (NCBI taxonomy): domain Eukaryota; kingdom Viridiplantae; phylum Streptophyta; class Magnoliopsida; order Ranunculales; family Menispermaceae; genus Stephania; species Stephania japonica. Next base: position 20,971,807 of record CM077562.1, on the reverse strand, counting down.
AGTGAACAATGTGTGTTGTGATTAGGGAGATTACCTTATTTATAGACCCACATGTCATCCTCTTTCACGAGCGCATCTTGAGGCTAATCTTTTGGCTCCTTCCTTTAAAGCGTCACCCACCTCTAACTCTTCAATTTAACTCCACTAAGTGACTTGGGTGTTACTTAGTTAAACAGCTCCCATGTTGATCTTGGGCTCCTCGACCCATATTGCACTGCAAACTTGAACTCACGTGTTCGTTGTCTCGTCACGTTCCAACAAATTGTCATACTTATTATTCAAAAAATCATTTATTAATGTTTACTGTATTTTATCTCCCCTGTTTCCTAGGCGAAGCCTCACTCAAACTAACAGTTGCCCAAATGGCTCGAGACACATATTAAACTATCATACTAATACAAAATAACATAGAATCATAAAATTACCTCAGTGTTGACTCATAAAGCCCAAAATACCACAAAGTATCACGCAGCCGGGTCACGGTCCTGACAAGTGTAACACAAGTCGAGTTAAATTTTGAGGGTTGTTACAGTCTCCCCCACTTATTAGAATTTCGTCCTTGAAATTAAACTAATAAGTAAACGAAACTAAAGACTTACTAGAATCAAACAGGTAAGGAAAGTGCTCGTGCATATAGGACTCTAATTCCCAGTTTAGCTCCTCGTCTCCGTGAAATTTCCATTTCAGGAGAACTAAAGGAATCTCCTTATTCCTCAACATCTTGACCTTTCGGTCAACAATCTGGATCAGCTACTCTTCATATGTGGCATCATCTTGAAAATCGATCTGGCTCAAGTCTACCGTCGGTCGTCATCCTTCGCTTGACTTATCTAGTCGAAGCATCGAGATATGGAATACTAGATGAACACTGGCAAGCTGTGGCAGTAACCCTAACTGGTACGCAACTTTACCAATCTTCTTCACAATCTTAAAGGGACTGATAAATCTCGGAGCGAGCTTCCTTTTGATTATGAATCGTTTGTGACCATCAAGAGGAAAGACCTTCAGGTATACATAGTCTCCCATATCATACTAAAGCTCATCGTGATACTTGTCATAGTATTTCTCTTGTCGCTCTTGGGCACCCTTAAGTTTTCGACGAATCTGTTGTATCTTCTCAGTATGATCAACAACAATCTCAAGACCAACTATCAAACCATCATCTAGCTTAGCCCAACAAAAAGGTGATCTACAAGGCCTACCATAGGGCGCCTCAAACGGTGTCGTACCGATACTCGCCAGATAACTATTGTTGTAAGCAAACTCGCACAAATGAAGGTACTCTTTCCTTGACCCGCCGTACTATAATACACACATCCTAAGCATGTTTTCCAACACCTGGGTCAACCTCTTGGACTACCTATCTGTCTATGGATGGAACGTCGTGATCAACTCCAGTCTGGTACCAAATTGAGCCTGTATGCTCTACCAAAGAAGTGAAGCAAACTGTGTCCCCCGATTTGACATAATAGACAACAAAACTCTATGTAATTTGACAATCTCGCACTCGTAGAGGATGCTCGGTCTGCCAACTATGTATGTAGTGGATACCAGTATGAAATGAGCAAATTTCGTCAACCTGTCTACGATTACCCAGATGCTATCATGACCATAAGGAGATCGGGGTAAACTACAAGAGAAATTCATAGCAATGTGTTTCCACTTCCACCAAGGAATCGGTAGGGGCTGCTGCAATCCTCAAAGCCATCGATGCTCAGCTTTGACGTGCTAGCATATCTCCCACACTTTGATGAACTCTGACACACATCATCCCCAACCACTGAAAGAGACGTCGCATATCAACGTACATCTTGGTTCGACCTAGATGCACAAAAAAATGAAAACAGTGAGTATCCTGAAGTATCACGGTATGCACATCAGTCACTAATGGAATTCACAATCGCCTGCAATACCTCAAGCATGAGTCTGTCGATTGACTCCAGTCCGAATAATATGAACTGTCCGCCATCTCACTGTACCGCTAAATGACGTATCACCCTGTTGTCCCCCGCGCACAATCTCAAGTGAGACGGTCTACGACGTCATCTAACCACAAATCTGTGTCCTGGTAGTCGCCGGCACGTCGGCTGAACTCATCAACTCTACGGCCTGAAGTAGGCCATGCTCATTAGGGTGGGCAGCGGTTTTAGTAAAATCGCTCATATTGTCCAAACCGCATGGTTTTTGTCTAGTTTTTTAAACTCGCGATTTGGGGTGATTTAGAAAACTTGAAAATCGTGATTACGTGGTTTGGTGGTGTTTTTTTATTCTAGAAAACTGCGGTTCACCAAACTAAAAGGCAATTTAGGAATTTCTATAATTTTACACCCTCCATAACCCTAACATTGTTACCCAAACATAATTTTTCAATTCGTTCTACGTCCCTTGCCTCCTCTCTATGGTCCGCTCTTTCCTCGTAACTCAATACTTGCATTTCATGAATTGACTTTGTATTTTTATTGTTTTATTAGTGGATGGTCATGTGTTTCATTGTATTTTTTTAGGATGAACATGTAAGGACTTTTTATGAAATGTATGTTTTTTTTTGTTGAAAATGTATTATAAGAAAACCGCAAAACTAAATCGACCAAACCGTGTAAACCATGTTCGGTTTGGTTGTGATTTTAATGGTACGCGGTTTAGTAATGGTTTATAAAACTGTCAAACCAAGAACCCTCGGTTTGGTGGCGGTTTGAGGGTTTTCACCACCAAACCGCAATTTGCCTTCCCCTAATGCTCGTGGGTCATCTGACACACGACTACCTCAGTATCAAATCATTTGCGGCTCAAAGCATCAACAACAACGTTGGCCTTCCTCGAATGATACTCAAGTGAGAAACCATAGTTCTTCAGGAACTTAAGCCAACATCTCTGTCTCAAATTTACCTCCCTTTGAGTGAACATGTACTTCAAGCTCTTGTGATCAGTGTACAACTCAAAGCGGACACCATACAGTTGGTGCCTCCAGATCTTTAGCACAAACACAATCTCAGCAAGCTCAATGTCATGGGTTGGATAGTTCTTCTCGTGAACCTTCAGCTGTCGAGATGCATAAGCTATCACACGACCCTCTTGCATTAATACGCAACCCAAACCAAACTTCGAAGCATCAGTGTAGATTACCAAGTCCTTCCCTATCTCAAGCAATGCTAGAATTGGTGTGGTAGTCAGCCTTTCCTTCAGTGTGGTGAATGTCTGCTCACACTCATCGCTCCACACGAACTTGGCGTTCTTCTGGGTCAACTAAATCATCGATGCAGCGATCTTGGAGAAATCCTGCACAAATATGCGAAAGTACCCTGCCAATCCTATAAAATTGTGGATCTGAGTAACAGTAGTCGGAGTAGGCCACTCGATCACGACCCTAATCTTCTCGGGGTCAACAGTAACACCGTTAGCTCCGACTATGTTCCCTAAGAATCTGACCTCTAGCAGCCAAAACTCGCACTTGTTGAACTTAGCATAGAGTTGGTGGTCCTTCAGAGTCTGCAATACTACCTGTAGATAAAACAGCACAACTTGGATTATTCTCGAGATATGCAACAGATCAAAACAAAGCAACTAGTGTCATTATAAGGTGTCCAAGATTTGTGTGACACAGGCAGAACAAGGACTGCTGGATTAACCTCGAGATGTGTGCGAACATCAGATTAGAATAGATATAAATATCCATCGATCGAGGGGACATGCAAAACGAAAACAAAATCCAAGTTGGTTGTGAGGTCATGAGGAGAGAAATCGTTGATTAAGGAACACAACTGAGGATTGGAGGCTGAATTTGGGTATTCAAACCACAGGATCTAAGGTAATTTACTCACCAATCTCAAATTTTTATGAAGATTTGATGTGTTTGGGTTTGTTGAGGATCAAACGAAATCGAGAGAATTTATCTCTGTTTTTGGTTGATTTATTGCTATTGAGGGTTAGCTTGATGAATTGCATGAGTTTGAATTGAGTTTGTGGAAAATTGAGGGAATTTGGTGATTTCGAGATTTCAACATGCACACTTTTGATTCTCTATTTTGGGTGGAAATTCGGGTTTAATTAGTGTTTTGGAGAGCAATTTGATGTTATTGAGGTATGTGTGTTGTTGTGGGATGTTTATGATGAGTTTAGGAACCAGAAAAACTAGAAATTTATTTCTGGGAATTCTGGGCAGCGTGCAATTAGCACACTACTGTTCATCACCTAGCGCGCTAATCACGCTGGGGAAAATGATGAACAATGACGAAGATCAATTAGCGCATTAATTGATCTGACTAGCGCACTAATACCCTCCTGAACCTTAAATAAAATATGAAATCGAACCTAACTGATTATAAATCTATTTAATTGACCAATAAACCCCAAAATTAGATCTCAGGAGTCACAGAACGGTAATTGGAGTCGGGGACTAGTCGGGGGTCAGACCGGGGGTATTTTCAGGATTTTTGAGCACGGTTTGAGGTATGTAAAATCCAACTAAACACCATTACTGCACTTATTGTTATTCATTTGAGCTGTAAATTATTGATAATTTATGAGTCCATTCTTACTAGGATGGTTGAATTTTCCCGTCTATGTATCTAAGGGTTGTGTGGTCGCTTGTTAGGTGTGTGGCCTAGGACACAGTCATGGGGTCGATGGCATAGGCTACAACTGGCTTCTGGTCCTAAGTACACACCTTAGTTAGCTGGTGCACACCCATTTGTATATCTGTGTGTTATTATTCATGCGATGAGCTTTGAGCAATTGTCTACATCTTTCCTTCTTTCCGCATGTTTATTCAACACTAATTATTGGCTGTCATTTACATTTTTTAATTATGATGCACGGTGGTTTTCCTTGGGATTTTACTTACTGGGCTTGTCATCTACCTCTTGTGATGGCTTGAGCGTAGACCCGGTGTATCAGTAGGGGCAAGAAGATCACGAGTGACACATCTTTACCTGTCTACTGTCGAGGACCTATTGGTATGTGTAATAGTATCAAATTGTTTTACTTATTATTATTGGGGAGTTGTGATTATATCATCTTCAGTACTAGTATATAAACATTCACTAATGGCAGTTTGTCGCCTATATACTGAGTACTTCCCGGTTTTCCACTATAGGTTGAATAAATTAACTTTATATAATGCTCTTTTAATAAAACTAAGACTTCCGCTGTAAATTATAAATTACTAAATTAAATGGCACAAAACTTAAGAGTGACAGGTAAAATGGATAGACGAGTGACGTGGCAGAGGTTTCAGGTGTAGAGAAGGGGAAGTAGCTAGCCACGGGGTAGCCTCAGGATTTGGGGCCGTCACATGGATCGACCGCAGCCTGCACATGTTCTCTTTAGTCTTTGGTGGTGCTTTGTGCCATGCTCGGGGGTCGTGTGCACTCTCTTTGGATGTGGCCCACCTGACTACACTTGAAAAAAGTGCGGGTATCCTGAGTGCTCGTTATCTGGCCCTAGGTCTGAGTTTGCCCTCGACTCTGCATAGCCTGAGTCTGACCTAACCGTTGTCCCTACTTCTGTCTACCATTTCTGCTTGTAGACTGCCCCTGTGCCTGTTGCACTGACCTGGTAAGTTGTGGAGGATGACTTGCAAATGTAGGTACTGACGGGATCGTCTGTGCCGGTCTGGCAGTCTGTGGTGCAACTGACCCTACACCATAGGCTTTGCAATCTCGATAATTCCACCTGTTCTTCTTCCTTTTCTTGTCTTAATGATGATGATGCTGTTCCTCTGATAGGGTATCTGGTTTAGCCACCTAAGCTACCAGCGAATGAGTGAGTAAGTAGCTCTCCCTCGCTAGGTTGCGCTCATAAGTAATCTGTAAGGTCTCCTGTTGTGTAGTGACCACTGAACCTCCCATCGAAGGTAACAGCCCCTCAATGAAGTAGTAAGCCCGATCAATCTCTGAGTTTGCTGATCCTCTAGCGTAGGGTAACAATGAGATGAATCTGCCTATGTACTCCATCACTGTCTCATCAAAACTCTGTCTTAACGAGGTAAACTCATTCCTCATCACCCTTAGAACAGTCAGCAGAAAGTACTTCTGGTTAAATTGGGTCTTGAAGTGAATTCAGTCTCTCAGAATGCCTCTGGAAGTGATAATAGTTGGCCACCAGTCGTCTGCCTTCCCCTGTAGCATGGATGAAGAGATCATCACTCGCATGTGGTCCTCCATGGCAATAATAGTGTAAATCTTCTCATGATTCTTCAAGAATAGCTCAGTTACTGCTACGACAGTACCGCCAAAGAACTTAACGGGGTCGTGCCTCTTGAACTCTCTCCGCTACTTCGCCTTAGCAGTGGCTTTTAGACTCTTCTTTGGAGTCATGGTCGAAGTAATCTCTATAGTCGTCGCTGGCATAGTCGGTGCCTCCTCAACATTGACCGAAGGTACTGCCACCTTCATCTATGCAATCTGGACTGCCCTCGCATGAGGAATCGATGTGATCGGGATTGGAGCTGTGGAAGCTATAGCAACTAGAGTCTTTGCCCCCCTGAGTAGTCGTAGTGGGCGACAATGGTGTAGTCGGGGTTGATGGTGTCGTCAGCGATTGCATTAAGTCTTCGAATCGCCGTGTCCAAGCGCGAACTCCTCTGAAGTACTAAACTAAGAATCAACCGTCCTATTATCTTCAATCGAACCTACCTGATCCGCCATCGCTGTCTGAAACATGAGAGCCAATGTATTGAATTAGTTATAGCTACCACATACCATATAGTACACACAACAAGCATAACATGTACAAAATCAACCCGACTCATGCATGGTAATCTAAATATCAGGGGGTAATTGAAAGACAGGAATTTGAATAGATAAAAGAATATGATAAACAGACTGAAAAGATAACAATGAAACATGCGTGTTCTACGAGTTAAGAGAGGCCATAAGTGGTCTAAAACTCACAACAAATCCATAACAGCGATGTCGCAACATCGATAACCACAACAATATCCACAACAATCTAATACTTGGCATCACACAGCCAATAAGAGTGGTCACACACTTCTATAGAAGTGCCCGCGCTTTATCCCAACTAGTGCAGGTCGCAAGTACCTTCGAGACACACACTTATGCCAAGAACACACATACAAGAAATATAGAATGGAATGCCAAAAAATAGGTTATAACAAACATAACAGAACGAAAATGTGACGGCCTCAAATTCCAAATGCATTTGGGTATGCCACAGTTGGTATCAGAGCTCAATGTTTTTCATAAAACATAAGCCATTTAAACCAACAAAAATTAGGAACGGTTGAACTTATAGTGGAAACCTTATTATCCTGTTTAGGACTTAGCTGGGGGAGTAAGGGATTAGTCGGGTGTTTTTTGTACATGTTATGTTTGTTTTGAGTAATATATGGTATGCGGTAGCTACCCACTGATATAAGAAGTTCGTTTTCTTATTCATACGATGATGGCAAATCAGGCAGGTCTGAGTGACGACAACGGGACAACTGATTCTCAGTTTATTACTTCTGAATAGTTTCATGCTTGGACCCAGAGATTTGAGGACTTAGTGCGGTCTTTGATGACACCCACACCAGCTACCACTATGCCATCGACCCTGACTACACCCATATCGCCTACCATTGCTCAGGGAGCAAAGACTCCGATTGCTACAACATCTACTACTCCGACTCCATTAGCGGCGATACCTAAGACAACTGTTATTGTTTCGCCAGTTGCGCAGATTGAGGCTAAAACACCTCCAAGACAGACTGAGATTATACCAGTTGAGACTACTGCTATTGTACCTACTACTGAGACTACGCCAGAGAAGAGCCATGGGGCTACTACTGAGGTGAAGCAGTGGCGTAAGTTCAAAAGGCACGAGCCAGCTATGTTCCACGGAGGTACCGATGTAGCTGTGACAAAGGCTTTTCTGAAGAGCCATAAGAAGATACACCGCATTATTGCTATAGAGGAGCACATGACAGCTACGATATCATCCTCGATGTTACGAGGAGAGGTAGATGATTGGTGGATGATGATCATCACGACCTGAGGCATACCCAGAGACTGGATCGAGTTCAAGACCCAATTCAAATTAGAAGTACTTCCCACCGACCGTTCTTCGGGTAAAAAAGAACGAGTTCATGGCACAGCGGTAGAGTGCAAAGGAGTCAGTGATGGAGTATATAGGCAGATTTATTTCCCTGTTGCCGGGATTACTATTTCATCGCCACAATTGGAGGTTCAGTGGTCACGGCACGGCCGGGGACCTTACTGATAGCTCAGGAGTGCAGTTTAGCAAGGGAGAGTTATTAACTCACTCATCCTAAGGAGGCTGGACTAGCCAGATCAGAGTTTCGATCAGAGGGCCAACGTCAGGACAAGAGACGAAGGAAGAACAAGTTCTATCAGCGAGACTCTAGAGCACCAAGCGTTGGATCTGTTGTGCAGCAGACCAGTATAGACGGTTCCACCAGTGCTTACCTTTGTGAGTCATCCTCCCCAACCTACTAAACCAATGCATCACACATAGGGGTAGTCTACTGGTAGAGGTGGTAGACAGTGGCAGGGATAGAAACCAGGACAGAGTTAAAGTACATAGAGTCAAATACAGGATACCCGTACCTGCTACCGACACAGACAGGTTGGCCATGTTTAGGCTAAGTGCACTCAGCCAGAGCGAGTACAGCCACAGCACCAGTGGGATCGCGTACAGGTTGCTGTTGAGCCAGATCATGGGGCATCCTAAAACCTTGTCGATGGTATGGTTTCTATTTGCGGTACTTTCACTCATACTATGTTCGATTCAGGATCTACTATTTCATTTATTATTGGTCGTATGGTAGGCGAATTAGGCTTAAAACCAGTTAGACTTAGCCGACTTCTCATCCTTAACATTGTTGTTGGGGATAAGATATACTCGAATTTTTTGTCTTGATATTCCAATAGAGATAGGGGCTATAAGTTTGCTAGTCGACAAGAGAGTACTTGACTTCTTGGGGTTCGATGCCTTGCTTGGCATGGATGGACTAGGAGCATTCCATGCTCGGATCGATTGTTATGAGAAGGTAATCGAGATTCTACGGCCAAACGGACAGAGGATTGGTGTTCAGGGTAGAGCAGGATTTTTGCCTATCACTAGAGGCAGAGAGGCTACGCGAGATGAACTTAAGACATTCGCGACCATCAAGAGCATTGAGGCGAGACAGGAGATTGGTATTGCCGAGGTACCAGTTATGTGTGACTTCATAAACGTGTTCTCGAAGGATTTGCCAGGATTACCATTGCCGAGGGAGATCGATTTCATTGTTGACTTAGTCCCGGGGAATAAGCCGATCTCGATACCACCATACCGAATGGCACCTCGAGAACCGGAGGAGCTGAGGAGCCAGCTAGATAAACTGTTAGAGTTGGGCTTCATCAGTCCAAGTATGTTGTCATGGGGAGCGATAGTGCTGTTTGTGAAGAAGAAGGACGGTAGTTTGAGACTGTGCATAGTTGAACCGGTCACAGTGAAGAACAAGTACCCATTGTCGTGCATTGCTGATCTATTTGATCAGTTGACCGGAGCGCAGTGGTACTCGAAGATAGATCTGAGTTCAGGCTATCACCAACTCAGGATAAGTGTTGAGGACGGAGAAGACAACATTCAGCGAGATACGACCATTTCCAGTTTATAGTCATGTCGTTCGGCTTGACTAATGCACCGACGATGTTCATGGATTTGATGCACCGAGTGATGAGGGACTATTTGGACAGATTCGTGATTATACACATCGATGATATCCTCATCTAATCTAGGACTCGTGAGGAGCACAAGGGACATCGACGAGCAATATTGCAGACTCTAAGGGACCACCGACTCTTTCCTAAGTTCAGCAAGAGTGAGTTTTAGTTGTAAGAGGTCAGATTCTTAGGGCATGTGGTTGAAGTTACTGGTGTAGCTGTTGATCCAGATAATATTAGGGTCGTGATTGATTGGCCTACTCTTACTATAATGACTCAGATCTGCAGTTTTCTGGGATTAGCGGGGTACTACTGCAGATTCTTGCAGGACTTCTCCAAGATCGTTGCACCCATGATGAAATTGACCTAAAAGAACGCGAAGGTCATGTGGAGTGATGATTGCGAGCTGGAATTTACCACACTAAAGGAAAGACTGACTACCACACCAGTTATAGTATTGCTTGAGACAGGGAAGGACTTGGTATTGTACACTAATGCTTCGAAAGTTGGTTTGGGTTGTATACTAATGCAGGAGGGCCGTGTGATAGCGTATGCATCTAGGCAGTTGAAGGTTCACGAGAAGAACTATCCGACCCATGACCTGGAGCTAGTAGCAATTGTACTTGCACTGAAGATCTGGAGGCATCATTTATAGGGTGTCCATTTCGAACTGTACACTGATCACAAGATCTTGAAGTACCTGTTCACTCAGAGATAGTTGAATCTGAGACAGAGGCATTGGCTTGAGTTCCTGAAGGACGACGACTTTTCGCTTGAGTATCATTCGGGGAAAGCCAACGTAGTTGCTGATACTTTGAGCCATAAAGCATATGATTCTGGGGTAGTTGTATGTCAGATGATCCATGAGCATGGTCTACTTGAGGTAGCCGAGTTGATGTGTTCTGCGAAGGTGCCGAAGACTACCAGGATATAGATTTGTAGTCAGATGAGGTTGTAGAGCATCTCACTTAACATTATGCGTGAGGGACAGTAGGGTGATGCGTCATACCAGCGGTATAGTGAAATGGCAAAAAATTCAGATTATCCAGACAGGAGTCAGTAGACAGACTCTTGCTTGAGATATTGTGGGCGGCTGTGGATTCCATTAGTGGCTGATGTACATATCGAGATATTTTATGTGTTGTGCATCTGGGTTGAACCAAGATGTACATTGATATGCGACGTCTTTTCTGGCCAGGGATGAAATTCGATGTGTTAGAATTTATTAGAGCTTATGAAATATGCCAGCACGTGAAGGATGAGCATCGACTGTAACAACCACAAGTTTTTAACTGACATACGTTACACTTGTCAGGATTTAGACCCAACTACGTGAATACTAGACAATATTTTGAACTTCGGGAGTCGACACTGAAGTAATATTATGATTCTTTGATTGTGTGTATTAGTATTTTAGTATTTTATGGGTCTCGAGTAGTTCGGGCGATGTTTAGTTGAGTGAGGTTTCGCCTAGTTAAACGGAGGATAAAAACTAATAAAGAATACAAATAAAAGAATTTTTTAATAATTTAATTAATTAGTTAATAGGATGTGGCGAGAAAATGGGCGCGACGAACCAATTTATGAAAAAATAATGACCGAGGAAACGCAAGATCAATGTGGGAGTTGGATAGCTTTGCAACATACGGACTATGGGATATAAATTGTTAAAATGACAGCTTAATGAGGAGAGCCACGAGATTGACATTGAGATTTGTATGTATGTTGAGATGTGATAAAGGGGTAAAAGACCCATACGGGCAACTGTTTTGAAGTGTGTCATAATGAAGTTGAAGGGCAAAACGGTCATTTGACCAAATAAAATGCATATAAAAGAAATGAAACCCTTGTTTCACTATTCATCTTCTCCTTTAACACACACTGCCGCCACCCCTCCTGCTCACCCCACTCTGCCTCACCGGAGTCGTCACGCTGGAGGTCCATAATCTCTCTCTCTCTCTCTCTCTCTCTCTCTCTCTCTCTCTCTCTCTCTCTCTCTCTCTCTCTCTCTCTCTCTCTTCTCTCGTTCTCGAGCACGTTCTGGGCAGTCATACATTTAGGCACTATCGCCACCACTGTGCATCCCTGGCCGACTGACCGACGTCAGAAATGACCCTACAGCCTCACGGAAACTCGAGGGATCTCCAAATATGGGATGATGTGAGTCGTAGTGGTGGTGTTGGCCATCCTTGGCTGCTATGCATCTCGGACTGTAAGTGCCCATCCCCCCTCTCGTCACGTCCGGTCGGTGGCGTGGGTGGTGCCGTGACCAGGGGTCCAGTCTGGGATGACTCGACGGTACCTCACTGGAGTTCCATCGATCCCAGAGCACCCTCCACACCAATGTATGTGTATAAATAACTATGTATGACATTATACACTGTTTTGGATGATGTTCTCAAAATTGTTAGAGTGACTCTTGGCGGCGTCACTGCCCGCGACCGCCATTACTTGGGGGACTGCCAAGGGATCATCACGATCATGTTGGTGTCGCCCTAAAGTTGAAACCAGTAGCCTTGTAAGTGGTGTTCACTGTTTCATGTGTATGTTGAGTTGTTTCACTATTTTGCATTTTGGGCGGGGAACCACCACAACTAGTGGCGCCACCGCTGAACCACCGTGACCAAGGGTCGATGGGAACCACGCGACATACATGATGGTGTCCCATAACCCTAGAGTGGTCCGTAATCAGTGAAGGTATGGAAAAGTCGATCAAATCCCTTTTTATTCTAGTTATCATTTTATGTGATTATATGTCAAAGTATAATGCAATTTACAGTGAGTAAATGAGCAAGCTGAGGAGTTCTCGGCAACCCAATGCCGCAGTAACCCCTCCCCAACGTTGAATAGCAGCCACATGGTACAACAATAGTCCGTATTCTTCATTTGAGTTTGGAGTTGATTATGTTCGAGGATACGTATGTTGGGTTCTTTCAATAAGGAACTCACGACATGAATACATGATTAAGTGATTAGAGTTCATGCATACGTGAGAACATTCATGTGTCGAGTACGATATGGGTTTTGGGTAAGTGTGTGTGTTATTGGTTGGGGTTTCAGAATGAGTATGGTTATGGTTATTGTTATGGTTATGGTTATGGTTATAGTTATGGTTATGGTTTAGTGTATAGGTTATGTTTATATGTGGACGAATGGTCATGACGTCGTGATCATGTCGTCGGCTCTTGATGCTATGACATGATTCACATACGACTGAGCCGAGCCTAAAACTTCAAATTAGGCTTATATAAGTGTAGTTATAACACCCAAGAGAGTCATTGTGCTTCGTTGTGTTTTTGGTTTGGTTTACCGATTAAATTATTGAGTTGTTCAAGTTATTAAAATGATGGGAAAACACTAGTTAATGACTTGACCCATTAATTAGAGTTCCCGAACTTGTCAGGTACCAGGAAACTCGAGAATACGCGTTAGGATTCAAGAGAGTGGGCATTCGCGGGTTGCGTTGTCAGGTAAGTACACTTTCCTTAAAAGCTTGTGCATGATTTGTAAGCCAGTAAGAAAATGTCGTGTGATTTATTATCATTTATTCAGATTTGGTATGCTCTATTATTGGTATTCCATTCCATTCCTTGTTGTGTGTTTCTCGACGTAAGTGTTTCGTCTCAAAAGTACTAGGACCTACACTAAAGGGATAAAACGTGGGCACTCATGTACAGGAGTGTGTAACCACCCTCAGTGACCATGTGACACCGAGTACTAGGTGGGTGGGCTTGTGTCCCTGCCATTATAGATGTGCCTTCGCTTGTGTCGATGCCCGGGGAGACCTCGCAAGGTCTTCGCTGTTATGCTATGATTTAGACCACTTATGGGCCTCTTTTGATTCCTTGGAACACACTTAACTTTCGATTGATATCTATTAGTCTATTTATCATGCATCTTGTTTATTTAAATTCCTGTATTTCTATTACCGCATGATATTTAGACTACTTTACTTGTTATATCATAAATTACTATTATCTTCTTCTGGAATTACTTTCGATTTCTTCAGTTGCTCACCGTCTAGTTTGTGATGGTGGGTGCAGATAGAGCAGAGTGCAGTAGAGGCAAGGAGCCCTGCTTAGGCAACTTTTTGTGAGGATTAGCGGCTGGACTTGGAAACTATTTAATAAGTTTTATGTTTTGCTTATTTGTATATCGTTTCATACTTATGTTTTTGGGGTTATTGAACTTGGCATTTTTGGTGAGACTAGTATCATGTATATATATGCTTATCGAATTGTACATGAATACTCGGGGTTTTCCATGTTTATAGAATTCCTATATTTCCCTTGATTGAGTTATTTCCCCTTATGTTTAGTTTATTTACTGTCCACTACGTAAAATTTGTAATAACTCATTCATAAATTGTATAATTGAATGATTGGAGGCTGACTAGGCTCGTCTGGTTATCGAGTGATGACTCGGGGCCTGCACGGGTCTAGGTCGGGCGTACCCAATTGCACAGAGAAATTGGGTCGTCACAGTTGGTATCAGAGTATACCAGGTTTAAATTCATAAAACACAAGTCATTTAAACCAAAGGAAGTTAGGAACGGTTAAACCTAGAAGTGGAAACCCTATGATCCTATAGAAAACTTAACTGGGAGAGTAATGGGTTAAGTTGGATAATTTTTATACTTATTATGATTGTTATGTGTATTACTACGGTAGATGCTAGCTATAGACTGATCCGAGAAGTTCATTCTCTTGACTCAGACGACGATGGCGGATCAGACCGATCCAGGCGATGATAGCGGCACATCCGGCACATGATATGCTAGCGCAGACGACATGCATGCCTTGACTCAGAGAGTTGCAATGTAGGACCAGCAGTTACAGGAGATGTTACGACTGTTGAGGACATTTGTACCAGCTACCACTACACCATCGACTCCGACTACACCATTACCACCTACTATTACTCGGGGAGCAGAGACTTCGATTGTTGTGACATCTATGCCTCTGATTCTGTTAACGGAGATTCCCAAGAGAGCGGTTGCAGTGATAGGTACGTAGACCGAGGCAGAGACACCTTCGTTACAGACTGAAATAGTACGAGTGGCGGAGACACCGACTACGCCAGTAGTTACCATAGAGACTACTCCGCCACTACTCCTCCGAGAGAAGAGTCCCAGAGCCACTGTTGAGGCGATGCAGTGGAGAGAGTTCAAGAGGCACAACCCAGTCAAGTTCTTTGGTGGCACAGATATAGCCGCGGCAGAGTTATTCCTGAAGAATCATGAGAAGATTCATACCATCGTCGCGACTGAGGACTACATGAGGGCGACGATTTCTTCATCTATGCTACAGGGGGAGGTAGATGATTGGTGGATGACTATCGTTACTACCCGAGGCATTCCGAGAGATTGGATCGACTTCAAGACTCAATTTAACCAGAAGTACTTCCCGTCGACTGTTTTTCGGGCGAAGAGGAACAAGTTCATAACACTGAGGCAAAGCATCGATGAGTCAGTGATGGACTATATGGGCAGATTTATTTCACTGCTACCTTATACTGGAGGATCCGCAAATACTGAGGCTGATCGAGTCTACTACTTTACGGAGGGTCTACTACCCGTAGTCGGAGGATTCATTGTTATGACTGACCCGGAGAGCTTGTAGAGAGCATACGAGCGTAGTTTGGCGAGGGAGAGTTACTTGCTCACGCATCCGGAGGAGGTTAGGGCGAACAGAGCAGAGACCCGATCAGATAGTCACTATCAGTAGGACAGGAAGAGAAAGAGGAGTAGATGGGTTACTTGTGAGCACCGGACGCATAGTGTAGGATCTGTTGCACAATAGACCATACGTCTGGTATAGGCCGTTCCACTCGTGCCGAGTTTTGCTAGTCACCCATCACAGTCTAGCCGATAGGACCAGCAGTCTTAGAGGAAAACTACTGAGAGCAGGGATAATGATCGAGGTGACAGGCAGAGGAAGATGCAGACTCATGGTTCTACACAGGGACGAGGCCAGAGTCAGACTCAGAGATCGCAAGATACCCATACGTGTTACAAGTGCGGACAGGTCGGCCACATTCAAAGGGAGTGCCCTCAGCCAGCGAGAGCACCGCCATAGCACCACCAACACCAGAGGGAGCATGTTCAGGCTACTGTTGAGCCAGACCAGGGGCCATTACGACACAGTGTTGAGGGTATGACTTTCATTTGCGGTACTTGCATGCATATCATGTTCGATTCAAGTTATGTCGATTCCTTGATTGTTGTGCGCTTGGTAGACATGTTAGGGTTGAAAACCAGTTAGACGTAGCAGACCTCAATCCTAGTCATGATTTCTAGGATGCCATATACCTGAATGTGCATAGTCTTTACATTTTGGTAGAGTTAGGGAGCTACGAGTCGCCAGTAGACATGCGAGTACGGGAGTCGTTAGAGTTCGAGGCCTTGGTTGGTGCGAACTATTGATGAGCATTACATGCTTGGACCGATTGATACGAGAAGACAAATTGGAGACCTTCGTGAGTTTCATACGTGCTGGAGCGAGATAAAGGCGTTGGCTTGAGTTCTTGAAGGACTACGACTTCTTGTTTGAGCACCATCCCGGGAAAACCAACGTTGTTGCTGATGCATTGCACCGCCAAGGATTTGATGCTGAGGTAGTCGTGTGTTAGAGGACCTACTAGCGTGGTTTACTTGAGGCAGCCGAGCTGATGAGTTCAGCGGACGTGCCAACGATACCAAGACACAGTTACGTGGTCAGATGATGTTGCAGACCATCTCATTTGGCATTATGTGCAAGGGACAGCAAGACGATGCGTTATACCAGTGGTGCAGTGAGATGGTGGATAGTTTAGATTGCCCAGATTAGAGTCAGTCGATAGACTCATGCTAAAGGTATCGTGGGCGACCAGGAATTCCATTGGTGGCAGATGCGCGTGACGAGGTACTTCAGGAGATTCACAGTTCCCGTTTTGTTGAATATTCAGGTCGACCTAAAATGTGCACCAACATGCGGCATCTCTTTTGGTGGCCAGGGATGATTTTTAAGGTGTCAGAGTTGTTCGAGCATGTGACATGCCAGTGCGTAGAAGCTAGGCATCGACGACCTGGAGAACTACAGTAGCCCCTACCCATTTCTTGATGGAATTGGGAACATATTGATATGGATTTCATTAGTGGTTGCCCCGATCTCCTCATGGTCACGATTGCATCTGGGTAATAGTGGATAGATTTGCTCGAGACTTAAGAGTGCCCAGGAGTGGCAAAAGAAATACTTGACGAGTATCATAATGAGCTTCAGTATGATTCGGGGAGATTATGGATACTTGAAGGTCTTTCCACTAAAGGGTCACGAATGGGTCGGAGTCAAGGAATGACTCAATCTGAGTTTTATCGGTCTCTTTAGGAGTTGCGAAGAGGAACGGCAAAGTCGTTAGTTTAGTTTACTTATTAGGTAAATTTCAGGGACGAAATTCTAATAAGTGGGGGAGACTGTAAAAATCCCAAATTTTTAGCTGACTTGCGTTACACTGGTCAGGATTGTGACCCGGCTACGTGAATACTGGACAATATTTCAAACTTCTGAAGTCGACACCAAAGTAATATTATGATTCTTTGATTGTGTGTATTAGTATTTCAGTATTTTATGGATCTCGAGCCGTTCGGGCGATGTTTAGTTAAGTGAGGTTTCGCCTAGTTAAACAGAGGATAAAAACTAATAAAGAATACAAATAAAAGAATTTTCCAATAATTTAATTAATTAGTTAATAGGATGTGGCGAAAAAATGGGCGCGACGAACCAATTTACGAAGAAATACTGACCGAGGAAATGCAAGATCAATGTGGGAGTTGGATAGCTTTGCAACATACGGACTATGGGATATAAATTGTTAAAGTGACAACTTAATGAGGAGAGCCACGAGATTGGCATCGAGATTTGTATGTATGTTGAGATGTGATAAAGGGGTAAAAGACCCATAAGGGCAACTGTTTTGAAGTGTGTCAGAAGGAAGTTGAAGGGCAAAAAGGTCATTTGACCAAATAAAATGCATATAAAAGAAATGAAACCCTTATTTCACTATTCATCTTCTCCATTAACACACACTGCCGCCACCCCTCCTACTCACCCCACTCGGCCCGACCGAAATCGTCATGTCGGAGGTCCGTGATCTCTCTCTCTCTTTCTCTCTCTCTCTCTCTCTCTCTCTCTCTCTCTCTCTCTCTCCTCTCGTTCTCGAGCACGTTCACGGCATTCATGCATTTGGGCACTGGCACTGTCGCCACCACTGTGCATCCCTGGCCGACTGGCCGATGTTGAAGACGACCCTATAGCCTCATCGAAAGCTCAAGGGATCTCCAAATGTGGGATGATGTGAGTCGTGGTGGTGGTGCTGGCCATCCTTGGCTGCTGTGCATCTTGAACTGTAAGTGTCCTTCCCCCCTTCTCGTCACGTCTGGTCAATGGCGTAGGTGGTGCCGTGACCAGGGGTCCAGTCAGGGATGACTCGACGGTACCTCACCGGAGTTCCATCGATCCCAGAGCACCCCCCACCCCAATGTATGTGTAAAAATAACTATGTATGACATTATACCCTGTTTTGGATGATGTTTTCGAAATTGTTAGAGTGACTGTCTTGGCGACGCCACTGCCGGCGACCGCTGTGGCCTGGGGACTGCCGGGGGGTCGTCACGATCATGTTGGCGTCGCCCTAAAATCGAAATCAGTAGCCTTGTTAGTGGTGTTCACTGTTTCATGTGAATGTTGAGTTGTTTCACTATTTTGCATTTTGGGTGGGGGAACTACCACAACTGGTGGCACCGCCAATGGACTACCGTAACCAAGGGTCGACGGGGACCACGCGACATACATGATGGTATCCCATAACCCTAGAGTGGTCCGTAATCAGTGAAGTTAGGGAAGAGTCGATCAAACCCCTTTTTATTCTAGTTATCATTTCATGTGATTATATGTCAAAGTATAATGCTATTTACAGTGAGTAAACGAGCAGGCGAAGGAGTTCCCGGCAACCCAATGCCGCGGTAACCCCTCCCCAACGTTGAATAGCGGCCACATGGTACAACAATAGTCCGTATTCTTTATTTGTGTTTGGTGTTGATTTTGTTCGAGGATACGTATGTTAGGTTCTTTCAATAAGAAACTCACGACATGAATACATGATTAAGTGATTAGAGTTCATGCATACGTGAGAACATTCATGTGTCGAGTATGATATGGGTTTTGGGTATGTGTGTATGTTATTGGTTGGGGTTTTAGAATGAGTATGGTTATGGTTATGGTTTAGTGTATAGGTTGTGTTTATATGTGGACGAATGGTCATGACGTCGTGATCACGCCGCCGGCTCTCGAAGCTATGACGTGATTCACATACGACTGAGCCGAGCCTAAGACTTCTAATTAGGCTTACATAAGTGTGGTTATAACACCCAAAAGAGTCATTGTGTTTTATTTTGTTTTTGGTTTGATTTACCGATTAAATTATCGAGTTGTTCAAGTCATTAAAACGTTGGGAAAACACTAGGGTATCAACCTAGGGTTAGTTAATGACTTGACCCATTAATTAGAGTTTCTGAACTTGTCAGGTAGCAGGAAACTCGGGAATACGCGTTAGGATTCACGAGAGTGGTTATTCGCGGGTTGCGTTATCAGGTAAGTACACTTGCCTTAAAAGCTTGTGTATGATTTGTAAGCCAGTAAGAAAATGTCATGTGATTCATTATCATTTATTTAGATTTGCTATGCTCTATTATTGGTATTCCATTCCATTCCATGTTGTGTGTTTCCCGGCATAAGTGTTTTGTCTCAAAAGTACTAGGACATGCACTAGAGGGATAAAATGTGGGCACTTGTGTACAGGAGTGTGTGACCACCCTTAGTGACCATGTGACATCGAGTACTAGGTGGGTGGGCTTGTGTCCCTCCCATCATAGCTGTGCCATCGCTTGTGTCGATGCCTGGGAAGACCTCGCGAGGTCTTTGCCATTATGGTATGATTTAGACCACTTGTGGGCCTCTTTTAATTCCTTAAAACACACTCGACTTTCGATTGATATCTATTAGTCTGTTTATCATGCATCTTGTTTATTTAAATTCCTGTCTTTCTATTACCGCATGATATTTAGACTACTTTGCTTGTTATATCATGAATTACTGTTATCTTCTTCTGACATTACATTTGATTTCTTCAGTTGCTCACCGTCTAGTTTGTGACGATGGGTGGAGATAGAGCAGAGTTCAGTAGAGGCAAGGAGCCCTGCTTAGGCGACTTTTTGTGAGGATTAGCGATTGGACTTGGAGACTATTTAGTAGTTTTTATGTTTTGTTTATTTCTATATCATTTCATACTTATGTTTTTGGGATTATTGAACTTGGCATTTTTTGTGAGACTGGTATCATGTATTGTAACGGCCCCTATTTTCGTCTAGGGCACCGCCCAGCCTAATCCCATAATTAAGCCCAAATTCCAACACGTAAGACCTAATTATGTATTAGTCAGCCTGTACTACCTATTTTTCTCTATATTTAACAATTAAGTTATTTAGCGGAAGTCTTTACAAATTAAATGCGGAATTCTTAAATATTTTTGTGGAAGTAAATCTTATAATTATAAGTGTGGAAACCAGGAAATAACAATCACCATATATATATATATATATATATATATATGTATATAACGGCGAACATATATATAACAAAGTGAAAGCCAAAAGTCAAGTGACTAACTCTCGTCCCAACAAAACAACCCAATCAAAAGACGTATATAAAACATAATACAAAAAATATATAACCTACATGTACAGCAGCTACGCGCTACGAGCATAGAGGTAGTCGCCGATCTTTTCCTTGCCCGGTCTAGTGCTGTTTGACGAACCTACACCCACCGTCACAAACTAGACGGTGAGTATAGTGATATTTAAGTGATAACCAGGGAAATCTATACTTCATTTCTAATTTAAAGACAGATATTTAAATGCATAATAAAGCAGAAAAAGGTGCTGAGAAAGTAATGCATATAAATATCACAGTTAACCAAATTAGATAGACTGACACAGGCTAAGTCGAGATGATCTACGTCCGGTCGGCGGTGAGAAATATCAACCAGCCTTTGTCCACTATCGTATGGAGATACTCTCAACATACTTTGTAAATTTTTGAATATATATATAGAACTTGCCAACAACCCCGTAGTTCAAGCTACGTGATGCCACCCAAGTATTAGTGGTGAGTGTCGGAAACCCCGAGGTCTAGTTACCTCGTGAATCCACCCATCTCTCATGCAATGGACACTAGATAATCTCCAACTTTTGTTTCAAGGATTTCATTTCTAAGATTCTACGACATCAACAATAAGTTAGGCTACAAAGCCTCAAAGGAAATGGAATACAAATCAATTACCACAGTAACCCTAATGCATGCATTTCTAACATCAATTATAACATTATTCATAATCAAATATGGCACATTAGGAAAGGAGTCAATGAAATCATCACAAGGCATCATGCTATTTCAACATTCAACTTGAATAGAGCAAGGAAAGCATGATGGTAGATTACTAATAACAAGTCATCAAATTGATTGAAAGAGAATTTAGTATGAATAAAATAAAGTAGGGAGTTCCCACAGTTTCACTTACAAGTCACAGGATAGTTATAGCTATCCGGCCTCACGACACTCCGACTAGCGCTCTCTCTCTCTCCCGGACTCTCTCTCTCCGTCGGACTTTCTTCCTCTCTCTCCCTTTCTCTCTTCTTCCTCTTGTTTTTTTTTTTTGTGGATCATGTGTGTGTGGCGGTGGTGGTTGTAGGCATTTTGGAGGGGTCAAATGACCACTTTACCCCTCCAACCTTATCTTTTTTCTATATAAGCCAAAACCCCTTTTTGTCATTTCACAATTCTTTTCTGATTTTTCTGATTTTTTTAATGTATATATATTTATATTATATAAATATATAATATAAATATATATATATATATATATTTCCAATTCAATTTAATAAATTTATAACCATAGGCTATGATTTAATGTGTATTAATTTAATACATCGTATTTTACTAAATTTAGACTTACCGCAAGTCTCGCTATTCGGTACCCCAGCTTGCACACAACTCGAGGCGTGTCCCTGACCACGTCTCGGCGTCGATAGCTGCAAATACTGACTTAATCAGCCTACACACATACAAAACACTAGGAATACATCAATACAAATATAAAATTTACCTCGGCCACATGCCTTAATCTGTATGCGCATCTCATGCGGGCCCCACGTCACGAATTGGCGATCCTGATTAAGCAGTTAATCAAGATTAGCAAAATTGGGTCGTGACAAATATTCCCAACAAAATGGAAATTTCGTCCTCGAAATTAATTCAGGTTAGGGTATACCTGACTCAAAAAGGTACGGAAAACGGTCTCGCATATAATCCTCCCGTTCCCAAGTGAGTTCTGACTCGTTGTGGAACTGCCACTTGATTAGTACCTTCGGGATAGACTTGTTCCTTAACTGTTGTACCTTTCGGTCTAGGATTTGGATAGGTTGCTCCTCATATGAGCAATCCTCGCTCAGGTCGATCTGACTCAAGTCAACTGTTGGTCGTGCGCCGGCCTTCGACTCAGCCAGTCGAAGCATCGATATATGAAAGACCGGATGAACACCTGACATCTGCGGAGGAAGCTCTAACTCGTACGCAACCTTTCCAACCCGTTTCCTAACTCTGAATGGCCCGATGAAAAGCGGTGCAAGCTTACCTTTTACACCAAATCTCTGCAGACCTCTCCGAGGAGAAACCTTAAGGTAGACATAGGCTCCCTCAGGATAAGTGAGATCACTGTGATACTTGTCTGCATACTTCTTCTGTCTTTCTTGGGCTCCCTTAAGCTTCAGTTGGATCTGTCGTACCTTCTCTGTATGATCAACAATAATCTCAGGTCCTACAGATAATCTGTCCTCTAGTTCAGCCCAACACGATGGCGAGCGACAAGGTCTACCATATAAGGCCTCAAATGGCGCCATTTCGATGCTAGCCTAATAACTGTTGTTGTATGCAAACTCACACAACGGTAGGTATTCCGCCCATGATCCGCCAAACTCTAGCACACAAGTTCGTAACATATCCTCTAGGACCTGATTGAGTCTTTCAGTCTGTCCGTCAATCTGAGGGTGAAAGGTCGTGCTGAAATGTAGGCGTGTACCGTACTGCTCCTGCATACTCTGCCACTTCCTGGATGTAAAGTTAGCATCTCTGTCTGATACAATAGTCAATGGTACCCCATGCAGCCTGATGATCTCTTTCTCAAACAACACGCTCAACTGATCAAATGTGTAATGTGATGCCACTGGTAGGAAATGAGCAGACTCAGTTAGTCTGTGGACTATAACCTATATCGAGTCGTGTCGCCTGGCAGTCTTTGGTAAACCTCTAATAAAGTCCATGGCTATGTCTTCCCATTTCCATTTCGGAATGGGAAGTGGTTGTAAGAGTCCCTCGGGCCTACGATGCTCCGCTTTCACTTGCTGGCATATTCCATAATTCCTGATAAACTCTGACACGTCCGCCTTCATCCTAGGCCACCAGAAATGTCTCTTCATATCATGGTACATCTTAGTCCTGCCTGGATGAATGGTAAATCGGGAACGATGTGACTCCTGAAGGATTTCGTCTCTTAACTCTGCCACTTCGGGTATCCACAGTCTGCCCCTAAAACTCAGACATTGATCTGATGTCTCTGCCCAGTCAACACAATCTGAACTCTGCGCTAACTCACTGAATCTCGTATACGACTCGTCGGTCCTTTGACCCTCTGCTACTCTCTGTGTGGACACGGTCTGTACTCTCAATTGTGCGCAAATCTCAACTCTAACATCCGTAGGGATATCTATCTGACTTGATGTCACAGCTACATCGAACATCTCATACTCACGTGTCATATGACAATTGGTCGTCTCCACATCTCCAACCGGTCTCCTACTCGCGCGCGCGCGCAACTACGTTAGCTTTTCCCGGGTGATACTCCGAGAAAAGTCATAGTCCTTTAAAAACTCTAACCATCTCTGCGTTGCCTCATGTTCACTCTTTCTGCGTGAAGAGATATTTCAAACTCTTGTGATCAGTATAGAGTGTGAATCTCTCCCCATACAGATGATGTCTCCAAATCTTCAGAGCAAATACTACTGCTACTAACTCCAAATCATGTGTAGGGTAGTTCTTCTCATGTATCTTCAGCTGTCTCGAAGCATATGCCACAACTCCACTACCCTGCATTAATACACATCCAAGTCCTGTGTATGAAGCATCAGTGTACACTAAGAGTCCCTGACCAGCCTCTGGTAACACCAACACGGGGACGGTAGTCAATAATCTCTTCAGCTGAGCAAATGCGTTCTCACAATCTGCAGTCCAATTAAATATGACGTCTTTCTATGTCAGCCTAGTCATCGGTGAAGCAATTTTGGAAAAATCCTTCACAAATCTTCGATAATAGCCTGCTAACCCTAGAAAACTCCTAATCTCCGTCACGGACTTTGGTGTTGGCCAATCCATGACCGCCTAAATCTTAGCCAGATCTACTGCAATCCCTGCTGCCCCAACCACATGACCTAAGAACTTGACCTCTGCAAGCCAGAACTCACATTTGCTGAACTTGGCGAATAACCTATGTTCCCTCAAAGTCTGCAACGTCTCCTTGAGGTGTTGCTCGTGGTCCTCTCGTGTCCACGAATAAATGAGAATGTCGTCGATGAAGACTATCACGAAGCGGTCAAGATATGGTCTCAAAACTCGATGCATAAGATCCATAAACACAGCAAGGGCATTGGTCAGCCCGAAAGGCGTGACCGTGAACTGGTAATGTCCATATCTGGTGCGGAATGCCGTCTTAGAAACAAAACTGGTGCTCCCCATGGCGACATTGATGGTGTAATGAATCCTTTATTTCCCAAATCATGAAGCTGATCCCTCAACTATTCCAACTCTTTCGGTGCCATGCGATAGGGTGGTATTGAGATTGGTCTGGTGCCTGGCATAAGATCGATGACAAAGTCTATCTCTCGAGGTGGTGGTAGTCCAGGTAAGTCCTCCGGAAAAACATCAGGAAAGTCTTGGACCACTGGTATGTCCTCAAGTCGGGGTCCCTGACTCTCCGTTACGGCATACAAAGCTACTAGAGTCTCCATCTCCTCACTAGACACTAATCGACCTCTCGTGGTGCTAATTTTCGGTGTACTACCTTGATGCACAAATAGTGGACGTCCAGGAATCTCAAATACCACTAACTTACTGTAACAGTCAATGTGTGCGTGGTATGCTGATAACCAGTCCATCCCAAAAAGTGCGTCAAACTCTAATGTCTCGAGGACTCTAAAATCGGCAGGTAACTCAACCCCGCTAATCTCTACTGGGACTCTCTCAACTAGGCTGTTAGGATAAACCTTATCCCCAAATGCGGTACTCAACATCAAATGTACACTAAGCCTCTCACCGAGTTAGTCCTAAGACGTCTATCATGCGACCCGAAATAAAAGATATGGTAGAGCGGAATCAAATAAAACATAAGAGTCTCTACCAATGATAGAAATCGTACCCTCAATTAGACTCGCGTGTGGCGCCGGCGTCTCGGTCGAGCCGGCTCGCGCGACCATATGTACTTGCTCCCGGGCTGTGGTGGATGTATCGCGGCCGGCTCGCGAGCACTCCCGACTACATGTCCTGTCTGCCCACATCTGAAACATGTAACCTGTCTAGGCTGACCGAGCTGTCGCTGATAACTCTGACCCTGAGTCTGTCTCTGTCCCTGACGAGGTCCCTCTCGACCTCTGCCTCTGCCTCGGCCTCTGCCACCTTGCTGCTGATGGTGGCGTGTCTCTGGTGGCGCCGGAAGTGCCAATCTCTCCGGTGCCGGTAGTGCGGGTCTGGACTACGGTGGGGCCAAGATCCGTGTTGTTGAACTCTGCGCGGAGCTAGCATATGATGCCTAGGGCGCAACCGAGTGATGTGAGGTCGTCCCTGATCCCGATGCCCCTCGGTACCACCCCCTAGGTGCCTTACCTCTCTCTCTCTCGGACTCTTTCTCTCTGTCGGACTTTCTTCCTCTCTCTCCCTTTCTCTCTTCTTCCTCTCATTTTTTTTTTGTGGATCATGTGTGTGGCGGTGGTGGTTGTAGGCATTTTGGGGGGTCAAATGACCACTTTACCCCTCCAACCTTATCCTTTTCTATATAAGCCAAAACCCCTTTTTGTCATTTCACAATTCTTTTCTGATTTTTCTGATTTTTTTTAATGTATATATATTTATATTATATATTTATATAATATAAATATATATATTTCCAATTCAATTTAATAAATTTATAACCATAGGCTATGATTTAATGTGTATTAATTTAATACATCGTATTTTACTAAATTTAGACTTACCGCAAGTCTCGCTATTCGGTACCCCGGCTTGCACACAACTCGAGGCGTGTCCCTGACCACGTCTCGGCGTCGATAGCTGCAAATACTGACTTAATCAGCCTACACACATACAAAACACTAGGAATACATCAATACAAATATAAAATTTACCTCGGCCACATGCCTTAGTCTGTGTGCGCATCTCATGCGGGCCCCACGTCACGGATTGGCGATCCTGATTAAGCAGCTAATCAAGATTAGCAAAATTGGGCCGTGACATGTATATATACTTATTGAATTGTACATGAATACTCAGGATTTTCCACGTTTATAGAATTCTTATATTTCCCTTGATTGAGTTATTTCCCCTTATGTTTAGTTTATTTACTTTTCGCTGCGTAAAATTTGCAATAACTCTTTCATAAATTGTATAATTGAATGATTGGAGGCTGACTAGGCTCGTCAGGTTGCCGAGTGATGACTCGGGGCCTGCACGGGTCTAGGTCGGGCGTACCCAATTGCACGAAAAATTGAGGCCGTCACATCGACGACCTAGAAGATTGTTGCAACCCCTACCCATTCCTTGGTGGAAGTAGGAACACATTACTATAGACTTTGTTAGTGGCTTGCCCCGATCTCCTCGTGGACACGATAGCATCTGGGTAATTGTGGACAGATTGACGAAATCTGCTCATTTCATACCGGTATTCATATTGGGTTTTGGGGTTCATACGCAACAAAAAATTCAAAACAATTTTTGAAAACCAATATGATCCCAAATAAGTTCCATTAAATTAGATCTACAAAAGTAAACCATACCTTGATTCATGATTTCCTTCTCTGATTGTTCGATCTTCAAGACGTTTAAGCGCGGGTCCTCTATTAGAAATCCACACATGAACGGTGACCACAATTTGGAGTTCTGCCCCAAGAAAGATTGAAAATGTTTTTCTTTCTCTCCCAAAATCCAGAGAGTTCAAAAATTGAAAAAATAAAAATTCTTATATTACGTTTTTGGGTATCACCCTTTATTTATGTGTAGATAAGCTCTCACTTAAATCCTATTTATAATACAACTATTGTATTTACGTTTAAGTAAACTACACATATACCCTTATTAATAAGTTATCATATAACGAATCATAAGGGGTTATATACTACAAATTTTATCTTATAAAATTCAATACTCTGGACCATTTGAAATTGTGCAAAGCTATTCTTTGTGTGCGAACCCAATAGGTTCAAACGACATTGGTAGTGAACCAAAAACCATTTTGGTACACAAATCATAAGCGGTCTCTAGCAAGGCATTGTGACACCCAAGTAGCATGAATATCAAAATCGATACAACCTAATGAATAACGTATATCATATCCTTTTGTCGTGCGATATCCTTTGATTAAATATAAGGCATAGAAAGTCACCCTTAATATTCAATCGTACTAGTCTCGATCTTTATATATTGAAAACATCCAAGCGACATTGATCATACCAATTCATTTGAACTTGGCCATTTAACAATCTAACACGTCGAGGGATCCACTGATATCTCTCTTTACCAGATCGACAAATTCTTTCTTAATTACACACCTTTACATATTGCTCACACGATAGCCAATCACAATATTTATAATCGTTCGGTTAAAGACAACGTTTGATTGTGTCAAATTACCATGCTTCCAATATTGAAGTTTATGGTAATCTTAAGTAGAAGGACTAAATGATATACCTATTAAGAGTAACACCTATGACTTAATCCATGTGGTGTTCTCATAGTGGGTCGGTTCAGTACCTTGTTCCTTAACAAATACTTATGATCATGATTCGTATCTCTATACATATGATCATCACATGACCATCAATCAAGACTCCCGCTAGTCTTAATTCATTATAGTTCCTAGTATAATGACCGACTAGGGACATTTAGGATATTTCAGCAAATATCCATGGATCTTATTATAAGGTAAATATGCAATCACTTATAATAAAACAACAAATGATAAACCTCTATTTTATTAACTAAAAAAATTATAAGATAAACAATTTTTGTAGATTGACCTAGGGCACATGCCACAACAATCCACTAAACACAGATTTGACAAACTGAGCATCCTCTATGAGCATGACATTGTTAGATTGCACGGCGTACCGATGTCTATTGTGTCAGATCGGGGGACGCAATTCACTTCACACCTTTGGCAGAGCATGTAGGCTCAGTTTGGCATCATACTGGAGTTGAGTACGGCATTCTATCCACAGATAGACAGGCAGTTCGAGAGGTTTATCCAAATGTTGGAAGACATGCTCAAGATGTGTTCATTAGAGTACGGCAGGTCATGGAAAGAGTACCTTCACTTATGCAAGGTTGTCTACAACAACAATTATCAGGTGAGTATCGGCATGGCACCGTTCGAGACACTCTATCGTAGGCCATGTAGATCACCTTCTTGCTGGGTTGAACCAGAGGATGCCATTAAAGTTGGTCCTGAAACTGTTGTTGATCATACTGAGAATGTACGACAGATTCGTCTGAGACTTAAGGGTGCCCAGGAACGGCAAAATAAATACTACGACGAGTATCACGATGAGTTTCAGTACGACGTGGGAGACTATGTATACCTGAAAGTCTCACCTTTAAAAGGGCCACAAATAGTTCAAAATCAAAGGGACGTTGTAACGACCCTAAATGCTAACTCGTGCCACGTGTTAATTTAGGTAGTACATGGACCCTTGTCGTAATGCAGTTGTCTATGTCTTGGTTGTCGACACCGAGGTATGTTATTTTTGTTCGGTGTTTTGTATTATTTTTTATTACCCGAATGTAAATTCTAATGTCCCAAACATGTGAGGACGTTTAAGTGTGAGCGTTAGTGATTGGAAACGGGTTCGGCTCGATGGGATCATGAAATAACGGGTTTCGGGCGAACAATTGTCAAGTAATTAGCAGTCCGAGGAATTTAAATGAATTAAAAACACTGAAAAATACAAAATAAATAATGATTAAAAGTGGCATGATATGTTTGATACGTTAGTATGTACGAGACTACACGACGAGTGAGTCGTGGTGCGAAATGAGTCCGGAAATGCACGTATTGTGAAAGAAAATGCTCAATTGTAAGTGAGAGTCACTCATTGAAGTCACCAAAGTGTATTAAGGTAGGTGAGGGGATCAAATGTTGGTCAATAGATAGGTATGGAGATTGGTGTATGTGGTTGGATGAGGGGGGTATAAATACACTTATCACCACCTTTTCTCTCTCATCTATCTCATCTCCTCTCTCTCCCAACAAAAAAGAAACGTGACGATGTGGGTTTTGGGATTTCAATGCAATTCGACGCTAAGGGATCATTCAATTTCAAATTTTAAGGTCAAAATCTGACTCCCCACGTGTATATCTACGTTTTGACGTTAATTTTGAGTGTTTTCGTCACGATGAATTTGGGTAACCAATTAGGTAATTCGGTTTTTATGGTTTGTTTTGATGGATTTAAAGTGAATGGGATGATCAAATGGTGTTTTGTGAAATGAATCTGGTGATTTGAGAAACTTTTGAATTTGTAGGGATTTTTGATGGATTTTTTTATGGATTTTCGAGATTCGATGGTTTGTCAAGGTTTTTACTCGAACCAAGGGTGTTTTGGTGTTGTAACAGAGGTCTTAATGAGGTTGGAATAGGCTCGAAGCACGGCGATGCGGGTCGGGGGCGTGAAAAACCCCCGATTTGGTGCATCTGGATGGGACGCCGCAAGCAATGTCGTAAGCACATATGCTCATGGCGCTTGGGGCTAAGACCCCAGCACCCCACGTCATGCGAATGCTGCCCAGGGTTAGACCACCACGGCATGGCACTATTAATAGGGCAAATTTTGGGAGATTTTCAAAAAAATTTGGGGATCTCCTGAGTATTCAAATGGGTCCGAATATGACTCAATACCCGGGTAATCAATCCAATTGTGTGAACGAATAAAATTATGGAAAATTTAGATAAATTGAGGGTAATTAATGGAAAAATTGCAATTTAAATGATTATCAGGAGTTTAGTTGTTGACGGGCTACCTGTTGATTACGTGTTAGCATGGATACAGGTAAGTAAACCAGTGAAGAATTTTACAGTTATTTCTTGAGCTTTAATTTGTGTTTATTGCTTTGTTTATCATGATCTCTTGGAATTCATATTGGTTGAGTGGTCCATTAGCAAGGGAGTCATGGCCATTATTTATCTGTGATATGAGCTCTTATCTAGACACTGTAGATATCTCTCAATTGAGTGTACATTGGGGGTACTTATTCGGGTCTATAGATATCTCATAGTCATAAGGGTTAGGGCTGGTAAGTCGTGTTCTCGTCCTGAACCCGAGTCTGCCAGGCTTTTGCCGCAACTCAACGACTTTTTGGTCGAGACTCCTTGTTGTTCGGTTTTAGTATTTCAAACCCTCATTTTTCGATTGATTCATTTACAGTCTTATTTATTCATGCATTTCATGTTCTTTCTATCAGCATGAATATGGACTGATGATTTATTTATTTTGAAATACTGTATTTGTGTCCTGTTTGGCATTACTTACCTGGGCTCGCCATTATTGTGATTAACTGAGTGTAGATCTATAGTCTAGCAAGGGAAAGGCTCCATAGCTTGGAGACTTGATTTAAGGATATCGGAAAAAGCTTTCCACTTGTTGATATAGGTGATTTTTTTGTATTATTATATATACTTGTTTTAGAACATGGGACTTGTGGTTTTAAGAGATCTTAGGCATGTACATCCATATGTTTACTCCTCTGACTGATCATTGATGATGATATACATATGCGGGGTTTCCATATTCTAGGATGTCTTATTTTATATGGTTGTGTTTGTTTGATTAGTTGAAGATTAGATTTGCTTCCCCTATATTAATGATAACTCATTAATCAATGTTCCAACTTGGTAAATGTTAAAAGATGACTGATTAGGCTTGCATGACTCAGCGAGACTGGCTCAGGGGTTCACGTAGGTCTATGCCGGGCGGTGCTTAGATTAGGGTTTGAAAATTGGGGTCGTTACAGAAGCTCGCTCTGTGGTACATCGGTCCTTTCAAGATTGTGAAGAGGATCAGTAAGGTAGCATATTAGTTGGAGTTACTACTATAGCTAGCTGGTGATCATCCAGTATTCCACATTTCTATGCTTCGACTAGATAAGTCAAGCAGAGAGCAGGGTCGATGGTGGACCTGAGCAAGATCGATTCGCCGAGCGATGCCATCTATGAGGAGCAGCCAATCCAGATTATTGGCAGGAAGGTCAAGACACTGAGGAACAAGGAGATTCCTTCGGTTCTCGTGAAATGCAAGGAGCTAACTTGGGAGTTAGAGTCCTATATGCACGAGCACTTTCCTTACCTGTTTGATTTCGGTGAGTCCTGAGTTTAATTAACTTATTAGTTTAATTTCATGGACGAAATTCTAATAAGTGGGGGAGATTGTAAAAACCCTCAAAATTTAACCCGACTTGTGCTACACATGTCAAGATCGTGACCCGACTATCGTGATGCATCGAGCATTTCAAACTTCGGGAGTCAAGACCAAGGTAATTTTATATTTCTATGATGTTTGTATTAGTATTGTAGTCTAATACGAGTCTCGAGTCATTCGGGCGATAGTTAGTCTGAATGAGGCTTCGCCTAAATAAACGGGGGAGTTTAAAACACAGAAAACACTAATAAATGGTTTTTCGAATAATTAATTTGATTTGTCAGAACGTGACGAGGCCATGGGCACGTGACGGATCGATTAGAGGTGTGATACGTGCCGAAGAGCGCAGGATCAACTTGGGAGTTGGTTAACTAAGTAACACCTAAGTCACTTAGTGGAGTACAATTGAAGGGAAGGATTGGTGACACAGCCTAAGAGAAGGAGTCGGATCGACCTCGAGATGCGCGTGTGTGAAGAAATGACCAATAAGTCTATAAATAGAACCCTCCCCACAAAATTCTCACACACTTCTCTCATTCTCTCTCTCCCTCTCTTCTCTCCCTTACTTGGTGAGCAAGCCAGCCACCTCTGGTGCCGGACGTCCCTCATCCTTCCCGAAATTTTGGGTGAGATGCGTGTTCCCTTCTTGTTCCCTGTTTTTATGTTTTTTTGATATTCCTGCTATAATTTTGTCGCTGTGATGAGGACAGTCTGCCGGAGACGAACCTTGGTGCAACACCAGTGTCTCGGCAACCCCTGAAGCAATCAACACACGACATCAAGCCGGTGTTGCTGGTTTTTGTTTTAATTTGTCTAAATTGTGTAATCTTGAATGGTTTGTTTGATTTTTGATGGATTGATGGAATCCGGGCATCTCACGACGATCCGGAGTTTATTCCGATCAGTCTTTAATCCCGAAAGACAGTAAAGATGATCACCAGTGTTGGATCATCGTTTTCCTTGATCAACAAGTTTTGCAGATTTCATCGCATTTGACGTCGTGGAGATGCTGCACACTTACGGTGTGTGGCGATGTCTCCCAAAACATCTAAATTCGTAAAGTGTTTATCAATCTCACACCGCGAGGACACCGCAAAGTTCACTGTGCTGGCGGCGTCACTCGCATAATTGGGGAACATAGGCGTTTTCCAAAAACGTTGTGAAGACTCGCTAGGAGTTTGAACGTGGCGGGGTTATCACGACGTCTCACATTAATTTGGATTCGTAATTACGCCACGAGCAACGCCACGAAGCTTATTTTCCTCACGGCATTGTCACTGCGTAACATATGTCTTTGGCTTTGCAAGATTGCACCGTCGTAACACTGCGAAGAGCAACTTCGCGCAGCGTCATGTACGACGTCTCAACCAGAGAGGTTGTAAAGCGTTTGGAATTACTAAACGCCGCAAATGCATCGTGGCTCTCAGGCTTGACGGCATCCTTAGCGGCGTCTCGACCAGAGGGTCATTTTTACAGTATATTTTTACCAAGATTTTTAACGAGATTTTACCATAATATTGGGGTAACTTTGGGGTTTATCTAAGGATATGAATATTGACCTTAAACCCAATATTGAGGTTCCAACCTTTGTCAGGTAGTTGTTGAACTCGAAGAAATGAACTAGAGTCGCGGGAGTTGGTATTCAAGCAGCGACTAGTTAGGTAAATACACCTACCTTGTGTTTATGTATGTTAGTAAGCCAGTAAAGAAATACCATGTGATTCATTATCTTTTTGTTCTGATTTGCATATGATCTATTGTTGGCATTCCTATTATGTTATTTCCTTGGTTTGTTTGTTCTTGGCATGAGTGTGTCGGAAGGTATTATATGGGATGACACCAGTTGGGAAAACGTGAGGCATTTCCTGCAGGAGTGTCTGACCACCCCTGGTGTTGTGTGGTACCTGGACACTGGGTATTAGGAGTAGTTGCACTGCTTTTATAATCATGTTGCGCTTGTGTTGCAACATTGCCTGGGGAGATCTTGCAAGATCTTTGCCGTATTATATGATAGACCTCTCATGAACCTCTTTTGATTCTTAGGAGACACATGTTATCGATTGCTATCTGTTAGTCTGTTTATCATGCACTTTGATCTATTTAAATTCCTGTCTTTTAATTACCGCATGATATTTAGACTGCTTTACTTGTTGAATCTTGAATCACTGTTATTTTCTTCTGGCATTACTTTCGATTTCTCTTAGTTACTTACAGTCTAGTTTGTAGCGGTGGGTACAGATAGACTGGAGTGCTCTAAGGGCAAGGGACTCTACTTAGGAGATTACATCTAAGGACTAGCGGTTGGACTGGCATTACCTTAGTGTAGGTTTACTTTCGTTTGTTTGTATGAAGCTCTATATATACATGTTTTGAGTCATTGAACTTGGGATTTTATTGAGATGGTATCATGTACTAATTTTATTGCTCATTACTGATTGTACATGAATACTCGAGGTTCTCCACATTTATAGATTCCCGATTTCCCTTTGATTGAGTTATTTCCCATACTTATAGTTTATTTTCCGTTGTGTATTTGTTAAACTTGCAATAACTCTTTCATAAACCGTTAAATTGATTAATCGGAGGCTGACTAGGCTCATCAGGTTTGTCGAGTACCGACTCAGGGACCTACACGGGTCTAGGCCGGGCGTACCCAAATGCATTGGGAATTTGGGGTTGTCACAGAAAATGAATCACATGGTATTTCCTTATTGGCTTACTAATCATACACAAGCTTGTGGGCTAGTGTATTTAGCTTACTAGTCGCGACTCGAATCATCCACTACCATGACCCTAATCCATTCCCTTAGGTTCAACAACTACCTGTCAATGGTTTGAACCCAAAATATTGGGTTTATGGTCAATATATAACCTAAAATAAACCCCCAAAGTACTGGTAAATTCGGCAAAAATATGTAAAAATTCTCACTGGTCGAGACGTCACTAGGGACGCCGCCAGGCTTATTAGCCATGGTGTCCTCACGACGTCTAGGAAAACCAGATATTTCCAACTCTTTTGGACAACACGCCGTACGCGATGTCGTAAGAGGTCTCTTCTTCGTGGCATCATGGCAGCATAATCTCGAATACACTATTATGTTATGTCGTGGTGACGCCACCACATCACGACGTTTCCACGACGTCCTGCAGATCTCCATTGGTGTTCACGTACGCAAGAGATGCCACCAGCAAAGTGAATTGTGCAACGTCTCTCATGGCGTAATGTCATAACAAGTTCTTACGGCATTGTCGCGGCGTGGACACTATAGCTTTATTTTGACCCGACACTGTGGTGACACCGCCACATATAAGCCTTCGTGGCATCGTCACGGCGTCAAGTTGTGGTCTCTGTTCATGACGTCATGGAAGACGCCGCCATGGGCAATAGCCTCACGACGTCTCCATGGCGCCTCTGTGAAATCTGATTTTCACACTGTTTGGGATGCCACCGCGACGCCGTGGGACTTATCACCCATAGCACCATGCGTGGCGTTCAAACCAGAACACTAGATTGGGGTTTCTTCTAACCTCGGCTCACGTTACTGCACTCCGGCCTATTCCCGACTTGTACTGGGGTCCGTGACCATCCGAAATTGACTCTGGATCGTCATGGAACCTCTGGGAATTATCCAGAACAACAAATTATCCCAAAAACGTCAAAATTCGACAAAACTAACAAAACTCAAGTAAATTACATCGGTCACAACACCGCATGTTGATCGCTCCGTGGATCACCAAGGCATCAAAAAACTCGATAGAATCGAGTTCGGTGTGGCATCCGTGGTCATCGCGATGAATTTAAACTAAATTAACGTGTAAATGGAGAGAAGAAAGAGGGGACTAAAAATCTCACTTTACTCCCGCGAGATCCACTCCAGCAAGCCTCCGGTCACCGCCCAAAGTGGCTGGCCAATCCTTCTTGCTCACCAAGAAAGGAGAGAATGAGAGAAGAAGAGAATGAGAGAGAATGAGAGAATGAGATTTCAAGTGGGGAGGTGGTCCTTATATAGGCCCTCTCATTATCCATTTGTACGTGCGCATGTCGAGGTAAATCCATTCGTTCCCCTTCAAGTGGTCCACCAACTCTAACTCCTTATGTTGAAACCAATAAGTGACTAGGGTGTCACTTAGCTAACTAACTCCTCAGCCTATTCCTACGTTCCTCGACCCGAACTGCACCCGAACTCGCATGTTGTGTGCCTTTGGTCTCATCAATGGTCCAAGTCAATTTAATTGTCTAATTATTGTCGGAAGAATCATTTATTAACATTTTCTATATTTTAGCACCCCGTTTCTCCTAGGCGAAGCCTCACTCAGACTATCAACTCGCTAAACAACTCGACACTCGTAATAGACATATATTACTAATACAAGAATCATAGAAAAATAAAATTACTTCAGTGTTGACTCTCAAGGTCCAAAATACTCTTCGTATCACGGCAGCCGGGTTACGATCCTAGAGATACGGCATAGGTCGTGTTAATTTTTTAGGGTTGTTACAACGTGAAGGGAAGATTGAAGAGAAAATACCTGCAAAATCCTAGATTTGGAGCGTCGAAAGGAGATTGAGCACCAAGAGGAGGGGTCGGAGGTGTGCAAGTATGAGAGAAGAATGTAAAACACAACAATAGGGTTTTATAACCTTGTATGTATGTATATATATATAACATATGTGAAATTACTAAACTACCCCTTTAAAATGAGTACTTGTTTTTCTTCATATTTTGTTTAAACCTATCCCCTCTCTCTCTCTCGACTCTCTCTCTCTCTCTCTCTTTCTCTCTCTCATGAAACCCCTAATCCTAACCAAATCCTGTGTTCAATCTCTCTCCCTCTCTCACAAAAAAACTTGGATCTCGCACTAACCCTTCTCGATTAGATCTCTTGTACAACCTAATCAGATCTCTCTCTTGATCTTCGATTCGACCTCACCAGATCTCTCTCGCATCTTTCGTGCAATATCGCCTGATCTCTTGCACAACCTCAACAGATTTCATATGATGCCTAAGCTTTGTGGTGATACGCGAAAGGATACACGAAAGATTTGTGTTGATTTAAGTATGCAAACCCTAACTTTTGATTTCTCTGTCTTTGCTCATCTTCTCTGATTATGCAGACTTCATAGAGAGGCTTTTGAGCCATGATTAGCGGACAATTAGATTTGACCGCAGCAGTAAGGTCGAGGCGGAGATTGGTCATAGCAGCGTCGAGTGACAGTGAAAGCGCGCTAAACCCCAAACCCTAAATAAACCCTAAACCCTAAATTAAGAAACTGTTCTAAACAATTAATTCAATAAGTAATGGTAATTCGGTATGTCAAATAGAAACCAGCAAGTCAATAGTCTCCACGAATAGGAAAGATTATAATGGAAACAAGGCAAACCAGCAAGTCAATAGTCTCCACGAATAGGAAAGATTATAATGGAAACAAGGCACGACATCCATAGGCATCTGACATGACACTTGATGCACTAACTATATTATGAATAAATAACAAATCAAAGAAAATGTAATATTTACAAGGTCGAGGTCCTCGGGGAAGCACGAAGAAAGGGAATGAATATATGATGATTAGCACCATGAATGAAACGTTATTGCAAAGGAGTCACCATAAAGTTCGTTACTTACAGAGACCCCAATCCCACCAACCTTCTAGTGCAAAATAAAGTGAAGGCCATACCTCCTCTAAAAGCTTATAGGCTATCCAAGCATTTCTATAGCAACAATCCATTATAAAAGAATCGAAACAACACATTTATTTTCTTCAAGAAAAAAATCTATTTGTTAGCTGAAAGAAAAGGCAAGATTGGAAGCTCATAAAAAACATTTAGATGTGATTAAAAGATGGCAAACAAACAAATACAACATTGTCATCCCTACGTTTTAACTTAGAAATCAAAACCAATATTATAGGGCATAAAACCAATATAAAACAAAGATCTAAGTAGCTTATAGTAGCACCAACAGCAGGGTGGTTAAAAGATCATTATGAAGTGCACATATTAGAACATGGAACTATTCATTACAAGGAATCTTCATAACAAATAATGTTATAACTATCCAAGGAACAGACAGACAACCGTTTCCGCTTTCCTTTTTATCTTCCAGAACTTCATCAATTTTTTTGGTCAATGCAAGAAATCGGCCCCATCCATTAAGAACGTCCTGAAAATGAATCCAAGAATTTTAACTGTGTGAGAAATCAAAGCAACAACTACAAACACTTTACAAAACTTGAAAGGATCCAGAACACAAAACATAAAACCAGAAGCAAAGAGGAGAAAACTGATAACCTTCAGCAGCCAACAATGTCTCACTTGACTGTGGGCTTCGGATTGGTTCACTATGCTGTTACTGAACTTGCTCTGAATCCTGATCTGGGATAACTTCAGATTGCAATGACGGTGCAATGTTGTTCACATGTAGCCACGTCAATTCCCATAAACCAACTCCACCAAGTGCACTTCTCTGGACAAGAACCCCTTTGGTCTTCATTACAAGCAAGGTGTTCTTGAGAAGCTCAGGAACAAGTTCTTGAAGTTTCTCGCTCCTTTTCCCTCTGACTTTCGCTTTCATATATTTTTCCATACGACTCAGTACACCCAACCACAGTTTGCAGAATGCAGCCAGTTGTGACAAATCATGCAGCAATTGCAGGAAAATCTTCGACAAGAGCATCACTGCAAGAACAAGAGTACCTTCCATGTTGCGATAGTCCTTGGGGGAATGCCCTTCTGCAATCTCTAGCAAGTCGTCAAGCATTGTGAAAATTACCATATCGAAACACTGCAACTATGAAGATTGTGGGAGCCGGACACCATCCACCCCCATCAAACCCCTCTGTAATGAAGAAAGAGCATGGTTTCTGACATCTTCTCTTTGATCCAAACACACTTTCCCAAGTCCCTCAACTAGCCTCAGCCACATCTCTCCTATGTCCTGTGACACCTTGGTAACAGCCTCCTCCCCACCACCTTCCTTTGCTTCACGAAACCATTGAGCGAGGCAGAAAACCGACCCTGACATAAGGTCTAATATATCTGCCTGCCCAACCCGAGACTCTGCAAACAGTTGTGATGCATCAACACACAAAACGTAATTTACAGGGGACAAATGGGCTCCATCAGCCATTATGAATGTCAAAGCCTCAAAACCAGCTTCAGATGCTTCAGGATGGTGAGCTGTGATGGAAAGTAGAGAAGTGATCGTACGCCATCCAATCTGAGACCTAATGTGTATGGCATTTGCTTTGACAAGTCACATTACTTCCTTGATGATGTGCTCACAATATGCATCAGCAACTCGGGCATCAAGCTTCAGAACCAGTTGCAATGACCTTAGAAGATCATCAGCCAGATTTTCTTTATAAGGAAGAAGTTGGCAAATCTTTAAGAGTTCAAATACGGCCTTTTCCACCAGTGCACAAGGCATCACAGTTGTCTGCACAATGTTGCATATATGATCATACACAAGACTCAATACAATTTGTAACAATACTGATACGTATCATAATAATAATAATAATAATAATAATAATAATAATAATAATAATAATCAAACAAGACGTCTCAATCCCTTAGATGTTATAAATGGTGGTCATGTCCGTGATCATTATAGGTCTATGGTGTCATCAAAGACATCAAAAAAAAAATCCAATTAAATCAAAAAGGATTTATTTACTTGTTCACTTGTTCTCCGGTGCTCATACAGAGCATATGAGCAAAATGAGTAGAAAACAAGAGATGATTGTTGCTTCAAGGGAACGAGTCGAATGGGAACTGAGTTATCCGCATTGACCAGATAATGAAGCCACGTATTTGAAAGACAAGAAAAATAGAAATTCGATCAACAAAAAAAC
This sequence comes from Stephania japonica, assembly GCA_039657345.1. NCBI lineage: Eukaryota > Viridiplantae > Streptophyta > Magnoliopsida > Ranunculales > Menispermaceae > Stephania > Stephania japonica. Next base: position 20,932,464 of record CM077562.1, on the reverse strand, counting down.
TAGAGATTTCTCAACCGTATAATGCTTCAATGAAGTGAAGTTTTCGAATCGCGGAAGATGTTGAAGGGACGATTGAACAAAATGTGTTGCTTAAGGGAACGAGGAACGAGTCGATTAGGAACTGATGTGAAGCCATCGACCCGATAAAGAAGCTTGTTGGGATACAATGATCGAATTAAACTAGCAAAGAATAGAAATCGTTAAACACACAGATGAAGAGAAAATTTGCTAAAACTTAGGAACCCTAGGAGCCGCGAAGATGTTTTGTTTCGATGATATGATGTGATTTATAGAATAGAATAAAACACGATCGACGGCTCATGGCTTGCTATGGAATGTGGACAATAGAGATTTTACGGTGAGTTTATTTTAGAGATACCAAACCCTAGTTTAGATCTGCGATATTGAAATGACAAGAATGGCCTTGCTCTAAAATATACATATACAGTATTTATTTATGAGAAATGCAAAAGTGACCCACTATTAACACTCACTAAGAGCATGCACCATGTTTTTTATTAATTATTTTTACTTTTTTTACAATTTTGTGCTTGAGGATAATGCTAAGGTTACCCATTACGGACACTCACTACGACTACAAAATTATTAAAATAAATAAATAAATAAAACAAGGTGTGTGCTCATAATGTGTCCGTAGTGAGTCACCCTAGCACTCCTCTTTATTATATAATTTTTTTGTTGTCTTTTATTTATACGATTTTACATAGCCTTTATGAAGAAGATTTTACATAGCTTAATTTTTTTTTAAGAAAAAGCAATAGGCTCTTTAAAATTGTTGAGAGATTTTTGTTGTTAGTGTTTGAATTAGATCACCTCTAGTCCAAAATTTATTTTTTTTCTATTCTCAAAATTCGAAATGAAAACACTTGAGCTAACTCATCACAATTTTCTTAGTCAAGAGTAATGAATTTTTTTTTTTTTACTTAGATGAGGTATGTTATTACTTGAAGCTTTCGCAATTCCCGAGGCTTGAGTTGGATTAAGTCCAACTATTGGACTCATATTGTATTAGAAAGTGATTGTAAACTTCTTGTGCATGCGATTAACTCCTCTCATGCAATGTCCTCAACTCTGGGTTTAATAATTTTATTTTTTTGGTATGATGGGTTTAATAATTTCAGACTGTAGGTGGTAGTTAAATTCTCACAAAGATGTGAGAGTAGAGTTTGTCATATGTTGAAACTTCTACAAACAATGATAACTAACAATTTGTGTTTCATATGCATATTACTATATTATTATAATATGCATAATATCTGCTATGTCCGAATCTAAAATTCCACTGAACTTTTTATTGAAAGAATTTCTTCTTAGTTGAACCTTTGCTCGCAATAATGGTTGAGTTGGAAATCTCATCTTTGATATGACGAATTAGTAATTCAAGATCATTGGTTCAAGTTATTTGCTACTATAAATCTTTTATTTGGTTGATAAAGCATGCAGAACTTGGCACATGCCTATTTCAATAACTTGCTTGATACATGGAACGTATTGCATCTATTATCATCCGAACTTTTTTCCCTCATCATAGTCTCGTCAACCTCATTCGATTATTGGAAACATGCAAATCTATATTTCATTATACACCAACAGTGTGGTACCGCTACGGTGGCTCACTCTTTGTTTCAAGTTTAAAGGTAATATTCTTCTATCAGTGTATATGCTAGTCCCCATAATTTTTTTTTTTTTTTTTTTTTTTTAATTTTCATTGTTGTTTGTGATTCCGTCAAATTGTTCCCAAGAGTTGTGCATTATATGCTAGAAGGGAAACTTAAACATCCTAATGGTGCAACTTCATAAACATGTCTCCATATGGAGTACAAGTTAAATATATTAGAAATCGGTACAATGCAAATGAAAATGTTGTGCAATATTTCCCTTTAAAGACATTTGTTGTCTACAAATTTATAAGCAACTGTCCATGAGTTTTTTTAATTTTTAATTTTTCTTGCTAGAGTCGACCCCAATTATTTTGAGACTAAAGCTTTGTTGTATTTTTTTCCTGCTTAGCTAGATTTTGCGAGCTTGTGCCTCTTAGCCTTTGCCCTCTTTTCCCCACTGTTTCTTTCTGACATTTAGGAACTGGATGTTGCCACAAATATTAAAGATGAAATTCTAAGTTACAGACTTCAATTTTGTGCCTCAGATTGCACTGGCTTACAATGAGGCTCTGAATTGTGGAAGATTGAGCATTTCCCGCGGCAGTACCTTTCAATCTAATTTTCTTGCTTCTCTGAGAAAGTGAGTTGAAGATATCCTTTATCTCACAAAGAGCAAAGAATGACTCGCATAATTATATGATTGAAGCAAAGTGGCCTAATAAGCAAAAAGCCATCTTTCTTTCATGGTATCTTCAATGGTATGGGATGCCTCCTAGTTCTCGTTACAAACTTGGTAATGGAGAAGATCAAAGGAAAGGTCACGATGTCTTCTTCCGTCCGCTTTTGCGTCTGTTGCGCCTCAAACACATATTAATGCTCTCGTCGAGATAGATAAGCCAAGGTTATAATTTGTTGGAGGTTTCTCGCTTTTTTTGGTAAAATCCACCTCCTTAACACATTAATGCTCTCATCGAGGTTGATAAGCTAAGGTTATTATCGAGGTTGCTGCATTTTTAGTAAAATCCACCACCTCGAACACATTAATGCTCGGTCATGGTAGATTATCGAAGGTTATAATATGCTTTGGAGGTTGCTTTGCATTTTCGGTAAAATCCACCACCTCGAACACATATTAATGCTCTCGTCGTGGTAAATTATCTAGGTTATAATATGTTGAAGGTTCTTGCATTTTCGGTAAAACCACCACCTTGGATACATTAATGCTCTTGTCGGGGTAGATTATCTAAGGCTATAATTTGTTGAAGCTTGTTTGCATTTTCGAAAATCCACCACCTTGGACACATTAATGCTCTCGTCTGGGTAGATTATCAAAGGTTATCATTTGCTTTGGAGCTTGCTGCATTTTCAAGAAAATCCACCAATTTTCGTGTAACTTATGTTGTTGTAAGCGGTGTGTTTTATTATTGTATTAGATGTCATTGGTGAGAATTAACCCTTTATTTATTATTGGTTGCCATGAGTATATAAGAAAGTATAAAAGAAACACATGGCGGGGTGAATGTAGTCGGTCACAATTCTCTCGAATTTCAGCTTAGCGAGTTAACACTATTAGAGTTGATCATCACTTTTATACGGTTAAAAAGAAGAAATGCATATGTTAATGTGTTCCTTGTTCTTTTGATTTCCAAAGTGCTTAACTTATGCTATAAATAGGACAAGATTCTATATGTTAAGAGCTTAACTGAAACTTGACAAAAAAAAGAGGCCAATTGAAGATTTTTCAGTTAACAATGTTCATCTCAATGGATGGCATTTGGGTTCAAGAGCAACTGTAAATGTAAGTTTACAACGCATGTGGTCCTTAAATTTGGAAATGCTAATTGTTGCTGTCAAATTTTAGCTCATCCATTTGATAACTTTAATCATACAATTCAAGAGTCAGTTGAACACTGATCCCAAATTATAGATACCGTGATTTCTTTTTCTTTTTTTTTTTACTAATAGTTGAACTTGTGAGCTCTCCAAAGTGATGCCTTATCATCTCACTAGACACACTTTGGCAATGCTAGTGAATTTTTTATGCTTCACAATATAAAATTTTAAAATTATTTTACTTGTTGAAAATTTTATTTTTTATCGTGGTTCAATTATCTCGTTTGATTTGTTAGAAGAACAACCACTAATAGTCAAACTGCTGATTTATTAGGATTAACAAGTCAATTTGATGCATTAGGATTAACAAATAATTCACCAAGGTTATTGATTGTGTATCTAGTCCTGGACATGATCAATAAAATTTCTATTTCTTCAAAACAAAGTTATGAAATTCAAAATTTTAGTCTTTTAATATTTAAAGTCCCCATTCTCTTGAAAAAGATTGACTTGCATTTCACAATTGTGAGAGCTATAATATCAACTTACATTAAATGTTCTTCAATTTCAGGGAAACACCACCAACAAAACGTCACAAATCGGTTATCAAAACTGTAAGATCTCACAAAACTTTAAAATTGCCTATGCAAGAACAAATCAGCAATAAAAAATCTTGAATTAAAAGAAAAGATTCAAAAAAAATTATTTTCAAATGTAGAATCCAAGTGTAGCTAGCATAATCACGATATTAGATTAGAAAGCAATGACAAATCCCATAAAATAGTTTCTTTACCAAACAACGTAAAAGGTTCCCCACTACTCCATAAAGCAGGCACCTGACCTATGTTTGGCCAAAACATTAAACAGATGTTGTTCCCCAACGTCCAATTGCAACATTAATCCTGCAATGGATAGCGAGGGGAACACCAATCTAGCTTCACATCGATTAATCACAACACCACTAGAAAACAAAGTTGCTTGTCTAACAGTTTATAGCGAAGCCAAACAAAACAATAACATGATACATATCAATGTTGTTACAAATCATAGCAGGCCTAACTTAGCGATCCTGCCTATTTGTAACAATCCTACATAACACAAGACTCAATACAATTTGTAACAATATTGCTACGCATCATCATCATCATCATAATAATAATAATAATAATAATAATAATAATAATAATAATAATAAAAATAATAATCAAACAAGATGTCTCAGCCCCTTAGATGTTATAAATGGCGGTCATGTCCGCGATCATTACAGGTCTATGGAGTCATCAAAGACATCAAAAAAAATCTGCTTAAATCAAAAAGGATTTATTTACTTGTTCAATTGTTCTCCAGTGCTCATAAAGAGCAAAGGAGCAAAATGAGTAGAAAACAAGAGATGATTGTTGCTTCAAGGGAACGAGTCGAATGGGAATTGAGTTATCCGCATTAACTAGATAATGAAGCCACGTATTTGAAAGACAAAGAAAGATAGAAATGCGATCAACAAAAAAACTAGAGATTTCTCAACCGTACGATGCTTCAGTGAAATGTGTTTTCGAATTGCGGAAGATGTTGAAGGAACAGTTGAACAAGGTGTGTTGCTTCAAGGGAACGAGTCGATTAGGAACTAATGTGAAGCCATCGACCAGATAAAGAAGCTTGTTGAGATATAATGATCGAATTAAACTAGCGAAGAATAGAAATCGTTAAACACACAGATGAAGAGAAAATTTGCTGAAACTTACGAACCCTACGAGCCGCGAAGAAGACGATTTTGTTTCGATGATAGGATGTGATTTATAGAAGAGAACAAAATACGATCGACGGTTCATGGCTTGTTATGGAATGTGGACGGTGGAGATTTTACGGTGAGTTTATTTTGGAGATACCGAACCCTAGTTCCAGATCTGCGATGTTGAAATGACGAAAATGGCCTTGCTCTAAAACATGCATATACAGCATTTATTTATGAGAAATGCTAAAGTGACCCACTATTGACACTCACTAAGAGCACGCGCCATGTTTTTTATTTTTTATTTTTACATTTTACTTTTTTTACAATTTTGTGCTTGAGGATAATGCTAAAGTTATCCACTACGGACATTCACTACGAATACAAAATTATTAAAAAAATATAAATAAATAAATAAAAACAAGGTGTGTGCTCATAGTGTGTCCGTAGTGAGCACCCTATCACTCCTCTTTATTTCCCATGAGAATTGTCAAAAGGTGGAGATGAAATTCCAAGAATTTTGTTAAAGAGCATTGGTGGTGGTTTGAGGGGCTAAAACTGAAATGCAAATACAGGTAATAGTCACCCACAAATGCTGATGGAGCTCATCAGCTCTATCTACCTTCACTACATCCTAGAAATCTCTCTTCTAAGAATACTAAGGAAGTGGCCTCTTTTTCTTATCTTCTTTTTGTGGCAAGAAAATATTTGGTTAACTCAGTAATCATAGAAGTTAACGTGAACAAATATGATTGATTTTCTTACCATTTCTATCATCACACGATCTGCCTTTGAAGGAAAGGCGGTGCGTTTTGGTGGAGCCCAACAAAAAATTGAATAGTTGGGAGTCTAATGAATATATCTTACTTTTCAATAGTTACTATTTGAATTAACTTCTGAAGATTACTTGTAAAAAGCTAGAAGTTTAAGGAGCAGTTAAAATGAATGGAAAACATGGTTATATTTTTTATTTCTCATTTGATGTCTTAATTTATTTCTTTCAATATATTCAGACCTCCCATCTATGGAATTTCAGGTAAGTTTGGCCATTGGATTCTTACAGGTAAGTTTGGCCATTGGATTCTTACTTCTTGGCAGAGGAACACGGACCTTTTCAACTAGAAACAACGCTATTGCTTCTTTATTGGTTACTCTTTATCCAAGTTGGCCTAGTGGACCAAATGATAATCGTTGCCATCTTCAAGTAACTAAGATGTGGACTATACGGCAATAGTATCTTTCATCTTAGAGCAACAAAACCAAAGGTGATTAATGACGTTTTGGGCGGCATCGATTCATCATAAATCCAAACATAAACCAAAATCAATTAAAATAAAAAAGAACAAAAAAATTAAAATAAAAAAACTCACTTTTGTTATGATTTCTTCAAATCCGTTGAACCACCAAAGGATAAGAAATATCTACTGACTAAAACACAATATATTTGTATTTAATTCATTGATACTCGATTATGCCCGACCCAAACAGATTTGATAAACAGATTCACGACCAAAAAAAAAAAAAAGAAAACGTGAACAAACATAATGTGAATTACAGTTGTGTAAGTCGTGACATCCTTACATTGCAAAGGATCTCACGATAAGAGAAAATAATCTACAAATCACTTAGCGTAAACAACACAAGATCAACAAACAGATCTGAAAAACATCCGCACAAACCACAACAACAAAATAGCGAAAAGAAATCCACAGATCTACATGTCTTAGCAACATCTAACCCTAGAAATCGAAAACCACATCTACACGCCCATCTTAATATCTGCAAACGAAACAACCAAAGAAAGCGAAAATCGAAAAGAAATCAAATAGAGCAGGCACAGATCGAAGACAAAAAAACGAAAAACACACCAAAGAAAGCAAAGAAGTCGGATAAAGCGAACCTGGATGCCGAGCTCGATGGTGGTGTTGGCGAATTGATGGTTGAGGTGGTCGTGGCGTCGGCAAATCATAGTGCTTAAACATGTTCGATCTAGCGAAGAAATGAAACGATATGGGACGATCGAAGAGAGACAGGAGAGGCAGCGTGAAAGAGACGGCTAATGTGAAGCTCTGAAATGAAATACTTGAGTTTTGAATGGAGTACATGTTTGCTATGTTGAATCTTCGCCATTTATTTGGGTTTTGATCAACGGTTGTGATGCTTGATGCATTATAAATAGGGTTTTAGTTTTGATGGGCTTTGAATCAAAAGATAAAAAGCTTTATGGGCCAAAACTAATACATTTTGGCTTGGGCTTCTTTGCCTCAGATTCAACTTTAAAATTGATTTTTTTTTTTTATCATAATGAAATTTGATATATTAGTTTCTTTTGGGCTCAGAGATTTCTCGGTTGTTGCGCCATAGCTTGTTGTTCAAGTTTAACTAGACTTAGGCTATTACTTCCATTACATTATGAGTCTTATTTACATGAAATTTTGTTTATTAATCGAGTTAAGTTACCCTAGTGTACTCGTACACTATTATTGGAAGCTCGTTTAGTTGGAAGAAAACATATGACATTACCGTTGAGGACATTGAAACTTTGCAAATGATCCCCAATGAACTCACACTAAAGATTGTTAGTAAAATTGAAGTGGCTGAGAGGTTTGCGGTTTATGTTGTGAGTCCTATGTGGCTGAGGGAATTTCGAGGACACAATGTTGCTCGAGCAATCTTAGATTGGCAGAAGAGGGCTATTAAGATGATGTATAGCAACATTGCTGGCACTATCAAATAGTGCAGGCACAGATCGAAGACAAACTGTAACGGCCCAAATTTCATTAGCCCGTTATTCACGTATTTTCAGACATGGACGCCAACTCAAGTCCAATTTCATTAAGGTCGTTATTCACGTATTTTCAAATATGGAAGTCAGCTCAAGTCCATGGGATGTCACAGGGCAGAAATAGTGTTTTTTAACTAGTTATTTAGCTAATTATGATGATAATGACTATGGTATGACTCATTACATTGCATGTGTGATTTATATTGACTAGACCGGGTGAGATAGTGTGTCGGGTATTCGCCTATAAATGTTAATGCAGAAACTGGATGGGCGAGCGACAGGAACAGTAGGCTGGGGAATGGATTTAAATAAACAAATGTAATTAAATGTAATAAATAACGAACATGGGAACACACCTGATAAGTGCATAATTAAGCATTAGTTATTATATGTTTATAGGTGTTTATGGACTATTTTTTATCTTATATGTGGTGATAAATGCTTGTTTTAGGGATTTAGTGGTTTATTTTATATATAGTTTAATATGGAATGTTTTTAAAATAAATGTCTAATTATATTTAGTTTTTGTTTTTAGGTGAAAAGAAGTGCAAGGTGTTGGGAAATGTGCCCTAAGCCAATTTTGTAAATATTGTTTAACTATTATAAGTAGATGCATGTTTCTTTTATAATAGTATCCATGAATGATTATTGTATTATTCTAAATGTCCCTAGTTAATTATTATTGTGGGAACAATAATAAATTAAGACTAGTATAAGTCTTAATTGATAGTCATGTGATGATTATGTTTATATGGATACGGATCAAAATTATGAATATTTGTTGGGAACAAATACCGGACCGACCCGCTATGAGAATGCTACATGGCCAACACCATAAGTGATTCTCATGATAGTTATATCATTTAGTCCTTCGACTTGACATCACCAGAGACTCCAACATTAGGAACACAATGATTTGACACAATTAAACATCGTCTTTAACCGTATGATTATAAAGATTGTGATTGGTCATTGTCTGACTAATGTGTGGAAGTTGTGTGATCAAGATATGATTTCTCCCTCTCTTTTAGATAGAGATATCTATCGGGCCCCTCGATATGTTAGACTGATAAATGACCATGTCTAGTGAATTGATTGGACCAATGTCACTTGACAATTTCAGTCTACTCGAAGATGGAAGCTAGTAGATTGAATTATAAGGGTGACATTACATGTCTTAAATTCAATCAAAAGATATCGCGTGACAAAAGAATATGATATACACTGTCTATTAGGTTGTATCGATTTATTGATCTTCATGAAACTTGGGTATTCATAATGTCTTGCTAGAGGCCGCTTATGACTTGTGTGCTGAAAAGGGTTTTGGTTCACTGCCAACGTTGTATGAACCTATTGGGTCGCATACAAAGAACGGCATTCCGCGATTTAATATTATCTAGGTTGATGAATTTTATTTGATAAAATTCATTTTGAATATTCTCATTAAGTGTCATAGTTTAACTAGGATTCAAAACTCTCCTACATTTCTAGTGTGACTAGAAATTAAGTCTCTTAATAAATCCTATTTTGAATAGGACTCTAATTGGAATTAAAGTATGACTTTAATTCTTATTTGAGTTTAAGATAAATTACAACTCTGATTGGATTAGTAATTGTAGATTGTCTATGACTCTATCCTTTTTAGAGTTGGACTTTATCTAAGATTCTATTTAGAGTCTGACTATGAGATGGAGTTCCTTTACAACTTGATCTATTAAACTATAAATAAGACTTTAGGGTCACAATTGTAAGATGAGAGAATTTTCTAGAGAGATTTTTCTTGAGAGTTTTGTGAGAATTTTCTTCCCTAGAATTTTTAGTGCTAGCACACCGGATCGTGATCATCCATTTGTTGTGAAAGAAATGAGTGAATAGTGGATTAGATAAGTGGCGGTGGGGTCCTATTTATAGCCTTTTGTTTTAATCACCACACAAACACTCATCTCGAGGAAATCTAATGGTTCTCTCTTTTTGGGCCATGTTACTTTAACAATTCCAATCCCATAGCCCGTGTGTTGTGTAATTATCCAACTCCCGCATTCAAACGAAGTTTCTCGGTTCGTCTTGCCTTGCCTTGACTCCCGTAGTGCGAGTAGTCTCGCCTTGTCTCGCCAAATAATTATTCAAATATTTATTTATTTGTGTTTTTACTGTGTTTTACTCCCCCGTTTACCTAGGCGAAGCCTTACTCAAACTAACAATCGCCCGAATGGCTCGAGACACGTATTAGACTAAAATACTAATACACACATGAAAGAATCATAAAATTATCTTAGTGTCGACTCTCGAAGTTCGAAATATTGTCCAGTATCGCGTAGCCGAGTCACGGTCCTGACAAGTACAACACAAGTCAAGTTAAATTTGAAGGTTATTATAGTTTCCCCACTTATTAGAATTATGTCCCCGAAATTAAACTAATAAGTAAACTAAACTACAAACTTACTAAAATCAAACAAGTAGGGAAAATGCTCACGCATGTGGGACTCTAACTCCCAGGTCAGCTCATCGTTTTCGTGAAATTGGCATGTCGCGAGAACCAAAGGAATCTCCTTGCTTCTCAGCGTCTTAACCTTGCGGTCAATGATTTGGATCGGCTACTCCTCGTACGTGGCATCGTTCTGCAACGCGATCTGGCTTAAGTCCACCGTCGGTCGCCGCCCTCCGCTTGACTTGTCTAGTTGAATCATCGAAATGTGGAATACTGGATGAACACCGACGAGTTCTAACGGTAACTCTAATTGATACGCGACCTTACCAACCCTCTTCATAATCTTGAAAGGACTGATAAATCTAGGAGTGAGCTTCCATTTGATTCTGAACCGTCTTTAGAGGTGAGACTTTCAGGTATACATAGTTTTCCACGTCGTACTGAAACTCATTGTGATACTAATCATAGTATTTCTTCTACTGCTCCTGGGCACCCTTAAGTCTTTAACGAATTTGTCATACCTTCTCAGTATGATCAACAACAGTCTCAGGACCAACTGTCACAACATCCTTTGGCTCAGATCACCAAGAAGGTGATCTACAAAGACTACCATAGAGTACCTCGAATGATGCCATACCGATACTCGCCTGATAACTGTTGTTGTACGCAAACTCGCACAAATGAAAGTACTCTTCCCATGACCTGCCGTGCTCCAAAACATACATCCAGAGCATGTCTTCCAATGTAACAATCCCAAATTTTTAACTGACTTGTGTTACACTTGTCAGGATTGTGACCCGGCTATGTGAATACTGGACGGTATTTCGAACTTCGAGAGTTGACACCGAGGTAATTTTATGATTGTTTGATTGTATGTATTAGTATTTTAGTATTTTATGCGTCTCGAGCCATTCGGGCGATTTTTAGCTGAGTGAGGTTTCGCCTAGTTAAACGGGGGAGAAAAACAAAATAAAGAATACAAATAAATGAATTTTTAGTAATTTAATTAATTAGTTGATGGGATGTGGCGAGAAAAACGGGCGCAGCGAACCAAATTTCAAAGAAATGCAGACCGAGGAAATGTAAAATCAATGTGGGAGTCGGATAGTCTCGCAACATACGAACTATGGGATAGCAATTGTTAAAGTGACACAGTTTGATGAGGAGAGCCATGAGATTGACATTGAGATTTATATGTGTGTTGAGTTGGGATGATGAGGTAAAAGACCAAAAAGGGCAACTGTCCTAAAATGAGCAAGTATTAACTTAAAGGGCAAAAGGGTAATTTCACATGTGTTACATTTATATAAAACAAAGAAAACCCTAATACACACTATTCATTATTTTCTTAACTCAAAAGCCGTCACTATTCACCCTCCCACCTCTCGTCACTGCCACCCGCTCCACCTGCGACAGGCCGACTTCGACGAGGCCAGAGAGACAGGAGGACTGCCATCTACGAGGTAAGTTCTTCTCTCTCTCTCTCTCTCTCTCTCTCTTACTCTCATTCTCATCCTACACTAACCCTCACCTATCTCGGCCTCCACACTGTGGCAGCTCGTCTCCTCCGGCTAGACCGTCACCACCGCCACCTCCTATGACGCTGGAGCCTCTACCACCCACCGGAGACACCTAGGTGAGCTTTTCCTCTCTCCTTTTCTCCTTTCTCTCTCGCCAACAACACTCTCTCTCTGTAACAGTCCATATTTTTGGTCCACTGCACACACATTTTCACTCACCTCCCGGCCACCGTGGGGTCACCTCCGACCAGGAACTGGGGCATAGACTATCCACGTAGGTCTCGACGTTCCCGAAGGGCCTCACGTCCAGCGAGTGGGTTGTTTTTTCGACGAGATAAATGGGTTATTGTTCACTGTTTTTGCTATTTTTGGGGCATTTTATTGACTATTTTTATGGCCTATCTTGGCAGTTGTGTCGTCCCCGATCGAGACTAATCGGAGGTGAACCTCCGATGACTCCACTGGCCGGAGGTGGCTGTCCCCCATGTGTGGCAATTTCGATGGGTGTGTGTGTGTATGACAGTGGGGTGCACACAACAGTAGGGTGTTGTGTGCACATAACAGTGGGGTGCGTGTGACATGTGGGTGTACACCACAGTTGGGGTATGGGGTGTATCAAGTGTGGGGTGTGTGACGATAAAGTGTATTATTTTATGTGAAGGTGTTTATTGAAATAAAAAGTGATGTGTATGGATAGTTTATAATTATAATAAAATGTAAATGGGTTTGTATTAGAGCCCAATAAGGGCCCAACAAGATAATTAGATGGTAAGGCCCATAATGGGTATGTGATGGTGTTTGGTATGAGCTTATGTGTTAAAGCCCAACAAGAGTCCAACACGGTAGACTTAAACTAAGGATAGTTGGCCATACTAATTAGCTATTCCCTTTTAGGTCCGGTCAAGTGCCTTAGGGATCTAGGCTAAATCGAGAGCACTAGCGATCCGGTTGTCTAAGTGTAGTGCCTTTACAAATTGTATTAATGCAATCAACGCATAAAATCGAGAGAACTAGCGAACCGGTTGTGTGTTTGGTTAAGGAAGTAGTTAATGGTCGTGTAACAACCCTAAAAATTTAACACGACTTGTGTTACACTTGTCAGGATTGTGACCCGGCTGCGTGATACTTCGGGAGTCGACACCAAGGTAATATTATGTTTCTATGATGTTTTGTATTAGTATGATAGTCTAATATGAGTCTTAAGCTATTTGGGCGGTATTAGTTTGAGTGAGGCTTCGCTTAGGAAAGCAGGGGAGTTAAAACACAGAAAACACAAATAAATGATTTTTTGAATAATAAATGCGACAATTTTATTTAAACCGGAACGTGATGAGACCACGGACACCAAATTGTCAAGTTGTGGTGCGGTACGAGCTGATGAGTGCAGGAACAACAAGGAAGCTGGATAACTAAGCGACACCCGAATCATTTAGTGAAGTCAACTTCAAGGGTTAGAGTTGGTAGACACTTCAAATGGGGGAGCTGTTGGATATGCCGAGAGATGCGTGTGTGTTAGGGGATGACAAGTGGGCCTCTATATAAGACCCTTGCCCAGACAAATTTATACACTATCTATTTTCTCTTCTTCTCTCCTCTTCTTGCTTGGTGAGCAAGACAATCAGATCAGTGGTTCTAGGCGGCCGGAGTTCTCGTCGGAGGTCCCAATTCCTCGTCGAAACTTGGTGAGACTTGCTCTCCTTATCTACTCCTCTATTTCAATTTTTGGGTTAGTTACTTCATTTAAACTCATCACAATGATTAAGAGTGTACTTACCTGTCTAGTGGCGACACATAACAAACTCCCACGACTTTAACGTTCCCTCAGGTTCCTTACAACTTGACAAAAATTGGAACCCTGAAATATTGGGTTTATGATCAAATTATACTATAAAACAAGCCCCCAAGTTTTCCAATTGATTTAGTTAAAAATCAATTTAAAATTCAATTTACAAGGCCTGATGTCATGGCATATAGTGCTCATGGCGTCGCCGTGGCGTAATGTGTATTGGATACTGCTTTACACGCTATGGTGTACGTTGTTGGGTCTTTGGGCTAAAAACTTATTTGCAACATGCACTACACACACCACGTCCGAACTCACGTTGTAGTGACTTCGGGTCACAACGCCTCTGTGGCGTAAAATCGGAATGCTTCTATTTTACACGCATGTGAGAAATGCCGCCAAGATTTGTTCATCATGGCTTCTCATGTGGCAAAATGTCAAAACGCAATCCTTTTATGGTTTACGTATGTGAGAGACACCACTACACATTGAACTCTGCAGCGACCCTCACGGCAAAATATTGGAACAACTTTACTACTCTTGATCATACTTTGAGAGGAGTCGTCACAACTTGGCCTGTGCAGCCCCTCCGCGGTGCATAATCGAAAACTGGGTTTCTAAAATTGGGCTTTCACCACTCTACTCGACATATCACCGTTGAGTGCTGAGAATTCGACACCTCTCCAAAAATAGTGAAACTCCAATTGAAATAACCAAATCAATAAAAATAGTAACACTGGTAGCATTTTCGTGTGTTGATAGCTCCGTGGGTTGTCGAGACATCGGTGATTCAACAAAATCGACTACTGTAAGGTACCCTTAGTCATCGCGATGAGAAACTTGAATGAACAATACAAGAAACTAAATAGAGGAGAGAAAGAGCAAGGTATCTCACCTACAATCCGACGATGATTGGGACTTTGGCGAGACCCTGGTCGTCCAAAACTACCACCATGGTGGTTGGCTTGCTCACCAAGAAAAAGATAGAAGAGAAGAAACGAGAGAGAGAGAGAGAGGAATGAATAGTGCATATTTTCAAGTGGTGAAAGGTCCTTTATATAGGCCCACTTTCCATCAACTTGCAAGTGCGCATCTCGAGGCGTATCCATCAGCTCCTTCCTTTTAGGTGTCCACCAACTCTTACTCTTCAAGTTGACTCCACTAAGTGACTCGGTGTTACTTAGTTATCCATCTCCCTAGTGGATCCTACGCTCCTCGGCCCGAACTACACCATGACTCGATTGTTGTGTGCTCGTGGTCTTGTCATGTTTCGGTTTAATTAAAATCATCACATTTATTATGTGAAAAGTCATTTATATTTGTTTCTTGTGTTTTAACTTCCCTGTTTTCTTAGGCAAAGCCTCACTCAGACTAATAATTTAACAGCTCAAAACTTGATGAGTGTACATTTAGGCATGATTAGTATATGTTATTAGTAGTTAATGGACGATATTTATCTTATTTTAAAGTGATAAATGCATGTTTTATATGTTTCAGGGATTTTATACGAGTCGAGCATTTTTGGGACCGAAGGCGTATTTTGGACCTAATTGACAGTTGTTAAGTTAAGAGACCATAAATTTTACATCCAAAGTTGGAATGACTTGTTACTCTTGTTGGAAAGAAGACTTTGAGACGCACATTTCATCTTTTAAGAGCATCATGAGATATGGACTCGAAGTGGCTCAAAATCGCATGACAAGACAGGTAAGAATTCAGTTCACATGTGATCACACCTTTAACACGCCATAGCCTTTCTTCCCCAAAGCGTGACTGACAAAAGCATGAACTAGAAGACACCAGAATTGGTACTGCTATCTCGCCGTGACCAAGAGACTTTACGACGCGACTCATATAGGAGCAGACCAGAGAGATCAATCTAGGACGCCGTGATAAAGTTGTGAAGTCGCCTTGGAGAAGCTGTGTATGGTAGAACATCACCAAGCACAACTGCTTCTCTCTTCAATCGAATGATCTGCCTCAGGATGCATTTTGCCACAACTCCCAGAAATTCGACAACTCTTCACTCGCACGAATTTACTCTTTCGCGCTCCACGTGGTGGCCTCCTGTTCGTCCCAATGCGTCATCAACATTTCTCTCCTCCAATCCGCTTCTGACACGTCAGCAACCACAATTTCTCCACCAATCAATTATTGTCATGTGTCCTGAAGTATAGAAAATGCCCAAACCAGTCTTAGATGCAGAAATCACTCTCCTGTTTACGAAAATTAGTTTTTCTCACCTTAGAGACCAAATTTGAGGATATATATTAGGACTTAGAGGTTATGAAATGGGGGACTGAGACAAAACTTGAGGATATATATATTAGGACTTCGGGGTTATGAAAAGGGGGACCTTGATTTAGTCGGTGTTTACTTTTATTTTGTCTAGCTAGTTTCTCTTCTTAGTTGAAGGTGGATCGGTCAAGCCTACGACTTGGGAATCCTTTATGAGGCTTATTTATCTTTATTATTATTGATTATTTTATATGATCTATTTCCTTTGGTTCTGTTTATGATATTAGGGTTAGATTTAATTGTGTATAAAGGCTTGTGCATGCATATTAGGTTTATACCCTCTATCATTGAAGTCGAAATGTTTGTCCTCACGCGGTAGACTCATACTTGTGACAGTTGGCCATCCGGTCAAGTACTTTAGCGATCTAGACTAAATTAATAGCGGTAGCAATCCAGTTGTCAAGGTGAGTGCTTTCACGGACTGAAGTAATGCGGCCAATGCATTAAATCTGGAGCACTAGCGATTAGGTTGCATATTTGGTAGGGAAGTAGTCAAGGGTTGTACCTTGGCTGCCGTCATCGGGAAGTGCAAGGAACCGAGTGCGTCACCGGGTCTATAACTGTACTAGATCATAGTTGAGTCTCATATCTTTCATAAACCATCGATTAATGGAATCATTCCTAAGTTGTCTGGCGAAAATCGTGAAGTTGAATACCTAGATTCACTTCAATTAGATTTCCTTTCGATTATTTTCTTTATGTTAAAAAGTATTCATACATTATCTAAACCCTAATTTCCTTTTTTTGTATTTTGCATCATTTAGGTTAGCAGTATTTTGTATTATTCCATGCATTTGTATAGTTATTTAGTTGCATTATTGAGTTTATGCATGTTTATAGTTATTTGTTACATGTGTAGTTGCCTAAAACCTTGTTGAGTGTTTTTTATTGCGGATATGAGTTCAAATTAAGCTAATTTTGATACTTGAACCTTTTTGAATATTAAGAGTTATACTTAAATCTAGAGTGTTGTCCAACATCTTTAAGATTACTTATTAGAGAGCTAGTATGAAGTTTAGGCATTATGCTAGATACCAAAGAGGCAAGCGGTCATATTTTACAATTTTTCAAATTTCTAGGGTGCTAAAACGAAAATGTAGCTCACTTGAGACATCAGTTACTATGACTTGACCACTTTTGGGGAATGATCAAACTTAAATATACATTGGATGATTTGTTTGATTATTGTGAAAATGAGAAGGGTCAACAAAAGTTTTCTTAAAAATTTAGAGTCCCACAAATTTCAAAGGAAAAGGAGCAGGGAATCTTGTGGTGGAAAATGTGAGAAAAGCGGTTTCCATAGGAAATAGAGCAGGGACCGTACTACTTTAAAATTATTTGGAGAAAATAATGTGTATATACGCATAAAGGCAAAAGTTTATGAAAACTCTTAAATAAAATGATTTGACCCTAGTGCTTATAGCTAGATCAATTGAGTTATTCCAACGTGTTGTTCTATATTTTCAATTTTAAAGTCTGATTGTCTCTCTTTATTGTGTCTAGTCTACATTTATGGATAGTGTGTTGCATTTTTCGTTCATAGTCCCTTTTCGGTGTTGATGCACTATTTTTAAGAAATTCTGAACTTATATGCTTTAATGTAATGGCTCTGTAAAACCTTGAGTAGTTAAAGGCATTTGTCTAGATTGATTCTAGTTTTTGAAAGGGTGATTTTTACTGATGTTTGGATTCCGTTCTCACAAAATCTTGACTTTGAACCTCTTTTAGTGATGGTTGATTGAGTGGCAGATTTAAATATAAAAGGAACTCAACTTGACTTGGTAATGGGCATAGGTTTTTTAGGATTATTCATTGTAGTTTAGGAGTAGAGTATAGGTTTTCATTTATTCCTTTACTCAGGACGAGCAAAGTCTAAGTTTGGGGGTGTTTGATTAGTGTACATCTAGGCATGATTAGTATATGTTATTAGTAGTTAATGGACTATATTTATCTTGTTTTAAAGTGATAAATGTGTGTTTTATATGTTTCAGGGATTTTATATGAGTCGGGCATTTTTGGGACCGAAGGCGTATTTTGAACCTAATTGATAGTTGTTTAGTTAATAAACCATAACTTCTACATCCGAAATTGGAATGACTCGTCATTAGTCTTGTTAGAAAGAAAACTTTGAGACGCACATTTCATCTTTTAAGAGCATTATGAGATACATATTCAAAGTGGCTCGAAATTGCATGA
The DNA here is from genome assembly GCA_039657345.1 of Stephania japonica. Lineage (NCBI taxonomy): Eukaryota > Viridiplantae > Streptophyta > Magnoliopsida > Ranunculales > Menispermaceae > Stephania > Stephania japonica. Next base: position 20,914,273 of record CM077562.1, on the reverse strand, counting down.
AAAAACAAGCCATAAATTCTGTTTACATGAAATCACATTTTCAAGACGTCATACACTTTCTTCTCCAAAGCGTGTCTGATATATGTCTGAACCAGAGACTCACAGGATTTGCATCATCCACACATCACAATAAGAGGAAAACCCACAGCGTGTCATGCATACGAGTAGAGCAGAGCATGAGGAGCAATACGTTTCAGCAGTGCTGTGTGTGAGAGAACATTGCGGCATACATGAGGTGACTTGAAGAACAAATTACGTGAAACACATTGTGAAACTTGACAGAGCGAAGAAAACATTGTACGAAAAAGTTCCAAATGCTACCAAGGAATCGTGTGTGAGAAGAAGATGCAAGGCGTGCGTGGAGTATGCATGAGTTGCGAAGAAGTCGTGAGGTTGCATTACAGAATCACGCTTTGAAAAGGCACCGTGATTGAGAACACCTCAAAACGTGGACACGGCGTGTTGGCCTGAACAGAAATAAATCGAACAAAACACATTATTTCGAGATTTCATAGTGTCCCAATCGACTTGGGGTGTTCCTATATATACCATAAACTCTAGAACGAATGGGGAGGGGGTTTTTAGTCTTGTTTTAGTCATTGTTTTGCTAGGATTTACTTTTATTATGTCTAGCTAGTTTCTCTTCTAGGTTGAAGATGGTTGTATTAGAGTATCAAACTAATACAAACATCACAAAAAGTAAAATTACCTCGGTATCGACTCCCGAAGTTTGAAATACCGCGAAGTATCACACAGTTGGGTCACAGTGACAAGTGTAACACAAGTCGGGTTAAAATTTTAAAGGTTGTTACAGTCTCCCCACTTATTAGAAGTTCGTCCCAAAATTAAACTAATAAGTAAACTAAACTAAAGACTCACTAGAATCAAACAGGTAGGGAAAGTACTCGTAAATATAGGACTCTAACTCCCAGGTTAGCTCCTCATCTCCGTGAAATCGCCTTAACGCCGAAGGAATCTCCTTGTCCCTTAACGTCTTGACCTTTCGGTTAACAATTTGGATCGGTTGTTCCTCATATGTGGCATCATCTCGCAAGTCGATATGGCTCAAGTCTACCGTCGGTCATCGTCCTTGCTTGACTTATCTAGTTGAAGCATCGAAATGTGGAACACTAGATGAACATCGACAAGCTATGGCGGTAACTCCAACTGGTAAGCAGCCTTACCGATCCTCTTCACAATCTTGAAGGGACTGATAAACCTCAGAGCGAGCTTTCCTTTGATTTCAAACTACTTGTGACCCTTCAATGAAGAGACTTTTAAGTATACATAGTCTCCCAAATCGTACTGAAGCTCACCGTAATACTTGTCATAATACTTCTTTTGCCGCTCTTGAGCACCCTTAAGTTTCAGATGAATCCGTCGTACCTTCTCTATATGATCAACAACAGTCTCAGGACCAACTGTCACAACATCCTCTAACTTAGCCCACAAGTAGGGTGATCTACAAGGCCTGCCATAGAGCGCCTCAAATGGTGCCATACCGATACTTGCCTGATAATTGTTTTTATATGCAAACTCGCATAGATGAAGGTACTCTTCCCATGACCCGTCGTACTCCAAAACACACATCTTAAGCACCTATCGCATTGCCTGTTTGTCTATGGATGGAACGCCGTGCTCAACTCCAGTCTGGTGCTAACTTAAGCTTGCATACTCAGCTAAAGTAGCGAAGTGAAATGCGTCCCCCAATCTGACACAATAGACAACATAACTCCATGTAATCTGATAATCTCGCTCTTGTATAGGATGCTCAGTCATTCAACTCTGTGTGTAGTCGATACCAGTATGAAATGAGCAGATTTCGTCAAATGCCCATAATTACCCAGATGTTATCGTGACCATGAGAAAATCGGGGCAAACCACTGATGAAATTCATAGCAATATGTTCCCACTTCCACCGAGGAATGGGTAGGGGCTGCAGCAATCCTCTAGGTCATTGATGCTCAGCTTTCATGCGCTGGCATATCTCACACGCTTTAATGAACTCTGACACGTTAAACTTCATTCCCAGTTACCAAAAGAGACGTCGCATATCAGTGTACATCTTGGTCTGACCTGGATGTATAGAAAAATGAGAACGATGAGCCTCTTGAAGTATCTCAGTAATCACATCAACCACCAATGGAATCTACAGTTGCTCGCGATACCTCAAGCATGAGTCTGTCAACTAACTCTAATTTTGATAATATGAACTGTCCGCAATCTCACTATACCGTTAGTATGACGCATCACCCTGTTGTCCCTCACGAACAATTTGCAATAAGACAGTCTGCAACCTCATCTGATCACATATTTGTGTCCTGGTTGTCGTTGGCACGTCCACTAAACTCATTAACTCGGGTGCCTCAAGTAGACCATGCTCGTGGGTCATCTGATACATGACTTCCTCAGCCTCAGATCCTCTATGGCTCAAAGCATCAGCAACAACATTGGCCTTCTCCAGATGATACTCAAGCGAGAAATCGTAGTCCTTTAGGGACTCATGCCAACGTCTCTATCTTAGGTTCAACTCTGTCTGAGTGAACAGGCACTTCAAGCTATTATGATCAGTAAATAACTCGAAACGAACATCGTACAGGTGACGTTTCCATATCTTCAGCGCGAACACGATCGCAGCTAACTTCAGGTCATAGGTTGGGTAGTTCTTCTTATGAACTTTCAGCTGTCTAGATGCATAAGCTATCACTTGGCCTTCCTACATCAGCACACAACCCAATCCAACCTTATACGCATCAGTTAGACAACCAAGTCCTTCCTTGTCTCGGGCAATGCCAGAACTGGTGCGGAAGTCAGCTTCTCTTTCAAGGTTGTTAATGCATGCTCTCACTCCTCATTCTAATCGAACTTCGCATTCTTCTGTGTCAACTTTTTCATCAGTGCAACGATCTTGGAGAAGTCCTGCATAAACCTATGGTAGTACCCCGCCAATCCTATAAAACTGCGAATCTAAGTCATAGTAGTCAGAGTAGGCCACCCTATTACGACTCTAATATTCTCGGGATCAACAGTAACATCGTTAGATCCAACTACGTGTCCCAAAAACTAACCTTTGGCAGCCAAAACTTACACTTGCTGAACTTAGCATAGAGTCGGTGGTCTCTCAGAGTCTGCAATACTGCTCAAAGATGCCCCTCATGCTCCTCACGAGTCTTGGAATAAATGAGTATATCATCGATGAATACGATCATGAACCTATCTAAATACTCCTTCATCACTCTATACATGAGTTCCATGAACAAAGAAGACATATTAGTCAAGCTGATTGGCATGACTGTGAGCTGGAAATGGTCGTATCTCGTGCTGAACGCTGTCTTATCTCGATCCTTAACCCTGATCCTGAGCTGATGATAGCCTGGCCTCAAGTTTATCTTTGAGAACCATTACGCTCCAGTTAACTGATTAAACAGATCGTTGATGTGTGTTAACGAGTACTTGTTCTTCACTGTGAATCGGTTCAACTGTTGGTAGTTGATACACAGCCTCAAACTACTGTGTTTCTTCTTTATAAACAACACTGGTGCTCCATAGGGTAACATACTAGGACTGATGAAGCTTAACTCTAACAGATCATCCAACTGAGTCCTTAGCTCCTCCAACTCTCGAGGTGTCATCCTATACGGTGGTATCAAAATCAGCTTAGTCCCCGATATTAAGTCAACAATGAAGTCGATCTCCCTCTGCGGTGGTAATCCTAGCAAATCCTCTAGAAATATGTCTGGGAACTCGCACACAATCGGTACCTCAGAAATACTGACCTCCTGCCTCACACTAGTGCTCATCACACTTACAAAGGTCTCCAGTTCATCTTGTGTAGCCTCTCTGCCTTTAGTAAGAGGAAGAAAACCTGTTCTACCCTGAATACCGATCTTCTGGCCATCTAGAAGTGAAATCTTGATAGTTTTCTGATAACAACCAATTTGATCATGGAATGCCCTTAACCAGTCCATGCTAAGAAAGGCATCGAACTCTAAGAACTCCAGTACTATAATGTCGGCTAGAAACTCGTAACCCCCTATCTTTACCATAATATTAAGGCATTGAAAATTCAGGTATATCTTATCCATAGTAGCCGTGCTAAGGATTAGGGGTCTGCTAAGTCTAACAGGTTTCAAACCTAGCTTATCTACCATGTGACCATACATAAAACGAGACTGTAGATCCAGAATCAAATATGTTATGCATGAAAGTACTAGAAATAGAAATCATACCCTCACAAGGTTTTGGGACGCCCCCTGGTTTGGCTCGACTACAGCCTGCACTCGCTATCTTTGGTTTTGGTGGTGATGCGGCTGTCCTCTGGCTGGCTGATTACAATCTCTTTAGATGTGGCCAACCTATCTGCACTTGAAACAAATACGGATATCAAGAGTCCCCTATGTCTGGTCCTGCATTTGAACCTGCCATTGGCTCTGCGTAGCCTGTGTCTATCCAGGCCTTTGTTCATGCTTCTGTTTACCACCTCTGCTGGTAGACTGCCCTAATGATTGCTACACGAGCCTAGTAGGCTGTGGAGGGTGACTCGCAAAAGTTGGTAACGACAGAATTATCTACTTCGATCTTATAGTCGGTGATGCAACTAACTCTACGCTTTAGGCCCTGCGATCTTAATAACCCCATTTATTCTTTTTCCTTTTCTTGTCCTGATGATGCTCCTCTGATCAGGTCTCTAGTCTGGCCACCCTAGTTGCCTCCGGATGAGTGAGCAAGTAGTTCTCCATTGCTAGGCTGCGCTCGTAAGCTCTCTGTAAGGTCTCCGGCTTTGCCGTGACCATTAAGCCTCTAACTGTAGGTAATAGTCCCTTGGTGAAATAATAAACCCAATCAATCTCTGAATCTGGTGTTCCTCTAGTATATGGCAGCAATGAAATGAACCTACCCATATACTCCATCACTGACTCGTCAACACCATGTCTTAATGTGGTAAACTCGTTCCTTTTCGCCCTTAGTACCATCGGCGGGAAGTACTTTTGGTTAAACTGGGTCTTGAAGTCGATCCAGTCTCTCAAAATGCCTTGGGTGGCGACAATGGTCGTCCACCAGTCATCTACCTCCCCCTACAACATGGACGAAGATATCATCGCTCACATGTGATCCTCAATGGCGAAAATGGTGTGAGTCTTCGTAGGATTCTTTAGAAATAACTTCGCTGCTATTACGCCTATGTCGCCAAAGAACTTGATGGGTCATGCCTCTTGAACTTGCACCACTTTTTAGCCTCAGCGGTCACCCCTGAACTCTTCTCCGGAGTAGTGACTGAAACAGTCTATGCAGTCACTGCTAGCACAACTAGTATCTCCTTAGCCTGAACCAGAGGTACAACCACCTCTGCCTGCATAACCTTAACTGCTCTCGTATTAGGAATCGCCATGATCGAGATTGGAGCTGTAGAAGCTGTAGCAACACGAGTCTCTGCCCCCTGAGTAGTCGTAGTGGGCGGTAGAGGTATAGACGGGGTCGATGGTGTAGTGATAGTCGGTACGGGTGTCGTCAGCGACCGTACTAAATCCTCAAATCTCTGGTCCTGCGTAGTTGCCCTCTGAGTCAACACGTATATCGCCTCAAGATACCGTGTCAGAATCGTGTCGATAACGTCTGTGATGGCCCCAAATTTCCAATGCATTTGGGTACGCTCGGCCTAAACCTGTACAGGTCCCCGAGTTGGTAATCGTCGAGCCTGACGAGTCTAGTCAGCTCCGATCAATTTATTTAACACTTTATGAAAGGGTTATTACAAGTTTAACGCAATGAAAAATAAGTAAACTAAAACATTTATGGGAAATAACTCAATCAAAAGGAAATCAGGAATCTATTATGTGGACATCTGTAACGACCCGAAAAACTTGGCTATTTGTAAATGATGACATGTACTATGTAGTTATACTCGTATTTGAGTTACCGGACAGTGAAGTTAGTAAACGAGTAGGAAAATTGGCCAAATGGGTATTGACAGATGGGGTACAGGTACATGGGGCTTTAAAACACTGAAAATGTTAATAAATATGCCAATTGAAATGATAATTGATATGATTGACGACGAGAAAGCATCGGTGAGATCAAAACATGCGACTCGCAAGTCGTGGTGTGTTTGTAATGCAAGAACGTGAGAACAGACCAGAGAGTTGGTTAGTTAAGGGGTAATCGTGTCACCAAATGGAGTCACAATGAGAGAGTTAGTATGGGTGGACAGTTACAAGGGGGTCAGTTGGACCAACTTCGAGATGCGTATATATGTGTTAATGAGGAGTGGGCCTATACAAGGACCCACCCACATGTGCCTCTCATTTATCTCCTTCTCTCTTTTAAAAACTTGGTGAGCAAGAAAGTGAAGGGACAACCATTGAAGGGCTATGAAACTCACCGGAGTTGCAGGAACTCGCCAAAAAAGGTGAGATCTCCACTTTCTTTGTAATTCATTACGATCCTGCGCATTATTTGTTGATGGTTTGCATCAGGATGACTAAAGTGGTCTCGCCGGAGATAAATCTGGTGTACCACCAGTGTCTCGGCAACCCTGAAGCGATCAATACGCGTTATCAATGTTGTTGTTATTTTGATGATGTTTTATCGATTTTAATATTTTTTCGATTGTTTTGGGGTAGTTTTGTCATTTCGGACAAGTTTCTGGGGGTTTCACGACGATCTGAGGCTAGTTTCGAATGGTTACGAACCCTATACACGTTGGGCAAAGGTGGGAAGTGTGACAATGCAAGCTGGGGTTCAAAAACCCTAGCAGGACCAATCTGGTCTGGGCATCGCGACTGGCGCCATGGGTAGAATGTCTCGTGGCGTCACTCATGACGCCGCAAATTGAGGAGTGTATATATATTGTTTATTAGTTTAGCCGTAAAAATGTTTTCAAGAGTTTGGTGGTTCACGACATGTGTTTTCTTATGTGTGCTTGCCCACTCCTCCGAGATGTTGTGTTTCTATAGCATGATCTGCGACGAAAGGGTTTTGGTTTTAGGATCACATTGTGAAGGATGCATTCTATATTTAGTCTTATAGCGTTGTTTTTCTCTTACATTGGTTTGGCGACGAAAACGTTGCCCACTATTGGGTCGTACGATGTGGTGTACATACATGAGTATTTAGAGTGGTATGTGAGTGAAGTTTATGGCAGAATGAAAGCACTACGTGTTTTGGGTATATGTGTTTGTGTATGGGCCTTAAGGAAGTTTTCCTTGAAAAAGATAATACGACGTGATTTGTATACGAAATGTATTACAACACACGGCGCAGAAGCGTTTTCAACTCAAACATTCATGGGCAAGCATGTGCTCATTTTGTGTGTGTGTTTTCACGCCGTGGCCCATGGGCCTCGCGGCGTGACCCACAGACGTCTTAGCCAGAAAGAAAAACAAATTAAACTTTTCAAACTGATTTTAACTGAGTCTTGGGTAACTTTGGAAGTTTACATTAGGTTATATAATTAACCATAAACCCATTATTTGAGAGTTCAAACCATTGACATGCAGTTTGGGAGCCCAGACAAAAGGGTTAGGATTGCGAGAGCACGATGGGTACGCAACATACTAGGTAAGTTATTAAGCTAGTAAAAAAATACCATGTGATTCCATATCCTGATGTTATTGTGATTGTTGAATTGATCTCATGCTTGGCATATCATTCTATTCCTAGGTTGTGTGTTCTTGGCATAAGTGTGTGTCTCGAAGGTACTTGCAGCCTGCACTTAAGGGATAAAATGTGGGCACTCTTGTGCAGGAGTGTGTAACTACCCTCAGTGATTGTGTGATACCAAGTACTGGACTATTGTGATTCTTGGAACGCACAAATTTTGATTGATATCTGTTAATCTGATTACAATGCACTTTGTTATATTTGACGTCCTTCAATTACAACATGATTCTTGGACTATTTTACTTGGTATTCGTGAATTATTGTTATATTCTTCTAGCATTACTTTCAATTTCTCTCAGTACCATCTAGTTTGTAACAGTGAGTGCAGCTAGAGCAGGTGACAGCAAGGGAAAGGGACCGGCGATAGGTAACTTCCTCTGAGTGTTTCTCGACGACGATCTCTTTCTTTGCTGCCTAGTATGTATTTGTTTTTTATTTACATATGTTGTTTTGAAAACACTTTGGATAGAATTGGGTTGTGATAATTGGATATCATGTATAAGCCATCATCATATTGTGGTCACCAGGCTTTACATGTTTATCTTTAGTACGAGGTTCCACATTATTAGTAATATTCCTGATTTACCTTGCATTATTGTATGATTATAGTTGAATTCTGCTACGTGTTAAATCTGATAAACTTTATAATTTAATAACTCCTAACTTGAACGGTAAATGAATGATTTGAGGCTGACTATGTAAGTATAGACTCATTGATTATCGACTCGGGAGCCTATACGGGTCGAGGTCGGGCATTCCAAATTGCTTCATAAATTGGGGCCGTCACAGTTGGTATCAGAGAGTACCAGGTCAAATTTTCATAAAACATAAGCCATGTAAACCAGCGAAAACTTATTGTATAAGTACATTTGATGTGTATATTATATGATATCGATAGTTATCCACTAATCCAAGAACTCACTTTCTCTATCAGACAGCAATGTCAGATTAGACAGGTCTGTGCAATGACAGCGGGACATCTGGTTCTCATTTCATTACGGCTAAGGAGTTCCACGATTGGACACAGAGGTTCAAGGATTTAGTGTGGTCATTGATGTCACCCTTACTGGCTACCACGACACCGTCAACCACTACTACACCACAACCGCCCACTACGACTACTCAAGCAGCAGAGACTTCCATTGCTACGACTTCCAAATCTCCGATCTTGATCACGAAGATTCCTGATGCGGGAACAATTCAGGTTACAAAGGAGGAGGCATTCGTACCTCTAATACAGGCTGAGGAGGCACCTTTTGTGCCACCATGTGTTGATTGAGGCTACTTTGACAACTACTCCGAAGAAGAGTCCGGGGGCGACCGTGAGACTAAGCAATGGCGCAAGTTTAGGAGGCACGACCCCGTCAAGTTCTTTGGTAGCACAAACGTAGCAGCAGTGAAATTATTTCTGAAGAATCATGAGAATCATATGCGAGCGACGATCTCTTCGTCCATGTTGCAGGGGGAGGCAGATGACTTGTAACAACTCGAGATTTTGAGTATTTGTGAATGATGATGTGTACTATTTATATATACTCGTAATCGGAGTGATCGGACAATGATATCGGTAAACGAGTAGGAAAACGTGTCGAACGGGCGTCGACGAACGATTTACGGTTACAAGGGAAATAAACGCAGGAAAATGATTTATTAAAATTATTAGAAAATAAATATATATTGGTGGGTACTTAGTGACTCGCGGGGTTATAGTCTACATGCATGGTCGTACGGTAGTGTGCACGCCTGAGTGTGCTCGTCGGCGTGCACAACAAAATTTTAGGCGAAAAATACAAATGTGTGTATATATATTCATTTATATAAATAAAAATAAATGTGAAAAGACTAAAAAGGACAGTTGCCTTAATATGTTGTGGATATTATCTAAGGGTATAAAGGTCATTTTGAACCAATTGTGTATATATATATATGCGTGAATCGATTGGGGAGAAAAAAACCCTCATCGCCGCATACACTATTCATCGTCTTCCTCCCCAACTCGTCGCTGCCATCTCTGTTGGATAACCTCACAACAACTAGATTTCGTCTCCCTCTGCCTCCGCCACCTTCGTCTTTGCTCTCGGCTTACTCTATCTCATTCTCTATCGGTCATCAACTAAGGTGAGTTGTGTAATTTTTTTATTGTTGGATCTATGGTTATTAGTGAGGGATTTGGGTGGTTTGGTGGATTTGTGGGGTGGTGATGAGGGAAGAGAAGAGTTCAATCAATCAAACTAAAAAAAAACAGAGACGCGCAGCGTCTCTATTATGCGATTGGGAAGAAGGTGCACACGTGCGAACCTACCTAACGAACCCGGCCAAGGCCTGGGGCAAGCTAGGCCCAGCACTTGGCTAGGCCAGAACAGGGTCCGGTCGATAAATAAATTAAAATTAAATAAATTCTTAAAAAATAGGGAAAATTCTAGAAAATATGAGAAAAATCTAGAAAATAATATTTTGACGAAATAAATAGAAATTAGTGAATTTCTATGAAAAAATGAAATATTCGAAAAATTAGGGAAACTTTGGGGGTTATCGTAGAGTTGTTTGTTGACAATAAACCCAACCTATTGGGGTTCAAAGCATTGATAGGTAGTTTAGGGACCTGAGCAAAGGGTTAGGATCGCGGGAGTGCGACGGGTACGCGATGTACTAGGTAAGTTAGTAAGCCATTAAGAAAATATCATGTGATTCTATATCCTCAGTTGATTATGATTGTTGAGTTGATCTCATGCTTGACATTCCATTCTATTCCTTGGTTGTATGCTCTTGGCGAAAGTGTGTGTCAAAGTACTCGGCCTTTGCACTAGTGGGGCAATGCGGACACTTTTGTACAAGAGTGTGGGACCACCCATAGTGATCGTGTAACACCAAGTACTGGGGGCTTGTGTCCCCCATCATGGTTGTGCCTTCACTTGTGTCGATGCTCGGGGAGATCTCGCGAGATCTTCGCCATTATGTCATTATTTAGACCATTTATGGGCCTATTTTGATTATTGGAACACGCAAATTTCGATTATTATCTGTTAGTCTGATTATCATGCACTTTTAAGTTATTTCCTGTCTTTCAACTTCCGCATGATTCTTGAACCGCCTTTTTTATTCGTGAATTATCTTATATATTCTTCGGCATTATTTTTAATTTCTCTCGCTTGCTCACCGTCTATTTTATAATGGTGAGTGCAGATTGGACAGGTAACGGCAAGGGAAAGGTACTGGCGATAGGTGATGTAACATCCCCTGATCTCAATTAGAGAATATTTGACCTAAAACCCTAATTAAGCCCCGGTAAACCAGAACGGACCTAATTAGAGCCAGCAGCCTTATACTCGTTCATGATAACAACTTGTATATCTTGAGATTACATAAATAAAGTAAAACAAACATAGGGAAAATTTAAAACTTTTTCGATAAAACCAAGATATACAATACCGGTATGAACATCGGTATTGAGTTCTTATTCCCACCTTGATTATTACAAAATCATAAAGCAATGTAATATATATATATATATATACACAACAGAAAACTCACTGCACCGTAGAGATGATACTAATCTCCTGATCCTCTCATTTCCTGAGTTTCAAGTCCTAACGTACATCCATACCTAAAAATGTTAAGGTGGGTGAGCTCCAACATGCTTAATAAGTGACTCTCATACCAACCATTAACTATCAATTAATATCAAGGCAATGTATAACAACATGAACCAAATGCATATTTAAAGGAGCATTCGAATAAATGTAAACAATATATATAACAGATGCAAGTTCCTTGGTTCATTGCAATGTACCCATGATTTGTATTTTCAATCTCCATATTTGACTTGAGTCGCCCTATCACATATTCAAGAATCATTCACTGCGCATCTAACCAGTTCTTGTTAATGTGTCGCTAACTCATAAAAACATAGAGTCACACTCCTTCATCATCACTAAACCAATCACTAGTCATCTGATTGGTTTATGACTGATGAGACGCCAACTCAAATGGAAAGCATTGATCGGGATAATTCCCAAGTCACTAGGGGCGCGATGATGGGAAGCAGCTCCATCATAGTTCCAAACCCCAGGCCGATCCGTCCCGCCAAACCTCTTTCCAAATTTATTTTTCATTTCAAAACAATTTATGTAAGACAAAACTAAATCAGGGTACATTGCTCCATTCCCAATCAACTACATTACATGCTCTAATAATATTATTTTACATTGCATAATTGATAAAAGATACGAGTCTCACTTACCTCTCCTGAGCTTTTCTATATTTACTTACTTGTACGACTCCCTGGAGTTCTCAAACTTCTTCTCATCATACCATTACCTAAAATAGACCAACTGTCATCAACTAAAGTCCAATACTTATTTATTAACACTTCTAAACTGGTTTCATTCGAGTCCGAAATCTCAAGACCTAGTTTATAATTTATTTTGAGCGTTTCAAGTTTTTCGAGTTAAAAACCCTGATATAAAGCCTCCTCCGACTTTCGAATTCCTCATTTTCCATAGATATCCCTCAATTTCTATTTATTTTGACCGTTTCAAGCTATTTGAGGTAAAATACTATTTTTCCATGGCCGAACCTTCCAACCACGTCACACGAACACCCAACAACAACAACCCAATTACACAACCGAACTCACTTCATCTCCTTCACTTGATCTCGACTTCATCAAACTCCCGAGCTCTCCTCCTTCTCCCTATACTCATCTCGGCTTCTCCTTTTTCCCTTGTTGCATTTTTACTTAAATAGGAGAGAGGGCAGTTAATTTGGGGAAATGACCAAAATGCCCTTCCAATTTTATCTCATCCTTTACAAACTCAATACCCTTAATGGTAATTTTACATTTTCTTATTTTTATTATATATATTTATATATTCTAATTTATATACATATATATATATATCGATATATTGCACCTAAAATTCTGGTTGGCACGCCAACGAGAACCCTCGGGCGTGCACACCATCGTACGTCCTACGCGTGTCACTCACATATCACTCTGCGCCCGACAATTTACTATTATTTTATTATTTTCTATTTTAATATATATTTATATATATTTATGCCTATAATTACGTAATTTACTCCAACGAGTATACTCGGACGTCAACGCTATCCTACGTCTCATGTATGTCCTCCTTGACCTACACATGGTATTAGGCATTCACTCATTGGTCTAATTATTCATTTATACATATTAATAGACACCAAACAAACACAATACATCACACAATTCCACGCACGTGTTAATCGAGACAAACCGGGCAACCACGAACCTAACTCGGATTAATTAATATTCGGATTAACACTAATCACGTGCTTAAGGTAACGGGTCGTTACGGGTCACTTCCTCTGAGCGCTTTTCGGGGACGATTTCTTTCCTTGCTGCGTAGTATGTAATTGTTTTTATTTACATATGTTGTTTTGAAACATTATGACTAGAATTCGGTTGTGAGACTTGGATATCATGTATATGCCCCCATCATACTGTGGTTACCAGGCTTTACATGTTTATCTAGTATTCGGGGTTCCACATTTATTAGAAATTCATGATTTCCCTTTGAGTTATAGAATGATTATAGTTGAACTCTGTTGCGCATTAATCTGATAAATTTTATAATCTAATAACTCATATTTTGGACGGTAAATAAATGAATTGAGGCTAACTAGGCGCGTATAGACTCACTGAGTACCGACTCGGGAGTCTATGCGGGTTTAAGCCGGGCGTTGCCAATTGCTTTAGAAATTGGGGCCGTCACATGATTGGTGGACAACGATTGTGAGTACCAGAGGTGTGCTGAGGTACTGGATAGAGTTCAAGACCCAGTTTAACATGAAGTACTTCCCTCCCACCGTGATGAGAGCCAAGAGGAACGAGTTCACTTCCCTGAGACAGTTAACAGATGAGTCTTTCATGGAGTACATGGGACGATTTCTCCAGTTGTTACCATATGTGGGTGGATCGGCTAACACGGAGGCAGACCGAGTGTACTACGCTATCGAGGGTCTTCTACCCGAGATCGAAAATGAGGTCGTCACGACGTAGCCAGGAACGTTGCATATTGCATATGAGCATAGCTTGGCTAGGGAGAGTTATTTGAGTACTCACCGGAGGAGATTGAGCCTGATTAGCCTTAGATGCAGTTAGAGCACTGATCAAAGGGACAGGACAGGAAACGAATGAGGGATCCGAATGAAGATGGTGGTTCTCGAGGGCGGAGAATGTGTTTCCAGTGTGGACAACCTGGACATTTTCATAATTGATGTCCAGATTTGTACGATGATCAGCAGAAGGACGATCAACTTTAGGCCATTGAGGATATGCACATGGCAACTATGCTGCAGCTAACGATGGTTCGTGATCCTACTAGAGGTAAGAGATTTCTCATTGTTGTCATTACATCTGGCGTGGATGATTTTCATTTGAAGCTTTAGGTGTTGATTGCTATACCGGACGTCACATGATGGAGTTAGTATTGATACTTGTTAGAGTAGCCACGTTGAAACTTAACAGAGTTATCTAGGATGAGACAAACCTAAATTTAATTAGAGTTTGAAAGAGGTGGCAGGCTTGGGCACAATGGGTTGCCAAACCTAGCCACGAGTACACTTAAAGAGAGGTAGGACCTGACGGGTTGTGATTTATCTTAAGATATATGGATACGCAGCATTCATGATGGCAGTGGTTGCAACTTTGTCGAACATATCTACTGCTTGAGTATATATGAACTTACATTGAGATGCAAGTAGATTGGGAGGTCATCATGAGTATGGTGTGCGAGTCGCGATCGTAGCGTCATACGTCGTGATTACCTGACTTGTGTTGTGGTAGTGGACGATATCTGTGATGAGGTCGTTAGCATTCCTATCATGTTAGGAAACGGGAACGATCTTAAGAGCCCGTAGTCAAATTAGGTTGTTTGTAGTGGTTGCAACCTGCAGTTTTAAGATTGAGATGGAATCAAGCTGTTCGAAGTGGCAGAGGCCCACAGTTTGAAAGTTGTAGAGATAAGAGTTGTTTTAAGTGATCCAGAGGGATCCACAGTTCATGGAATGAGATGTTGCACTGTCTGAAGAGACTTTCTACAAGCCCGCAGTTCAATACCTAATGTCGAGCTATTAGAAATGACTCTCACGAGAGTCCATTGTTGGTCATATTGAGCTATCTGAAGTGACTTTGCATCGATCCGCAGTTCAACGGTGAGAAGTGTGCTGTCTGAAGTGACTCTAAGAAAGTCCACAATTCGATGAAGAGAGAACGATTTGAAGCGACTTTGTGACGATCCATGAGCTTCAATGAGAATAATCTAAGCCGTCTGAAATGGCTGGGAGCCCACAGTTTAGACGAGTTGTATTCCGTAATGCAAAATGAATGATCCAAGCTGTCTAATACAAAATAACACATAATCATAAAATTACCTCGATCTTGACTATCGAAGTTCGAAGTACCACGAAGTATCATGCAGCAAGGTCACGGTCTTGACAAGTGTAACACAAGTTGGGTTAAAATTTTGAGGGAGATCTCCCCTACTTATTAGAATTTCGTCCCTGAAATTAAACTAATAAGTAGATGAAACTAAAGACTCACCGAAATCAAACAGGTAGGGAAAGTGCTCATGCATATAAGACTCTAATTCCCAGGTTAGCTCCTCGTCTCCATGAAATTGCCATTTTACGAGAACCAAAGGAATCTCTTTATTCCCCAGCATTTTGACCTTTCGGTCAACAATCTGGATCGACTACTCTTCATATATGGCATAATCTCGCAAATCGATCTAACTCAAGTCTACCGTCGGTCGCCGTCCTCCGCTTGACTTATCTAGTTGAAGCATCAAGAAATGGAATACTAGATGAACACCGGCGAGTTGTGGCGGTAACTCTAGCTGGTAAACAACGTTACCAATCCTCTTCATAATCTTGAAGGGACTGATAAACCTTGGAGCAAGCTTCCCTTTGATTCCGAACCATTTGTGACCCTTCAGAGAAAAGACCTTCAGGTATATATAGTCTCCCAAAAGATACTGAAGCTGATCGTGATACTTGTCGTAGTATTTCTTTTCCCGCTCCTGGGCACCCTTAAGTCTCCGACGAATCTGTTGTATCTTCTCAGTATGATCAACAACAATCTCAGCACCAACTGTCACAACATCCTCTGGCTCAGCCCAATAAGAAGGTGATCTACAAGGCCTACTATAGAGCGCCTTGAATGGTGCCATACCAATACTCGCCTGATAACTGTTGTTGTAAGCAAACTCACACAAATGAAGGTACTCTTTCCATGACCCATCGTACTCCAATACACACATCCTGACCAAATCTTCCAACACTTAGATCAAACTCTCGGGATGCTCGTATGTATATAGATGGAACGTCGTGCTCAACTCCAATTTGGTGCTAAACTGAGCCTGTATGCTCTACCAAAGAAGTGAAGTGAACTGTGTAACGGCCCAAATTAATTAAATCAGGATTTATGTTAATCACGAGGATTAACGGGTAATTTGGGCGTTACGTGGATAGCTGGGTTAACTTGAAAATGAGTACCCAGGCTTGTATAATGTTATTTGTGTATGTTGTATGTCTATTATTGTGATGGGAAAGTTATTATTATTTATATAAACATCACATGTGTATAAGTTGATGTCGGGCGAGGTTGAGCGCCGGGGTTTCGTGGTGTGAGATCAGGCCAACGCGGGGTTTCCGAAGTTGTAAGACTGGGTGTTGGGGTTTGATGAGTCAAATAATATAATATGACCCTAATTTAGGGGTTAGTATAATGAAATGTAAATATAACTTTGGGTTAAGTTATATAGTTATTTTGGAACACTAAGGGTGGGACCACCTCGGGGTGCGTGCCGGACGCGGGGCACTGAGTGTCGAGTGGTCGGGAGACTAGTATGACCATATTTATAAATTTTGGGAATTTATTAAGTTGATTTGGTAATTATTATAAGCTAAATCAATTGATGTCAATAAAATCCTATAGTTGAGCTGGATTAATCAGGACCCTTTGGATGTTTCTCGAGATGCACAATAGGGTCACCAGTGTCAAGATAAAGTGTTAGTGAGTTGGAGTGACACAGGGTGAACAGTGATCATCAGATTTGCCTCGAGATGGGTGTACACACTTGATCAATATCAACTATATATATATACATGTTTGACCGATCAAACAATGAAGAAGAAGAAAAATTAAGAGAAAAGAGGAGAGAATCGGTGAGAGGGAAGAAGAAGAAGGAAAGCTGGAGATTGGAAAGGGATTTGAGGTCAACAACAACAAGATCAAGGTATGGATTCATCAAACTTCGGTGATTTATGAGATTTTGGTTTTGTTGAAGAATTTGAGGAAATTCGAATTCTTGAAGTGTAAAAACTGTGTAATGGGTTGAGATTTCATGCTCATAAGCATGGTTTATGTGGTATTGATGATTTGAGCAAGTTTGAGGGAATTTGGAATAGTTTTGGAAAGTGGGTTTGAAAACGTGATTTCCATGATTTGTGGATTTTGGTGTTTGATTATGGAAATTCATGTTTAAATGGTGTAATTAAGGTGATTGAGGAGTTATGGAAAGATGGAAATTGAATTTATGAGTTTGTGAGTGGTTTGAAGTCAAAAATCTAAATTTGGAAATTTTCTGGACAGCGAGCAATTAGCGCGCTAATTGGAGAAATTAGCGCGCTAATTGTAGAAATTAGCGCGCTAATCACGCTGAGTGAAGAGTGATAAAGATCAATTAGCGCGCTAATTGATCTCATTAGCGCGCTAATTGTCCATTGAAACTTAAAAATTGGGAAAATGAAGAAATAAGCCTAAATAACATCATAAACCCATTAATTGACCATTAATCTTCACAAATGAAACCCAGGAAGCTCGAGACAGTAAAAATTAAGTCGGGGAATTAGTGGATGATCAGACCGGGGGTATTTTTGGGATTGTGAGCGCGGATTGAGGTACGTAAAACCCAATTGAACACCACTATTGCATTTACTTATTCTATTTATTGAGCTTTATTTCTTTATCAATCTAAATCCGATTGTGATGGGAACGGTAGCGTTCCGGCGGTTTTTTCGGGTGTGTGGGGTTTCTTCTTCTCAAATGTATTTGGTGACTAGGATACAGTCAGCGGGGTCTTTGGAGTAGGGTATGACTGGGCCACTGATCCTAGCTTCACTGGCGGTATTTATTGCACACCCAGTTTGTTTTCTTGGTGTTGGTATTCATGCATTTCCTTTTGAGCAGTTGCCTGCATTATTTCCTTGATTATTGCATGATTATTTAACACTGTTTATTGGTTTCCATTTATGTTCATAAATTGAAATGCCTGGTGGTTTTCCTTGGGATTTTACTTACTGGACTCGTTATCTGGTTTTTGTGATAACTGAGTGCAGATACCAGTATCAGCAGGGGTAAGAAGATCTTTGGCGATTATATCTGTCTTGCCTAAGCCGAAGCCTGCTAGTATGTATGTTGCTAGTGTATTATGTTGATATTTGTATTACTTTGGGATGAGAGACTACAACCATTTCTATACTTGTATATATATTGGTATAGTTGATCGCCTATATGCAAGTATAGCCGGGTTTTCCACTGTAGATTGAATTAAATAACTTTATATAATGTTTCTTTTATTAAGACAAGACTTCCGCTGTTGCTTATGAATAAATATCTATAATTTGAAGATTCTTAGACGATGGATAGAGATAAGACGTGGCAGTTACTTCTGGTGCATGAGTTGGAGAAGTAACTATTAGCACGGGGCGACCCCGGAAATTGGGGCCGCCACAAACTGCATCCCCTGATGTGACACAATTGACAACGAAACTCCGTACAATCTGAGAATCTCGCACTCGTAAAGGATGTTCAATCTGTTAACTTTGTGTGTAGTGGATACCGGTATGAAATAAGCAGATTTCGTCAACCTGTCGACGATTACCCAGATACTATCGCGACCACGAGGAGATCGGGGCAAGCCATTGACAAAATTCATAGCAATGTGTTCCCACTTCCACCGAGGAATAGGTAGGGACTGCAACAATCCTCCATGCCGTCGATGCTCAGCCTTTACGTGTTAGCATCTCACATGCTCTAATGAACTCTAACATATCAGACTTCATCCCCAGTCACCAAAAGAGATGTCGCATATCAGCGTACATCTTGGTCCAACCTGGATGCACAGAAAAATGAGAACAATGAGTATCTTGAAGTATCACGGTACGTACATCAGTCACTAATGGAATCCACAGTCACCTGCGGTACCTTACGCAAAAGTTTCGGCCGATTTCAGTCCAGATAATCTGAACTGTCCGCCATCTCACTGTAATGCTGGTATGACGCATCACCCTGCTGTCCCTCGCGCATAATCTCAAGTGAGACGGTCTGCAACGTCATCTGAACATAAATTTATGTCCTAGTAGTCGTTAGTATATCCGTTGAATTCATCAACTCAGCTGCCTCAAGTAAACCATGCTCGTAGGTCATCTGACACACGACTACCTTAACATCAGATTCTTTGTGACTCAAAGCATCAGCAACAGTGTTGGCCTTCCCCGAATAATACTCAAGCGATAAGTCATAGTCCTTCAAGAACTTAAGCCAATGCCTCTGTCTCAAATTCACCTCGTTCTGAG
The DNA here is from genome assembly GCA_039657345.1 of Stephania japonica. Lineage (NCBI taxonomy): Eukaryota > Viridiplantae > Streptophyta > Magnoliopsida > Ranunculales > Menispermaceae > Stephania > Stephania japonica. The sequence goes on along the minus strand of CM077562.1, from coordinate 20,894,992 downwards.
TGCACATGTACTTTAAGCTCTTGTGGTCAGCGTACAACTTGAAGAGGACACCATACAGATGGTGCCTCCAAATCTTCAGCGCGAACACAATTATAGTTAGCTCCATGTCGTAGGTCGGATAGTTCTTCTCGTAAACCTTCAGCTGTTAGGATGCATAAGCTATCAAACAACCCTATTGCATCAATATACAACCCAAACTAAAGTTTGAAGCATCAGTGTAGACTACCAAGTTCTTCCCTATCTCAGGCAATACTAGAACTAGCGCGGTAATCAGCTTTTCTTTCAGTGTGGTGAATGCCTGCATACACTCATCGCTCCACATAAACTTGGCGTTCTTTTGGGTCAACTTAGTCATCGGTGCAGCGATCTTGGAGAAATCCTGCACAAATCTGCAGTAGTAGGCCAATCCCAGAAAACTGCAAATCTGAGTAACAGTAGTCGAAGTAGGCCACTCGATCATGACCCTAATCTTCTCGGGGTCAACGACAACACCGTCAGCTCCGACTACACGCCCTAAGAATCTGACCTTTGGCAGCCAAAACTTGCACTTGCCGAATTTAGCATAGAGTCGGTGGTCCCTCTGAGTCTACAATACTGCCCGTAGATGCCCCTCATGCTCCTCACGAGTTATGGAATAGATGAGAATATTGTCTATGAATACAAACATGAACATATCCAGATAGTCCTTCATCACTCTGTGCATGAGATCCATAAACATCGTCGGCGCATTCGTCAAGCCAAATGCCATGACTATAAACTGAAAACGGTCGTATCGCATGGTGAACATTGTCTTCTCTCGGTCCTCAACCCTGATCCTGAGCTGATGATAGCTGACCTCAGATCTATCTTCGAGAACTACTGCGTTTAGGTCACCTTATTAAATAGATTGTTAATGCTCGGTAGTAGGGGCTTGTTCTTTACTATGACCCAATTCAGCTAGCTGTAGACTATACAGAGCCTCAAACTACCGTCCTTCCCCACAAATAGCACAGACGCTCCCCACGGTGACATATTAGGTCTGATGAAGCCAAACTCTAGTAGTTCATCTAGCTGTCTCCTCAACTCCTCCAGCTCTCGAGATGCCATCTGGTATGGTAGTATCAATATCGACTTAGTCCCCGGGACAAAGTCAACAATGAAGTCGATCTCCCTCGGCGATGGTAATCTTGGCAAATCCTCTGGAAACACGCCTGGAAGTTGAACACAATTGGTACCTCAGCAATATCGACTTCCTGTCTCGCCCTAATGCTCATAATGTTTGCGAATGTCTCTATCTCATCTTGCGTCGCCTCTTTACCTTTAGTGATAGGAAAAAAACTTGCTCTACCCTGAACAACGATTTTCTGTCCGTCTGGTAGTAGAGTATCGATCGTCTTCTCAAAGCAATCGATTCGAGCATGAAACGCTCATAATTAGTCAATGCCAACCAAGGTATCGAACTCTAAGAACTCCAGTACTCTCATGTTGACAGGAAACTCGTAACCCCTATCTCTACTGGGATAACAAGACACACCAAATTCTAGTATATCTTATCCATAGCAGCAGTGCTAAGGATTAGGGGTGTACTAAGTCTAGCAGGTTTCAAGCCTAACTTATTTACCACGCGACCGACAATAAATGAAACAGTATAACTTAAATCGAACATGGTATGCATGAAAGTACTACAAATGGAAACCATACCTTCAACAAGGTTTCGGAATTCCCTCGGGTTTGGCTCGACCGCAACCTGCATAAATTCTCTCTGGTGCTAGTGGTGTTGTTATTGTGCTATGACTGGTTGTGTGCACTCTCTCTAGATGTGGCCCACCTGATCACACTTGAAACAAGTGTGGGTATCTTAAGTGCTTCTTGTCATCGGCCCTGGTCCGAGTCTACCCTTGACTCTGCGTAGCCTTAGTCTGTCCTGACCTCTGTCCCTACTTCTGTTTACCACCCCTGCTGGTAGATGCCCCCTGTGCCTACTGCACTGGCCTAATAGGCTATGGTGGATGACTCGCAAATGTAGGAACCAGCAGGATCGTCTGTGCTGGTCTGGCAGTCTGTGGTGCAACTAACCTTACACTTTGGGCTCTGCAATCTTGATAATTCCACCTGTTCTTTTTCCTTTTCTTGTCCTCATGATGACGTTGCTCTTCTGATCGGGTCTCTGGTCTAGCCGTCCAAGCCTCATCCGAATGAGTGAGCAAGTAGCTTTCCCTCGTTAGGCTGCGCTCATAGGTAATTTGTAAGATTTCCAATTGTGTAGTGACCGCTGAACCTCCCACCATAGGTAACAGCCCTTCGGTGAAATAGTAAGCTCGATCAATCTCTAAGTCTGCTGATCCTTCAACATAGGGCAGCAATGAGATGAATCTGCCCATGTAATACATTACTATCTCATCGGCACTCTGTCTTTACGAGGTAAACTCATTCCTCTTCGCTCTCAGAACAGTCGGCGGAAAGTACTTCTGGTTAAACTGGGTCTTGAAGTCGATTCAGTGTCTCAGAATGCCTCGGGTAGTAACGATAGTCGTCCACCAGTTGTTTGCCTCCCCTTATAGCATGGTCGAAGAGATTGTCACTCGCATGTGGTCCTCCGTGGCAATAATAGTATGAATCTTCTCATGATTCTTCAAGAATAGTTCTGATGCTGCTACATCAGTACTACTAAAGAACTTAACCGGGTCATGCCTCTTGAACTCTCTCTACTGCTTCGCCTCAGTAGTGGCTCCTGGACTCTTCTCTGGAGTCGTGGTCGGAGTAATCTCTACAATCGCCGCTGGCGTAGTTAGTGTCTCATCAACCTGGACCGAAGGTACTACCACATTCGTCTGTGTAATCTGGACTGCCCATGCATTAAGAATCGTTATGATCGGGATCGGAGCTGTGGAAGCTGTAGCAACTAGAGTCTCTATCCCTAAATAGTCGTAATGGACGGCAATGATGTAATCGGGGTCGATGGTATCATGGTAGTTGGTGTGAGTGTCGTCGACGACTGCACTAAATCCTCAAATCTCCGTGTCCAAGCATGAAACTCCTCAAAAGTAATAAACGAAGAACCAGTCGTCCCGTTGTGCTCGCTCGGACTTGCCTGATCAGCCATTGTTGTCTGAAAGAAGAGAGCGAATGCCTTGAATCAGTTATAGCTACCGCATACCATATAGCACACACAAACATAATATGTACAAAATCAACCCGACTCATCCCTTACTCCCCAAACTAAATTTCTAAACAGGATAATAGGGTTTCCACTGTAAGTTCAACCGTTCATAATTTCTGCTGGTTTAAATGGCTTGTGTTTTATGCAAAACTTGGTACTCTCTGATACCAACTGTATTGGTATCACATTTTATGGCCACAGAGTCGTAAAACCTGAACTTTACTCTCTGTACCAACTATGAGAGCCCCAAATTTCCAGTGCATTTGATATAACAGTAATACATGTTTTATCAAGCATAGTAGTCTAAATATCATGCGGTAATTGAAAGACATGAATTTAAATAGATTAAAGAGCATGATAAACAGACTGAAATGATAGCAACTGTAATGGCCCGATTTTCAATGGTCGTTATTGACGTTGTCATTGTATATTTTCGCTAGTCATATTTTTCATGCATTCATTGCATATAGGCTAGTTAGTTTATTTGTGGGCCAACGTGTCCTAGTTGATTCATTCATTGGGGGTTGTAAAATTGGTTGATTAGTTCACCAGGAGTCCATTAGCAACTGGTTGATGTGATTCACTAGGGACTAGTTGATGTGGTTCACCAGGAGCTGGTTGATATGGGACTGGTTAATGTGTTCACCAGAAATTAATTGATTGGTACACCAAGAGTTAGTAGACGATTGGTTGATTGGTTTATCTTGGACTGGTCGATTTGTTAACCAAAGATAGGTTGATTTGTTCACCTAGATTTGAATTTGATATGTTCACGAGAGTTAGGGAGTTGATTAGTTCTCCAACATTTGTTTAGGTTAGTTGATTTGATGGGTAGTTGCATCAGTATTGCAGTTCCCTGAGAAGAGATATGGGTTATCTCAAATTTCAGGACAAAATTTCAAATTAGTTGAAAAGAACTGTAACGGCCTGATTTTCAATGGTCGTTATTAATGATGTCATTGTAGACGTGGACGCCACCGGGGACGTTCGTGAGTCCCATATGAAGACGGAGCACGACCAGATACGGTTTACAGTCCGTTTTGTGTGCTCTGGTGGTGAAGGTGCGATGTATAGGTCCAAATTAGTTAAATGGCATCGCAATATGTGTGTTTATATTGCCATTGACGTGTGAGATTGTGTGTTAAGTATTCGCCTCGATATGCGTATCGACACGGGTACCGGGTAGGCTAAAAGACGAAATTTAGGCCGAGGGAAAATAATACACACAAAATGAATTAAATGTGACAAAATATAAAATTGGTGGGCGCCTAGAGGCACGTGTGGGTGGTACGGTAGTGTGCACGCCCGAGTACGCTCGTTGGCGAGTATGACGAAATTAGGCGCGAAAATATAGGCAAATATATATTTATATATGTAATTTAAAATAAATACGTATATATAAATATATATATTAAAAATTAGAAAATAAAGATAATTGTGAAATGACCAAAAAGGGTATTTAAGTGTGAAGGAGGAGGATAAGAACATAGGGGCAAAATGGTCATTTCACCCTAAAATTTGATAAACATCCACCACCGACACCACATTTCTCACAATTTCTTCATTTTTGGATCAAAACTGAGAGAAAAAGAAGAAGAGAGATCGAGATACTGAGGTTGGGAGTTCGTGGAAGCGGCGTTGGCAAAGGTGAGGAGTTGTTATTGTGGTGGTGTTGTGCATTGTTGTGTGGAGGTTCAGTGGTGTTCGGTGGGGGGGAGAATGTATATGGCATGGGAGATGTCTCCCATGCCAATAGAAGAGGAGGGGTTGGGGTTGGGCCCCCCCAACTGATCGAAAAAAAAAATTATGTTGGAACAGAGCTCTCTACTCTGTTCCTGTTGGGAAATGTGCCCTAGGTCAATCCATTAACAGTCTTTATGAATACATTTTAGTTAATAAAATATAGGATTTCATTTGTTGTTTATTATAATTGATTCGCATGTTTACATTATAATAAGATCCATGGGTATTTACAGAAATATCTTAAATGTCCCTAGTCGATTATTATACTGGGAACTATAATAAATTAAGACTAGTGTGAGTCTTGATTGATGATCATACGATGATCATACGTATAGGAATACGAATCAAGATCATGAGTACTTGTTAGGGAACAAAGTACTGGACCGACCCGCTATGAAAATATCACATGGATTAAGTCATAGTTGTTTCTCATGATAGGTATATTTTTCAGTCCTCTGACTTGAGATTACCAGAGACTTCAACATTAGGAATACAGTGATTTGACGCAATCAAACGCGTCTTTAACCGGACGATTATAAAGGTTGTGATTGGTTACTGTGTGAATAATGTGGTGAAGTTGTGTAATCGAAATAGAATTTGTCCCTCTCATATAAAGAGAGATATCCAGTGGATCCCTCGATGTGTTAGACTGTTAAAAGGTCTAGTCTAAGTGAATTGATATTGATCAATGTCACTTAAATATTTTCAATCTACCTAGAAATCGAGACTAGTACGATTGAACATGTTGGATGACAATTCCATGCCTTTATGTTTGATCAAAAGGATATCGTGTGACAAAATGATATTATATACACTATTGATTAGGTTGTATCGATTTGATATTCGTACAACTTGGGTAGTCATAATATCTTGCTAGAGGCCACTTATGACTTGTATACCAAAATGTGTTTTGGTACACTGCCAACGTTGAATGAGTCTATTGGGTCGCACACTGAGAATGGTTTTGCGAGATTTTAAGATGGTTCAGAAAAATGAATTTTATATGATAAAATTCATGACAGAAACGTCCTTGTAGTGTATTACACTTATACTTCTTTAAGTAGGGGTATATGTGTAATTTACTTAACCGTCTATATACAAGGGTTGTATAAATAGACGTTTTGAGTTAAAATACAAGTACACGAAAGATTTAAAAAGGACCGAAACTCTATTTTCGTTTTAGAAACGACTTAGGGTTTTTTGGTATGCTCTGGATCGTTTTGGAGAGAAACAAAAAGGGTTTAGTATTATCTCGAATCTAGCACTTCAAATCTCGGCCGCCGTTCGTGTGTGGACTGCTAATAGAGGGCGTTCATTGTTGGCAGCGCCTTAGATATCGATTAACCTTCAGAAAGGTACATTGCGAGTGATGTATGATTAAGTTTTCATAGTATAAACGTGTTTTAATGGAATTAGATACGCATCCTGTTGGGGTTTTTCTCAAAATAGTTTTGAAATCTCCGTTGTGCATGAACCCCAAAACCCATCAGTTCCAACAAAGAAGAAGAGGGCTAATTCGGCTTTGAACTGTGCCAGTTTGGCTCGGTTAAGCCGAACCCGGTTCAGGCCAAACCATCCCTAAATAATAAAAAAGCTTTGAAAAAAAAAATTTGGAAAATTAATAGAAAATTCAAATAAAATAGAAAAATTTTAGAAAAATTATATTTTGATCAAATAAATGAGTTTTGGGATTTTCTCATAATTTTGGTGAGATATTGTCGGGGTTTTTACTTTGAAAAATGTAAAAATTGACATAATATATCAAACTGAAGCTAATTTAATGACAAATGGTCTTAATTACAATTTGGGTGAGAATTTTGAATTGTCAGGCATTTATTAGAGCTGGACTGGGGTTTATTTTATGGGACGAGGAGTGCGGTTTGAGGTGTGTAGTATCCCAACTGAAATTCACTTTAGTACTTACTGCTTGACATATTTGAGTTTTGTTCAGTTTATTCAAAAATCTTTATTTCCTATTGCTTTACGGTAGTTGTGTTCGTCCCCACATGGTGCTTATTCTTTGCGGGGGCATAGGGTCCACTAGGCCATAGCATATGTTTAGGCATGCGCCGGTGAATATGCTACCCGGGTATGTTAGGCATGTGTGGGTGCGTCGTGGACTTCACCGGCCACCTAGAGGGTCCAGGGTCAACCCGTTCGAGGTATTCTCACGGGATGTGCCTGGCGAATAGCCCGGATTATGGCTATAGTCTGACTTTGATTCTGCACGCACTTTCATTCTTCTGCCATATTTATGCATGCAATGATCTTCCACAGTTGCTTGTATTCTTTTGTTTCGCATGTTTATTTATAGTATTTTGATTTCAGTAACTTTACTTATGTATTTACTTGGTGAATTTCCTTGGGATTACTCACTCTAGACTCGTCATCTTTCTTTTGTGATGGCTTGAGTGCAGATGCTGGTACGAGAGCGAGAAGGGCAAGCTTAAGGATTATTTATGATTGACTACAGACTGCCCTACTCGTATGTTTTTTATATTTATTTGTTTTATGCTGGGTATGGGTTGTGAGAGTTACATTTTGGTTTGTATATGACTTTGAGGATCACACTTGATATATATTTATGGACTACATTTTTGTATGGTTTCCACATTAGATTAATTGATATTTAAACTTGTTACATTTATTATCATTTAATGACTTGAGACTTCCGCTGCATAATTTGAGGATAAATGATATAACTAGTCAATAAGCTAACTTAAACTATAATTAAAGGAAACAATATTAAGTTAGCAATATTTGATTGGTAATGAGTTATGAGTGGCTGTGGGACACAGTTGGATGGTGAGTTGGCAGAGTTGTGGGCCAGCGGTGCACGTCGTAGCTGCCAATGAATTGGAGGCCGCTACAACAATGGAACATGCGTGTTCTACAAGTCAAGAGAGGCCATAAGTAGTCTAAAATCCATAATAGCGATGTCGCAACATCGATAACCACAACAATATCCACAACAAATCCAGTACTTGGTATCACACAATCACTAGGGGTGGTCACACGCTTCTGCATAAGTGCATGCGTTGTCCCAACTAGTGCAGGCTGCAAGTACCTTCGAGACACACACTTATGCCAAGAACACACATCCAAGAAATATAGAGGGATGCCAACAAATGATCATAAAAAATCATAACAGAACGATAATGAATCACATGGTATTTCCTTACTGGCTTACTCGCTCGGACCTGTCTGACCCGCCATCGATGTCTGAACAAGAGAGCAAATTTCCTTGAATAAGTGGATAGCTATCGATATCATATAGTATACACATCAAACATAACATGTACAAAATCAAATCCGACTTATCCCAACTCATCATCTTACCCAAACTAAGGTTCTAATAATGATCATAGGGTTCCACTCTAAGTTCAACTATTTCTAACGTTGTTGTCTTAATGTCTTGTGTTTTAAAGAAATTTGGGCTCCGATACCAATTGTGACGGCCCTAATTTTTCAAGCAATTGGGTACGCCCCACCTAGACCCGTATAGGCTCCTAAGTCTGTACTCGGCGAGTCTAAGCATGCCTAGTCATCCTCAACTCATCTGATTACAAATTTATGAAGTGAGTTATTACAATTTTCAAGTGTTACGCATCGGAATAAACTATAAGTATGGGAAAAACTCAAATCAAAGGAAAGTCAGGAATATTCTATTAATGTGGAAACCCCGAAATCAAATATTCATGTACAATCTAAAATCATCAATATGTAAGCAAGGGTACACGATATCTAACGCTCCGAATCCCAAATGTATCAACATAATGTATAAAAACAACATACAAATAACAAACATAATAACCTACTATAATCCTGATAAAGTGCTTTGCTTCGTAAGGTCCTCAGAGAAAGTCGCCAAGAACGGGGCCATTGCCCTTGCTGCACTCTGGTCTATCTACACCTACCGTCATAAACTAGGTGGTGAGCAACTGAATGAAATCGAAAGTAATGCCAGAAGAATATAACAACAATTCATGATTTACCAATAAAGCAGTCCAAAAATCATGCGGTAATTGAAAGAGACAGGTAAATAAAATAATCAAAATGCATGATAAACAAAGTAACAGATATCAACAAAGCATGCGTGTTCTAAGAATTAAAAGAGGCCCATAAGTGGTCTAAATCATAGCAAAACGGCAAAGACCTCGCAAGATCTCCCCATACAATGTCGCAACATCGCAAAGTATGAAAAAGAGATATCGCAACACCTCTCAAATCTAATACCCAGGTACACACAGCACTAGGGGTGGTCAAACACTCCTACAGGCGTGCTCGTGTTGTCCCAACTAGCGCGGACTACATGATACCTTCTCGACACACACTTACGCCAAGAACACAACCAAGGAATAACATAATGGAATGTCAACTAAAGGTTCATAGCAACATCAGAACAATAAGGAAGATATGAATCACATGGTATTTTCTTACTGGCTTACTAACATACATACAGACATAACACGTATGTACTTACCTGACTACATCGCGACTCGTGTACAATTCCCATGACTAATGCGTACCCTTGGGTTCCCAACTACCTATCATTAGTTTGAACCCCAATATGTTAGGTTTATAGTCAACACAAGACCTTAGATAAACCCCCAAAGTTTTCCAAAGTTTTTTCATAATTTTCTAAGAATTGTTGTTCATGTTCTGCCTGGAATGCCGTGGGTGGCGCTGCCGTGTATAAGCCATCACGACGTCTCAAAAATGCCAAAAAATGCTTTTTTGGTCTCGACGCCGTGAGCAACATCGTCGTGAACAAGTTCTCACGGCGTCGTCGCAGCGTAGACACTATAGCTTTATTTCGACCCAACGTTATGGTGACACCGCTGCATATAAGCTTCGCGGTGGTGTCACGGCGTCGAGTTGTGGTCTCTGTTCATGGCGTCGTGGAGACGCCACCATGGGCAATAGCCTCACGGTGTTTCCGCAGCGCCTCTACAAAATATGATTTTCACACTTTTTGGGACTCCACCGCGACATCTTGGGACTTATCGCCCATGGCACCATGTGCGGCGTCCAAACCAAAACACTAGATTGGGGTTTCTTGGAATCCCAGCTCACGTTGCCGCACTCTGACCTATTCCAAACTTGTACTAGGGTCTGTGACCATCCGAAATTGACTTCGGATCGTCGTGGAACCTTTAGGAATTATTCTGAACAACGAATTATCCCAAAAACGGCAAAATTTGACAAAACCAATAAAACTCAAATTACACTAGTCCCAACACAACGTATTGATCGCTCTGTGGATCGCCAAGGCATCAAAAAACTCGACAGAATCGAGTCCGGAGTGGCATTCGTGGTCATCGCGATGAATTTAAACTAAAGTAACATGTTAATGGAGAGAAGAAAGAGGGGAGTAGAAATTTCACCTTACTCCGGCGAGATCCACTCCAGCGAGCCTCCGATCACTGCCCAAGGTGGCTGGCCAATCTTTCTTGCTCACCAAGAAAGAAGAGGAGAGAAGAAAAGAAGAGAGAGTGTAAGAATGAGAGAATGAGATTTCAAGTGGGGAGGTGGTCCTTGTATAGGCCATCTTATCATCCATTTGTATGTGCGTATCTCGAGGCAAATCCATCCATTCTCCCTTCAAATGGTCCACCAACTTTAACTCTTTCTACTGAAACCAATATGTGACTCGAGTTTCACTTAGCTAACCAGCTTCTCAGCCCGTTCCTGCGTTCCTCGACCCGAACTGCACCCAACTCGCATGTCGTATGTCTTTGGTCTCATCAATGGTCCAAGTCAACTTAATTGTCTAATTATTGTCGAAAAAATCATTTATCAACATTTTCTATATTTTAACACCCCGTTTCTCCTAGGCAAAGCCTCACTCAGTCTATCAACTCGCTAAACAGCTCGACACTCGTATTAAACATATATTACTAATACAAGAATCATAGAAAAATAAAATTACCTCTGTGTCATCTCTCAAGGTCCGAAATACTCGTCGTATCATGGCAGCCAGGTCACGATCCTGGACATACGACATAGGTCATGTTAATTTTTTAGGGTTGTTACAACATGAAAGGAAGATTGAAGAGAAAATACCTACGAAATCCTAGATTTGGAGCGCCAAGAGGAGGGGGTCGGAGGTGTTCAAGTGTGAGAGTAGAATGTGAAACACAACAATAAGGTTTTATTACCTTGTGTGTGTGTGTGTGTGTGTATATATATATATATATAACATATGTGAAATTACTAAACTACCCCTTTAAAACTGATACTTGTTTTTCTTCATATTTTGTTTAGACCGTATCCCCTCTCTCGCGTGAAACCCCTAATCCTAACCAAAATCTCGTGCTCAATCTCTCTCCTCTCACGAAAAAACTTGGATCTCGCACTAACCCTTCTCGATCAGATCTCTCGCACAACCTAATCAAATCTCTCTCGATCTTCGATTCAACCTCACCAGATCTCTCTCGCATCTTTCGCGCAACATCGCCTGATCTCTTGCACAACCTCTACAAATCTCAAATGATGCCCTAGCTTTGTGGCAATTCGTGAAAGGACACACGAAATATTTGTGTTGATTTAGGTATGGAAACCCTAACTTATGATTTCTCTTTCTTAGCTCGTCTTCGCCAATTATGCGAACTCCATAAAGAGTCTTTTGAGCCATGATTAGCGGACGGTTGGATTTGACCACAGCAGTAAAGTCGAGGCAAAGATTGGTAATGCCGACAACAAGTGACACCAAACCCTAAATTAAGAAATTGTTTTAAACAATTAATTCAAAAAGTAATGGTAATTCTGTATGTCCAATACAAACCAACAAGTCAACAGTCTCCACAAATAAGAATGATTATAATGGAAACAAGGCACGACATCTAAAAGGCATCTGACATGACAATTGATGCACAACTATATTATGAATTAATAACAAATCAAAGAAAATGTAATACTTACAAGGTCGAGTTCGAGGTCCTCGGGGAAGCACGAAGGGAATGCATATGATGGTTAGCAACATGAATGAAACGTTATTGCTAAGGGGCCGCCATAAAGTTCGTTACTTACAGAGACCCCAATCCCACCAACCTTCTAGTGCAAAATATTTTAAGACCAAATAGGGGATTAATAGGGGATTAATGATCTCCAATGATAAGACCAAATAGGGGATTAACGATCTCCAATTATAAGACCATAGAGGTTGTTTCTCGTTCAAGGCTCTAATATCTTCTAATGAAGGTTAAGCATGTCAAGAAATGGATTAACTATAGCATCTTCAAAAGACAAGAATTCACTTTACAGTATCATTTAACTGCAGCACCAGTACCTATAGAAAACGATCAGTGACAAAACAAATGTATTAGGTTTCTGCTTACTAATTCAATGATTAGCATTTCAAATAAAAATCAGTGGATAATACCACCTTTCCCTCACGAGGCTACCACAACAACAAAGCCTCACCCCAAATTAGTAGAGGGGTCGGCCAGTCTCTAGAAATTAGATGCATGCAGCAATTGTAAACTTAAGGCAGGTAATTGCATATTTGTTTATTTTTATTATGCCAGATATCTCAGGCATCTCATGCAACAACAAAAAAGCTTCAATCCCAAATTAATTGAGCTCAGAAACATGAATCAAAGCCTTCCACTCAGCTTGAGTTAGTGCATTGAAAACGAGAGCTTCACATTGATCACAATATTTCTAGATAATTTTGGCGCGAGAAAATTCACTGAAAATCAAGATGCATTGAAAAGATTAAACTTCTAAACAATTTTCGACACTTGGAGAAAAAAAGATCACATCGAGAGTCTCTCTAGGTGCCACATAGTGCAAACAAAGCTTATCACCTTTCTTTTTTTTTTTTTTTTTGAAAAAACAAAGCTTACCTCTTTCAAATGAACGATAAAAGTGATTTCTTTGGACACCTATTTCAGTTGCCAAGACTTCAAAACACTAGTATTTACCCTAGCATCAACTCGCCCAGTTTAAATAACAGGAATGCAATCCAATGTGAAATGAAATAAATGACGAGATGAGACCGAAAAATTTACCACCTTGAAGATCGAGAGCAAGCGAAAGCCTGCTTGCATTGATATTTGATAGCTCATCATAGTTGGATGGCTCTTGGGGAGCAGAAATAGAAGCGAAGAAGAAGAAGTGTGGTCTCCATGAGCGTAAAACTCAACCAAATGGTCTGCCTTCCTCACTCCGAACCAAAACCAACTTCAAAATTCAAATTTTAAGATAAAAACCCAAGTACCCATTTCATCTCAATCATCAAAAAAAAAAGTGAAGGCCATACCTTCTCTAAAAACTTATAGGCTATCCAAGCATTTCTATTGCAACAATCCATTATAAAAGAATCAAAACAACCTATTTACTTTCTTCAAGAAAAAAAGCCTATTTATTAGTGAAAGAAAAGGCAAGATTGGAAGCTCATAAATACCATTTAGATGTGATTAAAAAATCGCAAACAAAGAAATACAACATTGTCATCCCTACGTTTAACGTAGAAATCAAAACCAATATTATAGGGCATAAAACCAATATAAAACAAAGATCTAAGTAGTTGATAGTAGCACACCAACAACAGGGTGGTTAAAAGATCATTTATGAAGTGCACACATTAGAACATGGAACTATTCATTACAAGGAATCTTCATAACAAATAATGAATATAACTATCCAAAGAACAGACATACAACCGTTTCCACTTTCCTTTTTATCTTCCAAAACTTCGTCGCTTTTTTGGTCAATGCAAGAAATCAGCCCCATCCATTAAGAACCTCCTGAAAATGAATCCAAGAATTTTAACTGTGAGAAGTCAAAGCAACAACTACAAACACTTTACAAAACTTGAAGGGATCCAACACAAAACATAAAACCAGAAGCAAAGAGGAGAAAAGCGATAACCTTCAAGCGTGACAATGTCTCACTTGACCGTAGGCTTCGGATTGGTTCATCTTGTCTTTATTCTTGAACTTGCTCAATCGATCTGGGAAAACTTCGATTGTAATGACAAGGTGCAATGTTGTTCACATGTAGCCACGTCAATTCCCATAAACTATCTCCACCAAGTACACTTCTCTGGACAAGAACCCCTTTGGTCTTCATTACAAGCAAGGTGTTCTTGAGAAGCTCAGAACAAGTTCTTGAAGTTTCTTGCTCCTTTTCCCTCTCGACTTTCGCTTTCATACATACGACACAAGACACCCAACCATAGTTTGCGAATGCGCCGGTTGCGACAAATCATGCAAAGCAATTGCGGGAAAATCTTCGACAAGAGCTTCATTGCAAGAACAAGAGTACCTTCCATGTTGCGATAGTCCTTGGGGAATGCCCTTGTGCAATCTCTATCAAGTCGACGAGCATTGTGAAAATTACCATATCGAAACACTTGAGACCATAAAGATTGTGGGAGCCTGGACAAAGATCCACCCCCATCAAACACCTCTCGTAATGAAGAAAGAGCATGGTTTCGACATCTTCTCTTTGATCCATACACACTTTCCTAAGTCCCCGAACTAGCCTCGGCCCACATCTCTCCTATGTCCCGTGACACCTTGGTAACGACCTCCTCGCCACCAAACTTCCTTTGCTTCACAAAACCATTGAGCGAGGCGAAAAACCAATCCCGACATAAGGTCTAATGCACTTATAGATCAATCTGCATGCCCAACCCGAGATCGCAAACCGTCGTGATGAATCAACACACAAAACGTAATTCACGGGGGACAAATGGGCTCCATCGGCCATTATGAATGTCAAAGCCTCAAAACCAGCTTCGATGCTTCAGGATGGCGAGCGTGATGGAAAGTAGAGAAGTGATCGTACGCCATCCAATCGAGACCTAATGTGTGGCATTTGCTTTGACAAGTCGCATTACTTCCTTGGTGATGTGCTCACAATATGCATCAACAACTCGGGCATCAAGCTTCGAACCGGTTGCAATGACCTTAGAAGATCATCACCAGATTTTCTTTATAAGGAAGAAGTCGTTGGCAAATCTTTAAGAGTCCAAATACGGCCTTTTCCACCAGTGCACAAGGCATCACAATCGTCTGCACAATGTTGCATATATGATCATACACAAGACTCAATACAATTTGTAACAATACTGATACGTATCATAATAATAATAATAATAATAATAATAATAATAATAATAATAATAATAATAACAATAACAATAATAATAATAATAACAATAATAATAATAATAATAATAATAATAATAATAATAATAATAATAATAATAATAATAATAATAATAATAATAATAAAATAATCAAACAAGATGTCTCAATCCCTTAGATGTTATAAACGGCGGTCATGTCCGCAATCATTACAGGTCTATGGAGTCATCAAAGACATCAAAAAAAAAAAATTCAATTAAATCAATAAGGATTTATTTACTTGTTCACTTGTTCTCTAGTGCTCATAAAGAGCAGATGAGCAAAATGAGTAGAAAATAAGAGATGATTGTTGCTTCAAGGGAACGAGTCGAATGGGAACTGAGTTATCCGCATTGACCAGATAATGAAGCCACATATTTGAAAGACAAAGAAAAGATAGAAATTCGATCCACAAAAAAACTAGAGATTTCTCAACCGTACGATGCTTCAGTGAAGTGAATTTTTCGAATCACGAAAGATTTTGAAGGGACGATTGAACAAGGTGTGTTGCTTCAGGGGAACGAGTCGATTAGGAACTGACGTGAAGCCATCGACCAGATAAAGAAGCTTGTTGTGATACAATGATCAAATTAAACTAGCAAAGAATAGAAATCATTAAACACACAGATGAAGAGAAAATTTGCTGAAACTTACAAAACCTAAGAGCCGCGAAGAAGACGATTTTGTTTTGACGATAGGATGCGATTTATAGAAGAGAACAAAACATGATCGACAGTTCATGGCTTGCTATGGGATGTGGACAGTGGAGATCTTACGATGAGTTTATTTTGGAGACACCGAACCCTAGTTCAGATCTGCGATATTGAAACGACGAGAATGGCCTTGCTTTAAAACATACATATACGGTATTTATTTATGAGAAATGCTAAAGTGACCCACTATTGACACTCACTAAAAGCATGCACCATGTTTTTTATTTTTTATTTTACTTTTTTTACAATTTTGTGCTTGAAGATAATGCTAAGGTTACCCATTACGAACACTCACTACGACTACAAAATTATTAAAATAAATAAATAAATAAAACAAGGTGTGTGCTCATAGTGTGTCCGTAGTGAGTCACCCTAGCACTCCACTTTATTATATGATTTTTTTTTGTTGTCATTTATTTATATGATTTTACATATCCTTTTTGAATAAGATTTTACATAGCTTTATTTTATTTTTAAGAAAAAGCAATAGGCTCTTTACAATTGTTGAGAGATTTTTGTTGTTAGTGTTTGAATTAGATCACCTCTAGTCCAAAATTTAATTGTTTTTCTATTCTCAAAGTTCGAAATGAAAGCACTTGAGCTAACTCATCACAATTTTCTTGGTCAAGAGTAATGATTTTTTATTTACTTTGATGAGGTATGTTATTACTTGAAGCTTTCGCAATTAGTGAGGCTTTGAGTTGGATTAAGTCCAACTATTGGACTCAGATTGTATTAAAAAGTGCTTTTAAACTTCCTGTGCATGCGATTAACTCCTCTCAAGCAATGTCCTCAACTTTGGGTTTAATAATTTTTTTTTTGGTAGGATGGGTTTAATAATTTCTGACTGTAGGTGGTAGTTAAATTCTCACAAAGATGTGAGAGTAGAGTTTGTTAGATGTTGAAACTTCTACAAACAATGATAACTAACAATCTGTGTTTCACAATTTCAAACTTTTAAAACAAAGTTATGAAATGCACAATTTTAATCTTTTAATATTTAAAGTCCCCATTCTCTTGAAAGAAACTGACTTGCATTTCACAATTGTGAGAACTATAAAATCAACTTACATTAAATGTTCTTCAATTTCAGGGAAACACCACCAACAAAACGTCACAAATCGGTTATCAAAACTGTAAGATCTCACAAAACTTTAAAATTGCCTATGCAAGAACAAATCAGCAATAAAAAAATCTTGAATTAAAAGAAAAGATTAAAAAAAAAAATCTTTTCAAATGTAGAATCCAGGTGTAGCTAGCATAATCACGATATTAGATTAGAAAGCAACGACAAATCCCATAAAATAGTTTCTTTACCAAACAACGTAACAGGTTCCCCACTACTCCATAAAGCAGGCACCTGACCTATGTTTGGACAAAACATTAAACAGATGTTGTTCCCCAACGTCCAATTGCAACATTAATCCTGCAATGGATAGCGAGGGTAACACCAATCTAGCTTCACATCGATTTATCACAACACCACTAGAAAACAAAGTTGCTCACGTGGCAATTTATAGCAAAGCCAAACAAAACAATAACATGATCCATATCAATGTTGTTACAAATCATAGCAGGCCTAACTTAACGATCCTGCCTATTTGTAACAATCCTACATAACACACGACTCAATACAATTTGTAACAATATTGATACGCAACATAATAATAATAATAATAATAATAATAATAATAATAATAATAAAAATAAAATAATTAAACAAGATGTCTCAGCCCCTTAGATGTTATAAATGGCGGTCATGTCCGCGATCATTACAGGTCTATGAAGTCATCAAAGACATCAAAAAAAAATCTGATTAAATCAAAAAGGATTTATTTACTTGTTCAATTGTTCTCCAGTGCTCATAAAGGGCAGAGGAGCAATATGAGTAGAAAACAAGAGATGATTGTTGCTTCAAGGGAACGAGTCGAATGGAACTAAGTTATCCGCATTAACCAGATAATGAAGCCACATATTTGAAAGACAAAGAAAAGATAGAAATTCGATCAACAAAAAAAATAGAGATTTCTCAACCGTACGATGCTTAAGTGAAGTGAAGTTTTCGAATTGCGGAAGATGTTGAAGGAACGGTTGAACAAGGTGTGTAGGTTCAAGGGAACGAGTCGATTAGGAGTTGATGTGAAGCCATTGACCAGATAAAGAAGCTTGTTGTGATACAATGATCGAATTAAACTAGCGTAGAATAGAAATCGTTAAACACGCAAATGAAGAGAAATCTGTTGAAACTTACAAACCCTAGGAGCCGCGACGAAGACGATTTTGTTTCGACCATAGGATGTGATTTATAGAAGAGAACAAAATACGATCAACGGTTTGCTATGAAATGTGAATGGTGGAGATTTTACGGTGAGTTTATTTTGGAGATACCGAACCCTAGTTCCAAATCCGTGATATTGAAATGACGAGAATGGCCTTGCTCTAAAACATTTCTATACAACATTTATTTATGAGAAATGCTAAAGTGACCCACTATTGACACTCATTAAGAGCACACACCATGTTTTTAATTTATTATTTTTACTTTTTTATAATTTTGTGCTTGAGGATAATGCTAAGGTTACCCACTACGGACACTCACTACAACTACAAAATAATTAAAAAATAAAAATAAACAAAAAATAAAGTGTATGCTCATAGTGTGTCCGTAGTGAGTCACCCTATCACTCTTTATTTCCCATGAGAATTGTCAAAAGGTGGAGATGATATTCTGAGAATTTTGTTAAAGAGCACTAGTGGTGGTTTGAGGGGCTAAAACGAAATGCAAATACGAGGTAATAGTCACCCACAAATGCTGATGGAGCTCATCAGCTCCATCTATCTTCACTAATCCTAGAAATCTGTCTTCTGAGAATACTAAGGAAGTGGCCTCTCTTTCTTATCTTCTTTTTGTGGCAAGAAAATATTTGGTTAACTCGGTAATCATAGAAGTTAACGTGAAGAAATATGATTGATTTTCTTACCATTTCTATCATCACACGATCTGTCTTTGAAGGAAAGGTAGTGCGTTTTGGTGAAGCCCAACAAAAAATTGAATAGATGGGACTCTAATGGATATATCTTACTTTTCAATAGTTACTACTTGAATTAACTTCTAAAGATTACTTATAAAATGCTAGAGGTTCAAGGAGCAGTTAAAATGAATGGAAAACATGGTTACATTTTTTATTTCTCATTTGATGTCTTAATTTATTTCTTTCAATATATTCATACCTCCCATCTGTGGAATTTCAGGTGAGTTTGGCCATTGGATTCTTACTTCTTGGCGGAGGAACACAGACCTTTTCAACTAGAAACAACGCTATTGCTTCTTTATTGGTTACTCTTTATCCAAGTTGGCCTATTGGACCAAATGATAGTCTTTGCCATCTTCAAGTAACTAAGATGTGGACTATACGACTATATTATCTTTCATCTTAGAGCAACAAAACCAAATGTGATTTCTTCAAATCCGTTGAACCACCAAAGGATAACAAATATCTACTGACTAAACAAACGTGAACAAACATAATGTGAATTACAAAAACACTATCGAAGACACAGATCGAAGACAAAAAAACGAAAAACACACCAAAGAAAGCAAAGAAGTCGGATAAAGCGAACCTGGATGCCGAGCTCGATGGTGGTGTTGGCGAATTGATGGTTGAGGTGGTCGTGGCGTCGGCAAATCATAGTGCTTAAACATGTTCGATCTAGCGAAGAAATGAAACGATATGGGACGATCGAAGAGAGTTAAGTTAAGTTATCCTAGTGTACTCGTACACTATTATTGGAAGCTCATTTGGTTGGAAAAAAACATATGACATTACCGTTGAGGACATTGAAACTTTGCAAATGATCCCCAATGAACTCACACTAAAGATTGTTAGTAAAATTGAAGTGGATGAGAGGTTTGCGGTTTATGTTGCGAGTCCTATGTGGCCTGAGGGAATTCCAGAGGACATAGCTGCTCAGGCAATCTTGGATTGGCAGAAGAGGGCTATTAAGATGATGTATAGCAACATTGCTGGCACTATCAAATAGTGCAGGCACAAATCGAAGACAAACTGTAACGGCCCAAATTTCATTAGCCCGTTATTCACGTATTTTCAGACATGGACGCCAATTCAAGTCCAATTTCATTAAGGCCGTTATTCACGTATTTTCAAATATGGAAGTCAGCTCAAGTCCATGGGATGTCACAGGGCCGAAATAGTGTTTTTTAACTGATTATTTAGCTAATTATGATGATAATGACTATGGTATGACTCATTACATTGCATGTGTGATTTATATTGACTAGACCGGGTGAGATAGTGTGTCGGGTATTCGCCTATAAATGCTAATGCAGAAACTGGATGGGCGAGCGACAGGAACAGTATGCTGGGGAATGGATTTAAATAAACAAATGTAATTAAATGTAATAAATAACGAACATGGGAACACACCTGATAAGTGCATAATTAAGCATTAGTTATTATATGTTTATAGGTGTTTATGGACTATTTTTATCTTATTTGTGGTGATAAATGCTTGTTTTAGGGATTTAGTGGTTTATTTTATATATAGTTTAATATGGAATGTTTTTAAAATAAATGTCTAATTATATTTAGTTTTTGTTTTTAGGTGAAAAGAAGTGCAAGGTGTTGGGAAATGTGCCCTAAGCCAATTTTATAAATATTGTTTAACTATTATAAGTAGATGCATGTTTCTTTTTATAATAGTATCCATGAATGATTATTGTATTATTCTAAATGTCCCTAGTTAATTATTATTGTGGGAACAATAATAAATTAAGACTAGTATGAGTCTTGATTGATAGTCATGTGATGATTATGTTTCTATGGATACGGATCAAAATCATGAATATTTGTTGGGAACAAATACCGGACCGACCCGCTATGAGAATGCTACATGGCCAATGCCATAAGTGATTCTCATGATAGTTATATCATTTAGTCCTTCGACTTGAGATTACCAGAGACTCCAACATTAGGAGCACAATGATTTGACACAATTAAACATCGTCTTTAACCGTATGATTATGAAGATTGTGATTGGTCATTGTCTGACTAATGTGTGAAAGTTGTGTGATCAAGATATGATTTCTCCCTCTCTTTTAGATAGAGATATCTATCGGGCCCCTCGATATGTTAGACTGATAAATGACCATGTCTAGTGAATTGATTGGACCAATGTCACTTGACAATTTCAGTCTACTCGAAGATGGAAGCTAGTAGATTGAATTATAAGGGTGACATTACATGTCTTAAATTAAATCAAAAGATATCGCGTGACAAAAGAATATGATATACACTGTCTATTAGGTTGTATCGATTTATTGATCTTCATGAAACTTGGGTAGTCATAATGTCTTGTTAGAGGCCGCTTATGACTTGTGTGCTGAAAAGGGTTTTGGTTCACTGCCAACGTTGTATGAACCTATTGGGTCGCATACAAAGAACGGCATTGCGCGATTTAATATTATCTAGGTTGATGAATTTTATTTGATAAAATTCATTTTGAATATTCTCATTAAGTGTCATAGTTTAACTAGGATTCAAAACTCTCCTACGTTTCTAGTGTGACTAGAAATTAAGTCTCTTAATAAATCCTATTTTGAATAGGACTCTAATTGGAATTAAAGTATGACTTTAATTCTTATTTGAGTTTAAGATAAATTACAACTCTGATTGGATTAGTAATTGTAGATTGTCTATGACTCTATCCTTTTTAGAGTTGGACTTTATCTAAGACTCTATTTAGAGTCTGACTATGAGATGGAGTTCCTTTACAACTTGATCTATTGAACTATAAATAAGACTTTAGGGTCACAATTGTAAGATGAGAGAATTTTCTAGAGAGATTTTTCTAGAGAGATTTTTCTTGAGAGTTTTGTGAGAATTTTCTTCCCTAGAATTTTTAGTGCTAGCACACCGGATCGTGATCATCCATTTGTTGTGAAAAAAATGAGTGAATAGTGGATTAGATAAGTGGGGGTGGGGTCCTATTTATAGCCTTTTTGTTTTAATCACCACACAAACACTCATCTTGAGGAAATCTAAGGGTTCTCTCTTTTTGGGCCATGTTACTTTAACAATTCCAATCCCATAGCCCGTGTGTTGTGTAATTATCCAACTCCCGCATTCAAACGAAGTTCCTCAGTTCATCTTGCCTTGCCTTGACTCCCGTAGTGCGAGTAGTCTTGCCTTGTCTCGCTAAATAATTATTCAAATATTTATTTATTTGTGTTTTTACTGTGTTTTACTCCCTCGTTTACCTAGGCGAAGCCTTACTCAAACTAACAATCGCCTGAATGGCTCGAGACACGTATTAGACTAAAATACTAATACACACATCAAAGAATCATAAAATTATCTCGGTGTCGACTCTCGAAGTTCGAAATACTGTCCAGTATCGCGTAGCCGGGTCACGGTCCTGACAAGTACAACACAAGTCAAGTTAAATTTGAAGGTTATTATAGTTTCCCCACTTATTAGAATTTCGTCCCCGAAATTAAACTAATAAGTAAACTAAACTACAAACTTACTAAAATCAAACAAGTAGGGAAAATGCTCGCGCATGTAGGACTCTAACTCCCAGGTCAGCTCATCGTTTTCGTGAAATTGGCATGTCGTGAAAACCGAAGGAATCTCCTTGCTCCTCAACGTCTTAACCTTGCGGTCAATGATTTGGATCGGCTACTCCTCGTACGTGGCATCGTTCTGCAACTCGATCTGGCTTAAGTCCACCGTCGGTCGCCGCCCTCCGCTTGACTTGTCTAGTTGAATCATCGAAATGTGGAATATTGGATGAATACCGACGAGTTCTAACGGTAACTCTAATTGATACGCGACCTTACCAACCCTCTTCATAATCTTGAAGGGACCGATAAATCTAGGAGTGAGCTTCCCTTTGATTCTGAACCGTCTTCAGAGGTGAGACTTTCAGGTATACATAGTTTTCCACGTCGTACTGAAACTCATTGTGATACTAATCATAGTATTTCTTCTACTTCTCCTGGGCACCCTTAAGTCTTTAACGAATCTGTCGTACCTTCTCAGTATGATCAATAACAGTCTCAGGACCAACTGTCACAACATCCTTTGGCTTAGCTCACCAAGAAGGTGATCTATAAGGACTACCATAGAGTACCTCAAATGATGCCATACCGATACTCGCCTGATAACTGTTGTTGTACTCAAACTCGCACAAATGAAAGTACTCTTCCCATGACCTGCCGTGCTCCAAAACATACATTCAGAGCATGTCTTCCAATGTAACAATCCCAAATTTTTAACTAACTTGTGTTATACTTGTCAGAATTGTGACCCGGCTATGTGAATACTGGACGGTATTTTGAACTTCGAGAGTTGACACCGAGGTAATTTTATGATTCTTTGATTATATGTATTAGTATTTTAGTATTTTACGCGTCTCGAGCCATTTGGGCGATTTTTAGCTGAGTGAGGTTTCGCCTAGTTAAATGGGGAGAAAAACAAAATAAAAAATACAAATAAATGAATTTTTAGTAATTTAATTAATTAGCTGATGGGATGTGGCAAGAAAACGGGCGCAGTGAACCAAATTTCAAAGAAATGCAGACCGAGGAAATGTAAGATCAATGTGGGAGTCGGATAGTCTCGCAACATACGAACTATGGGATAGAAATTGTTAAAGTGACACAGTTTGATGAGGAGAGCCATGAGATTGACATTGAGATTTATATGTGTGTTGAGTTGGGATGATGAGGTAAAAGACCAAAAAGGGCAACTGTCCTAAAATGCGCAAGTATTAACTTAAAGGGCAAAAGGGTAATTTCACATGTGTTACATTTATATAAAACAAAGAAAACCCTAATACACACTATTCATTATTTTCTTAACTCAAAAGCCATCACTATTCACCCTCCTACCTCTCGTCACTGCCACCCGCTCCACCTGCGACAGGCCGACTTCAACGAGGCCAGAGAGATCGGAGGACTGCCATCGACAAGGTGAGTTCTTCTCTCTCTCTCTTACTCTCATTCTCAGCCTACACTAACCCTCACCTATCTCGGCCTCCACACTGTGGCAGCTCGTCTCCTCCGGCTAGACCGTCACCACTGCCACCTCCTATGACGCTGGAGCCTCTACCACCCACCGGAGACACCTAGGTGAGCTTTTCCTCATTCCTTTTCTCCTTTCTCTCTCGGCAACAACACTCTCTCTCTCTAACAGTCCATATTTTTGGTCCACTGCACACACATTTTCACTCACCTCCCGGCCACCGTGGGGTCACCTCTGACCAGGAACTGGGGCGTAGACTATCCACGTAGGTCTCGACATTCCCGAAGGGCCTCACGTCCGGCGAGTGGGTTATTTTTTCGACGAGATAAATAGGTTATTGTTCACTATTTTTGCTGTTTTTGGGGCATTTTATTGACTATTTTTATGGCCTATCTTGGCTGTTGTGTCGTCCCCGATCGAGACTAATCGGAGGTGAACCTCCGATGACTCCACTGGCCGGAGGTGGCTGTCCCCCATGTGTGGCAGTTTCGATGGGTGTGTGTGTATGACAGTGGGGTGCACACAACAGTAGGGTGTTGTGTGCACATAACAGTGGGGTGCGTGTGACATGTGGGTGTACACCACAGTTAGGGTATGGGGTGTATCAAGTGCGGGGTGTGTGACGATAAAGTGTATTATTTTATGTGAAGGTGTTTATTGAAATAAAAAGTGATGTGTATGGATAGTTTATAATTATAATAAAATGTAAATGGGTTTGTATTAGAGCCCAATAAGGGCCCAACAAGATAATTAGATGGTAAGGCCCATAATGGGTATGTGATGGTGTTTGGTATGAGCTTATGTGTTAAAGCCCAACAAGAGTCCAACAAATAAAACATTTAAATGTTTATAGAGTTAGCGTTTGGGCCCAACAAGAGCCCAAAGAGGGATATGTTTTGTGAAAAGGACAATAACCATAGAGATGGATTGATCCATGATGGTTTGTGTCGCCTTAATTAAGTGTATTTGAACTAAACAAACAAGAAACAACCTAAGATGAGGTACTAACTCTAAATCAACACTCGAGATTTAAACCCTTATCAGGTAGTCGAGAACTCACAGGGAACGCGTTAGAGTCTTGGAATGATACTGGGTTGCGATTAGTCAGGTAAGTACATACGTATCTTGTATGTGTGTATGTTAGTGGGTCAGTAAGGAAATAACTTGTGATTTATACATTCCTCTATTCATTGGTATTGTTGAATTGATCCCTTGTTTGAAATTCCATTCCATATTGTTTGTTGTATGTTCTTGGCATGAGTGCGTGTCTCGAAGGTATAATGTGGTCCCGCACTAGCTGGGACAACGAGGGTGCCTCCTGCAGGGGTAACTGACCACCCCTAGTATTGTGTGTATAGGGTACTGGATTCGAGAGCTGTTGCGATGCCTCTCGATTTCAAGCTGTGCTAGTGTTGCGACATTGCCCGGGGAGATCTTGAGAGATCTTTGCCATATTGCTGTTAAATTAAACCACTCATGGGCCTCTTTAAATTTTAGAACATGTAAATTTCAATTATTTATCTACCAGTCTATTTATCATGCACTTGATTTACTTATTTTCCTGCTCTTTCATTTCCGCATGATATTTAGACTGTTTTACTTGTTAAATCATAAATTATTGTTATATTCTTCTTGCACTACTTTCGTTTTCTTCAATTGCTCACCGTCTAGTTTGTGACGGTGGGTGTAGATAAGGTAGAGCAGTAAGGGCAAGAGGCCTTGCCTAGGAGACCTACTTTGAGAACTAGCAGCGGAATCAGGGAAACTTTATAGTATGTGTTTATATTTTGCGTACTTGTATATCGTTTCATACATATGTTTTGGGATTATTGAACTTGGCATTTTTTATGAGACTGATATCATGTGTATATGCTTATCGAATTGTACATGAATACCTGGGGTTTTCCACACACATAGAATTCTTATATTTCCCTTGATTGAGTTATTTCCCATATTATACTTGTTTAGTCTTTCGCTGTGTATTATTGCAATAACTCTTTCATAAATTGTTAAATTGATGAATCAAAGGCTGACTAGGCTCGTCAGGTTGCCGAGTGAAGACTCGAGGCTTACACGGGTCTAGGCCGGGCGTACCCAATTACACGGAGAAATTGGGGCCGTCACAGTTGGTATCAGAGCCTAAGGTTATAACGACCTGACTCTTGATTTAAAACACAAACCATTAAGACAGCGAAAGTTAGGAATGGTTGAACTTAGCATGGAAAACCCTACGATCCTAATTAGAACTCTAGTTTGGAGGGATTAGTTGGGATAAGTCAGATGTAATGTTTATACATATTACGATTGTTGTTTGTAATATATTATATGCGGTAGCTATCCACTGTTCCGAGAAATTCATTTCCTTATTTAGACGACGATGACAGATCAGATCGGTCTGAGCGACAATAGCGGCACTTCCGGCACACGATATGCTAGCGGGATGATGTGCATGCCTTGACACAGAGAGTCGCGACACAAGATCAGCAGCTATAGGAGATGTTACGACTGTTGAGGACATTCGTACTACCTACCACTACACCATTAACTCCGACTACACCATTGCCACCTACTATTATTCGGGGAGCAGAGACTCCGATTGCTGCGGCATCTACGGCTTTAATTCCTTTACCAGCGATTCCCAAGGGAGCAGTTGCTGTGATAGGTACACAGACCGAGCCGGAGACACCTCCGTTACAGACTGAGATAGTAAGAGCAGCGGAGACACCAATTACGCCAGTAGCTACTGTAGAGACTACTTCGGTCACTACTCTAGAGAAGAGTCTTAAGGCCATTGCTGAGGCGAGGCAATGGAGAGAATTTAAGAGGCACGACCTAGTTAAATTTTTCGGTGGTATAGACGTGGCTGCGGCGGAGCTTTTCCTGAAGAATCATGAGAAGATTCATACTATCATCGCGACTGAGGATCATATTATGCTACAAGGGGTGGCAGATGATTGGTGGACTACTATTGTCACTACCCGAGGTATTCTGCGAGACTGGATCGACTTCAAGACTCAGTTTAACCAGAAATACTTCTCGCCGACAGTGTTACGGGCGAAGAGGAATGAGTTCACTTCGTTGCGACAGTCTGTAGGAGAGCCAGTGATGGACTACATGGGCAAGTTTATTCAGTTGTTACTTTATGCCGGAGGGTCAGCAGATTTAAAGGTCGATCGTATCTACTATTTTCACAGAGGGTTTGCAACCTGCCATTGGAGGTTCAGTAGTCACTACCAAGCCAGAGACTCTTCAAAGAGCATACGAGTGGAGTCTAGCTAGAAAGAGTTACCTAATTTCTCACCCCGAGGAGGCGAGACCGGTCAGACTTGAGAGACTGGATTAGAGGATCATCAGGACAAGAAACGGAGGAAGAACAGACTTCATTACCGAGATTCCAAAGCTCTGAGTGTAGGATCCATTTCACCACTTACTCGATTGGCACAGACGACTCCACCAGTGCCGAGCTTTGCTAGTCACCCTCCACAACCTATGAGGCATGTACAACATTTACAGGGACAGCCTACGACGAACAGAGATTCTGGTAGAGGAGGTAGACAGTGACAGATACCAAGGTCAGGGCAGACTCAGACCTAGAGATCTACACAGAGTTGAGGAGAAAGTCAGACTCAGGGTACATAGGATACACGTACATGTTACAAATGCAGCAAAGTTGGCCACATCTAAGCTCAGTGTACTCAGCCTGAGAGAACACAAACACAAAATTATCAGAACCAGAGGGAGTGGGTGTAGGCAGCAGTTGAGCGAGATCAGGGGGCATCCCGAAACCTAGTTGAAGGTATGATTTCTATCTGTAGTACATTCATGCACACCATGTTCGATTATGGTTTCACTGTTTCGTTTATTTCCGGATGTATGGTAGACATGTTAGGGTTGAGAACCATTAGGCTTAGTAGGCCTTAATCCCTAACACGGCTGCTGGAGACAAGATTTACCTAAACTTTATGTGCGTTGAGTGTCTGGTAGAGATAGAGAGGGCTACGAGTTTCCTGCTGACTTAAGGGTGCTTGAGTTTCTCGAGTTCGATGCATTGTTGGGCATGGATTGGTTGGGAGCGTACCATGCTCATATTGGTTGTTATGAGAAGACGATCACGATTTCGTTGGCAGATGATACATGGATTAGCATTCAGGGTAACACACCATTACTTCCGATCACCAGAGGCAGAGAGGCCACGAGTGGTAATGTCGAGATTGTTGCGAGCATCATGAGTACTGGTGTGAGATAAGGAGTTAACATAGTAGATGTACCAATCATGTGCGAGTTCACTAACGTATTCCCCGAGGATCTGGCAGGATTACCACTGCAGAGGACGATCGATTTCATTGTAGACTTAGTCCCAGGGACTAGATCGATTTTAATACCACCGTATAAGATGGCACCCTGAGAGCTTGAGGAGCTGAGGAGTCAGTTAGATGAATTATTAGAGTTGGGCTTCATCAGTCCTAGTATGTCACCATGGGGAACACCAGTGTTGTTTGTCAAAAAGAAGGACGGTAGTTTGAGGCTTTGTATCGACTACAAGCAATTGAATAAGGTTACAATGAAGAATAAGTATCCGTTACCGCGCATTGACGATTTGTTTGATCAGTTGACCAGAGCGTAGTGGTTTTTTAGGATAGATCTGAGGTCAGGCTATCATCAGCTCAGGATTAGGGCTGAGGATTAAGAGAAGACAACATTCAACATGAGATAAGGTCACTTCCAATTCACATTCATGCCATTTGGATTGACTAATACGTCGGTGATGTTCATGGACCTGATGCACCGAGAGATGAGGGATTTCCTAGATCGATTCGTAATTGTGTTTATCGACGACATCTTCATCTATTCCAGGACTCGTGAGGAGCACGAGGGGCATCTACGAGCGGTATTGCAGACTTTGAGGGACCACCGACTCTAAGCTAAGTTTAGCAAGTGCGAGTTTTGGCTACCAAAGTTCAGATTTTTAGGGCATGTAGTTGGAGCTAATAGTATTGCCATTGATCCAGAGAAGATTAGAGCCGTGATTGAGTGGTCTACTCCGATGACCGTGACTCAATTCGCAGTTTTCTGAGATTAGCAAGTTATTATCGTCGATTCGTGCAGGACTTCTCCAAGATCGTTGCACCAATGACGAAATTAACGCAAAAGAATGCAAAGTTCGATTGGAAGGAATAGTGTGAGCAAACATTCTCTACTCTGAAGGAGAAATTGACGACTGCGCCTGTCTTAGCATTGCACGAGACTGAGAAAGACTTAGTCGTGTATACCGATGCGTCAAAGATTGGTTTAGGTAGTGTCCTGATGCAAAAGGGTAGACTTATCGCTTATGCATCCTGATAGTTGAAAGTTCATGAGAGGAACTATCCGACTCACGACTTGGAGTTGGCGGCGATTGTATTTGCACTGATGATTTGGAGACACAATTTGTATGGCGTAGTTTCAAGTTGTATACAGACCACAAGAGCTTGAAGTACTTTTTTTCTCAAAAGGAACTCAACCTGAGACAGAGACGTTGGCTAGAATTCCTGAAGGACTACGATTTTGCACTTGAGTATCATCCGAGGAAAGCCAATGTTATTGCCAATGCTTTGAGTCATAGAGGATCTGATGCAGAGGTAGTTGTATGCGTATGACTCACGAGTATGCGTTACTTGAGGCACCCGAGATGATAAGTTCAGCGGACGTGCCGACGACTACCAGGACACAGATGTGTGGTCAGATGAGATTGTAGACCCATTCACTGTAGACTGTTCTCGAGGGGCAGCAGGGCAATGAGTCGTACCAGAGTTACAGTGAGATGGCAGACAATTCAGAGTATACAGATTGGAGTCGGTCGACAAACTCTTGCTTGAGGTATCGTGGGCAACTATGGATTCCATTGGTGGCTGACTCATGTACCGAGATACTTCAGGAGGCTCACCGTTCCCATTTTTTGTGCAACCGGGTTGAACCAAGATGTACGCTGACATACGACGTCTCTTCTAATGGCTAGGGATGAAGTCCGATGCGTTGGAGTTTATTTGAGCATGTGAGATATGCCAGCGCGTGAAGGCTGAGCATCGACGGCCTGAAAGATTGTTGTAGCCCCTACCTATTCCTCGATGGAAGTAGGAGCACATTGCTATGGATTTCATCAGTGGCTTGCCCCGATCTCCTCGTGGTTACGACAGCATCTGGTAATTGTGGATCGATTGACAAAATCTGCTCATTTCATATCGATATCTACTACACGTAAAGTTGACAAACTAAGCATCCTCTACGAGCCCGAGATTGTCAAAATGCATGGAGTTTCGTTGTCGATTGTGTCAGATCGAGGGGCAAAGTTCACTTTGTTGTTATGGCAGAGCATGCAGGCTCAGTTTAGCACTAGACTGGAGTTAAGTACGACATTCCATCCGCAGACAGATAAACAGTCCGAGAGGTTGATCCAGGTGTTAGAAAACATGCTCAGGATGTGTGTTTTGGAGTATGGCGGGTCATGGAAAGAGTACATTCATTTGTGCGAGTTTGCATACAACAACAGTTATCAGGTGAGTATTAGTATGGCACTGTTTATGGTGCTCTATGGTAGGCCTTCTAGATCACCTTCTTACTGGGCTGAGCAAGAGGATGTTGTGACAATTAGTCGTGAGATTGTTGTTGAACATACTGAGAAAGTATGGCAAATTCTTCAGAAACTTAAGGGTGCCCAATAGCAGCAGAAGGAATACTACGATCAGTATCGCGATGAGCTTTAGTAAGACTTGGG
Organism: Stephania japonica; assembly: GCA_039657345.1. NCBI lineage: Eukaryota > Viridiplantae > Streptophyta > Magnoliopsida > Ranunculales > Menispermaceae > Stephania > Stephania japonica. The sequence continues at coordinate 20,864,462 of CM077562.1, read as the reverse complement.
AGACTATGTATACCTGAAAGTCTCACATCTAAAGGGTCACAAACGGTTCGGAATTAAAGGGAAGGTCGCTCCAAGGTTTATCGGTCCCTTCAAGATTGTGAAGAGGGTCGGTAAGGTTGCATATCGGTTAGAGTTACCGTCAGAGCTCGCTGGTGTTCATCCAGTATTCCACATTTCGATGATTCGACTAGACAAGTCAAGCTGAGGGCGGTGACCGACGGTGGACTTGAGCCAGATTGAGTTGTAGGACGATGCCACGTACGAGGAGCAACCCATCCAAATCGTTAAAAGCAAGGTCAAGATGTTGAGGAACAAGGAAATTCCTTCGGTGCTTGCGAAATGGCAATTTCATGGAAACGAGGAGCTGACCTGGGAGTTAGAGTCCTACATGCGCGAGCACTTTCCCTACCTGTTTGATTCCGGTAAGTTTGTAATTTAGTTTACTTATTAGTTTCAATTTCGGGGACGAAATTCTAATAAGTGGGGGAGACCGTAACAACCCTAAATTTTTAGCTGACTTGTGTTACACTTGTTAGGATTGTGACCCGGCTATGTGAATACTAGATAGTATTTTGAACTTCGGGAGTCGACACTGAGATAATTTTATGATTATTTGATTGTGTGTATTAGCATTTTAGTATTTTACGGGTCTCAAGCCGTTTAGGCGATTTTTAGTTGAGTAAGGTTTCGCCTAGTTAAACGGGGGAGAAAAACAAAGTAAAGAATACAAATAAATTAATTTTTATTAATTTAATTAACTAGTTGATGAGATGTGGCGAGAAAACGGGCGTGACGAACCAAATTTCAGAGAAATGTGGACCGAGGAAATGTGAGATCAATGTGGGAGTCAGATAGTCTCGCAACATACGGACAATGGGATATAAATTGTTAAAGTGACATAGCTTGATGAGGAGAGCTTTGAGATTGGCATTGAGATTTATATGTATGTTGAGTTGGGATGATAAGGTAAAAGACCAAAAAGGGCAACAGCCCTAAAATGAGCAAGTATTAACTTAAAGGGCAAAAGGGTAATTTTACATGTGTTACATATATATAAAACAAAGAAAACCCTAATACACACTATTCATCATCTTCTTAACTCAACAGCTGTCACTATTCACCTTCCCACCTCTCGTCACTGCCACCCGCCCCACCTGCGATCGGCTGACTTCGACAAGGCCAGAGAGACCGGAGGACCGCCGTCGACGAGGTGAGTTATTTTCTCTCTCTCTCTCTCTCACTTTCATTTTTGGCCTACACTCACCCTCACCTATCTCGGCCTCCACACTGTGGCAGCTCGTCTCCTCCGGCTATACCGTCACCACCACTACCTCCTATGACGCTGGAGCCTCCACCACCCACCGGAGACACCTAGGTGAGCTTTTCCTCTCTTCCTTTCTCCTCTCTCTCTATCAGTAGCAACACTCTCTCTCCAACAGTCCATGTTTTTGGTCCACTACACTCACGTTTTCACTTATTTCCTAGCCACCATAGGGTCACCTTTGATCGGGAACTGGGGCGTAGACTATCCACGTAGGTCTCGACGTTCCCAGAGGGCCTCAGGTCCAGCGAATGGGTTGTTTTTTCGACGAGATAAATGGGCTATTGTTCACTGTTTTTTGCTATTTTTGGGATGTTTTATTGACTGTTTTTATGGCATGTCGTGGTTGTTGTGTCGTCCCCGGTCAAGGCTGATCGGAGGTGAAGCTTCAACGACTCTGCTGGCCGGAGGTGGCTATCCCCCCATGTGTGGTGGTTTCGATGGGTGTGTGTGGACAGTTTAAATGTGTGTGTATGTGTATGACAGTGGGGTGCACACAACAGTAGGGTGTTGTGTTCACATAACAGTGGGGTGCGTGTGACATGTGGATATACACCATAGTTGGGGTATGAGGTGTATCAAGTATGGGATGTGTGACCATAAAGTGTATTATTTTACGTGAGGTTGTTTATTAAAATAAAAAGTGATGTGTATGGATAGTTTATAATTATAATAAAATGTAAATGGATTTGTATTAGAGCCCAATAAGGGCCCAACAAGATAATTAGATGGTAAGACCTATAATAGGTATGTGATGGTGTTTGGTATGAGATTATGTGTTAAAGCCCAACAAGAGTCCAACAAATAAAACATTTAAATGTTTATGGAGTTAGTGTTTGTGCCCAACAAGAGCCCAAAGAGGGATATGTTTTGTGAAAAGGACAATAACCATAGAGATGGATTGATCCACGATGGTTTGAGTCGCCTTAATTAAGTGTATTTGAACTAAACATACAAGAAACACCCTAAGACGAGGTACTAACTCTAAATCAACACTCGGGATTTAAACCCTTATCAGGTAGTCGAGAACTCACGGGGAATGCCTTAGAGTCTCGGAGTGGTACCGGGTTGCGATTAGTCAGGTAAGTACATACGTACCTTGTATGTGTGTATGTTAGTGGGCCAGTAAGGAAATAACATGTGATTTATACATTCCTCTATTCATTGGTATTGTTGAATTGATCCCTTGTTTGAAATTTCATTCCATATTGTTTGTTGTATGTTATTGGCATGAGTGCGTGTCTCGAAGGTATCATGTGGTCCCGCACTAGCTGGGACAACGAGGGTGCCTCCTGCAGGGGTAACTGACCACCCCTAGTATTGTGTGTATAGGGTACTGGATTCGAGAGGTGTTGCGATGCCTCTCGATTTCAAGCTGTGCTAGTGTTGCGACATTGCCCGGGGAGATCTTGCAAGATCTTTGCCATATTACTGTGAAATTAGACCACTCATGGGTTCTTTTGAATCTTATAACATGCAAATTTCGATTGTTTATCTATCAATCTGTTTATCATGCGCTTGATTTACTTATTTTCCTGCTATTTCATTTTCGCATGATATTTAGACTGCTTTACTTGTTAAATCATAAATTACTGTTATATTCTTCTGGCACTACTTTGGTTTTCTTTAGTTGCTCACCGTCTAATTTGTGACGGTGGGTGCAGATAGGGTGGAGAGCAGTAAGGGCAAGAAGCCCTGCGCAGGAGACCTACTTTGAGGACTAGCAGTGGGATCACAGAGACTTTATAGTATGAGTTCATGTTTTACTTACTCGCATATCGTTTGATACATGTGTTTTGAGATTATTGAACTTGACATTTTTGATGAAACTAGTATCATGTATATATGCTTATCAAATTATACATGAATACCCAGGGTTTCCACACTTATAGAATTCCTATATTTCACTTGATTGAGTTATTTCCGTATTATACTTGTTTAGTCTTCCGTTGTGTATTATTGCAATAACTCTTTCATAAATTGTTAAAATTTATGAATCGAAGGCTAACTAGACTCGTTAGGTTGCCGAGTAATGACTCGGGGCCTGCACAGGTCTAGGCCGAGCGTACCCAATTGCACGAGAAATTAGGGCCATCACATCCAACGCTTGGATCAACCTCTCGGACTGTCCGTCTGTTTGCGGATGGAAAGCCGTACTCAACTCTAATCTGGTGCTAAACTGAGCTTGCATACTTTGCCATAACAATGAAGTGAACTGTGCCCTTCGATCTGACACAATCGACAATGGAACTCCGTGCAACATTCTCGCGCTCATAAAGGGTGCACAATTTGTCAACTCGGTGTGTAGTGGATACCTAAATGAAATGAGCAGATTTTGTCAATCCATCCACAATTACCCAGATACTATCGTGACCACGAGGATGTTCAGCCTTCACGCACTGGCATATCACACACGCTCTAATGAACTCTGACATATCAGACTTCATCCTTGACCACCAAAAGAGACGTCACATATCAACGTACATCTTGGTCTGACCAAAATATATAGAAAAATGAGAACGTTGAGCCTCTTGTAGTATCTCGGTGCGTAAGTTAGTCGCCAATGGAATTCACAGTCACCCACGATATATTTAGCAAGAGTCTATCGACTGACTCCAATCTGGATGTTCTAAACTGTCTGCCATCTCACTGTAATGCTAGTATGACTCATTGCCCTGCTGTCCCTCGAGAACAGTCTATAGTGAAATGGTCTGCAACCTCATCTGACCATAAATCTGTGTCCTGGTAATCGTCGGCACGTCCTCTGAACTCATCATCTCGACCGCCTCAAGTAATGTGTACTCGTAAGTCATACGACAAACAACTACCTCAACATCAGATCCTTTGGGGCTTAAAGCATCGGTAACCACGTTAACTTTTCCTGAATGATACTCTAGCGAGAAGTCATAGTCCTTTTAGGAACTCCAACCAACGTCTCTATCTCAGGCTCAACTATCTCTAAGTGAATAGGTACTTCAAGATCTTGTGGTCTATGGACAACTCAAAGAGCATGCCATATAAGTAGTGGCTCCATATCTTCAATGTAAACACTATCGCAACTAACTCTAAGTCGTGTGTCGGGTAGTTCCTCTCGTGAACCTTCAGCTGTCGCGATGCATAAGTGATAACTCTGCCATCCTACATCAACACACAACCCAAACCAATCTTCAATGCATCGATGTACAAGACAAAGTCTTTCCCTGTCTCAGGCAATGTTCAGACAGGCGCGGTATTCAATTTCTCCTTCAAAGTGTTGAACGCTTGCTCACGCTTCTCATTTCAATCAAACTTCGCATTCTTCTGAGTCAGTTTCATCATCGGTGTAGTGATCTTGGAGAAGTCCTGCACGAGTCGGCGATAGTATCCTACCAACCCCAAAAAACTGCAAATCTGCGTAACAGTAGTCAGAGTAGGCCACTTAATCACGGCTCTAATCTTCTCTGGATCAACTACAACACCGGTAGCTCTAACTACATGCCCTAGAAATCTAACCTTTGACAACCAAAACTCGTACTTGTTGAACTTAACTAACAGTCGGTGATCTTTCAGAGTCAGCAACACTGCTCGTAGATGCCCCTCGTGCTCCTTATGAGTCCTAGAATAGATGAAGATGTCGTCGATGAACACAATCACGAACCGATCAAGGTACTCCTTCATTACACGATGCATGTGATCCATGAACATCGTTAGCGCATTAGTCAATCCGAATGGCATAACTGTAAACTGAAAATGACCACATCTCGTGCTGAATGCCATATTCTCTCGAGCCTCAGCCCTAATCCTAAGTTGATGATAACCTGACCTCAGATCTATCTTCGAGAACCACTACGCTCCAGTCAGCTGATTAAACAAATCGTCAATGTGCGACAGCGGGTACTTGTTCTTCACTGCAGCCCGGTTCAGCTGGCGATAATCTATAAAGTCTCAAACTACCATCCTTCTTCTTCACAAATAGCACTGGCGCTCCCCATGGCGACATGCTCGGATTGATGAAGCCCAGCTCTAACAGCTCATCTAGCTAACTCCTCAAGCTCTCGAGGTGCTATACGGTATGGTGGTATCGCAATCGGCTTAGTCCTTGGGACTAGGTCAATGATGAAGTTGATCTCCCTCGGCGGTGGTAATCGTGAAAAATCCTCCGGAAATACATCTGTGAAGTCGCACACGACTGGTACCTCGACAATAGCAATCTTCTGTCTCGCCCTTGTGCTCATGACGCTTACAACCATCTAAATCTCACCACTCGTGGCTTCCCTACCTCTGGTAATAGGAAGTAGCGATGTTGTGCCCTGAATGCTGATCTCCGTACCATCTACTAACAGAATCATGATCTTCTTCTCATAACAACCGATGTGAGCTTGAAACGATCCTAACCAGTCCATGCCAAGCAAGGCATCGAACTCCAAGAACTCAAATACTTTCATATCAACTGGTAACTCGTAACCCCTATCTCTACCGGAATATCAAAACACAACATATTCAAATAAATCTTATCCCCACCAGTAGTGCTAAGGATGAGGGGTTTACTAAGCCTAACAGGTTTCAAACTTAGCTTATCTACCATGCGACCAGCAATAAATGAAACTGTGGAACCAAAATCGAACATGGTATGCATGAAAGTACCGTAAATAGAAACTATACCCTCAACAAGGTTTCGGGACGCCCCCTGGTCTGGCTCAACGGCTGCGTGAAAACGCTCCCTCTATTGCTGGTGATGTTATGGCGGTGCTATCGGTGGTTGAGGGCACTCCCTCTGAATGTGGCCAACCTTTCCGCACCTGAAACATGTGCGGGTATCCTGTAATCCTTGAGTCTGAGTCTGACCAAACCTCTGTGTCTTCCTCTGCTTGTCTCCTTGATCAGAACCCTACTCTCAGTAGTCTGCCTCTGCGACTGCTGTCCTGGTCGACTAGGTTGCGATGGATGACTAGTAAAACTCAGCACTGGCGTAATGATCTGTGTCGGATGAGTAGTCTGCTGTGCAACGAACCCTATACTCTGAGCCCTACGATTATGGTAATTCCGCTTGCCCTTCTTCCTCTTCTTGTCCTGATGGTGCTCCTCCGATCCGGACTTTGGTCTGACCGGTCTGGCTTCTTTTGGATGAGTAAGCAGGTAACCCTCCCGTGTTAGACTCTGCTCATACGCAATCTGCAAGGTCTCCAGCTGCTTTAAATTCGATAAATACTCTTTATATTACAATGTACATGTAGTATAATAAGCAAGACATGCATTATTTGCCTTTATTTAGCTCATGATTTGAGCATATCTTAATGTGTCAATTTTATTGAGCTACTTTCAATAGTAAATTCATAATTTTGCCTTGATTTTGAAGGCATAGTAGAAGGTCACAAAAATATTTGGGTATATGTATGACAATATTTAGGCAAAATAGCCTTTTATTGAAACCACACCCAACAGGGGGGTGAATTGGGTGTATCGAGAAGTTATTGCCTTTTAAATTTTAATGCAATAATTAAGATGCTATATGCTTGCCAAAACACGAATGTGAATGATATGCAAGTGAATGGGATAGAAGAGATGGAAAGTGACACACGATTTATAGTGGTTCGATCTAATGATCTATGTCCACTACCTAACCTCCCCGGTTAGAATTTTTAAACCCTCACTTATATTTCAAATAAGTGTTACAACCTAAGCATACAACCCTAGAATGCCTAATTACAATTAGGACTTCCTATCTAGTCGCAACTAGAGTTTGTGACTAGCCTCAACTAGGTCTTCCCCTTTGACTTAGATTCCACTAAGTCTTACAATCATGCAATTACAACAAGTGGCTGAAAAATAATGAAATACACTTTACAACATAAAGTGGTATCAAATTCAAACACTAGCAAGCCACCTAGAGCCTAACAACTATAATGCATGCAAGTATGAGAATGAATGGAATATGCAAAATATGTCACTGATTTTGTTGCAAATTCCAAGTGTGAAATCGTTTTAAAATCTAATGTATTAGTGCAAAACCAATTTCAAAGCTAAGAACAATAGTTTAACAAAAATCAAGTTTAAGTGCAAAACTTTTGTTCAAAATCAATCTTAGGGTTTAATAAAATAATTTTAAGTGCAAAACCCAAGATGAAGGTGTTCAAACACATAACAAACTAATTTTCAATTCAAACACACAAAACTATGTAGATTAGGCACAAGAAAAAGTGCTAGAACAAGGACTTTCTTACAACCAAGAAGATGACAAAGGAAATCAGCTTTGAAGAGATTCTTGTACTCCTTTTGAAGCTTCAAAAGTGTTGGATTTTAGAGTTAGTGGATAGCCCCAAGAATCTCCTTTGTCTCCTTCACAAAAATCAAAGTTCTTCTCTTTGTGTATTTTGAGCTTTTGAGTGTGTTTGTTCCTTGTAGTAAGAAAACCATGTTCTTGGTGGTTTTATAGTGTTAGGTATCCCATCTTGACAGTTTGTGACCGTTCTAAGGATCCAAGGATCCAGAATTCATCAAGAATTCAAATTAAAGTTCGTTTTTCATCTTTTTTAAAAAGCTGTCAGGTAGGCAATTAGCGCGCTAATGCTGAGACCTAGCGCGCTAACTCTGCACTTAGCGCACTAATGACAGCATTAGCGCGCTAATTGTAGGGAGCTCAAAATAAATATTTTATCCCTTTGTGTTAGCGACCCTTAAACACATCTGGGACCCAACCAACCCTTATATAACATGTTATATACGTTTGTTATAGGTCATTAAGCCTAATTGGGTGACCTGGATATTTTTACAAATCCCGAAAACGGAAACTCACGATTTCATAATGTGCGTGGGACTTTTCTGCAAATTTGCTGTTTTTCTTTTCGAAAACCTTTCAAAACAAGTTTTTCTTTTTCGAAAACTTCCACAATGATTTTCGAAATGTCAATGACAATGAATCACATAGTTTTACACTGTTTAAACTCATAGACCTAGTCATGTGTTATAATTCCATTTTGAAATTACGAGTAATCTCAAGACTTTTGAAAATTCGTTTAAGAACTCGATATGCATGAACTAATACATTTGGCTTGCGTGAGAGAACTTGTATACCTTACATCGAAATTACAAATTTTAGTTCGATCTTTTGTCTTCATTCTTTCATGACTGCCGAGTCTTAAACTTGTATGGCTTGATTACCCGTGATGTGTTGTTTTGCATCCTTTAACAAACTGAAATGCACTTGATATTAATTAGTACATTTTCACCTTGTTTGTCTCCATCAAAATCCCAGTCGGAGTTAGAGTGACTAACCACTTAGTCCAATATTTATATGTGACAACAAAAAAATGTCACAATCATGATCGCTCATTGTCAATAATAATTTACCCTTTCTAGTGGTGCACCACTTTTTATTCCAACTATCAATGAAATTGTTAATATGACTTTTACCATATCTTCACATTTTCCACATCCATAAATTTGTTATTACGACCATGGTCATTATATGCAACATATACTTCTTAATTTGAAGCTAAACTAATTGGACGAGAGTGATATTATATTTATAATATCTCATTATTTTACTCAGCTACCACGAGACAAAAATTAAATCCATAATTAATATATAATAGATTGAAGTGCGCGCTCAATAATTTGTGGCAGTAATACATCGAAAAGAGACACATGACCTTTATTTGTCTCATCAGTCATATTTCTACATAGCCTCAATATAGAGGAAATTAAAATTGCAAAATAATAAATGATATTTAGCTGATATAAATTTTGTAGCGTGAGACCCAACCTCTCATTTTGAGACTTTTGGAGTATCACCAATTTTGGCCTTGATATAGATAGCTCCGTGAGGTGAAATGATAATATAAAGTGAAATATTGACTTTTCAAATCTCTAAAGAGTCTAAAGAGTTATTTGATGAATAAATATTTATATGCATAGCCTTGCATAGATACTTTATATATAATTTGAGCATCCCGTTGCCTTGACAAGTAATTATTATTGTCAGTATTATTAAGGCAATTAATTCAATCAAGTATAATAAAAGTAAAGACATCATAAATATTTTTCTCATTTTTATGTAAAATATATGATTAAATGAATGCTCATAACTTGATTATTTTATACACAAAATATACTATTTGTATGAGTTGTTAGGATAACCTCCAGTTTGGATGGCGAGACAAAAGTCTATTTAACAACCATGCCACCTTGAACGGGATAACCCGTTTCCCTTTCAATGTTTAACTTTGCCGAGGATAAGACTTACCCACTATCAACTCAAACTTATAATATTATTTGTATTATAAAACTCAAGAATAGAGCACAACTAATCGTCTATAGTATAACGAGAAAACTAGTTATGCTACATATTGACTTTTGATTTGTCATGTAGAAGATCGTCCAAGACGCAACTACAGATAATACTTTCGTAGTCGGTGATGTTATAATACAAAAATGTATGAATTAAGTTATAAATGAAATAAAACTCAAATTATGGTGTCTTTATATTTCATCAATAAAGAAATAAAACTCAAAATGATCGTTTCATGTCTTCTTAGAAATTCTAGCATGTAATTAAATGTATATACATTATTCCCAACACCCGTAAAATATTTATGAGGCGTTTATTGCAATAATGGGGAAGAATTTAATGGTCTCCTATCTTTTAGGAAACCTAACTATTGTGTAACGTTTTATTCCATAATAAACACTTTCAGAACTGTTAAATGCATTTATTCTTAAGAAAATTATTCATCTTCCTCAATTAATATTAAGAAAACTTCAACAAAATTGGGAAGCCAATACCAATATATCATCACCTACACACTTGATCGCCATATTAATTTGAACAATGAAAATTATTTTTCAGTAACTTGAGATTTGTTGTATGGCTAAAAATATGGGCCATATTAAGGTCAAAGTGAGTCGATGGGAGCAGTCCCCAACAAAATACATGTTTGATTGGTGTGTTTTCATGTTGGGTTTCAACTTTCAAGAAATTGAGGACCAAACCAACCATAGATATTCATGGTTATCTTAAGAAATTGACAAACACAAACACATAAGAAACCATGAAATCAAAAATGATATTTTCGTTACCTTCAAATCTTTGTTACCAAAACAATGACCTCCTTCCAAGCTTTGTCTCCTTAGAAGCTTTGTGTATTTTTTATTAGACCTCCTTGTTGAGAGCAACATCGTGTTGATGATGTGTTGTAAAATTACTTTAAACAAAGCTAGGAAAGGTAAAGATAAAGAACTAGAAATTGTACAAGAGAAGAGATAGGGGAGAAATAGAGAAAAGTTTCATTCCAATATGGTATATCATTACATAGGTGAAACCTCTTTATATAGGCCCTTGGTAAGACCAAAGGGCACAAGTTACATTTCAATACAATTACATGAATAAATAGCATTAAGACTAAGTAATTATATGAATTAATTTGGGTGTTACATCATGTAAAGAGTTGGAATAGTAATAGGTGGAATACGTAGAGTTGTCAATCCACATCATTTAAAACAAGAAAATAATATTTTGATGAAATAAATAGAAATTGGTGAATTCTATGAAAAAAATGAAATACTCAAAAAATTTGGGAAACTTTGGGGGTTATCCTAGAGTTGTTTATTGATTGGGAGTTCAAACCTTTGACAGGTAGTTCGGGGACCCGAGCAAAGGGTTAGGATTGCAGGAATGCAACGGGTACGCGACGTACCAGGTAAGTTAGTAAGCCATTAAGAAAATATCATGTGATTTTAAATCCTCTATTGATTGTGATTGTTGAATTGATCTCATGATTGGAATTCCATTCTATTCCTTGGTTGTGTGCTCTTGGCGTAAGTGTGTCAGAGTACTCGGCCCTGCACTAATGGGGCAACGCGGACACTTTTGTATAGGAGTGTGAGACCACCCATAGTTATCGTGTCACACCAAGTACTGGTGGTTTATGTCCCCCATCATGGTTATGCCTTCACTTGTGTTGATGCCGAGGAGAACTCGCGAGATCTTCGCCGTTATGCCATGATGTAGATCACTTATGGGTCTCTTTTGATTCTTGGAATACGCAAATTTCGATTGCTATCTATTAGTCTGATTATCATGCACTTTAAGTTATTTCCTGTCTTTCAACTTCCGCATGATTCTTGGACTTCCTTGTTGTTTTATTTGTGAATTATTGTTATATTTTTTTGGCATTACTTTCAATTTCTCTCAGTTATTCACCGTCTAGTTTGTGATGGTGAGTGCAGATAGGACAGGTAGTGGTAAGGGAAAGGGACTGACGATAGGTGACTTCCTCTGAGCGCTCCTCGGGGATGATTTCTTTCCTTGCTGTGTAGTATGTAATTATTTTTATTTACATATGTTGTTTTGAAACATTATGGATAGAATTGGGTTGTGAGACTTAGATATCATGTATATGCCCCCATCATATTGTGGCCACCAGGCTTTACATGTTTATCTTGTATTCGAGGTTCCACATTTATTAGAAATTTCTGATTTCCCTTAGAGTTATAGAATGATTATAGTTGAACACCGCTGCGTATAGGTCTGATAAATTATATAATCTTATAACTCATATTTTGGACGGTAAATGAATGAATTGAGGCTAACTAGGCACGTATAGACTCACCGAGTATCGACTCGAGAACTTATGCGGGTCTATGCCGGGCATTCCCAATTGATTCAAAAATTGGGGTCGTCACATGACTAGTGGACTACGATTGTGAGAACTAGATGAGTGCCAAGGGATTGGATAGAGTTCAAAACCCAGTTCAACATGAAGTACTTTACTCCCATCGTGATGAGAGCCAAAAGGAATGAATTCACTTCCCTGAGACAGTTAGTAGATGAGTCTTTCATGGAGTACATGGGATGGTTTATGTGGTTGTTACCATATGCGGGTAGATCAGTTAGCATGGAGGCATGCCGGGTGTATTACTTTATCTAGGTTCTTTTACCCGAGATCAGAAGTGAGGTCATCACGATGTAGCCAGGAACGTTGTATAGTGCTTATGAGCGGAGCTTGGCTAGGGAAAGTTATTTGAGTACTCACCTGAAGGAAATTGAGCCTGATCAGCCTGAGATGCAGTCAGAGCACTGATCAGAGGGACAAGACAGGAAATAGATGAGGGATCCGAATGACGATGGTAGTTCTCGAAGGCGGAGTGTGTGTTTCCAGTGCAGACGGCCCAGACATTTTTAGAATTGATGTCCAGATTTGTACGAGGACCAGCAGAAGGACAATCTACCTCAGGCCATTGAGGATGTGCATATGGCGATTAAACCACAGTTAACAGTGGTTTGTGATCCTAGCAGAGGTAAGAGATTTCTCTTTGTTGTCATTACATCATGCGTGGATGATTTTCATTTGAAGCTTTAGGTGTTGATTGCTATGCCAGACTCCACATGATGGAGTTAGTATTGATACTTGCTAGAGTAGCCGCGTTGAAACTTAGCAAGGTTGTCTAGGATGAGACATACCTAACTTTAATTAGAGTCTGAAAGAGGTGGTAGGCTTGGGTACAATGGGTTACCAAACCTAGCCACGAGTACACTTAAAGAGATGCAGGACCAGACGGGTTATGATTTATCTTAGGATATATGGATATGCAGTATTCATGACGGCGGTGGTTGCAACTTTGTCAAACATATCTACTGCTTGGGTATAGATGAACTTGTGTTGAAACACGAGTGGGTTGGGAGGTCATCACGAGTATGGCGTGCGAGCCGCGATCGTAGCGTCATATGTCGTGATTACTTGACTCGTGTTGTAGTAGTGGACAATGTCTGCGACGAAGTCATTGGCATTCCTACCATGTTGGGAAACGAGAGCGATTTTGAGAGCTCGTAATCGAATTAGGCTATTTGAAGTGGTTGCGACCCGCAATCTAAAGACTGAGATGGTATTAAGCTGTTCGAAGTGGCAGAGGCCAACAGTTTGTAAGTTGTGGAGAAAAAAGTTGTTTGAAGTGATCCAAAGGGATCTACAATTAATGGAATGAGACATTGTGCTGTCTGAAGAGACTTTGTACAAGTTCACAGTTCAATACCTAGTGTCGAGCTGTTGAAAGTGACTCTCGTAAGAGTCCACAGTTGGTCATACCATATTGAGCAGCTTGAAGTGACTGCATCGATCCGCAGTTCAATAGTGAGAAGCGAGCTTTCTGAAGTGACTTTGAGAGAGTCCGCAGTTCGGTGAAAAGAGAACTGTTTGAAGTGACTCTGGGAGAGTCCACAGTTCAATGAGAATAATCTAAGCTATCTGAAGTGGCTGGGAGCCCGTAGTTTGGGTGAGCTGTCTGAAGCGACTCAGGGATAGTTTGCAGTTTGAAATGAATGATCCAAGCTGTCTAGAGTGGCTATGAGCCTATAGTTTAAATGAGATGTGAACGTGTGTTAATTCCCCTTATATACTCAAGATTGAGCTAATTTCGAGGACGAAATTTTCTGTTAATTGGGGAGACTGTAACGACCTAAAAAACTTGGCTATTTGTGAATGATGACGTGTACTATGAATTTATACTTGTATTTGAGTGACCAGATAGTGAAGTCGGTATAGGAGTAGAAAAATTGGTCGAGTGGGCATTGATAGATGGGTACGAGTACATGGGGCTTTAAAACACTGAAAATGTTAATAAATATGCCAATTAAAATGATAATTGATTCGATTAACGACGAGAGAGCATCAGCGAGACCAAAACACGCGACTCGCGAGTCATGGTCTGTTTGGAGTGCAAGAACGTGAGAACGGACCATAGAGTTGGTTAGTTAAGGGGTGAGAGTGTCACCTAGTGGGGTCACATTGAGAGAGTTAGTATGGGTGGACAGCTACAAGGGGGTTTGTTGGACCAACCTTGAGATGTGTGTATATGTGTTGATGACGAGTGGGCCTATATAAGGACCTACCCCACATATGCCTCTCATTTCTCTCCTTCTCTCCTCTCAAAACTTGGTGAGCAAGAAAGTGAGGGGACAACCATTAGAGGGTTGTCTAACCCATTGAAGGGTCGCTAGAGTTGCAGGAAATTGCCGGAAAAGGTGAGATCTCCTCTTTTTTTTGTAATTCTTTACGATCCTACGTGTTATTTGTTGATGGCTTGCATCGTGATGACCATGGTGGTCTTACCGGAGACAAATCTGGTGTACCGCCAGTGTCTCGGCAACCCCAGAGCGATCAACACGCGACATCGATGTCAGTGTTGCTGTTTTGACAATGTTTTATCTATTTCAATAGTTTTTCGATTGTTTTAAGGTAGATTTGTCATTTCGAACAAGTTTCCAGGGGTTTCACGATGATTTGAGGCCAGTTTTAGATGGTGACGAACCCCCATACACGTAAGACAAAGGCGAGGAGTGCGACGACGCAAGCTGGTGATCGAAAACCCTGGTAGGACCAATCTGGTCTGGGTTTCGTAACTGGTGCCATGGGCAGAATGTCCCGTCACGCCATGAACAGAGGAGTGTATATATACTATTTATCAGTTTCGCCGCAAAGACATTTTTAAGAGTTTGGTGGTTCATGACGTGTGTTTTCTTGTATGTGTGAGTGCCTACGCCTCCGAGACGTTGTGTCTCTATAACACTCTGTATTTAGTCTTATAGCGTTGTTTTTCTCTTCTGTTGGTTTGGCCGCAAAGACATTGCCCACTGTTGGGTCTTACGGTGTGGTGTAAATACATGAAAGTTTCGAGTGGTATGTGAAAGACGTTTATTACAGAATGAAAGCACGACGTGCTTTGGGTATATGTGTTTGTGTATGTGCCGTGAGGAAGTTTTCCTTGAAAAAGGTATTACGGCGTGATATATACGAAATGTGTTTCAACGCACACTGTAGAAGAGTTTTCAACTCAAACATTCATGAGTGGGCGTGTGTAAGTTTTGTGTGCGTCTTTTCACGTCGTGGGCATGCAGTGGCCCATGGGCCTCGCGACTTGACCCACAAACATCCCAGCTAGAAGAAAAACAAATTAAACTTTTCAAACTGATTTTAACTGAGGGTTTTGGGTAACTTTGGAAGTTTACATTAGGTTATATAATTAACCATAAACCCATTATTTGGGGTTTCAAACCATTGACAAGTAGTTTGGAACCCGAACAAAAGGGTTAAGATCACGAGAGCGCGACGGGTACGCAACGTACCAAGTAAGTTAGTAAGCCATTAAGAAAATACCATGTGATTCCATGTCCTGATGTTGTTGTAATTGTTGGATTGGTCTCATGCTTGGCATTCCATTCTATTCCTTGGTTGTATGTTCTTGGCATAAGTATGTGTCTCAAAGGTACTTGCAGCCTGCACTAGAGGGATAAAACGTGGGCATTCTTGTGCAAGAGTGTTTGACAACCCTTAGTGATCATATGATACCAAGTACTGGATTGTTGTGGTTTTCGATGTTGCGACATCCCTGTTATGGATTTAGACCACTTATGGCCTCTGTTGATTCTTGGAATGAACAAATTTCGATTGATATCTGTTAGTCTGATTATCATGCACTTTGTTATATTTCTTGTCCTTCAATTACTGCATGATATTTGGACTGCTTTACTTGGTATTCGTGAATTACTATTATATTCTTCTGGCATTACTTTCAATTTATCTCAATTATTCTCCATCTAGCGTGTAACGATGAGTGCAGCTAGACAGGTGACAACAAGGGAAAGGGACCGGCGATAGTTGATGTAACGACCCTTAAATTTAACCGTGCTACGTGTCAATACATGTGGTATGTGAGCCCTTGGCCGTGGTACAATCATCAATTCTCAGATGTCGACATCGAGGTTTGTTATATTTGTTTGATGTTTGTATTATACTGTATAGCCTTAACACTAATTTTGATGTCACAAACGCGTGAGGACTTTTGTGTGCAAGTGTTTGTTATGCGAGGCGATGTTTAGTGGTCCGGGGGACAAAGTTGAGTTAAAAATATAAATAAAATACAAACTCCAAATTTATCGAAATAATTGGTATGCGATTCAACCAAGGGTGTAAGACACGTGGGGTATAGCGCAGGTCGAGTTCAAATGCGCAAGGGATGCAGTGGATAGGCTAGAGTGAGGAACAAGTCAACTATAGTCACCCAATGGAGTCACTTAAGTAGGTGTGATGGGGGTGATTAAGAGTCATTAGATGGGCCTAGGGATGGGTAAGTTGGGCCAAGATTTAAGTTAAGGGTATATAAACCCAACACTCACCCCTTTCTTTCTCTTCTCTCTCTCTCTTAACGTCTCCTTCAAGCAACCAACAGATGGTGGTGGCCAGAGCGGTGCGACGGCGGTGGTTTCAGGCGATCCGAGGTGAGATTCTTCATCCCTTCGTCATCTCCTACGCATTGGTATAAGTGTTACCCGTGTTCATCGTGATGAAACTTGGACACCACGTCAAGATTTCGAACTCTATCGAAACTCTCAACGTTTTGGAAATCCTCATGACAATCAACACGAGATTTGTGAAGGCAGTATTCGATTTGGGGAAGTTTTGGATTTTAGTGAATTTTTTGGGATTCTTTTAATGATTTTCGTTTTGGGTTTTCTGTCGATGATTTCGGATATTTTAGAATGTGTCGAAGGTGTTTTTGGGATGGTGTTGAGTTCCCGATGGAATATGGACTGAATCGGCTCAAGGCGAAGCGAGCTGGGGGTAGGAAAACACCCCCGGCAATCCCTCAGGAGATGGTGCCAGGCGCGGCGCTGGGGACAGAAAGGGGTCTCTCTGTCCCCACACCGTGGGGGCGCCGTGGAGGGATAAACCCTTACGGCGCATCCCACAGACATCTGGGGCAGTGTCAAGTTGTCACGCTGTAAAGACGCCGTGGGGAATGAAACCCCCACGGCGCTGCCCACAGCGTCTGGGGCAGAGGCACTCACGCTGTGGAGACGCTGCCAAGGGAAAAACCCTCACAGCGTCCCAGCAATGCCCATAACCTAGATTTTTCCCAATTTTTGTGAAATCTTTAGAACGAAGTAGGGATTGCTCGGGGTACCTAAATGTGTCCAAATACGACTCAATAAACCAAAATTCGACTTGAAAACACCATAAACATAAATAAGGAAAATTAGATAAAAATTAATGGAAAACCACAATTAATTGTATTATTAGGATTATTAGCACGCGAGACTAAGTAGGGATGAGTCGGAGTCCGTAAGAGGGCGATTAGCTTGGATTGAGGTAAGTAAACCAGTGAGGAACATTACAGTTATTTCTTGAGCATTTAAATTATTATTGATATTGTTCAATGCCATCTTGCAAATTCTATTCTTATAAGTTGTCCTAAGGCAAGTGTGTCAAGCGCGATCATTAAAGAATTTTGGGCTGTCGATGTATTCATACCAGGAGTTTACGGCTGGGGATACGTGATTTAGTTATGATGATTGGTATAGGTGAGAGTTCTCCACTAGATTGTTGGGGACGCGACACTCGCGTAGGGGTCTTAGAGGAGATTTTGTCATTGACTCCAAGCCTTTGAGGAGATTTTGTCCTTAGCTCAAACAACTTTGATTGGTTGGGACCACTTATGCCTTTCCATTGTATTTCGGGACATTCAATTTCTATTGCTCATTAATTTATTTACAGTCTTTATATATTCATGCGTTTCCTGTCCTTTCTTTTTATCTACGTGAATTGACTACTTAATTATTTATTTCGAAATACTGTTGTTGTTTCTAGTTAGCGTTACTTACATGGGTTCGTCATTCTTGTGCTTGACCAAGTACAGATCCGCAGTCCAGTAAGGGAAAGGTCATGTAGTTAGGAAAGATACTTTGAGTGGCCCTCCTCTGCTGATATAGGTGACTTTTTGGTTGTATTAGTTACTTATATTGTTTTTGAACATAAGTTTATAGGTATGAGAGATTATTTGGATTTGTATGAAATTGATGATACCCTCCTTTGTTTCCCATGATATATATAATTTACTGGGTTCCACACCCTAGGTTTTATCTTAACTTGGAGCTTTAGAGGTTTATTGATTAGTTGAAATTTATTGTTTCCGCTTTATACTTTGATAACTCACTAATCAATTGACTTCACATTTAAATACTTGATAAATGGTGAGATGGTAAGGAAAGGCTCACTAGTCCCGCGCTACTCGACGAGATTGGCTTAGTGATTTGTGCGGGTCCAGGCCGTGCGGCGCCCGATTCTAGGATTGTGGAATTTGGGGCCGTCACAGGTGACTTCCTCTGAACGCTTCTCGAGGACGATCTCTTTCTTTGCTGCCTAGTATGTATTTGGCTTTTATTTACACATGTTTTGAAAACACTTTCGATAGAATTGGGTTGTGAGAATTGTATATCATGCATAAGCCCCCATCATAATGTGGTCACTAGGCTTTACATGTTTATCTTTTGTACGGGGTTCTACATTATTAGTAATACTCCTAATTTCACTTAAGTTATTGTATGATTATAGTTGAATTGTGCTGCGTGTTAAATTTGATAAATTCTATAATTTAATAACCCCTAACTTGAACGGTAAATGAGTGATTTGAGCTTGACTAGGCGCGTATAGACTCGCCGAGTATCAACTCGGGAGCCTATACGGGTCTAGGCCGAGTGTTCCCAATTGCTTCAAAAGTGTGGCTGTCACAAGAACCCCGTGTTTACATCAAATATTTGTGTACAACAATATAAATCAGTAAGACAAGTACATGATATTCATCTAAAATAACCCCGAGTTCACCAATAAAACATGCATATATATGAATCACCATACAGGTAAGCAAACATAACCTACTCTAAGTCTGCAATCTAGCTGCTCACAGGAAATCACCTAGGCAGGGCCCCTTGCCCTTGGAAGACTCTGGTATATTTGTACCCACCGTCACAAACCAGACGGTGAGAAATTGAGAGAAATTGAAAGTAGTGACAGAATAATATAACAGTAATTCATGATTTATCAAGCACAACAGTCTAAATATCATGCGATAATTGAAAGATATAAATTTAAATAGATCAAAGAGCATGATAAACAGACTAAAATGATAGCAACGAAACATGCGTATTCTACGAGTCAAAAGTGGCCATAAGTGGTATAAAATCCACAACAAATCCACAACAATGATGTCGCAACATTGATAACCCAAACAATATCCACAACAATCCAGTACTTGGTATCATACAATCATTATGGGTGGTCTCACACTTCTGCAGAAGTGCCCTCATTTTATCCCAACTAGTGCAGTCTGCAAGTACCTTCGAGACACACACTTATGCCAAGATCACATATACAAGGAATATAAAATGGAATGCCAACAAGTAGATCATAACAAACAAAACAGAATGAAAATGAATCACATGGTATTTCCTTACTGGCTTACTAATCATAAATAAGCTTGTGGGCTAGTGTACTTACCTGACTAGTCGCGACTCGAACCAACCACTCCCGCAACCCTAGTTCGTTCCCTTAGGTTCAACGACTACCTGTCAATGGTTTGAACCCAAATATTGGGTTTATGGTCAATATATAACCTAAAATAAACCCCCAAAATTACCCCTAACTTATGGTAAATTTGGTAAAACCACGACATCCTCGCGGTGTTTATGAGCCACGACATCCTCGCGGTGTTTGGAAAAACCAAACATTGTCAACTCTTCTGGACAACACGCCGTACTCGAAGCTATGAGAGGTTTATTCTTCACGGCTTCGTGGCGACGTAATCTCGAATACACTATTCTGCTACGTCGTGGTGATGCTGCCACATTCAAATTAGTCGCGGCATATTCACGGCATCCTACAGTTCTCCACTGGTGTTCACGTATGCGAGAGACACCGCCAGCACATTGAACTATGTGGCGTCTCTCATGGCACAATGTTGAAACGAGATCTATATATTTTGGCGTTGTTAGAGGCGCCATCATACACTCTGAGTGTACGACGCCTCCGCTACGTCTGTCAAGAAAACTTCAGGAAAATTCATGAAAAACGAATTGATTCTACCCATCACGCCACCCTCGGCGATCATCAACGACATACCATTAGACTCAAAACCATCCGAAATCGGCTTCAGATCATCATTAAAATGGTGGTTATGTCTAGGAATTCAAGACATCCCAATTTATTGATAAATCAACAAAAAATCAATAAGAACAACATCAAATAGCAACACCGGCATCGATGTCGTGTGTTGATCACTCTGAGGGTTTCCGAGACACTGGCAGTATGCCAGAATCGTCTCCAGCAAGTCACCCTTGGTCATGGCGACGAATCCACAGTGGATTGATCAATAAGAATTCAAAATAGGGAGAGAGAAAGAAAAGGATCCAGTGTCTCACTAAGATTCTGGCGAGGAATTGGGATGTCAGGTGAGGATTTCGGTCGCTTAGAACTACCTTTTTGGTTTGGCTTGCTCACCAAGAAATGAAGAGAATAGAGGGAGAGGAAAGAAAACGTTGAGAAGGAGAGTGAACAATGTGTGTTGTGATTAGGGAGATTACCTTATTTATAGACCCACATGTCATCCTCCTTCACGAGCGCATCTTGAGGCTAATCTTTTGGCTCCTTCCTTTAAAGCGTCACCCACCTCTAACTCTTCAATTTAACTCCACTAAGTGACTTGGGTGTCACTTAGTTAAATAGCTCCCATGTTGATCTTGGGCTCCTCGGCCCATATTGCACTGCAAACTTGAACTCACGTGTTCGTTGTCTCGTCACGTTCCAACAAATTGTCATACTTATTATTCAAAAAATCATTTATTAATGTTTTCTGTATTTTATCTCCCCTGTTTCCTAGGCGAAGCCTCACTCAAACTAACAGTTGCCCAAATGGCTCGAGACACATTAAACTATCATACTAATACAAAACAACATAGAATCATAAAATTACCTCAGTGTTGACTCTTAAAGCCCAAAATACCACAAAGTATCACGCAGTCGGGTCACGGTCCTGACAAGTGTAACATAAGTCGAGTTAAATTTTGAGGGTTGTTACAGTCTCCCCCACTTATTAGAATTTCGTCCTTGAAATTAAACTAATAAGTAAACGAAACTAAAGACTTACTAGAATCAAACAGGTAAGGAAAGTGCTCGTGCATATAGGACTCTAATTCCCAGTTTAGCTCCTCGTCTCCGTGAAATTGCCATTTCAGGAGAACTAAAGGAATCTCCTTATTCCTCAACGTCTTGACCTTTCGGTCAACAATCTGGATCAGCTACTCTTCATATGTGGCATCATCTTGCAAATCGATCTAGCTCAAGTCTACCGTCGGTCGTCATCCTTCGCTTGACTTATCTTGTCAAAGCATCGAGATATAGAATACTAGATGAACACTGGCAAGCTGTGGCGGTAACCCTAGCTGGTACGCAACTTTACCAATCCTCTTCACAATCTTAAAGAGACTAATAAATCTCGGAGCGAGCTTCCTTTTGATTATGAATCGTTTGTGACCATCAAGAGGAGAGACCTTCAGGTATACATAGTCTCCCATATCATACTAAAGCTCATCGTGATACTTGTCATAGTATTTCTCTTGTCGCTCTTGGGCACCCTTAAGTTTCTGACGAATCTGTTGTATCTTCTCAGTATGATCAACAACAATCTCAAGACCAACTATCAAACCATCATCTAGCTCAGCCCAACAAAAAGGTGATCTACAAGGCCTACCATAGGACGCCTCAAACGGTGTCATACCGATACTCGCCAGATAACTATTGTTGTAAGCAAACTCGCACAAATGAAGGTACTCTTTCCTTGACCCGCCGTACTATAATACACACATCCTAAGCATGTTTTCCAACACCTGGGTCAACCTCTTGGACTGCCTATCTGTCTATGGATGGAACGTCGTGCTCAACTCCAGTCTGGTACCAAATTGAGCCTGTATGCTCTACCAAAGAAGTGAAGCGAACTGTGTCCCCCGATTTGACACAATAGACAACAAAACTCTATGCAATCTGACAATCTCGCACTCGTAGAGGATGCTCGGTCTGCTAACTATGTGTGTAGTGGATACTAGTATGAAATGAGCAAATTTCGTCAACCTGTCTACGATTACCCAAATGCTATCATGACTATAAGGAGATCGGGGTAAACTACAAGAGAAATTCATAGCAATGTGTTTCCACTTCCACCAAGGAATCAGTAGGGGCTGCTGCAATCCTCCAAGCCATCGATGCTCAGCTTTGACGCGCTAGCATATCTCCCACACTTTGATGAACTCTGACACACATCATCCCCAGCCACTGAAAGAGACGTCGCATATCAACGTACATCTTGGTCCGACCTAGATGCACAGAAAAACGAGAATAGTGAGTATCCTGAAGTATCACGGTATGCACATCAGTCACTAATGGAATTCACAGTCGCCTGCAATACCTCAAGCATGAGTCTGTCGATTGACTCCAGTCCGAATAATATGAACTGTCTGCCATCTCACTGTACCGCTAAATGACGTATCACCCTGTGGTCCCCTACGCACAATCTCAAGTGAGACGGTCTACGACGTCATATAACCACAAATCTGTGTCCTGGTAGTCGCCGGCACGTCGGCTGAACTCATCAACTCTGCTGCCTGAAGTAGGCCATGCTCATTAGGGTGGGCAGCGGTTTTAGTAAAATCGCTCATATTGTCCAAACCGCATGGTTTTTGTCTAGTTTTTTAAACTCGCGATTTGGGGTGATTTAGAAAACTTGAAAATCGTGATTACGTGGTTTGGTGGTGTTTTTTTATTCTAGAAAATTGCGGTTCACCAAACTAAAAGGCAATTTAGGAATTTCTATAATTTTACACCCTCCATAACCCTAACATTGTTACCCAAACGTAATTTTTCAATTCGTTCTACGTCCCTTGCCTCCTCTCTATGGTCCGCTCTTTCCTCGTAACTCAATACTTGCATTTCATGAATTGACTTTGTATTTTTATTGTTTTATTAGTGGATGGTCATGTGTTTCATTGTATTTTTTTAGGATGAACATATAAGGACTTTTTATGAAATGTATGTTTTTTTTGTTGAAAATGTATTATAGGAAAATCGCAAAACTAAATCGACCAAACCGTGTAAACCATGTTCGGTTTGGTTGCGATTTTAATGGTTCGCGGTTTAGTAATGGTTTATAAAATTGTCAAACCAAGAACCCTCGGTTTGGTGGCGGTTTGAGGGTTTTCACCACCAAACCGCAGTTTGCCTTCCCCTAATGCTCGTGGGTCATCTGACACATGACTACCTCAGTATCAAATCATTTGCGGCTCAAAGCATCAACAACAACGTTGGCCTTCCTCGAATGATACTCAAGTGAGAAATCATAGTTCTTCAGGAACTTAAGCCAACATCTCTGTCTCAAATTTACCTCCCTCTGAGTGAACATGTACTTTAAGCTCTTATGATCAGTGTACAACTCAAAGCGGACACCATACAGTTGGTGCCTCCAGATCTTTAGCACAAACACAATCTCAGCAAGCTCAATGTCATGGGTTGGATAGTTCTTCTCGTGAACCTTCAGCTGTCGAGATGCATAAGCTATCACACGACCCTCTTGCATTAATACGCAACCCAAACCAAACTTCGAAGCATCAGTGTAGATTAACAAGTCCTTCCCTATCTCAAGCAATGCTAGAATTGGTGTGGTAGTCAGCCTTTCCTTCAGTGTGGTAAATGTCTGCTCACACTCATCGCTCCACACGAACTTGGCGTTCTTCTGGGTCAACTAAATCATCGATGCAGCGATCTTGGAGAAATCCTGCACAAATATGCGAAAGTACCCTGCCAATCCTATAAAATTGTGGATCTGAGTAACAGTAGTCGGAGTAGGCCATTCGATCATGACCCTAATCTTCTCGAGGTCAACAGTAACACCGTTAGCTCCGACTATGTTCCCTAAGAATCTGACCTCTGGCAGCCAAAACTCGCACTTGTTGAATTTAGCATAGAGTTGGTGGTCCTTCAGAGTCTGCAATACTACCCGTAGATAAAACAGCACAACTTGGATTATTCTTGAGATATGCAACAGATCAAAACAAAGCAACTAGTGTCATTATAAGGTGTCCAAGATTTGTGTGACGCAGGCAGAACAAGGACCGCTGGATCAACCTCGAGATGTGTGCGAACATCAGATTAGAATAGACATATAAATATCCATCGATCGAGGGGACATGCAAAACGAAAACAAAATCCAAGTTGGTTGTGAGGTCATGAGGAGAGAAATCGTTGATTAAAGAACACAACTGAGGATTGGAGGATGAATTTGGGTATTCAAATTTTTGTGAAAATTTGATGTGTTTGGGTTTGTTGAGGATCAAACGAAATTGAGAGAATTTATCTCTGTTTTTGGTTTATTTATTGCTATTGAGGGTTAGCTTGATGAATTGCATGAGTTTGAATTGAGTTTGTGGAAAATTGAGGGAATTTGGTGATTTCAAGATTTCAACATGCACACTTTTGATTCTCTATTTTGGGTGGAAATTCGGGTTTAATTGGTGTTTTGGAGAGCAATTTGATGTTATTGAGGTATGTGTGTTGTTGTGGGATGTTTGTGATGAGTTTAGGAACCAGAAAAACTAGAAATTCATTTCTGGGAATTCTGGCCAGCGTGCAATTAGCACACTACTGTTCATCACCTAGCGCGCTAATCACACTGGGGAAAATGATGAACAGTGACGAAGATCAATTAGCGCATTAATTGATCTGACTAGCGCACTAATACCCCCCTGAACCTTAAATAAAATATGAAATCGAACCTAACTGATTATAAATCTATTTAATTGACCAATAAACCCCAAAATTAGATCTCAAGAGTCACATAACAGTAATTGGAGTCGGGGACTAGTCGGGGGTCAGACCGGGGGTATTTTCATGATTTTTGAGCACGATTTGAGGTATGTAAAATCCAACTGAACACCATTACTGCACTTATTGTTATTCATTTGAGCTGTAAATTATTGATAATTTATGAGTCCATACTTACTAGGATGGTTGAATTTTCCCGTCTATGTATCTAAGGGTTGTGTGGTCGCTTGCTAGGTGTGTGGCCTAGGACACAGTCATGGGGTCGATGGCGTAGGCTACAACTGGGCTTCTGGTCCTAAGTACACACCTTAGTTAGTTGGTGCACACCTATTTGTATATCTGTGTGTTATTATTCATGCGATGAGCTTTGAGCAATTGTCTACATCTTTCCTTCTTTCCGCATGTTTATTCAACACTAATTATTGGCTGTCATTTACATTTTTTAATTATGATGCACGGTGGTTTTCCTTGAGATTTTACTTACTGGGCTTGTCATCAACCTCTTGTGATGGCTTGAGCGTAGACCCGGTGTATCAGTAGGGGCAAGAAGATCACGAGTGACACATCTTTACTTGTCTGCTGTCGAGGACCTACTGGTATTTGTAATAGTATCAAATTGTTTTACTTATTATTTTGGGGAGTTGTGATTATATCATCCTCAGTACTAGTATATAAACATTCACTAATGGCAGTTTGTCGCCTATATACTGAGTACTTCTGGGTTTTCCACTATAGGTTGAATAAATTAACTTTATATAATGCTCTTTTAATAAAACTAAGACTTCCGCTGTAAATTGTAAACTACTAAATTAAATGGCACAAAACTTAAGATTGACAGGTAAAATGGATAGACGAGTGACGTGGCAGAGGTTTCCGGTGTAGAGAAGGGGAAATAGCTAGCCACGGGGTAGCCTCAGGATTTGGGGCCGTCACATGGATCGACCGCAGCCTGCACATGTTCTCTTTAGTGCTGGTGGTGCTGTGGCCGTGCTCTGGCTGGCTGTGTGCACTCTCTTTGGATGTGGCCCACCTGACTACACTTGAAAAAAGTGCGGGTATCCTGAGTGCTCGTTATCTGGCCCTAGGTCTGAGTTTGCCCTCGACTCTGCATAGCCTGAGTCTGACCTAACCGTTATCCCTACTTCTGTCTACCATTTCGCCTGTAGACTGCCCCTGTGCCTGTTGCACTGACTGGTAAGTTGTGGAGGATGACTTGCAAATGTAGGTACCGACGGGATCGTCTGTGCCGGTCTGGCAATCTGTGGTGCAACTGACCCTACACCCTAGGCTTTGCAATCTCGATAATTCCACCTGTTATTCTTCCTTTTCTTGTCCTGATGATGATGATGCTGCTCCTCTGATAGGGTATCTGGTTTAGCCACCTAAGCTACCAGCGGATGAGTGAGTAAGTAGCTCTCCCTCGCTAGGTTGCGCTCATAAGCAATCTGTAAGGTCTCCTATTGTGTAGTGACCACTGAACCTCCCATCGAAGGTAACAGCCCCTCAATGAAGTAGTAAGCCCGATCAATCTCTGAGTCTGCTGATCCTCCAGGTAGGGTAACAATGAGATGAATCTGCCTATGTACTCCATCACTGTCTCATCAACACTCTGTCTCAACGAGGTAAACTCATTCCTCATCGCCCTCAGAACAGTCAGCAGAAAGTACTTCTGGTTAAATTGGGTCTTGAAGTGAATTCAGTCTCTCAGAATGCCTCTAGAAGTGATAATAGTTGGCCACCAGTCGTCTGCCTTCCCCTGTAGCATGGATGAAGAGATCATCACTCGCATGTGGTCCTCCATGGCAATAATAGTGTAAATCTTCTCATGATTCTTCAAGAATAGCTCTGTTACTGCTACGACAGTACCGCCAAAGAACTTAACGGGGTCGTGCCTCTTGAACTCTCTCCGCTGCTTCACTTTAGCAGTGGCTTCCAAACTCTTCTTTGGATTCATGGTCGAAGTAATCTCTATAGTCGTCGCTGGCATAGTCGGTGCCTCCTCAACATTGACCGGAGGTACTACCACCTTCATCTATGCAATCTGGACTGCCCTCGCATGAGGAATCGATGTGATCGGGATTGGAGCTGTGGAAACTATAGCAACTAGAGTCTTTGCCCCCCTGAGTAGTCGTAGTGGGCGACAATGTGTAGTCGGGGTCGATAGTGTCGTCAGCGATTGCATTAAGTCTTCGAATCACCGTGTCCAAGCGCGAACTCCTCTGAAGTACTAAACTAAGAATCAGTCGTCCTATTATCTTCAATCGAACCTACCTGATCCGCCATCGCTGTCTGAAACATGAGAGCGAATGTATTGAATCAGTTATAGCTACCACATACCATATAGTACACACAACAAGCATAACATGTACAAAATCAACCCGACTCATGCATGATAATCTAAATATCAGGGGGTAATTGAAAGACAGGAATTTGAATAGATAAAAGAATATGATAAACAGACTGAAAGATAACAATGAAACATGCGTGTTCTATGAGTTAAGAGAGGCCATAAGTGGTCTAAAACTCACAACAAATCCATAACAGCGATGTCGCAACATCGATAACCACAACAATCTAATACTTGGCATCACACAGCCAATAAGAGTGGTCACACACTTCTATAGAAGTGCCCGCATTTTATCCCAACTAGTGTAGGTCGCAAGTACCTTCGAGACACACACTTATGCCAAGAACACACATACAAGGAATATAGAATGGAATGCCAAAAAGTAGATTATAACAAACATAACAGAACGAAAATGTGATGGCCTCAAATTCTAAATGCATTTGGGTATGCCACAGTTGGTATCAGAGCTCAATGTTTTTCATAAAACATAAGCCATTTAAACTAGCAAAAATTAGGAACGGTTGAACTTATAGTGGAAACTCTATTATCCTGTTTAGGACTTAGCTGGGGGAGTAAGGGATAATTCGGGTGTTTTTTGTACATGTTATGTTTGTTTTGAGTAATAAATGGTATGCGGTAGCTACCCACTGATATAAGAAGTTCGTTTTCTTGTTCATACGATGATGGCAAATCAGCCAGGTCTGAGTGATGACAACGGGACAACTGATTCTCAGTTTATTACTTCTGAAGAGTTTCATGCTTGGACCCAGAGATTTGAGGACTTAGTGCGGTATTTGATGACACCTACACCAACTACCACTATGCCATCGACCCCGACTACACCCATATCGCCTACCATTACTCAGGGAGCAAAGACTCCGATTACTACGACATCTACTGCTCCGACTCCATTAGCGGTGATACCTAAGACAACTGTTATTGTTCCGCCAGTTGCGCAGATTGAGGCTAAAACACCTCCAAGATAGACTGAGACTATACCAGTTGAGACTGCTGCTATTGTACCTACTACTGAGACTACGCCAGAGAAGAGCCATGGGGCTACTACTGAGGTGAAGCAGTGACGTAAGTTCAAAAGGCAGGAGCCAGCTATGTTCCACGAAGGTACCGATGTAGCTGTGACAAAGGCTTTTCTGAAGAGCCATAAGAAGATACACCGCATTATTGCTATAGAGGAGCACATGACAGCTACGATATCATCCTCGATGTTACGAGGAGAGGTAGATGATTGGTGGATGATGATCATCACGACCTAAGGCATACCCAGAGACTGGATCGAGTTCAAGACCCAATTCAAATTAGAAGTACTTCCCACCGACCGTTCTTCGGGTAAAAAAGAACGAGTTCATGGCACAGTGGTAGAGTGCAAAGGAGTCAGTGATGGAGTATATAGGCAGATTTATTTCCCTGCTGCCCTATACTGGAGGATTTATTGATACTGAGGCTGGCCGAGATTACTATTTCATCGCCACAATTGGAGGTTCAGTGGTCACGACACGACCGGGGACCTTACTGATAGCTCAGGAGTGCAGTTTAGCAAGGGAGAGTTATTAACTCACTCATCCTAAGGAGGCTAGACTAGCCAGATCAGAGTTTCGATCAGAGGGCCAGCATCAGGACAAGAGACGAAGGAAGAACAAGTTCTATCAGCGAGACTCTAGAGCACCAAGCGTTGGATCTGTTGTGCAGCAGACCAGTATAGACGGTTCCACCAGTGCTTACCTTCCTCCCTAACCTACTAAGCCAATGCAGCAGACATAGGGGTAGTCTATTGGTAGAGGTGGTAGACAGTAGCAGGGACAGAAACCAGGACAGAGTTAAAGTACATAGAGTCAAACACAGGATACCCGTACCTGCTACCGACACAGACAGGTTGGCCATGTTTAGGCTAAGTGCACTCAGCCAGAGCGAGTACAGCCACAGCACCAGTGGGATCGCGTACAGGTTGTTGTTGAGCCAGATCATGGGGCATCCTAAAACCTTGTCGATGGTATGGTTTCTATTTGCGGTACTTTCATGCATACTATGTTCGATTCAGGATCTACTATTTCATTTATTATTGGTCGTGTGGTAGGCGAACTAGGCTTAAAACCAGTTAGACTTAGCCGACTTCTCATCCTTAACATTGTTGTTGGGGATAAGATATACCCGAATTTTTTGTCTTGATATTCCAGTAGAGATAGGGGCTATAAGTTTGCTAGTCGACAAGTGAGTACTTGACTTCTTGGAGTTCGATGCCTTGCTTGGCATGGATGGGCTAGGAGCATTCCATGCTCGGATCGATTGTTATGAGAAGGTAATCGAGATTCTACTGCCAAACGGACAGAGGATTGGTGTTCAGGGTAGAGCAGGATTTTTGCCTATCACCAGAGGCAGAGAGGCTACACGAGATGAACTTAAGACATTTGCGACCATCAAGAGCACTGAGGCGAGACAGGAGATTGGTATTGCCGAGGTACCAGTTGTGTGTGACTTCATAAACGTGTTCTCGAAGGATTTGCCAGGATTACCACTGCCGAGGGAGATCGATTTCATTGTTGACTTAGTCCCGGGGAATAAGCCGATCTCGATACCACCATACCGAATGGCACCTCGAGAGCTGAGGAGCCAGCTAGATGAGCTGTTAGAGTTGGGCTTCATCAGTCCAAGTATGTTGTTATGGGGAGCGATAGCGCTGTTTGTGAAGAAGAAGGACGGTAGTTTGAGACTGTGCATAGTTGAACCGGTCGCAGTGAAGAACAAGTGCCCATTATCGTGCATTGATGATCTATTTGATCAGTTGACCGGAGCGCAGTGGTACTCGAAGATAGATCTGAGTTCAGGCTATCACCAACTCAGGATAAGTGTTGAGGACGGAGAAGACAACGTTCAGCACGAGATACGACCATTTCCAGTTTATAGTCATGTCGTTCGGCTTGACTAATGCATCGATGATGTTCATGGATTTGATGCACCGAGTGATGAGGGACTATTTGGACAGATTCGTGATTATACTCATCGACGATATCCTCATCTAATCTAGGACTCGTGAGGAACACAAGGGACATCGACGAGTAATATTGCAGACTCTAAGGGACCACCGACTCTTTCCTAAGTTCAGCAAGTGTGAGTTTTAGCTGTAAGAGGTCAGATTCTTAGGGCATGTGGTTGAAGTTACTGGTGTAGCTGTTGATCCAGATAAGATTAGGGTCGTGATTGATTGGCCTACTCCTACTACAATGACTCAGATCTGCAGTTTTCTAGGATTAGCGGGGTACTACTGCAGATTCTTGCAAGACTTCTCCAAGATCGTTGCACCCATGATGAAATTGACCTAAAAGAACGCGAAGGTCATGTGGAGTGATGATTGCGAGCTGGAATTTACCACACTAAAGGAAAGACTGACTACCGCACCAGTTATAGTATTGCTTGAGACAGGGAAGGACTTGGTATTGTACACTAATGCTTCGAAAGTTGGTTTGGGTTGTATACTAATGCAGGAGGGCCGTGTGATAGCGTATGCATCTAGGCAGCTGAAGGTTCACGAGAAGAACTATCCGACCCATGACCTGGAGCTAGTAGCAATTGTACTTGCACTGAAGATCTGGAGGCATCATTTATAGGGTGTCAGTTTCGAACTGTACACTGATCACAAGAGCTTGAAGTACCTGTTCACTCAGAGATAGTTGAATATGAGACAGAGGCATTGGCTTGAGTTCCTGAAGGACGACGACTTTTCGCTTGAGCATCATTCGGGGAAAGCCAACGTAGTTGCTGATGCTTTGAGCCACAAAGCATATGATTCTGGGGTAGTTGTATGTCAGATGACCCACGAGCATGGTCTACTTGAGGTAGCCGAGTTGATGTGTTCTGCGAAGGTGCCGACGACTACCAGGATATAGATTTGTAGTCAGATGAGGTTGTAGAGCGTCTCACTTAACATTATGCGCGAGGGACAGTAGGGTGATGCGTCATACCAGCGGTATAGGGAAATGGCAGAAAATTCAGATTATCCAGACAGGAGTCAGTCGACAGAATCTTGCTTGAGATATCGTGAGCGGCTGTGGATTCCATTAGTGGCTGATGTACATATCGAGATATTTTATATGTTGTGCATCTGGGTTGAACCAAGATGTACACTGATATGCGACGTCTTTTCTGGCCAGGGATGAATTCGATGTGTTAGAATTTATTAGAGCTTATGAAATATGCCAGTGCGTGAATGATGAGCATCGACTGTAACAACCACAAGTTTTTAACTGACATACGTTACACTTGTCAGGATTGTGACCCAGCTACGTGAATACTAGACAATTTTTTGAACTTCGGGAGTCGACACTGAAGTAATATTATGATTCTTTGATTATGTGTATTAGTATTTTAGTATTTTATGGGTCTCGAGTAGTTCGGGCGATGTTTAGTTGAGTGAGGTTTCGCCTAGTTAAACGGAGGATAAAAACTAATAAAGAATACAAATAAAAGAATTTTTTAATAATTTAATTAATTAGTTAATAGGATGTGGAGAGAAAATGGGCGTGACGAACCAATTTACGAAGAAATACTGACCGAGGAAACGCAAGATCCATGTGGGAGTTGGATAGCTTTGCAACATACGGACTATGGGATATAAATTGTTAAAATGACAGCTTAATGAGGAGAGCCACGAGATTGACATCGAGATTTGTATGTATGTTGAGATGTGATAAAGGGGTAAAAGACGCATACGGGCAACTGTTTTGAAGTGTGTCATAAGGAAGTTGAAGGGCAAAAAGGTCATTTGACCAAATAAAATGCATATAAAAGAAATGAAACCTTTGTTTCACTATTCATCTTCTCCTTTAACACACACTGCCGCCACCCCTCCTGCTCACCCCACTCTGCCTCACCGGAGTCGTCACGCTGGAGGTCCATAATATCTCTCTCTCTCTCTCTCTCTCTCTCTCTCTCTCTCTCTCTCTCTCTCTCTCTCTCTCTCTCTCTCTCTCTCTCTCTCTCGTTCTCGAGCACGTTCTGGGCAGTCATACATTTAGGCACTATCGCCACCACTGTGCATCCCTGGCCGACTGACCGACATCGGAAATGACCCTACAGCCTCACGGAAGCTCGAGGGATCTCCAAATATGGGATGATGTGAGTCGTAGTGGTGGTGTTGGCCATCCTTGGCTGCTATGCATCTCGGACTGTAAGTGCCCATCCCCCCTCTCGTCACGTCCGGTCGGTGGCGTGGGTGGTGCCGTGACCAGGGGTCCAGTGTGGGATGACTCGACGGTACCTCACCGAAGTTCCATCGATCCCAGAGCACCCTCCACCCCAATGTATGTGTATAAATAACTATGTATGACATTATACACTGTTTTGGATGATGTTCTCAAAATTGTTATAGTGACTCTTGGCGGCGCCGCTGCCCGCGACCGCCATTACTTGGGGGACTGCCAAGGGATCGTCACGATCATGTTGGTGTCGCCCTAAAGTTGAAACCAATAGCCTTGTAAGTGGTGTTCACTGTTTCATGTGTATGTTGAGTTGTTTCACTATTTTTGCATTTTGGGCGGGGAACCACCACAACTAGTGGTGCCACCGCTGGACCACCGTGACCAAGGGTCGATGGGAACCACGCGACATACATGATGGTGTCCCATAACCCTAGAGTGGTCCGTAATCAGTGAAGGTATGGAAAATTCAATCAAATCCCTTTTTATTCTAGTTATCATTTCATGTGATTATATGTCAAAGTATAATGCAATTTACGGTGAGTAAATGAGCAAGCTGAGGAGTTCTCGGCAACCCAATGCCGCGGTAACCCCTCCCCAACGTTGAATAGCAGCCACATGGTACAACAATAGTCCGTATTCTTCATTTGAGTTTTTTATTATGTTCGAGGATACGTATGTTGGGTTCTTTCAATACATGATTAAGTGATTAGAGTTCATGCATACGTGAGAACATTCATGTGTCGAGTACGATATGGGTTTTGGGTATGTGTGTGTGTTATTGGTTGGGGTTTCAGAATGAATATGGTTATGGTTATGGTTATGGTTATGGTTATAGTTATGGTTATGGTTTAGTGTATAGATTATGTTTATATGTGGACGAATGGTCATGACGTCGTGATCATGTCGTCGGCTCTTGATGCTATGACATGATTCACATACGACTGAGCCGAGCCTAAAACTTCTAATTAGGCTTATATAAGTATGGTTATAACACCCAAGAGAGTCATTGTGCTTCGTTGTGTTTTTGGTTTGGTTTACCGATTAAATTATTGAGTTGTTCAAGTTATTAAAATGATGGGAAAACACTAGTTAATGACTTGACCCATTAATTAGAGTTCCCGAACTTGTCAGGTACCAGGAAACTCGAGAATACGCGTTAGGATTCAAGAGAGTGGGCATTCGCAGGTTGCGTTGTCAGGTAAGTACACTTTTCTTAAAAGCTTGTGCATGATTTGTAAGCCAGTAAGAAAATGTCGTGTGATTTATTATCATTTATTCAGATTTGGTATGCTCTATTATTGGTATTCCATTCCATTCCTTGTTGTGTGTTTCTCGACGTAAGTGTTTCGTCTCAAAAGTACAAGGACCTACACTAAAGGGATAAAACGCGGGCACTCATGTACAGGAGTGTGTAACCACCCTTAGTGACCATGTGACACCGAGTACTAGGTGGGTGGGCTTGTGTCCCTGCCATTATAGATGTGCCTTCACTTGTGTCGATGCCCGGGGAGACGTCGCAAGGTCTTCGTTGTTATGCTATGATTTAGACCACTTATGGGCCTTTTTTGATTCCTTGGAACACACTTAACTATCGATTGATATCTATTAGTCTGTTTATCATGCATCTTGTTTATTTAAATTCCTGTATTTCTATTACTGCATGATATTTAGACTACTTTACTTGTTATTTCATAAATTACTGTTATCTTCTTCTGGAATTACTTTCGATTTCTTCAGTTGCTCACCGTCTAGTTTGTGATGGTGGGTGCAGATAGAGCAGAGTGCAGTAGAGGCAAGGAGCCCTGCTTAGGCAACTTTTGTGAGGATTAGCGGCTGGACTTGGAAACTATTTAATAAGTTTTATGTTTTGCTTATTTGTATATCGTTTCATACTTATGTTTTTGGGATTATTGAACTTGGCATTTTTGGTGAGACTAGTATCATGTATATATATGCTTATCGAATTGTACATGAATACTCGGGGTTTTCCATGTTTATAGAATTCCTATATTTCCCTTGATTGAGTTATTTCCCCTTATGTTTAGTTTATTTACTGTCCACTGCGTAAAATTTGTAATAACTCATTCATAAATTGTATAATTGAATGATTGGAGGATGACTAGGCTCGTCTGGTTATCGAGTGATGACTCGGAGCCTGCACGGGTCTAGGTCGGGCGTACCCAATTGCACGGAGAAATTGGGTCATCACAGTTGGTATCAGAGTATACCAGGTTTAAATTCATTAAGCACAAGTCATTTAAACCAAAGGAAGTTAGGAACGGTTAAACCTAGAAGTGGAAACCCTATGATCCTATAGAAAACTTAACTGGGAGAGTAATGGGTTAAGTTGGAT
This sequence comes from Stephania japonica, assembly GCA_039657345.1. NCBI lineage: Eukaryota > Viridiplantae > Streptophyta > Magnoliopsida > Ranunculales > Menispermaceae > Stephania > Stephania japonica. The sequence continues at coordinate 20,829,562 of CM077562.1, read as the reverse complement.
AATTTTTATACTTATTATGATTGTTATGTGTATTACTACGGTAGACGCTATAGACTGATCCGAGAAGTTCGTTCTCTTGACTCAGACGACGATGGCGGATCAGACCGATCCAGGCGATGATAGCGGCACATCCGGTACATGATATGCTAGCGCAGACGACATGCATGCCTTGACTCAGAGAGTTACAATGCATGACCAATAGTTACAGGATATGTTACGACTGTTGAGGACATTTGTACCAGCTACCACTACACCATCGACTCCGACTACACCATTACCACCTACTATTACTCGGGGAGCAGAGACTCCGATTGTTGTGACATCTATGGCTCTGATTCTGTTAACGGCGATTCCCAAGAGAGCGGTTGCGATGATAGGTACGTAGACCGAGGCAGAGACACCTCCGTTATAGACTGAAATAGTACGAGTGGCGGAGACACCGACTACGCCAGTAGTTACCGTAGAGACTACTCCAGTCACTACTCCGGAGAAGAGTCCCAGAGCCACTGTTGAGGCGATCCAGTGGAGAGAGTTCAAGAGGCACAACCCAGTCAAGTTCTTTGGTGGCACATATATAGCCGCGGCAGAGTTATTCCTGAAGAATCATGAGAAGATTCATACCATCGTCCCGACTAAGGACTACATGAGGGCGATGATTTCTTCATCTATGCTACAGGGGGAGGTAGATGATTGGTGGATGACTATCGTTACTACCCGAGGCATTCCGAGAGATTGGATCGACTTCAAGACTCAATTTAACCAGAAGTACTTCCCGTCGATTGTTTTTCGGGCGAAGAGGAACAAGTTCATAACACTGAGGCAAAACATCGATGAGTCAGTGATGGACTATATGGGCAGATTTATTTCACTTCTACTTTATACTGGAGGATTCGCAAATACTGAGGTTGATCGAGTCTACTACTTTATGGAGGGTCTACTACCCGTAGTCGGAGGATTCGTTGTTATGACTAACCTGGAGAGCTTGCAGAGAGCATACGAGCGTAGTTTGGCGAGGGAGAGTTACTTGCTCACGCATCCGGAGGAGGTTAGGGCGAACAGAGCAGAGACCCGATCAGATAGTCACTATCGGTAGGACAGGAAGAGAAAGAGGAGTAGATGGGTTACTTGTGAGCACCGGACTCATAGTGTAGGATCTGTTGCACAACAGACCATACGTCTGGTACAGGCCGTTCCACCCGGGCCTAGTTTTGCTAGTCACCCATCGCAGTCTAGCCGATAGAACCAGCAGTCTCAGAGGAAAACTACTGAGAGCAGGGATAATGATCGAGGTGACAGGCAGAGGAAGATGCAGAGGTCTAGTCAGACCCAGACTCATGGTTCTACACAGGGACGAGGCCAGAGTCAGACTCATAGATCGCAGGATACCCATATGTGTTACAAGTGCGGACAGGTCGGCCACATTTAGAGGGAGTGCCCTCAGCTAGCAAGAGCACCACCATAGCACCACCAGCACCAGAGGGAGCATGTTCAAGCTACTGTTGAGCCAGACCAGGGGCCATCACGACACAGTGTTGAGGGTATGACTTTCATTTGCGGTACTTGCATGCATATCATGTTCGATTCAAGTTATGTCGATTCCTTGATTGTTGTGCGCTTGGTAAACATGTTAGGGTTGAAAACCCGTTAGACGTAGCAGACCTCAATCCTAGTCATGATTTCTAGGATGCCATATACCTGAATGTGCATAGTCTTTACATTTCGGTAGAGTTAGGGGGCTACGAGTCGCCGGTAGACATGCGAGTACGGGAGTCGTTAGAGTTCGAGGCCTTGGTTGGTGCGAACTATTGATGACATTACATGCTTGGACCGATTGATACGAGAAGACAAATTGGAGACCTTCGTGAGTTTCATACGTGCTGGAACGAGACAAATGCGTTGGCTTGAGTTCTTGAAGGACTACGACTTCTTGTTTGAGCACCATCCCGGGAAGACCAACGTTGTTGCTGATGCATTGCACCGCCAAGGATTTGATGCTGAGGTAGTCGTGTGTTAGAGGACCTACTAGCGTGGTTTACTTGAGGCAGCCGAGCTGATGAGTTCAACGGACGTGCCAACGATACCAAGACACAGTTACGTGGTCAGACGATGTTGCAGACCATCTCATTTGACATTATGTGCGAGGGACAACAAGACGATGCGTTATACCAGTGGTGCAGTGAGATGGTGGATAGTTTAGATTGCCCAGACTAGAGTTGGTCGACAGACTCATGCTAAAGGTATCGTGGGCGACCAAAAATTCCATTGGTGGCAGATGCGCGTGACGAGGTACTTCAGGAGATTCACAGTTCCCGTTTTGTTGAATATTCAGGTCGACCTAAAATGTGCACCAACATGCGGCATCTCTTTTGGTGGCCAGGGATGATTTTTAAGGTGTCAGAGTTGTTCGAGCATGTGACATGCCAGTGCGTAGAAGCTAGGCATCGACGACCTGGAGAACTACAGCAGCCCCTACCCATTTTTTGATGGAATTGGGAACATATTGATATGGATTTCATTAGTGGTTGCCCCGATCTCCTCATGGTCACGATAGCATCTGGGTAATAGTGGATAGATTTGCTCGAGACTTAAGAGTGCCCAGGAGTGGCAAAAGCAATAATTGACGAGTATCACAATGAGCTTCAGTATGATTCGGGGAGATTATGGATACTTGAAGGTCTTTCCACTAAAGGGTCACGAATGGGTCGGAGTCAAGGAATGACTCAATCTGAGTTTTATTGGTCTCTTTAGGAGTTGCGAAGAGGAACGGCAAAGTCGTTAGTTTAGTTTACTTATTAGGTAAATTTCAAGGACGAAATTCTAATAAGTGGGGGAGACTGTAAAAACCCCAAATTTTTAACTGACTTGCGTTACACTGGTCAGGATTGTGACCCGGCTACGTGAATACTGGACAATATTTCGAACTTCAGAAGTCGACACCAAAGTAATATTATGATTCTTTGATTATGTGTATTAGTATTTTAGTATTTTATGGATCTCGAGCCATTCGGGCGATGTTTAGTTAAGTGAGGTTTCGCCTAGTTAAACAGAGGATAAAAACTAATAAAGAATACAAATAAAAGAATTTTCCAATAATTTAATTAATTAGTTAATAGGATGTGGCGAGAAAATGGGCGCGACGAACCAATTTACGAAGAAATACTGACCGAGGAAATGCAAGATCAATGTGGGAGTTGGATAGCTTTGCAACATACGGACTATGGGATATAAATTGTTAAAGTGACAGCTTAATGAGGAGAGCCACGAGATTGGCATCGAGATTTGTATGTATGTTGAGATGTGATAAAGGGGTAAAAGACCCATAAGGGCAACTGTTTTGAAGTGTGTCAGAAGGAAGTTGAAGGGCAAAAAGGTCATTTGACCAAATAAAATGCATATAAAAGAAATGAAACCCTTATTTCACTATTCATCTTCTCCATTAACACACACTGCCGCCACCCCTCCTGCTCACCCCACTCGGCCTGACCGAAATCGTCATGTCGGACGTCCGTGATCTCTCTCTCTCTCTCTCTCTCTCTCTCTCTCTCTCTCTCTCTCTCTCTCTCTCTCTCTCTCTCTCTCTCTCTCTCTCTCTCTCTCTCTTCCTCTCGTTCTCGAGCACGTTCACGGCATTCATGCATTTGGGCACTGGCACTGTCGCCACCATTGTGCATCCCTGGCCGACTGGCCGATGTTGAAGACGACCCTATAGCCTCATCGAAAGCTCAAGGGATCTCCAAATGTGGGATGATGTGAGTCGTGGTGGTGGTGCTGGCCATCCTTGGTTGCTGTGCATCTTGAACTGTAAGTGTCCTTCCCCCCTTCTCGTCACGTCCGGTCAATGGCGTAGGTGGTGCCGTGACGAGGGGTCCAGTCAGGGATGACTCGACGGTACCTCACCGGAGTTCCATCGATCCCAGAGCACCCCCCACCCCAATGTATGTGTAAAAATAACTATGTATGACATTATACCCTGTTTTGGATGATGTTTTCGAAATTGTTAGAGTGACTATCTTGGCGACGCCACTGCCGGCGACCGCTGTGGCCTGAGGACTGCCGGGGGGTTTTCACGATCATGTTGGCGTCGCCCTAAAATCGAAATCAGTAGCCTTGTTAGTGGTGTTCACTGTTTCATGTGAATGTTGAGTTGTTTCACTATTTTGCATTTTGGGCGGGGGAACTACTACAATTGGTGGCACTGCCAATGGACTACCGTGACCAAGGGTCGACGGGGACCACGCGACATACATGATGGTGTCCCACAACCCTAGAGTGGTCCGTAATCAGTGAAGGTAGGGAAGAGTCGATCAAACCCCTTTTTATTCTAGTTATCATTTCATGTGATTATATGTCAAAGTATAATGCTATTTACGGTGAGTAAACGAGCAGGCGAAGGAGTTCCCGGCAACCCAATGCCATGGTAACCCCTCCCCAACGTTGAATAGCAGCCACATGGTACAACAATAGTCCGTATTCTTTATTTGTGTTTGGTGTTGATTTTGTTCGAGGATACGTATGTTAGGTTCTTTCAATAAGAAACTCACGACATGAATACATGATTAAGTGATTAGAGTTCATGCATACGTGAGAACATTCATGTGTCGAGTATGATATGGGTTTTGGGTATGTGTGTATGTTATTGGTTGGGGTTTTAGAATGAGTATGGTTATGGTTATGGTTTAGTGTATAGGTTGTGTTTATATGTGGACGAATGGTCATGACGTCGTGATCACGCCGCCGGCTCTCGAAGCTATGACGTGATTCACATACGACTGAGCCGAGCCTAAGACTTCTAATTAGGCTTACATAAGTGTGGTTATAACACCCAAAAGAGTCATTGTGTTTTATTTTGTTTTTGGTTTGATTTACCGATTAAATTATCGAGTTGTTCAAGTCATTAAAACGTTGGGAAAACACTAGGGTATCAACCTAGGGTTAGTTAATGACTTGACCCATTAATTAGAGTTTCTGAACTTGTCAGGTAGCAGGAAACTCAGGAATACGCGTTAGGATTCACGAGAGTGGTTATTCGCGGGTTGCGTAATCAGGTAAGTACACTTGCCTTAAAAGCTTGTGTATGATTTGTAAGCCAGTAAGAAAATGTAATGTGATTCATTATCATTTATTTAGATTTGTTATGCTCTATTATTGGTATTCCATTCCATTCCATGTTATGTGTTTCCCGGCGTAAGTGTTTTGTCTCAAAAGTACTAGGACATGCACTAGAGGGATAAAATGTGGGCACTTGAGTACAGGAGTGTGTGACCACTCTTAGTAACCGTGTGACATCGAGTACTAGGTGGGTGGGCTTGTGTCCCTCCCATCATAGCTGTGCCATCGCTTGTGTCGATGCCTGGGAAGACCTCGCGAGGTCTTCGCCATTATGGTATGATTTAGACCACTTGTGGGCCTCTTTTGATTCCTTGAAACACACTCGACTTTCGATTGATATCTATTAGTCTGTTTATCATGCATCTTGTTTATTTAAATTCCTGTCTTTCTATTACCGCATGATATTTAGACTACTTTACTTGTTATATCATGAATTATTGTTATCTTCTTCTGACATTACATTCGATTTCTTCAGTTGCTCACCGTCTAGTTTGTGACGATGGGTGGAGATAGAGCAGAGTTCAGTAGAGGCAAGGAGCCCTGCCTAGGTGACTTTTTGTGAGAATTAGCGATTGGACTTGGAGACTATTTAGTAGGTTTTATGTTTTGTTTATTTCTATATCGTTTCATACTTATGTTTTTGGGATTATTGAACTTGGCATTTTTTGTGAGACTAGTATCATGTATTGTAACGGCCCCTATTTTCGTCTTGGGCACCGCCCGGCCTAATCCCATAATTAAGCCCAAATTCCAACACGTAGGACCTAATTATGTATTAGTCAGCCTGTACTACCTATTTTTCTCTATATTTTGACAATTAAGTTATTTAGCGAAAGTCTTTACAAATAAAATGCGGAATTCTTAAATATTTTTGTGGAAGTAAATCTTATAATTATAAGTGTGGAAACCAGGAAATAACAATCACCATATATATATGTATATAACGACGAACATATATATAACAAAGTGAAAGCCAAAAGTCGGGTGACTAACTCTCGTCCCAACAAAACAACCCAATCAAAGACGTATATAAAACATAATACAAAAAATATATAACCTACATGTACAACAGCTATGCGCTACGAGCTTAAAGGTTGTCGCCGATCTTTTCCTTGCCCGGTCTAGTGCTGTTTGACGAACCTACACCCACCGTCACAAACTAGACGGTGAGTATAGTGATATTTAAGTGATAACCGGGGAAATCTATACTTCATTTCCAATTTAAAGACAGATATTTAAATGCATAATAAAGCAGAAAAAGGTGCTGAGAAAGTAATGCATATAAATATCACAGTTAACCAAATTAGATAGACTGACACAGGCTAAGTCGAGATGATCTACGTCCGGTCGGCGGTGAGAAATATCAACCAGCCTTTGTCCACTATCGTATGGAGATACTCTCAACATACTTTGTAAATTTTTGAATATATATAGAACTTGCCAACAACCCCGTAATTCAAGCTACGTGATGCCACCCAAGTAATAGTGGTGAGTGCCGAAAACCCCGAGGTCTAGTGACCCCGTGAATCCACCCATCTCTCATGCAATGGACACTAGATAATCTCCAACTTTTGTTTCAAGGATTTCATTTCTAAGATTCTACGATATCAACAATAAGTTAGGCTACAAAGCCTCAAAGGAAATGGAATACAAATCAATTACCACAGTAACCATAATGCATGCATTTCTAACATCAATTATAACATTATTCATAATCAAATATGGCACATTAGGAAAGGAGTCAATGAAATCATCACAAGGCATCATGCTATTTCAACATTCAACTTGAATAGAGCAAGGAAAGCATGATGGTAGATTACTAATAACAAGTCATCAAATTGACTGAAAGAGAATTTAGTATGAATAAAATAAAGTAGGGAGTTCCCACAGTTTCACTTACAAGTCACAGGATAGTTATGGCTATCCGACCTCACGATACTCCGACTAGCGCTCTCTCTCTCTCCCGGACTCGCTCTCTCTCTGTCGGACTTTCTTCTTCTCTCTCCCTTTTCTCTCTTCTTCCTCTCGTTTTTTTTTTTGGATCATGTGTGTGTGGCGGTGGTGGTTGTAGCCATTTTGGGGGGTCAAATGACCACTTTACCCCTCCAACCTTATCCTTTTCTATATAAGCCAAAACCCCTTTTTGTCATTTCACAATTCTTTTCTGATTTTTCTGATTTTTTTTAATGTATATATAATTATATTATATATTTATATAATATATATATATATATTTCCAATTCAATTTAATAAATTTATAACCATAGGCTATGATTTAATGTGTATTAATTTAATACATCGTATTTTACTAAATTTAGACTTACCGCAAGTCTCGCTATTCGGTACCCCGGCTTGCACACAACTCGAGGCGTATCCCTGACCACGTCTCGGCGTCGATAGCTGCAAATACTGACTTAATCAGCTACACACATACAAAACACTAGGAATACATCAATACAAATATAAAATTTACCTCGGCCACATGCCTTAGTCTGTGTGCGCATCTCATGCGAGCCCTACGTCACGGATTGGCGATCCTGATTAAGCAGTTAATCAAGATTAGCAAAATTGGGCCGTGACAAATATTCCCAACAAAATGGAAATTCCTTCCTCGAAATTAATTCAGGTTAGGGTATACCTGACTCAAAAAGGTACGGAAAACGGTCTCGCATATAATCCTCCCGTTCCCAAGTGAGTTCCGACTCGTTGAATTGCCACTTGACTAGTACCTTCGGGATAGACTTGTTCCTTAACTGTTGTACCTTTCGGTCTAGGATTTGGATAGGTTGCTCCTCGTATGAGCAATCCTCGCTCAGGTCGATCTGACTCAAGTCAACTGTTGGTCGTGCGCCTGGCTTCGACTCGGCCAGTCGAAGCATCGATATATGAAAGACCGGATGAACACCTGACATCTGCGGAGGAAGCTCTAACTCGTACGCAACCTTTCCAACCCGTTTCCTAACTCTGAATGGCCCGATGAAATGCGGTGCAAGCTTACCTTTTACACCAAATCTCTGCAGACCTCTCCGAGGAGAAACCTTAAGGTAGACATAGGCTCCTCAGGATAAGTGAGATCACTATGATACTTGTCTGCATACTTCTTTTGTCTTTCTTGGGCTCCCTTAAGCTTCAGTTGGATCTGTCGTACCTTCTCTGTATGATCAACAACAATCTCAGGTCCTACAGATAATCTGTCCTCTGGTTCAGCCCAACACGATGGCGAGCGACAAGGTCTACCATATAAGGCCTCAAATGGCGCCATCTCGATGCTAGCCTAATAACTGTTGTTGTATGCAAACTCACACAACGGTAGGTATTCCGCCCATGATCTGCCAAACTCTAGCACACAAGCTCGTAACATATCCTCTAGGACCTGATTGAGTCTTTCAGTCTGTCCGTCAATCTGAGGTGAAAGGTCGTGCTGAAATGTAGGCGTGTACCGTACTGCTCCTGCATACTCTGCCACTTCCTGGATGTAAAGCTAGCATCTCTGTCTGATACAATAGTCAATGGTGTTGGGTTTTGGGGTTCATGCGCAGCGGAGTTTACAAAACAATTTTGAGAAAAACCCCAACAAGATCCGAATCTGATTCCATTAAAACATGTTTAAACTATGAAAACTTAATCATACCTCAGTCGCAATACCTCTCTGAAGGTTAATCGATCTCTAAGGCGCTGCCATAATGACGAACGCCCTCTACTAGCTGTCCACACACGAACGGCGGCCGAGATTCAAAGTGCTAGCTTCGAGAGAATACCAAACCTTTTGTTTCTCTCCAAAACGATCCAGAGGATACCAAAAAACTCTAATTCGTTTCTTAAAACGAAAATAGAGTTTCGACCCTTTTAAAATCTTTCGTACTTGTATTCTAACTCAAATCGTCTATTTGTACAACCCTGGTATATAGACGGTTAAGTAAATTACACATATACCCCTACTTAAAGAAGTATAAGTGTAATACACTACAAGGACGTTTCTATCATGAATTTTATCATATAAAATTAATTTTTTCTGAACCATCTTAAAATCTCGCAAAACCATTCTCAGTGTGCGACCCAATAGGCTCATACAACGTTGGCAGTGTACAAAAACACATTTTGGTATATAAGTCATAAGTGGCCTCTAGCAAGACATTATGACTACCCAAGTTGTACGAATATCAAATCGATATAACCTAATCAATAGTATATATAACATCCTTTTGTCACACGATATCCTTTTGATCAAACATAAGGCATGGAATTGGCTTCTAACATGTTCAATCGTACTAGTCTCGATTTCTAGGTAGACTGAAAACATCTAAGTGACATTGATCAATATCAATTCACTTAGACTAGGCCTTTTAACAGTCTAACACATCGAGGGATCTACTGGATATCTCTCTTTATATGAGAGGGACAAATTCTATCTCGATTACACAACTTCACCACATTATTCACACAATAACCAATCACAACCTTTATAATCATTCGGTTAAAGACAACGTTTGATTGCGTCAAATCACTATATTCCTAATGTTGAAGTCTCTGGTAATCTCCAAATGAGGACCGAAAAATATACCTATCATGAGAAACAACTATGACTTAATCCATGTGATGTTCTAATAGCGGGTCGGTCCAGTACTTTGTTCCCTAACAAGTACTCATGATCTTGATTCGTATTCCTATACGTATGATCATCGTATGATCATCAATCAAGACTCACACTAGTCTTAATTCATTATAGTTCCCAGTATAATAATCGACTAGGGACATTTAGGATATTTCTGTAAATACCCATGGATCTTATTATAATGTAAACATGCAAATCAATTATAATAAACAGCAAATGAAATCCTCTATTTTATTAACTAAAATGTATTCATAAAGACTGTTAATGAATTGACCTAGGGCACATTTCCCAACAAATGGTACCCCATGCAGCCTGATGGTACCCAGTAGCATCAAATGTGTAATGTGATGCCACTGGTAGGAAATGAGCAGACTCAGTTAGTCTGTCGACTATAACCCATATCGAGTCGTGTCGCCTAGCGGTCTTCGGTAAACCTCTAATAAAGTCCATGGCTATGTCTTCCCATTTCCATTTCGGAATGGGAAGTGGTTGTAAGAGTCCCCCGGGCCTACGATGCTCCGCTTTCACTTGTTGGCATATTCCACAATTCCTGATAAACTCTGACACGTCCGCCTTCATCCCAGGCCACCAGAAATGTCTCTTCATATCATAGTACATCTTAGTCCTGCCTGGATGAATGGTAAATCGGGAACGATGTGACTCCTGAAGGATTTCGTCTCTTAACTCTGGCACTTCGGGTATCCACAGTCTGCCCCTAAACCTCAGACATTGATCTGATGTCTCTGCCCAGTCAATACAATCTGAACTCTGCGCTAACTCACTGAATCTCGTATACGACTCGTCGGTCCTTTGACCCTCTGCTACTCTCTGTGTGGACACGGTTTGTACTCTCAACTGTGTGCAAATCTTAACTCTAACATCCGTAGGGATATCTATCTGACTTGATGTCACCGCTACATCGAACATCTCATACTCACGTGTCATATGACAATTGGTCGTCTCCACATCTCCAACCGGTCTCCTACTCAGCGCATCTGCAACTACGTTAGCTTTTCCTGGGTGATACTCCAGAGAAAAGTCATAGTCCTTTAAAAACTCTAACCATCTGCGTTGCCTCATGTTCAGCTCTTTCTGCGTGAAGAGATATTTCAAACTCTTGTGATCAGTATAGAGTGTGAATCTCTCCCCATACAGATGATGTCTCCAAATCTTCAGAGCAAATACTACCGCTGCTAACTCCAAATCATGTGTAGGGTAGTTCTTCTCATGTATCTTCAGCTGTCTCGAAGCATATGCCACAACTCCACTACCCTGCATTAATACACATCCAAGTCCTGTGTATGAAGCATCAGTGTACACTAAGAATCCCTGACCAGCCTCTGGTAACACCAACACGGGGGCGGTAGTCAATAATCTCTTCAGCTGAGCGAATGCGTTCTCACAATCTGCAGTCCAATTAAATATGACGTCTTTCTGTGTCAGCCTAGTCATCGGTGAGGCAATTTTGGAAAAATCCTTCACAAATCTTCGATAATAGCCTGCCAACCCTAGAAAACTCCTAATCTCCGTCACGGACTTTGGTGTCGGCCAATCCATGACCGCCTGAATCTTAGCCGGATCTACAGCAATCCCTGCTGCCCCAACCACATGACCTAAGAACTTGACCTCTGCAAGCCAGAACTCACATTTGCTGAACTTGGCGAATAACCTATGCTCCCTCAAAGTCTGCAACGTCTCCTTGAGGTGTTGCTCGTGGTCCTCTCGTGTCCTCGAATAAATGAGAATGTCGTCGATGAAGACTATCACGAAGCGGTCAAGATATGGTCTCAAAACTCGATGCATAAGATCCATAAACACAGCAGGGGCATTGGTCAGCCCGAAAGGCATGACCGTGAACTGGTAATGTCCATATCTGGTGCGGAATCCCGTCTTAGAAACAAAACTGGTGCTCCCCATGGCGACATTGATGGTGTAATGAATCCTTTATTTCCCAAATCATGAAGCTGATCCCTCAACTCTTCCAACTCTTTCGGTGCCATTGGATAGGGTGGTATTGAGATTGGTCTGGTGCCTGGCATAAGATCGATGACAAAGTCTATCTCTCGAGGTGGTGGTAGTCCAGGTAAGTCCTCCGGAAAAACATCAGGAAAGTCTTGGACCACTGGTATGTCCTCAAGTCGGGGTCCCTGACTCTCCGTTACGACATACAAAGCTACTAGAGTCTCCATCTCCTCACTAGACGCTAATCGACCTCTCGTGGAGCTAATTTTTAGTGTACTACCTTGATGCACAAATAGTGGACGTCTAGGAATCTCAAATACCACTGACTTACTGTAACAGTCAATGTGTGCATGGTATGCTGATAACCAGTCCATCCCAAAAAGTGCGTCGAACTCTAACGTCTCGAGGACTCTAAAATCGGCAGGTAACTCAACCCCGCTAATCTCTACTGGGACTCTCTCAACTAGGCTGTTAGGATAAACCTTATCCCCAGCTGCGGTACTCAACATCAAATGTACACTAAGCCTCACCGGAGTTAGTCCTAAGACGTCTATCATGCGACCCGAAATAAAAGATATGGTAGAGCTGGAATCAAATAAAACATAAGAGTCTCTACCAGCGATAGAAATCGTACCCTCAATTAGACTTCGTGTGGCGCTGGCGTCTGGCTGAGCTGATTGCGCGACCATATGTACTGCCTCCCGAGCCTGTGGTGGATGTACTGCGGCTGGCTGCGAGCACTCCCTGACTACATGTCCTGTCTGCCCATATCTGAACATGTAACCTGTCTAGGCTGACCGAGCTGTCACTGATAACTCTGACCCTGAGTCTGTCTCTATCCCTGACGAGGTCCCTCTCGACCTCTGTCTCTGCCTCTGCCACCTTGCTACTGATGGTGGCGTGTCTCTAGTGGCGGCGGAAGTGCCAATCTCTCTGGTGCCGGTAATGCGGGTCTGGACTGCGGTGGGGCCAAGATCCGTGTTGTTGAACTCTAAGCGGAGGTAGCATATGATGCCTAGGGCACGACCGAGTGATGTGAGGTCGTCCCTGATCCCGATGCCCCTCGGTACCACCCCCTAGGTGCCTTACCCCTCTGTCGCCTCCTCTCATACTCTGCTATCTTCTCAGACGACCAAGTCTGACCTGGAGCTGCCCTGTCAGCTACTCTACTCAGATGGTAAGTCTCATGGGCAAGGGCGCGCTCATAAATGTCACCAAGAGTCCGGGCTCCCGTGCTGACCACATGCTCTCCAATATCAGCTCTTAAGCCAACCCCAAAGTAGTGCACATCCTCTAGTTCCTCTCTGACCAAATCCTCAGCAAACTGTTGTAAGTAGTCGTATCTGTCTCGATACTGCATAACTGTCTCATCTGGTCCCTGTCTCAAACTCATGAAGTCTCGCCTCAGTCTTATCCTAACTGTTGGCGGAAAGTACTGCTGATAAAACTTGTCCTTAAACATCTTCCATGATGTGAAGTCCCCATCCGTCGCTATCGTCATGCACCACTAAACATCAGCATCCCTCTGCAATGTATACGATGATAACTCGGGGCGTAGCCTATCCTCAATGCCCAATATCCTATGAAGCTTCTCCTGAGATAGCACCCACTTCTCGATCATTTGAAAGTCTCGAGTCCCGTCAAAATATTCTGGCTGAAGCCTGATGAAGTCCTTAATTAGCTTGATCCCCACTGCCGAGTCCGATGATGTGGAGGTGCGAGTGGTCATCGCCACTACTATATCTGTCGTCGGAACCGTGGCGGCTGGGAGAGCCTGTGCCATAGGAATCACAGTCGTAGCTGGAACAGTAGGCGTCTCGATTACAGGTGTGGCCGCAAGAATGGAGGCTGGTACGAAAAATGGAGTGGTAGCGGTCGTAGTCCCTGGAATGGTGCCCTGTGGTATAGTGGGCTCTGTCGTCGGAGGCGTAATAACGGTACGTGTACTGCCGACTGCCTGTGTTAGTGCAGTGATCTGTGCAGTGACGTATGCCATGAAGTCCACCAACCGCCCCCCGAGCGACCACTCGATCGCCGAACGACCTCTGCTGGTCGCCCTCAGATGTAATAGGAGGCTGACTGCCGCTAGCATCCGAGTCACCTGTATCACGTGCGTCTGTCATCGGCGTCTGCACGTTGATAGCGACTTCACATCAGCCACTATGAAGTGTATCGCGTATATATATACATAATGAAATTAACACATATACTTCAAAAATCCCATCTCACCTTCAGTCAATTCCCAACAAAATAATTCCTAGGCGATGTTCATATGGTTTCCACTTCTAAGATTTATGTTTTACGCAAGTTCGTGTTTTTCTTTATTTGTCCCCAAGGCTCTGAAGCCTAGGCTCTGATACCAACTGTAACGGCCCCTATTTTCGTCTAGGGCACCGCCCGGCCTAATCCCATAATTAAGCCCAAATTCTAACACGTAGGACCTAATTATGTATTAGTCAGCCTGTACTACCTATTTTTCTCTATATTTAACAATTAAGTTATTTAGCGAAAGTCTTTACAAATTAAATGCGGAATTCTTAAATATTTTTGTGGAAGTAAATCTTATAATTATAAGTGTGAAAATCAGGAAATAACAATCACCATATATATGTATATAACGGCGAACATATATATAACAAAGTGAAAGCCAAAAGTCGGGTGACTAACTCTCGTCCCAACAAAACAACCCAATCAAAAGACGTATATACAACATAATACAAAAATATATAACCTACATGTACAGCAGCTACGCGCTACGAGCTCAGAGGTAGTCGCCGATCTTTTCCTTGCCCGGTCTAGTGCTGTTTGACGAACCTACACCCACCATCACAAACTAGACGGTGAGTATAGTGATATTTAAGTGATAACCGGGGAAATCTATACTTCATTTCCAATTTAAAGACAGATATTTAAATGCATAATAAAGCAGAAAAAGATGCTGAGAAAGTAATGCATATAAATATCACAGTTAACCAAAATTAGATAGATTGACACAGCTAAGTCGAGATGATCTACGTCCGGTCGGCGGTGAGAAATATCAACCAGCCTTTGTCCACTATCGTATGGAGATACTCTCAACATACTTTGTAAATTTTTGAATATATATATAGAACTTGCCAACAACCCCGTAGTTCAAGATACGTGATGCCACCCAAGTAATAGTGGTGAGTGCCGGAAACCCCGAGGTCTAGTGACCCCGTGAATCCACCCATCTCTCGTGCAATGGACACTAGATAATCTCCAACTTTTGTTTCAAGGATTTCATTTCTAAGATTCTACGATATCAACAATAAGTTAGGCTACAAAGCCTCAAAGGAAATGGAATACAAATCAATTACCACAGTAACCCTAATGCATGCATTTCTAACATCAATTATAACATTATTCATAATCAAATATGGCACATTAGGAAAGGAGTCAATGAAATCATCACAAGGCATCATGCTATTTCAACATTCAACTTGAATAGAGCAAGGAAAGCATGATGGTAGATTACTAATAACAAGTCATCAAATTGACTGAAAGAGAATTTAGTATGAATAAAATAAAGTAGGGAGTTCCCACAGTTTGACATACAAGTCACAGGATAGTTATGGCTATCCGACCTCGCGACACTTTGACTAGCGCTCTCGAACTCCCGTAACACCCCTAAGTCCCTGAAAGATTATTTCATATCATTCATTTACTTATTTACTTTTTTTTTGTTACATAAATATATTTTGTGTATATATTCATATATGTGTATATGTAGATATATACATATATGTGCATTTGTATATATATAAATGTATATGTATGTATACATATATATATACATATTATTATTTCTTTTATTATTTTATTTTATTTTTTGTAGATATACATGTGTATGTGTATATATAAATATACATACATGTATATTTTATGTATATATATACATACATACATGTATGTATATACATTACATATATATATAGTATTTATTACTATTACTTTTATTTTTATTTATTTTATTATTTTTGTTTTATTTTATTTTATATATATATTTTTTTTTAATTATTTTTGGGGTTGGACCGGGTCAGACCAGGTCCAACCGGGTCCCCTCTTCTTCTCAGCGAGAGAGCATTGCTGTTGCAATGCGGCGTTCTTCTTCTTCTTCTTTTTTTTTTTATTTTTTTATTTTTTTATTTTTTCGATTTCCTTCTTTTTCTATTTCCTTTTTCAATTTATTACACAACCACAACACCATCAATCATCCAATCCACCATTAAACACATTGATTTAAAAAAATTCAACTTCATCATCACCATTAACGACCTACAACAACAATGCCAACATCAACAACAAAAACTCACCTCGCCAATGTCGTCGTCGTCTCGATCTCCTCCGGTCTCCCTCCGTTGAGCGCTCTCTCTCTCCCGGACTCTCTCTCTGTCGGACTTTCTTCCTCTCTCTCCCTTTCTCTCTTCTTCCTCTCGTTTTTTTTTGTGGATCATGTGTGTGTGGCGGTGGTGGTGTAGGCATTTTGGGGGGTAAAGTGGTCAACCTTATCCTTTTTCTATATAAGCCAAAACCCCTTTTTGTCATTTCACAATTCTTTTCTGATTTTTCTGATTTTTTTTAATGTATATATATTTATATTATATATTTATATAATATAAATATATATATTTCCAATTCAATTTAATAAATTTATAACCATATGCTATGATTTAATGTGTATTAATTTAATACATCGTATTTTACTAAATTTAGACTTACCGCAAGTCTCACTATTCGGTACCCCGGCTTGCACACAACTCGAGGCGTGTCCCTGACCACGTCTCGGCGTCGATAGCTGCAAATACTGACTTAATTAGCCTACACACATACAAAACACTAGGAATACATCAATACAAATATAAAATTTACCTCGGCCACATGCCTTAGTTTGTGTGCACATCTCATGCGGGCCCCACGTCACGGATTGGCGATCCTGATTAAGCAGTTAATCAAGATTAGCAAAATTGGGCCGTGACATGTATATATACTTATCGAATTGTACATGAATACTCGGGATTTTCCACATTTATAGAATTCCTATATTTCCCTTGATTGAGTTATTTCCCCTTATGTTTAGTTTATTTACTTTTCGCTGCGTAAAATTTGCAATAACTCTTTCATAAATTGTATAATTGAATGATTGGAGGCTGACTAGGCTCGTCAGGTTGCCGAGTGATGACTCGGGGCCTGCACGGGTCTAGGTCGGGCGTACCCAATTGCACAGAAAATTGAGGCCGTCACATCGACGACCTAGAAGATTGCTGCAACCCCTACCCATTCCTTGGTGGAAGTAGGAACACATTACTATAGACTTTGTTAGTGGCTTGCCCCGATCTCCTCGTGGATACGATAGCATCTGGGTAATTGTGGACAGATTAACGAAATCTGCTCATTTCATATCGGTATTCATGTTGGGTTTTGGGGTTCATACGCAACAAAAAATTCAAAACAATTTTTGAAAACCAATATGATCCCAAATAAGTTCCATTAAATTAGATCTATAAAAGTAAACCATACCTTGATTCATGATTTCCTTCTCTGATTGTTCGATCTTCAAGACGTTTAAGCGCGGGTCCTCTATTAGAAATCCACACATGAACGGTGACCACAATTTGGAGTTCTGCCCCAAGAGAGATTGAAAATGTTTTTCTTTCTCTCCCAAAATCCAGAGAGTTCAAAAATTGAAAAAATAAAAATTCTTATATTACGTTTTTGGGTATCACCCTTTATTTATATGTGTAGATAAGCTCTCACTTAAATCCTATTTATAATACAACTATTGTATTTACGTTTAAGTAAATTACACATATACCCTTATTAATAAGTTATCATATAACGAATCATAAGGGGTTATATACTACGAATTTTATCTTATAAAATTTAATACTCTGGACCATTTGAAATTGTGCAAAGCTATTCTTTGTGTGCGAACCCAATAGGTTCATACGACATTGGTAGTGAACCAAAAACCATTTTGGTACACAAATCATAAGCGGTCTCTAGCAAGGCATTGTGACATCCAAGTAGCATGAATATCAAAATCGATACAACCTAATGAATAACGTATATCATATCCTTTCGTCGTGCGATATCCTTTGATTAAATATAAGGCATAGAAAGTCACCCTTAATATTCAATCGTACTAGTCTCGATCTTTATATATATTGAAAACATCCAAACGACATTGATCATACCAATTCATTTGAACTTGGCCATTTAACAATCTAACACGTCAAGGGATCCACTGATATCTCTCTCTTTACCAGATCGACAAATTCTTTCTTAATTACACACCTTTACATATTGCTCACACGATAGCCAATCACAATTTTTATAATCGTTCGGTTAAAGACAACGTTTGATTGTGTCAAATTACCATGCTTCCAATATTGAAGTTTATGGTAATCTTAAGTAGAAGGACTAAATGATATACCTATTAAGAGTAACACCTATGACTTAATCCATGTGGTGTTCTCATAGTGGGTCAGTTCAGTACCTTGTTCCTTAACAAGTACTTATGATCATGATTCGTATCTCTATACATATGATCATCACATGACCATCAATTAAGACTCCCGCTAGTCTTAATTCATTATAGTTCCTAGTATAATGACCGACTAGGGACATTTAGGATATTTCAACAAATATCCATGGATCTTATTATAAGGTAAATATGCAATCACTTATAATAAAACAGCAAATGATAAACCTCTATTTTATTAACTAAAAAAATTATAAGATAAACAATTTTTGTAGATTGACCTAGGGCACATGCCACAACAATCCACTAAACACAGATTTGACAAACTGAGCATCCTCTATGAGCATGAAATTGTTAGATTGCACGGCGTACCGATGTCTATTGTGTCAGATCGGGGGACGCAATTCACTTCACACTTTTGGCAGAGCATGTAGGCTCAGTTTGGCATCATACTGGAGTTGAGTACGGCATTCTATCCACAGATAGACAGGCAGTTCGAGAGGTTTATCCAAATGTTGGAAGACATGCTCAAGATGTGTTCATTAGAGTACGGCAGATCATGAAAAGAGTACCTTCACTTATGCAAGGTTGTCTACAACAACAATTATCAGGTGAGTATCGGCATGGCACCGTTCGAGACACTCTATCGTAGGCCATGTAGATCACCTTCTTCTGGGTTGAACCAGAGGATGCCATGAAAGTTGGTCCCGAGACCGTGTTGTTGATCATACCGAGAATGTACGACATTCGTCGAGAGACTTAAGGGTGCCCAGGAACGGCAAAATAAATACTACGACGAGTATCACGATGAGTTTCAGTACGACGTGGGAGACTATGTATACCTGAAAGTCTCACCTTTAAAAGGGCCACAAACAGTTCAAAATCAAAGGGACGTTGTAACGACCCTAAATGATAACTCGTGCCACGTGTTAATTTAGGTAGTACATGGACCCTTTTCGTAATGCAGTTGTCTATGTCTTGGTTGTTGACACCGAGGTATGTTATTTTTGTTCGGTGTTTTGTATTATTTTTTATTACCCGAATGTAAATTCTAATATCCCAAACATGTGAGGACATTTAAGTGTGAGCGTTAGTGATTGAAAACGGGTTCGGCTCGATGGGATCATGAAATAACGGGTTTCGGATGAACAATTGTCAAGTAATTAGCAGTCTGAGGAATTTAAATGAATTAAAAACACTGAAAAATACAAAATAAATAATGATTAAAAGTGACATGATATGTTTGATACGTTGGTATGTCCGAGACTACACGGTGAGTGAGTCGTGGTGCGAAATGAGTCCGGAAATGCACGTATTGTGAAAGAAAATGCTCAATTGTAAGTGAGAGTCACTCATTGAAGTCACCAAAGTGTATTAAGGTAGGTGAGGGGATCAAATGTTGGTCAATAGATAGGTATGGAGATTGGTGTATGTGGTTGGATGAGGGGGGTATAAATACACTTATCACCACCTTTTCTCTCTCATCTATCTCATCTCCTCTCTCTCCCAACAAAAAAGAAACGTGACGATGTGGGTTTTGGGATTTCAATGCAATTCGACGCTAAGGGATCATTCAATTTCAAATTTTAAGGTCAGAATCTGACTCCCCACGTGTATATCTACGTTTTGACGTTAATTTTGAGTGTTTTGTCACGATGAATTTGGGCAACCAATTAGGTAATTCGAATTTTATGGTTTGTTTTGATGGATTTAGAGTGAATGGGATGATCAAATGGTGTTTTGTGAAATGAATCTGGTGATTTGAGAAACTTTTGAATTTGTAGGGATTTTTGATGGATTTTTTTTATGGATTTTCGAGATTCGATGGTTTGTCAAGGTTTTTACTCGAACCAAGGGTGTTTTGGTGTTGTAACAGAGGTCTTAACGAGGTTGGAATAGGCTCGAAGCACGGCGATGCGGTTTGGGGGCGTGAAAAACCCCCGATCAAGTGCATCTGGATGGGACGCCGCAAGCAATGTCGTAAGCACATATGCTCACGGCGCCTGGGGCTAAGACCCCAGCACCCCACGTCATGCGGGTCCTGCCCAGGGTTAGACCACCACGGCATGGCACTATTAATAGGGCAAATTTTGGGAGATTTTCAAAAAATTTTGTGGATCTCCTGAGTATCCAAATGGGTCCGAATATGACTCAATACCCGGGTAATCAGTCCAATTGTGTGAACGAATAAAATTATGGAAAATTTAGATAAATCGATGGTAATTAATGGAAAAATTGCAATTTAAATGATTATCAGGAGTTTAGTTGTTGACGGGCTATCTGTTGATTACGTGTTAGCATGGATACAGGTAAGTAAACCAGTGAAGAATTTTACAGTTATTTCTTGAGCTTTAATTTGTGTTTATTGCTCTGTTTATCATGATCTCTTGGAATTCATATTGGTTGAGTGGTCCATTAGCAAGGGAGTCATGGCCATTATTTATCTGTGATATGAGCTCTTATCTAGACACTGTAGATATCTCTTAATTGAGTGTACATTGGGGGTACTTATCTGGGTCTATAGATATCTCATAGTCATAAGGGTTAGGGCTGGTAAGTCGTGTTCTCGTCCTGAACCCGAGTCTGCCAGGCTTTTGCCGCAACTCAACGACTTTTTGGTCGAGACTCCTTGTTGTTCAGTTTTAGTATTTCAAACCCTCATTTTTTGATTGATTCATTTACAGTCTTATTTATTCATGCATTTCATGTTCTTTCTATCAGCATGAATATGGACTGATGATTTATTTATTTTGAAATACTGTATTTGTGTCATGTTTGGCATTACTTACCTGGGCTCGCCATTACTGTGATTAACTGAGTGTAGATCTATAGTCTAGCAAGGGAAAGGCTCCATAGCTTGGAGACTTGATTTAAGGATATCGGAAAAAGCTTTCCACTTGTTGATATAGGTGATTTTTTTGTATTATTATATATACTTGTTTTAGAACATGGGACTTGTGGTTTTGAGAGATCTTAGGCATGTACATCCATATGTTTACTCCTCTGACTGATCATTGATGATGATATACATATGCGGGGTTTCCATATTCTAGGATGTCTTATTTTATATGGTTGTGTTTGTTTGATTAGTTGAAGATTAGATTTGCTTCCCGTATATTAATGATAACTCATTAATCAATGTTCCAACTTGGTAAATGTTAAAAGATGACTGACTAGGCTTGCATGACTCAAATGAGACCGCTCGGGGGTTCACGTAGGTCTATGCCGGGCAGTGCTTAGATTAGGGTTTGAAAATTGGGGCCGTTACAGAAGCTCGCTCTGTGGTACATCGGTCCTTTCAAGATTGTGAAGAGGATCAGTAAGGTAGCATATCAGTTGGAGTTACTACCATAGCTAGCCGGTGATCATCCAGTATTCCACATTTCTATGCTTCGACTAGATAAGTCAAGCAGAGAGCAGGGCCAATGGTGGACCTGAGCAAGATCGATTCGCCGAGCGATGCCATCTATGAGGAGCAGCCAATCCAGATTATTGGCAAGAAGGTCAAGATACTGAGGAACAAGGAGATTCCTTCGGTTCTCGTGAAATGGCAAGGAGCTAACTTGGGAGTTAGAGTCCTATATGCACGAGTACTTTCCTTACCTGTTTGATTTCAGTGAGTCCTTAGTTTAATTTCGTGGACGAAATTCTAATGAGTGGGGAGATTGTAACAACCCTCAAAATTTAACCCGACTTGTGCTACACATATCAAGACCGTGACCCGACTATCGTGATGCATCGAGCATTTCAAACTTCGAGAGTCAAGACCAAGGTAATTTTATATTTCTGTGATGTTTGTATTAGTATTGTAGTCTAATACGAGTCTCGAGCCATTCGGGCGATAGTTAGTCTGAATGAGGCTTCGCCTAAATAAATAGGGGAGTTTAAAACACATAAAACACTAATAAATGATTTTTCGGATAATTAATTTGATTTGTCAGAACGTGACGAGGCCATGGGCACATGACGGATAAATTAGAGGTGCGATACGTGCCGACGAGCGCAGGATCAACATAGGAGTTGGTTAACTAAGTAACACCTAAGTCACTTAGTGGAGTACAATTGAAGGGAAGGATTGGTGACACAGCCTAAGAGAAGGAGGAGTCGGATCGACCTCGAGATGCGCGTGTGTGAAGAAATGACCAATAAGTCTATAAATAGAACCCTCCCCACAAAATTCTCACACACTTCTCTCATTCTCTCTCTCCCTCTCTTCTCTCCCTTACTTGGTGAGCAAGCCAGCCACCTCTGGTGCCGGACGTCCCGCATCCTTCCCGAAATTTTGGGTGAGATGCGTGTTCCCTTCTTGTTCCCTGTTTTTATGTTTTTTTGATATTCCTGCTGTAATTTTGTCGCTGTGATGAGGACGGTCTGCCGAAGACGAACCTTGGTGCAACACCAGTGTCTCGGCAACCCCCGAAGCGATCAACACACGACATCAAGCCGATGTTGCTGGTTTTTGTTTTAATTTGTCTAAATTGTGTAATCTTGAATGGTTTGTTTGATTTTCGATGGATTGATGGAATCCGGGCATCTCACGACGATCCGGAGTTTATTCCGATCGGTCTTTAATCCTGGAAGACAGTAAAGATGATCACTAGTGCTGGATTATCGTTTTCCTTGATCAACAAGTTTTGCAGATTTCATCGCATCTGACGTCGTGGAGATGCTACACACTTACGGTGTGTGGCGATGTCTCCCAAAACATCTAAATTCGTAAAGTGTTCATCAATCTCACACCGCGAGGACACCGCAAAGTTCACTGTGCTGGCGGCGTCACTTGCATAATTGGGGAACATAGGCGTTTTCCAAAAACTTTGTGACGACTCGCTAGGAGTTTGAACG
The DNA here is from genome assembly GCA_039657345.1 of Stephania japonica. Classification (NCBI taxonomy): domain Eukaryota; kingdom Viridiplantae; phylum Streptophyta; class Magnoliopsida; order Ranunculales; family Menispermaceae; genus Stephania; species Stephania japonica. The sequence continues at coordinate 20,806,532 of CM077562.1, read as the reverse complement.
TGGCGGGGTTACCACGACGTCTCACATTAATTTGGATTCGTAATTACGCCACGAGCAACGCCACAAAGCTCATTTTACTCACGGCATTGTCACTGCGTAACATATGTATTTGGCTTTGCAAGATTGCACCGTCGTAACACCGCGAAGAGCAACTTCGCGCAGCGTCATGTACGACGTCTCAACCAGAGAGGTTGTAAAGCGTTTGGAATTACCAGACGCCGCAAATGCATCGTGGCTCTCAGGCCTGACGGCATCCCTAGCGGCGTCTCGACCAGAGGGTCATTTTTACAGTATATTTTTACCAAGATTTTTAACGAGATTTTACCATAATATTGGGGTAACTTTGGGGTTTATCTTAAGATATGAGTATTGATCTTAGACCCAATATTGAGGTTCCAACCTTTGTCAGGTAGTTGTTGAACCCGAAGAAATGAACTAGAGTCGCGGGAGTTGGTATTCAAGCAGCGACTAGTTAGGTAAGTACACCTACCTTGTGTTTATGTATGTTAGTAAGCCGGTAAGAAAATACCATGTGATTCATTATCTTTTTGTTCTGATTTGCATATGATCTATTGTTGGCATTCCTATTATGTTATTTCCTTGGTTTGTTTGTTCTTGGCATGAGTGTGTCGGAAGGTGTTATATGGGACGACACCAGTTGGGAAAACGTGAGGCATTTCCTGCAGGAGTGTCTGACCACCCCTGGTGTTGTGTGGTACCTGGACACTGGGTATTAGGAGTAGTTGCACTTGCTTTTTTTATAATCATGTTGCGCTTGTGTTGCAACATTGCTCGAGGAGATCTTGCAAGATCTTTGCCGTATTATATGATAGACCTCTCATGAACCTCTTTTGATTCTTAGGAGACACATGTTATCGATTGCTATCTGTTAGTCTGTTTATCATGCACTTTGATCTATTTAAATTCCTGTCTTTTAATTACTGCATGACATTTAGACTACTTTACTTGTTGAATCATGAATCACTGTTATTTTCTTCTGGCATTACTTTCGATTTCTCTTAGTTACTTACAGTCTAGTTTGTAGCGGTGGGTACAGATAGACTGGAGTGCTCTAAGGGCAAGGGACTCTACTTAGGAGATTACATCTAAGGACTAGCGGTTGGACTGGCATTACCTTAGTGTAGGTTTACTTTCGTTTGTTTGTATGAAGCTCTATATATACATGTTTTAAGTCATTGAACTTGGAATTTTATTGAGATGGTATTATGTACTAATTTTATTGCTCATTACTGATTGTACATGAATACTCGAGGTTCTCCACATTTATAGATTCCTGATTTCCCTTTGATTAAGTTATTTCCCATACTTATAGTTTATTTTTCGTTGTGTATTTGTTAAACTTGCAATAACTCTTTCATAAACCGTTAAATTGATTAATCGGAGGCTGACTAGGCTCATCAGGTTTGTCGAGTACCGACTCAGGGACCTACACGGGTCTAGGCCGGGCGTACCCAAATGCATTGGGAATTTGGGGTTGTCACAGAAAATGAATCACATGGTATTTCCTTATTGGCTTACTAATCATACACAAGCTTGTGGGCTAATGTATTTAGCTGACTAGTCGCGACTCGAATCATCCACTACCATGACCCTAATCCATTCCCTTAGGTTCAACAACTACCAGTCAATGGTTTGAACCCAAAATATTGGGTTTATGGTCAATATATAACCTAAAATAAACCCCCAAAGTACTGGTAAATTCGACAAAAATATGTAAAAATTCTCACTGGTCAAGACGTCACTAGGGACGCCGCCAGGCTTATGAGCCACGGTGTCCTCACGGCGTCTAGGAAAACCAGATATTTCCAACTCTTTTGGACAACACGCCGTACGCGATGTGGTAAGAGGTCTCTTCTTCGTGGCATCATGGCAGCATAATCTCGAATACACTATTATGTTATGTCGTGGTGACGCCACCACATCACGACGTCTCCACGACGTCCTGCAGATCTCCATTGGTGTTCACGTACGCAAGAGATGCCACCAGCAAAGAGAATTGTGCAACGTCTCTCATGGCGTAATGTCATAACAAGTTCTTACGGCATCGTCCCGGCGTGGACACTATAGCTTTATTTTGACCCGACACTGTGGTGACACCGCCGCATATAAGCCTTCGTGGCATCGTCACGGCGTCAAGTTGTGGTCTCTGTTCATGACGTCATGGAAGACGCCGCCATGGGCAATAGCCTCACGATGTCTCCATGGCGCCTCTGTGAAATCTGATTTTCACACTGTTTGGGATGCCACCGCGACGCCGTGGGACTTATCACCCATAGCACCATGCGTGGCGTTCAAACCAGAACACTAGATTGGGGTTTCTTCGAACCTCAGCTCACGTTACTGCACTCCAGCCTATTCCCGACTTGTACTGGGGTCCGTGACCATCCGAAATTGACCCTGGATCGTCATGGAACCTCTGGGAATTATCCAGAACAACGAATTTCCCAAAAACATCAAAATTCGACAAAACTAACAAAACTCGAGTAAATTACATCGGTCACAACACCGCATGTTGATCGCTCCGTGGATCACCAAGGCATTAAAAAACTCGATAGAATCGAGTTCGGTGTGGCATCCGTGGTCATCGCGATGAATTTAAACTAAATTAACGTGTAAATGGAGAGAAGAAAGAGGGGACTAAAAATCTCACTTTACTCCCGCGAGATCCACTCCAGCAAGCCTCCGGTCACCGCCCAAGGTGGCTGGCCAATCCTTCTTGCTCACCAAGAAAGGAGAGAATGAGAGAATGAGATTTCAAGTGGGGAGGTGGTCCTTATATAGGCCCTCTCATTATCCATTTGTACGTGCGCATGTCGAGGCAAATCCATCCGTTCCCCTTCAAGTGGTCCACCAACTCTAACTCCTTATGTTGAAACCAATAAGTGACTAGGGTGTCACTTAGCTAACTAACTCCTCAGCCTATTCCTACGTTCCTCGACCCGAACTGCACCAGAACTCGCATGTTGTGTGCCTTTGGTCTCATCAATGGTCCAAGTCAATTTAATTGTCTAATTATTGTCGAAAGAATCATTTATTAACATTTTCTATATTTTAGCACCCCGTTTCTCCTAGGCGAAGCCTCACTCAGACTATCAACTCGCTAAACAGCTCGACACTCATAATAGACATATATTACTAATACAAGAATCATAGAAAAATAAAATTACTTTAGTGTTGACTTTCAAGGTCCAAAATACTCGTCGTATCACGGCAGCCGGGTCACGATCCTAGAGATACGGCATAGGTCGTGTTAATTTTTTAGGGTTGTTACAACGTGAAGGGAAGATTGAAGAGAAAATACCTACAAGTCAATAGTCTCCACGAATAGGAAAGATTATAATGGAAACAAGGCACGACATCCATAGGCATCTGACATGACACTTGATGCACTAACTATATTATGAATAAATAACAAATCAAAGAAAATGTAATATTTACAAGGTCGAGGTCCTCGGGGAAGCACGAAGAAAGGGAATGAATATATGATGATTAGCACCATGAATGAAACGTTATTGCAAAGGAGTCACCATAAAGTTCGTTACTTACAGAGACCCCAATCCCACCAACCTTCTAGTGCAAAAAAAAGTGAAGGCCATACCTCCTCTAAAAGCTTATAGGCTATCCAAGCATTTCTATAGCAACAATCCATTATAAAAGAATCGAAACAACATATTTATTTTCTTCAAGAAAAAAATCTATTTGTTAGCTGAAAGAAAAGGCAAGATTGGAAGCTCATAAAAAACATTTAGATGTGATTAAAAGATGGCAAACAAACAAATACAACATTGTCATCCCTACGTTTTAACTTAGAAATCAAAACCAATATTATAGGGCATAAAACCAATATAAAACAAAGATCTAAGTAGCTTATAGTAGCACCAACAGCAGGGTGGTTAAAAGATCATTATGAAGTGCACATATTAGAACAAGGAACTATTCATTAAAAGGAATCTTCATAATGTATATAACTATCCAAGGAACAGACAGACAACTGTTTCCGCTTTCCTTTTTATCTTCCAGAACTTCATCAATTTTTTTGGTCAATGCAAGAAATCGGCCCCATCCATTAAGAACGTCCTGAAAATGAATCCAAGAATTTTAACTGTGTGAGAAATCAAAGCAACAACTACGAACACTTTACAAAACTTGAAAGGATCCAGAACACAAAACATAAAACCAGAAGCAAAGAGGAGAAAACTGATAACCTTCAGCAGCCAACAATGTCTCACTTGACTGTGGGCTTCGGATTGGTTCACTATGCTGTTACTGAACTTGCTCTGAATCCTGATCTGGGATAACTTCAGATTGTAATGACGGTGCAATGTTGTTCACATGTAGCCACGTCAATTCCCATGAACCATCTCCACCAAGTGCACTTCTCTGGACAAGAACCCCTTTGGTCTTCATTACAAGCAAGGTGTTCTTGAGAAGCTCAGGAACAAGTTCTTGAAGTTTCTCGCTCCTTTTCCCTCTGACTTTCGCTTTCATATATTTTTCCATACGACTCAGTACACCCAACCACAGTTTGCAGAATGCAGCCAGTTGTGACAAATCATGCAGCAATTGCAGGAAAATCTTCGACAAGAGCATCACTGCAAGAACAAGAGTACCTTCCATGTTGCGATAGTCCTTGGGGGAATGCCCTTGTGCAATCTCTAGCAAGTCGTCAAGCATTGTGACAATTACCATATCGAAACACTGCAACTATGAAGATTGTGGGAGCCGGACACCATCCACCCCCATCAAACACCTCTGTAATGAAGAAAGAGCATGGTTTCTGACATCTTCTCTTTGATCCAAAGTCCCTGAACTAGCCTCAGCCACATCTCTCCTATGTCCTGTGACACCTTGGTAACAGCCTCCTCCCCACCACCTTCCTTTGCTTCACGAAACCATTGAGCGAGGCAGAAAACCGACCCTGACATAAGGTCTAATATATCTGCCTGCCCAACCCGAGACTCTGCAAACTGTTGTGATGCATCAACACACAAAACGTAATTTACAGGGGACAAATGGGCTCCATCAGCCATTATGAATGTCAAAGCCTCAAAACCAGCTTCAGATGCTTCAGGATGGTGAGCTGTGATGGAAAGTAGAGAAGTGATCATATGCCATCCAATCTGAGACCTAATGTGTATGGCATTTGCTTTGACAAGTCACATTACTTCCTTGATGATGTGCTCACAATATGCATCAGCAACTCGGGCATCAAGCTTCAGAACCAGTTGCAATGACCTTAGAAGATCATCAGCCAGATTTTCTTTATAAGGAAGAAGTTGGCAAATCTTTAAGAGTTCAAATACGGCCTTTTCCACCAGTGCACAAGGCATCACAGTCATCTGCACAATGTTGCATATATGATCATACACAAGACTCAATACAATTTGTAACAATACTGATACGTATCATAATAATAATAATAATAATCAAACAAGACGTCTCAATCCCTTAGATGTTATAAATGGTGGTCATGTCCGTGATCATTAAAGATCTATGGAGTCATCAAAGACATCAAAAAAAAAATCCAATAAAATCAAAAAGGATTTATTTACTTGTTCACTTGTTCTCCGGTGCTCATACAGAGCATATGAGCAAAATGAGTAGAAAACAAGAGATGATTGTTGCTTCAAGGGAACGAATCGAATGGGAACTGAGTTATCCGCATTGACCAGATAATGAAGCCACGTATTTCAAAGACAAGACAAATAGAAATTCGATCAACAAAAAAACTAGAGATTTCTCAACCGTATGATGCTTCAATGAAGTGAAGTTTTCGAATCGCGGAAGATGTTGAAGGGACGATTGAACAAAGTGTGTTGCTTAAGGGAACGAGGAACGAGTCGATTAGGAACTGATGTGAAGCCATCGACCCGATAAAGAAGCTTGTTGGGATACAATGATCGAATTAAACTAGCAAAGAATAGAAATCGTTAAACACACAGATGAAGAGAAAATTTGCTAAAACTTAGAAACCCTAGGAGCCGCGAAGATGTTTTGTTTCGATGATAGGATGTGATTTATAGAATAGAATAAAACACGATCGACGGCTCATGGCTTGCTATGGAATGTGGACAATAGAGATTTTACGGTGAGTTTATTTTAGAGATACCAAACCATAGTTTAGATCTGCGATATTGAAATGACAAGAATGGCCTTGCTCTAAAATATACATATACAGTATTTATTTATGAGAAATGCAAAAGTGACCCACTATTGACACTCACTAAGAGCACGCACCATGTTTTTTATTTATTATTTTCACTTTTTTTACAATTTTGTGCTTGAGGATAATGCTAAGGTTACCCATTACGGACACTCACTACGACTACAAAATTATTAAAATAAATAAATAAATAAATAAACAAGGTGTGTGCTCATAATGTGTCCGTAGTGAGTCACCCTAGCACTCTTTATTATATGATTTTTTTTGTTGTCTTTTATTTATACGATTTTACATAGCCTTTATGAAGAAGATTTTACATAGCTTAATTTTCTTTTAAGAAAAAGCAATAGGCTCTTTAAAATTGTTGAGAGATTTTTGTTGTTAGTGTTTGAATTAGATCACCTCTAGTCCAAAATTTAATTTTTTTCTATTCTCAAAATTCGAAATGAAAACACTTGAGCTAACTCATCACAATTTTCTTAGTCAAGAGTAATGAATTTTTTTGTTTTACTTAGATGAGGTATGTTATTACTTGAAGCTTTCGCAATTCCCAAGGCTTTGAGTTGGATTAAGTCCAACTATTGGACTCATATTGTATTAGAAAGTGATTGTAAACTTCTTGTGCATGCGATTAACTCCTCTCATGCAATGTCCTCAACTTTGGGTTTAATAATTTTATTTTTTTTGGTGTGATGGGTTTAATAATTTCAGACTGTAGGTGGTAGTTAAATTCTCACAAAGATGTGAGAGTAGAGTTTGTCATATGTTGAAAGTTCTACAAACAATGATAACTAACAATCTATGTTTCATATGCATATTACTATATTATTATAATATGCATAATATCTGCTATGTCCGAATCTAAAATTCCACTGAACTTTTTATTGAAAGAATTTCTTCTTAGTTGAACCTTTGCTCGCAATAATGGTTGAGTTGGAAATCTCATCTTTGATATGACGAATTAGTAATTCAAGATCATTGGTTCAAGTTATTTGCTAGTATAAATCTTTTATTTGGTTGATAAAGCATGCAGAACTTGGCACATGCCTATTTCAATAACTTGCTTGATACATGGAACGTATTGCATCTATTATCATCCGAACTTTTTTTCCCTCATCATAGTCTGTCAACCTCATTCGATCATTGGAAACATGCAAATCTATATTTCATTATACACCAACAGGTGTGGTACCGCTTACGGTGGCTCACTCTTTGTTTCAAGTTTAAAGGTAATATTCTTCTATCAGTGTATATGCTGGTCCCCATAATTTTTTTTTTTTTTTTTTTTAATTTTCATTGTTGTTTGTGATTCCGTCAAATTGTTCCTAAGAGTTGTGCATTATATGCTAGAAGGGAAACTTAAACATCCTAATGGTGCAACTTCATAAACATGTCTCCATATGGAGTACAAGTTAAATATATTAGAAATCGGTACAATGCAAATGAAAATGTTGTGCAATATTTCCCTTTAAAGACATTTGTTGTCTACAAATTTATAAGCAACTGTCCATGAGTTTTTTTAATTTTTAATTTTTCTTGCTAGAGTCGACCCCAATTATTTTGAGACTAAAGCTATGTTGTATTTTTTTTCCTGCTAAGCTAGATTTTGCGAGCTTGTGCCTCTTAGCCTTTGCCCTCTTTTCCCCACTGTTTCTTTCTGACATTTAGGAACTGGATGTTGCCACAAATATTAAAGATGAAATTCTAAGTTACAGACTTCAATTTTGTGCCTCAGATTGCACTGGCTTACAATGAGGCTCTGAATTGTGGAAGATTGAGCATTTCCCGCGGCAATACCATTCAATCTAATTTTCTTGCTTCTCTGAGAAAGTGAGTTGAAGATATCCTTTATCTCACAAAGAGCAAAGAATGACCTGCATAATTATATGATTGAAGCAAAGTGGCCTAATAAGCAAAAAGCCATCTTTCTTTCATGGTATCTTCAATGGTATGGGATGCCTCCTAGTTCTGTTACAAACTTGGTAATGGAGAAGATCAAAGGAAAGGTCACGATGTCTTCTTCCGTCCCGCTTTTGCGTCTGTTGCTGCCTCAAACACATATTAATGCTCTCGTCGAGATAGATAAGCCAAGGTTATAATTTGTTGGAGGTTTCTGCTTTATTTGGTAAAATCCACCTCCTTAACACATTAATGCTCTCATCGAGGTTGATAAGCTAAGGTTATTATCTGAGGTTGTTGCATTTTTAGTAAAATCCACCACCTCGAACACATTAATGCTCTGGTCATGGTAGATTATCGAAGGTTAAAATATGCTGGAGGTTGCTGCATTTTCAGTAAAATCCACCACCTCGAACACATATTAATGCTCTCGTCGTGGTAAATTATCTAAGGTTATAATATGTTGAAGGTTCTTGCATTTTCGGTAAAACCACCACCTTGGATACATTAATGCTCTTGTCGGGGTAGATTATCTAAGGCTATAATTTGTTGAAGCTTGCTGCATTTTCAGTAAATCCACCACCTTGGACACATTAATGCTCTCGTCTGGGTAGATTATCAAAGGTTATCATTTGCTGGAGCTTGCTGCATTTTCAGTAAAATCCACCAATTTTCGTGTAACTTATGTTGTTGTAAGCGTGTGTTTTATTATTGTATTAGATGTCATTGGTGAGAATTAACCCTTTATTTATTATTGGTTGCCATGAGTATATAAGAAAGTATAAAAGAAATACATGGCGGGGTGAATGTAGTCGGTCACAATTCTCTCGAATTTCAGCTTAGCGAGTTAACACTATTAGAGTTGATCATCACTTTTATACGGTTAAAAAGAAGAAATGCATATGTTAATGTGTTCCTTGTTCTTTTGATTTCCAAGTTAACTTAACTTATGCTTTGCTATAAATAGGACAAGATTCTATATGTTAAGAGGTTAATTGAAACTTGACAAAAAAAAAAGAGGCCAATTGAAGATTTTTCGGTGAACAATGTTCATCTCAATGGATGGCATTTGGGTTCAAGAGCAACTAAATGTAAGTTTACAACGCATGTGGTCCTTAAATTTGGAAATGCTAATTGTTGTTTGTCAAATTTTAGCTCATCCATTTGATAACTTTAATCATACAATTCAAGAGTCGGTTGAACACTGATCCCAAATTATAGATACCGGTGATTTCTTTTTCTTTTTTTTTTTTACTAATAGTTGAACTTGTGAGCTCTCCAAAGTGATGCCTTATCATCTCACTAGAGACACTTTGGCAATGCCAGTGAATTTTTTATGCTTCACAATATAAAATTTTAAAATTATTTTACTTGTTGAAAATTTTATTTTTTATCGTGGTTCAATTATCTCGTTTGATTTGTTAGAAGAACAACCACTAATAATCAAACTGCTGATTTATTAGGATTAACAAGTCAATTTGATGCATTAGGATTAACAAATAATTCACCAAGGTTATTGATTGTGTATCTAGTCCTGGACATGATCAATAAAATTTCTATTTCTTCAAAACAAAGTTATGAAATTCAAAATTTTAGTCTTTTAATATTTAAAGTCCCCATTCTCTTGAAAAAGATTGACTTGCATTTCACAATTGTGAGAGCTATAATATCAACTTACATTAAATGTTCTTCAATTTCAGGGAAACACCACCAACAAAACGTCACAAATCGGTTATCAAAACTGTAAGATCTCACAAAACTTTAAAATTGCCTATGCAAGAACAAATCAACAATAAAAAATCTTGAATTAAAAGAAAAGATTCAAAAAAAATTATTTTCAAATGTAGAATCCAAGTGTAGCTAGCATAATCACGATATTAGATTAGAAAGCAATGACAAATCCCATAAAATAGTTTCTTTACCAAACAACGTAAAAGGTTCCCCACTACTCCATAAAGCAGGCACCTGACCTATGTTTGGCCAAAACATTAAACAGATGTTGTTCCCCAACGTCCAATTGCAACATTAATCCTGCAATGGATAGCGAGGGGAACACCAATCTAGCTTCACATCGATTAATCACAACACCACTAGAAAACAAAGTTGCTTGTCTAACAGTTTATAACGAAGCCAAACAAAACAATAAAATGATACATATCAATGTTGTTACAAATCATAGCAGGCCTAACTTAGCGATCCTGCCTATTTGTAACAATCCTACATAACACAAGACTCAATACAATTTGTAACAATATTGCTACGCATCATCATCATCATCATAATAATAATAATAATAATAATAATAAAAAATAATCAAACAAGATGTCTCAGCCCCTTAGATGTTATAAATGGCGGTCATGTCCGCGATCATTACAGGTCTATGAAGTCATCAAAGACATCAAAAAAAATCTGATTAAATCAAAAAGGATTTATTTACTTGTTCAATTGTTCTCCAGTGCTCATAAAGAGCAAAGGAGCAAAATGAGTAGAAAACAAGAGATGATTGTTGCTTCATGGGAACGAGTCGAATGGGAACTGAGTTATCCGCATTAACTAGATAATGAAGCCACGTATTTGAAAGACAAAGAAAGATAGAAATGCGATCAACAAAAAAACTAGAGATTTCTCAACCGCACGATGCTTCAGTGAAATGTGTTTTCGAATTGCGGAAGATGTTGAAGGAACAGTTGAACAAGGTGTGTTGCTTCAAGGGAACGAGTCGATTAGGAACTGATGTGAAGCCATCAATCAGATAAAGAAGCTTGTTGAGATATAATGATCGAATTAAACTAGCGAAGAATAGAAATCGTTAAACACACAGATGAAGAGAAAATTTGCTGAAACTTACGAACCCTAAGAGCCGCGAAGAAGACGATTTTGTTTCGATGATAGGATGTGATTTATAGAAGAGAACAAAATACGATCGACGGTTCATGGCTTGTTATGGAATGTGGACGGTGGAGATTTTACGTTGAGTTTATTTTGGAGATACCAAACCCTAGTTCCAGATCTGCGATGTTGAAATGACGAAAATGGCCTTGCTCTAAAACATACATATACATCATTTATTTATGAGAAATGCTAAAATGACCCACTATTGACACTCACTAAGAGCACGCGCCATGTTTTTTATTTTTTATTTTTACATTTTACTTTTTTTACAATTTTGTGCTTGAGGATAATGCTAAAGTTATACACTACGGACATTCACTACGACTACAAAATTATTAAAAAAATATAAATAAATAAATAAAAACAAGGTGTGTGCTCATAGTGTGTCCGTAGTGAGCACCCTATCACTCCTCTTTATTTCCCATGAGAATTGTCAAAAGGTGGAGATGAAATTCCAAGAATTTTGTTAAAGAGCATTGGTGGTGGTTTGCGGGGCTAAAACTGAAATGCAAATACAGGTAATAGTCACCCACAAATGCTGATGGAGCTCATCAGCTCTATCTACCTTCACTACATCCTAGAAATCTCTCTTCTAAGAATACTAAGGAAGTGGCCTCTTTTTCTTATCTTCTTTTTGTGGCAAGAAAATATTTGGTTAACTCAGTAATCATAGAAGTTAACGTGAAGAAATATGATTGATTTTCTTACCATTTCTATCATCACACGATCTGCCTTTGAAGGAAAGGCGGTGCGTTTTGGTGGAGCCCAACAAAAAATTGAATAGTTGGGAGTCTAATGGATATATCTTACTTTTCAATAGTTACTATTTGAATTAACTTCTAAAGATTACTTGTAAAAAGCTAGAAGTTTAAGGAGCAGTTAAAATGAATGGAAAACATGGTTATATTTTTTATTTCTCATTTGATGTCTTAATTTATTTCTTTCAATATATTCAGACCTCCCATCTATGGAATTTCAGGTAAGTTTGGCCATTGGATTCTTACTTCTTGGCAGAGGAACACGGACCTTTTCAACTAGAAACAACGCTATTGCTTCTTTATTGGTTACTCTTTAAAATAAAAAACCTCACTTTTATTATGATTTCTTCAAATCCGTTGAACCACCAAAGGATAACAAAAATCTCCTGACAAAAACACAACCTAAGTACACAATATATTTGTATTTAATTCATTGATACTCGATTATGCCCGACCTAAACAGATTTGATAAACAGATTCACGACCAAAAAAAAAAAAAACGTGAACAAACATAATGTGAATTACAGTTGTGTAAGTCGTGACATCCTTACATTGCAAAGGATCTCACGATAAGAGAAAACAATCTACAAATCACTTAGCGTAAACAACACAAGATCAACAAACAGATCTGAAAAACATCCGCACAAACCACAACAACAAAATAGCGAAAAGAAATCCACAGATCTACATGTCTTAGCAACATCTAACCCTAGAAATCGAAAACCACATTTACACGCCCATCTTAATATCTGCAAACGAAACAACCAAAGAAAGCAAAGATCGAAAAGAAATCAAATAGAGCAGGCACAGATCGAAGACAAAAAAACAAAAACACACCAAAGAAAGCAAAGAAGTCGGATAAAGCGAACCTGGATGCCGAGCTCGATGGTGGTGTTGGCGAATTGATGGTTGAGGTGGTCGTGGCGTCGCCAAATCATAGTGCTTAAACATGTTCGATCTAGCGAAGAAATGAAACGATATGGGACGATCGAAGAGAGACAGGAGAGGCAGCGTGAAAGAGACGGCTAATGTGAAGCTCTGAAATGAAATACTTGAGTTTTGAATGGAGTACATGTTTGCTATGTTGAATCTTCGCCATTTATTTGGGTTTTGATCAACGGTTGTGATGCTTGATACATGATAAATAGGGTTTTAGTTTTGATGGGCTTTGAATCAAAAGATAAAAAGCTTTATGGGCCAAAACTAATACATTTTGGCTTGGGCTTCTTTGCCTCAGATTCAACTTTAAAATTGATTTTTTTTTTTTATCATAATGAAATTTGATATATTAGTTTCTTTTGGGCTTGGAGATTTCTCAGTTGTTGCGCTGTAGCTTCTTGTTCAAGTTTAACTAGACTTAGGCTATTACTTCCATTACATTATGAGTCTTATTTACATGAAATCTTGTTTATTAATCGAGTTAAGTTATCCTAGTGTACTCGTACACTATTATTGGAAGCTCATTTGGTTGGAAGAAAACATATGACATCACCGTTGAGGACATTGAAACTTTGCAAATGATCCCCAATGAACTCACACTAAAGATTGTTAGTAAAATTGAAGTGGATGAGAGGTTTGCGGTTTATGTTGCGAGTCCTATGTGGCCTGAGGGAATTCCAGAGGACATAGCTGCTCAGGCAATCTTGGATTGGCAGAAGAGGGCTATTAAGATGATGTATAGCAACATTGCTGGCACTATCAAATAGTGCAGGCACAGATCGAAGACAAACTGTAACGGCCCAAATTTCATTAGCCCGTTATTCACGTATTTTCAGACATGAACGCCAACTCAAGTCCAATTTCATTAAGGTCGTTATTCACGTATTTTCAAATATGGAAGTCAGCTCAAGTCCATGGGATGTCACAGGGCATAAATAGTGTTTTTTAACTGATTATTTAGCTAATTATGATGATAATGACTATGGTATGACTCATTACATTGCATGTGTGATTTATATTGACTAGGCCGGGTGAGATAGTGTGTCGGGTATTCGCTATAAATGCTAATGCGAAACTGGATGGGCGACGACAGAACGATAGGCTGGGAATGGATTTAAATAAACAAATGTAATTAAATGTAATAAATAACGAACATGGGAACACACCTGATAAGTGCATAATTAAGCATTAGTTATTATATGTTTATAGGTGTTTATGGACTATTTTATCTTATTTGTGGTGATAAATGCTTGTTTTAGGGATTTAGTGGTTTATTTTATATATAGTTTAATATGGAATGTTTTTAAAATAAATGTCTAATTATATTTAGTTTTTGTTTTTAGGTGAAAAGAAGTGCAAGGTGTTGGGAAATGTGCCCTAAGCCAATTTTGTAAATATTGTTTAACTATTATAAGTAGATGCATGTTTCTTTTATAATAGTATCCATGAATGATTATTGTATTATTCTAAATGTCCCTAGTTAATTATTATTGTGGGAACAATAATAAATTAAGACTAGTATGAGTCTTGATTGATAGTCATGTGATGATTATGTTTATATGGATACGGATCAAAATCATGAATATTTGTTGGGAACAAATACTGGACCGACCCGCTATGAGAATGCTACATGGCCAATGCCATAAGTGATTCTCATGATAGTTATATCATTTAGTCCTTCGACTTGAGATTACCAAAGACTCCAACATTAGGAGCACAATGATTTGACACAATTAAACATCGTCTTTAGCCTTATGATTATAAAGATTGTGATTGGTCATTGTCTGACTAATGTGTGGAAGTTGTGTGATCAAGATATGATTTCTCCCTCTCTTTTAGATAGAGATATCTATCGGGCCCCTCGATATGTTAGACTAATAAATGACCATGTCTAGTGAATTGATTGAACCAATGTCACTTGACAATTTCAGTCTACTCGAAGATGGAAGCTAGTAGATTGAATTATAAGGGTGACATTACATGTCTTAAATTCAATCAAAAGATATCGCATGACAAAAGAATATGATATACACTGTCTATTAGGTTGTATCGATTTATTGATCTTCATGAAACTTGGGTAGTCATAATGTCTTGCTAGAGGCCGCTTATGACTTGTGTGCTGAAAAGGGTTTTGGTTCACTGCCAAAGTTTTATGAACCTATTGGGTCGCATACAAAGAACGGCATTGCGCGATTTAATATTATCTAGGTTGGTGAATTTTATTTGATAAAATTCATTTTGAATATTCTCATTAAGTGTCATAGTTTAACTAGGATTCAAAACTCTCCTACATTTCTAGTGTGACTAGAAATTAAGTCTCTTAATAAATCCTATTTTGAATAGGACTCTAATTGGAATTAAAGTATGACTTTAATTCTTATTTGAGGTTAAGATAAATTACAACTCTGATTGGATTAGTAATTGTAGATTGTCTATGACTCTATCCTTTTTAGAGTTGGACTTTATCTAAGACTCTATTTAGAGTCTGACTATGAGATGGAGTTCCTTTACAACTTGATCTATTGAACTATAAATAAGACTTTAGGGTCACAATTGTAAGATGAGAGAATTTTCTAGAGAGATTTTTCTTGAGAGTTTTGTGAGAATTTTCTTCCCTAGAATTTTTAGTGCTAGCACACCAGATCGTGATCATCCATTTGTTGTGAAAGAAATGAGTGAATAGTGGATTAGATAAGTGGGGGTGGGGTCCTATTTATAGCCTTTTTGTTTTAATCACCACACAAACCCTCATCTCGAGGAAATCTAAGGGTTCTCTCTTTTTGGGCCATGTTACTTTAACAATTCCAATCCCATAGCCCGTGTGTTGTGTAATTATCCAACTCCTGCATTCAAACGAAGTTCCTCGGTTCGTCTTGCCTTGCCTTGACTCCCGTAGTGCGAGTAGTCTCGCCTTGTCTCGCCAAATAATTATTCAAATATTTATTTATTTGTGTTTTTAGTGTGTTTTACTCCTCCGTTTACCTAAGCGAAGCCTTACTCAAACTAACAATCGCCCGAATGGCTCGAGACACGTATTAGACTAAAATACTAATACACACATCAAAGAATCATAAAATTATCTCGGTGTCGACTCTCGAAGTTCGAAATACTGTCCAGTATCGCGTAGCGGGTCACGATCCCGGACAAGTACAACACAAGTCAAGTTAAATTTGAAGGTTATTATAGTTTCCCCACTTATTAGAATTTCGTCCCCGAAATTAAACTAATAAGTAAACTAAACTACAAACTTACTAAAATCAAACAAGTAGGGAAAATACTCGCGCATGTAGGACTCTAACTCCCAGGTCAGCTCATCGTTTTCGTGAAATTGGCATGTCGCGAGAACCGAAGGAATCTCCTTGCTCCTCAGCGTCTTAACCTTGCGGTTAATGATTTGGATCGGCTACTCCTCGTACGTGGCATCGTTCTGCAACTCGATCTGGCTTAAGTCCACCGTCGGTCGCCGCCCTCCGCTTGACTTGTCTAGTTGAATCATCGAAATGTGGAATACTGGATGAATACCGACGAGTTCTAACGGTAACTCTAATTGATACGCGACCTTACCAACCCTCTTCATAATCTTGAAGGGACCGATAAATCTAGGAGTGAGCTTCCCTTTGATTCTGAACCGTCTTCAGAGGTGAGACTTTCAGGTATACATAGTTTTCCACGTCGTACTGAAACTCATTGTGATACTAATCATAGTATTTCTTCTACTGCTCCTGGGCACCCTTAAGTCTTTAACGAATCTGTCGTACCTTCTCAGTATGATCAATAATAGTCTCAGGACCAACTGTCACAACATCCTTTGGCTCAGCTCACCAAGAAGGTGATCTATAAGGACTACCATAGAGTACCTCGAATGATGCCATACCGATACTCGCCTGATAACTATTGTTGTACGCAAACTCGCACAAATGAAAGTACTCTTCCCATGACCTGTCGTGCTCCAAAACATACATTCAGAGCATGTCTTCCAATGTAACAATCCCAAATTTTAACTAACTTGTGTTATACTTGTCAGGATTGTGACCCAACTATGTGAATACTGGACGGTATTTCGAACTTCGAGAGTTGACACCAAGGTAATTTTATGATTCTTTGATTGTATGTATTAGTATTTTAGTATTTTACGCGTCTCGAGCCATTCGGACGATTTTTAGCTGAGTGAGGTTTCGCCTAGTTAAATGGGGGAGAAAAACAAAATAAAGAATACAAATAAATGAATTTTCAGTAATTTAATTAATTAGTTGATAGGATGTGGCGAGAAAACGGGCGCAGCGAACCAAATTTCAAAGAAATGCAGACCGAGGAAATGTAAGATCAATGTGGGAGTCGGATAGTCTCGCAACATACGAACTATGGGATAGAAATTGTTAAAGTGACACAGTTTGATGAGGAGAGCCATGAGATTGACATTGAGATTTATATGTGTGTTGAGTTGGGATGATGAGGTAAAAGACCAAAAAGGGCAACTGTCCTAAAATGCGCAAGTATTAACTTAAAGGGCAAAAGGGTAATTTCACATATGTTACATTTATATAAAACAAAGAAAACCCTAATACACACTATTCATTATTTTCTTAACTCAAAAGCCGTCACTATTCACCCTCCCACCTCTCGTCACTGCCACCCGCTCCACCTGCGACAGGCCGACTTCAACGAGGCCAGAGAGATCGGAGGACTGCCATCGACGAGGTGAGTTCTTCTCTCTCTCTCTCTCTTACTCTCATTCTCAGCCTACACTAACCCTCACCTATCTCGGCCTCCACACTGTGGCAGCTCGTCTCCTCCGGCTAGACCATCACCACTGCCACCTCCTATGAGGCTGGAGCCTCTACCACCCACCGGAGACACCTAGGTGAGCTTTTCCTCTCTCCTTTTCTCCTTTCTCTCTCTGCAACAACACTCTCTCTCTCTCTAACAGTCCATATTTTTGGTCCACTGCACACACATTTTCACTCACCTCCCGGCCACCGTGGGGTCACCTCCGACCAAGAACTGGGGCGTAGACTGTCCACGTAGGTCTCGACATTCCCGAAGGGCCTCACGTCCGGCGAGTGGGTTATTTTTTCGACGAGATAAATAGGTTATCGTTCACTGTTTTTGGGGCATTTTATTGACTATTTTTTATGGCCTATCTTGGCTGTTGTGTCGTCCCCGATCGAGACTAATCGAAGGTGAACCTCCAATGACTCCACTGGCTGGAGGTGGCAGTCCCCCATGTGTGGCAGTTTCGATGGGTGTGTGTGTGTATGACAGTGGGGTGCACACAACAGTAGGGTGTTGTGTGCACATAACAGTGGGGTGCGTGTGACATGTGGGTGTACACCACAGTTGGGGTATGGGGTGTATCAAGTGTGGGGTGTGTGACGATAAAGTGTATTATTTTATGTGAAGGTGTTTATTGAAATAAAAAGTGATGTGTATGGATAGTTTATAATTATAATAAAATGTAAATGGGTTTGTATTAGAGCCCAATAAGGGCCCAACAAGATAATTAGATGGTAAGGCCCATAATGGGTATGTGATGGTGTTTGGTATGAGCTTATGTGTTAAACCCCAACAAGAGTCCAACAAATAAAACATTTAAATGTTTATAAAGTTAGCGTTTGGGCCCAACAAGAGCCCAAAGAGGGATATGTTTTGTGAAAAGGACAATAACCATAGAGATGGATTGATCCATGATGGTTTGAGTCGCCTTAATTAAGTGTATTTGAACTAAACATACAAGAAACACCCTAAGACGAGGTACTAACTCTAAATCAACACTCGAGATTTAAACCCTTATCAGGTAGTCGAGAACTCACAGGGAACGCGTTAGAGTCTCGAAGTGGTACTGGGTTGCGATTAGTCAGGTAAGTACATACGTATCTTGTATGTGTGTATGTCAGTGGGTCAGTAAGGAAATAACTTGTGATTTATACATTCCTCTATTCATTGGTATTGTTGAATTGATCCCTTGTTTGAAATTCCATTCCATATTGTTTGTTGTATGTTCTTGGCATGAGTGCGTGTCTCGAAGGTATAATGTGGTCCCGCACTAGCTGGGACAACGAGGGTGCCTCCTGCAGGGGTAACTGACCACCCCTAGTATTGTGTGTATAGGGTACTGGATTCGAGAGGTGTTGCGATGCCTCTCGATTTCAAGCTGTGCTAGTGTTGCGACATTGCCCGGGGAGATCTTGAGAGATCTTTGCCATATTGCTGTGAAATTAAACCACTCATGGGCCTCTTTTGAATCTTAGAACATGTAAATTTCAATTGTTTATCTACCAGTCTATTTATCATGCACTTGATTTACTTATTTTTCTGCTATTTCATTTCCGCATGATATTTAGACTGTTTTACTTGTTAAATCATAAATTATTGTTATATTCTTCTTGCACTACTTTCGTTCTTCAATTGCTCACCGTTTAGTTTGTGACGGTGGGTGCAGATAAGGTAGAGCAGTAAGGGCAAGAGGCCTTGCCTAGGAGACCTACTTTGAGAACTAGCAGCGGAATCAGGGAAACTTTATAGTATGTGTTTATATTTTGCGTACTTGTATATCGTTTCATACATATGTTTTGGGATTATTGAACTTGGCATTTTTTTATGAGACTGATATCATGTGTATATGCTTATCGAATTGTACATGAATACCTGGGGTTTTCCACACTTATAGAATTCTTATATTTCCTTTGATTGAGTTATTTCCCATATTATACTTGTTTAGTTTTTCGCTGGGTATTATTGCAATAACTCTTTCATAAATTGTTAAAATTGATGAATCAAAGGCTGACTAGGCTCGTCAGGTTGCCGAGTGAAGACTCGAGGCTTACACAGGTCTAGGCCGGGCGTACCCAATTACACGGAGAAATTGGGGCCGTCACAGTTGGTATCAGAGCCTAAGGTTATAACGACCTGACTCTTGATTTAAAACACAAACCATTAAGACAGCGAAAGTTAGGAATGGTTGAACTTAGCGTGGAAAACCCTACGATCCTAATTAGAACTCTAGTTTGGAGGGATTAGTTGGGATAAGTCAGATGTAATGTTTATACATATTACGATTGTTGTTTGTAATATATTATATGCGGTAGCTATCCACTGTTCCGAGAAATTCATTTCCTTATTCAGACGACGATGACAGATCAAATCGGTCTGAGCGACAATAACGGCACTTCCGACACACGATATGCTAGCGCGGATGATGTGCACGCCTTGACACAGAGAGTCGCGACGCAAGATCAGCAGCTATAGGAGATGTTACGACTGTTGAGGACATTCGTACTAGCTACCACTACACCATTAACTCCGACTACACCATTGCCACCTACTATTATTCGGGGAGCAGAGACTCCGATTGCTGCGGCATCTACGGCTTTGATTCCTTTACCAGCGATTCCCAAGGGAGCAGTTGCTACGACAGGTACACAGACCGAGGCGGAGACACCTCCGTTACAGACTGAGATAGTACGAGCGGCGGAGACACCAATTACGCCAGTAGCTACTGTAGAGACTACTTCGGTCACTACTCTAGAGAAGAGTCCTAGGGCCATTGCTGAGGCGAGGCAATGGAGAGAATTTAAGAGGCACGACCCAGTTAAATTTTTCGGTGGTACAGACGTGGCTGCGGTAGAGCTTTTCTTGAAGAATCATGAGAAGATTCATACTATCATCGCGACTGAGGATCATATGAGAGCGATGATTTCCTCATCTATGCTACAAGGGGTGGCAGATGATTGGTGGACTACTATTGTCACTACCCGAGGTATTCTGCGAGACTGGATCGACTTCAAGACTCAGTTTAACTAGAAATACTTCTCGCCGACAGTGTTACGGGCGAAGAGGAATGAGTTCACTTCGTTGCGACAGTCTGTAGGAGAGCCAGTGATGGACTACATAGGCAGGTTTATTCAGTTGTTACTTTATGCCGGAGGGTCAGCAGATTTAAAGGTCGATCGTATCTACTATTTTCACAGAGGGTTTGCGACCTGCCATTGGAGGTTCAGTAGTCACTACCAAGCCAGAGACTCTTCAGAGAGCATACGAGTGGAGTCTAGCTAGAAAGAGTTACCTAATTTCTCACCCCGAGGAGGCGAGACCGGTCAGACTTGAGAGACTGGATTAGAGGATCATCAGGACAAGAAACGGAGGAAGAACAGACTTCATTACCGAGATTCCAAAGCTCTAAGTCTAGGATCCATTTCACCACTTACTCGATCGGCACAGACGACTCCACCAGTGCCGAGCTTTGCTAGTCACCCTCCACAACCTATGAGGCATGTACAACATTTACAGGGACAGCCTACGACGAACAGAGATTCTGGTAGAGGAGGTAGACAGTGACAGACACCAAGGTTAGGGCAGACTCAGATCTAGAGATCTACACAAAGTTGAGGAGAAGGTCAGACTCAGGGTATATAGGAGACACGTACATGTTACAAATGCAGCAAAGTTGGCCACATCCAAGCTCAGTGTACTCAGCCTGAGAGAACACAGACACAAAATTATCAGAACCAGAGGGAGTGGGTGTAGGCAGCAGTTGAGCCAGATCAGGGGGCATCCCGAAACCTAGTTGAAGGTATGATTTCTATCTGTAGTACATTCATGCACACCATGTTCGATTATGGTTTCACTGTTTCGTTTATTTCCGGATGTATGGTAGACATGTTAGGGTTGAGACCCATTAGGCTTAGTAGACCCTTAATCCCTAGCACGGCTGTTGGAGACAAGATTTACCTAAACTTTCTGTGTGTTGAGTGTCTGGTAGAGATAGAGGGCTACGAGTTTCCTGCTGACTTAAGGGTGCTTGAGTTTCTCGAGTTCGATGCATTGTTGGGCATGGATTGGTTGGGAGCGTACCATGCTCATATTGGTTGTTATGAGAAGATGATCACGATTTCGTTGGCAGATGATACATAGATTAGCATTCAGGGTAACACACCATTACTTCCGATCACCAGAGGCAGAGAGGCCATGAGTGGCGATGTCGAGATTGTTGCGAGCATCATGAGTACTGGTGTGAGATAAGGAGTTAACATAGTAGATGTACCAATCATGTGCGAGTTCACTGACGTATTCCCCGAGGATCTGACAGGATTACCACCGCAGAGGACGATCAATTTCATTGTAGACTTAGTCCTAGGGACTAGATCGAATTTAATACCACCATATAGGATGGCACCCCGAGAGCTTGAGGAGCTGAGGAGTCAATTAGATGAATTATTAGAGTTGGGCTTCATCAGTCCTAGTATGTCACCATGGGGAACACCAGTGTTGTTCGTCAAAAAGAAGGACGGTAGTTTGAGGCTTTGTATCGACTACAAGCAATTGAACAAGGTTACAGTGAAGAATAAGTATCCGTTACCGCGCATTGACGATTTGTTTGATCAGTTGACCAGAGCGTAGTGGTTTTTTAGGATAGATCTGAGGTCAGGCTATCATCAGCTCAGGATTAGGGCTGAGGATTAAGAGAAGACATCATTCAACACGAGATAAGGTTACTTCCAATTCACATTCATGCCATTTGGATTGACTAATACGCCGGCGATGTTCATGGACCTGATGCACCGAGTGATGAGGGATTTCCTAGATCGATTCGTAATTGTGTTCATCGACGACATCCTCATCTATTCCAGGACTCGTGAGGAGCACGAGGGGCATCTACGAGCAGTGTTGCAGACTTTGAAGGACCACCGACTCTAAGCTAAGTTTAGCAAGTGCGAGTTTTGGCTACCAGAGTTCAGATTTTTAGGGCACGTAGTTGGAGCTAACAGTATTGTCGTTGATCCAGAGAAGATTAGAGCCGTGATTGAGTGGTCTACTCCGATGACCGTGACTCAAATTCGCAGTTTTCTGAGATTAGCAAGTTACTATCGTCGATTCGTGCAGGACTTCTCCAAGATCGCTGTACCAATGACGAAATTAACGCAAAAGAATGCAAATTTCGATTGGAAGGAATAGTGTGAGCAGACATTCTCTACTCTGAAGGAGAAATTAACGATCTAACGCTGTCTTAGCATTGCCCGAGACTGAGAAAGACTTAGTCGTGTATACTGATGCGTCAAAGATTGGTTTAGGTGGTGTCCTGATGCAAAAGGGTAGACTTATCGCTTATGCATCCCGATAGTTGAAAGTTCATGAGAGGAGCTATCCGACTCACGACTTGGAGTTGGCGCCGATTGTATTTGCACTGATGATTTGGAGACACAATTTGTATGGCGTAGTTTCAAGTTGTATACAGACCACAAGATCTTGAAGTACTTTTTTTTCTCAAAAAGAACTTAACCTGAGACAGAGACGTTGGCTAGAATTCCTGAAGGACTACGATTTTGCACTTGAGTATCATCCGAGGAAAGCCAATGTTATTGCCAATGCTTTGAGTCATAGAGGATCTGATGCAGAGGTAGTTGTATGCGTATGACTCACGAGTATGCGTTACTTGAGGCACCCGAGATGATAAGTTCAGCGGACGTGCCGACGACTACCAGGACACAGATGTGTGGTCAGATGAGATTGTAGACCCATTTACTGTAGACTGTTCTCGAGGGGCAGCAGGGCAATGAGTCGTACCAGAGTTACAGTGAGATGGCAGACAATTCAGAGTATACAGATTGGAGTCGGTCGACAAACTCTTGCTTGAGGTATCGTGGGCGACTGTGGATTCCATTAGTGGCTGACTCATGTACCAAGATACTTCAGGAGGCTCACCGTTCCCTTTTTTGTGCAACCGGGTTGAACCAAGATGTACGCTGACATACGACGTCTCTTCTAATGGCTAGGGATGAAGTCCGATGCGTTGGAGTTTATTTGAGCGTGTGAGATATGCCAGCGCGTGAAGGCTGAGCATCGACGGCCTGAAAGATTGTTGTAGCCCCTACCTATTCCTCGATGGAAGTAGGAGCACATTGCTTTGGATTTCATCAGTGGCTTGCCCCGATCTCCTCGTGGTTACGACAGCATCTGGGTAATTGTGGATCAATTAAAAAAAATCTGTTCATTTCATATCGATATCTACTACACGTAAAGTTGACAAACTAAGCATCCTCTACGAGCCCGAGATTGTCAGAATGCATGGAGTTTCGTTGTCGATTGTGTCAGATCGAGGGGCAAAGTTCACTTTGTTGTTATGGCAGAGCATGCAGGCTCAGTTTAGCACCAGACTGGAGTTGAGTACGACATTCCATCCGCAGACAGATGGACAGTCCGAGAGGTTGATCCAGGTGTTAGAAAACATGCTCAGGATGTGTGTTTTGGAGTACGGTGGGTCATGGAAAGAGAACATTCATTTGTGCGAGTTTGCATACAACAACAGTTGTCAGGTGAGTATCGGTATGGCACTGTTTATGGCGCTCTATGGTAGGCCTTGTAGATCACCTTCTTACTGGGCTGAGCTAGAGGATGTTGTGACAATTAGTCGTGAGATTATTGTTGAACATACTGAGAAAGTACGGCAAATTCGTTAGAAACTTAAGGGTGCCCAATAGCAGCAGAAGGAATACTACGATCAGTATCACGATGTGCTTTAGTACGACTTGGGAGACTATGTATACCTGAAAGTCTCACAACTAAAGGGTCACAAACGGTTCGGAATCAAAGGGAAGGTCGCTCCAAGGTTTATCGGTCCCTTCAAGATTGTGAAGAGGGTCGGTAAGGTTGCATATCAGTTAGAGTTACCGTCAGAGCTCGCTGGTGTTCATCCAGTATTCCACATTTCGATGATTCGACTAGACAAGTCAAGCTGAGGGCGGTGACCGACGGTGGACTTGAGCCAGATTGAGTTGTAGGACGATGCCACGTACGAGGAGCAACCCATCCAAATCGTTAAAAGCAAGGTCAAGATGTTGAGGAACAAGGAAATTCCTTCGGTGCTTGTGAAATGGCAATTTCATGGAAACGAGGAGCGACACAGGGAGTTAGAGTCCTACATGCGCGAGCACTTTCCCTACCCGTTTGATTCCTGGTAAGTTTGTAATTTAGTTTACTTATTAGTTTCAATTTCGGGACGAAATTCTAATAAGTGGGGGAGACCGTAACAACCTTAAATTTTTAGCTGACTTGTGTTACACTTGTCAGGATTGTGACTCGGCTATGTGAATACTAGATAGTATTTTGAACTTCGGGAGTCGACACTGAGATAATTTTATGATTATTTGATTGTGTGTATTAGTATTTTAGTATTTTATGGGTCTCGAGCCGTTCAGGCGATTTTTAGTTGAGTATGGTTTCGCCTAGTTAAACGGGGGAGAAAAACAAAGTAAAGAATACAAATAAATGAATTTTTATTAATTTAATTAATTAGTTGATGGGATGTGGCGAGAAAACGGGCGCGGCGAACCAAATTTCAGAGAAATGTGGACCGAGGAAATATAAGATCAATGTGGGAGTCAGATAGTCTCGCAACATACGGACAATGGGAAAGAAATTGTTAAAGTGACATAGCTTGATGAGGAGAGCTATGAGATTGGCATTGAGATTTATATGTATGTTGAGTTGGGATGATGAGGTAAAAGACCAAAAAGGGCAACTGCCCTAAAATGAGCAAGTATTAACTTAAAGGGCAAAAGGGTAATTTTACATGTGTTACATATATATAAAACAAAGAAAACCCTAATACATACTATTCATCATCTTCTTAACTCAACAGCTGTCACTATTCACCTTCCCACCTCTCGTCACTGCCACCCGCCCCACCTGCGATCGGCTGACTTCGACAAGGCCAGAGAGACCGAGAACCGCCGTCGACGAGGTGAGTTCTTTTCTCTCTCTCTCTCTCTCACTTTCATTTTTGGCCTACACTCACCCTCACCTATCTCGGCCTCCACACTGTGGCAGCTCGTCTCCTCCGGCTAGACCGTCACCACCACCACCTCCTATGACGCTGGAGCCTCCACCACCCACCGAAGACACCTAGGTGAGCTTTTCCTCTCTTCCTTTCTCCTCTCTCTCTCTCTGTAGCAACACTCTCTCTCCAACAGTCCACGTTTTTGGTCCACTACACACACGTTTTCATTTATTTCCTAGCCACCGTGGGGTCACCTCCGATCAGGAACTGGGGCGTAGACTATCTACGTAGGTCTCGACGTTCCCAGAGGGTCTCAGGTCCAGCGAATGGGTTGTTTTTTCGACGAGATAAATGGGTTATTGTTCACTGTTTTTGCTGTTTTTGGGATGTTTTATTGACTATTTTTATGGCATGGCGTGGTTGTTGTGTCGTCCCCAGTCAAGGCTGATCGGAGGTGAAGCTTCAACGACTCTGCTGGCCGGAGGTGGCTATCCCCCCATGTGTGGTGGTTTCGATGGGTGTGTGTGGACAGTTTAAATGTGTGTGTATGTGTATGACAGTGGGGTGCACACAACAGTAGGGTGTTGTGTTCACATAACAGTGGGGTGCGTGTGACATGTGGATATACACCATAGTTGGGGTATGGGGTGTATCAAGTATGGGATGTGTGACCATAAAGTGTATTATTTTACGTAAGGTTGTTTATTGAAATAAAAAGTGATGTGTATGGATAGTTTATAATTATAATAAAATGTAAATGGGTTTGTATTAGAGCCCAATAAGGGCCCAACAAGATAATTAGATGGTAAGACCTATAATAGGTATGTGATGGTGTTTGGTATGAGATTATGTGTTAAAGCCCAACAAGAGTCCAACAAATAAAACATTTAAATGTTTATGGAGTTAGTGTTTGTGCCCAACAAGAGCCCAAAGAGGGATATGTTTTGTGAAAAGGACAATAACCATAGAGATGGATTGATCCACGATGGTTTGAGTCGCCTTAATTAAGTGTATTTGAACTAAACATACAAGAAACACCCTAAGACGAGGTACTAAATCTAAATCAACACGCGGGATTTAAACCCTTATCAGGTAGTCGAGAACTCACGGGGAATGCCTTAGAGTCTCGGAGTGGTACCGGGTTGTGATTAGTCAGGTAAGTACATACGTACCTTGTATGTGTGTATGTTAGTGGGCCAGTAAGGAAATAACATGTGATTTATACATTCCTCTATTCATTGGTATTGTTGAATTGATCCCTTGTTTGAAATTCCATTCCATATTGTTTGTTGTATGTTCTTGGCATGAGTGCGTGTCTCGAAGGTATCATGTGGTCCCGCACTAGCTGGGACAACGAGGGTGCCTCCTGCAGGGGTAACTGACCACCCCTAGTATTGTGTGTATAGGGTACTGGATTCGAGAGGTGTTGCGATGCCTCTCGATTTCAAGCTGTGCTAGTGTTGCGACATTGCCCGGGGAGATCTTGCAAGATCTTTGCCGTATTACTGTGAAATTAGACCACTCATGGGTTCTTTTGAATCTTATAACATGGAAATTTCGATTGTTTATCTATCAATCTGTTTATCATGCTTGATTTACTTATTTTCCTTCTATTTCATTTTCGCATGATATTTAGACTGCTTTACTTGTTAAATCATAAATTACTGTTATATTCTTCTGGCACTACTTTTGTTTTCTTTAGTTGCTCACCGTCTAATTTGTGACGGTGGTTGCGATATAGGGTGGAGAGCGATAAGGGCAAGAAGCCTGCCTATGAGAGACCTACTTTGAGGACTAGCAGCGGGATCACAGAGACTTTATAGTATGTGTTCATGTTTTGCTTACTCGCATATCGTTTGATACATGTGTTTTGAGATTATTGAACTTGACATTTTTGATGAAACTAGTATCATGTATATATGCTTATCAAATTATACATGAATACCCAGGGTTTCCACACTTATAGAATTCCTATATTTCACTTGATTGAGTTATTTCCGTATTATACTTGTTTAGTCTTCCGTTGTGTATTATTGTAATAACTCTTTCATAAATTGTTAAAATTTATGAATCGAAGGCTGACTAGACTCGTTAGGTTGCTGAGTAATGACTCGGGGCCTGCACGGGTCTAGGCCGAGCGTACCTAATTGCACGGGAAATTAGGGGCATCACATCCAACACTTGGATCAACCTCTCGGACTGTCCGTTTGTTTGCGAATGGAAAGCCGTACTCAACTCTAATCTGGTGCTAAACTGAGCTTGCATGCTCTGCCATAACAATGAAGTGAATTGTGCCCTTCGATCTGACACAATCGACAATGGAACTCCGTGCAACATTCTCGCGCTCATAAAGGGTGCACAATTTGTCAACTCGGTGTGTAGTGGATACATAAATGAAATGAGCAGATTTCGTCAATCCATCCACAATTACCCAGATACTATCGTGACCACGAGGAGATCGGGGCAAGCCATTGACGAAATCCATAGCAATATGTTCCCACTTCCATCGAGGAATGGGTAAGTGTTGCAACAATCCTCCAGGCCGTTGATGTTCAGCCTTCACGCACTGGCATATCACACACGCTTTAATGAACTCTGACATATCAGACTTCATCCTTGGCCACCAAAAGAGACGTCACATATCAACGTACATCTTGGTCTGACCAAAATATATAGAAAAATGAGAACGTTGAGCCTCTTGTAGTATCTCGGTGCGTAAGTTAGTCGCCAATGGAATTCACAGTCACCCACGATATATCTAGCAAGAGTCTATCGACCGACTCCAATCTGGATGTTCTAAACTGTCTGCCATCTCACTGTAATGCTAGTATGACTCATTGCCCTGCTATCCCTCGAGAACAGTCTATAGTGAAATGGTCTGCAACCTCATCTGACCATAAATCTGTGTCCTGGTAATCGTCGGCACGTCCTCTGAACTCATCATCTCGGCCGCCTTAAGTAATGTGTACTCATAAGTCATACGACAAACAACTACCTCAACATCAGATCCTTTGCGGCTCAAAGCATCAGTAACCACGTTAGCTTTTCCTGAATGATACTCCAGCGAGAAGTCATAGTCCTTTTAGGAATTCCAACCAACGTCTCTATCTCAGGCTCAACTATCTCTAAGTGAATAGGTACTTCAAGATCTTGTGGTCTATGGACAACTCAAAGAGCATGCCATATAAGTAGTGGCTCCATATCTTCAATGTAAACACTATCGCAACTAACTCTAAGTCGTGTGTCGGGTAGTTCCTCTCGTGAACCTTCAGCTGTCGGGATGCATAAGTGATAACTCTGCCATCCTACATCAACACACAACCCAAACCAATCTTCAATGCATCGTTGTACAAGACTAAGTCTTTCCCTGTCTCAGGCAATGTTCAGACAGGCGCGGTATTCAATTTCTCCTTCAAAGTGTTGAACGCTTGCTCACACTTCTCATTTCAATCAAACTTCGCATTCTTTTGAGTCAGTTTCATCATCGGTGTAGTGGTCTTGGAGAAGTCCTGCACGAATCGGCGATAGTATCCTACCAACCCCAAAAACCTGCAAATCTGCGTAACAGTAGTCAGAGTAGGCCACTCAATCACGGCTTTAATCTTCTCTGGATCAACTACAACACCGGTAGCTCCAACTACATGCCCTAGAAATCTAACCTCTGACAACCAAAACTCGTACTTGTTGAACTTAACTAACAGTCGGTGATCTTTCAGAGTCAACAACACTGCTCGTAGATGCCCCTCGTGCTCCTTACGAGTCTTAGAATAGATGAAGATGTCGTCGATGAACACAATCACGAACCGATCAAGGTACTCCTTCATTACACGATGCATGAGATCCATGAACATCGCTGGCGCATTAGTCAAGCCGAATGGCATAACTGTAAACTGAAAATGACCACATCTCGTGTTGAATGTCATATTCTCTCGAGCCTCAGCCCTAATCCTAAGTTGATGATAGCCTGACCTCAGATCTATCTTCGAGAACCACTACGCTCCAGTCAGCTGATTAAACAAATCGTCAATGTGCGACAGCGGGTACTTGTTCTTCACTGTGGCCCGGTTCAGCTGGCGATAATCTATAAAGTCTCAAACTACCATCCTTCTTCTTCACAAATAGCATTGGCGTTCCCCATGGCGACATGCTCGGATTGATGAAGCCCAACTCTAACAGCTCATCTAACTAACTCCTCAAGCTCTCGAGGTGCTATACGGTATGGTGGTATCAGAATCGGCTTAGTCCTTGGGACTAGGTCAATGATGAAGTCGATCTCCCTCGGCGGTGGTAATCGTGAAAAATCCTCCAGAAATACATCTATGAAGTCGCACACGACTGGTACCTTGACAATAGCAATCTTCTGTCTCGCCCTAGTGCTCATGACGCTTGCAACCATCTAAATCTCACCACTCGTGGCTTCCCTACCTCTAGTAATAGGAAGTAGCGATGCTGTGCCCTGAATGCTGATCTTCGTACCATCTACTAACAGAATCATGATCTTCTTCTCATAACAACCGATGTGAGCGTGAAACGATCCTAACCAGTCCATGCTAAGCAAGGCATCGAACTCCAAGAACTCAAGTACTTTCATATCAACTGGTAACTCGTAACCCCTATCTCTACCGGAATATCAAAACACAACATATTCAAATAAATCTTATCCCCACCAGTAGTGCTAAGGATGAGGGGTTTACTAAGCCTAACAGGTTTCAAACCTAGCTTATCTACCATGCGACCAGCAATAAATGAAACTATGGAACCAAAATCGAACATGGTATGCATGAAAGTACCGCAAATAGAAACTATACCCTCAACAAGGTTTCGGGACGCCCCCTGGTCTGGCTCAACGGCTGCATGAAAACGCTCCCTCTATTGCTGGTGATGTTGTGGCGGTGCTCTCGGTGGTTGAGGGCACTCCCTCTGAATGTGGCCAACCTTTCCGCACCTGAAACATGTGCGGGTATCCTGTAATCCTTGAGTCTGAGTCTGACCAAACCTCTGTGTCTTCCTCTGCTTGTCTCCTCGATCAGAACCCCTACTCTCAGTAGTCTGCCTCTGCGACTGCTGTCCTGGTCAACTAGGTTGCGGTGGATGACTAGTAAAACTCAGCACTGGCGTAATGATCTGTGTCGGATGAGTAGTCTGCTGTGCAACGGACCCTATACTCTGAGCCCTACGGTTACGGTAATTCCGCTTGCCCTTCTTCCTCTTCTTTTCCTGATGGTGCTCCTCCGATCGGGACTTTGGTCTGACCAGTCTGGCTTCTTTTGGATGAGTAAGCAGGTAACCCTCCCGTGTTAGACTCTGCTCATACGCAATCTGCAAGGTCTCCAGCTGCTTTAAATTCGATAAATACTCTTTATATTACAATGTACATGTAGTATAATAAGCAAGACATGCATTATTTGCCTTTATTTAGCTCATGATTTGAGCACATCTTAATGTGTCAATTTTATAGAGCTACTTTCAATAGTAAATTCATAATTTTGCCTTGATTTTGAAGGCATAGTAGAAGGTCACAAAAATATTTGGGTATATGTATGACAATATTTAGGCAAAATAGCCTTTTATTGAAACCACACCCAAGAGGGGGGTGAATTGGGTGTATCGAGAAGTTATTGCCTTTTAAATTTTAATGCAATAATTAAGATGCTATAAGCTTGTCAAAACACGAATGTGAATGATATGCAAGTGAATGGGATAGAAGAGATGGAAAGTGACACACGATTTATAGTGGTTCAATCTAATGATCTATGTCCACTACCTAACATCCTCGGTTAGGATTTTTAAACCCTCACTTATATTCCAAATAAGTGTTACAACCTAAGCATACAACCCTAGAATGCCTAATTACAATTAGGACTTCCTATCTAGTCGCAACTAGAGTTTGTGCCTAGCCTCAACTAGGTCTTCCCCTTTGACTTAGATTCCACTAAGTCTTACAATCATGCAATTACAACAAGTGGCTGAAAAATAATGAAATACACTTTACAACATAAAGTGGTATCAAATTCAAACACTAGCAAGCCACCTAGAGCCTAACAACTATAATGCATGCAAGTATGAGAATGAATGGAATATGCAAAATATGTCACTGATTTTGTTACAAATTTCAAGTGTGAAATCGTTTTAAAATCTAATGTATTAGTGCAAAACCGATTTCAAAGCTAAGAACAATAGTTTAACAAAAATCAAGTTTAAGTGCAAAACTTTTGTTCAAAATCAATCTTAGGGTTTAATAAAATAAGTTTAAGTGCAAAACCCAAGATGAAGGTGTTCAAACACATAACAAACTGATTTTCAATTCAAACACACAAAACTATGTAGATTAGGCACAAGAAAAAGTGCTAGAACAAGGACTTTCTTACAACCAAGAAGATGACAAAGGAAATCAGCTTTGAAGAGATTCTTGTACTCCTTTTGAAGCTTCAAAAGTGCTGGATTTTGGAGTTAGTGGACAGCCCCAAGAATCTCCTTTGTCTCCTTCACAAAAATCAAAGTTCTTCTCTTTGTGTATTTTGAGCTTTTGAGTTTGTTTGTTCCTTGTAGTAAGAAAACCATGTTCTTGGTGGTTTTATAGTGTTAGGTATCCCATCTTGACAGTTTGTGACCGTTCTAGGGATCCAAGGATCCAGAATTCATCAAGAATTCAAATTAAAGTTTGTTTTTCAGCTTTTTTAAAAAGTCATCGTGTAGTAATTTAGCGCGCTAATGCTGAGACCTAGCGCGCTAACTCTGCACTTAGTGCACTAATGACAGCATTAACGCGCTAACTGTAGGGAGCTCAAAATAAATATTTTATCCCTTTGTGTTAGAGACCCTTAAACACATCCGGGACCCAACCAACCCTTATATAACATGTTATATACGTTTGTTATAGGTCATTAAGCCTAATTGGGTGGTCTGGATATTTTTACAAATCCCGAAAACGGAAACTCACGATTTCATAACGTGCGAGGGACTTTTCTGCAAATTTGTTGTTTTTCTTTTCGAAAACCTTTCAAAACAAGTTTTTCTTTTTCGAAAACTTCCACAATGATTTTCGAAATGCCAATGACAATGAATCACATAGTTTTACACTGTTTAAACTCATAGACCTAGTCATGTGTTATAATTCCATTTTGAAATTACGAGTAATCTCAAGACTTTTGAAAATTCGTTTAAGAACTCGATATGCATGAACTAATACATTTGGCTTGCGTGAGAGAACTTGTATACCTTACATCGAAATTACAAATTTTAGTTCGATCTTTCGTCTTCATTCTTTCATGACTGCCGAGTCTTAAACTTGTATGGCTTGATTACCCGTGATGTGTTGTTTTGCATCCTTTAACAAACTGAAATGCACTTGATATTAATTAGTACATTTTCACCTTGTTTGTCTCCATCAAAATCCCGGTCGAAGTTAGAGTGACTAACCACTTAGTCCAATATTTATATGTGACAACAAAAAAATGTCACAATCATGATCGCTCATTGTCAATAATAATTTACCCTTTCTAGTGGTGCACCACTTTTTATTCCCACTATCAATGAAATTGTTAATATGACTTTTACCATATCTTCACCTTTTCCACATCCATAAATTTGTTATTACGACCATGATCATTATATGCAACATATACTTCTTAATTTGAAGCTAAACTAATTGGGCGAGAGTGATATTATATTTATAATATCTCATTATTTTACTCAGCTACTACGAGACAAAAATTCAATCCATAATTAATATTTAATGGATTGAAGTGCGCGCTCAATAATTTGTGGCAGTAATACATCGAAAAGAGCCACATGACCTTTATTTGTCTCATCAGTCATATTTCTACATAGCCTCAATATAGAGGAAATTAAAATTGCAAAATAATAAATGATATTTAGCTGATATAAATTTTGTAGCGTGAGACCCAGCCTCTCATTTTGAGCCTTTTGGAGTATCACCAATTTTGGCCTTGATATAGATAGCTCCGTGAGGTGAAATGATAATATAAAGTGAAATATTGACTTTTCAAATCTCTAAAGAGTCTAAAGAGTTATTTGATGAATAAATATTTATATGCATAGCCTTGCATAGATACTTTATATATAATTTGAGCATCCCGTTGCCTTGACAAGTAATTATTATTGTCAGTATTATTAAGGCAATTAATTCAATCAAGTATAATAAAAGTAAAGACATCATAAATATTTTTCTCATTTTTATGTAAAATATATGATTAAATGAATGCTCATAACTTGATTATTTTATACACAAAATATACTATTTGTATGAGTTGTTATGATAACCTCCAGTTTAGATGGCGAGACAAAAGTCTATTTAACAACCATGCCACCTTGAACGGGATAACCCGTTTCCCTTTCAATGTTTAACTTTACCGAGGATAAGACTTACCCACTATCAACTCAAACATATAATATTATTTGTATTATAAAACTCAAGAATAGAGCACAACTAATCGTCTATAGTATAATGAGAAAACTAGTTATGCTACATATTGACTTTTGATTTGTCATGTAGAAGATCGTCCAAGACGCAACTACAGATAATACTTTCGTAGTCGGTGATGTTATAATACAAAATGTATGAATTAAGTTATAAATGAAATAAAACTCAAATTATGGTGTCTTTATATTTCATCAATAAAGAAATAAAACTCAAAATGATCGTTTCATGTCTTCTTAGAAATTCTAGCATGTAATTAAATGTATATACATTATTCCCAACACCCGTAAAATATTTATGAGGCGTTTATTGCAATAATGGGGAAGAATTTAATGGTCTCCTATCTTTTAGGAAACCTAACTATTGTGTAACGTTTTATTCCATAATAAACACTTTCAGAACTGTTAAATGCATTTATTCTTAAGAAAATTATTCATCTTCCTCAATTAATATTAAGAAAACTTCAACAAAATTGGGAAGCCAATACCAATATATCATCACCTACACACTTGATCGCCATATTAATTTGAACAATGAAAATTATTTTTCAGTAACTTGAGATTTGTTGTATGGCTAAAAATATGGGCCATATTAAGGTCAAAGTGAGTCGATGGGAGCAGTCCCAACAAAATACATGTTTGATTGGTGTGTTTTCATGTTGGGTTTCAACTTTCAAGAAATTGAGGACCAAACCAACCATAGATATTCATGGTTATCTTAAGAAATTGACAAACACAAACACATAAGAAACCATGAAATCAAAAATGATATTTTCGTTACCTTCAAATCTTTGTTACCAAAACAATGACCTCCTTCCAAGCTTTGTCTCCTTAGAAGCTTTGTGTATTTTTTATTAGACCTCCTTGTTGAGAGCAACATCGTGTTGATGATGTGTTGTAAAATTACTTTAAACAAAGCTGGGAAAGGTAAAGATAAAGAACTAGAAATTGTACAAGAGAAGAGATAGGGGAGAAATAAAGAAAAGTTTC
The DNA here is from genome assembly GCA_039657345.1 of Stephania japonica. NCBI lineage: Eukaryota > Viridiplantae > Streptophyta > Magnoliopsida > Ranunculales > Menispermaceae > Stephania > Stephania japonica. The sequence goes on along the minus strand of CM077562.1, from coordinate 20,771,659 downwards.
ATTCCAATATGGTATATCATTACATAGGTGAAACCTCTTTATATAGGCCCTTGGTAAGACCAAATGGCACAAGTTACATTTCAATACAATTACATGAATAAATAGCATTAAGACTAAGTAATTATATGAATTAATTTGGGTGTTACATCATGTAAAGAGTTGGAATAGTAATAGGTGGAATACATAGAGTTGTCAATCCACATCATTTAAAACAAGAAAATAATATTTTGATGAAATAAATAGAAATTGGTGAATTCTATGAAAAAAATGAAATACTCAAAAAATTTGGGAAACTTTGGGGGTTATCCTAGAGTTGTTTATTGATTGGGAGTTCAAACCTTTGACAGTAGTTTGGGGACCCGAGCAAAGGGTTAGGATCGCAGGAGTGCAATGGGTACGCGACGTACCAGGTAAGTTAGTAAGCCATTAAGAAAATATTATGTGATTTTAAATCCTCTATTGATTGTGATTGTTGAATTGATCTCATGATTGGAATTCCATTATATTCCTTGGTTGTGTGCTCTTGGCGTAAGTGTGTGTCAGAGTACTCGGCCCTGCACTAATGGGGCAACACGGATACTTTTGTAGAGGAGTGTGATACCACCCATAGTTATCGTGTCACACCAAGTACTGGGGGTTTATGTCCCCCATCATGGTTATGCCTTCACTTGTGTTGATGCCCGAGGAGAACTCGCGAGATTTTCGCCGTTATGCCATGATGTAGATCACTCATGGGTCTCTTTTGATTCTTGGAATACGCAAATTTCGATTGCTATCTATTAGTCTGATTATCATGCACTTTAAGTTATTTCCTGTCTTTCAACTTCCGCATGATTCTTGGACTGCCTTGTTGTTTTATTTGTGAATTATTGTTATATTTTTTTGGCATTACTTTCAATTTCTCTCAGTTATTCACCATCTAGTTTGTGATGGTGAGTGCAGATAGGACAGGTAGTGGTAATGGAAAGGGACTGACGATAGGTGACTTCCTCTGAACGCTCCTCGGGGATGATTTCTTTCCTTGCTGCGTAGTATGTAATTATTTTTATTTACATATGTTGTTTTGAAACATTATGGATAGAATTGGGTTGTGAGACTTAGATATCATGTATATGCCCCCATCATATTGTGGCCACCAGGCTTTACATGTTTATCTTGTATTCGAGGTTCCACATTTATTAGAAATTCCTGATTTCCCTTTGAGTTATAGAATGATTATAGTTGAACTCCGCTGCGTATAGATCTGATAAATTATATAATCTTATAACTCATATTTTGGACGGTAAATGAATGAATTGAGGCTAACTAGGCACGTATAGACTCACCGAGTATCGACTCGAGAACTTATGCGGGTCTATGCCGGGCATTCCCAATTGATTCAAAAATTGGGGTCGTCACATGACTAGTGGACTACGATTGTGAGAACTAGATGAGTGCCAAGGGATTGGATAGAGTTCAAAACCCAGTTCAACATGAAGTACTTTACTCCCATCGTGATGAGAGCCAAAAGGAATGAATTCACTTCCCTGAGATAGTTAGTAGATGAGTTTTTCATGGAGTACATGGGATGGTTTATGTGGTTGTTACCATATGCGGGTAGATCAGTTAGCATGGAGGCATGCCGGGTGTATTACTTTATCTAGGTTCTTTTACCCGAGATCAGAAGTGAGGTCATCACGATGTAGCCAGGAACATTGTATAGTGCTTATGAGCAGAGCTTGGCTAGGGAAAGTTATTTGAGTACTCACCTGAAGGAAATTGAGCCTGATCAGCCTGAGATGCAGTCAGAGCACTGATCAGAGGGACAAGACAGGAAATAGATGAGGGATTCGAATGACGATGGTAGTTCTCGAAGGCGGAGTGTGTGTTTCCAGTGCAGACGGCCCATACATTTTTAGAATTGATGTCCAGATTTGTACGAGGACCAGCAGAAGGACAATCTACCTCAGGCCATTGAGGATGTGCATATGGCGATTAAGCCGCAGTTAACAGTGGTTCATGATCCTAGCAGAGGTAAGAGATTTCTCTTTGTTGTCATTACATCATGCGTGGATGATTTTCATTTGAAGCTTTAGGTGTTGATTGCTATGCCAGACTCCACATGATGGAGTTAGTATTGATACTTGCTAGAGTAGCCGCGTTGAAACTTAGCAAGGTTGTCTAGGATGAGACATACCTAACTTTAATTAGAGTCTGAAAGAGGTGGTAGGCTTGGGCACAATAGGTTACCAAACCTAGCCACGAGTACACTTAAAGAGATGCAGGACCAGACGGGTTATGATTTATCTTAAGATATATGGATACGCAGTATTCATGACGGCGGTGGTTGCAACTTTGTCAAACATATCTACTGTTTGGGTATAGATGAACTTGTGTTGAAACACGAGTGGGTTGGGAGGTCATCACGAGTATGGCGTGTGAGCCGCGATCGTAGCGTCATATGTCGTGATTACTTGACTCGTGTTGTAGTAGTGGACGATGTCTGCCACGAAGTCATTGGCATTCCTATCATGTTGGGAAACGAGAGCGGTTTTGAGAGCTCGTAATCAAATTATGCTATTTGAAGTGGTTGCGACCCGTAATCCGAAGACTGAGATGGTATTAAGCTGTTCGAAGTGGCAGAGGCCAACAGTTTGTAAGTTGTGGAGAAAAAAGTTGTTTGAAGTGATCCAGAGGGATCTACAATTAATGGAATGAGACATTGTGCTGTCTGAAGAGACTTTGTACAAGTTCACAGTTCAATACCTAGTGTCGAGCTGTTGAAAGTGACTCTCGTAAGAGTCCACAGTTGGTCATACCATATTGAGCAGCTTGAAGTGACTGCATCGATCCGCAGTTCAACAGTGAGAAGAGAGCTTTCTGAAGTGACTTTGAGAGAGTCCGCAGTTCGGTGAAAAGAGAATTGTTTGAAGTGACTCTGGGAGAGTCCGCAGTTCAATGAGAATAATCTAAGCTATCTGAAGTGGCTGGGAGCCCACAGTTTGAGTGAGCTGTCTGAAGCGACTCAGGGATAGTTTGCAGTTTGAAATGAATGATCCAAGCTGTCTAGAGTGGCTATGAGCCTACAGTTTAAATGAGATGTGAATGTGTGTTAATTCCCCTTATATACTCAAGATTGAGCTAATTTCGAGGATGAAATTTTCTGTTAATTGGGGAGACTGTAACGACCTGAAAAACTTGGCTATTTGTGAATGATGACGTGTACTATGAATTTATACTTGTATTTGAGTGACCAGATAGTGAAGTCGGTATAGGAGTAGAAAAATTGGCCGAGTGGGCATCGATAGATGGGTACGAGTACACGGGGCTTTAAAACACTGAAAATGTTAATAAATATGCCAATTAAAATGATAATTGATTCGATTGACGACGAGAGAGCATCAGCGAGACCAAAACACGCGACTCGCGAGTTATGGTCTGTTTGGAGTGCAAGAACGTGAGAACGGACCAGAGAGTTGGTTAGTTAAGGGGTGAGCGTGTCACCTACTGGGGTCACATTGAGAGAGTTAGTATGGGTGGACAGCTACAAGGGGGTTTGTTGGACCAACCTCGAGATGTGTGTATATGTGTTGATGAGGAGTGGGCCTATATAAGGACCTACCCCACATATGCCTCTCATTTCTCTCCTTCTCTCCTCTCAAAACTTGGTGAGCAAGAAAGTCAGGGGGCAACCATTAGAGGGCTGTCTAACCCATTGAAGGGTCGCTAGAGTTGCAGGAAATTGCTGGAAAAGGTGAGATCTCCTTTTTTTTGTAATTCTTTACAATCCTACGTGTTGTTTGTTGATGGCTTGCATCGCGATGACCATGGTGGTCTTACAGGAGAAAAATCTGGTGTACCGCCAGTGTCTCGGCAACCCCAGAGCGATCAACACGCGAAATCGATGTCAGTGTTGCTGTTTTGAAAATGTTTTATCTATTTCAATAGTTTTTCGATTGTTTTAAGGTAGATTTGTCATTTCGAACAAGTTTCCAGGGGTTTCACGACGATCTGAGGCCAGTTTCGGATGGTGACGAACCCCCATACACGTAAGGCAAAGGCGAGGAGTGCGACGATGCAAGCTGGTGATCGAAAACCTTAGTAGGACCAATCTTATCTGGGTTTCGTAACTGGCGCCATGGGCAAAATGTCCCGTCACGCCATGAATAGAGGAGTGTATATATACTGTTTATCAGTTTCGTCGCAAAGACATTTTTAAGAGTTTGGTGGTTCATGACGTGTGTTTTTTTGTATGTGTGAGTGCCTACGCCTCCGAGACGTTGTGTCTCTATAACACTCAGTATTTAGTCTTATAGCGTTGTTTTTCTCTTCTGTTGGTTTGGCCGCAAAGACATTGCCCACTGTTGGGTCTTACGGTGTGGTGTAAATACATGAAAGTTTCGAGTGGTATGTGAAAGACGTTTATTACAGAATGAAAGCACGACGTGCTTTGGGTATATGTGTTTGTGTATGTGCCGTGAGGAAGTTTTCCTTGAAAAAGGTATTACGGCGTGATATATACGAAATGTGTTTCAACGCACACTGTAGAAGAGTTTTCAACTCAAACATTCATGAATGGGCGTGTGTAAGTTTTGTGTGCGTCTTTTCACGCCGTGGGCATGCAGTGGCCCATGGGCCTCGCGACTTGACCCACAAACGTCCCAGCCAGAAGAAAAACAAATTAAACTTTTCAAACTGATTTTAACTTAGGGTTTTGGGTAACTTTGGAAGTTTACATTAGGTTATATAATTAACCATAAACCCATTATTTGGGGTTTCAAACCATTGACAAGTAGTTTGGAACCCGAACAAAAGGGTTAGGATCGCGAGAGCGCGACGGGTACTCAACGTACCAGGTAAGTTAGTAAGCCAGTAAGAAAATACCATGTGATTCCATGTCCTGATGTTGTTGTAATTGTTGAATTGATCTCATGCTTGGCATTCCATTCTATTCCTTGGTTTTATGTTCTTGGCATAAGTGTGTGTCTCAAAGGTACTTGCAGCCTGCACTAGAGGGATAAAACGTGGGCATTCTTGTGCAAGAGTGTTTGACAACCCTTAGTGATCATATGATACCAAGTACTGGATTGTTGTGGTTTTCGATGTTGCGACATCCCTGTTATGGATTTAGACCACTTATGGCCTCTGTTGATTCTTGGAACGAACAAATTTCGATTGATATCTGTTAGTCTGATTATCATGCACTTTGTTATATTTCTTGTCCTTCAATTACTGCATGATATTTGGACTGCTTTACTTGGTATTCGTGAATTACTATTATATTCTTCTGGCATTACTTTCAATTTATCTCAATTACTCTCCATCTAGCGTGTGACGATGAGTGCAGCTAGACAGGTGACAACAAGGGAAAGGGACCGGCGATAGTTGATGTAACGACCCTTAAATTTAACCGTGCTATGTGTCAATACATGTGGTATGTGAGCCCTTGGCCGTGGTACAATCATCAATTCTCAGATGTCGACATCGAGGTTTGTTATATTTGTTTGATGTTTGTATTATACTGTATAGCCTTAACACTAATTTTGATGTCACAAACGCGTGAGGACTTTTGTGTGCAAGTGTTTGTTATGCGAGGCGATGTTTAGTGGTCCGGGGGACAAAGTTGAGTTAAAAATATAGATAAAATACAAACTCTAAATTTATTGAAATAATTGGTATGCGATTCAACCAAGGGTGTAAGACACGTGGGGTATAGCAGGTCGAGTTCAAATGCGCAAGGGATGCGGTGGATAGGCTAGAGTGAGGAACAAGTCAACTATAGTCACCCAATGGAGTCACTTAAGTAGGTGTGATGGGGGTGATTAAGAGTCATTAGATGGGCCTAGGGATGGGTAAGTTGGGCCAAGATTTAAGTTAAGGGTATATAAACCCAACACTCACCCCTTTCTTTCTCTTCTTTCTCTTTCTTAACGTCTCCTTCAAGCAACCAGCAGATGGTGGTGGCCAGAGCGGTGCGACGGCGGTGGTTTCAGGCGATCCGAGGTGAGATTCTTCATCCCTTCGTCATCTCCTACGCATTGGTATAAGTGTTACCCGTGTTCGTCGTGATGAAACTTGGACACCACGTCAAGATTTCGAACTCTATCGAAACTCTCAACGTTTTGGAAATCCTCATGACAATCAACACGAGATTTGTGAAGGCAGTATTCAATTTGGGTAAGTTTTGGATTTTAGTGAATTTTTGGGGATTCTTCTAATGATTTTCGTTTTGGGTTTTCTGTCGATGATTTTGGATATTTTAGAATGTGTCGAAGGTGTTTTTGGGATGGTGTTGAGTTCCCGATGGAATATGGACTGAATCGGCTCAAGGCGAAGTGAGCTGGGGGTAGGAAAACACCCCCGGCAATCCCTCAAGAGATGGCGCCAGGCGCGGCGCTGGGGACAGAAAGGGGTTTCTCTGTCCCCACACCGTGGGGGTGCCGTGGAGGGATAAACCCTTACGGCGCATCCCACAGACATCTGGGGCAAAGTCAATTTGTCACGTCTTGAAGACGCCGTGGGGAATGAAACCCCCACGGCGCTGCCCACAGCGTCTGGGGCAGAGGCACTCACGCTGTGGAGACGTTGCCGAGGAAAAAACCCTCACAGCATCCCGACAATGCCCATAACCTAGATTTTTCCCAATTTTTGTGAAATCTTCAGAACGAAGTAGGGATTGCTCGGGGTACCTAAATGTGTCCAAATACGACTCAATAAACCAAAATTCGACTTGAAAACACTATAAACATAAATAAGGAAAATTAGATAAAAATTAATGGAAAACCACAATTAATTGTATTATTAGGATTATTAGCACGCGAGACTAAGTAGGGATGAGTCGGAGTCCGTAAGAGTGCGATTAGCTTGGATTGAGGTAAGTAAACCAGTGAGGAACATTACAGTTATTTCTTGAGCATTTAAATTATTATTGATATTGTTCAATGCCATCTTGCAAATTCTATTCTTATAAGTTGTCCTAAGGCAAGTGTGTCAAGCGCGATCCTTGAAGAATTTTGGGCTTTTGATGTATTCATACCAGGAGTTTACGGCTGGGGATACGTGATTTAGTTATGATGATTGGTATTGGTGAGAGTTCTCCACTAGATTGTTGGGGACGCGACACTCGCGTAGGGGTCTTAGAGGAGATTTTGTCATTGACTCCAAGCCTTTGAGGAGATTTTGTCCTTGGCTTAAACAACTTTGATTGGTTGGGACCACTTATGCCTTTCCTTTGTATTTCGGGACATTCAATTTCTATTGCTCATTAATTTATTTACAGTCTTTATATATTCATGCGTTTCCTGTCCTTTCTTTTTATCTACGTGAATTGACTACTTAATTATTTATTTCTAAATACTGTTGTTGTTTCTAGTTAGCGTTACTTACATGGGCTCGTCATTCTTGTGCTTGACCAAGTACAGATCTGCAGTCCAGTAAGGGAAAGGTCGTGTAGTTAGGAGAGATACTTTGAGTGGCCCTCCTCTGCTGATATAGGTGACTTTTTGGTTGTATTAGTTACTTATATTGTTTTTGAACATAAGTTTATAGGTTTGAGAGATTATTTGGATTTGTATGAAATTGATGATACCCTCCTTTGTTTCCCATGATATATATAATTTACTGGGTTCCACACCCTAGGTTTTGTCTTAACTTGGAGCTTTAGAGGTTTATTGATTAGTTGAAATTTATTGCTTCCGCTTTATACTTTGATAACTCACTAATCAATTGACTTCACATTTAAATACTTGATAAATGGTAAGATGGTAAGGAAAGGCTCACTAGTCCCGCGCTACTCGACGAGATTGGCTCAGTGATTCGTGCGGGTCCAGGCCGTGCGGCGCCCGATTCTAGGATTGTGGAATTTGGGGCCGTCACAGGTGACTTCCTCTGAGCGCTTCTCGAGGACGATCTCTTTCTTTGCTGCCTAGTATGTATTTGGCTTTTATTTACACATGTTTTGAAAACACTTTCGATAGAATTGGGTTGATAGAATTGTATATCATGCATAAGCCCCCATCATAATGTGGTCACCAGGCTTTACATGTTTATCTTTTGTACGGGGTTCCACATTATTAGTAATACTCCTAATTTCCCATAAGTTATTGTATGATTATAGTTGAATTGTGCTGCGTGTTAAATTTGATAAATTCTATAATTTAATAACCCCTAACTTGAACGGTAAATGAGTGATTTGAGCTTGACTAGGCGCGTATAGACTCGCCGAGTATCAACTCGGGAGCCTATACGGGTCTAGGCCGAGTGTTCCCAATTGCTTCAAAATTGTGGCTGTCACAAGAACCCCGTGTTTACATCAAATATTTGTGTACAACAATATAAATCAGTAAGACAAGTACATGATATTCATCTAAAATAACCCCGAGTTCACCAATAAAACATGCATATATATGAATCACCATACAGGTAAGCAAACATAACCTACTCTAAGTCTGCAATCCAGCTGCTCACAGGAAATCACCTAGGCAGGGCCCCTTGCCCTTGGAAGACTCTGGTATATCTGTACCCACCGTCACAAACCAGACGGTGAGAAATTGAGAGAAATTGAAAGTAATGACAGAAGAATATAACAGTAATTCATTATTTATCAAGCACAACAGTCTAAATATCATGCGATAATTGAAAGACATAAATTTAAATAGATCAAAGAGCATGATAAACAGACTAAAATGATAGCAATGAAACATGCGTGTTCTACGAGTCAAAAGTGGTATAAAATCCACAACAAATCCACAACAATGATGTCGCAACATTGATAACCACAACAATCCAGTACTTGGTATCATACAATCAATATGGGTGGTCTCACACTTCTGCAGAAGTGCCCTCATTTTATCCCAACTAGTGCAGTCTGCAAGTACCTTCGAGACACACACTTATGCTAAGATCACATATACAAGGAATATAAAATGGAATGCCAACAAGTAGATCATAACAAACAAAACAGAATGAAAATGAGTCACATGGTATTTCCTTACTGGCTTACTAATCATAAATAAGCTTGTGGGCTAGTGTACTTACCTGACTAGTCGCGACTCGAACCAACCACTCCCGCATGGGTCTAGGTCGGGCGTACCCAATTGCACGAAAAATTGAGGCAGTCACATCGACGACCTAGAAGATTGCTGCAACCCCTACCCATTCCTTGGTGGAAGTAGGAACACATTACTATAGACTTTGTTAGTGGCTTGCCCCGATCTCCTCGTGGACACGATAGCATCTGGGTAATTGTGGACAGATTGACGAAATTTGCTCATTTCATACCGGTATTCATGTTGGGTTTTGGGGTTCATACTCAGCAAAAAATTCAAAACAATTTTTGAAAACCAATATGATCCCAAATAAGTTCCATTAAATTAGATCTACAAAAGTAAACCATACCTTGATTCATGATTTCCTTCTCTGATTGTTCGATCTTCAAGACGTTTAAGCGCGGGTCCTCTATTAGAAATCCACACATGAACGGTGACCACAATTTGGAGTTCTGCCCCAAGAGAGATTGAAAATGTTTTTCTTTCTCTCCCAAAATCCAGAGAGTTCAAAAATTGAAAAAATAAAAATTCTTATATTACGTTTTTGGGTATCACCCTTTATTTATATGTGTAGATAAGCTCTCACTTAAATCCTATTTATAATACAACTATTGTATTTACGTTTAAGTAAATTACACATATACCCTTATTAATAAGTTATCATATAACGAATCATAAGGGGTTATATACTACGAATTTTATCTTATAAAATTCAATACTCTGGACCATTTGAAATTGTGCAAAGCTATTCTTTGTGTGCGAACCCAATAGGTTCATACGACATTGGTAGTGAACCAAAAACCATTTTGGTACCAAATCTTAAGCGGTCTCTAGCAAGGCATTGTGACACCCAAGTAGCATGAATATCAAAATCGATACAACCTAATGAATAACGTATATCATATCATTTCGTCGTGCGATATCCTTTGATTAAATATAAGGCATAGAAAGTCACCCTTAATATTCAATCGTACTAGTCTCGATCTTTATATATATTGAAAACATCCAAGCGACATTGATCATACCAATTCATTTGACCTTGGCCATTTAACAATCTAACACGTCGAGGGATCCACTGATATCTCTCTTTACCAGATCGACAAATTCTTTCTTAATTACACACCTTTACATATTGCTCACACGATAGCCAATCACAATTTTTATAATCGTTCAGTTAAAGACAACGTTTGATTGTGTCAAATTACCATGCTTCCAATATTGAAGTTTATGGTAATCGTAAGTAGAAGGACTAAATGATATACCTATTAAGAGTAACACCTATGACTTAATCCATGTGGTGTTCTCATAGTGGGTCGGTTCAGTACCTTGTTCCTTAACAAGTACTTATGATCATGATTCGTATCTCTATACATATGATCATCACATGACCATCAATCAAGACTCCCGCTAGTCTTAATTCATTATAGTTCCTAGTATAATGACCAACTAGGGACATTTAGGATATTTCAACAAATATCCATGGATCTTATTATAAGGTAAATATGCAATCACTTATAATAAAACAACAAATGATAAACCTCTATTTTATTAACTAAAAAAATTATAAGATAAACAATTTTTTTAGATTGACCTAGGGCACATGCCACAACAATCCACTAAACACATATTTGACAAACTGAGCATCCTCTATGAGCATGAAATTGTTAGATTGCACGGCGTACCGATGTCTATTGTGTCAGATCGGGGGACGCAATTCACTTCACACCTTTGGCAGAGCATGTAGGCTCAGTTTGGCATCATACTGGAGTTGAGTACGACATTCTATCCACAAATAGACAGGCAATTCGAGAGGTTTATCCAAATGTTGGAAGACATGCTCAAGATGTGTTCATTAGAGTACAGCAGGTCATAGAAAGAGTACCTTCACTTATGCAAGGTTGTCTACAACAACAATTATCAGGTGAGTATCGGCATGGCACCGTTCGAGACACTCTATCGTAGGCCATGTAGATCACCTTCTTGCTGGGTTGAACCAGAGGATGCCATGAAAGTTGGTCCTGAGACTGTTGTTGATCATACTGAGAATGTACGACAGATTCGTCTGAGACTTAAGGGTGCCCAGGAACGGCAAAATAAATACTACGACGAGTATCACGATGAGTTTCAGTACGACGTGGGAGACTATGTATACCTGAAAGTCTCACCTTTAAAAGGGCCACAAACAGTTCAAAATCAAAGGGACGTTGTAACGAACCTAAATGCTAACTCGTGCCACGTGTTAATTTAGGTAGTACATGGACCCTTGTCGTAATGCAGTTGTCTATGTCTTGGTTGTCGACACCGAGGTATGTTATTTTTGTTCGGTGTTTTGTATTATTTTTTATTACCCGAATGTAAATTCTAATGTCCCAAACATGTGAGGACGTTTAAGTGTGAGCGTTAGTGATTGGAAACGGGTTCGGCTCGATGGGATCATGAAATAACGGGTTTCGGGCGAACAATTGTCAAGTAATTAGCAGTCCGAGGAATTTAAATGAATTAAAAACACTTAATAATACAAAATAAATAATGATTAAAAGTGACATGATATGTTTGATACGTTGGTATGTCCGAGACTACACGACGAGTGAGTCGTGGTGCGAAATGAGTCCGAAAATGCACGTATTGTGAAAGAAAATGCTCAATTGTAAGTGAGAGTCACTCATTGAAGTCACCAAAGTGTATTAAGGTAGGTGAGGGGATCAAATGTTGGTCAATAGATAGGTATGGAGATTGGTGTATGTGGTTGGATGAGGGGGGTATAAATACACTTATCACCACCTTTTCTCTCTCATCTATCTCATCTCCTCTCTCTCCCAACAAAAAAGAAACGTGACGATGTGGGTTTTGGGATTTCAATGCAATTCGACGCTAAGGGATCATTCAATTTCAAATTTTAAGGTCAGAATCTGACTCCCCACGTGTATATCTACGTTTTGACGTTAATTTTGAGTGTTTTCGTCACGATGAATTTGGGCAACCAATTAGGTAATTTGATTTTTATGGTTTGTTTTGATGGATTTAGAGTGAATGGGATGATCAAATGGTGTTTTGTGAAATGAATCTGGTGATTTGAGAAACTTTTGAATTTGTAGGGATTTTTGATGGATTTTTTTTATGGATTTTCGAGATTCGATGGTTTGTCAAGATTTTTACTCGAACCAAGGGTGTTTTGGTGTTGTAACAGAGGTCTTAACGAGGTTGGAATAGGCTCGAAGCACGGCGATGCGGGTCGGGGGCGTGAAAACCCCCCGATCTGGTGCATCTGGATGGGACGCCACAAGCAATGTCGTAAGCACATATGCTCACGGCGCCTGGGGCTAAGACCCCAGCACCCCACGTCATGCGGGTGCTGCCCAGGGTTAGACCACCACGGCATGGCACTATTAATAGGGCAAATTTTGGGAGATTTTCAAAAAATTTTGGGGATCTCCTGAGTATCCAAATGGGTCCGAATATGACTCAATACCCGGGTAATCAATCCAATTGTGTGAACGAATAAAATTATGGAAAATTTAGATAAATTGAGGGTAATTAATGGAAAAATTGCAATTTAAATGATTATCAGGAGTTTAGTTGTTGACGGGCTATCTGTTGATTACGTGTGAGCATGGATACAGGTAAGTAAACCAGTGAAGAATTTTACAGCTATTTCTTGAGCTTTAATTTGTGTTTATTGCTCTGTTTATCATGATCTCTTGGAATTCATATTGGTTGAGTGGTCCATTAGCAAGGGAGTCATGGCCATTATTTATCTGTGATACGAGCTCTTATCTAGACACTGTAGATATCTCTCAATTGAGTGTATATTGGGGGTACTTATTCGGGTCTATAGATATCTCATAGTCATAAGGGTTAGGGCTGGTAAGTCGTGTTCTCATCCTGAACCCGAGTCTGCCAGGCTTTTGCCGCAACTCAACGACTTTTTGGTCGAGACTCCTTGTTGTTCGGTTTTAGTATTTCAAACCCTCATTTTTTGATTGATTCATTTACAGTCTTATTTATTCATGCATTTCCTGTTCTTTCTATCAGTATGAATATGGACTGATGATTTATTTATTTTGAAATACTGTATTTGTGTCCTGTTTGGCATTACTTACCTGGGCTCGCCATTATTGTGATTAACTGAGTGTAGATCTATTGTCTAGCAAGGGAAAGGCTCCATAGCTTGGAGACTTGATTTAAGGATATCGGAAAAAGCTTTCCACTTGTTGATATAGGTGATTTTTTTGTATTATTATATATACTTGTTTTAGAACATGGGACTTGTGGTTTTGAGAGATCTTAGGCATGTACATCCATATGTTTACTCCTCTGACTGATCATTGATGATGATATACATATGCGGGGTTTCCATATTCTAGGATGTCTTATTTTATATGGTTGTGTTTGTTTGATTAGTTGAAGATTAGATTTGCTTCCCCTATATTAATGATAACTCATTAATCAATGTTCCAACTTGGTAAATGTTAAAAGATGACTGACTAGGCTTGCATGACTCAGTGAGACTGGCTCAGGGGTTCACGTAGGTCTATGTCGGGCGGTGCTTAGATTAGGGTTTGAAAATTGGGGCAATTACAGAAGCTCGCTCTGTGGTACATCGGTCCTTTCAAGATTGTGAAGAGGATCAGTAAGGTAGCATATCAGTTGGAGTTACTACCATAGCTAGCCGGTGATCATCCAGTATTCCACATTTCTATGCTTCGACTAGATAAGTCAAGCAGAGAGTAGGGCCGATGGTGGACCTGAGCAAGATCGATTCGCCGAGTGATGCCATCTATGAGGAGCAGCCAATCCAGATTATTGGCAGGAAGGTCAAGACACTGAGGAACAAGGAGATTCCTTCGGTTCTCGTGAAATGGCAAGGAGCTAACTTGGGAGTTAGAGTCCTATATGCACGAGTACTTTCCTTACCTGTTTGATTTCAGTGAGTCCTTAGTTTAATTTCGTGGACGAAATTCTAATGAGTGGGGAGATTGTAACAACCCTCAAAATTTAACCCGACTTATGCTACACATGTCAAGACCGTGACCCGACTATCGTGATGCATCGAGCATTTCAAACTTCGGGAGTCAAGACCAAGGTAATTTTATATTTATGTGATGTTTGTATTAGTATTGTAATCTAATACGAGTCTCGAGCCATTCGGGCGATAGTTAGTCTGAATGAGGCTTCGCCTAAATAAACGGGGGAGTTTAAAACACAGAAAACACTAATAAATGGTTTTTCGGATAATTAATTTGATTTGTCAGAACGTGACGAGGCCATGGGCACGTGACAGATTGATTAGAGGTGCGATACGTGCCGACGAGCGCAGGATCAACATGGGAGTTGGTTAACTAAGTAACACCTAAGTCACTTAGTGGAGTACAATTGAAGGGAAGGATTGGTGACACAGCCTAAGAGAAGGAGGAGTCAGATCGACCTCGAGATGCGCGTGTGTGAAGAAATGACCAATAAGTCTATAAATAGAACCCTCCCCACAAAATTCTCACACACTTCTCTCATTCTCTCTCTCCCTCTCTTCTTTCCCTTACTTGGTGAGCAAGCCAGCCACCTCTGGTGCCGGACGTCCCTCATCCTTCCCGAGATTTTGGGTGAGATGCGTGTTCCCTTCTTGTTCCCTATTTTTATGTTTTTTTGATATTCCTACTGTAATTTTATCGCTGTGATGAGGACGGTCTGCCGGAGACGAACCTTGGTGCAACACCAGTGTCTCGGCAACCCCCGAAGCAATCAACACACGACATGAAGCCGGTGTTGCTGGTTTTTGTTTTAATTTGTCTAAATTGTGTAATATTGAATGGTTTGTTTGATTTTCGATGGATTGATGGAATCCGGGCATCTCACGACGATCCGGAGTTTATTCCGATCAGTCTTTAATCCCAGAAGACAGTAAAGATGATCACCAGTGCTGGATCATCGTTTTCCTTGATCAACAAGTTTTGCAGATTTCATCGCATCTGACGTCGTGGAGATGCTGCACACTTACGGTGTGTGGCGATGTCTCCCAAAACATCTAAATTCGTAAAGTGTTCATCAATCTCACACCGCGAGGACACCGCAAAGTTCACTGTGCTGGCGGCGTCACTCGCATAATTGGGGAACATAGGCGTTTTCCAAAAACGTTGTGACAACTCGCTAGGAGTTTGAACGTGGCGGGGTTATCACGACGTCTCACATTAATTTGGATTCGTAATTACGCCATGAGCAACGCCACGAAGCTCATTTTCCTCACGGCATTGTCACTGCGTAACATATGTATTTGGCTTTGCAAGATTGCACCGTCGTAACACCGCGAAGAGCAACTTCACGCAGCGTCATGTACGACGTCTCAACCAGAGAGGTTGTAAAGCGTTTGGAATTACCAGACGCCGCAAATGCATCGTGGCTCTCAGGCCTGACGACATCCCTAGCGGCGTCTCGACCAGAGGGTCATTTTTACAGTATATTTTTACCAAGATTTTTAACGAGATTTTACCATAATATTGGGGTAACTTTGGGGTTTATCTTAGGATATGAATATTGACCTTAGACCCAATATTGAGGTTCTAACCTTTGTCAGGTAGTTGTTGAACCCGAAGAAATGAACTAGAGTCACGGGAGTTGGTATTCAAGCAGCGACTAGTTAGGTAAGTACACCTACCTTGTGTTTATGTATGTTAGTAAGCCAGTAAGGAAATACCATGTGATTCATTATCTTTTTGTTCTGATTTGCATATGATCTATTGTTGGCATTCCTATTATGTTATTTCCTTGGTTTGTTTGTTCTTGGCATGAGTGTGTCGGAAGGTGTTATATGGGACGACACCAGTTTGGAAAACGTGAGGCATTTCTTGCAGGAGTGTCTGACCACCCCTGGCGTTGTGTGGTACCTGGACAATGGGTATTAGGAGTAGTTGCACTGCTTTTATAATCATGTTGCGCTTGTGTTGCAACATTGCCCGGGGAGATCTTGCAAGATCTTTGCCGTATTATATGATAGACCTCTCATGAACCTCTTTTGATTCTTAGGAGACACATGTTATCGATTGCTATCTGTTAGTCTGTTTATCATGCACTTTGATCTATTTAAATTCCTGTCTTTTAATTACCGCATGATATTTAGACTGCTTTACTTGTTGAATCATGAATCACTGTTATTTTCTTCTGGCATTACTTTCGATTTCTCTTAGTTACTTACAGTCTAGTTTGTAGCGGTGGGTACAGATAGACTGGAGTGCTCTAAGGGCAAGGGACTCTACTTAGGAGATTACATCTAAGGACTAGCGGTTGGACTGGCATTACCTTAGTGTAGGTTTACTTTCGTTTGTTTGTATGAAGCTCTATATATACATGTTTTGAGTCATTGAACTTGGGATTTTATTGAGATGGTATCATGTACTAATTTTATTGCTCATTACTGATTGTACATGAATACTCGAGGTTCTCCACATTTATAGATTCCTGATTTCCCTTTGATTGAGTTATTTCCCATACTTATAGTTTATTTTCCATTGTGTATTTGTTAAACTTGCAATAACTCTTTCATAAACCGTTAAATTGATTAATCAGAGGCTGACTAGGCTCATCAGGTTTGTCGAGTACCGACTCAGGGACCTACACGGGTCTAGGCCGGGCGTACCCAAATGCATTGAGAATTTGGGGTTGTCACAGAAAATGAATCACATGGTATTTCCTTATTGGCTTACTAATCATACACAAGCTTGTGGGCTAGTGTATTTAGCTGACTAGTCACGACTCGAATCATCCACTACCATGACCCTAATCCATTCCCTTAGGTTCAACAACTACCTGTCAATGGTTTGAACCCAAAATAATGGGTTTGTGGTCAATATATAACCTAAAATAAACCCCCAAAGTACTGGTAAATTCGGTAAAAATATGTAAAAATTCTCACTGGTCGAGATGTCACTAGGGACGCCGCCAGGCTTATGAGCCATGGTGTCCTCACGGCGTCTAGGAAAACCAGATATTTCCAACTCTTTTGGACAACACGTCGTACGCGATGTCGTAAGAGGTCTCTTCTTCGTGGCATCATGGCAGCATAATCTCGAATACACTATTATGTTATGTCGTGGTGACGCCACCACATCACGACGTCTCCACGACGTCCTGCAGATCTCCATTGGTGTTCACGTACGCAAGAGATGCCACCAGCAAAGTGAATTGTGCAACGTCTCTCATGGCGTAATGTCATAACAAGTTCTTACGGCATCGTCGCGGCGTGGACACTATAGCTTTATTTTGACCTGACACTGTGGTGACACCGCCGCATATAAGCCTTCGTGGCATCGTCACGGCGTCAAGTTGTGGTCTCTGTTCATGACGTCATGGAAGACGCCGCCATGGGTAATAGCCTCAGGCGTCTCCATGACGCCTCTGTGAAATCTGATTTTCACACTGTTTGGGATGCCACCGCGACGCCGTGGGACTTATCACCCATAGCACCATGCGTGGCGTTCAAACCAGAACACTAGATTGGGGTTTCTTCGAACCTCGGCTCACGTTACTGCACTCTGGCCTATTCCCGACTTGTACTGGGGTCCGTGACCATCCGAAATTGACTCTGGATCGTCATGGAACCTCTGGGAATTATCCAGAACAACGAATTATCCCAAAAACGTCAAAATTCGACAAAACTAACAAAACTCGAGTAAATTACATCGGTCACAACACCACATGTTGATCGCTCCGTGGATCACCAAGGCATCAAAAAACTCGATAGAATCGAGTTCGGTGTGGCATCCGTGGTCATCGCGATGAATTTAAACTAAATTAACGTGTAAACGGAGAGAAGAAAGAGGGGACTAAAAATCTCACTTTACTCCCGCGAGATCCACTCCAGTAAGCCTCCGGTCACTGCCTAAGGTGGCTGGCCAATCCTTCTTGCTCACCAAGAAAGGAGAGAATGAGAGAAGAAGAGAATGAGAGAGAATGAGAGAATGAGATTTCAAGTGGGGAGGTGGTCCTTATATAGGCCCTCTCATTATCCATTTGTACGTGCGCATGTCGAGGCAAATCCATCCGTTCCCCTTCAAGTGGTCCCCCAACTCTAACTCCTTATGTTGAAACCAATAAGTGACTAGGGTGTCACTTAGCTAACTAACTCCTCAACCTATTCCTACGTTCCTCGACCCGAACTGCACCCGAACTCGCATGTTGTGTTCCTTTGGTCTCATCAATGGTCCAAGTTAATTTAATTGTCTAATTATTGTCGGAAGAATCATTTATTAACATTTTCTATATTTTAGCACCCCGTTTCTCCTAGGCGAAGCCTCACTCAGACTATCAACTCGCTAAACAGCTTGACACTCGTAATAGACATATATTACTAATACAAGAATCATAGAAAAATAAAATTACTACAGTGTTGACTCTCAAGGTCCAAAATACTCGTCGTATCACGGCAGCCGGGTCACGATCCTAGAGATACGGCATAGGTCGTGTTAATTTTTTAGGGTTATTACAACGTGAAGGGAAGATTGAAGAGAAAATACCTGCAAAATCCTAGATTTGGAGCGTCGAAAGGAGATTGAGCACCAAGAGGAGGGGTCGGAGGTGTGCAAGTATGAGAGAAGAATGTGAAACACAACACTAGGGTTTTATAACCTTGTATGTATGTATATATATATATAACATATGTGAAATTACTAAACTACCCCTTTAAAATGAGTACTTGTTTTTCTTCATATTTTGTTTAAACCTATCCCCTCTCTCTCTCGACTCTCTCTCTCTCTCTTTCTCTCTCTCATGAAACCCCTAATCCTAACCAAATCCCGTGTTCAATCTCTCTCCCTCTCTCACAAAAAAACTTGGATCTCGCACTAACCCTTCTCGATCAGATCATTATTAAGTGCACATATTAGAACATGGAACTATTCATTACAAGGAATCTTCATAATGTATATAACTATCCAAGGAACAGACAGACAACTGTTTCCGCTTTCCTTTTTATCTTCCAGAACTTCATCAATTTTTTTGGTCAATGCAAGAAATCGGCCCCATCCATTAAGAACGTCCCGAAAATGAATCCAAGAATTTTAACGTGTGAGAATCAAAGCAACAACTACAAACACTTTACAAAACTTGAAAGGATCCGAACACAATACATAAAACCGAAGCAAAGAGGAGAAAAGCGATAACCTTCATGCACCAACAATGTCTCACTTGATTGTGGGCTTCGGATTGGTTCACTATCTTTATTCTTGAACTTGCTCTGAATCCCGATCTGGGATAACTTCAGATTGTAATGACGGTGCAACGTTGTTCACATGTAGCCACGTCAATTCCCATAAACCATCTCCACCAAGTGCACTTCTCTCTGACAAGAACCCCTTTGGTCTTCATTACAAGCAAGGTGTTCTTGAGAAGCTCAGAACAAGTTCTTGAAGTTTCTCGCTCCTTTTCCCTCGACTTTCGCTTTCATATATTTTTCCATACGACTCGGTACACCCAACCACGGTTTGCGAATGCAAATGCCCGGTTGTGACAAATCATGCAAAGCAATTGCGGGAAAATCTTCGACAAGAGCATCACCGCAAGAACAAGAGTACCTTCCATGTTGCGATAGTCCTTGGGGGAATGCCCTTGTGCAATCTCTAGCAAGTCGTCAACCATTGTGAAAATTACCATATCGAAACACTTGCAACTATGAAGATTGTGGGAGCCGGACACCATCCACCCCCATCAAACCCTCTCGTAATGAAGAAAGAGCATGGTTTCGACATCTTCTCTTTGATCCAAACACACTTTCCCAAGTCCCCGAACTAGCCTCGCCACATCTCTCCTATGTCTGTGACACCTTGGTAACAGCCTCCTCCCCACCACCTTCCTTTGCTTCACGAAACCATTGAGCGAGGCGAAAAAACCGACCCCGACATAAGGTCTAATATATCTCGCCGCCCAACCCGAAACTCGCAAAATGTTGTGATGCATCAACACACAAAACGTAATTTACAGGGGGACAAATGGGCTCCATCGGCCATTATGAATGTCAAAGCCTCAAAACCAGCCGATGCTTCAGGATGGTGAGTGTGATGGAAAGTAGAGAAGTGATCGTACGCCATCCAATCGAGACCTAATGTGTATGGCATTTGCTTTGACAAGTCACATTACTTCCTTGATGATGTGCTCACAATATGCATCAAGAACTCGGGCATCAAGCTTCGAACCGGTTGCAATGACCTTAGAAGATCATCGACGATTTTCTTTATAAGGAAGAAGTTGGCAAATCTTTAAGAGTTCAAATACGGCCTTTTCCACCAAGGCACAAGGCATCACAAATCGTCTGCACAATGTTGCATATATGATCATACACAAGACTCAATACAATTTGTAACAATACCGATACGTATCATAATAATAATAATAATAATAATAATAATAATAATAATCAAACAAGACGTCTCAATCCCTTAGATGTTATAAATGGTGGTCATGTCCGTGATCAATATAGGTCTATGGAGTCATCAAAGACATCAAAAAAAAAATCCAATTAAATCAAAAAGGATTTATTTACTTGTTCACTTGTTCTCCGGTGCTCATACAGAGCATATGAGCAAAATGAGTAGAAAATAAGAGATGATTGTTGCTTCAAGGGAACGAGTCGAATGGGAACTGAGTTATCCGCATTGACCAGATAATGAAGCCACGTATTTGAAAGACAAGAAAAATAGAAATTCGATCAACAAAAAAACTAGAGATTTCTCAACCGTATGATGCTTCAATGAAGTGAAGTTTTCGAATCGCGGAAGATGTTGAAGGGACGATTGAACAAAGTGTGTTGCTTAAGGGAACGAGGAACGAGTCGATTAGGAACTGATGTGAAGCCATCAACCCGATAAAGAAGCTTGTTGGGATACAATGATCGAATTAAACTAGCAAAGAATAGAAATCGTTAAACACACAGATGAAGAGAAAATTTGCTAAAACTTAGGAACCCTAGGAGCCGCGAAGAAGATGTTTTGTTTCGATGATATGATGTGATTTATAGAATAGAATAAAACACGATCGACGGCTCATGGCTTGCTATGGAATGTGGACAATAGAGATTTTACGGTGAGTTTATTTTAGAGATACCAAACCCTAGTTTAGATCTGCGATATTGAAATGACAAGAATGGCCTTGCTCTAAAATATACATATACAGTATTTATTTATGAGAAATGCAAAAGTGACCCACTATTGACACTCACTAAGAGCATGCACCATGTTTTTTATTTATTATTTTTACTTTTTTTACAATTTTATGCTAAGGTTACCCATTACGGACACTCACTACGACTACAAAATTATTAAAATAAATAAATAAATAAATAAAACAAGGTGTGTGCTCATAATGTGTCCGTAGTGAGTCACCCTAGCACTCCTCTTTATTATATGATTTTTTTTGTTGTCTTTTATTTATACGATTTTACATATCCTTTATGAAGAAGATTTTACATAGCTTAATTTTTTTTTAAGAAAAAGCAATAGGCTCTTTAAAATTGTTGAGAGATTTTTGTTGTTAGTGTTTGAATTAGATCACCTCTAGTCCAAAATTTATTTTTTTTCTATTCTCAAAATTCGAAATGAAAACACTTGAGCTAACTCATCACAATTTTCTTAGTCAAGAGTAATGAATTTTTTTTTTTTACTTAGATGAGGTATGTTATTACTTGAAGCTTTCGCAATTCCCGAGGCTTTGAGTTGGATTCATATTGTATTAGAAAGTGATTGTAAACTTCTTGTGCATGCGATTAACTCCTCTCATGCAATGTCCTCAACTCTGGGTTTAATAATTTTATTTTTTTTGGTATGATGGGTTTAATAATTTCAGACTGTAGGTGGTAGTTAAATTCTCACAAAGATGTGAGAGTAGAGTTTGTCATATGTTGAAACTTCTACAAACAATGATAACTAACAATCTATGTTTCATATGCATATTACTATATTATTATAATATGCATAATATCTGCTATGTCCGAATCTAAAATTCCACTGAACTTTTTATTGAAAGAATTTCTTCTTAGTTGAACCTTTGCTCGCAATAATGGTTGAGTTGGAAATCTCATCTTTGATATGACGAATTAGTAATTCAAGATCATTGGTTCAAGTTATTTGCTAGTATAAATCTTTTATTTGGTTGATAAAGCATGCAGAACTTGGCACATGCCTACTTCAATAACTTGCTTGATACATGGAACGTATTGCATCTATTATCATCCGAACTTTTTTTCCCTCATCATAGTCTGTCAACCTCATTCAATTATTGGAAACATGCAAATCTATATTTCATTATACACCAACAGTGTGGTGGTACGCTACGGTGGCTCACTCTTTGTTTCAAGTTTAAAGGTAATATTCTTCTATCGGTGTATATCTTTGGTCCCCATAATTTTTTTTTTTTTTTTAATTTTCATTGTTGTTTGTGATTCCGTCAAATTGTTCCCAAGAGTTGTGCATTATATGCTAGAAGGGAAACTTAAACATCCTAATGGTGCAACTTCATAAACATGTCTCCATATGGAGTACAAGTTAAATATATTAGAAATCGGTACAATGCAAATGAAAATGTTGTGCAATATTTCCCTTTAAAGACATTTGTTGTCTACAAATTTATAAGCAACTCATTGTCATGAGTTTTTTTAATTTTTAATTTTTCTTGCTAGAGTCGACCCCAATTATTTTGAGACTAAAGCTATGTTGTATTTTTTTTCCTGCTTAGCTAGATTTTGCGAGCTTGTGCCTCTTAGCCTTTGCCCTCTTTTCCCCACTGTTTCTTTTTGACATTTAGGAACTGGATGTTGCCACAAATATTAAAGATGAAATTCTAAGTTACAGACTTCAATTTTGTGCCTCAGATTGCACTGGCTTACAATGAGGCTCTGAATTGTGGAAGATTGAGCATTTCCCGCGGCAGTACCTTTCAATCTAATTTTCTTGCTTCTCTGAGAAAGTGAGTTGAAGATATCCTTTATCTCACAAAGAGCAAAGAATGACCTGCATAATTATATGATTGAAGCAAAGTGGCCTAATAAGCAAAAAGCCATCTTTCTTTCATGGTATCTTCAATGGTATGGGATGCCTCCTAGTTCTGTTACAAACTTGGTAATGGAGAAGATCAAAGGAAAGGTCACAATGTCTTCTTCCGTCCCGCTTTTGCGTCTGTTCTTCGCGTCAAACACATATTAATGCTCTCGTCGAGATAGATAAGCCAAGGTTATAATTTGTTGGAGGTTTCTCGCTTTTTTTGGTAAAGTCCACCTCCTTAACACATTAATGCTCTCATCGAGGTTGATAAGCTAAGGTTATTATCTCGAGGTTGCTGCATTTTTAGTAAAATCCACCACCTCGAACACATTAATGCTCTGGTCATGGTAGATTATCGAAGGTTATAATATCTTTGGAGGTTGCTTTGCATTTTCAAGTAAAATCCACCACCTCGAACACATATTAATGCTCTCGTCGTGGTAAATTATCTAAGGTTATAATATGTTGAAGGTTCTTGCATTTTCGGTAAAACCACCACCTTGGATACATTAATGCTCTTGTCGGGGTAGATTATCTAAGGCTATAATTTGTTGAAGCTTGCTTTGCATTTTCATAAATCCACCACCTTGGACACATTAATGCTCTCGTCTGGGTAGATTATCAAAGGTTATCATTTCTTTGGAGCTTGCTTTGCATTTTCAAGAAAATCCACCAATTTTCGTGTATCTTATGTTGTTGTAAGCGGTGTGTTTTATTATTGTATTAGATGTCATTGGTGAGAATTAACCCTTTATTTATTATTGGTTGCCATGAGTATATAAGAAAGTATAAAAGAAATACATGGCGGGGTGAATGTAGTCGGTCACAATTCTCTCTGAATTTCAGCTTAGCGAGTTAACACTATTAGAGTTGATCATCACTTTTATACGGTTAAAAAGAAGAAATGCATATGTTAATGTGTTCCTTGTTCTTTTGATTTCCAGTGCTTAACTTATGCTTATAAATAGGACAAGATTCTATATGTTAAGAGCTTAACTGAAACTTGACAAAAAAAAGAGGCCAATTGAAGATTTTTCATTAACAATGTTCATCTCAATGGATGGCATTTGGGTTCAAGAGCAACTGTAAATGTAAGTTTACAACGCATGTGGTCCTTAAATTTGGAAATGCTAATTGTTGTTTGTCAAATTTTAGCTCATCCATTTTCCATTTGATAACTTTAATCATACAATTCAAGAGTCGGTTGAACACTGATCCCAAATTATAGATACCGGTGATTTCTTTTTCTTTTTTTTTTTACTAATAGTTGAACTTGTGAGCTCTCCAAAGTGATGCCTTATCATCTCACTAGACACACTTTGGCAATGCTAGTGAATTTTTTATGCTTCACAATATAAAATTTTAAAATTATTTTACTTGTTGAAAATTTTATTTTTTATCGTGGTTCAATTATCTCGTTTGATTTGTTAGAAGAACAACCACTAATAGTCAAACTCGCTGATTTATTAGGATTAACAAGTCAATTTGATGCATTAGGATTAACAAATAATTCACCAAGGTTATTGATTGTGTATCTAGTCCTGGACATGATCAATAAAATTTCTATTTCTTCAAAACAAAGTTATGAAATTCAAAATTTTAGTCTTTTAATATTTAAAGTCCCCATTCTCTTGAAAAAGATTGACTTGCATTTCACAATTGTGAGAGCTATAATATCAACTTACATTAAATGTTCTTCAATTTCAGGGAAACACCACCAACAAAACGTCACAAATCGGTTATCAAAACTGTAAGATCTCACAAAACTTTAAAATTGCCTATGCAAGAACAAATCAAAATAAAAAATCTTGAATTAAAAGAAAAGATTCAAAAAAAATTATTTTCAAATGTAGAATCCAAGTGTAGCTAGCATAATCACGATATTAGATTAGAAAGCAATGACAAATCCCATAAAATAGTTTCTTTACCAAACAACGTAAAAGGTTCCCCACTACTCCATAAAGCAGGCACCTGACCTATGTTTGGCCAAAACATTAAACAGATGTTGTTCCCCAACGTCCAATTGCAACATTAATCCTGCAATGGATAGCGAGGGGAACACCAATCTAGCTTCACATCGATTAATCACAACACCACTAGAAAACAAAGTTGCTTGTCTAACAGTTTATAGCGAAGCCAAACAAAACAATAACATGATACATATCAATGTTGTTACAAATCATAGCAGGCCTAACTTAGCGATCCTGCCTATTTGTAACAATCCTACATAACACAAGACTCAATACAATTTGTAACAATATTGCTACGCATCATCATCATCATCATAATAATAATAATAATAATAATAATAATAAAATAATCAAACAAGATGTCTCAAATTTCCTTAGATGTTATAAATGGCGGTCATGTCCGCGATCATTACAGGTCTATGAAGTCATCAAAGACATCAAAAAAAATATGATTAAATCAAAAAGGATTTATTTACTTGTTCGATTGTTCTCCAGTGCTCATAAAGAGCAAAGGAGCAAAATGAGTAGAAAACAAGAGATGATTGTTGCTTCAAGGGAACGAGTCGAATGGGAACTGAGTTATCCGCATTAACTAGATAATGAAGCCACGTATTTGAAAGACAAAGAAAGATAGAAATGCGATCAACAAAAAAACTAGAGATTTCTCAACCGTACGATGCTTCAGTGAAATGTGTTTTCGAATTGCGGAAGATGTTGAAGGAACAGTTGAACAAGGTGTGTTGCTTCAAGGGAACGAGTCGATTAGGAACTGATGTGAAGCCATCGACCAGATAAAGAAGCTTGTTGAGATATAATGATCGAATTAAACTAGCGAAGAATAGAAATCGTTAAACACACAGATGAAGAGAAAATTTGCTGAAACTTACGAACCCTAAGAGCCGCGAAGAAGACGATTTTGTTTCGATGATAGGATGTGATTTATAGAAGAGAACAAAATACGATCGACGGTTCATGGCTTGTTATGGAATGTGGACGATGGAGATTTTACGGTGAGTTTATTTTGGAGATACCGAACCCTAGTTCCAGATCTACGATGTTGAAATGACGAAAATGGCCTTGCTCTAAAACATACATATATACAGCATTTATTTATGAGAAATGCTAAAGTGACCCACTATTGACACTCACTAAGAGCACGCGCCATGTTTTTTATTTTTTATTTTTACATTTTACTTTTTTTACAATTTTGTGCTTGAGGATAATGCTAAAGTTATCCACTACGGACATTCACTACGACTACAAAATTATTAAAAAAATATAAATAAATAAATAAAAACAAGGTGTGTGCTCATAGTGTGTCCGTAGTGAGCACCCTATCACTCCTCTTTATTTCCCATGAGAATTGTCAAAAGGTGGAGACGAAATTCCAAGAATTTTGTTAAAGAGCATTGGTGGTGGTTTGAGGGGCTAAAACTGAAATGCAAATACAGGTATTAGTCACCCACAAATGCTGATGGAGCTCATCAGCTCTATCTACCTTCACTACATCCTAGAAATCTCTCTTCTAAGAATACTAAGGAAGTGGCCTCTTTTTCTTATCTTCTTTTTGTGGCAAGAAAATATTTGGTTAACTCAGTAATCATAGAAGTTAACATGAACAAATATGATTGATTTTCTTACCATTTCTATCATCACACGATCTGCCTTTGAAGGAAAGGCGGTGCGTTTTGGTGGAGCCCAACAAAAAATTGAATAGTTGGGAGTCTAATGGATATATCTTACTTTTCAATAGTTACCATTTGAATTAACTTCTGAAGATTACTTGTAAAAAGCTAGAAGTTTAAGGAGCAGTTAAAATGAATGGAAAACATGGTTATATTTTTTATTTCTCATTTGATGTCTTAATTTATTTCTTTCAATATATTCGGACCTCCCATCTATGGAATTTCGGGTAAGTTTGGCCATTGGATTCTTACTTCTTGCGAGGAACACGGACCTTTTCAACTAGAAACAACGCTATTGCTTCTTTATTGGTTACTCTTTATCCAAGTTGGCCTAGTGGACCAAATGATAATCGTTGCCATCTTCAAGTAACTAAGATGTGGACTATACGGCAATAGTATCTTTCATCTTAGAGCAACAAAACCAAATGTGATTCATGACGTTTTGGGCCGCATCGATTCATCATAAATCCAAACATAAATCAAAATCAATTAAAATAAAAAAGAACAAAAAAATTAAAATAAAAAACCTCACTTTTATTATGATTTCTTCAAATCCGTTGAACCACCAAAGGATAAAAAAAATCTCCTGACAAAAACACAACCTAAGTACACAATATATTTGTATTTAATTCATTGATACTCGATTATGCCCGACCTAAACAGATTCACGACCAAAAAAAAAAAAAAACGTGAACAAACATAATGTGAATTACAGTTGTGTAAGTCGTGACATCCTTACATTGCAAAGGATCTCACGATAAGAGAAAACAATCTACAAATCACTTAGCGTAAACAACACAAGATCAACAAACAGATCTGAAAAACATCCGCACAAACCACAACAACAAAATAGCGAAAAGAAATCCACGATCTACATGTCTTAGCAACATCTAACCCTAGAAATCGAAAACCACATTTACACGCCCATCTTAATATCTCAAACGAAACAACCAAAGAAAGCAAAGATCGAAAAGAAATCAAATAGAGCAGTACAGATCGAAGACAAAAAAACAAAAACACACCAAAGAAAGCAAAGAAGTCGGATAAAGCGAACCTGGATGCCGAGCTCGATGGTGGTGTTGGCGAATTGATGGTTGAGGTGGTCGTGGCGTCGCCAAATCATAGTGCTTAAACATGTTCGATCTAGCGAAGAAATGAAACGATATGGGACGATCGAAGAGAGACAGGAGAGGCAAGCGTGAAAGAGACGGCTAATGTGAAGCTCGAAATGAAATACTTGAGTTTTGAATGGAGTACATGTTTGCTATGTTGAATCTTCGCCATTTATTTGGGTTTTGATCAACGGTTGTGATGCTTGATACATGATAAATAGGGTTTTAGTTTTGATGGGCTTTGAATCAAAAGATAATTTCATTAGCCCGTTATTCACGTATTTTCAGACATGGACGCCAGCTCAAGTTCAATTTCATTAAGGCCGTTATTTACGTATTTTCAAATATGGAAGTCAGCTCAAGTCCATGGGGATGTCACAGGGCAGAAATAGTGTTTTTTAACTGATTATTTAGCTAATTATGATGATAATGACTATGGTATGACTCATTACATTGCATGTGTGATTTATATTGACTAGACCGGGTGAGATAGTGTGTCGGGTATTCGCCTATAAATGCTAATGCAGAAACTGGATGGGCGAGCGAACGGAACAGTAAGCTGGGGAATGGATTTAAATAAACAAATGTAATTAAATGTAATAAATAACGAACATGGGAACACACCTGATAAGTGCATAATTAAGCATTAGTTATTATATGTTTATAGGTGTTTATGAACTATTTTTATCTTATTTGTGGTGATAAATGCTTGTTTTAGGGATTTAGTGGTTTATTTTATATATAGTTTAATATGGAATGTTTTTAAAATAAATGTCTAATTATATTTAGTTTTTGTTTTTAGGTGAAAAGAAGTGCAAGGTGTTGGGAAATG
Source organism: Stephania japonica (assembly GCA_039657345.1). Taxonomy (NCBI): domain Eukaryota; kingdom Viridiplantae; phylum Streptophyta; class Magnoliopsida; order Ranunculales; family Menispermaceae; genus Stephania; species Stephania japonica. The sequence goes on along the minus strand of CM077562.1, from coordinate 20,743,022 downwards.
TGCCCTAAGCCAATTTTGTAAATATTGTTTAACTATTATAAGTAGATGCATGTTTCTTTTATAATAGTATCCATGAATGATTATTGTATTATTCTAAATGTCTCTAGTTAATTATTATTGTGGGAACAATAATAAATTAAGACTAGTATGAGTCTTGATTGATAGTCATGTGATGATTATGTTTATATGGATACGGATCAAAATCATGAATATTTGTTGGGAACAAATACCGGACCGACCCGCTATGAGAATGCTACATGGCCAATGCCATAAGTGATTCTCATGATAGTTATATCATTTAGTCCTTCGACTTGAGATCACCAGAGACTCCAACATTTGGAGCACAATGATTTGACACAATTAAACATCGTCTTTAACCGTATGATTATAAAGATTGTGATTGGTCATTGTCTGACTAATGTGTGGAAGTTGTGTGATCAAGATATAATTTCTCCCTCTCTTTTAGATAGAGATATCTATCGGGGCCCTCGATATGTTAGACTGATAAATGACCATGTCTAGTGAATTGATTGGACCAATGTCACTTGAAAATTTCAGTCTACTCGAAGATGGAAGCTAGTAGATTGAATTATAAGGGTGACATTACATGTCTTAAATTCAATCAAAAGATATCGCGTGACAAAAGAATATGATATACACTGTCTATCAGGTTGTATCGATTTATTGATCTTCATGAAACTTGGGTATTCATAATGTCTTGCTAGAGGCCGCTTATGACTTGTGTGCTGAAAAGGGTTTTGGTTCACTGCCAACGTTGTATGAACCTATTGGGTCGCATACAAAGAACGGCATTCCGCGATTTAATATTATCTAGGTTGATGAATTTTATTTGATAAAATTCATTTTGAATATTCTCATTAAGTGTCATAGTTTAACTAGGATTCAAAACTCTCCTACATTTCTAGTGTGACTAGAAATTAAGTCTCTTAATAAATCCTATTTTGAATAGGACTCTAATTGGAATTAAAGTATGACTTTAATTCTTATTTGAGTTTAAGATAAATTACAACTCTGATTGGATTAGTAATTGTAGATTGTCTATGACTCTATCCTTTTTAGAGTTGGAGACTCTATTTAGAGTCTGACTATGAGATGGAGTTCCTTTAGAACTTAATCTATTGAACTATAAATAAGACTTTAGGGACACAATTGTAAGATGAGAGAATTTTCTAGAGAGATTTTTCTTGAGAGTTTTGTGAGAATTTTCTTCCCTAGAAATTTTAGTGCTAGCACACCGGATCGTGATCATCCATTTGTTGTGAAAGAAATGAGTGAATAGTGGATTAGATAAGTGGGGGTGGGGTCCTATTTATAGCCTTTTTGTTTTAATCACCACACAAACACTCATCTCGAGGAAATCTAAGGGTTCTCTCTTTTTGGGCCATGTTACTTTAACAATTCCAATCCCATAGCCCGTGTGTTGTGTAATTATCCAACTCCCGCATTCAAACGAAGTTCCTCGGTTCGTCTTGCCTTGCCTTGACTCCCGTAGTGCGAGTAGTCTCGCCTTGTCTCGCCAAATAATTATTCACATATTTATTTATTTGTGTTTTTACTGTGTTTTACTCCCCCGTTTACCTAGGCGAAGCCTTACTCAAACTAACAATCGCCCGAATGGCTCGAGACACGTATTAGACTAAAATACTAATACACACATCAAAGAATCATAAAATTATCTCGGTGTCGACTCTCGAAGTTCGAAATACTGTCCAGTATCGCGTAGCCGGGTCACGGTCCTGACAAGTACAACACAAGTCAAGTTAAATTTGAATGTTGTTACAGTTTCCCCACTTATTAGAATTTTGTCCCCGAAATTAAACTAATAAGTAAACTAAACTACAAACTTACCAAAATTAAACAAGTAGGGAAAATGCTCGCGCATGTAGGACTCTAACTCCCAGGTCAGCTCATCGTTTTCATGAAATTGGCATGTCGCGAGAACCGAAGGAATCTCCTTGCTCCTCAGTGTCTTAACCTTGCGGTCAATGATTTGGATCGGCTGCTCCTCGTACGTGGCATCGTTCTGCAACTCGATTTGGCTTAAGTCCACCGTCGGTCGCCGCCCTCCGCTTGACTTGTCTAGTTGAATCATCGAAATGTGGAATACTGGACGAACACCGATGAGTTCTAACGGTAACTCTAATTGATACGCGACCTTACCAACCCTCTTCATAATCTTGAAGGGACTGATAAATCTAGGAGTGAGCTTCCCTTTGATTCTGAACCGTCTTCAGAGGTGAGACTTTCAGGTATACATAGTTTTCCACGTCGTACTGAAACTCATTGTGATACTAATCATAGTATTTCTTCTACTGCTCCCCGGGCACCCTTAAGTCTTTAACGAATCTATCGTACCTTCTCAGTATGATCAACAACAGTCTCAGGACCAACTGTCACAACATCCTTTGGCTCAGATCACCAAGAAGGTGATCTACAAGGACTACCATAGAGTACCTCGAATGATGCCATACCGATATTCGCCTGATAACTGTTGTTGTACGCAAACTCGCACAAATGAAAGTACTCTTCCCATGACCTGCCGTGCTCCAAAACATACATCCAAAGCATGTCTTCCAATGTAACAATCCCAAATTTTTAACTGACTTGTATTACACTTGTCAGGATTGTGACCCGGCTATGTGAATACTGGACGGTATTTCGAACTTCGAGAGTTGACACCGAGGTAATTTTATGATTGTTTGATTGTATGTATTAGTATTTTAGTATTTTATGCGTCTCAAGCCATTCGGGCGATTTTTAGCTGAGTGAGGTTTCGCCTAGTTAAACGGGGGAGAAAAACAAAATAAAGAATACAAATAAATGAATTTTTAGTCATTTAATTAATTAGTTGATGGGATGTGGCGAGAAAACGGGCGCAGCGAACCAAATTTCAAAGAAATGCAGACCGAGGAAATGTAAGATCAATGTGGGAGTCAGATAGTTTCGCAACATACGAACTATGGGATAGAAATTGTTAAAGTGACACAGTTTGATGAGGAGAGCCATGAGATTGACATTGAGATTTATATGTGTGTTGAGTTGGGATGATGAGGTAAAAGACCAAAAAGGGCAACTGTCCTAAAATGAGCAAGTATTAACTTAAAGGGCAAAAGGGTAATTTCACATGTGTTACATTTATATAAAACAAAGAAAACCCTAATACACACTATTCATTATTTTCTTAACTCAAAAGTTGTCACTATTCACCCTCCCACCTCTCGTCACTGCCACCAGCTCCACCTGCGACAAGCCGACTTCGACGAGGCCAGAGAGACCGGAGGACTGCCATCGACGAGGTGAGTTCTTCTTCTTCTCTCTCTCTCTCTCTTACTTTCATTCTCAGCCTACACTAACCCTCACCTATCTCGGCCTCCACACTGTGGCAGCTCGTCTCCTCCGGCTAGACCGTCACCACCACCACCTCCTATGACGCTGGAGCCTCTACCACCCACCGGAGACACCTAGGTGAGCTTTTCCTCTCTCCTTTTCTCCTTTCTCTCTCGGCAACAACACTCTCTCTCTCTAACAATCCATATTTTTGGTCCACTTTGCACACACATTTTCACTCACCTCCCGCCACCGTGGGGTCACCTCCGACCAGAACTGGGGCATAGACTATCCACGTAGGTCTCGACGTTCCCGAAGGGCCTCACATCAGGCGAGTGGGTTGTTTTTTCGACGAGATAAATGGGTTATTGTTCACTGTTTATGCTGTTTTTGGGGCATTTTATTGACTATTTTTATGGCCTATCTTGGTCATGTTGTGTCATCCCCTATCGAGACTAATCGGAGGTGAACCTCCGATGACTCCACCGGCCGAAGGTGGTCGTCCCCCATGTGTGGCGCTTTCGATGGGTGTGTGTGTGTATGATAGTGGGGTGCACACAACAAGATAGGGTGTTGTGTGCACATAACAAATGGGGGTGCGTGTGACATGTGGGTGTACACCACAAATTGGGGTATGGGGTGTATCAAGTGTGGGGTGTGTGACGATAAAGTGTATTATTTTATGTGAAGGTGTTTATTGAAATAAAAAGTGATGTGTATGGATAGTTTATAATTATAATAAAATGTAAATGGGTTTGTATTAGAGCCCAATAAGGGCCCAACAAGATAATTAGATGGTAAGGCCCATAATGGGTATGTGATGGTGTTTGGTATGAGCTTATGTGTTAAAGCCCAACAAGAGTCCAACACGGTAGACTTAAACTAAGGGTAGTTGGCCATACTGATTAGCTATTCCCTTTTAGGTCCGGTCAAGTGCCTTAGGGATCTAGGCTAAATCGAGAGCACTAGCGATCCGGTTGTCTAAGTGTAGTGCCTTTACAAATTGTATTAATGCAATCAACGCATAAAATCGAGAGAACTAGCGAACCGGTTGTGTGTTTGGTTAAGGAAGTAGTTAATGGTCGTGTAACAACCCTAAAAATTTAACACGACTTGTGTTACACTTGTCAGGATTGTGACCCGGCTGCGTGATACTTCGGGAGTCGACACCAAGGTAATATTATGTTTCTATGATGTTTTGTATTAGTATAATACGAGTCTTGAGCTATTTGGGCGGTATTAGTTTGAGTGAGGCTTCGCCTAGGAAAGCAGGGGAGTTAAAACACAGAAAACACAAATAAATGATTTTTTGAATAATAAATGCGACAATTTTATTTAAACCGAAACGTGATGAGACCACAGACACCAAATTGTCGAGTTGTGGTGCGGTACGAGCTGATGAGTGCAGGAATAACAAGGGAGCTGGATAACTAAGCGACACCCGAGTCATTTAGTGAAGTCAACTTCAAGGGTTAGAGTTGGTGGACACTTCAAATGGGGGAGCTGTTGGATACGCCGAGAGATGCGTGTGTGTTAGGGGATGACAAGTGGGCCTCTATATAAGACCCTTCCCCAGACAAATTTATACACTATCTATTTTCTCTTCTTCTCTCCTCTTCTTGCTTGGTGAGCAAGACAATCAGATCAGTGGTTCTGGGTGGCCGGAGTTCTCGTCGGAGGTCCCAATTCCTCATCGAAACTTGGTGAGACTTGCTCTCCTTATCTACTCCTCTATTTCAATTTTTGGGTTAGTTACTTCATTTAAACTCATCACAATGATTAAGAGTGTACTTACCTGTCTAGTCGCGACACATAACAAATTCCCACGACTTTAACGTTCCCTCAGGTTCCTTACAACTTGACAAAAATTGGAACCCTGAAATATTGGGTTTATGATCAAATTATACTATAAAACAAGCCCCCAAGTTTTCCAATTGATTTAGTTAAAAATCAATTTAAAATTCAATTTACAAGGCCTGATGTCATGGCATATAGTGCTCATGGCGTCGCCGTGGCGTAATGTGTATTGGATACTGCTTTACACGCTATGATGTACGTTGTTGGGTCTTTGGGCTAAAAACTTCTTTGCAACATGCACTACACACACCACGTCCGAACTCACGTTGTAGTGACTTCGGGTCACAACGCCTCTGTGGCGTAAAATCGGAATGCTTCTATTTTACACGCATGTGAGAAATGCCGCCAAGATTTGTTCATCATGGCTTCTCATGTGGCAAAATGTCGAAACGCAATCCTTTTATGGTTTACGTATGTGAGAGACGCCACTACACATTGAACTCTGCAGTGACCCTCACGGAAAAATATTGGAACAACTTTACTACTCTTGATCATACTTTGAGAGGAGTCGTCACAACTTGGCCTGTGCAGCGCCTCCGCGGTGCATAATCAAACTAAAATTGGGTTTCTAAAATTGGGCTTTCACCACTCTACTCGACATATCACCGTTGAGTGCTGAGAATTCGACACCTCTCCAAAAATAGTGAAACTCCAATTGAAATAACCAAATCAATAAAAGTAGTAACACTGGTAGCATTTTCGTGTGTTGATAGCTCCGTGGGTAGTCGAGACATCGGTGATTCAACAAAATCGACTACTGTAAGGTACCCTTAGTCATCGCGATGAGAAACTTGAATGAACAATACAAGAAACTAAATAGAGGAGAGAAAGAGCAAGGTATCTCACCTACAATCCGACGATGATTGGGACTTTGGCGAGACCCTGTCGTCCAAAACTACCACCATGGTGGTTGGCTTGCTTACCAAGAAAAAGAGAGAAGAGAAGAAACGAGAGAGAGAGAGAGGAATGAATAGTGCATATTTTCAAGTGGTGAAAGGTCCTTTATATAGGCCCACTTGCCATCAACTTGCAAGTGCGCATCTCGAGGCGTATCCATCAGCTCCTTCCTTTGAGGTGTCCACCAACTCTTACTCTTCAAGTTGACTCCACTAAGTGACTCGGTGTTACTTAGTTATCCATCTCCCTAGTGGATCCTACGCTCCTCGGCCCGAACTATACCATGACTCGATTGTTGTGTGCTCGTGGTCTTGTCATGTTTCGGTTTAATTAAAATCATCACATTTATTATGTTAAAAGTCATTTATATTTGTTTCTTGTGTTTTAACTTCCCTGTTTTCTTAGGCAAAGCCTCACTCAGACTAATAATTTAACAGCTCAAAACTTGATGAGTGTACATTTAGGCATGATTAGTATATGTTACTAGTAGTTAATGGACGATATTTATCTTATTTTAAAGTGATAAATGCATGTTTTATATGTTTCAGGGATTTTATACGAGTCGAGCATTTTTGGGACCGAAGGTGTATTTTGGACCTAATTGACAGTTGTTAAGTTAAGAGACCATAAATTTTACATCCAAAGTTGGAATGACTTGTTACTCTTGTTGGAAAGAAGACTTTGAGACGCACATTTCATCTTTTAAGAGCATCATGAGATATGGACTCGAAGTGGCTCAAAATCGCATGACAAGACAGGCAAGAATTCAGTTCACATGTGATCACACCTTTAACACGCCATAGCCTTTCTTCCCCAAAGCGTGACTGACAAAAGCATGAACTAGAAGACACCAGGATTGGTACTGCTATCTCGCCGTGACCAAGAGACTTTACGACGCGACTCTATAGGAGCAGACTAGAGAGATCAATCTAGGATGCCGTGATAAAGTTGTGAAGTCGCCTTGGAGAAGTTGTGTATGGTAGAACATCACCAAGCACAACTGCTTCTCTCTCCAATCGAATGATCTGCCTCAGGATGCATTTTGCCACAACTCCCAAAAATTTGACAACTCTTCACTCGCACAAATTTACTCTTTTGCGCTCCACGTGGTGGCCTCCTGTTCATCCCAATGCGTCATCAACATTTCTTTCCTCCAATCCGCTTCTGACACATCAGCAACCACAATTTCTCCACCAATCAATTGTTGTCATGTGTCCTAAAGTATAGAAAATGCCCAAACCAGTCTTAGATGCAGAAATCACTCTCCTATTTACGAAAATTAGTTTTTCTCACCTTAGAGACCAAATTTGAGGATATATATTAGGACTTAGGGGTTATAAAATGGGGGACTGAGACAAAATTTGAGGATATATATATTAGGACTTCTGGGGTTATGAAAAGGGGGACCTTGATTTAGTCGTTGTTTACTTTTATTTTGTCTAGCTAGTTTCTCTTCTTGGTTGAAGGTGGATCGGTCAAGCCTACGACTTGGGAATCCTTTATGAGGCTTATTTATCTTTATTATTATTGATTATTTTATATGATCTATTTCCTTTGGTTCTGTTTATGATATTAGGGTTAGATTTAATTGTGTATAAAGGCTTGTGCATGCATATTAGGTTTATACCCTCTCGTCATTGAAGTCGAAATGTTTGTCCTCACGCGGTAGACTCATACTTGTGACAGTTGGCCATCCGGTCAAGTACTTTAGCGTTCTAGACTAAATTAATAGCAGTAGCAATCCAATTGTCAAGGTGAGTGCTTTCACGGACTGAAGTAATGCGGCCAATGCGTTAAATTTGGAGCACTAGCGATTAGGTTGCATATTTGGTAGGGAAGTAGTCAAGGGTTGTACCTTGACTGCCGACATCGGGAAGTGCAAGGAACCGAGTGCGTCACCGGGCCTATAACTGCACTAGATCATAGTTGAGTCTCATATCTTTCATAAACCGTCGATTAATGGAATCATTCCTAAGTTGTCTGGCGAAAATCGTGAAGTTGAATACCTAGATTCACTTCAATTAGATTTCCTTTCGATTATTTTCTTTATTTTAAAAAGTATTCATACATTATCTAAACCCTAATTTCCTTTTTTTTGTATTTTGCATCATTTAGGTTAGCAATATTTTGTATTATTCCACGCATTTGTATAGTTATTTAGTTGCATTATTGAGTTTATGCATGTTTATAGTTATTTGTTACATGTGTAGTTGCCTAAAACCTTGTTGAGTGTTTTTTATTGTGGATATGAGTTCAAATTAAGCTAATTTTGATACTTGAACCTTTTTGAATATTAAGAGTTATACTTAAATCTAGAGAGTTGTCCAACATCTTTAAGATTACTTATTAGAGAGCTAGTATGAAGTTTAGGCATTATGCTAGATACCAAAGAGGCAAGCGGTCATATTTTACAATTTTTTAAATTTCTAGGGTGCTAAAATGAAAATGTAGCTCACTTGAGACATCAGTTACTATGACTTGACCACTTTTGGGGAATGATCAAACTTAAATATACATTGGATGATTTGTTTGATTATAGTGAAAATGAGAAGGGTCAACAAAAGTTTCCTTAAAAATTTAGAGTCCCACAAATTTCAAAGGAAAAGGAGCAGGGAATCTTGTGGTGGAAAATGTGAGAAAAGCGGTTTCCATAGGAAATAGAGCAGGGACCGTACTACTTTAAAATTATTTGGAGAAAATAATGTGTATATACGCATAAAGGCAAAAGTTTATGAAAACTCTTAAATAAAATGATTTGACCCTAGTGCTTATAGCTAGATCAATTGAGTTATTCCAACGTGTTGTTCTATATTTTCAATTTTAAAGTCTGATTGTCTCTCTTTATTGTGTTTAGTCTACATTTATGGATAGTGTGTTGCATTTTTTGTTCATAGTCCCTTTTCTGTTGATGCACTATTTTTAAGAAATTCTCGAACTTATATGCTTTAATGTAATGGCTCTGTAAAATCTTGAGTAGTTAAAGGCATTTGTCTAGATTGATTCTAGTTTTTGAAAGGGTGATTTTTACCGATGTTTGATTCCGTTCTCACAAAATCTTGACTTTGAACCTCTTTTGGTGATGGTTGATTGAGTGGCAGATTTAAATATAAAAGGAACTCAACTTGACTTGGTAATGGGCATAGGTTTTTTAGGATTATTCATTGTAGTTTAGGAGTAGAGTATAGGTTTTCATTTATTCCTTTACTCATGACGAGCAAAGTCTAAGTTTGGGGGTGTTTGATTAGTGTACATCTAGGCATGATTAGTATATGTTATTAGTAGTTAATGGACTATATTTATCTTGTTTTAAAGTGATAAATGTGTGTTTTATATGTTTCAGGGATTTTATACGAGTCGGGCATTTTTGGGACCGAAGGCGTATTTTGAACCTAATTGATAGTTATTTAGTTAATAAACCATAACTTCTACATTCGAAATTGGAATGACTCGTCATTAGTCTTGTTAGAAAGAAAACTTTGAGACGCACATTTCATCTTTTAAGAGCATCATGAGATACATACTCAAAGTGGCTCGAAATTGCATGAAAAAACAAGCCATAAATTATGTTTACATGAAATCACATTTTCAAGACGCATACACTTTCTTCTCCAAAGCGTGTCTGATATATGTCCGAACCAGAGACTCACAGGATTTGCATCATCCACACATCACAATAAGAGGAAAACCCACAACGTGTCATGCATACGAGTAGAGCAGAGCATGAGGAGCAATACGTTTCAGCAGTGCTGTGTGTGAGAGAACATCGCGGCATACATGAGGTGACTTGAAGAACAAATTACGTGAAACACATTGTGAAACTTGACAGAGCGAAGAAAACATTGTACGAAAAAGTTCCAAATGCTACCAAGGAATCGTGTGTGAGAAGAAGATGCAAGGCGTGCGTGGAGTATGCATGAGTTGCGAAGAAGTCGTGAGGTTGCATTACAGAATCACGCTTTGAAAAGGCGCCGTGATTGAGAACACCTCAAAACGTGGACACGGCGTGTTGGCCTGAACAGAAATAAATCGAACAAAACACATTATTTCGAGATTTCATAGTGTCCCAATCGACTTGCGGTGTTCCTATATATACCATAAACTCTAGAACGAATGGGGAGGGGGTTTTTAGTCTTGTTTTAGTCATTGTTTTGCTAGGGTTTACTTTTATTATGTCTAGCTAGTTTCTCTTCTAGGTTGAAGATGGTTGTATTAGAGTATCATACTAATACAAACATCACAAAAAGTAAAATTACCTCAGTATCGACTCCCGAAGTTTGAAATACCGCGAAGTATCACACAGTTGGGTCACAGTGACAAGTGTAACACAAGTTGGGTTAAAATTTTAAAGGTTGTTACAGTCTCCCCACTTATTAGAAGTTCGTCCCAAAATTAAACTAATAAGTAAACTAAACTAAAGACTCCCTAGAATCAAACAGGTAGGGAAAGTACTCGTAAATATAGGACTCTAACTCCTAGGTTAGCTCCTCATCTCCGTGAAATTGCCTTAACGCCGAAGGAATCTCCTTGTCCCTTAACGTCTTGACCATTCTGTTAACAATTTGGATCGGTTGTTCCTCATATGTGGCATCATCTCGCAAGTCGATCTGGCTCCAGCCTACCGTCGGTCATCGTCCTTGCTTGACTTATTTAGTTGAAGCATCGAAATGTGGAACACTAGATGAACATCGACAAGTTATGGCAAGAACTCTAACCGGTAAGCAACCTTACCGATCCTCTTCACAATCTTGAAGGGACTGATAAACCTCAGAGCGAGCTTTCCTTTGATTTCAAACTACTTGTGACCCTTTAGTGAAGAGACTTTTAAGTATACATAGTCTCCCAAATCGTACTGAAGCTCACCGTGATACTTGTCATAATACTTCTTTTGCCGCTCTTGAGCACCCTTAAGTTTCGTATGAATCCGTCGTACCTTCTCAATATGATCAACAACAAGCCTCGGGATCAACTCGTCACAACATCCTCTAACTTAGCCCACAAGTAGGGTGATCTACAAGGCCTGCCATAGAGCGCCTCAAATGGTGCCATACCGATACTTGCCTGATAATTGTTGTTATATGCAAACTCGCATAGATGAAGGTACTCTTCCCATGACCCGCTGTACTCCAAAACACACATCTTAAGCACCTATCGGATTGCCTGTCTGTCTGTGGATGGAACGCCGTGCTCAACTCCAGTTTGGTGCTAACTTAAGCTTGCATACTCAGCTAAAGTAGCGAAGTGAAATGTGTCCCCCAATCTGACACAATAGACAACATAACTCCATGTAATCTGATAATCTCGCTCTTGTATAGGATGCTTAGTCTGTCAACTCTGTGTGTAGTCGATACCGATATGAAATGAGCAGATTTCGTCAAATGCCCATAATTACCCAGATGTTATCGTGACCATGAGACAATCGGGGCAAACCACTGACGAAATTCATAGCAATATGTTCCCACTTCCACCGAGGAATGGGTAGGGGATGCAGCAATCCTCTAAGTCATCGATGCTCAGCTTTCATGCGCTGGCATATCTCACACGCTTTAATGAACTCTGACACGTTAAACTTCATTCCCAGTTACCAAAAGAGACGTCGCATATCGTGTACATCTTGGTCCGACTGGATGTATAGAAAAATGAGAACGATGAGCCTCTTGAAGTATCTCGAATCACATCAACTACCAATGGAATCTACAGCTTGCTCGCGATACCTCAAGCATGAGTCTCATTAACCGACTCTAATTTGGATAATATGAACTGTCCGCAATCTCACTATACCATTAGTATGACGCATCACCCCGTTGTCCCTCACGAACAATTTGCAATAAGACAGCCGCAACCTCATCCGACCACATATTTGTGTCCCGGTTGTCGTTGGCACGTCCGCCGAACTCATTAACTCGGTGCCTCAAGTAGACCATGCTTGTGGGTCATCTGATACATGACTTCCTCAGCCTCAGATCCTCTATGGCTCAAAGCATCAGCAACAACATTGGCCTTCTCCAGATGATACTCAAGCGAGAAATCGTAGTCCTTCAGGGACTCATGCCAACGTCTCTATCTTAGGTTCAACTCTGTCTGAGTGAACAGCACTTCAAGCAATTGTGATCGAAATAACTCGAAACGAACATCGTACAGTGACGTTTCCATATCTTCAAATACAACACGATCGCAGCTAACTTCAGTCGTAGGTTGGGTAGTTCTTCTTATGAACCTTCACTGCCTAGATGCATAAGCTATCACTTGGCCCTCCTACATCAAGACACAACCTAATCCAACCTTATACGCATCGCTAGACAACCAAGTCCTTCCTTGTCTCGGCAATGCCGTAACGGTGCGGAAGTCGCTTCTCTTTCAAGGTAGTTAATGCATGCTCTCACTCCTCATTCTAATCGAACTTCGCATTCTTCTCGTATCAACTTTTTCATCTATGCAACGATCTTGGAGAAGTCCTGCATAAACTTATGGTAGTACCCCGCCAATCCTATAAAACTGCGAATTTAAGTCATAGTAGTCAGAGTAGGCCACTCTATTACGACTCTAATATTCTCGGGATCAACAGTAACATCGTTAGATCCAACTACGAGTCCCAAAAACTAACCTTTGGCAGCCAAAACTTACACTTGCTGAACTTAGCATAGAGTCGGTGGTCTCTCAGAGTCTGCAATATTGCTCAAAGATGCCCCTCATGCTCCTCACGAGTCTTGGAATAAATGAGTATATCATCGATGAATACGATCATGAACCTATCTAAATACTCCTTCATCACTCTATACATGAGGTCCATGAACATAGACGACATATTAGTCAAGCCGATTGCCATGACTGTGAGCTGGAAATGGTCGTATCTCGTGCTGAACGTTGTCTTATCTCGATCCTTAACCCTGATCCTGAGCTGATGATAGCCTGACCTCAAGTTTATCTTTGAGAACCATTACGCTCCAGTTAACTGATTAAACAGATCGTTGATGCGTGTTAACGAGTACTTGTTCTTCACTGTGAATCGGTTCAACTGTTGGTAGTTGATACACAGCCTCAAACTACTGTGTTTCTTCTTTATAAACAACACTGGTGCTCCAAAGGGTAACATACTAGGACTGATGAAGCTTAACTCTAACAGATCATCCAACTGAGTCCTTAGCTCCTCCAACTCTCGAGGTGTCATCCTATACGGTGGTATCAAAATCGGCTTAGTCCCCGATATTAAGTCAATAATGAAGTCGATCTCTCTCGGCGGTGGTAATCCTAGCAAATCCTCTAGAAATATGTCTGGGAACTCGCACACAATTGGTACCTCAGAAATACTGACCTCCTGCCTCACACTAGTGCTCATCACACTTACAAAGGTCTCCAGTTCATCTCGTGTAGCCTCTCTGCCTTTAGTAAGAGGAAGAAAACCTCGCTCTACCCCGAATACCGATCTTCTCGTCCATCTAGAAGTGAAATCTTGATAGTTTTCTCGATAACAACCAATTTGATCATGGAATGCCCTTAACCACCCATGCTAAGAAAGGCATCGAACTCTAAGAACTCCAAGATTATAATGTCGGCTAGAAACTCGTAACCCCTATCTTTACCATAATATTAAGGCATTGAAAATTCAGTATATCTTATCCATAGTAGCCGCTAAAGGATTAGGGGTCTGCTAAGTCTAACAGGTTTCAAACCTAGCTTATCTACCATGTGACCATACATAAAACGAGACTGTAGATCCAGAATCAAATATGTTATGCATGAAAGTACTAGAAATAGAAATCATACCCTCACAAGGTTTTGGGACGCCCCCTGGTTTGGCTCGACTACAGCTTGCACTTGCTATCTTTGGTTCTGGTGGTGATGCGGCTATCCTCTAGCTGGCTGATTACAATCTCTCTAGATGTGGCCGACCTATCTACACTTGAAACAAATACGGATATCAAGAGTCCCCTATGTCTGGCCCTGCATCTGAACCTGCCATTGGCTCTGCGTAGCCTGTGTCTATCCAGGCCTTTGTTCGTGCTTCTGTTTACCACCTCTGCTGGTAGACTGCCCTAATGATTGCTACACGAGCCTAGTAGGCAGTGGAGGGTGACTCGCAAAAGTTGGTAACGACAGAATCATCTACTTCGATCTTATAGTCGGTGGTGCAACTAACTCTACGCTTTAGGCCCTGCGATCTTAATAACCCCATTTATTCTTTTTCCTTTTCTTGTCCTAATGATGCTCCTCTGATCAGGTCTCTGGTCTGGCCACCCTAGTTGCCTCCGGATGAGTGAGCAAATAGTTCTCCATTACTAGGCTGCGCTCGTAACCTCTCTGTAAGGTCTCCGACTTTGCTGTGACCATTAAACCTCTAACTGTAGGTAATAGTCCCTTGGTGAAGTAATAAACCTAATCAATCTCTGAATCTGGTGATCCTCTAGTATATGGCAGCAATGAAATGAACCTACCCATATACTCCATCACTGACTCGTCAACACCATGTCTTAATGAGGTAAACTAGTTCCTTTTCGCCCTCAGTACCATCAGCGGGAAGTACTTTTGGTTAAACTGGATCTTGAAGTCGATCCAGTCTCTCGAAATGCCTTAGGTGGCGACAATGGTCGTCCACCAGTCATCTACCTCCCCCTACAACATGGACGAAGATATCATCGCTCACATGTGATCCTCAATGGCGAAAATGGTGTGAATCTTCGTAGGATTCTTTAGAAATAACTTCGCTGCTATTACGCCTATGTCGCCAAAGAACTTGATGGGTCATGCCTCTTGAACTTGCACCACTTTTTAGCCTCAGCGGTCGCCCCTGGACTATTCTCCGGAGTAGTGACTGAAACAGTCTATGCAGTCACTGCTAGCACAACTACTATCTCCTTAGCCTGAACCAGAGGTACAACCACCTCTGCCTGCATAACCTTAACTACTCCCGTATCAGGAATCGCCATGATCGAGATTGGAGCTGTAGAAGCTGTAGCAACACGAGTCTCTACCCCCTGAGTAGTCGTAGTGGGCGGTAGAGGTATAGACGGGGTCGATGGTGTAGTGATAGTCTGAGACGGTGTCGTCGCCGATCGTACTAAATCCTCAAATCTCTGGTCCTGCGTAGTTGCCCTCTGAGTCAACACGTATATCGCCTCAAGATACCGTGTCAAAATCGTGTCGATAACGTCTGTGATGGCCCCAAATTTCCAATGCATTTGGGTACGCTCGGCCTAAACCTGTACAGGTCCCCGAGTTGGTAATCGTCGAGCCTGACGAGTCTAGTCAGCTCCGATCAATTTATTTAACACTTTATGAAAGGGTTATTACAAGTTTAACGCAGCAAAAAATAAGTAAACTAAAACATTTATGGGAAATAACTCAATCAAAAGGAAATCAGGAATCTATTATGTGGACATCTGTAACGACCCGAAAAACTTGGCTATTTGTAAATGATGACATGTACTATGTAGTTATACTCGTATTTGAGTTACCGGACAGTGAAGTTAGTAAACGAGTAGGAAAATTGGCCAAATGGGTATTGACATATGGGGTACGGGTACATGGGGCTTTAAAACACTGAAAATGTTAATAAATATGCCAATTGAAATGATAATTGATATGATTGATGACGAGAAAGCATCGGTGAGATCAAAACATGCGACTCGTAAGTCGTGGTGTGTTTGTAATGCAAGAACGTGAGAACAGACCAGATAGTTGGTTAGTTAAGGGGTAAGCGTGTCACCAAGTGGAGTCACAATGAGAGAGTTAGTATGGGTGGACAGTTACAAGGGGGTCAGTTGGACCAACTTCGAGATGCGTATATATGTGTTAATGAGGAGTGGGCCTATACAAGGACCCACCCACATGTGCCTCTCATTTATCTCCTTCTCTCTTTTAAAAACTTGGTGAGCAAGAAAGTGAAGGGACAACCATTGGAGGGCTATGAAACTCACCGGAGTTGCAGGAACTCGCCAAAAAAGGTGAGATCTCCACTTTCTTTGTAATTCATTACGATCCTGCGCATTATTTGTTGATGGTTTGCATCGGGATGACTAAGGTGGTCTCGCCGGAGATAAATCTGGTGTACCACCAGTGTCTCGGCAACCCTGAAGCGATTTATACGCGTTATCAATGTTGTTGTTATTTTGATGATGTTTTATCGATTTTAATAGTTTTTCGATTGTTTTGGGGTAGTTTTGTCATTTCGGACAAGTTTCTGGGGGTTTCACGACGATCTGAGGCTAGTTTCGAATGGTTACGAACCCTATACACGTTGGGCAAAGGTGGGAAGTGTGACAATGCAAGCTGGGGTTCAAAAACCCTGGCAGGACCAATCTGGTCTGGGCATCGTGACTGGCGCCATGGGTAGAATGTCTCGTGGCGTCACTCATGACGCCGCAAATTGAGGAGTGTATATATATTGTTTATTAGTTTAGCCGTAAAAATGTTTTCAAGAGTTTGGTGGTTCACGACATGTGTTTTCTTATGTGTGCTTGCCCACTCTTCCGAGATGTTGTGTCTCTATAGCATGATCTGCGACGAAAGGGTTTTAGGATCACATTGTGAAGGATGCGTTCTATATTTAGTCTTATAGCGTTGTTTTTCTCTTACATTGGTTTGGCGACGAAAACGTTGCCTACTATTGGGTCTTACGATGTGGTGTACATACATGAGTATTTAGAGTGGTATGTGAGTGAAGTTTATGGCAGAATGAAATCACTACGTGTTTTGGGTATATGTGTTTGTGTATGGGCCTTAAGGAAGTTTTCCTTGAAAAAGATAATACGACGTGATTTGTATACGAAATGTATTACAACACACGACGCAGAAACGTTTTCAACTCAAACATTCATGGGCGAGCACGTGCTCGTTTTGTGTGCGTGTTTTCACGCCGTGGCCCATGGGCCTCGCGGCGTGACCCACGTACGTCTTAGCCGTAAAGAAAAACAAATTAAACTTTTCAAACTGATTTTAACCGAGTCTGGGTAACTTTGGAAGTTTACATTAGGTTATATAATTGACCATAAACCCATTATTTGAGAGTTCAAACCATTGACATGCAAATGGGAGCCCGCACAAAAGGGTTAGGATTGCGAGAGCACGACGGGTACGCAACATACTAGGTAAGTTATTAAGCTAGTAAAAAAATACCATGTGATTCCATATCCTGATGTTATTGTGATTGTTGAATTGATCTCATGCTTGGCATATCATTCTATTCCTAGGTTGTGTGTTCTTGGCATAAGTGTGTGTCTCGAAGGTACTTGCAGCCTGCACTTAAGGGATAAAATGTGGGCACTCTTGTTTAGGAGTGTGTGACTACCCTCAGTGATTGTGTGATACTAAGTACTGGATTATTGTGATTCTTGGAACGCACAAATTTTGATTGATATTTGTTAATCTGATTATAATGCACTTTGTTATATTTGACGTCCTTCAATTACAACATGATTCTTGGACTATTTTACTTGGTATTCGTGAATTATTGTTATATTCTTCTAGCATTACTTTCAATTTCTCTCAATACCATCTAGTTTGTAACAGTGAGTGCAGCTAGAGCAGGTGACAGCAAGGGAAAGGGACCGACGATATGTAACTTCCTCTGAGCGCTTCTCGACGACGATCTCTTTCTTTGCTGCCTAGTATGTATTTGTTTTTTATTTACATATGTTGTTTTGAAAACACTTTGGATAGAATTGGGTTGTGATAATTGGATATCATGTATAAGCCATCATCATACTGTGGTCACCAGGCTTTACATGTTTATCTTTAGTACGAGGTTCCACATTATTAGTAATATTCCTGATTTACCTTGCATTATTGTATGATTATAGTTGAATTCTGCTACGTGTTAAATCTGATAAGTTTTATAATTTAATAACTCCTAACTTGAACGGTAAATGAATGATTTGAGGCTGACTATGTAAGTATAGACTCGTTGATTATCGACTCGGGAGCCTATACGAGTCGAGGTCGGGCATTCCAAATTGCTTCATAAATTGGGGCCGTCACAGTTGGTATCAGAGAGTACCAGGTCAAATTTTCATAAAACATAAGCCATGTAAACCAAATAAAACTTATTGTATAAGTACATTTGATGTGTATATTATATGATATCGATAGTTATCCACTAATCCAAGAACTCACTTTCTCTATCGACAAAGAATGTCGAATTAGACAAGTCTGTGCAATGACAGCGGGACATCTGGTTCTCATTTCATTACGGCTAAGGAGTTCCACGATTGGACACAGAGGTTCAAGGATTTAGTGTGGTCATTGATGTCACCCTTACTCGCTACCACGACACCGTCAACCACTACTACACCACAACCGCCCACTACGACTACTCAAGCGGCAGAGACTCCTATTGCTACGAATTCCAAATCTCCGATCTTGATCACGAAGATTCCTAATGCAGGAGCAATTCAGGTTACAAAGGAGGAGGCATTCGTACCTCTAATACATGCTGAGGAGGCACCTTTTGTGCCAGCTGTGATTGCAGAGGCTACTTTGACAACTACTCCGAAGAAGAGTCCAGGGGCGACCGCTGAGACTAAGCAATGGCGCGAGTTTAGGAGGCATGACCCCGTCAAGTTCTTTGGTAGCACAAACGTAGCAGCAGTGAAATTATTTCTGAAGAATCATGAGAATCATATGCGAGCGACGATCTCTTCGTCCATGTTGCAGGGGGAGGCAGATGACTTGTAACAACTCGAGATTTTGAGTATTTGTGAATGATGATGTGTACTATTTATATATACTCGTAATCGGAGTGATCGGACAACGATATCGGTAAACGAGTAGGAAAACGTGTCGAACGGGCGTCGACGAATGATTTACTAAGCTACAAGGGAAATAAACGCAGAAAATGATTTATTAAAATTATTAGAAAATAAATATATATTGGTGGGTACTTAGTGACTCGCGGGGTTATGGTCGACATGCATGGTCGTACGGTAGTGTGCACGCCTGAGTGTGCTCGTCGCGTGCGTGCACAACAAAATTTTAGGCGAAAAATACAAATGTGTGTATATATATTCATTTATATAAATAAAAATAAATGTGAAAAGACTAAAAAGGACAGCTTGCCTTAATATGTTGTGGATATTATCTAAGGGTATAAAGGTCATTTTGAACCAATTGTGTATATATATATGCGTGAATCGATTGGGGAGAAAAAACCCTCATCGCCGCATACACTATTCATCGTCTTCCTCCCCAACTCGTCGTCGCCATCTCCGTTGGATAACCTCACAACAACTAGATTTCGTCTCCCTCGCTCTCCGCCACCTTCGTTTTTGCTCTCGGCCACTCTATCTCGTTCTCTATCTCGTCATCAACTAAGGTGAGTTGTGTAATTTTTTGATTGTTGGATCTATGGTTATTAGTGAGGGATTTGGGTGGTTTGGTGGATTTGTGGGGTGGTGATGAGGGAAGAGAAGAGTTCAATCAATCAAACTAAAAAAAAAAACAGAGACGCGCAACATCTCTATTATGCGATTGGGAAGAAGGTGCACACGTGCGAGCCTACCTAACGAACCCGCCAAGGCCTCAAAGCTAGGCCCAAGATTGGCTAGCCGTAACAAGGTCCCATTGATAAATAAATTAAAATTAAATAAATTCTTAAAAATAGGGAAAATTCTAGAAAATATGAGAAAAATCTAGAAAATAATATTTTGATGAAATAAATAGAAATTGGGGAATTTCTATGAAAAAATGAAATATTCGAAAAATTTGGGAAACTTTGGGGGTTATCGTAGAGTTGTTTGTTGACAATAAACCCAACCTATTGGGGTTCAAAGCATTGATAGGTAGTTTAGGGACCTAAGCAAAGGGTTAGGATCGCGGGAGTGCGACGGCTACGCGATGTACTAGGTAAGTTAGTAAGCCATTAAGAAAATATCATGTGATTCTATATCCTCAGTTGATTATGATTGTTGAATTGATCTCATGCTTGACATTCCATTCTATTCCTTGGTTGTATGCTCTTGGCGAAAGTGTGTGTCAAAGTACTCGGCCTTTGCACTAGTGGGGCAATGCGGACACTTTTGTACAAGAGTGTGGGACCACCCATAGTGATCGTATAACACCAAGTACTGGGGGCTTGTGTCCCCCATCATGGCTGTGCCTTCACTTGTGTCGATGCTCGGGGAGATCTTCGCCATTATGCCATTATTTAGACCGTTTATGGGCCTATTTTGATTCTTGGAACACGCAAATTTCGATTATTATTTGTTAGTCTGATTATCATGCACTTTTAAGTTATTTCCTGTCTTTCAACTTCCGCATGATTCTTGAACCGCCTTTTTTTATTCGTGAATTACTGTTATATTCTTCTGGCATTATTTTTAATTTCTCTCAGTTGCTCACCGTCTATTTTATAATGGTGAGTGCAGATTGGACAGGTAACGGCAAGGGAAAGGTACTGGCGATAGGTGATGTAACATCCCCTGATCTCAATTAGAGAATATTTGACCTAAAACCCTAATTAAGCCCCGGTAAACCAGAACGGACCTAATTAGAGCCAGCAGCCTTATACTCGTTCATGATAGCAACTTGTATATCTTGAGATTACATAAATAAAGTAAAACAAACATAGCGGAAAATTTAAAACTTTTTCGATAAAACCAAGATATACAATACCGGTATGAACATCGGTATTGAGTTCTTATTCCCACCTTGATTATTACAAAATCATAAAGCAATGTAATATATATATATATATATATATATATACAACAGGAAAACTCACTGCACCGTAGAGATGATACTAATCTCCTGATCCTTTCATTTCCTGAGTTTCAAGTCCTAACGTACATCCATACCTACAAATGTTAAGGTGGGTGAGCTCCAACATGCTCAATAAGTGACTCTCATACCAACCATTAACTATCAATTAATATCAAGGCAATGTATAACAACATGAACCAAATGCATATTTAAAGGAGCATTCGAATAAATGTAAACAATATATATAACAGATGCAAGTTCCTTGGTTCATTGCAATGTACCCATGATTTGTATTTTCAATCTCCATATTTGACTTGAGTCGCCCTATCACATATTCAAGAATCATTCACTGCGTATCTAACCAGTTCTTGTTAATGTGTCGCTAACTCATAAAAACATAGAGTCACACTCCCTCATCATCACTAAACCAATCACTGGTCATATGATTGGTTTATGACTGATGAGACGCCAACTCAAATGGAAAGCATTGATCGGGATAATTCCCAAGTCACTAGGGGCGCGATAATGGGAAGCAACTCCATCATAGTTCCAAACCCCAGGCCGATCCGTCCTGCCAAACCTCTTTCCAAATTTATATTTCATTTCAAAACAATTTATGTAAGACAAAACTAAATCACGGTACATTGCTCCATTCCCAATCAACTACATTACATGCTCTAATAATACTATTTTACATTGCATAATTGATAAAAGATACGAGTCTCACTTACCTCTCCTGAGCTTTTCTATATTTACTTACTTGTACGACTCCCTGGAGTTCTCAAACTCCTTCCCATCATACCATTACCTAAAATAGACCAACTGTCATCAACTAAAGTCCAATACTTATTTATTAACACTTCTAAACTGGTTTCATTCGAGTCCGAAATCTCAAGACCTAGTTTATAATTTATTTTGAGCGTTTCAAGTTTTTCGAGGTAAAAACCCTGATATAAAGCCTCCTCCGACTTTCGAATTCCTCATTTTCCATAGATATCCCTCAATTTCTATTTATTTTGACCGTTTCAAGCTATTTGAGGTAAAATACTATTTTTCCATGGCCGAACCTTCCAACCACATCACACGAACACCCAACAACAACAACCCAATTACACAACCGAACTCACTTCATCTCGTTCACTTGATCTCGACTTCATCAAACTCCCGAGCTCTCCTCCTCCCTATACTGCCTCGCTTCTCCTTTTTCCCTTGTTGCATTTTTACTTAAATAGGAGAGAGGGCAGTTAATTTGGGGAAATGACCAAAATGCCCTTCCAATTTTATCTCATCCTTTACAAACTCAATACCCTTAATGGTAATTTTACATTTTCTGATTTTTATTATATATATTTATATATTCTAATTTATATACATATATATATATCGATATATTGCACCTAAAATTCTGGTTGGCACGCCAACGAGAACCCTAAGCGTGCTACACCATCGTACGTCCTACGCGTGTCACTCACGTATCACTCGCGCCCGACAATTTACTATTATTTTATTATTTTCTATTTTAATATATATTTATATATATTTATGCCTATAATTACGTAATTTACTCCAACGAGTACACTCGGACGTCAACGCTATCCTACGTCTCATGTATGTCCTCCTTGACCTACACATGGTATTAGGCATTCACTCATTGGTCTAATTATTCATTTATACGTATTAATAGACACCAAACAAACACAATACATCACACAATTCCACGCATGTGTTAATCGAGACAAACCGGGCAACCACGAACCTAACTCGGATTAATTAATATTCGGATTAACACTAATCACGTGCTTAAGGTAACGGGTCGTTACAGGTGACTTCCTCTGAGCACTTTTCGGGGACAATTTCTTTCCTTGCTGCATAGTATGTAATTGCTTTTATTTACATATGTTGTTTTGAAACATTATGACTAGAATTCGGTTGTGAGACTTGGATATCATGTATATGCCCATATCATACTGTGGTTACCAGGCTTTACATGTTTATCTAGTATTCGGGGTTCCACATTTATTAGAAATTCATGATTTCCCTTTGAGTTATAGAATGATTATAGTTGAACTCTGTTGCGTAATAATCTGATAAATTTTATAATCTAATAACTCATATTTTGGACGGTAAATAAATGAATTGAGGCTGACTAGGCGCGTATAGACTCACTGAGTACCGACTCTGGAGTCTATGCGGGTTTAAGCCGGCGTTGCCAATTGCTTTAGAAATTGGGGCCGTCACATGATTGGTGGACAACGATTGTGAGTACCAGAGGTGTGCTGAGGGACTAGATAGAGTTCAAGACCCAGTTTAACATGAAGTACTTCCCTCCCACCGTGATGAGAGCCAAGAGGAACGAGTTCACTTCCCTGAGACAAGCAACGATGAGTCTTTCATGGAGTACATGGGACGATTTCTCCAGTTGTTACCATATGTGGGTGGATCGGCTAACACGGAGGCAGACCGAATGTACTACGCTATCGAGGGTCTTCTACCCGAGATCGAAAATGAGGTCGTCACGACGTAGCCAGGAACGTTGCATATTGCATATGAGCATAGCTTGGCTAGGGAGAGTTATTTGAGTACTCACCGGAGGAGATTGAGCCTGATTAGCCTTAGATGCAGTTAAAGCACTGATCAAAGGGACAGGACAGGAAACGAATGAGGGATCCGAATGAAGATGGTGGTTCTCGAGGGCGGAGAATGTGTTTCCAGTGTGGACAACCTGGACATTTTCATAATCGATGTCCAGATTTGTACGATGATCAGCAGAAGGACGATCAACTTTAGGCCATTGAGGATATGCACATGGCAACTATGCCGCAGCTAACGATGATTCGTGATCCTACTAAAGGTAAGAGATTTCTCATTGTTGTCATTACATCATGCGTGGATGATTTTCATTTGAAGCTTTAGGTGTTGATTGCTATACCAGACGTCACATGATGGAGTTAGTATTGATACTTGTTAGAGTAGCCGCGTTGAAACTTAACAGAGTTATCTAGGATGAGACAAACCTAAATTTAATTAGAGTTTGAAAGAGGTGGCAGGCTTGGGCACAATGGGTTGCCAAACCTAGCCACGAGTACATTTAAAGAGAGGTAGGACCTGACGGGTTGTGATTTATCTTAAGATATATGGATACGCAGTATTCATGATGGCAATGGTTGCAACTTTGTCGAACATATCTACTGCTTGAGTATATATGAACTTACATTGAGATGCAAGTAGATTGGGAGTTCATCATGAGTATGGTGTGCGAGTCGCGATCGTAGCGTCATACTTCGTGATTACCTGACTTGTGTTGTGGTAGTGGACGATATCTGTGATGAGGTCGTTAGCATTCCTTGTTGGGAAATGTGCCCTAGGTCAATCCATTAACAGTCTTTATGAATACATTTTAGTTAATAAAATAGAGGATTTCATTTGCTGTTTATTATAATTGATTTGCATGTTTACATTATAATAAGATCTATGGGTATTTACAGAAATATCCTAAATGTCCCTAGTCGATTATTATACTGGGAACTATAATGAATTAAGACTAGTGAGAGTCTTGATTGATGACCATACGATGATCATACGTATAGGAATACGAATCAAGATCATGAGTACTTGTTAGGGAACAAAGTACTGGACTGACCCGCTATGAGAACATCACATGGATTAAGTCATAGTTGTTTCTCATGATAGGTATATTTTTAGTCCTCTGACTTGAGATTACCAGAGACTTCAACATTAGGAATACAATGATTTGACGCAATCAAACGTTGTCTTTAACCGGACGATTATAAAGGTTGTGATTGGTTACTGTGTGAATAATGTGGTGAAGTTGTGTAATCAAGATAGAATTTGTCCCTCTCATATAAAGAGAGATATCCAGTGGATCCCTCGATGTGTTAGACTATTAAAAGGCCTAGTCTAAGTGAATTGATATTGATCAATGTCACTTAGATGTTTTCAGTCTACCTAGAAATTGAGACTAGTACAATTGAACATGTTGGATGACAATTCCATGCCTTATGTTTGATCAAAACGATATCGTGTGACAAAAGGATATTATATACACTATTGATTAGGTTGTATCGATTTGATATTCGTACAACTTGGGTAGTCATAATGTCTTGCTAGAGGCCGCTTATGACTTGTATACCAAAATGTGTTTTGGTACACTGCCAACGTTGTATGAGCCTATTGGGTCGCACATTAAGAATGGTTTTGCGAGATTTTAAGATGGTTCAGAAAAATGAATTTTATATGATAAAATTCATGACAGAAACGTCCTTGTAGTGTATTACACTTATACTTCTTTAAGTAGGGGTATATGTGTAATTTACTTAACCGTCTATATACAAGGGTTGTATAAATAGACGCTTTGAGTTAGAATACAAGTGCGAAAGATTAAAAAGAGGTTGAAACTCTATTTTCGTTTTAAGCAACGACTTAAAGGTTTTTGGTATGCTCGATCGTTTTGGAGAGAAACAAAAGGTTTGGTAATCTCTCGAAGCTAACACTTCAAATCTTGGCCGCCGTTCGTGTGTGGACTGCTGATAGAGGGCGTTCGTCATTGGCAGCGCCTTAGAGATCGATTAATCTTCAAAAAGGTACATTGCGACTGAGGTATGATTAAGTTTTCATAGTTTAAACGTGTTTTAATGGAATCAGATTCAAATCCAGTTGGGGATTTTCTCAAAATTGTTTTGTAATCTCCGCTGCGCACGAACCCCAAAACCCAACATTCCTATCATGTTAGGAAAAGGGAACGATCTTAAGAGCCCGTAGTCAAATTAGGTTGTTTGTAGTGGTTGCGACCTGCAGTTTTAAGACTGAGATGGAATCAAGCTGTTCGAAGTGGCAGAGGCCCACAAGCTTGAAAGTCAGGAGATAAGAGTTGTTTTAAGTGATCCAGAGGGATCCACAGTTCATGGAATGAGACGTTGCACTGTCTGAAGAGACTTTCTACAAGCCCGCAGTTCAATACCTAATGTCGAGCTATTAGAAATGACTCTCACGAGAGTCCATTGTTGGTCATATTGAGCTGTCTGAAGTGACTTTGCATCGATCCGCAGTTCAACGGTGAGAAGTGTGTTGTCTGAAGTGACTCTAAGAAAGTCCACAATTCGATGAAGAGAGAACGATTTGAAGCGACTTTGTGAGAGTCCGCAGTTCAATGAGAATAATCTAAGCCGTCTGAAATGGCTGGGAGCCCACAGTTTAGATGAGTTGTATTTCGTAATGCAAAATGAATGATCCAAGCTGTCTAATACAAAATAACACATAATCATAAAATTACCTCGATCTTGACTATCGAAGTTTGAAATACCACGAAGTATCATGCAGCCAGGTCACGGTCTTGACAAGTGTAACACTAGTTGGGTTAAAAATTTTGAGGGAGATCTCCCCTAATTATTAGAATTTCGTCCCTGAAATTAAACTAATAAGTAAATGAAACTAAAGACTCACCGAAATCAAACAGGTAGGGAAAGTGCTCATGCATATAAGACTCTAATTCCCAGTGTTAGCTCCTCGTCTCCGTGAAATTGCCATTTTACTAGAACCAAAGGAATCTCTTTATTCCCCAGCATTTTGACCTTTCAGTCAACAATCTGGATCGACTACTCTTCATATATGGCATAATCTCGCAAATTGATCTGGCTCAAGTCTACCATCGGTCACCGTCCTCCGCTTGACTTATCTAGTTGAAGCATCGAGAAATGGAATACTAGATGAACACCGGCGAGTTGTGGCGGTAACTCTAGCTGGTAAACAACTTTACCAATCCTCTTCATAATCTTGAAGGGACTGATAAACCTTGGAGCAAGCTTCCCTTTGATTCTGAACCATTTGTGACCCTTCAGAGAAAAGACCTTCAGGTATATATAGTCTCCCAAAAGATACTGAAGCTGATCGTGATACTTGTCGTAGTATTTCTTTTGCCGCTCCTGGGCACCCTTAAGTCTCCGACGAATCTGTTGTATCTTCTCAGTATGATCAACAACAATCTCAGCACCAACTGTCACAACATCCTCTGGCTCAGCCCAATAAGAAGGTGATCTACAAGGCCTACTATAGAGTGCCTTGAATGGTGCCATACCAATCCTCGCCTGATAACTGTTGTTGTAAGCAAACTCACACAAATGAAGGTACTCTTTCCATGACCCGTCGTACTCCAATACACACATCCTGACTATATCTTCCAACACTTGGATCAACCTCTCGGGATGCTCGTATGTATATAGATGGAACGTCGTGCTCAACTCCAATTTGGTGCTAAACTGAGCCTGTATGCTCTACCAAAGAAGTGAAGTGAACTGCATCCCCCGATCTGACACAATTGACAATGAAACTCCGTACAATCTGAGAATCTCGCACTCGTAAAGGATGCTCAATCTGTTAACTTTGTGTGTAGTGGATACCGGTATGAAATAAGCAGATTTCGTCAACCTGTCGAAGAATACCCAGATACTATCGTGACTACGAGGAGATCGGGGCAAGCCATTGACAAAATTCATAGCAATGTGTTCCCACTTCCACCGAGGAATAGGTAGGGACTGCAACAATCCTCCATGCCATCGATGCTCAGCCTTTACGTGTTAGCATCTCACATGCTCTAATGAACTCTAACATATCAGACTTCATCCCCAGTCACCAAAAGAGATGTCGCATATCGTCAGTACATCTTGGTCCAACCTGGATGCACAGAAAAATGAGAACAATGAGTATCTTGAAGTATCACGCTACGAACATTAGTCACTAATGGAATCCACAATCACCTGCGGTACCTCATGCAAAAGTTTCGACCGATTTCAGTCCAGATAATCTGAATTGTCCGCCATCTCACTGTACTGCTGGTATGACGCATCACCCTGCTGTCCCTCGCGCACAATCTCAAGTGAGACGATCTGCAACGTCATCTGACCATAAATTTATGTCCTAGTAGTCGTTAGTATATCCGTTGAATTCATCAACTCAGCTGCCTTAAGTAAACCATGCTCGTGGGTCATCTGACACACGACTACCTTAATATCAGATTCTTTGTGACTCAAAGCATCAACAACAGTGTTAGCCTTCCCCGAATAATACTCAAGCGATAAGTCATAGTCCTTCAAGAACTTAAGCCAATGCCTCTGTCTCAAATTTACCTCGTTCTGAGTGCACATGTACTTTAAGCTCTTGTGATCAGCATACAACTCGAAGAGGACACCATACAGATGGTGCCTCCAAATCTTCAGCGCGAACACAATCATAGTTAGCTCCATGTCATAGGTCAGATAGTTCTTCTCGTAAACCTTCAGCTGTTAGGATGCATAAGCTATCAAACAACCCTATTGCATCAATATACAACCCAAACCAAACTTTGAAGCATCAGTGTAGACTACCAAGTCCTTCCCTATCTTAGGCAATACTAGAACTGGCGCGGTAGTCAGCTTTTCTTTCAGTGTGATGAATGCCTGCATACACTCATCGCTCCACATAAACTTGGCGTTCTTTTGGGTCAACTTAGTCATCGATGCAACGATCTTGGAGAAATCCTGCATAAATCTGCAGTAGTAGGCCAATCCCAGAAAACTGCAAATCAGAGTAACAGTAGTCGAAGTAGGCCACTCGATCATGACCCTAATCTTCTCGGGGTCAATGACAACACCGTCAGCTCCGACTACGTGCCCTAAGAATCTGACCTTTGACAGCCAAAACTTGCACTTGCTGAATTTAGCATAGAGTCGGTGGTCCCTCTGAGTCTACAATACTGCCCATAGATGCCCCTCATGCTCCTCACGAGTTCTGGAATAGATGAGAATATTGTCTATGAATACAAACACGAACATATCCAGATAGTCCTTTATCACTCTGTGCATGAGATCCATAAACATCGTCGGCGCATTCGTCAAGCCAAATGACATGACTATAAACTGAAAATGGTCGTATCGCATGGTGAACGTTGTCTTCTCTCGGTCCTCAACCCTGATCCTGAGCTGATGATAGCTGACCTCAGATCTATCTTCGAGAACTACTACATTTAGGTCAGTTGATTAAATAGATTATTAATGCTCTCTGGGGGCTTGTTCTTCATCAGACCCGGCTTCAAATTTAGTCAGTAGGCTATACAGAGCCTCAAACTACCGTCCTTCCCCACAAACAGCACAGACGCTCCCCACGGTGACATATTAGGTCTGATGAAGCCCAACTCTAGTAGTTCATCTAGCTGTCTCCTCAACTCCTCCAGCTCTCGAGATGCCATCTGGTATGGTAGTATCAATATCGACTTAGTCCCCGGGACAAAGTCAACAATGAAGTCGATCTCCCTCGGCGATGGTAATCTTGGCAAATCCTTTGGAAACATGCCTGGAAGTTGAACACAATTGGTACCTCAGCAATACCAACTTCCTGCCTCGCCCTAATGCTCATAATGTTTGCGAATGTCTCTATCTCATCTTACGTCGCCTCTCTACCTTTAGTGATAGGAAAAAAACTTGCTCTACCCTGAACAACAATTTTCTGTCCGTCTGGCAGTAGAGTATCGATCGTCTTCTCAAAGCAATCGATTCGAGCATGAAACGCTCATAATTAGTCAATGCCAACCAAGGTATCGAACTCTAAGAACTCCAGTACTCTCATGTCGACAGGAAACTAGTAACCCCTATCTCTACTGGGATAACAAGACACAACAAATCCTAGTATATCTTATCCATAGCAGCAGTGCTAAGGATTAGGGGTGTACTAAGTCTAGCAGGTTTCAAGCCTAACTTATTTACCACGCGACCGACAATAAATGAAATAGTATAACTTAAATCGAGCATGGTATGCATGAAAGTACAACAAATGGAAACCATACCTTCGACAAGGTTTCGGAATTCCCCCGGGGTTTGGCTCGACCGCAACCTGCATAAATTCTCTCTGGTGCTAGTGGTGTTGTTGTTGTGCTATGACTGGTTGTGTGCACTCTCTCTAGATGTGGCCCACTTGATCACACTTGAAACAAGTGTGGGTATCTTAAGTGCTCACTGTCTGGCCCTAGGTCTGAGTCTACCCTTGACTCTGCGTAGCCTTAGTCTGTCCTGACCGCTGTCCCTACTTCTGTTTACCACCCCTGCTGGTAGATGCCCACTGTGCCTACTGCACTGGCCTAATAGGCTATGGTGGATGACTCGCAAATGTAGGTACCAGCAGGATCGTCTGTGCCGGTCTGGCAGTCTGTGGTGCAACTAACCTTACACTTTGGGCTCTGCAATCTTGATAATTCCACCTGTTCTTTTTCCTTTTCTTGTCCTCATGATGACGTTGCTCTTCTGATCGGGTCTCTAGTCTAGCCGTCCAAGCCTCATCCGAATGAGTGAGCAAGTAGTTTTCCCTCGTTAGGCTGCGCTCATAGGCAATTTGTAAGGTCTCCAATTGTGTAGTGACCGCTGAACCTCCCACCGTAGGTAACAGCCCTTCGGTGAAATAGTAAGCTCGATCAATCTCTAAGTCTGCTAATCCTTCAGCATAGGGCAGCAATGAGATGAATCTGCCCATGTAATACATCACTATCTCATCAGCACTCTGTCTTTACGAGGTAAACTCATTCCTCTTCGCTCTCGTAACGCTTCTACGGAAAATACTTCGGTTAAACTGGGTCTTGAAGTCAATTCAGTGTCTCAGAATGCCTCGGGTAGTAACGATAGTCGTCCACCAGTTGTTTGCCTCCCCTTATAGCATGGTCGAAGAGAGAAATTCACTCGCATGTGGTCCTCCGTGGCAATAATAGTGTGAATCTTCTCATGATTCTTCAAGAATAGTTCTGATGTTGCTACATCAGTACTGCTAAAGAACTTGACGGGGTCATGCCTCTTGAACTCTCTCTACTCGCTTCGCTCAAGAAGGGCTCCCGGACTCTTCTCTCGGAGTCGTGGTCTGAGTAATCTCTACAATCGCCGCCGGCGTAGTTAGTGTCTCATCAACCCGGACCGAAGGTACTACCACATTCGTCTCGTGTAACTGGATCGCCCTTGCATTAAGAATCGTTATGATCAGGATCGGAGCTGTGGAAGCTGTAGCAACTGGAGTCTCTACCCCTGAATAGTCGTAATGGACGGCAATGGTGTAATCGGGGTCGATGGTATCATGGTAGCTGGTGTGAGTGTCGTCGACGACTGCACTAAATCCTCAAATCTCCGTGTCCAAGCATGAAACTCCTCAAAAGTAATAAATGAAGAACCGTCGTCCCGTTGTGCTCGCTCGATTGCTCGATCGCCCATCATTGTCCGAAAGAAGAGAGCGAATGCCTTGAATCAGTTATAGCTACCGCATACCATATAGCACACACAAACATAATATGTACAAAATCAACCCGACTCATCCCTTACTCCCCAAACTAAATTTCTAAACAGGATAATAGGGTTTCCACTGTAAGTTCAACCGTTCATAATTTCTGCTGGTTTAAATGGCTTGTGTTTTATGCAAAACTTAGTACTCTCTGATACCAACTGTATTGGTATCACATTTTATGGCCACAGAGTCGTAAAACCTGAACCTTACTCTCTGCACCAACTATGAGAGCCCCAAATTTCCAGTGCATTTGATATAACAGTAATTCATGATATATCAAGCATGGTAGTCTAAATATCATGCTGTAATTGAAAGACATGAATTTAAATAGATCAAAGAGCATGATAAATAGACTGAAATGATAGCAACTGTAACGGCCCGATTTTCAATGGTCGTTATTGACGTTGTCATTGTATATTTTCGCTAGTCATATTTTTCATGCATTCATTGCATATAGGCTAGTTAGTTTATTTGTGGGCCAACGTGTCCTAGTTGATTCGTTCATTGGGGGTTGTAAAATTGGTTGATTAGTTCACCAGGAGTCCATTAGCAACTGGTTGATGTGATTCACTAGGGACTAGTTGATGTGGTTCACCAGGAACTGGTTGATATGGGACTGGTTAATGAGTTCACCAGAAATTAATTAATTGGTACACCAAGAGTTAGTAGACGATTGGTTGATTGGTTTATCTTGGACTGGTCGATTTGTTAACCAAAGATAGGTTGATTTGTTCACCTAGATTTGAATTTGATATGTTCACGAGAGTTAGGGAGTTGATTAGTTCACCAACATTTGTTTAGGTTGGGTGATTTGATGGGTAGTTGCATCGATTGCGCAGCTCCCGAGAAGAGATATGGGTTATCTCAAATTTCAGGACAAAATTTCAAATTAGTTGAAAAGAACTGTAACGGCCTGATTTTCAATGGTCGTTATTAATGATGTCATTGTAGACGTGGACGCCAGCGGAGACGTTCATGAGTCCCATATGAAGACGGAGCACGACCGGATAGGGTTTATAGTCCGTTTTGTGTGCTCTGGTGGTGAAGTTGCGATGTATAGGTCCAAATTAGTTAAATGGCATCGCAATATGTGTGTTTATATTGCCATTGACGTGTGAGATTGTGTTAAGTATTCGCCTCGATATACGTATCGACACGGGTACCGGGTAGGCTAAAAGACGAAATTTAGGCCGAGGGAAAATAATACACACAAAATGAATTAAATGTGACAAAATAGAAAATTGGTGGGCGCCTAGAGGCACGTGTGGGTGGTACGGTAGTGTGTACGCCCGAGTACGCTCGTTGGCGAGTATGACGAAATTAGGCGCGAAAATATAGGCAAATATATATTTATATATGTAATTTAAAATAAATACGTATATATATAAATATATATATTAAAAATTAGAAAATAAAGATAATTGTGAAATGACCAAAAAGGGTATTTGAGTGTGAAGGTGGAGGATAAGATCATAGGGGCAAAATGGTCATTTCACCCCAAAATTTGATAAACATCCACCACCGACACCACATTTCTCACAATTTCTTCATTTTTGGATCAAAACTAAGAGAAAAAGAAGAAGAGAGATCGAGAGACCGAGGTTGGGAGTTCGTGGAAGCGGCGTTGGCAAAGGTGAGGAGTTGTTATTGTGGTGGTGTTGTGCATAGTTGTGTGGAGGTTCAGTGGTGTTCGTTGGGGGGGAGAATGTATATGGCATGGGAGATGTCTCCCATGCCAATAGAAGAGGAGGAGTTGGGGTTGGGCCCCCCCAACTGATCGAAAAAAAAAAATTATGTTGGAACAGAGCTCTCTGCTCTGTTCCTGTTGGGAAATATGCCCTAGGTCAATCCATTAACAGTCTTTATGAATACATTTTAGTTAATAAAATAGAGGATTTCATTTGCTGTTTATTATAATTGATTTGCATGTTTACATTATAATAAGATCCATGGGTATTTACAGAAATATCTTAAATGTCCCTAGTCGATTATTATACTGGGAACTATAATGAATTAAGACTAGTGTGAGTCTTGATTGATGATCATACGATGATCATACGTATAGGAATACGAATCAAGATCATGAGTACTTGTTAGGGAACAAAGTACCGCTATGAAAACATCACATGGATTAAGTCATAGTTGTTTCTCATAATAGGTATATTTTTCAGTCCTCTGACTTGAGATTACTAGAGACTTCAACATTAGGAATACAGTGATTTGACGCAATCAAACACGTCTTTAACCAGACGATTATAAAGGTTGTGATTGGTTACTGTGTGAATAATGTGGTGAAGTTGTGTAATCGAAATAGAATTTGTCCCTCTCATATAAAGAGAGATATCCAGTGGATCCCTCGATGTGTTAGACTGTTAAAATGCCTAGTCTAAGTGAATTGATATTGATCAATGTCACTTAAATGTTTTCAATCTACCTAGAAATCGAGACTAGTACGATTGAACATGTTGGATGACAATTCCATGCCTTATGTTTGATCAAAACGATATCGTGTGACAAAAGGATATTATATACACTATTGATTAGGTTGTATCGATTTGATATTCGTACAACTTGGGTAGTCATAATATCTTGCTAGAGGCCACTTATGACTTGTATACCAAAATGTGTTTTGGTACACTGCCAACGTTGAATGAGCCTATTGGGTCACACACTGAGAATGGTTTTGCGAGATTTTAAGATGGTTCAGAAAAATGAATTTTATATGATAAAATTCATGACAGAAACGTCCTTGTAGTGTATTACACTTATACTTCTTTAAGTAGGGGTATATGTGTAATTTACTTAACCGTCTATATACAAGGGTTGTATAAATAGATGCTTTGAGTTAAAATACAAGTACACGAAAGATTTAAAAAGGGCCGAAAC
This sequence comes from Stephania japonica, assembly GCA_039657345.1. Lineage (NCBI taxonomy): Eukaryota > Viridiplantae > Streptophyta > Magnoliopsida > Ranunculales > Menispermaceae > Stephania > Stephania japonica. Next base: position 20,709,044 of record CM077562.1, on the reverse strand, counting down.
TCTATTTTCGTTTTAGAAACGACTTAGGGTTTTTTGGTATGCTCTGGATCGTTTTAGAGAGAAACAAAAAGGGTTTGGTATTCTCTCGAAGCTAGCACTTCAAATCTCGGCCGCCGTTCGTGTGTGGACTGCTAATAGAGGGCGTTCGTTGTTGGCAGCGCCTTAGAGATCGATTAACCTTCAGAAAAGTACATTGCGAGTGATGTATGATTAAGTTTTCATAGTATAAACGTGTTTTAATGGAATTAGATTCGCATCCTGTTGGGGTTTTTCTCAAAATAGTTTTGAAATCTCCGTTGTGCATGAACCCCAAAATCCATCAGTTCCAACAAAGAAGAAGAGGGTCGATTCGGCCTTGAACTGTGCCAGTTTGGCTCGGTTGAGCCGAACCCGGTTCAGGCCAAACCATCCCTAAATAAAAAAAAAGCTTTGAAAAAAAAATCTGAAAAATTAACAGAAAATTTAGATAAAATAGAAAAATTTTAGAAAAATTATATTTTGATCAAATAAATGAGTTTTGGGATTTTCTCATAATTTTGGTGAGATATTGTCGGGGTTTTTACTTTGAAAAATGTAAAAATTGACATAATATATCAAACTGAAGCTAATTTAATGACAAATGGTCTTAATTACAATTTGGATGAGAATTTTGAATTGTCAGGCATTTATTAGAGCTGGACTGGGGTTTATTTTATGGGACGAGGAGTGCGGTTTGAGGTGTGTAGTATCCCAACTGAAATTCACTTTAGTACTTACTGCTTGACATATTTGAGTTTTGTTCAGTTTATTCAAAAATCTTTATTTCCTATTACTTTACGGTAGTTGTGTTCGTCCCCACATGGTGCTTATTCTTTGCGGGGGCATAGGGTCCACTAGGCCATAGCATATGTTTAGGCATGTGCCGGTGAATATGCTACCCGGGTATGTTAGGCATGTGTGGGTGCGTCGTGGTCTTCACCGGCCACCTAGAGGGTCCAGGGTCAACCCGTTCGAGGTATTCTCACGGGTCGTGCCTAGCGGATAGCCCGGATTATGGCTATAGTCTGACTTTGATTCTGCACGCACTTTCATTCTTCTGCTATATTTATGCATGCAATGATCTTCCACAGTTGCTTGTATTCTTTTGTTTCGCATGTTTATTTATAGTATTTTGATTTCAGTAACTTTACTTATGTATTTACTTGGTGAATTTCCTTGGGATTACTCACTCTGGACTCGTCATCTGCCTTTTGTGATGGCTTGAGTGCAGATGCTGGTACGAGATCGAGAAGGGCAAGCTTAAGGATTATTTATGATTGACTACAGACTGCCCTACTCGTATGTTTTTTATATTTATTTGTTTTATGCTGGGTATGGGTTGTGAGAGTTACATTTTGGTTTGTATATGACTTTAAGGATCACACTTGATATATATTTATGGACTACATTTTTGTATAGTTTTCACATTAGATTAATTGATATTTAAACTTGTTACATTTATTACCATTTAATGACTTGAGACTTTCGCTGCATAATTTGAGGATAAATGATATAACGAGTCTATAAGCTAACTTAAACTATAATTAAAGGAAACAATATTAAGTTAGCAATATTTGATTGGTAATGAGTTATGAGTGGCTGTGGGACACAGCTGGATGGTGAGTTGGCAAAGTTGTGGGCCCGCGGTGCACGTCGTAGCTGCCAATGAATTGGAGGCCGCTACAACAATGGAACATGCGTGTTCTACAAGTCAAGAGAGGCTATAAGTAGTCTAAAATCCATAATAGCGATGTCGCAACATCGATAACCACAACAATATCCACAACAAATCCAGTACTTAGTTTCACACAATCACTAGGGGTGGTCACACGCTTCTGCATAAGTGCATGCGTTGTCCCAACTAGTGCAGGCCGCAAGTACCTTCGAGACACACACTTATGCCAAGAACACACATCCAAGAAATATAGAGGGATGCCAACAAATGATCATAAAAAATCATAACAGAACGATAATGAATCACATGGTATTTCCTTACTGGCTTACTCGCTCGAACCTGTCTGACCCGCCATCGATGTCTGAACAAGAGAGCAAATTTCCTTGAATAAGTGGATAGCTATCGATATCATATAGTATACACATCAAACATAACATGTACAAAATCAAATCCGACTTATCCCAACTCATCCTCTTACCCAAACTAAGGTTCTAATAATGATCATAGGGTTCCACTCTAAGTTCAACTATTTCTAACGTTGTTGTCTTAATGTCTTGTGTTTTAAAGAAGTTTGGGCTCCGATACCAATTGTAACGGCCCTAGCAATTTTTCAAGCAATTGGGTACGCCCCACCTAGACCCGTATAGGCTCCTAAGTTCGTACTTTCGGCGAGTCTAAGCATGCCTAGTCATCCTCAACTCATCTCGATTACAAATTTATGAAGTGAGTTATTACAATTTTCAAGTGTTACGCATCGGATTAAACTAGAAGTATGGGAAAAACTCAAATCAAAGGAAAGTCGAATATTCTATTAATGTGGAAACCCCGAAATCAAATATTCATGTACAATCTAAAATCATCAATATGTAAGCAAGGGTACACGATATCCAACGCTCCGAATCCCAAATGTATCAACATAATGTATAAAAACAACATACAAATAACAAACATAATAACCTACTATAATCCTTATAAAGTGCTTTGCTTCGTAAGGTCCTCGTAGAAAGTCGCCAAGAACGGGGCCATTGCCCTTGCTGCACTGTCTATCCGCACCAACCGTCATAAACTAGGTGGTGAGCAACCGAGTGAAATCAAAAGTAATACAAGTAAGAATATAACAACAATTCATGATTTACCAATAAAGCAAATCCAAAAATAATGTGGTAATTGAAAGAGACAGTAAATAAAATAATCAAAATGCATGATAAACAAAGTAACGTATATCAACAAAGCATGCGTGTTCTAAGAATTAAAAGAGGTCCATAAGTGGTCTAAATCATAGCAAAACGGCAAAGACCTCGCAAGATCTCCTCATACAATGTCGCAACATCGCAAAGTATGAAAAAGAGATATCGCAACACCTCTCAAATCTAATACCCAGTGTACACACAAAGATTAGGGGTGGTCAAACACTCCTACAGGCATGCTCGTGTTGTCCCAACTAGTGCGGACTACATGATACCTTCTCGACACACACTTACGCCAAGAACACATAACCAAGGAATAACATAATGGAATGTCAACTAAAGGTTCATAGCAACATCAGAACAATAAGGAAGATATGAATCACATGGTATTTTCTTACGGGCTTACTAATATACACAGTACACATAACACGTATGTACTTACCTGACTACATCGCGACTCGTGTACAATTCCCATGACTAATGCGTACCCTTGGGTTCCCAACTACCTATCATTGGTTTGAACCCCAATATGTTAGGTTTATAGTCAACACAAGACCTTAGATAAACCCCCAAAGTTTTCCAAAGTTTTTTCATAATTTTCTAAGAATTGTTGTTCATGTTCTGCCTGGAATGCCGCAAGGCGCCGCTGTGTATAAGCCATCACGACGTCTCAAAAATGCCAAAAAATGCTTTTTTGGTCTCGACGCCGTGAGCAACATCGTCGTGAACAAGTTCTCACGGCGTCGTCGCGGCGTAGACACTATAGCTTTATTTCGACCCGACATTATGGTGACACCGCTGCATATAAGCTTCGCGGTGGCGTCACGGCGTCGAGTTGTGGTCTCTGTTCATGGCGTCGTGGAGACGCCACCATGGGCAATAGCCTCACGGTGTCTCCGCAACGCCTCTGCAAAATATGATTTTCACACTTTTTGGGACTCCACCGCGACATCTTGGGACTTATCGCCCATGGCACCATGTGCGGCGTCCAAACCAAAACACTAGATTGGGGTTTCTTGGAATCCCACCACGTTGTTGCCGCACTCGACCTATTCCAAACTTGTACTAGGGTCTGTGACCATCCGAAATTGACTTCGGATCGTCGTGGAACCTTTAGGAATTATTCTGAACAACGAATTATCCCAAAAACGGCAAAATTTGACAAAACCAATAAAACTCAAATTACACTAGTCCCAACACAACGTATTGATCGCTTCCGTGGATCGCCAAGGCATCAAAAAACTCGACAGAATCGAGTCCGGAGTGGCATTCGTGGTCATCGCGATGAATTTAAACTAAAGGAACATGTTAATGGAGAGAAGAAAGAGGGGAGTAGAAATTTCACCTTACTCCGGCGAGATCCACTCCAGCGAGCCTCCGATCACTGCCCAAGGTGGCTGGCCAATCTTTCTTGCTCACCAAGAAAGAAGAGGAGAGAAGAAAAGAAGAGAGAGTGTAAGAATGAGAGAATGAGATTTCAAGTAGGGAGGTGATCCTTGTATAGGCCATCTATCATTCATTTGTATGTGCGCATCTCGAGGCAAATCCATCCATTCTCCCTTCAAATGGTCCACCAACTTTAACTCTTTCTACTGAAACCAATATGTGACTCGAGTTTCACTTAGCTAACCAGCTTCTCAGCCCGTTCCTGCGTTCCTCGACCCGAACTGCACCCAACTCGCATGTCGTATGTCTTTGGTCTCATCAATGGTCCAAGTCAACTTAATTGTCTAATTATTGTCGAAAAAATCATTTATCAACATTTTCTATATTTTAACACCCCGTTTCTCCCAGCGAAGCCTCACTCGTACTATCAACTCTCTAAACAAATTTCGACACTCGTATTAAACATATATTACTAATACAAGAATCATAGAAAAATAAAATTACCTCTCGTGTCATCTCTCAAGGTCCGAAATACTGTCTATCATGGCAAACAGTCACGATCCCGGACATACGACATAGGTCATGTTAATTTTTTAGGGTTGTTACAACGTGAAAGGAAGATTGAAGAGAAAATACCTACGAAATCCTAGATTTGGAGCGCCAAGAGGAGGGGGTCGGAGGTGTGCAAGTGTGAGAGTAGAATGTGAAACACAACAATAAGGTTTTATTACCTTGTATGTGTGTTTGTGTATATATATATATATATATATATATATATATATATATATATATATATATATATATATATAACATATGTGAAATTACTAAACTACCCCTTTAAAACTGATACTTGTTTTTCTTCATATTTTGTTTAGACCGTATCCCCTCTCTCGCGTGAAACCCCTAATCCTAACCAAAATCTCGTGCTCAATCTCTCTCCTCTCACGAAAAAACTTGGATCTCGCACTAACCCATCTCGATCAGATCTCTCGCACAACCTAATCAAATCTCTCTCGATCTTCGATTCAACCTCACCAGATCTCTCTCGCATCTTTCGCGCAACATCGCCTAATCTCTTGCACGACCTCTACAAATCTCAAATGATGCCCTAGCTTTGTGGCAATTCGTGAAAGGACACACGAAATATTTGTGTTGATTTAGGTATGGAAACCCTAACTTATGATTTCTCTGTCTTAGCTCGTCTTCGCCAATTATGCGAACTCCATAAAGAGTCTTTTGAGCCATGATTAGCGGACGGTTGGATTTGACCACAACAGTAAAGTCGAGGCGAAGATTGGTTATGCCGACAACAAGTGACACCAAACCCTAAATTAAGAAATTGTTTTAAACAATTAATTCAAAAAGTAATGGTAATTCGTATGTCCAATACAAACCAAATAAGTCAACAAGCCTCCACGAATAAGAATGATTATAATGGAAACAAGGCACGACATCTAAAAGGCATCTAACATGACAATTGATGCACAACTATATTATGAATAAATAACAAATCAAAGAAAATGTAATAGTTACAAGGTCGAGTTCGAGGCCCTCGGGGAAGCACGAAGGGAATGCATATGATGGTTAGCAACATGAATGAAACGTTATTGCGAAGGGGTCGCCATAAAGTTCGTTACTTACAGAGACCCCAATCCCACCAACCTTCTAGTGCAAAATATTTTAAGATTCTTTGATGCACTAATTCAATTGAACACATAATAGGGGATTAATGATCTCCAATGATAAGACCAAATAGGGGATTAACGATCTCCAATTATAAGACCATAGAGGTTGTTTCTCGTTCAAGGCTCTAATATCTTCTAATGAAGGTTAAGCATGTCAAGAAATGGATTAACTATAGCATCTTCAAAAGACAAGAATTCACTTCACAGTATCATTTAACTCAAAGACTCAAGACTATAGAAAACGCATTAGGTTTCTCGCTACTAATTCAATGATTAACATTTCAAATAAAAATCAAGTGGATAATACCACCTTTCCCTCACGAGGCTACCACAACAACAAAGTCTCACCCCAAATTAGTAGAGGGGTCGGCCGGTCTCTAGAAATTAGATGCATGCAAAGCAATTGTAAACTTTAGGGAGGTAATTGCATATTTGTTTATTTTTATTATGCCGTATATCTCGTGCATCTCATGCAACAACAAAAAAGCTTCAATCCCAAATTAATTGAGCTCAGAAACATGAATCAAAGCCTTCCACTCAGCTTGAGTTAGTGCATTGAAAACGAGAGCTTCACATTGATCACAATATTTCTAGATAATTTTGGCGGCAGAAAATTCACCTGAAAATCAAGATGCATTGAAAAGATTAAACTTCTAAACAATTTTCGACACTTGGAGAAAAAAAAGATCACATCAGAGGTCTCTCTAGGTGCCACATAGTGCAAACAAAGCTTATCACCTTTCTTTTTTTTTTTTTTTGAGAAAAACAAAGCTTACCTCTTTCAAATGAACGATAAAAGTGATTTCTTTGGACACCTATTTCAGTTGCCAAGACTTCAAAACACTAGTATTTACCCTAGCATCAACTGCCCAGATTAAATAACAGGAATGCAATCCAATGTGAAATGAAATAAATGACGAGATGAGACTGAAAAATTTACCACCTTGAAGACTGAGAGCAGCAAGCCCTGCTGCATTGATATTTGATAGCTCATCATAGTTGGATGGCTCTTGGGGAGCAGAAATAGAAGCAGCAGCAGCAGCTGTGGTCTCCATGAGCAGAAAACTCAACCAAATGGTCTGCCTTCCTCACTCCGAACCAAAACCAACTTCAAAATTCAAATTTTAAGATAAAAACCCAAGTACCCATTTCATCTCAATCATCAAAAAAAAAAGTGAGGCCATACCTTCTCTAAAAACTTATAGGCTATCCAAGCATTTCTATAGCAACAATCCATTATAAGAGAATCAAAACAACCTATTTACTTTCTTCAAGAAAAAAGCCTATTTATTAGCTGAAAGAAAAGGCAAGATTGGAAGCTCATAAATACCATTTAGATGTGATTAAAAAATCGCAAACAAAGAAATACAACATTGTCATCCCAACGTTTAACGTAGAAATCAAAACCAATATTATAGGGCATAAAACCAATATAAAACAAAGATCTAAGTAGTTGATAGTAGCACCAACAGCAGGGTGGTTAAAAGATCATTTATGAAGTGCACACATTAGAACATGGAACTATTCATTACAAGGAATCTTCATAACAAATAATGAATATAACTATCCAAAGAACAGACATACAACTGTTTCCACTTTCCTTTTTATCTTCCAAAACTTCGTCAATTTTTTTGGTCAATGCAAGAAATCAGCCCCATCCATTAAGAACCTCCTGAAAATGAATCCAAGAATTTTAACTGTGAGAAGTCAAAGCAACAACTACAAACACTTTACAAAACTTGAAGGGATCCAGAACACAAAACATAAAACCAGAAGCAAAGAGGAGAAAACTGATAACCTTCAGCAGCCGACAATGTCTCACTTGACTGTAGGCTTCGGATTGGTTCACTGTGCTGTTGCTGAACTTGCTCTGAATCCTGATCTGGGAAAACTTCAGATTGTAATGACAGTGCAATGTTGTTCACATGTAGCCACGTCAATTCCCATAAACCATCTCCACCAAGTGCACTTCTCTGGACAAGAACCCCTTTGGTCTTCATTACAAGCAAGGTGTTCTTGAGAAGCTCAGGAACAAGTTCTTGAAGTTTCTCACTCCTTTTCCCTCTGACTTTCGCTTTCATATATTTTTCCATACGACTCAGTACACCCAACCACAGTTTGCAGAATGCAGCCAGTTGTGACAAATCATGCAGCAATTGCAGGAAAATCTTCGACAAGAGCATCACTGCAAGAACAAGAGTACCTTCCATGTTGCGATAGTCCTTGGGGGAATGCCCTTCTGCAATCTCTAGCAAGTCGTCAAGCATTGTGAAAATTACCATATCGAAACACTGCAACTATGAAGATTGTGGGAGCCGGACACCATCCACCCCCATCAAACCCCTCTGTAATGAAGAAAGAGCATGGTTTCTGACATCTTCTCTTTGATCCAAACACACTTTCCCAAGTCCCTGAACTAGCCTCAGCCACATCTCTCCTATGTCCTGTGACACCTTGGTAACAGCCTCCTCCCCACCACCTTCCTTTGCTTCACGAAACCATTGAGCGAGGCAGAAAACCGACCCTGACATAAGGTCTAATATATCTGCCTGCCCAACCCGAGACTCTGCAAACAGTTGTGATGCATCAACACACAAAACGTAATTTACAGGGGACAAATGGGCTCCATCAGCCATTATGAATGTCAAAGCCTCAAAACCAGCTTCAGATGCTTCAGGATGGTGAGCTGTGATGGAAAGTAGAGAAGTGATCGTACGCCATCCAATCTGAGACCTAATGTGTATGGCATTTGCTTTGACAAGTCACATTACTTCCTTGATGATGTGCTCACAATATGCATCAGCAACTCGGGCATCAAGCTTCAGAACCAGTTGCAATGACCTTAGAAGATCATCAGCCAGATTTTCTTTATAAGGAAGAAGTTGGCAAATCTTTAAGAGTTCAAATACGGCCTTTTCCACCAGTGCACAAGGCATCACAGTCGTCTGCACAATGTTGCATATATGATCATACACAAGACTCAATACAATTTGTAACAATACTGATACGTATCATAATAATAATAATAATAATAATAATAATAATAATAATAATAATAATAATAATAATAATAATAATCAAACAAGACGTCTCAATCCCTTAGATGTTATAAATGGTGGTCATGTCCGTGATCATTATAGGTCTATGGAGTCATCAAAGACATCAAAAAAAAATCCAATTAAATCAAAAAGGATTTATTTACTTGTTCACTTGTTCTCCGGTGCTCATACAGAGCATATGAGCAAAATGAGTAGAAAACAAGAGATGATTGTTGCTTCAAGGGAACGAGTCGAATGGGAACTGAGTTATCCGCATTGACCAGATAATGAAGCCACGTATTTGAAAGACAAGAAAAATAGAAATTCGATCAACAAAAAAACTAGAGATTTCTCAACCGTATAATGCTTCAATGAAGTGAAGTTTTCGAATCGCGGAAGATGTTGAAGGGACGATTGAACAAAGTGTGTTGCTTAAGGGAACGAGGAACGAGTCGATTAGGAACTGATGTGAAGCCATCGACCCGATAAAGAAGCTTGTTGGGATACAATGATCGAATTAAACTAGCAAAGAATAGAAATCGTTAAACACACAGATGAAGAGAAAATTTGCTAAAACTTAGGAACCCTAGGAGCCGCGAAGATGTTATGTTTCGATGATATGATGTGATTTATAGAATAGAATAAAACACGATCGACGGCTCATGGCTTGCTATGGAATGTGGACAATAGAGATTTTACGGTGAGTTTATTTTAGAGATACCAAACCCTAGTTTAGATCTGCGATATTGAAATGACAAGAATGGCCTTGCTCTAAAATATACATATACAGTATTTATTTATGAGAAATGCAAAAGTGACCCACTATTGACACTCACTAAGAGCATGCACCATGTTTTTTATTTATTATTTTTACTTTTTTTACAATTTTATGCTAAGGTTACCCATTACGGACACTCACTACGACTACAAAATTATTAAAATAAATAAATAAATAAATAAAACAAGGTGTGTGCTCATAATGTGTCCGTAGTGAGTCACCCTAGCACTCCTCTTTATTATATAATTTTTTTGTTGCCTTTTATTTATACGATTTTACATAGCCTTTATGAAGAAGATTTTACATAGCTTAATTTTTTTTTAAGAAAAAGCAATAGGCTCTTTAAAATTGTTGAGAGATTTTTGTTGTTAGTGTTTGAATTAGATCACCTCTAGTCCAAAATTTATTTTTTTTCTATTCTCAAAATTCGAAATGAAAACACTTGAGCTAACTCATCACAATTTTCTTAGTCAAGAGTAATGAATTTTTTTTTTTTTACTTAGATGAGGTATGTTATTACTTGAAGCTTTCGCAATTCCCAAGGCTTGAGTTGGATTAAGTTCAACTATTGGACTCATATTGTATTAGAAAGTGATTGTAAACTTCTTGTCCATGCGATTAACTCCTCTCATGCAATGTCCTCAACTCTGGGTTTAATAATTTTATTTTTTTTGGTATGATGGGTTTAATAATTTCAGACTGTAGGTGGTAGTTAAATTCTCACAAAGATGTGAGAGTAGAGTTTGTCATATGTTGAAACTTCTACAAACAATGATAACTAACAATCTGTGTTTCATATGCATATTACTATATTATTATAATATGCATAATATCTGCTATGTCCGAATCTAAAATTCCGCTTAACTTTTTATTGAAAGAATTTCTTCTTAGTTGAACCTTTGCTCGCAATAATGGTTGAGTTGGAAATCTCATCTTTGATATGACGAATTAGTAATTCAAGATCATTGGTTCAAGTTATTTGCTACTATAAATCTTTTATTTGGTTGATAAAGCATGCAGAACTTGGCACATGCCTATTTCAATAACTTGCTTGATACATGGAACGTATTGCATCTATTATCATCCGAACTTTTTTTCCCTCATCATAGTCTGTCAACCTCATTCGATTATTGGAAACATGCAAATCTATATTTCATTATACGCCAACAGTGTGGTACCGCTTACTTGTGGCTCACTCTTTGTTTCAAGTTTAAAGGTAATATTCTTCTATCGTGTATATGCTGGTCCCCATAATTTTTTTTTTTTTTTTTTTTTTTTTTAATTTTCATTGTTGTTTGTGATTCCGTCAAATTGTTCCCAAGAGTTGTGCATTATATGCTAGAAGGGAAACTTAAACATCCTAATGGTGCAACTTCATAAACATGTCTCCATATGGAGTACAAGTTAAATATATTAGAAATCGGTACAATGCAAATGAAAATGTTGTGCAATATTTCCCTTTAAAGACATTTGTTGTCTACAAATTTATAAGCAACTGTCCATGAGTTTTTTTAATTTTTAATTTTTCTTGCTAGAGTCGACCACAATTATTTTGAGACTAAAGCTATGTTGTATTTTTTTTCCTGCTTAGCTAGATTTTGCGAGCTTGTGCCTCTTAGCCTTTGCCCTCTTTTCCCCACTGTTTCTTTCTGACATTTAGGAACTGGATGTTGCCACAAATATTAAAGATGAAATTCTAAGTTACAGACTTCAATTTTGTGCCTCAGATTGCACTGGCTTACAATGAGGCTCTGAATTGTGGAAGATTGAGCATTTCCCGCGGCAGTACCTTTCAATATAATTTTCTTGCTTCTCTGAGAAAGTGAGTTGAAGATATCCTTTATCTCACAAAGAGCAAAGAATGACCTGCATAATTATATGATTGAAGCAAAGTGGCCTAATAAGCAAAAAGCCATCTTTCTTTCATGGTATCTTCAATGGTATGGGATGCCTCCTAGTTCTGTTACAAACTTGGTAATGGAGAAGATCAAAGGAAAGGTCACGATGTCTTCTTCCGTCCCGCTTTTGCGTCTGTTGCTGCCTCAAACACATATTAATGCTCTCGTCGAGATAGATAAGCCAAGGTTATAATTTGTTGGAGGTTTCTCGCTTTTTTTGGTAAAGTCCACCTCCTTAACACATTAATGCTCTCATCGAGGTTGATAAGCTAAGGTTATTATCTCGAGGTTGCTGCATTTTTAGTAAAATCCACCACCTCGAACACATTAATGCTCGGTCATGGTAGATTATCGAAGGTTATAATATGCTGGAGGTTGCTGCATTTTCAGTAAAATCCACCACCTCGAACACATATTAATGCTCTCGTCGTGGTAAATTATCTAAGGTTATAATATGTTGAAGGTTCTTGCATTTTCAGTAAAACCACCACCTTGGATACATTAATGCTCTTGTCGGGGTAGATTATCTAAGGCTATAATTTGTTGAAGCTTGCTGCATTTTCAGTAAATCCACCACCTTGGACACATTAATGCTCTCGTCTGGGTAGATTATCAAAGGTTATCATTTGCTGGAGCTTGCTGCATTTTCAGTAAAATCCACCAATTTTCGTGTAACTTATGTTGTTGTAAGCGGTGTTTTATTATTGTATTAGATGTCATTGGTGAGAATTAACCCTTTATTTATTATTGGTTGCCATGAGTATATAAGAAAGTATAAAAGAAATACATGGCAGGGTGAATGTAGTCGGTCACAATTCTCTCTGAATTTCAGCTTAGCAGGTTAACACTATTAGAGTTGATCATCACTTTTATACGGTTAAAAAGAAGAAATGCATATGTTAATGTGTTCCTTGTTCTTTTGATTTCCAAAGTGCTTAACTTATGCTTTGCTATAAATAGGACAAGATTCTATATGTTAAGAGCTTAACTGAAACTTGACAAAAAAAAGAGGCCAATTGAAGATTTTTCAGTTAACAATGTTCATCTCAATGGATGGCATTTGGGTTCAAGAGCAACTGTAAATGTAAGTTTACAACGCATGTGGTCCTTAAATTTGGAAATGCTAATTGTTGTCACAAATTTTAGCTCATCCATTTTCCATTTGATAACTTTAATCATACAATTCAAGAGTCAGTTGAACACTGATCCCAAATTATAGATACCAGTGATTTCTTTTTCTTTTTTTTTTTACTAATAGTTGAACTTGTGAGCTCTCCAAAGTGATGCCTTATCATCTCACTAGACACACTTTGGCAATGCTAGTGAATTTTTTATGCTTCACAATATAAAATTTTAAAATTATTTTACTTGTTGAAAATTTTATTTTTTATCGTGGTTCAATTATCTCGTTTGATTTGTTAGAAGAACAACCACTAATAGTCAAACTGCTGATTTATTAGGATTAACAAGTCAATTTGATGCATTAGGATTAACAAATAATTCACCAAGGTTATTGATTGTGTATCTAGTCCTGGACATGATCAATAAAATTTCTATTTCTTCAAAACAAAGTTATGAAATTCAAAATTTTAGTCTTTTAATATTTAAAGTCCCCATTCTCTTGAAAAAGATTGACTTGCATTTCACAATTGTGAGAGCTATAATATCAACTTACATTAAATGTTCTTCAATTTCAAGGAAACACCACCAACAAAACGTCACAAATCGGTTATCAAAACTGTAAGATCTCACAAAACTTTAAAATTGCCTATGCAAGAACAAATCAGCAATAAAAAATCTTGAATTAAAAGAAAAGATTCAAAAAAAATTATTTTCAAATGTAGAATCCAAGTGTAGCTAGCATAATCACGATATTAGATTAGAAAGCAATGACAAATCCCATAAAATAGTTTCTTTACCAAACAACGTAAAAGGTTCCCCACTACTCCATAAAGCAGGCACCTGACCTATGTTTGGCCAAAACATTAAACAAATGTTGTTCCCCAACGTCCAATTGCAACATTAATCCTGCAATGGATAGCGAGGGGAACACCAATCTAGCTTCACATCGATTAATCACAACACCACTAGAAAACAAAGTTGTTTGTCTAACAGTTTATAGCGAAGCCAAACAAAACAATAACATGATACATATCAATGTTGTTACAAATCATAGCAGGCCTAACTTAGCGATCCTGCCTATTTGTAACAATCCTACATAACACAAGACTCAATACAATTTGTAACAATATTGCTACGCATCATCATCATCATCATAATAATAATAATAATAATAATAATAATAAAATAATCAAACAAGATGTCTCAGCCCCTTAGATGTTATAAATGGCGGTCATGTCCGCGATCATTACAGGTCTATGAAGTCATCAAAGACATCAAAAAAAATATGATTAAATCAAAAAGGATTTATTTACTTGTTCGATTGTTCTCCAGTGCTCATAAAGAGCAAAGGAGCAAAATGAGTAGAAAACAAGAGATGATTGTTGCTTCAAGGGAACGAGTCGAATGGGAACTGAGTTATCCGCATTAACTAGATAATGAAGCCACGTATTTGAAAGACAAAGAAAGATAGAAATGCGATCAACAAAAAAACTAGAGATTTCTCAACCGTACGATGCTTCAGTGAAATGTGTTTTCGAATTGCGGAAGATGTTGAAGGAACAGGTTGAACAAGGTGTGTTGCTTCAAGGGAACGAGTCGATTAGGAACTGATGTGAAGCCATCGACCAGATAAAGAAGCTTGTTGAGATATAATGATCGAATTAAACTAGCGAAGAATAGAAATCGTTAAACACACAGATGAAGAGAAAATTTGCTGAAACTTACGAACCCTAAGAGCCGCGAAGAAGACGATTTTGTTTCGATGATAGGATGTGATTTATAGAAGAGAACAAAATACGATCGACGGTTCATGGCTTGTTATGGAATGTGGACGGTGGAGATTTTACGGTGAGTTTATTTTGGAGATACCGAACCCTAGTTCCGATCTACGATGTTGAAATGACGAAAATGGCCTTGCTCTAAAACATACATATACAAAGATTTATTTATGAGAAATGCTAAAGTGACCCACTATTGACACTCACTAAGAGCACGCGCCATGTTTTTTTTTTTTATTTTTACATTTTACTTTTTTTACAATTTTGTGCTTGAGGATAATGCTAAAGTTATCCACTACTTTACATTCACTACGACTACAAAATTATTAAAAAAATATAAATAAATAAATAAAAACAAGGTGTGTGCTCATAGTGTGTCCGTAGTGAGCACCCTATCACTCCTCTTTATTTCCCATGAGAATTGTCAAAAGGTGGAGACGAAATTCCAAGAATTTTGTTAAAGAGCATTGGTGGTGGTTTGAGGGGCTAAAACTGAAATGCAAATACAGGTATTAGTCACCCACAAATGCTGATGGAGCTCATCAGCTCTATCTACCTTCACTACATCCTAGAAATCTCTCTTCTAAGAATACTAAGGAAGTGGCCTCTTTTTCTTATCTTCTTTTTGTGGCAAGAAAATATTTGGTTAACTCAGTAATCATAGAAGTTAACATGAACAAATATGATTGATTTTCTTACCATTTCTATCATCACACGATCTGCCTTTGAAGGAAAGGCGGTGCGTTTTGGTGGAGCCCAACAAAAAATTGAATAGTTGGGAGTCTAATGGATATATCTTACTTTTCAATTAACTTCTAAAAATTACTTATAAAATGCTAAAAGTTCAAGGAGCAGTTAAAATGAATGGAAAGCATGGTTACATTTTTTATTTCTCATTTGATGTCTTAATTTATTTCTTTCAATATATTCATACCTCCCATCTGTGGAATTTCAGGTAAGTTTGGCCATTGGATTCTTACTTCTTGGCGGAGGAACACAGACCTTTTCAACTAGAAACAACGCTATTGCTTCTTTATTGGTTACTCTTTATCCAAGTTGGCCTATTGCACCAAATGATAATCGTTGCCATCTTCAAGTAACTAAGATGTGGACTATACGGCTATATTATCTTTCAACTTAGAGCAACAAAACCAAACGTGATTCATGAAGTTTTGGGCGGCATCGATTCATCATAAATCCAAACATAAATCAAAATCAAATAAAATAAAAAAGAACAAAAAAATTAAAATAAAATAAAAACTCACTTTTGTTATGATTTCTTCAAATCCGTTGAACCGCCAAAGGATAACAAATATCTACTGACTAAAACACAATATATTTGTATTTAATTCATTGATACTCGATTATGCCCGACCCAAACAGATTTGATAAACAGATTCACGACCAAAAAAAAAAAAGAAAACGTGAACAAACATAATGTGAATAACAGTTGTGTAAGTCGTGACATCCTTACATTGCAAAGGATCTCACGATAAGAGAAAACAATCTACAAATCACTTAGCGTAAACAATACAAGATCAACAAACAGATCTGAAAAACATCCGCACAAACCACAACAACAAAATAGCGAAAAGAAATCCACAGATCTACATGTCTTAGCAACATCTAACCCTAGAAATCGAAAACCACATTTACACGCCCATCTTAATATCTGCAAACGAAACAACCAAAGAAAGCAAAGATCGAAAAGAAATCAAATAGAGCAGGCACAGATCGAAGACAAAAAAACAAAAACACACCAAAGAAAGCAAAGAAGTCGGATAAAGCGAACCTGGATGCCGAGCTCGATGGTGGTGTTGGCGAATTGATGGTTGAGGTGGTCGTGGCGTCGCCAAATCATAGTGCTTAAACATGTTCGATCTAGCGAAGAAATGAAACGATATGGGACGATCGAAGAGAGACAGGAGAGGCAGCGTGAAAGAGACGGCTAATGTGAAGCTCTGAAATGAAATACTTGAGTTTTGAATGGAGTACATGTTTGCTATGTTGAATCTTCGCCATTTATTTGGGTTTTGATCAACGGTTGTGATGCTTGATACATGATAAATAGGGTTTTAGTTTTGATGGGCTTTGAATCAAAAGATAATTTCATTAGCCCGTTATTCACGTATTTTCGACACATGGACGCCAAATTTCAAGTTCAATTTCATTAAGGCCGTTATTTACGTATTTTCAAATATGGAAGTCAGCTCAAGTCCATGGGGATGTCACAGGTCAGAAATAGTGTTTTTTAACTGATTATTTAGCTAATTATGATGATAATGACTATGGTATGACTCATTACATTGCATGTGTGATTTATATTGACTAGACCGGGTGAGATAGTGTGTCGGGTATTCGCTATAAATGCTAATGCGAAACTGATGGGCGAGCCAATTTAAACAAGAAGTCGGGGAATGGATTTAAATAAACAAATGTAATTAAATGTAATAAATAACGAACATGGGAACACACCGATAAGTGCATAATTAAGCATTAGTTATTATATGTTTATAGGTGTTTATGAACTATTTTTATCTTATTTGTGGTGATAAATGCTTGTTTTAGGGATTTAGTGGTTTATTTTATATATAGTTTAATATGGAATGTTTTTAAAATAAATGTCTAATTATATTTAGTTTTTGTTTTTAGGTGAAAAGAAGTGCAAGGTGTTGGGAAATGTGCCCTAAGCCAATTTTGTAAATATTGTTTAACTATTATAAGTAGATGCATGTTTCTTTTATAATAGTATCCATGAATGATTATTGTATTATTTTAAATGTCTCTAGTTAATTATTATTGTGGGAACAATAATAAATTAAGACTAGTATGAGTCTTGATTGATAGTCATGTGATGATTATGTTTATATGGATACGGATCAAAATCATGAATATTTGTTGGGAACAAATACCGGACCGACCCGCTATGAGAATGCTACATGGCCAATGCCATAAGTGATTCTCATGATAGTTATATCATTTAGTCCTTCGACTTGAGATCACCAGAGACTCCAACATTTGGAGCACAATGATTTGACACAATTAAACATCGTCTTTAACCGTATGATTATAAAGATTGTGATTGGTCATTGTCTGACTAATGTGTGGAAGTTGTGTGATCAAGATATAATTTCTCCTCTCTTTTAGATAGAGATATCTATCGGGCCCTCGATATGTTAGACTGATAAATGACCATGTCTAATGAATTGATTGGACCAATGTCACTTGAAAATTTCAGTCTACTCGAAGATGGAAGCTAGTAGATTGAATTATAAGGGTGACATTACATGTCTTAAATTCAATCAAAAGATATCGCGTGACAAAAGAATATGATATACACTGTCTATCAGGTTGTATCGATTTATTGATCTTCATGAAACTTGGGTATTCATAATGTCTTGCTAGAGGCCGCTTATGACTTGTGTCTTTGAAAAGGGTTTTGGTTCATCGCCAACGTTGTATGAACCTATTGGGTCGCATACAAAGAACGGCATTCCGCGATTTAATATTATCTAGGTTGATGAATTTTATTTGATAAAATTCATTTTGAATATTCTCATTAAGTGTCATAGTTTAACTAGGATTCAAAACTCTCCTACATTTCTAGTGTGACTAGAAATTAAGTCTCTTAATAAATCCTATTTTGAATAGGACTCTAATTGGAATTAAAGTATGACTTTAATTCTTATTTGAGTTTAAGATAAATTACAACTCTGATTGGATTAGTAATTGTAGATTGTCTATGACTCTATCCTTTTTAGAGTTGGAGACTCTATTTAGAGTCTGACTATGAGATGGAGTTCCTTTAGAACTTGATCTATTGAACTATAAATAAGACTTTAGGGACACAATTGTAAGATAAGAGAATTTTCTAGAGAGATTTTTCTTGAGAGTTTTGTGAGAATTTTCTTCCCTAGAAATTTTAGTGCTAGCACACCGGATCGTGATCATCCATTTGTTGTGAAAGAAATGAGTGAATAGTGGATTAGATAAGTGGGGGTGGGGTCCTATTTATAGCCTTTTTGTTTTAATCACCACACAAACACTCATCTCGAGGAAATCTAAGGGTTCTCTCTTTTTGGGCCATGTTACTTTAACAATTCCAATCCCATAGCCCGTGTGTTGTGTAATTATCCAACTCCCGCATTCAAACGAAGTTCCTCGGTTCGTCTTGCCTTGCCTTGACTCCCGTAGTGCGAGTAGTCTCGCCTTGTCTCGCCAAATAATTATTCACATATTTATTTATTTGTGTTTTTACTATGTTTTACTCCCCCGTTTACCTAGGCGAAGCCTTACTCAAACTAAATATCGACCGAATGGCTCGAGACACGTATTAGACTAAAATACTAATACACACATCAAAGAATCATAAAATTATCTCGGTGTCGACTCTCGAAGTTCGAAATACTGTCCAGTATCGCGTAGCCGGGTCACGGTCCTGACAAGTACAACACAAGTCAAGTTAAATTTGAATGTTGTTACAGTTTCCCCACTTATTAGAATTTTGTCCCCGAAATTAAACTAATAAGTAAACTAAACTACAAACTTACCAAAATTAAACAAGTAGGGAAAATGCTCGCGCATGTAGGACTCTAACTCCCAGGTCAGCTCATCGTTTTCATGAAATTGGCATGTCGCGAGAACCGAAGGAATCTCCTTGCTCCTCAGCGTCTTAACCTTGCGGTCAATGATTTGGATCGGCTGCTCCTCGTACGTGGCATCGTTCTGCAACTCGATTTGGCTTAAGTCCACCGTCGGTCGCCGCCCTCCGCTTGACTTGTCTAGTTGAATCATCGAAATGTGGAATACTGGACGAACACCGATGAGTTCTAACGGTAACTCTAATTGATACGCGACCTTACCAACCCTCTTCATAATCTTGAAGGGACTTATAAATCTAGGAGTGAGCTTCCCTTTGATTCTGAACCGTCTTCAGAGGTGAGACTTTCAGGTATACATAGTTTTCCACGTCGTACTGAAACTCATTGTGATACTAATCATAGTATTTCTTCTACTGCTCCTGGGCACCCTTAAGTCTTTAACGAATCTGTCGTACCTTCTCAGTATGATCAACAACAGTCTCAGGACCAACTGTCACAACATCCTTTGGCTCAGATCACCAAGAAGGTGATCTACAAGGACTACCATAGAGTACCTCGAATGATGCCATACCGATATTCGCCTGATAACTGTTGTTGTACGCAAACTCGCACAAATGAAAGTACTCTTCCCATGACCTGCCGTGCTCCAAAACATACATCCAAAGCATGTCTTCCAATGTAACAATCCCAAATTTTTAACTGACTTGTATTACACTTGTCAGGATTGTGACCCGGCTATGTGAATACTGGACGGTATTTCGAACTTCGAGAGTTGACACCGAGGTAATTTTATGATTGTTTGATTGTATGTATTAGTATTTTAGTATTTTATGCGTCTCGAGCCATTCGAGCGATTTTTAGCTGAGTGAGGTTTCGCCTAGTTAAACGGGGGAGAAAAACAAAATAAAGAATACAAATAAATGAATTTTTAGTCATTTAATTAATTAGTTGATGGGATGTGGCGAGAAAACGGGCGCAGCGAACCAAATTTCAAAGAAATGCGAGACCGAGGAAATGTAAGATCAATGTGGGAGTCAGATAGTTTCGCAACATACGAACTATGGGATAGAAATTGTTAAAGTGACACAGTTTGATGAGGAGAGCCATGAGATTGACATTGAGATTTATATGTGTGTTGAGTTGGGATGATGAGGTAAAAGACCAAAAAGGGCAACTGTCCTAAAATGAGCAAGTATTAACTTAAAGGGCAAAAGGGTAATTTCACATGTGTTACATTTATATAAAACAAAGAAAACCCTAATACACACTATTCATTATTTTCTTAACTCAAAAGTTGTCACTATTCACCCTCCCACCTCTCGTCACTGCCACCAGCTCCACCTGCGACAAGCCGACTTCGACGAGGCCAGAGAGACCGGAGGACTGCCATCGACGAGGTGAGTTCTTCTTCTTCTCTCTCTCTCTCTCTCTCTTACTTTCATTCTCAGCCTACACTAACCCTCACCTATCTCGGCCTCCACACTGTGGCAGCTCGTCTCCTCCGGCTAGACCGTCACCACCACCACCTCCTATGACGCTGGAGCCTCTACCACCCACCGGAGACACCTAGGTGAGCTTTTCCTCTCTCCTTTTCTCCTTTCTCTCTCGGCAACAACACTCTCTCTCTCTAACAGTCCATATTTTTGGTCCACTGCACACACATTTTCACTCACCTCCCGGCCACCGTGGGGTCACCTCCGACCAGGAACTGGGGCATAGACTATCCACGTAGGTCTCGACGTTCCCGAAGGGCCTCACATCAGGCGAGTGGGTTGTTTTTTCGACGAGATAAATGGGTTATTGTTCATTGTTTATGCTGTTTTTGGGGCATTTTATTGACTATTTTTATGGCCTATCTTGGCTGTTGTGTCATCCCCTATCGAGACTAATCGGAGGTGAACCTCCGATGACTCCACTGGCCGAAGGTGGCTGTCCCCCATGTGTGGCAGTTTCAATGGGTGTGTGTGTGTATGATAGTGGGGTGCACACAACAGTAGGGTGTTGTGTGCACATAACAGTGGGGTGCGTGTGACATGTGGGTGTACACCACAGTTGGGGTATGGGGTGTATCAAGTGTGGGGTGTGTGACGATAAAGTGTATTATTTTATGTGAAGGTGTTTATTGAAATAAAAAGTGATGTGTATGGATAGTTTATAATTATAATAAAATGTAAATGGGTTTGTATTAGAGCCCAATAAGGGCCCAACAAGATAATTAGATGGTAAGGCCCATAATGGGTATGTGATGGTGTTTGGTATGAGCTTATGTGTTAAAGCCCAACAAGAGTCCAACACGGTAGACTTAAACTAAGGGTAGTTGGCCATGCGATTAGCTATTCCCTTTTAGGTCCGGTCAAGTGCCTTAGGGATCTAGGCTAAATCGAGAGCACTAGCGATCCGGTTGTCTAAGTGTAGTGCCTTTACAAATTGTATTAATGCAATCAACGCATAAAATCGAGAGAACTAGCGAACCGGTTGTGTGTTTGGTTAAGGAAGTAGTTAATGGTCGTGTAACAACCCTAAAAAATTTAACACGACTTGTGTTACACTTGTCAGGATTGTGACCCGGCTGCGTGATACTTCGGGAGTCGACACCAAGGTAATATTATGTTTCTATGATGTTTTGTATTAGTATAATACGAGTCTTGAGCTATTTGGGCGGTATTAGTTTGAGTGAGGCTTCGCCTAGGAAAGCAGGGGAGTTAAAACACAGAAAACACAAATAAATGATTTTTTGAATAATAAATGCGACAATTTTATTTAAACCGAAACGTGATGAGACCATAGACACCAAATTGTCGAGTTGTGGTGCGGTACGAGCTGATGAGTGCAGGAATAACAAGGGAGCTGGATAACTAAGCGACACCCGAGTCATTTAGTGAAGTCAACTTCAAGGGTTAGAGTTGGTGGACACTTCAAATGGGGGAGCTGTTGGATACGCCGAGAGATGCGTGTGTGTTAGGGGATGACAAGTGGGCCTCTATATAAGACCCTTCCCCAGACAAATTTATACACTATCTATTTTCTCTTCTTCTCTCTCTTCTTGCTTGGTGAGCAAGACAATCGATCAGTGGTTGGGGTGGCGGAGTTCTCGTCGGAGGTCCCAATTCCTCATCGAAACTTGGTGAGACTTGCTCTCCTTATCTACTCCTCTATTTCAATTTTTGGGTTAGTTACTTCATTTAAACTCATCACAATGATTAAGAGTGTACTTACCTGTCTAGTCGCGACACATAACAAATTCCCACGACTTTAACGTTCCCTCAGGTTCCTTACAACTTGACAAAAATTGGAACCCTGAAATATTGGGTTTATGATCAAATTATACTATAAAACAAGCCCCCAAGTTTTCCAATTGATTTAGTTAAAAATCAATTTAAAATTCAATTTACAAGGCCTCGATGTCATGGCATATAGTGCTCATGGCGTCGCCGTGGCGTAATGTGTATTGGATCTTGCTTTACACGCTATGATGTACGTTGTTGGGTCTTTGGGCTAAAAACTTCTTTGCAACATGCACTACACACACCACGTCCGAACTCACGTTGTAGTGACTTCGGTCACAACGCCTCAGTGGCGTAAAATCGGAATGCTTCTATTTTACACGCATGTGAGAAATGCCGCCAAGATTTGTTCATCATGGCTTCTCATGTGGCAAAATGTCGAAACGCAATCCTTTTATGGTTTACGTATGTGAGAGACGCCACTACACATTGAACTCTGCGGTGACCCTCACGGAAAAATATTGGAACAACTTTACTACTCTTGATCATACTTTGAGAGGAGTCGTCACAACTTGGCTTTGTGCGGCGCCTCATGGTGCATAATCAAACTAAAATTGGGTTTCTAAAATTGGGCTTTCACCACTCTACTCGACATATCACCGTTGAGTCTTGAGAATTCGACACCTCTCCAAAAATAGTGAAACTCCAATTGAAATAACCAAATCAATAAAAGTAGTAACACTTTGGTAGCATTTTCGTGTGTTGATAGCTCCGTGGGTAGTCGAGACATCGGTGATTCAACAAAATCGACTACTTGTAAGGTACCCTTAGTCATCGCGATGAGAAACTTGAATGAACAATACAAGAAACTAAATAGAGGAGAGAAAGAGCAAGGTATCTCACCTACAATCCGACGATGATTGGGACTTTGGCGAGACCACTGTCGTCCAAAACTACCACCATGGTGGTTGGCTTGCTTACCAAGAAAAAGAGAGAAGAGAAGAAACGAGAGAGAGAGAGAGATGAATAGTGCATATTTTCAAGTGGTGAAAGGTCCTTTATATAGGCCCACTTGCCATCAACTTGCAAGTGCGCATCTCGAGGCGTATCCATCGGCTCCTTCCTTTGAGGTGTCCACCAACTCTTACTCTTCAAGTTGACTCCACTAAGTGACTCGGTGTTACTTAGTTATCCATCTCCCTAGTGGATCCTACGCTCCTCGGCCGAACTATACCATGACTCGATTGTTGTGTGCTCGTGGTCTTGTCATGTTTCGGTTTAATTAAAATCATCACATTTATTATGTTAAAAGTCATTTATATTTGTTTCTTGTGTTTTAACTTCCTGTTTTCTTAGGCAAAGCCTCACTCGGACTAATAATTTAACAAACTCAAAACTTGATGAGTGTACATTTAGGCATGATTAGTATATGTTACTAGTAGTTAATGGACGATATTTATCTTATTTTAAAGTGATAAATGCATGTTTTATATGTTTCAGGGATTTTATACGAGTCGAGCATTTTTGGGACCGAAGGCGTATTTTGGACCTAATTGACAGTTGTTAAGTTAAGAGACCATAAATTTTACATCCAAAGTTGGAATGACTTGTTACTCTTGTTGGAAAGAAGACTTTGAGACGCACATTTCATCTTTTAAGAGCATCATGAGATATGGACTCGAAGTGGCTCAAAATCGCATGACAAGACAGGCAAGAATTCAGTTCACATGTGATCACACCTTTAACACGCCATAGCCTTTCTTCCCCAAAGCGTGACTGACAAAAGCATGAACTAGAAGACACCAGGATTGGTACTGCTATCTCGCCGTGACCAAGAGACTTTACGACGCGACTCTATAGGAGCAGACCAGAGAGATCAATCTAGGATGCCGTGATAAAGTTGTGAAGTCGCCTTGGAGAAGTTGTGTATGGTAGAACATCACCAAGCACAACTGCTTCTCTCTCCAATCGAATGATCTGCCTCAGGATGCATTTTGCCACAACTCCCAAAAATTTGACAACTCTTCACTCGCACGAATTTACTCTTTTGCGCTCCACGTGGTGGCCTCCTGTTCATCCCAATGCGTCATCAACATTTCTTTCCTCCAATCCGCTTCTGACACATCAGCAACCACAATTTCTCCACCAATCAATTGTTGTCATGTGTCCTAAAGTATAGAAAATGCCCAAACCAGTCTTAGATGCAGAAATCACTCTCCTATTTATGAAAATTAGTTTTTCTCACCTTAGAGACCAAATTTGAGGATATATATTAGGACTTAGGGGTTATAAAATGGGGGACTGAGACAAAATTTGAGGATATATATATTAGGACTTCGGGGTTATGAAAAGGGGGACCTTGATTTAGTCGTTGTTTACTTTTATTTTGTCTAGCTAGTTTCTCTTCTTGGTTGAAGGTGGATCGGTCAAGCCTACGACTTGGGAATCCTTTATGAGGCTTATTTATCTTTATTATTATTGATTATTTTATATGATCTATTTCCTTTGGTTCTGTTTATGATATTAGGGTTAGATTTAATTGTGTATAAAGGCTTGTGCATGCATATTAGGTTTATACCCTCTGTCATTGAAGTCGAAATGTTTGTCCTCACGCGGTAGACTCATACTTGTGACAGTTGGCCATCCGGTCAAGTACTTTAGCGTTCTAGACTAAATTAATAGCAGTAGCAATCCAATTGTCAAGGTGAGTGCTTTCACGGACTGAAGTAATGCGGCCAATGCGTTAAATTTGGAGCACTAGCGATTAGGTTGCATATTTGGTAGGGAAGTAGTCAAGGGTTGTACCTTGACTGCCGACATCGGGAAGTGCAAGGAACCGAGTGCGTCACCGGGCCTATAACTGCACTAGATCATAGTTGAGTCTCATATCTTTCATAAACCGTCGATTAATGGAATCATTCCTAAGTTATCTGGCGAAAATCGTGAAGTTGAATACCTAGATTCACTTCAATTAGATTTCCTTTCGATTATTTTCTTTATTTTAAAAAGTATTCATACATTATCTAAACCCTAATTTCCTTTTTTTTGTATTTTGCATCATTTAGGTTAGCAATATTTTGTATTATTCCACGCATTTGTATAGTTATTTAGTTGCATTATTGAGTTTATGCATGTTTATAGTTATTTGTTACATGTGTAGTTGCCTAAAACCTTGTTGAGTGTTTTTTATTGTGGATATGAGTTCAAATTAAGCTAATTTTGATACTTGAACCTTTTTGAATATTAAGAGTTATACTTAAATCTAGAGAGTTGTCCAACATCTTTAAGATTACTTATTAGAGAGCTAGTATGAAGTTTAGGCATTATGCTAGATACCAAAGAGGCAAGCGGTCATATTTTACAATTTTTTAAATTTCTAGGGTGCTAAAATGAAAATGTAGCTCACTTGAGACATCAGTTACTATGACTTGACCACTTTTGGGGAATGATCAAACTTAAATATACATTGGATGATTTGTTTGATTATAGTGAAAATGAGAAGGGTCAACAAAAGTTTCCTTAAAAATTTAGAGTCCCACAAATTTCAAAGGAAAAGGAGCAGGGAATCTTGTGGTGGAAAATGTGAGAAAAGCGGTTTCCATAGGAAATAGAGCAGGGACCGTACTACTTTAAAATTATTTGGAGAAAATAATGTGTATATACGCATAAAGGCAAAAGTTTATGAAAACTCTTAAATAAAATGATTTGACCCTAGTGCTTATAGCTAGATCAATTGAGTTATTCCAACGTGTTGTTCTATATTTTCAATTTTAAAGTCTGATTGTCTCTCTTTATTGTGTTTAGTCTACATTTATGGATAGTGTGTTGCATTTTTTGTTCATAGTCCCTTTTCGGTGTTGATGCACTATTTTTAAGAAATTCTGAACTTATATGCTTTAATGTAATGGCTCTGTAAAATCTTGAGTAGTTAAAGGCATTTGTCTAGATTGATTCTAGTTTTTGAAAGGGTGATTTTTACTGATGTTTGGATTCCGTTCTCACAAAATCTTGACTTTGAACCTCTTTTGGTGATGGTTGATTGAGTGGCAGATTTAAATATAAAAGGAACTCAACTTGACTTGGTAATGGGCATAGGTTTTTTAGGATTATTCATTGTAGTTTAGGAGTAGAGTATAGGTTTTCATTTATTCCTTTACTCATGACGAGCAAAGTCTAAGTTTGGGGGTGTTTGATTAGTGTACATCTAGGCATGATTAGTATATGTTATTAGTAGTTAATGGACTATATTTATCTTGTTTTAAAGTGATAAATGTGTGTTTTATATGTTTCAGGGATTTTATACGAGTCGGGCATTTTTGGGACCGAAGGCGTATTTTGAACCTAATTGATAGTTATTTAGTTAATAAACCATAACTTCTACATTCGAAATTGGAATGACTCGTCATTAGTCTTGTTAGAAAGAAAACTTTGAGACGCACATTTCATCTTTTAAGAGCATCATGAGATACATACTCAAAGTGGCTCGAAATTGCATGAAAAAACAAGCCATAAATTATGTTTACATGAAATCACATTTTCAAGACGCATACACTTTCTTCTCCAAAGCGTGTCTGATATATGTCTGAACCAGAGACTCACAGGATTTGCATCATCCACACATCACAATAAGAGGAAAACCCACAACGTGTCATGCATACGAGTAGAGCAGAGCATGAGGAGCAATACGTTTCAGCAGTGCTGTGTGTGAGAGAACATCGCGGCATACATGAGGTGACTTGAAGAACAAATTACGTGAAACACATTGTGAAACTTGACGAGCGAAGAAAACATTGTACGAAAAAGTTCCAAATGCTACCAAGGAATCGTGTGTGAGAAGAAGATGCAAGGCGTGCGTGGAGTATGCATGAGTTGCGAAGAAGTCGTGAGGTTGCATTACAGAATCACGCTTTGAAAAGGCGCCGTGATTGAGAACACCTCAAAACGTGGACACGGCGTGTTGGCCTGAACAGAAATAAATCGAACAAAACACATTATTTCGAGATTTCATAGTGTCCCAATCAACTTGCGGTGTTCCTATATATACCATAAACTCTAGAACGAATGGGGAGGGGGTTTTTAGTCTTGTTTTAGTCATTGTTTTGCTAGGGTTTACTTTTATTATGTCTAGCTAGTTTCTCTTCTAGGTTGAAGATGGTTGTATTAGAGTATCATACTAATACAAACATCACAAAAAGTAAAATTACCTCAGTATCGACTCCCGAAGTTTGAAATACCGCGAAGTATCACACAGTTGGGTCACAGTGACAAGTGTAACACAAGTTGGGTTAAAATTTTAAAGGTTGTTACAGTCTCCCCACTTATTAGAAGTTCGTCCCAAAATTAAACTAATAAGTAAACTAAACTAAAGACTCCCTAGAATCAAACAGGTAGGGAAAGTACTCGTAAATATAGGACTCTAACTCCTAGGTTAGCTCCTCATCTCCGTGAAATTGCCTTAACGCCGAAGGAATCTCCTTGTCCCTTAACGTCTTGACCATTCGGTTAACAATTTGGATCGGTTGTTCCTCATATGTGGCATCATCTCGCAAGTCGATCTGGCTCCAGTCTACCGTCGGTCATCGTCCTTGCTTGACTTATTTAGTTGAAGCATCGAAATGTGGAACACTAGATGAACATCGACAAGTTATGGCAGTAACTCCAACTGGTAAGCAACCTTACCGATCCTCTTCACAATCTTGAAGGGACTGATAAACCTCAGAGCGAGCTTTCCTTTGATTTCAAACTACTTGTGACCCTTTAGTGAAGAGACTTTTAAGTATACATAGTCTCCCAAATCGTACTGAAGCTCACCGTGATACTTGTCATAATACTTCTTTTGCCGCTCTTGAGCACCCTTAAGTTTCAGATGAATCCGTCGTACCTTCTCAATATGATCAACAACAGTCTCAGGATCAACTGTCACAACATCCTCTAACTTAGCCCACAAGTAGGGTGATCTACAAGGCCTGCCATAGAGCGCCTCAAATGGTGCCATACCGATACTTGCCTGATAATTGTTGTTATATGCAAACTCGCATAGATGAAGGTACTCTTCCCATGACCCGCTGTACTCCAAAACACACATCTTAAGCACCTATCGGATTGCCTGTCTGTCTGTGGATGGAACGCCGTGCTCAACTCCAGTTTGGTGCTAACTTAAGCTTGCATACTCAGCTAAAGTAGCGAAGTGAAATGTGTCCCCCAATCTGACACAATAGACAACATAACTCCATGTAATCTGATAATCTCGCTCTTGTATAGGATGCTTAGTCTGTCAACTCTGTGTGTAGTCGATACCGATATGAAATGAGCAGATTTCGTCAAATGCCCATAATTACCCAGATGTTATCGTGACCATGAGACAATCGGGGCAAACCACTGACGAAATTCATAGCAATATGTTCCCACTTCCACCGAGGAATGGGTAGGGGATGCAGCAATCCTCTAAGTCATCGATGCTCAGCTTTCATGCGCTGGCATATCTCACACGCTTTAATGAACTCTGACACGTTAAACTTCATTCCCAGTTACCAAAAGAGACGTCGCATATCAGTGTACATCTTGGTCTGACCTGGATGTATAGAAAAATGAGAACGATGAGCCTCTTGAAGTATCTCAGTAATCACATCAACTACCAATGGAATCTACAGTTGCTCGCGATACCTCAAGCATGAGTCTGTCAACTGACTCTAATTTGGATAATATGAACTGTCCGCAATCTCACTATACCATTAGTATGACGCATCACCCTGTTGTCCCTCACGAACAATTTGCAATAAGACAGTCTGCAACCTCATCTGACCACATATTTGTGTCCTGGTTGTCGTTGGCACGTCCGCTGAACTCATTAACTCGGGTGCCTCAAGTAGACCATGCTTGTGGGTCATCTGATACATGACTTCCTCAGCCTCAGATCCTCTATGGCTCAAAGCATCAGCAACAACATTGGCCTTCTCCAGATGATACTCAAGCGAGAAATCGTAGTCCTTCAGGGACTCATGCCAACGTCTCTATCTTAGGTTCAACTCTGTCTGAGTGAACAGGCACTTCAAGCAATTGTGATCAGTAAATAACTCGAAACGAACATCGTACAGGTGACGTTTCCATATCTTCAGCGCGAACACGATCGCAGCTAACTTCAGGTCGTAGGTTGGGTAGTTCTTCTTATGAACCTTCAGCTGTCTAGATGCATAAGCTATCACTTGGCCCTCCTACATCAGCACACAACCTAATCCAACCTTATACGCATCAGTTAGACAACCAAGTCCTTCCTTGTCTCGGGCAATGCCAGAACTGGTGCGGAAGTCAGCTTCTCTTTCAAGGTAGTTAATGCATGCTCTCACTCCTCATTCTAATCGAACTTCGCATTCTTCTGTATCAACTTTTTCATCGGTGCAACGATCTTGGAGAAGTCCTGCATAAACTTATGGTAGTACCCCGCCAATCCTATAAAACTGCGAATTTAAGTCATAGTAGTCAGAGTAGGCCACTCTATTACGACTCTAATATTCTCGGGATCAACAGTAACATCGTTAGATCCAACTACGAGTCCCAAAAACTAACCTTTGGCAGCCAAAACTTACACTTGCTGAACTTAGCATAGAGTCGGTGGTCTCTCAGAGTCTGCAATATTGCTCAAAGATGCCCCTCATGCTCCTCACGAGTCTTGGAATAAATGAGTATATCATCGATGAATACGATCATGAACCTATCTAAATACTCCTTCATCACTCTATACATGAGGTCCATGAACATAGACGACATATTAGTCAAGCCGATTGCCATGACTGTGAGCTGGAAATGGTCGTATCTCGTGCTGAACGTTGTCTTATCTCGATCCTTAACCACGATCTGAGTGATGATAGCGACCTCAAGTTTATCTTTGAGAACCATTACGCTCCAGTTAAGCGATTAAACGGATCGTTGATGCGTGTTAACGAGTACTTGTTCTTCACTTTGTGAATCGGTTCAAGCTGTTGGTAGTTGATACACGACCTCAAACTACTTGTGTTTCT
Source organism: Stephania japonica (assembly GCA_039657345.1). Lineage (NCBI taxonomy): Eukaryota > Viridiplantae > Streptophyta > Magnoliopsida > Ranunculales > Menispermaceae > Stephania > Stephania japonica. The sequence goes on along the minus strand of CM077562.1, from coordinate 20,678,639 downwards.
TCTTTATAAACAACACTTGGTGCTCCAAAGGGTAACATACTAGGACTGATGAAGCTTAACTCTAACAGATCATCCAACTGAGTCCTTAGCTCCTCCAACTCTCGAGGTGTCATCCTATACGGTGGTATCAAAATCGGCTTAGTCCCCGATATTAAGTCAATAATGAAGTCGATCTCTCTCGGCGGTGGTAATCCTAGCAAATCCTCTAGAAATATGTCTGGGAACTCGCACACAATTGGTACCTCAGAAATACTGACCTCCTGCCTCACACTAGTGCTCATCACACTTACAAAGGTCTCCAGTTCATCTCGTGTAGCCTCTCTGCCTTTAGTAAGAGGAAGAAAACCTGCTCTACCCTGAATACCGATCTTCTCTCCATCTAGAAGTGAAATCTTGATAGTTTTCTGATAACAACCAATTTGATCATGGAATGCCCTTAACCAGTCCATGCTAAGAAAGGCATCGAACTCTAAGAACTCCAGTACTATAATGTCGGCTAGAAACTCGTAACCCCCTATCTTTACCATAATATTAAGGCATTGAAAATTCAGGTATATCTTATCCATAGTAGCCGTGCTAAGGATTAGGGGTCTGCTAAGTCTAACAGGTTTCAAACCTAGCTTATCTACCATGTGACCATACATAAAACGAGACTGTAGATCCAGAATCAAATATGTTATGCATGAAAGTACTAGAAATAGAAATCATACCCTCACAAGGTTTTGGGACGCCCCCTGGTTTGGCTCGACTACAGCTTGCACTTGCTATCTTTGGTTCTGGTGGTGATGCGGCTATCCTCTAGCTGGCTGATTACAATCTCTCTAGATGTGGCCGACCTATCTACACTTGAAACAAATACGGATATCAAGAGTCCCCTATGTCGCCTGCATCCGAACACTGCCATTGGCTCTGCGTAGCTGTGTCTATCCGGGCCTTTGTTCGTGCTTACATTTACCACCTCTGTGGTAGGCGCCCTAATGATTGCTACACGAGCCTAGTAGGGGCATGTGGAGGGTGACTCGCAAAAGTTGGTAACGACGAATCATCTACTTCGATCTTATAGTCGGTGGTGCAACTAACTCTACGCTTTAGGCCTGCGATCTTAATAACCCCATTTATTCTTTTTCCTTTTCTTGTCCTAATGATGCTCCTCGATCGGGTCTGCAGTCAGGCCACCCTAGTTGCCTCGGATGAGTGAGCAAATAGTTCTCCATTACTAGGGCTGCGCTCGTAACCTCTCTGTAAGGTCTCAGACTTTCTTTGTGACCATTAAACCTCTAGCGTAGGTAATAGTCCCTTGGTGAAGTAATAAACCTAATCAATCTCGAATCGGTGATCCTCTAGTATATGGCGGCAATGAAATGAACCTACCCATATACTCCATCATCAACGACTCGTCAACACCATGTCTTAATGAGGTAAAAACTAGTTCCTTTTCGCCCTCGGTACCATCGGCGGGAAGTACTTTTGGTTAAAGCGGATCTTGAAGTCGATCCAGTCTCTCGAAATGCCTTAGGTGGCGACAATGGTCGTCCACCAGTCATCTACCTCCCCCTACAACATGGACGAAGATATCATCGCTCACATGTGATCCTCGATGGCGAAAATGGTGTGAATCTTCGTAGGATTCTTTAGAAATAACCCATTTGCTATTACGCCTATGTCGCCAAAGAACTTGATGGGTCATGCCTCTTGAACTTGCACCACTTTTTAGCCTCAGCGGTCGCCCCTGGACTATTCTCCGGAGTAGTGACTGAAACAGTCTATGCAGTCACTGCTAGCACAACTACTATCTCCTTAGCCTGAACCAGAGGTACAACCACCTCTGCCTGCATAACCTTAACTACTCCCGTATCAGGAATCGCCATGATCGAGATTGGAGCTGTAGAAGCTGTAGCAACACGAGTCTCTACCCCCTGAGTAGTCGTAGTGGGCGGTAGAGGTATAGACGGGGTCGATGGTGTAGTGATAGTCGGTACGGGTGTCGTCAGCGACTGTACTAAATCCTCAAATCTCTGGTCCTGCGTAGTTGCCCTCTGAGTCAACACGTATATCGCCTCAAGATACCGTGTCAAAATCGTGTCGATAACGTCTGTGATGGCCCCAAATTTCCAATGCATTTGGGTACGCTCGGCTAAACTTACGGGTCCCCGAGTTGGTAATCGTCGAGCCTGACGAGTCTAGTCAGCTCCGATCAATTTATTTAACACTTTATGAAAGGGTTATTACAAGTTTAACGCAGCAAAAAATAAGTAAACTAAAACATTTATGGGAAATAACTCAATCAAAAGGAAATCAGGAATCTATTATGTGGACATCTGTAACGACCCGAAAAACTTGGCTATTTGTAAATGATGACATGTACTATGTAGTTATACTCGTATTTGAGTTACCGGACAGTGAAGTTAGTAAACGAGTAGGAAAATTGGCCAAATGGGTATTGACATATGGGGTACGGGTACATGGGGCTTTAAAACACTGAAAATGTTAATAAATATGCCAATTGAAATGATAATTGATATGATTGATGACGAGAAAGCATCGGTGAGATCAAAACATGCGACTCGTAAGTCGTGGTGTGTTTGTAATGCAAGAACGTGAGAACAGACCAGATAGTTGGTTAGTTAAGGGGTAAGCGTGTCACCAAGTGGAGTCACAATGAGAGAGTTAGTATGGGTGGACAGTTACAAGGGGGTCAGTTGGACCAACTTCGAGATGCGTATATATGTGTTAATGAGGAGTGGGCCTATACAAGGACCCACCCACATGTGCCTCTCATTTATCTCCTTCTCTCTTTTAAAAACTTGGTGAGCAAGAAAGTGAAGGGACAACCATTGGAGGGCTATGAAACTCACCGGAGTTGCAGGAACTCGCCAAAAAAGGTGAGATCTCCACTTTCTTTGTAATTCATTACGATCCTGCGCATTATTTGTTGATGGTTTGCATCGGGATGACTAAGGTGGTCTCGCCGGAGATAAATCTGGTGTACCACCAGTGTCTCGGCAACCCTGAAGCGATTTATACGCGTTATCAATGTTGTTGTTATTTTGATGATGTTTTATCGATTTTAATAGTTTTTCGATTGTTTTGGGGTAGTTTTGTCATTTCGGACAAGTTTCTGGGGGTTTCACGACGATCGAGGCTAGTTTCGAATGGTTACGAACCCTATACACGTTGGGCAAAGGTGGGAAGTGTGACAATGCAAGTGGGGTTCAAAAACCACAGCGGGACCAATCTGATGCAGGCATCGTGGCGGCGCCATGGGTAGAATGTCTCGTGGCGTCACTCATGACGCCGCAAATTGAGGAGTGTATATATATTGTTTATTAGTTTAGCCGTAAAAAAATGTTTTCAAGAGTTTGGTGGTTCACGACATGTGTTTTCTTATGTGTGCTTGCCCACTCTTCCGAGATGTTGTGTCTCTATAGCATGATCTGCGACGAAAGGGTTTTAGGATCACATTGTGAAGGATGCGTTCTATATTTAGTCTTATAGCGTTGTTTTTCTCTTACATTGGTTTGGCGACGAAAACGTTGCCTACTATTGGGTCTTACGATGTGGTGTACATACATGAGTATTTAGAGTGGTATGTGAGTGAAGTTTATGGCAGAATGAAATCACTACGTGTTTTGGGTATATGTGTTTGTGTATGGGCCTTAAGGAAGTTTTCCTTGAAAAAGATAATACGACGTGATTTGTATACGAAATGTATTACAACACACGACGCAGAAACGTTTTCAACTCAAACATTCATGGGCGAGCACGTGCTCGTTTTGTGTGCGTGTTTTCACGCCGTGGCCCATGGGCCTCGCGGCGTGACCCACAGACGTCTTAGCCAGAAAGAAAAACAAATTAAACTTTTCAAACTGATTTTAACTGAGTCTTGGGTAACTTTGGAAGTTTACATTAGGTTATATAATTGACCATAAACCCATTATTTGAGAGTTCAAACCATTGACATGCAGTTTGGGAGCCCAGACAAAAGGGTTAGGATTGCGAGAGCACGACGGGTACGCAACATACTAGGTAAGTTATTAAGCTAGTAAAAAAATACCATGTGATTCCATATCCTGATGTTATTGTGATTGTTGAATTGATCTCATGCTTGGCATATCATTCTATTCCTAGGTTGTGTGTTCTTGGCATAAGTGTGTGTCTCGAAGGTACTTGCAGCCTGCACTTAAGGGATAAAATGTGGGCACTCTTGTTTAGGAGTGTGTGACTACCCTCAGTGATTGTGTGATACTAAGTCTTGGATTATTGTGATTCTTGGAGCACACAAATTTTGATTGATATTTGTTAATCGATTATAATGCACTTTGTTATATTTGACGTCCTTCAATTACAACATGATTCTTGGACTATTTTACTTGGTATTCGTGAATTATTGTTATATTCTTCTAGCATTACTTTCAATTTCTCTCAATACCATCTAGTTTGTAACAGTGAGTGCAGCTAGAGCAGGTGACAGCAAGGGAAAGGGACCGACGATATGTAACTTCCTCTGAGCGCTTCTCGACGACGATCTCTTTCTTTGCTGCCTAGTATGTATTTGTTTTTTATTTACATATGTTGTTTTGAAAACACTTTGGATAGAATTGGGTTGTGATAATTGGATATCATGTATAAGCCATCATCATATTGTGGTCACCAGGCTTTACATGTTTATCTTTAGTACGAGGTTCCACATTATTAGTAATATTCCTGATTTACCTTGCATTATTGTATGATTATAGTTGAATTCTGCTACGTGTTAAATCTGATAAGTTTTATAATTTAATAACTCCTAACTTGAACGGTAAATGAATGATTTGAGGCTGACTATGTAAGTATAGACTCGTTGATTATCGACTCGGGAGCCTATACGAGTCGAGGTCGGGCATTCCAAATTGCTTCATAAATTGGGGCCGTCACAGTTGGTATCAGAGAGTACCAGGTCAAATTTTCATAAAACATAAGCCATGTAAACCAGCGAAAACTTATTGTATAAGTACATTTGATGTGTATATTATATGATATCGATAGTTATCCACTAATCCAAGAACTCACTTTCTCTATCAGACAGCAATGTCGAATTAGACAAGTCTGTGCAATGACAGCGGGACATCTGGTTCTCATTTCATTACGGCTAAGGAGTTCCACGATTGGACACAGAGGTTCAAGGATTTAGTGTGGTCATTGATGTCACCCTTACTCGCTACCACGACACCGTCAACCACTACTACACCACAACCGCCCACTACGACTACTCAAGCGGCAGAGACTCCTATTGCTACGAATTCCAAATCTCCGATCTTGATCACGAAGATTCCTAATGCAGGAGCAATTCAGGTTACAAAGGAGGAGGCATTCGTACCTCTAATACATGCTGAGGAGGCACCTTTTGTGCCGAGTTTGTGATTGCGAGAGCTACTTTGACAACTACTCAGAAGAAGAGTCCGGGGGCGACCGCGAGACTAAGCAATGGCGCGAGTTTAGGAGGCATGACCCCGTCAAGTTCTTTGGTAGCACAAACGTAGCGCGGTGAAATTATTTACGAAGAATCATGAGAATCATATGCGACGACGATCTCTTCGTCCATGTTGCGGGGGAGGCGGATGACTTGTAACAACTCGAGATTTTGAGTATTTGTGAATGATGATGTGTACTATTTATATATACTCGTAATCGGAGTGATCGGACAACGATATCGGTAAACGAGTAGGAAAACGTGTCGAACGGGCGTCGACGAATGATTTACGGTTACAAGGGAAATAAACGCAGGAAAATGATTTATTAAAATTATTAGAAAATAAATATATATTGGTGGGTACTTAGTGACTCGCGGGGTTATGGTCGACATGCATGGTCGTACGGTAGTGTGCACGCCTGAGTGTGCTCGTCGGCGTGCACAACAAAATTTTAGGCGAAAAATACAAATGTGTGTATATATATTCATTTATATAAATAAAAATAAATGTGAAAAGACTAAAAAGGACAGTTGCCTTAATATGTTGTGGATATTATCTAAGGGTATAAAGGTCATTTTGAACCAATTGTGTATATATATATGCGTGAATCGATTGGGGAGAAAAAAACCCTCATCGCCGCATACACTATTCATCGTCTTCCTCCCCAACTCGTCGCTGCCATCTCCGTTGGATAACCTCACAACAACTAGATTTCGTCTCCCTCTGCCTCCGCCACCTTCGTCTTTGCTCTCGGCTCACTCTATCTCGTTCTCTATCTGTCATCAACTAAGGTGAGTTGTGTAATTTTTTGATTGTTGGATCTATGGTTATTAGTGAGGGATTTGGGTGGTTTGGTGGATTTGTGGGGTGGTGATGAGGGAAGAGAAGAGTTCAATCAATCAAACTAAAAAAAAAAACAGAGACGCGCAACATCTCTATTATGCGATTGGGAAGAAGGTGCACACGTGCGAGCCTACCTAACGAACCCGGCCAAGGCCTGGGGCAAGCTAGGCCCAGCACTTGGCTAGGCCAGAACAAGGTCCGGTCGATAAATAAATTAAAATTAAATAAATTCTTAAAAAATAGGGAAAATTCTAGAAAATATGAGAAAAATCTAGAAAATAATATTTTGATGAAATAAATAGAAATTGGGGAATTTCTATGAAAAAATGAAATATTCGAAAAATTTGGGAAACTTTGGGGGTTATCGTAGAGTTGTTTGTTGACAATAAACCCAACCTATTGGGGTTCAAAGCATTGATAGGTAGTTTAGGGACCTAAGCAAAGGGTTAGGATCGCGGGAGTGCGACGGGTACGCGATGTACTAGGTAAGTTAGTAAGCCATTAAGAAAATATCATGTGATTCTATATCCTCAGTTGATTATGATTGTTGAATTGATCTCATGCTTGACATTCCATTCTATTCCTTGGTTGTATGCTCTTGGCGAAAGTGTGTGTCAAAGTACTCGGCCTTTGCACTAGTGGGGCAATGCGGACACTTTTGTACAAGAGTGTGGGACCACCCATAGTGATCGTATAACACCAAGTACTGGGGGCTTGTGTCCCCCATCATGGCTGTGCCTTCACTTGTGTCGATGCTCGGGGAGATCTTCGCCATTATGCCATTATTTAGACCGTTTATGGGCCTATTTTGATTCTTGGAACACGCAAATTTCGATTATTATTTGTTAGTCTGATTATCATGCACTTTTAAGTTATTTCCTGTCTTTCAACTTCCGCATGATTCTTGAACCGCCTTTTTTTATTCGTGAATTACTGTTATATTCTTCTGGCATTATTTTTAATTTCTCTCAGTTGCTCACCGTCTATTTTATAATGGTGAGTGCAGATTGGACAGGTAACGGCAAGGGAAAGGTGCGCGCGATAGGTGATGTAACATCCCCTGATCTCAATTAGAGAATATTTGACCTAAAACCCTAATTAAGCCCCGGTAAACCAGAACGGACCTAATTAGAGCCAGCAGCCTTATACTCGTTCATGATAGCAACTTGTATATCTTGAGATTACATAAATAAAGTAAAACAAACATAGCGGAAAATTTAAAACTTTTTCGATAAAACCAAGATATACAATACCGGTATGAACATCGGTATTGAGTTCTTATTCCCACCTTGATTATTACAAAATCATAAAGCAATGTAATATATATATATATATATATATATATATATATATATATACAACAGGAAAACTCACTGCACCGTAGAGATGATACTAATCTCCTGATCCTTTCATTTCCTGAGTTTCAAGTCCTAACGTACATCCATACCTACAAATGTTAAGGTGGGTGAGCTCCAACATGCTCAATAAGTGACTCTCATACCAACCATTAACTATCAATTAATATCAAGGCAATGTATAACAACATGGACCAAATGCATATTTAAAGGAGCATTCGAATAAATGTAAACAATATATATAACAGATGCAAGTTCCTTGGTTCATTGCAATGTACCCATGATTTGTATTTTCAATCTCCATATTTGACTTGAGTCGCCCTATCACATATTCAAGAATCATTCACTGCGTATCTAACCAGTTCTTGTTAATGTGTCGCTAACTCATAAAAACATAGAGTCACACTCCCTCATCATCACTAAACCAATCACTGGTCATATGATTGGTTTATGACTGATGAGACGCCAACTCAAATGGAAAGCATTGATCGGGATAATTCCCAAGTCACTAGGGGCGCGATAATGGGAAGCAACTCCATCATAGTTCCAAACCCCAGGCCGATCCGTCCTGCCAAACCTCTTTCCAAATTTATATTTCATTTCAAAACAATTTATGTAAGACAAAACTAAATCACGGTACATTGCTCCATTCCCAATCAACTACATTACATGCTCTAATAATACTATTTTACATTGCATAATTGATAAAAGATACGAGTCTCACTTACCTCTCCTGAGCTTTTCTATATTTACTTACTTGTACGACTCCCTGGAGTTCTCAAACTCCTTCCCATCATACCATTACCTAAAATAGACCAACTGTCATCAACTAAAGTCCAATACTTATTTATTAACACTTCTAAACTGGTTTCATTCGAGTCCGAAATCTCAAGACCTAGTTTATAATTTATTTTGAGCGTTTCAAGTTTTTCGAGGTAAAAACCCTGATATAAAGCCTCCTCCGACTTTCGAATTCCTCATTTTCCATAGATATCCCTCAATTTCTATTTATTTTGACCGTTTCAAGCTATTTGAGGTAAAATACTATTTTTCCATGGCCGAACCTTCCAACCACATCACACGAACACCCAACAACAACAACCCAATTACACAACCGAACTCACTTCATCTCGTTCACTTGATCTCGACTTCATCAAACTCCCGAGCTCTCCTCCTCCCTATACTCGTCTCGGCTTCTCCTTTTTCCCTTGTTGCATTTTTACTTAAATAGGAGAGAGGGCAGTTAATTTGGGGAAATGACCAAAATGCCCTTCCAATTTTATCTCATCCTTTACAAACTCAATACCCTTAATGGTAATTTTACATTTTCTGATTTTTATTATATATATTTATATATTCTAATTTATATACATATATATATCGATATATTGCACCTAAAATTCTGGTTGGCACGCCAACGAGAACCCTCGGGCGTGCACACCATCGTACGTCCTACGCGTGTCACTCACGTATCACTCTGCGCCCGACAATTTACTATTATTTTATTATTTTCTATTTTAATATATATTTATATATATTTATGCCTATAATTACGTAATTTACTCCAACGAGTACACTCGGACGTCAACGCTATCCTACGTCTCATGTATGTCCTCCTTGACCTACACATGGTATTAGGCATTCACTCATTGGTCTAATTATTCATTTATACGTATTAATAGACACCAAACAAACACAATACATCACACAATTCCACGCATGTGTTAATCGAGACAAACCGGGCAACCACGAACCTAACTCGGATTAATTAATATTCGGATTAACACTAATCACGTGCTTAAGGTAACGGGTCGTTACAGGTGACTTCCTCTGAGCACTTTTCGGGGACAATTTCTTTCCTTGCTGCATAGTATGTAATTGCTTTTATTTACATATGTTGTTTTGAAACATTATGACTAGAATTCGGTTGTGAGACTTGGATATCATGTATATGCCCATATCATACTGTGGTTACCAGGCTTTACATGTTTATCTAGTATTCGGGGTTCCACATTTATTAGAAATTCATGATTTCCCTTTGAGTTATAGAATGATTATAGTTGAACTCTGTTGCGTAATAATCTGATAAATTTTATAATCTAATAACTCATATTTTGGACGGTAAATAAATGAATTGAGGCTGACTAGGCGCGTATAGACTCACTGAGTACCGACTCTGGAGTCTATGCGGGTTTAAGCCGAGCGTTGCCAATTGCTTTAGAAATTGGGGCCGTCACATGATTGGTGGACAACGATTGTGAGTACCAGAGGTGTGCTGAGGGACTAGATAGAGTTCAAGACCCAGTTTAACATGAAGTACTTCCCTCCCACCGTGATGAGAGCCAAGAGGAACGAGTTCACTTCCCTGAGACAGTTAACAGATGAGTCTTTCATGGAGTACATGGGACGATTTCTCCAGTTGTTACCATATGTGGGTGGATCGGCTAACACGGAGGAGAGCCAGAATGTACTACGCTATCGAGGGTCTTCTACCGAGATCGAAAATGAGGTCGTCACGACGTAGCCGAACGTTGCATATTGCATATGAGCATAGCTTGGCTAGGGAGAGTTATTTGAGTACTCACCGGAGGAGATTGAGCCTGATTAGCCTTAGATGCAGTTAAAGCACTGATCAAAGGGACAGGACAGGAAACGAATGAGGGATCGAATGAAGATGGTGGTTCTCGAGGGCGGAGAATGTGTTTCCGGTGTGGACAACCTGGACATTTTCATAATCGATGTCCGATTTGTACGATGATCAGCGAAGGACGATCAACTTTGGCCATTGAGGATATGCACATGGCAACTATGCTGCGACTAACGATGATTCGTGATCCTACTAAAGGTAAGAGATTTCTCATTGTTGTCATTACATCATGCGTGGATGATTTTCATTTGAAGCTTTAGGTGTTGATTGCTATACCAGGCGTCACATGATGGAGTTAGTATTGATACTTGTTAGAGTAGCGCGTTGAAACTTAACGAGTTATCTAGGATGAGACAAACCTAAATTTAATTAGAGTTTGAAAGAGGTGGCGAGGCTTGGGCACAATGGGTTGCCAAACCTAGCCACGAGTACATTTAAAGAGAGGTAGGACTGACGGGTTGTGATTTATCTTAAGATATATGGATACGCAGTATTCATGATGGCAATGGTTGCAACTTTGTCGAACATATCTACTGCTTGAGTATATATGAACTTACATTGAGATGCAAGTAGATTGGGAGTTCATCATGAGTATGGTGTGCGAGTCGCGATCGTAGCGTCATACTTAGTGATTACGACTTGTGTTGTGGTAGTGGACGATATACGTGATGAGGTCGTTAGCATTCCTTGTTGGGAAATGTGCCCTAGGTCAATCCATTAACAGTCTTTATGAATACATTTTAGTTAATAAAATAGAGGATTTCATTTGCTGTTTATTATAATTGATTTGCATGTTTACATTATAATAAGATCTATGGGTATTTACTGAAATATCCTAAATGTCCCTAGTCGATTATTATCTTGGGAACTATAATGAATTAAGACTAGTGAGAGTCTTGATTGATGACCATACGATGATCATACGTATAGGAATACGAATCAAGATCATGAGTACTTGTTAGGGAACAAAGTCTTGGGTGACCATTATGAGAACATCACATGGATTAAGTCATAGTTGTTTCTCATGATAGGTATATTTTTAGTCCTCGACTTGAGATTACGAGACTTCAACATTAGGAATACTGATGATTTGACGCAATCAAACGTTGTCTTTAACTTAGGACGATTATAAAGGTTGTGATTGGTTCTTGTGTGAATAATGTGGTGAAGTTGTGTAATCAAGATAGAATTTGTCCCTCTCATATAAAGAGAGATATCCGGTGGATCCTCGATGTGTTAGACTATTAAAAGGCCTAGTCTAAGTGAATTGATATTGATCAATGTCACTTAGATGTTTTCGATCTACCTAGAAATTGAGACTAGTACAATTGAACATGTTGGATGACAATTCCATGCCTTATGTTTGATCAAAGCGATATCGTGTGACAAAAGGATATTATATACACTATTGATTAGGTTGTATCGATTTGATATTCGTACAACTTGGGTAGTCATAATGTCTTGCTAGAGGCCGCTTATGACTTGTATACCAAAATGTGTTTTGGTACACTTTATGCGTTGTATGAGCCTATTGGGTCGCACATTAAGAATGGTTTTGCGAGATTTTAAGATGGTTGAGAAAAATGAATTTTATATGATAAAATTCATGACTTTGACGTCCTTGTAGTGTATTACACTTATACTTCTTTAAGTAGGGGTATATGTGTAATTTACTTAACCGTCTATATACAAGGGTTGTATAAATAGACGCTTTGAGTTAGAATACAAGTGCGAAAGATTAAAAAGAGGTTGAAACTCTATTTTCGTTTTAAGCAACGACTTAAAGGTTTTTGGTATGCTCTGGATCGTTTTGGAGAGAAACAAAAGGTTTGGTAATCTCTCGAAGCTAACACTTCAAATCTTGGCCGCCGTTCGTGTGTGGACTGCTGATAGAGGGCGTTCGTCATTGGCAGCGCCTTAGAGATCGATTAATCTTCAAAAAGGTACATTGCGACTGAGGTATGATTAAGTTTTCATAGTTTAAACGTGTTTTAATGGAATCAGATTCAAATCCAGTTGGGGATTTTCTCAAAATTGTTTTGTAATCTCCGCTGCGCACGAACCCCAAAACCCAACATTCCTATCATGTTAGGAAAAGGGAACGATCTTAAGAGCCCGTAGTCAAATTAGGTTGTTTGTAGTGGTTGCGACTGCGGTTTAAGGCGAGATGGAATCAAGCTGTTCGAAGTGGCAGAGGCCCACAGTTTGAAAGTTGTGGAGATAAGAGTTGTTTTAAGTGATCCAGAGGGATCCACAGTTCATGGAATGAGACGTTGCACTGTCTGAAGAGACTTTCTACAAGCCCGCAGTTCAATACCTAATGTCGAGCTATTAGAAATGACTCTCACGAGAGTCCATTGTTGGTCATATTGAGCTGTCTGAAGTGACTTTGCATCGATCCGCAGTTCAACGGTGAGAAGTGTGTTGTCTGAAGTGACTCTAAGAAAGTCCACAATTCGATGAAGAGAGAACGATTTGAAGCGACTTTGTGAGAGTCCGCAGTTCAATGAGAATAATCTAAGCCGTCTGAAATGGCTGGGAGCCCACAGTTTAGATGAGTTGTATTTCGTAATGCAAAATGAATGATCCAAGCTGTCTAATACAAAATAACACATAATCATAAAATTACCTCGATCTTGACTATCGAAGTTTGAAATACCACGAAGTATCATGCAGCCAGGTCACGGTCTTGACAAGTGTAACACTAGTTGGGTTAAAAATTTTGAGGGAGATCTCCCCTAATTATTAGAATTTCGTCCCTGAAATTAAACTAATAAGTAAATGAAACTAAAGACTCACCGAAATCAAACAGGTAGGGAAAGTGCTCATGCATATAAGACTCTAATTCCCAGGTTAGCTCCTCGTCTCCGTGAAATTGCCATTTTACTAGAACCAAAGGAATCTCTTTATTCCCCAGCATTTTGACCTTTCAGTCAACAATCTGGATCGACTACTCTTCATATATGGCATAATCTCGCAAATTGATCTGGCTCAAGTCTACCATCGGTCACCGTCCTCCGCTTGACTTATCTAGTTGAAGCATCGAGAAATGGAATACTAGATGAACACCGGCGAGTTGTGGCGGTAACTCTAGCTGGTAAACAACTTTACCAATCCTCTTCATAATCTTGAAGGGACTGATAAACCTTGGAGCAAGCTTCCCTTTGATTCGAACCATTTGTGACCCTTGAGAGAAAAGACCTTCGGTATATATAGTCTCCCAAAAGATCTTGAAGGCGATCGTGATACTTGTCGTAGTATTTCTTTTGCCGCTCTGGGCACCCTTAAGTCTCAAACGAATCTTTGTATCTTCTCGGTATGATCAACAACAATCTCAACACCAAGCTGTCACAACATCCTCACAGCTCATTGAATAAGAAGGTGATCTACAAGGCCTACTATAGAGTGCCTTGAATGGTGCCATACCAATCCTCGCTTTGATAAGCTGTTGTTGTAAGCAAACTCACACAAATGAAGGTACTCTTTCCATGACCCGTCGTACTCCAATACACACATCCCGACTATATCTTCCAACACTTGGATCAACCTCTCGGGATGCTCGTATGTATATAGATGGAACGTCGTGCTCAACTCCAATTTGGTGCTAAGCGAGCTGTATGCTCTACCAAAAGTGAAGTGAAGCTGCATCCCCGATCGACACAATTGACAATGAAACTCCGTACAATCGAGAATCTCGCACTCGTAAAGGATGCTCAATCTGTTAACTTTGTGTGTAGTGGATACTGGTATGAAATAAGCAGATTTCGTCAACCTGTCGAAGAATACCCAGATACTATCGTGACTACGAGGAGATCGGGGCAAGCCATTGACAAAATTCATAGCAATGTGTTCCCACTTCCATCGAGGAATAGGTAGGGACTGCAACAATCCTCCATGCCATCGATGCTCAGCCTTTACGTGTTAGCATCTCACATGCTCTAATGAACTCTAACATATCAGACTTCATCCCCAGTCACCAAAAGAGATGTCGCATATCAGCGTACATCTTGGTCCAACCTGGATGCACAGAAAAATGAGAACAATGAGTATCTTGAAGTATCACGGTACGAACATTAGTCACTAATGGAATCCACAGTCACCTGCGGTACCTCATGCAAAAGTTTCGACCGATTTCAGTCCAGATAATCTGAATTGTCCGCCATCTCACTGTACTGCTGGTATGACGCATCACCACTGCTTGTCCTCGCGCACAATCTCAAGTGAGACGATGCAACGTCATCTGACCATAAATTTATGTCCTAGTAGTCGTTAGTATATCCGTTGAATTCATCAACTCAGCTGCCTTAAGTAAACCATGCTCGTGGGTCATCTGACACACGACTACCTTAATATCAGATTCTTTGTGACTCAAAGCATCAACAACAGTGTTAGCCTTCCCCGAATAATACTCAAGCGATAAGTCATAGTCCTTCAAGAACTTAAGCCAATGCCTCTGTCTCAAATTCACCTCGTTCTGAGTGCACATGTACTTTAAGCTCTTGTGATCAGCATACAACTCGAAGAGGACACCATACAGATGGTGCCTCCAAATCTTCAGCGCGAACACAATCATAGTTAGCTCCATGTCATAGGTCAGATAGTTCTTCTCGTAAACCTTCAGCTGTTAGGATGCATAAGCTATCAAACAACCCTATTGCATCAATATACAACCCAAACCAAACTTTGAAGCATCAGTGTAGACTACCAAGTCCTTCCCTATCTTAGGCAATACTAGAACTGGCGCGGTAGTCAGCTTTTCTTTCAGTGTGATGAATGCCTGCATACACTCATCGCTCCACATAAACTTGGCGTTCTTTTGGGTCAACTTAGTCATCGATGCAGCGATCTTGGAGAAATCCTGCATAAATCTGCAGTAGTAGGCCAATCCCAGAAAACTGCAAATCAGAGTAACAGTAGTCGAAGTAGGCCACTCGATCATGACCCTAATCTTCTCGGGGTCAATGACAACACCGTCAGCTCCGACTACGTGCCCTAAGAATCTGACCTTTGACAGCCAAAACTTGCACTTGCTGAATTTAGCATAGAGTCGGTGGTCCCTCTGAGTCTACAATACTGCCCATAGATGCCCCTCATGCTCCTCACGAGTTCTGGAATAGATGAGAATATTGTCTATGAATACAAACACGAACATATCCAGATAGTCCTTTATCACTCTGTGCATGAGATCCATAAACATCGTCGGCGCATTCGTCAAGCCAAATGACATGACTATAAACTGAAAATGGTCGTATCGCATGGTGAACGTTGTCTTCTCTCGGTCCTCAACCCTGATCCTGAGCTGATGATAGCTGACCTCAGATCTATCTTCGAGAACTACTACATTTAGGTCAGTTGATTAAATAGATTATTAATGCTCGGTAGCGGGGGCTTGTTCTTCACTGTGACCCAGTTCAGCTAGCTGTAGGCTATACAGAGCCTCAAACTACCGTCCTTCCCCATAAAACAACCTGACGAGACGCTCCCCACGGTGACATATTAGGTCTGATGAAGCCCAACTCTAGTAGTTCATCTAGCTGTCTCCTCAACTCCTCCAGCTCTCGAGATGCCATCTGGTATGGTAGTATCAATATCGACTTAGTCCCCGGGACAAAGTCAACAATGAAGTCGATCTCCCTCGGCGATGGTAATCTTGGCAAATCCTTTGGAAACATGCCTGGAAGTTGAACACAATTGGTACCTCAGCAATACCAACTTCCTGCCTCGCCCTAATGCTCATAATGTTTGCGAATGTCTCTATCTCATCTTACGTCGCCTCTCTACCTTTAGTGATAGGAAAAAAACTTGCTCTACCCTGAACAACAATTTTCTGTCCGTCTGGCAGTAGAGTATCGATCGTCTTCTCAAAGCAATCGATTCGAGCATGAAACGCTCATAATTAGTCAATGCCAACCAAGGTATCGAACTCTAAGAACTCTAGTACTCTCATGTCGACAGGAAACTCGTAACCCCTATCTCTACTGGGATAACAAGACACAACAAATCCTAGTATATCTTATCCATAGCAGCAGTGCTAAGGATTAGGGGTGTACTAAGTCTAGCAGGTTTCAAGCCTAACTTATTTACCACGCGACCGACAATAAATGAAACAGTATAACTTAAATCGAGCATGGTATGCATGAAAGTACAACAAATGGAAACCATACCTTCGACAAGGTTTCGGAATTCCCCCGGGGTTTGGCTCGACCGCAACCTGCATAAATTCTCTCTGGTGCTAGTGGTGTTGTTGTTGTGCTATGACTGGTTGTGTGCACTCTCTCTAGATGTGGCCCACTTGATCACACTTGAAACAAGTGTGGGTATCTTAAGTGCTCACTGTCTGGCCCTAGG
Source organism: Stephania japonica (assembly GCA_039657345.1). NCBI lineage: Eukaryota > Viridiplantae > Streptophyta > Magnoliopsida > Ranunculales > Menispermaceae > Stephania > Stephania japonica. The sequence goes on along the minus strand of CM077562.1, from coordinate 20,661,996 downwards.
TCTGAGTCTACCCTTGACTCTGCGTAGCCTTAGTCTGTCCTGACCGCTGTCCCTACTTACATTTTACCACCTATTTGGTAGATGCCCATTGTGCCTCTTGCTTGCACTTTGGCCTAATAGGCTATGGTGGATGACTCGCAAATGTAGGTACCAGCAGGATCGTCTGTGCCGGTCTGGCAGTCTGTGGTGCAACTAACCTTACACTTTGGGCTCTGCAATCTTGATAATTCCACCTGTTCTTTTTCCTTTTCTTGTCCTCATGATGACGTTGCTCTTCTGATCGGGTCTCTAGTCTAGCCGTCCAAGCCTCATCCGAATGAGTGAGCAAGTAGCTTTCCCTCGTTAGGCTGCGCTCATAGGCAATTTGTAAGGTCTCCAATTGTGTAGTGACCGCTGAACCTCCCACCGTAGGTAACAGCCCTTCGGTGAAATAGTAAGCTCGATCAATCTCTAAGTCTGCTAATCCTTCAGCATAGGGCAGCAATGAGATGAATCTGCCCATGTAATACATCACTATCTCATCAGCACTCTGTCTTTACGAGGTAAACTCATTCCTCTTCGCTCTCAGAACAGTCGGCGGAAAATACTTCTGGTTAAACTGGGTCTTGAAGTCAATTCAGTGTCTCAGAATGCCTCGGGTAGTAACGATAGTCATCCACCAGTTGTTTGCCTCCCCTTATAGCATGGTCGAAGAGAGAAATTCACTCGCATGTGGTCCTCCGTGGCAATAATAGTGTGAATCTTCTCATGATTCTTCAAGAATAGTTCTGATGTTGCTACATCAGTACTGCTAAAGAACTTGACGGGGTCATGCCTCTTGAACTCTCTCTACTGCTTCGCCTCAGCAGTGGCTCCTGGACTCTTCTCTGGAGTCGTGGTCGGAGTAATCTCTACAATCGCCGCTGGCGTAGTTAGTGTCTCATCAACCTGGACCGAAGGTACTACCACATTCGTCTGTGTAATCTGGACTGCCCTTGCATTAAGAATCGTTATGATCAGGATCGGAGCTGTGGAAGCTGTAGCAACTGGAGTCTCTACCCCTGAATAGTCGTAATGGACGGCAATGGTGTAATCGGGGTCGATGGTATCATGGTAGCTGGTGTGAGTGTCGTCGACATTGCACTAAATCCTCAAATCTCCGTGTCCAAGCATGAAACTCCTCAAAAGTAATAAATGAAGAACCGATCGTCCGTTGTGCTCGCTCGGACTTGCACGATCGGCCATTCTTTGTCGAAAGAAGAGAGCGAATGCCTTGAATCGATTATAGCTACCGCATACCATATAGCACACACAAACATAATATGTACAAAATCAACCCGACTCATCCCTTACTCCCCAAACTAAATTTCTAAACGGGATAATAGGGTTTCCACTTTGTAAGTTCAACCGTTCATAATTTCTGTGGTTTAAATGGCTTGTGTTTTATGCAAAACTTAGTACTCTCTACGATACCAAGCGTATTGGTATCACATTTTATATTACAGAGTCGTAAAACTGAACCTTACTCTCTGCACCAACTATGAGAGCCCCAATTTCCGAGTGCATTTGATATAACGATAATTCATGATATATCAAGCATGGTAGTCTAAATATCATCTTTGTAATTGAAAGACATGAATTTAAATAGATCAAAGAGCATGATAAATAGTGAAATGATAGCAAGCTATAACGGCCCGATTTTCAATGGTCGTTATTGACGTTGTCATTGTATATTTTAAGCTAGTCATATTTTTCATGCATTCATTGCATATAGGCTAGTTAGTTTATTTGTGGGCCAACGTGTCCTAGTTGATTCGTTCATTGGGGGTTGTAAAATTGGTTGATTAGTTCACCAGGAGTCCATTAGCAACTGGTTGATGTGATTCACTAGGGACTAGTTGATGTGGTTCACCAGGAACTGGTTGATATGGGACTGGTTAATGAGTTCACCAGAAATTAATTAATTGGTACACCAAGAGTTAGTAGACGATTGGTTGATTGGTTTATCTTGGGTTTGGTCGATTTGTTAACCAAAGATAGGTTGATTTGTTCACCTAGATTTGAATTTGATATGTTCACGAGAGTTAGGGAGTTGATTAGTTCACCAACATTTGTTTAGGTTGGGTGATTTGATGGGTAGTTGCATCAGTATTGCAGTTCCCTGAGAAGAGATATGGGTTATCTCAAATTTCAGGACAAAATTTCAAATTAGTTGAAAAGAACTGTAACGGCCTGATTTTCAATGGTCGTTATTAATGATGTCATTGTAGACGTGGACGCCAGCGGAGACGTTCATGAGTCCCATATGAAGACGGAGCACGACCGGATAGGGTTTATAGTCCGTTTTGTGTGCTCTGGTGGTGAAGTTGCGATGTATAGGTCCAAATTAGTTAAATGGCATCGCAATATGTGTGTTTATATTGCCATTGACGTGTGAGATTGTGTTAAGTATTCGCCTCGATATACGTATCGACACGGGTACCGGGTAGGCTAAAAGACGAAATTTAGGCCGAGGGAAAATAATACACACAAAATGAATTAAATGTGACAAAATAGAAAATTGGTGGGCGCTAGAGGCACGTGTGGGTGGTACGGTAGTGTGTACGCCCGAGTACGCTCGTTGGCGAGTATGACGAAATTAGGCGCGAAAATATAGGCAAATATATATTTATATATGTAATTTAAAATAAATACGTATATATATAAATATATATATTAAAAATTAGAAAATAAAGATAATTGTGAAATGACCAAAAAGGGTATTTGAGTGTGAAGGTGGAGGATAAGATCATAGGGGCAAAATGGTCATTTCACCCCAAAATTTGATAAACATCCACCACCGACACCACATTTCTCACAATTTCTTCATTTTTGGATCAAAACTAAGAGAAAAAGAAGAAGAGAGATCGAGAGACCGAGGTTGGGAGTTCGTGGAAGCGGCGTTGGCAAAGGTGAGGAGTTGTTATTGTGGTGGTGTTGTGCATAGTTGTGTGGAGGTTCAGTGGTGTTCGTTGGGGGGAGAATGTATATGGCATGGGAGATGTCTCCCATGCCAATAGAAAGAGGAGGAGTTGGGGTTGGGCCCCCAGTGATCGAAAAAAAAAAAAAATTATGTTGGAGCAGAGCTCTCTCTCTTCTGTTGAAAATATGCCCTAGGTCAATCCATTAACAGTCTTTATGAATACATTTTAGTTAATAAAATAGAGGATTTCATTTGCTGTTTATTATAATTGATTTGCATGTTTACATTATAATAAGATCCATGGGTATTTACAGAAATATCTTAAATGTCCCTAGTCGATTATTATACTGGGAACTATAATGAATTAAGACTAGTGTGAGTCTTGATTGATGATCATACGATGATCATACGTATAGGAATACGAATCAAGATCATGAGTACTTGTTAGGGAACAAAGTACCGCTATGAAAACATCACATGGATTAAGTCATAGTTGTTTCTCATAATAGGTATATTTTTCAGTCCTCTGACTTGAGATTACCAGAGACTTCAACATTAGGAATACAGTGATTTGACGCAATCAAACACGTCTTTAACCAGACGATTATAAAGGTTGTGATTGGTTACTGTGTGAATAATGTGGTGAAGTTGTGTAATCGAAATAGAATTTGTCCCTCTCATATAAAGAGAGATATCCAGTGGATCCCTCGATGTGTTAGACTGTTAAAATGCCTAGTCTAAGTGAATTGATATTGATCAATGTCACTTAAATGTTTTCAATCTACCTAGAAATCGAGACTAGTACGATTGAACATGTTGGATGACAATTCCATGCCTTATGTTTGATCAAAACGATATCGTGTGACAAAAGGATATTATATACACTATTGATTAGGTTGTATCGATTTGATATTCGTACAACTTGGGTAGTCATAATATCTTGCTAGAGGCCACTTATGACTTGTATACCAAAATGTGTTTTGGTACACTGCCAACGTTGAATGAGCCTATTGGGTCACACACTGAGAATGGTTTTGCGAGATTTTAAGATGGTTCAGAAAAATGAATTTTATATGATAAAATTCATGACAGAAACGTCCTTGTAGTGTATTACACTTATACTTCTTTAAGTAGGGGTATATGTGTAATTTACTTAACAAATCTATATACAAGGGTTGTATAAATAGATGCTTTGAGTTAAAATACAAGTACACGAAAGATTTAAAAAGGGCCGAAACTCTATTTTCGTTTTAGAAACGACTTAGGGTTTTTTGGTATGCTCTGGATCGTTTTAGAGAGAAACAAAAAGGGTTTGGTATTCTCTCGAAGCTAGCACTTCAAATCTCGGCCGCCGTTTCGTGTGTGGACTTTGCTAATAGAGGGCGTTCGTTGTTGGCAGCGCCTTAGAGATCGATTAACCTTCAGAAAAGTACATTGCGAGTGATGTATGATTAAGTTTTCATAGTATAAACGTGTTTTAATGGAATTAGATTCGCATCCTGTTGGGGTTTTTCTCAAAATAGTTTTGAAATCTCCGTTGTGCATGAACCTCAAAATCCATCAGTTCCAACAAAGAAGAAGAGGGTCGATTCGGCCTTGAACTGTGCCGGTTTGGCTCGGTTGAGCCGAACCCGGTTCAGGCCAAACCATCCCTAAATAAAAAAAAAGCTTTGAAAAAAAAATCTGAAAAATTAACAGAAAATTTAGATAAAATAGAAAAATTTTAGAAAAATTATATTTTGATCAAATAAATGAGTTTTGGGATTTTCTCATAATTTTGGTGAGATATTGTCGGGGTTTTTACTTTGAAAAATGTAAAAATTGACATAATATATCAAACTGAAGCTAATTTAATGACAAATGGTCTTAATTACAATTTGGATGAGAATTTTGAATTGTCAGGCATTTATTAGAGCTGGACTGGGGTTTATTTTATGGGACGAGGAGTGCGGTTTGAGGTGTGTAGTATCCCAACTGAAATTCACTTTAGTACTTACTGCTTGACATATTTGAGTTTTGTTCAGTTTATTCAAAAATCTTTATTTCCTATTACTTTACGGTAGTTGTGTTCGTCCCCACATGGTGCTTATTCTTTGCGGGGGCATAGGGTCCACTAGGCCATAGCATATGTTTAGGCATGTGCCGGTGAATATGCTACCCGGGTATGTTAGGCATGTGTGGGTGCGTCGTGGTCTTCACCGGCCACCTAGAGGGTCCAGGGTCAACCCGTTCGAGGTATTCTCACGGGTCGTGCCTAGCGGATAGCCCGGATTATGGCTATAGTCTGACTTTGATTCTGCACGCACTTTCATTCTTCTGCTATATTTATGCATGCAATGATCTTCCACAGTTGCTTGTATTCTTTTGTTTCGCATGTTTATTTATAGTATTTTGATTTCAGTAACTTTACTTATGTATTTACTTGGTGAATTTCCTTGGGATTACTCACTCTGGACTCGTCATCTGCCTTTTGTGATGGCTTGAGTGCAGATGCTGGTACGAGATCGAGAAGGGCAAGCTTAAGGATTATTTATGATTGACTACAGACTGCCCTACTCGTATGTTTTTTATATTTATTTGTTTTATGCTGGGTATGGGTTGTGAGAGTTACATTTTGGTTTGTATATGACTTTAAGGATCACACTTGATATATATTTATGGACTACATTTTTGTATAGTTTTCACATTAGATTAATTGATATTTAAACTTGTTACATTTATTACCATTTAATGACTTGAGACTTTCGCTGCATAATTTGAGGATAAATGATATAACGAGTCTATAAGCTAACTTAAACTATAATTAAAGGAAACAATATTAAGTTAGCAATATTTGATTGGTAATGAGTTATGAGTGGCTGTGGGACACAGCTGGATGGTGAGTTGGCAAAGTTGTGGGCCCGCGGTGCACGTCGTAGTACGCCATGAATTGGAGGCCGCTACAACAATGGAACATGCGTGTTCTACAAGTCAAGAGAGGCTATAAGTAGTCTAAAATCCATAATAGCGATGTCGCAACATCGATAACCACAACAATATCCACAACAAATCCAGTACTTAGTTTCACACAATCACTAGGGGTGGTCACACGCTTCTGCATAAGTGCATGCGTTGTCCCAACTAGTGCAGGCCGCAAGTACCTTCGAGACACACACTTATGCCAAGAACACACATCCAAGAAATATAGAGGGATGCCAACAAATGATCATAAAAAATCATAACAGAACGATAATGAATCACATGGTATTTCCTTACTGGCTTACTCGCTCGGACCTGTCTGACCCGCCATCGATGTCTGAACAAGAGAGCAAATTTCCTTGAATAAGTGGATAGCTATCGATATCATATAGTATACACATCAAACATAACATGTACAAAATCAAATCCGACTTATCCCAACTCATCCTCTTACCCAAACTAAGGTTCTAATAATGATCATAGGGTTCCACTCTAAGTTCAACTATTTCTAACGTTGTTGTCTTAATGTCTTGTGTTTTAAAGAAGTTTGGGCTCCGATACCAATTGTAACGGCCCTAATTTTTCAAGCAATTGGGTACGCCCCACCTAGACCCGTATAGGCTCCTAAGTCTGTACTCGGCGAGTCTAAGCATGCCTAGTCATCCTCAACTCATCTGATTACAAATTTATGAAGTGAGTTATTACAATTTTCAAGTGTTACGCATCGGATTAAACTAGAAGTATGGGAAAAACTCAAATCAAAGGAAAGTCAGGAATATTCTATTAATGTGGAAACCCCGAAATCAAATATTCATGTACAATCTAAAATCATCAATATGTAAGCAAGGGTACACGATATCCAACGCTCCGAATCCCAAATGTATCAACATAATGTATAAAAACAACATACAAATAACAAACATAATAACCTACTATAATCCTTATAAAGTGCTTTGCTTCGTAAGGTCCTCAGAGAAAGTCGCCAAGAACGGGGCCATTGCCCTTGCTGCACTCTGGTCTATCTGCACCAACCGTCATAAACTAGGTGGTGAGCAACTGAGTGAAATCAAAAGTAATACCAGAAGAATATAACAACAATTCATGATTTACCAATAAAGCAGTCCAAAAATAATGTGGTAATTGAAAGAGACAGGTAAATAAAATAATCAAAATGCATGATAAACAAAGTAACAGATATCAACAAAGCATGCGTGTTCTAAGAATTAAAAGAGGTCCATAAGTGGTCTAAATCATAGCAAAACGGCAAAGACCTCGCAAGATCTCCTCATACAATGTCGCAACATCGCAAAGTATGAAAAAGAGATATCGCAACACCTCTCAAATCTAATACCCAGGTACACACAGCATTAGGGGTGGTCAAACACTCCTACAGGCATGCTCGTGTTGTCCCAACTAGTGCGGACTACATGATACCTTCTCGACACACACTTACGCCAAGAACACATAACCAAGGAATAACATAATGGAATGTCAACTAAAGGTTCATAGCAACATCAGAACAATAAGGAAGATATGAATCACATGGTATTTTCTTACGGGCTTACTAATATACACACAGACATAACACGTATGTACTTACCTGACTACATCGCGACTCGTGTACAATTCCCATGACTAATGCGTACCCTTGGGTTCCCAACTACCTATCATTGGTTTGAACCCCAATATGTTAGGTTTATAGTCAACACAAGACCTTAGATAAACCCCCAAAGTTTTCCAAAGTTTTTTCATAATTTTCTAAGAATTGTTGTTCATGTTACTGCTGGAATGCCGTGGGTGGCGCCGTGTATAAGCCATCACGACGTCTCAAAAATGCCAAAAAATGCTTTTTGGTCTCGACGCCGTGAGCAACATCGTCGTGAACAAGTTCTCACGGCGTCGTCGCGGCGTAGACACTATAGCTTTATTTCGACCCGACATTATGGTGACACCGCGCATATAAGCTTCGCGGTGGCGTCACGGCGTCGAGTTGTGGTCTCTGTTCATGGCGTCGTGGAGACGCCACCATGGGCAATAGCCTCGCGGTGTCTCATGCGCGCCTCTCGCAAAATATGATTTTCACACTTTTTGGGACTCCACCGCGACATCTTGGGACTTATCGCCCATGGCACCATGTGCGGCGTCCAAACCAAAACACTAGATTGGGGTTTCTTGGAATCCCGACTCACGTTGCCGCACTCGACCTATTCCAAACTTGTACTAGGGTGCGTAACCATCAGAAATTGACTTCGGATCGTCGTGGAACCTTTAGGAATTATTACGAACAACGAATTATCCCAAAAACGGCAAAATTTGACAAAACCAATAAAACTCAAATTACACTAGTCCCAACACAACGTATTGATCGCTCTGTGGATCGCCAAGGCATCAAAAAACTCGACAGAATCGAGTCCGGAGTGGCATTCGTGGTCATCGCGATGAATTTAAACTAAAGGAACATGTTAATGGAGAGAAGAAAGAGGGGAGTAGAAATTTCACCTTACTCCGTGAGATCCACTCCGGCGAGCCTCCGATCACTGCCCAAGGTGGCTGGCCAATCTTTCTTGCTCACCAAGAAAGAAGAGGAGAGAAGAAAAGAAGAGAGAGTGTAAGAATGAGAGAATGAGATTTCAAGTAGGGAGGTGATCCTTGTATAGGCCATCTATCATTCATTTGTATGTGCGCATCTCGAGGCAAATCCATCCATTCTCCCTTCAAATGGTCCACCAACTTTAACTCTTTCTACTGAAACCAATATGTGACTCGAGTTTCACTTAGCTAACCAGCTTCTCAGCCCGTTCCTGCGTTCCTCGACCCGAACTGCACCCAACTCGCATGTCGTATGTCTTTGGTCTCATCAATGGTCCAAGTCAACTTAATTGTCTAATTATTGTCGAAAAAATCATTTATCAACATTTTCTATATTTTAACACCCCGTTTCTCCCAGGCGAAGCCTCACTCAGACTATCAACTCTCTAAACAGCTCGACACTCGTATTAAACATATATTACTAATACAAGAATCATAGAAAAATAAAATTACCTCTGTGTCATCTCTCAAGGTCCGAAATACTCGTCGTATCATGGCAGCCAGGTCACGATCCTGGACATACGACATAGGTCATGTTAATTTTTTAGGGTTGTTACAACGTGAAAGGAAGATTGAAGAGAAAATACCTACGAAATCCTAGATTTGGAGCGCCAAGAGGAGGGGGTCGGAGGTGTGCAAGTGTGAGAGTAGAATGTGAAACACAACAATAAGGTTTTATTACCTTGTATGTGTGTTTGTGTATATATATATATATATATACATATGTGAAATTACTAAACTACCCCTTTAAAACTGATACTTGTTTTTCTTCATATTTTGTTTAGACCGTATCCCCTCTCTCGCGTGAAACCCCTAATCCTAACCAAAATCTCGTGCTCAATCTCTCTCCTCTCACGAAAAAACTTGGATCTCGCACTAACCCATCTCGATCAGATCTCTCGCACAACCTAATCAAATCTCTCTCGATCTTCGATTCAACCTCACCAGATCTCTCTCGCATCTTTCGCGCAACATCGCCTAATCTCTTGCACGACCTCTACAAATCTCAAATGATGCCCTAGCTTTGTGGCAATTCGTGAAAGGACACACGAAATATTTGTGTTGATTTAGGTATGGAAACCCTAACTTATGATTTCTCTGTCTTAGCTCGTCTTCGCCAATTATGCGAACTCCATAAAGAGTCTTTTGAGCCATGATTAGCGGACGGTTGGATTTGACCACAACAGTAAAGTCGAGGCGAAGATTGGTTATGCCGACAACAAGTGACACCAAACCCTAAATTAAGAAATTGTTTTAAACAATTAATTCAAAAAGTAATGGTAATTCTGTATGTCCAATACAAACCAGCAAGTCAACAGTCTCCACGAATAAGAATGATTATAATGGAAACAAGGCACGACATCTAAAAGGCATCTAACATGACAATTGATGCACAACTATATTATGAATAAATAACAAATCAAAGAAAATGTAATAGTTACAAGGTCGAGTTCGAGGCCCTCGGGGAAGCACGAAGGGAATGCATATGATGGTTAGCAACATGAATGAAACGTTATTGCGAAGGGTCGCCATAAAGTTCGTTACTTACAGAGACCCCAATCCCACCAACCTTCTAGTGCAAAATATTTTAAGATTCTTTGATGCACTAATTCAATTGAACACATAATAGGGGATTAATGATCTCCAATGATAAGACCAAATAGGGGATTAACGATCTCCAATTATAAGACCATAGAGGTTGTTTCTCGTTCAAGGCTCTAATATCTTCTAATGAAGGTTAAGCATGTCAAGAAATGGATTAACTATAGCATCTTCAAAAGACAAGAATTCACTTCACAGTATCATTTAACTGCAGCACCAGTACCTATAGAAAACGCATTAGGTTTCTGCTTACTAATTCAATGATTAACATTTCAAATAAAAATCAGTGGATAATACCACCTTTCCCTCACGAGGCTACCACAACAACAAAGTCTCACCCCAAATTAGTAGAGGGGTCGGCCAGTCTCTAGAAATTAGATGCATGCAGCAATTGTAAACTTTAGGGAGGTAATTGCATATTTGTTTATTTTTATTATGCCAGATATCTCAGGCATCTCATGCAACAACAAAAAAGCTTCAATCCCAAATTAATTGAGCTCAGAAACATGAATCAAAGCCTTCCACTCAGCTTGAGTTAGTGCATTGAAAACGAGAGCTTCACATTGATCACAATATTTCTAGATAATTTTGGCGGCAGAAAATTCACCTGAAAATCAAGATGCATTGAAAAGATTAAACTTCTAAACAATTTTCGACACTTGGAGAAAAAAAAGATCACATCAGAGGTCTCTCTAGGTGCCACATAGTGCAAACAAAGCTTATCACCTTTCTTTTTTTTTTTTTTTTGAGAAAAACAAAGCTTACCTCTTTCAAATGAACGATAAAAGTGATTTCTTTGGACACCTATTTCAGTTGCCAAGACTTCAAAACACTAGTATTTACCCTAGCATCAACTGCCCAGATTAAATAACAGGAATGCAATCCAATGTGAAATGAAATAAATGACGAGATGAGACTGAAAAATTTACCACCTTGAAGACTGAGAGCAGCAAGCCCTGCTGCATTGATATTTGATAGCTCATCATAGTTGGATGGCTCTTGGGGAGCAGAAATAGAAGCAGCAGCAGCAGCTGTGGTCTCCATGAGCAGAAAACTCAACCAAATGGTCTGCCTTCCTCACTCCGAACCAAAACCAACTTCAAAATTCAAATTTTAAGATAAAAACCCAAGTACCCATTTCATCTCAATCATCAAAAAAAAAAGTGAGGCCATACCTTCTCTAAAAACTTATAGGCTATCCAAGCATTTCTATAGCAACAATCCATTATAAGAGAATCAAAACAACCTATTTACTTTCTTCAAGAAAAAAAGCCTATTTATTAGCTGAAAGAAAAGGCAAGATTGGAAGCTCATAAATACCATTTAGATGTGATTAAAAAATCGCAAACAAAGAAATACAACATTGTCATCCCAACGTTTAACGTAGAAATCAAAACCAATATTATAGGGCATAAAACCAATATAAAACAAAGATCTAAGTAGTTGATAGTAGCACCAACAGCAGGGTGGTTAAAAGATCATTTATGAAGTGCACACATTAGAACATGGAACTATTCATTACAAGGAATCTTCATAACAAATAATGAATATAACTATCCAAAGAACAGACATACAACTGTTTCCACTTTCCTTTTTATCTTCCAAAACTTCGTCAATTTTTTTGGTCAATGCAAGAAATCAGCCCCATCCATTAAGAACCTCCTGAAAATGAATCCAAGAATTTTAACTGTGAGAAGTCAAAGCAACAACTACAAACACTTTACAAAACTTGAAGGGATCCAGAACACAAAACATAAAACCAGAAGCAAAGAGGAGAAAACTGATAACCTTCAGCAGCCGACAATGTCTCACTTGACTGTAGGCTTCGGATTGGTTCACTGTGCTGTTGCTGAACTTGCTCTGAATCCTGATCTGGGAAAACTTCAGATTGTAATGACAGTGCAATGTTGTTCACATGTAGCCACGTCAATTCCCATAAACCATCTCCACCAAGTGCACTTCTCTGGACAAGAACCCCTTTGGTCTTCATTACAAGCAAGGTGTTCTTGAGAAGCTCAGGAACAAGTTCTTGAAGTTTCTCACTCCTTTTCCCTCTGACTTTCGCTTTCATATATTTTTCCATACGACTCAGTACACCCAACCACAGTTTGCAGAATGCAGCCAGTTGTGACAAATCATGCAGCAATTGCAGGAAAATCTTCGACAAGAGCATCACTGCAAGAACAAGAGTACCTTCCATGTTGCGATAGTCCTTGGGGGAATGCCCTTCTGCAATCTCTAGCAAGTCGTCAAGCATTGTGAAAATTACCATATCGAAACACTGCAACTATGAAGATTGTGGGAGCCGGACACCATCCACCCCCATCAAACCCCTCTGTAATGAAGAAAGAGCATGGTTTCTGACATCTTCTCTTTGATCCAAACACACTTTCCCAAGTCCCTGAACTAGCCTCAGCCACATCTCTCCTATGTCCTGTGACACCTTGGTAACAGCCTCCTCCCCACCACCTTCCTTTGCTTCACGAAACCATTGAGCGAGGCAGAAAACCGACCCTGACATAAGGTCTAATATATCTGCCTGCCCAACCCGAGACTCTGCAAACAGTTGTGATGCATCAACACACAAAACGTAATTTACAGGGGACAAATGGGCTCCATCAGCCATTATGAATGTCAAAGCCTCAAAACCAGCTTCAGATGCTTCAGGATGGTGAGCTGTGATGGAAAGTAGAGAAGTGATCGTACGCCATCCAATCTGAGACCTAATGTGTATGGCATTTGCTTTGACAAGTCACATTACTTCCTTGATGATGTGCTCACAATATGCATCAGCAACTCGGGCATCAAGCTTCAGAACCAGTTGCAATGACCTTAGAAGATCATCAGCCAGATTTTCTTTATAAGGAAGAAGTTGGCAAATCTTTAAGAGTTCAAATACGGCCTTTTCCACCAGTGCACAAGGCATCACAGTCGTCTGCACAATGTTGCATATATGATCATACACAAGACTCAATACAATTTGTAACAATACTGATACGTATCATAATAATAATAATAATAATAATAATAATAATAATAATAATAATCAAACAAGACGTCTCAATCCCTTAGATGTTATAAATGGTGGTCATGTCCGTGATCATTATAGGTCTATGGAGTCATCAAAGACATCAAAAAAAAATCCAATTAAATCAAAAAGGATTTATTTACTTGTTCACTTGTTCTCCGGTGCTCATACAGAGCATATGAGCAAAATGAGTAGAAAACAAGAGATGATTGTTGCTTCAAGGGAGCGAGTCGAATGGGAACCGAGTTATCCGCATTGACCGAGATAATGAAGCCACGTATTTGAAAGACAAGAAAAATAGAAATTCGATCAACAAAAAAACTAGAGATTTCTCAACCGTATAATGCTTCAATGAAGTGAAGTTTTCGAATCGCGGAAGATGTTGAAGGGACGATTGAACAAAGTGTGTTGCTTAAGGGAACGAGGAACGAGTCGATTAGGAAGCGATGTGAAGCCATCGACCCGATAAAGAAGCTTGTTGGGATACAATGATCGAATTAAACTAGCAAAGAATAGAAATCGTTAAACACACGAGATGAAGAGAAAATTTGCTAAAACTTAGGAACCCTAGGAGCCGCGAAGATGTTATGTTTCGATGATATGATGTGATTTATAGAATAGAATAAAACACGATCGACGGCTCATGGCTTGCTATGGAATGTGGACAATAGAGATTTTACGGTGAGTTTATTTTAGAGATACCAAACCCTAGTTTAGATCTGCGATATTGAAATGACAAGAATGGCCTTGCTCTAAAATATACATATACAGTATTTATTTATGAGAAATGCAAAAGTGACCCACTATTGACACTCACTAAGAGCATGCACCATGTTTTTTATTTATTATTTTTACTTTTTTTACAATTTTATGCTAAGGTTACCCATTACGGACACTCACTACGACTACAAAATTATTAAAATAAATAAATAAATAAATAAAACAAGGTGTGTGCTCATAATGTGTCCGTAGTGAGTCACCCTAGCACTCCTCTTTATTATATAATTTTTTTGTTGCCTTTTATTTATACGATTTTACATAGCCTTTATGAAGAAGATTTTACATAGCTTAATTTTTTTTTAAGAAAAAGCAATAGGCTCTTTAAAATTGTTGAGAGATTTTTGTTGTTAGTGTTTGAATTAGATCACCTCTAGTCCAAAATTTATTTTTTTTCTATTCTCAAAATTCGAAATGAAAACACTTGAGCTAACTCATCACAATTTTCTTAGTCAAGAGTAATGAATTTTTTTTTTTTTACTTAGATGAGGTATGTTATTACTTGAAGCTTTCGCAATTCCCAAGGCTTGAGTTGGATTAAGTTCAACTATTGGACTCATATTGTATTAGAAAGTGATTGTAAACTTCTTGTCCATGCGATTAACTCCTCTCATGCAATGTCCTCAACTCTGGGTTTAATAATTTTATTTTTTTTGGTATGATGGGTTTAATAATTTGAGACTGTAGGTGGTAGTTAAATTCTCACAAAGATGTGAGAGTAGAGTTTGTCATATGTTGAAACTTCTACAAACAATGATAACTAACAATCTGTGTTTCATATGCATATTACTATATTATTATAATATGCATAATATCTGCTATGTCCGAATCTAAAATTCCGCTTAACTTTTTATTGAAAGAATTTCTTCTTAGTTGAACCTTTGCTCGCAATAATGGTTGAGTTGGAAATCTCATCTTTGATATGACGAATTAGTAATTCAAGATCATTGGTTCAAGTTATTTGCTACTATAAATCTTTTATTTGGTTGATAAAGCATGCAGAACTTGGCACATGCCTATTTCAATAACTTGCTTGATACATGGAACGTATTGCATCTATTATCATCCGAACTTTTTTTCCCTCATCATAGTCTGTCAACCTCATTCGATTATTGGAAACATGCAAATCTATATTTCATTATACGCCAACAGGTGTGGTACCGCTTACGGTGGCTCACTCTTTGTTTCAAGTTTAAAGGTAATATTCTTCTATCAGTGTATATGCTGGTCCCCATAATTTTTTTTTTTTTTTTTTTTTTTTTAATTTTCATTGTTGTTTGTGATTACGTCAAATTGTTCCCAAGAGTTGTGCATTATATGCTAGAAGGGAAACTTAAACATCCTAATGGTGCAACTTCATAAACATGTCTCCATATGGAGTACAAGTTAAATATATTAGAAATCGGTACAATGCAAATGAAAATGTTGTGCAATATTTCCCTTTAAAGACATTTGTTGTCTACAAATTTATAAGCAACTCGTCCATGAGTTTTTTTAATTTTTAATTTTTCTTGCTAGAGTCGACCCCAATTATTTTGAGACTAAAGCTATGTTGTATTTTTTTCTGCTTAGCTAGATTTTGCGAGCTTGTGCCTCTTAGCCTTTGCCCTCTTTTCCCCATTTGTTTCTTTCGACATTTAGGAACCTGGATGTTGCCACAAATATTAAAGATGAAATTCTAAGTTCTGAGACTTCAATTTTGTGCCTCGGATTACTGGCTTACAATGAGGCTCGAATTGTGGAAGATTGAGCATTTCCCGCGGCAGTACCTTTCAATATAATTTTCTTGCTTCTCTGAGAAAGTGAGTTGAAGATATCCTTTATCTCACAAAGAGCAAAGAATGACCTGCATAATTATATGATTGAAGCAAAGTGGCCTAATAAGCAAAAAGCCATCTTTCTTTCATGGTATCTTCAATGGTATGGGATGCCTCCTAGTTCTGTTACAAACTTGGTAATGGAGAAGATCAAAGGAAAGGTCACGATGTCTTCTTCCGTCCCGCTTTTGCGTCTGTTGCTGCCTCAAACACATATTAATGCTCTCGTCGAGATAGATAAGCCAAGGTTATAATTTGTTGGAGGTTTCTGCTTTTTTTGGTAAAGTCCACCTCCTTAACACATTAATGCTCTCATCGAGGTTGATAAGCTAAGGTTATTATCTGAGGTTGCTGCATTTTTAGTAAAATCCACCACCTCGAACACATTAATGCTCTGGTCATGGTAGATTATCGAAGGTTATAATATGCTGGAGGTTGCTGCATTTTCAGTAAAATCCACCACCTCGAACACATATTAATGCTCTCGTCGTGGTAAATTATCTAAGGTTATAATATGTTGAAGGTTCTTGCATTTTCAGTAAAACCACCACCTTGGATACATTAATGCTCTTGTCGGGGTAGATTATCTAAGGCTATAATTTGTTGAAGCTTGCTGCATTTTCAGTAAATCCACCACCTTGGACACATTAATGCTCTCGTCTGGGTAGATTATCAAAGGTTATCATTTGCTGGAGCTTGCTGCATTTTCAGTAAAATCCACCAATTTTCGTGTAACTTATGTTGTTGTAAGCAGGTGTTTTATTATTGTATTAGATGTCATTGGTGAGAATTAACCCTTTATTTATTATTGGTTGCCATGAGTATATAAGAAAGTATAAAAGAAATACATGGCAGGGTGAATGTAGTCGGTCACAATTCTCTCTGAATTTCAGCTTAGCAGGTTAACACTATTAGAGTTGATCATCACTTTTATACGGTTAAAAAGAAGAAATGCATATGTTAATGTGTTCCTTGTTCTTTTGATTTCCAGTGCTTAACTTATGCTGCTATAAATAGGACAGTATTCTATATGTTAAGAGCTTAACTGAAACTTGACAAAAAAAAGAGGCCAATTGAAGATTTTTCAGTTAACAATGTTCATCTCAATGGATGGCATTTGGGTTCAAGAGCAACTGTAAATGTAAGTTTACAACGCATGTGGTCCTTAAATTTGGAAATGCTAATTGTTGCTGTCAAATTTTAGCTCATCCATTTTCCATTTGATAACTTTAATCATACAATTCAAGAGTCAGTTGAACACTGATCCCAAATTATAGATACCAGTGATTTCTTTTTCTTTTTTTTTTTACTAATAGTTGAACTTGTGAGCTCTCCAAAGTGATGCCTTATCATCTCACTAGACACACTTTGGCAATGCTAGTGAATTTTTTATGCTTCACAATATAAAATTTTAAAATTATTTTACTTGTTGAAAATTTTATTTTTTATCGTGGTTCAATTATCTCGTTTGATTTGTTAGAAGAACAACCACTAATAGTCAAACTGCTGATTTATTAGGATTAACAAGTCAATTTGATGCATTAGGATTAACAAATAATTCACCAAGGTTATTGATTGTGTATCTAGTCCTGGACATGATCAATAAAATTTCTATTTCTTCAAAACAAAGTTATGAAATTCAAAATTTTAGTCTTTTAATATTTAAAGTCCCCATTCTCTTGAAAAAGATTGACTTGCATTTCACAATTGTGAGAGCTATAATATCAACTTACATTAAATGTTCTTCAATTTCAAGGAAACACCACCAACAAAACGTCACAAATCGGTTATCAAAACTGTAAGATCTCACAAAACTTTAAAATTGCCTATGCAAGAACAAATCAGCAATAAAAAATCTTGAATTAAAAGAAAAGATTCAAAAAAAATTATTTTCAAATGTAGAATCCAAGTGTAGCTAGCATAATCACGATATTAGATTAGAAAGCAATGACAAATCCCATAAAATAGTTTCTTTACCAAACAACGTAAAAGGTTCCCCACTACTCCATAAAGCAGGCACCTGACCTATGTTTGGCCAAAACATTAAACAAATGTTGTTCCCCAACGTCCAATTGCAACATTAATTCTGCAATGGATAGCGAGGGGAACACCAATCTAGCTTCACATCGATTAATCACAACACCACTAGAAAACAAAGTTGCTTGTCTAACAGTTTATAGCGAAGCCAAACAAAACAATAACATGATACATATCAATGTTGTTACAAATCATAGCAGGCCTAACTTAGCGATCCTGCCTATTTGTAACAATCCTACATAACACAAGACTCAATACAATTTGTAACAATATTGCTACGCATCATCATTATCATCATAATAATAATAATAATAATAATAATAAAATAATCAAACAAGATGTCTCAGCCCCTTAGATGTTATAAATGGCGGTCATGTCCGCGATCATTACAGGTCTATGAAGTCATCAAAGACATCAAAAAAAATATGATTAAATCAAAAAGGATTTATTTACTTGTTCGATTGTTCTCCAGTGCTCATAAAGAGCAAAGGAGCAAAATGAGTAGAAAACAAGAGATGATTGTTGCTTCAAGGGAACGAGTCGAATGGGAACTGAGTTATCCGCATTAACTAGATAATGAAGCCACGTATTTGAAAGACAAAGAAAGATAGAAATGCGATCAACAAAAAAACTAGAGATTTCTCAACCGTACGATGCTTCAGTGAAATGTGTTTTCGAATTGCGGAAGATGTTGAAGGAACAGTTGAACAAGGTGTGTTGCTTCAAGAGAACGAGTCGATTAGGAGCGATGTGAAGCCATCGACCGAGATAAAGAAGCTTGTTGAGATATAATGATCGAATTAAACTAGCGAAGAATAGAAATCGTTAAACACACAGATGAAGAGAAAATTTGCTGAAACTTACGAACCCTAAGAGCCGCGAAGAAGACGATTTTGTTTCGATGATAGGATGTGATTTATAGAAGAGAACAAAATACGATCGACGGTTCATGGCTTGTTATGGAATGTGGACGGTGGAGATTTTACGGTGAGTTTATTTTGGAGATACCGAACCCTAGTTCCAGATCTACGATGTTGAAATGACGAAAATGGCCTTGCTCTAAAACATACATATACAGCATTTATTTATGAGAAATGCTAAAGTGACCCACTATTGACACTCACTAAGAGCACGCGCCATGTTTTTTATTTTTTATTTTTACATTTTACTTTTTTTACAATTTTGTGCTTGAGGATAATGCTAAAGTTATCCACTACGGACATTCACTACGACTACAAAATTATTAAAAAAATATAAATAAATAAATAAAAACAAGGTGTGTGCTCATAGTGTGTCCGTAGTGAGCACCCTATCACTCCTCTTTATTTCCCATGAGAATTGTCAAAAGGTGGAGACGAAATTCCAAGAATTTTGTTAAAGAGCATTGGTGGTGGTTTGAGGGGCTAAAGCGAAATGCAAATACGGGTATTAGTCACCCACAAATGCTGATGGAGCTCATCAGCTCTATCTACCTTCACTACATCCTAGAAATCTCTCTTCTAAGAATACTAAGGAAGTGGCCTCTTTTTCTTATCTTCTTTTTGTGGCAAGAAAATATTTGGTTAACTCAGTAATCATAGAAGTTAACATGAACAAATATGATTGATTTTCTTACCATTTCTATCATCACACGATCTGCCTTTGAAGGAAAGGCGGTGCGTTTTGGTGGAGCCCAACAAAAAATTGAATAGTTGGGAGTCTAATGGATATATCTTACTTTTCAATAGTTACCATTTGAATTAACTTCTGAAGATTACTTGTAAAAAGCTAGAAGTTTAAGGAGCAGTTAAAATGAATGGAAAACATGGTTATATTTTTTATTTCTCATTTGATGTCTTAATTTATTTCTTTCAATATATTCAGACCTCCCATCTATGGAATTTCAGGTAAGTTTGGCCATTGGATTCTTACTTCTTGGCAGAGGAACACGGACCTTTTCAACTAGAAACAACGCTATTGCTTCTTTATTGGTTACTCTTTATCCAAGTTGGCCTAGTGGACCAAATGATAATCGTTGCCATCTTCAAGTAACTAAGATGTGGACTATACGGCAATAGTATCTTTCATCTTAGAGCAACAAAACCAAAGGTGATTCATGACGTTTTGGGCCGCATCGATTCATCATAAATCCAAACATAAACCAAAATCAATTAAAATAAAAAAGAACAAAAAAATTAAAATAAAAAAACTCACTTTTGTTATGATTTCTTCAAATCCGTTGAACCACCAAAGGATAAGAAATATCTACTGACTAAAACACAATATATTTGTATTTAATTCATTGATACTCGATTATGCCCGACCCAAACAGATTTGATAAACAGATTCACGACCAAAAAAAAAAAAGAAAACGTGAACAAACATAATGTGAATTACAGTTGTGTAAGTCGTGACATCCTTACATTGCAAAGGATTTCACGATAAGAGAAAACAATCTACAAATCACTTAGCGTAAACAACACAAGATCAACAAACAGATCTGAAAAACATCCGCACAAACCACAACAACAAAATAGCGAAAAGAAATCCACAGATCTACATGTCTTAGCAACATCTAACCCTAGAAATCGAAAACCACATTTACACGCCCATCTTAATATCTGCAAACGAAACAACCAAAGAAAGCAAAGATCGAAAAGAAATCAAATAGAGCAGGCACAGATCGAAGACAAAAAAACAAAAACACACCAAAGAAAGCAAAGAAGTCGGATAAAGCGAACCTGGATGCCGAGCTCGATGGTGGTGTTGGCGAATTGATGGTTGAGGTGGTCGTGGCGTCGCCAAATCATAGTGCTTAAACATGTTCGATCTAGCGAAGAAATGAAACGATATGGGACGATCGAAGAGAGACAGGAGAGGCAGCGTGAAAGAGACGGCTAATGTGAAGCTCTGAAATGAAATACTTGAGTTTTGAATGGAGTACATGTTTGCTATGTTGAATCTTCGCCATTTATTTGGGTTTTGATCAACGGTTGTGATGCTTGATACATGATAAATAGGGTTTTAGTTTTGATGGGCTTTGAATCAAAAGATAATTTCATTAGCCCGTTATTCACGTATTTTCAGACATGGACGCCAGCTCAAGTTCAATTTCATTAAGGCCGTTATTTACGTATTTTCAAATATGGAAGTCAGCTCAAGTCCATGGGGATGTCACAGGGCAGAAATAGTGTTTTTTAACTGATTATTTAGCTAATTATGATGATAATGACTATGGTATGACTCATTACATTGCATGTGTGATTTATATTGACTAGACCGGGTGAGATAGTGTGTCGGGTATTCGCCTATAAATGCTAATGCAGAAACTGGATGGGCGAGCGACCGGAACAGTAAGTTGGGGAATGGATTTAAATAAACAAATGTAATTAAATGTAATAAATAACGAACATGGGAACACACACGATAAGTGCATAATTAAGCATTAGTTATTATATGTTTATAGGTGTTTATGAACTATTTTTATCTTATTTGTGGTGATAAATGCTTGTTTTAGGGATTTAGTGGTTTATTTTATATATAGTTTAATATGGAATGTTTTTAAAATAAATGTCTAATTATATTTAGTTTTTGTTTTTAGGTGAAAAGAAGTGCAAGGTGTTGGGAAATGTGCCCTAAGCCAATTTTGTAAATATTGTTTAACTATTATAAGTAGATGCATGTTTCTTTTATAATAGTATCCATGAATGATTATTGTATTATTTTAAATGTCTCTAGTTAATTATTATTGTGGGAACAATAATAAATTAAGACTAGTATGAGTCTTGATTGATAGTCATGTGATGATTATGTTTATATGGATACGGATCAAAATCATGAATATTTGTTGGGAACAAATACCGGACCGACCAGCTATGAGAATGCTACATGGCCAATGCCATAAGTGATTCTCATGATAGTTATATCATTTAGTCCTTCGACTTGAGATCACCAGAGACTCCAACATTTGGAGCACAATGATTTGACACAATTAAACATCGTCTTTAACCGTATGATTATAAAGATTGTGATTGGTCATTGTCTGACTAATGTGTGGAAGTTGTGTGATCAAGATATAATTTCTCCCTCTCTTTTAGATAGAGATATCTATCGGGCCCCTCGATATGTTAGACTGATAAATGACCATGTCTAATGAATTGATTGGACCAATGTCACTTGAAAATTTCAGTCTACTCGAAGATGGAAGCTAGTAGATTGAATTATAAGGGTGACATTACATGTCTTAAATTCAATCAAAAGATATCGCGTGACAAAAGAATATGATATACACTGTCTATCAGGTTGTATCGATTTATTGATCTTCATGAAACTTGGGTATTCATAATGTCTTGCTAGAGGCCGCTTATGACTTGTGTGCTGAAAAGGGTTTTGGTTCACTGCCAACGTTGTATGAACCTATTGGGTCGCATACAAAGAACGGCATTCCGCGATTTAATATTATCTAGGTTGATGAATTTTATTTGATAAAATTCATTTTGAATATTCTCATTAAGTGTCATAGTTTAACTAGGATTCAAAACTCTCCTACATTTCTAGTGTGACTAGAAATTAAGTCTCTTAATAAATCCTATTTTGAATAGGACTCTAATTGGAATTAAAGTATGACTTTAATTCTTATTTGAGTTTAAGATAAATTACAACTCTGATTGGATTAGTAATTGTAGATTGTCTATGACTCTATCCTTTTTAGAGTTGGAGACTCTATTTAGAGTCTGACTATGAGATGGAGTTCCTTTAGAACTTGATCTATTGAACTATAAATAAGACTTTAGGGACACAATTGTAAGATAAGAGAATTTTCTAGAGAGATTTTTCTTGAGAGTTTTGTGAGAATTTTCTTCCCTAGAAATTTTAGTGCTAGCACACCGGATCGTGATCATCCATTTGTTGTGAAAGAAATGAGTGAATAGTGGATTAGATAAGTGGGGGTGGGGTCCTATTTATAGCCTTTTTGTTTTAATCACCACACAAACACTCATCTCGAGGAAATCTAAGGGTTCTCTCTTTTTGGGCCATGTTACTTTAACAATTCCAATCCCATAGCCCGTGTGTTGTGTAATTATCCAACTCCCGCATTCAAACGAAGTTCCTCGGTTCGTCTTGCCTTGCCTTGACTCCCGTAGTGCGAGTAGTCTCGCCTTGTCTCGCCAAATAATTATTCACATATTTATTTATTTGTGTTTTTACTGTGTTTTACTCCCCCGTTTACCTAGGCGAAGCCTTACTCAAACTAAATATCGACCGAATGGCTCGAGACACGTATTAGACTAAAATACTAATACACACATCAAAGAATCATAAAATTATCTCGGTGTCGACTCTCGAAGTTCGAAATACTGTCCAGTATCGCGTAGCCGGGTCACGGTCCTGACAAGTACAACACAAGTCAAGTTAAATTTGAATGTTGTTACAGTTTCCCCACTTATTAGA
Source organism: Stephania japonica (assembly GCA_039657345.1). Classification (NCBI taxonomy): domain Eukaryota; kingdom Viridiplantae; phylum Streptophyta; class Magnoliopsida; order Ranunculales; family Menispermaceae; genus Stephania; species Stephania japonica. Next base: position 20,638,817 of record CM077562.1, on the reverse strand, counting down.
ATTTTGTCCCCGAAATTAAACTAATAAGTAAACTAAACTAAAAACTTACCAAAATTAAACAAGTAGGGAAAATGCTCGCGCATGTAGGACTCTAACTCCCAGGTCAGCTCATCGTTTTCATGAAATTGGCATGTCGCGAGAACCGAAGGAATTTCCTTGCTCCTCAGCGTCTTAACCTTGCGGTCAATGATTTGGATCGGCTGCTCCTCGTACGTGGCATCGTTCTGCAACTCGATTTGGCTTAAGTCCACCGTCGGTCGCCGCCCTCCGCTTGACTTGTCTAGTTGAATCATCGAAATGTGGAATACTGGACGAACACCGATGAGTTCTAACGGTAACTCTAATTGATACGCGACCTTACCAACCCTCTTCATAATCTTGAAGGGACTGATAAATCTAGGAGTGAGCTTCCCTTTGATTCTGAACCGTCTTCAGAGGTGAGACTTTCAGGTATACATAGTTTTCCACGTCGTACTGAAACTCATTGTGATACTAATCATAGTATTTCTTCTACTGCTCCTGGGCACCCTTAAGTCTTTAACGAATCTGTCGTACCTTCTCAGTATGATCAACAACAGTCTCAGGACCAACTGTCACAACATCCTTTGGCTCAGATCACCAAGAAGGTGATCTACAAGGACTACCATAGAGTACCTCGAATGATGCCATACCGATATTCGCCTGATAACTGTTGTTGTACGCAAACTCGCACAAATGAAAGTACTCTTCCCATGACCTGCCGTGCTCCAAAACATACATCCAAAGCATGTCTTCCAATGTAATAATCCCAAATTTTTAACTGACTTGTATTACACTTGTCAGGATTGTGACCCGGCTATATGAATACTGGACGGTATTTCGAACTTCGAGAGTTGACACCGAGGTAATTTTATGATTGTTTGATTGTATGTATTAGTATTTTAGTATTTTATGCGTCTCGAGCCATTCGGGCGATTTTTAGCTGAGTGAGGTTTCACCTAGTTAAACGGGGGAGAAAAACAAAATAAAGAATACAAATAAATGAATTTTTAGTCATTTAATTAATTAGTTGATGGGATGTGGCAAGAAAACGGGCGCAGCGAACCAAATTTCAAAGAAATGCAGACCGAGGAAATGTAAGATCAATGTGGGAGTCAGATAGTTTCGCAACATACGAACTATGGGATAGAAATTGTTAAAGTGACACAGTTTGATGAGGAGAGCCATGAGATTGACATTGAGATTTATATGTGTGTTGAGTTGGGATGATGAGGTAAAAGACCAAAAAGGGCAACTGTCCTAAAATGAGCAAATATTAACTTAAAGGGCAAAAGGGTAATTTCACATGTGTTACATTTATATAAAACAAAGAAAACCCTAATACACACTATTCATTATTTTCTTAACTCAAAAGTCGTCACTATTCACCCTCCCACCTCTCGTCACTGCCACCAGCTCCACCTGCGACAAGCCGACTTCGACGAGGCCAGAGAGACCGGAGGACTGCCATCGACGAGGTGAGTTCTTCTTCTGTCTCTCTCTCTCTCTCTCTCTCTCTCTCTCTCTCTCTCTCTCTCTCTCTTTCTCTCTCTTTCTCTCATTCTCAGCCTACACTAACCCTCACCTATCTCGGCCTCCACACTGTGGCAGCTCGTCTCCTCCGGCTAGTCCGTCACCACCACCACCTCCTATGACGCTGGAGCCTCTACCACCCACCGGAGACACCTAGGTGAGCTTTTCCTCTCTCCTTTTCTCCTTTCTCTCTCGGCAACAACACTCTCTCTCTAACTAACGAGTCCATATTTTTGGTCCACTTTGCACACACATTTTCACTCACCTCCCGGCCACCGTGGGGTCACCTCCGACCAGGAACTGGGGCATAGACTATCCACGTAGGTCTCGACGTTCCCGAAGGGCCTCACATCGAGCGAGTGGGTTGTTTTTTCGACGAGATAAATGGGTTATTGTTCATTGTTTATGCTTGTTTTTGGGGCATTTTATTGACTATTTTTATGGCCTATCTTGGTGCATGTTGTGTCATCCCCTATCGAGACTAATCGGAGGTGAACCTCCGATGACTCCACTGGCCGAAGATGGCTGTCCCCCATGTGTGGCAGTTTCGATGGGTGTGTGTGTGTATGATAGTGGGGTGCACACAACAGTAGGGTGTTGTGTGCACATAACAGTGGGGTGCGTGTGACATGTGGGTGTACACCACAGTTGGGGTATGGGGTGTATCAAGTGTGGGGTGTGTGACGATAAAGTGTATTATTTTATGTGAAGGTGTTTATTGAAATAAGAAGTGATGTGTATGGATAGTTTATAATTATAATAAAATGTAAATGGGTTTGTATTAGAGCCCAATAAGGGCCCAACAAGATAATTAGATGGTAAGGCCCATAATGGGTATGTGATGGTGTTTGGTATGAGCTTATGTGTTAAAGCCCAACAAGAGTCCAACACGGTAGACTTAAACTAAGGGTAGTTGGCCATACTGATTAGCTATTCCCTTTTAGGTCCGGTCAAGTGCCTTAGGGATCTAGGCTAAATCGAGAGCACTAGCGATCCGGTTGTCTAAGTGTAGTGCCTTTACAAATTGTATTAATGCAATCAACGCATAAAATCGAGAGAACTAGCGAACCGGTTGTGTGTTTGGTTAAGGAAGTAGTTAATGGTCGTGTAACAACCCTAAAAAATTTAACACGACTTGTGTTACACTTGTCAGGATTGTGACCCGGCTGCGTGATACTTCGGGAGTCGACACCAAGGTAATATTATGTTTCTATGATGTTTTGTATTAGTATGATAGTCTAATACGAGTCTTGAGCTATTTGGGCGGTATTAGTTTGAGTGAGGCTTCGCCTAGGAAAGCAGGGGAGTTAAAACACAGAAAACACAAATAAATGATTTTTTGAATAATAAATGCGACAATTTTATTTAAACCGGAACGTGATGAGACCACAGACACCAAATTGTCGAGTTGTGGTGCGGTACGAGCTGATGAGTGCAGGAACAACAAGGGAGCTGGATAACTAAGCGACACCCGAGTCATTTAGTGAAGTCAACTTCAAGGGTTAGAGTTGGTGGACACTTCAAATGGGGGAGCTGTTGGATACGCCGAGAGATGCGTGTGTGTTAGGGGATGACAAGTGGGCCTCTATATAAGACCCTTCCCCAGACAAATTTATACACTATCTATTTTCTCTTCTTCTCTCCTCTTCTTGCTTGGTGAGCAAGACAATCAGATCAGTGGTTCTGGGTGGCCGGAGTTCTCGTCGGAGGTCCCAATTCCTCGTCGAAACTTGGTGAGACTTGCTCTCCTTATCTACTCCTCTATTTCAATTTTTGGGTTAGTTACTTCATTTAAACTCATCACAATGATTAAGAGTGCACTTACCTGTCTAGTCGCGACACATAACAAACTCCAACGACTTTAACGTTCCCTCAGGTTCCTTACAACTTGACAAAAATTGGAACCCTGAAACATTGGGTTTATGATCAAATTATACTATAAAACAAGCCCCCAAGTTTTCCAATTGATTTAGATAAATATCAATTTAAAATTCAATTTACAAGGCCTGATGTCATGGCATATAGTGCTCATGGCGTCGCCGTGGCGTAATGTTTATTGGATACTGCTTTACACGCTATGGTGTACGTTGTTGGGTCTTTGGGCTAAAAACTTCTTTGCAACATGCACTACACACACCACGTCCGAACTCACGTTGTAGTGACTTCGGGTCACAACGCCTCTGTGGCGTAAAATCGGAATGCTTCTATTTTACACGCATGTGAGAAATGCCGCAAAGATTTGTTCATCATGGCTTCTCATGTGGCAAAATGTTGAAACGCAATCCTTTTATGGTTTACGTATGTGAGAGACGCCACTACACATTGAACTCTGCAGCGACCCTCACGGAAAAATATTGGAACAACTTTACTACTCTTGATCATACTTTGAGAGGAGTCGTCACAACTTGGCCTGTGCAGCGCCTCTGCAGTGCATAATCGAACTAAAATTGGGTATCTAAAATTGGGCTTTCACCACTCTACTCGACATATCACCGTTGAGTGCTGAGAATTCGACACCTCTCCAAAAATAGTGAAACTCCAATTGAAATAACCAAATCAATAAAAATAGTAACACTGGTAGCATTTTCGTGTGTTGATAGCTCCGTGGGTAGTCGAGACATCGATGATTCAACAAAATCGACTACTGTAAGGTACCCTTAGTCATCGCGATGAGAAACTTGAATGAACAATACAAGAAACTAAATAGAGGAGAGAAAGAGCAAGGTATCTCACCTACAATCCGACGATGATTGGGACTTTGGCGAGACCCTGGTCGTCCAAAACTACCACCATGGTGGTTGGCTTGCTTACCAAGAAAAAGAGAGAAGAGAAGAAACGAGAGAGAGAGAGAGAGAGGAATGAATAGTGCATATTTTCAAGTGGTGAAAGGTCCTTTATATAGGCCCACTTGCCATCAACTTGCAAGTGCGCATCTCGAGGCGTATCCATCAGCTCCTTCCTTTTAGGTGTCCACCAACTCTTACTCTTCAAGTTGACTCCACTAAGTGACTCGGTGTTACTTAGTTATCCATCTCCGTAGTGGATCCTACGCTCCTCGGCCCGAACTACACCATGACTCGATTGTTGTGTGCTCGTGGTCTTGTCATGTTTCGGTTTAATTAAAATCATCACATTTATTATGTGAAAAGTCATTTATATTTGTTTCTTGTGTTTTAACTTCCCTGTTTTCTTAGGAAAAGCCTCACTCAGACTAATAATTTAACAGCTCAAAACTTGATGAGTGTACATTTAGGCATGATTAGTATATGTTATTAGTAGTTAATGGACGATATTTATCTTATTTTAAAGTGATAAATGCATGTTTTATATGTTTCAGGGATTTTATACGAGTCGAGCATTTTTGGGACCGAAGGCGTATTTTGGACCTAATTGACAGTTGTTAAGTTAAGAGACCATAAATTTTACATCCAAAGTTGGAATGACTTGTTACTCTTGTTGGAAAGAAGACTTTGAGACGCACATTTCATCTTTTAAGAGCATCATGAGATATGGACTCGAAGTGGCTCAAAATCGCATGACAAGACAGGCAAGAATTCAGTTCACATGAGATCACACCTTTAACACGCCATAGCCTTTCTTCCCCAAAGCGTGACTGACAAAAGCATGAACTAGAAGACACCAGGATTGGTACTGCTATCTCGCCGTGACCAAGAGACTTTACGACGCGACTCATATAGGAGTAGACCAGAGAGATCAATCTAGGACGCCGTGATAAAGTTGTGAAGTCGCCTTGGAGAAGCTGTGTATGGTAGAACATCACCAAGCACAACTGCTTCTCTCTCCAATCGAATGATCTGCCTCAGGATGCATTTTGCCACAACTCCCAAAAATTCGACAACTCTTCACTCACACGAATTTATTCTTTCGCGCTCCACGTGGTGGCCTCCTATTCATCCCAATGCGTCATCAACATTTCTCTCCTCCAATTCGCTTCTGACACGTCAGCAACCACAATTTCTCCACCAATCAATTGTTGTCATGTGTCCTGAAGTATAGAAAATGCCCAAACCAGTCTTTGATGCAGAAATCACTCACCTATTTACGAAAATTAGTTTTTCTCACCTTAGAGACCAAATTTGAGGATATATATTAGGACTTAGGGGTTATGAAATGGGGGACTGAGACAAAATTTGAGGATATATATATATTAGGACTTCGGGGTTATGAAAAGGGGGACCTTGATTTAGTCGTTGTTTACTTTTATTTTGTCTAGCTAGTTTCTCTTCTTGGTTGAAGGTGGATCGGTCAAGCCTACGACTTGGGAATCCTTTATGAGGCTTATTTATCTTTATTATTATTGATTATTTTATATGATCTATTTCCTTTGGTTCTGTTTATGATATTAGGGTTAGATTTAATTGTGTATAAAGGCTTGTGCATGCATATTAGGTTTATACCCTCTGTCATTGAAGTCGAAATGTTTGTCCTCACGCGGTAAACTCATACTTGTGACAGTTGGTCATTCGGTCAAGTACTTTAGCGATCTAGACTAAATTAATAGCAGTAGCAATCCAGTTGTCAAGGTGAGGGCTTTCACGGACTGAAGTAATGCGGCCAATGCGTTAAATCTGGAGCACTAGCGATTAGGTTGCATATTTGGTAGGGAAGTAGTCAAGGGTTGTACCTTGACTGCCGACATCGGGAAATGCAAGGAACCGAGTGCGTCACCGGGCCTATAACTGCACTAGATCATAGTTGAGTCTCATATCTTTCATAAACCGTCGATTAATAGAATCATTCCTAAGTTGTCTGGCGAAAATCGTGAAGTTGAATACCTAGATTCACTTCAATTAGATTTCCTTTCGATTATTTTCTTTATTTTAAAAAGTATTCATACATTATCTAAACCCTAATTTCCTTTTTTTGTATTTTGCATCATTTAGGTTAGCAGTATTTTGTATTATTCCACGCATTTGTATAGTTATTTAGTTGCATTATTGAGTTTATGCATGTTTATAGTTATTTGTTACATGTGTAGTTGCCTAAAACCTTGTTGAGTGTTTTTTATTGTGGATATGAGTTCAAATTAAGCTAATTTTGATAGTTGAACCTTTTTGAATATTAAGAGTTATACTTAAATCTAGAGAGTTGTCCAACATCTTTAAGATTACTTATTAGAGAGCTAGTATGAAGTTTAGGCATTATGCTAGATACCAAAGAGGCAAGCGGTCATATTTTACAATTTTTTAAATTTCTAGGGTGCTAAAACGAAAATGTAGCTCACTTAAGACATCAGTTACTATGACTTGACCACTTTTGGGGAATGATCAAACTTAAATATGCATTGGATGATTTGTTTGATTATAGTGAAAATGAGAAGGGTCAACAAAAGTTTCCTTAAAAATTTAGAGTCCCACAAATTTCAAAGGAAAAGGAGCAGGGAATCTTGTGGTGGAAAATGTGAGAAAAGCGGTTTCCATAGGAAATAGAGCAGGGACCGTACTACTTTAAAATTATTTGGAGAAAATAATGTGTATATACGCATAAAGGCAAAAGTTTATGAAAACTCTTAAATAAAATGATTTGACCCTAGTGCTTATAGCTAGATCAATTGAGTTATTCCAACGTGTTGTTTTATATTTTCAATTTTAAAGTCTGATTGTCTCTCTTTATTGTGTTTAGTCTACATTTATGGATAGTGTGTTGCATTTTTCGTTCATAGTCCCTTTTCGGTGTCGATGCACTATTTTTAAGAAATTCTGAACTTATATGCTTTAATGTAATGGCTCTGTAAAATCTTGAGTAGTTAAAGGCATTTGTCTAGATTGATTCTAGTTTTTGAAAGGGTGATTTTTACTGATGTTTGGATTCCGTTCTTACAAAATCTTGACTTTGAACCTCTTTTGGTGATGGTTGATTGAGTGGCAGATTTAAATATAAAAGGAACTCAACTTGACTTGGTAATGGGCATTGGTTTTTTAGGATTATTCATTGTAGTTTAGGAGTAGAGTATAGGTTTTCATTTATTCCTTTACTCAGGACGAGCAAAGTCTAAGTTTAGGGGTGTTTGATTAGTGTACATCTAGGCATGATTAGTATATGTCATTAGTAGTTAATGGACTATATTTATCTTGTTTTAAAGTGATAAATGTGTGTTTTATATGTTTCAGGGATTTTATACGAGTCGGGCATTTTTGGGATTGAAGGCGTATTTTGAACCTAATTGATAGTTATTTAGTTAATAAACCATAACTTCTACATCCGAAATTGGAATGACTCGTCATTAGTCTTGTTAGAAAGAAAACTTTGAGACACACATTTCATCTTTTAAGAGCATCATGAGATACATACTCAAAGTGGCTCGAAATTGCATGAAAAAACAAGCCATATATTCTGTTTACATGAAATCACATTTTCAAGACGTCATACACTTTCTTCTCCAAAGCGTGTCTGATATATGTCTGAACCAGAGACTCACAGGATTTGCATCATCCACACATCACAATAAGAGGAAAACCCACAGCGTGTCATGCATACGAGTAGAGCAGAGCATGAGGAGCAATACGTTTCAGCAGTGCTGTATGTGAGAGAACATCGCGGCATACATGAGGTGACTTGAAGAACAAATTACGTGAAACACATTGTGAAACTTGACAAAGCGAAGAAAACATTGTACGAAAAAGTTCCAAATGCTACCAAGGAATCGTGTGTGAGAAGAAGATGCAAGGCGTGCGTGGAGTATGCATGAGTTGCGAAGAAGTCGTGAGGTTGCATTACAGAATCACGCTTTGAAAAGGTGTCGTGATTGAGAACACCTCAAAACGTGGACACGGCGTGTTGGCCTGAACAGAAATAAATTGAACAAAACACATTATTTCGGGATTTCATAGTGTCCCAATCGACTTGGGGTGTTCCTATATATACCATAAACTCTAGAACGAATGGGGAGGGGGTTTTTAGTCTTGTTTTAGTCATTGTTTTGCTAGGGTTTACTTTTATTATGTCTAGCTAGTTTCTCTTCTAGGTTGAAGATGGTTGTATTAGAGTATCATACTAATACAAACATCACAAAAAGTAAAATTACCTCAGTATCGACTCCCGAAGTTTGAAATACCGCGAAGTATCACACAGTTGGGTCACAGTGACAAGTGTAACACAAGTTGGGTTAAAATTTTAAAGGTTGTTACAGTTTCCCCACTTATTAGAAGTTCGTCCCAAAATTAAACTAATAAGTAAACTAAACTAAAGACTCACTAGAATCAAACAGGTAGGGAAAGTACTCGTAAATATAGGACTCTAACTCCCAGGTTAGCTCCTCATCTCTGTGAAATTGCCTTAATGCCGAAGGAATCTCCTTGTCCCTTAACGTTTTGACTATTCGGTTAACAATTTGGATCAGTTGTTCCTCATATGTGGCATCATCTCGCAAGTTGATCGGGCTCAAGTCTACCGTCGGTCATCTTCCTTGCTTGACTTATCTAGTTGAAGCATCAAAATGTGGAACACTAGATGAACATCGACAAGTTATGGCGGTAACTCCAACTGGTAAGCAACCTTACCGATCCTCTTCACAATCTTGAAGGGATTGATAAACCTCAGAACGAGCTTTCCTTTGATTTCAAAATACTTGTGACCCTTCAGTGAAGAGACTTTTAAGTATACATAGTCTCCCAAATCGTACTGAAGCTCACCGTGATACTTGTCATAATACTTCTTTTGCCGCTCTTGAGCACCCTTAAGTTTCAGATGAATCCGTCGTACCTTCTCAATATGATCAACAACAGTCTCAGGACCAACTGTCACAACATCCTCTAACTTAGCCCACAAGTAGGGTGATCTACAAGGCCTGCCATAGAGCGCCTCAAATGGTGTCATACCGATACTTGCCTGATAATTGTTGTTATATGCAAACTCGCATAGATGAAGGTACTCTTCCCATGACCCGTTGTACTCCAAAACACACATCTTAAGCACCTATCGGTTTGCCTGTCTGTCTGTGGATGGAACGCCGTGCTCAACTCCAGTTTGGTGCTAACTTAAGCTTGCATACTCAGCTAAAGTAGCGAAGTGAAATGTGTCCCCCAATCTGACACAATAGACAACATAACTCCATGTAATCTAATAATCTCGCTCTTGTATAGGATGCTCAGTTTGTCAACTCTGTGTATAGTCGATACCGGTATGAAATGAGCAGATTTCATCAAATGCCCATAATTACCCAGATGTTATCGTGACCATGAGAAAATCGGGGCAAACCACTAACGAAATTCATAGCAATATGTTCCCACTTCCACCGAGGAATGGGTAGGGGCTGCAACAATCCTCTAGGTCATCGATGCTCAGCTTTCATGCGCTGGCATATCTCACACGCTTTAATGAACTCTGACACGTTAAACTTCATTCCCAGTTACCGAAAGAGACGTCGCATATCAGTGTACATCTTGGTCTGACCTGTATGTATAGAAAAATGAGAACGATGAGCCTCTTGAAGTATCTCGGTAATCACATCAACTACCAATGGAATCTACAGTTGCTCGCGATACCTCAAGCATGAGTCTGTCAACTGACTCTAATTTGGATAATATGAACTGTCCGCAATCTCACTATACCATTAGTATGACGCATCACCCTGTTGTCCCTCACGAACAATTTGCAATAAGACAGTCTGCAACCTCATCTGACCACATATTTGTGTCCTGGTTGTCGTTGGCACGTCCACTGAACTCATTAACTCGGGTGCCTCAAGTAGACCATGCTCGCGGGTCATCTGATACATGACTTCCTCAGCCTCAGATCCTCTATGGCTCAAAGCATCAGCAACAACATTGGCCTTCTCCAGATGATACTCAAGCAAGAAATCGTAGTCCTTCAGGGACTCATGCCAACGTCTCTATCTTAGGTTCAACTCTGTCTGAGTGAACAGGCACTTCAAGCTATTGTGATCAGTAAATAACTCGAAACGAACATCGTACAGGTGACGTTTCCATATCTTCAGCGCGAACACGATCGCAGCTAACTTCAGGTCGTAGGTTGGGTAGTTCTTCTTATGAACCTTCAGCTGTCTAGCTGCATAAGCTATCACTTGGCCCTCCTACATCAGCACACAACCCAATCCAACCTTATACGCATCAGTTAGACAACCAAGTCCTTCCTTGTCTCGGGCAATGCCAGAACTGGTGCGAAAGTCTGCTTCTCTTTCAAGGTAGTTAATGCATGCTCTCACTCCTCATTCTAATCGAACTTCGCATTCTTCTGTGTCAACTTTTTCATCGGTGCAACGATCTTGGAGAAGTCCTGCATAAACTTATGGTAGTACCCCGCCAATCCTATAAAACTGCGAATTTAAGTCATAGTAGTCAGAGTAGGCCACTCTATTACGACTCTAATATTCTCGGGATCAACAGTAACATCGTTAGATCCAACTACGAGTCCCAAAAACTAACCTTTGGCAGCCAAAACTTACACTTGCTAAACTTAGCATAGAGTCGGTGGTCTCTTAGAGTCCGCAATACTGCTCAAAGATGCCCCTCATGCTCCTCACGAGTCTTGGAATAAATGAGTATATCATCGATGAATACGATCATGAACCTATCTAAATACTCCTTCATCACTCTATACATGAGGTCCATGAACATAGACAACATATTAGTCAAGCCGATTGCCATGACTGTGAGCTGGAAATGGTCGTATCTCATGCTGAACGATGTCTTATCTCGATCCTTAACCCTGATCCTGAGCTGATGATAGCCTGACCTCAAGTTTATCTTTGAGAACCATTACGCTCCAGTTAACTGATTAAACAGATCCTTGATGCGTGTTAACGAGTACTTGTTCTTCACTGTGAATCGGTTCAACTGTTGGTAGTTGATACACAGCCTCAAACTACTGTGTTTCTTCTTTATAAACAACACTGGTGCTCCAAAGGGTAACATACTAGGACTGATGAAGCTTAACTCTAGCAGATCATCCAACTGAGTCCTTAGCTCCTCCAACTCTCGAGGTGTCATCCTATACAGTGGTATCAAAATCGGCTTAGTCCCCGATATTAAGTCAACAATGAAGTCGATCTCCCTCGGCGGTGGTAATCCTAGCAAATCCTCTAGAAATATGTCTAGGAACTCGCACACAATCGGTACCTCAGAAATACTGACCTCCTGCCTCACACTAGTGCTCATCACACTTACAAAGGTCTCCAGTTCATCTCGTGTAGCCTCTCTGCCTTTAGTAAGAGGAAGAAAACCTGTTCTACCCTGAATACCGATCTTCTGGCCATCTAGAAGTGAAATCTTGATAGTTTTCTGATAACAACCAATTTGATCATGGAATGCCCTTAACCAGTCCATGCTAAGAAAGGCATCGAACTCTAAGAACTCCAGTACTATAATGTCGGCTAGAAACTCGTAACCCCCTATCTTTACCATAATATTAAGGCATTGAAAATTCAGGTATATCTTATCCATAGTAGCCGTGCTAAGGATTAGGGGTCTGCTAAGTCTAACAGGTTTCAAACCTAGCTTATCTACCATGTGACCATGCATAAAACGAGACTGTAGATCCAGAATCAAATATGTTATGCATGAAAGTACTAGAAATAGAAATCATACCCTCACAAAGTTTTGGGACGCCCCCTGGTTTGGCTCGACTACAGCCTGCACTTGCTATCTTTGGTTCTGGTGGTGATGCGGCTGTCCTCTGGCTGGCTGATTACAATCTCTCTAGATGTGGCCAACCTATCTGCACTTGAAACAAATACGGATATCAAGAGTCCCCTATGTCTGGCCCTGCATCTGAACCTGCCATTGGCTCTGCGTAGCCTGTGTCTATCCAGGCCTTTGTTCGTGCTTCCGTTTACCACCTCTGCTGGTAGACTGCCCTAATGATTGCTACACGAGCCTAGTAGGCTGTGGAGGGTGACTCGCAAAAGTTGGTAACGACAGAATCATCCACTTCGATCTTATAGTCGGTGGGGCAACTAACTCTACGCTTTAGGCCCTGCGATCTTAATAACCCCATTTATTCTTTTTCCTTTTCTTGTCATGATGATGCTCCTCTGATTAGGTCTCTGGTCTGGCCACCCTAGTTGCCTCCGGATGAGTGAGCAAGTAGTTCTCCATTACTAGGTTGCGCTCGTAACCTCTCTGTAAGGTCCCCGGCTTTGCTGTGACCATTAAACCTCTAACTGTAGGTAACAGTCCCTTGGTGAAGTAATAAACCTAATCAATCTCTGAATCTGGTGATCCTCTAGTATATGGCAGCAATGAAATGAACCTACCCATATACTCCATCACTGACTCGTCAACACCATGTCTTAATGAGGTAAACTCGTTCCTTTTCGCCCTCAATACCATCGGTGGGAAGTACTTTTGGTTAAACTGGGTCTTGAAGTCGATCCAGTCTCTCGAAATGCCTTGGGTGGCGACAATGGTCGTCCACCAGTCATCTACCTCCCCCTACAACATGGACGAAGATATCATCGCTCACATGTGATCCTCAATGGCGAAAATGGTGTGAATCTTCGTAGGATTCTTTAGAAATAACTTCGCTGCTATTACGCCTATGTCGCCAAAGAACTTGATGGGTCATGCCTCTTGAACTTGCACCACTTTTTAGCCTCAGCGGTCGCCCCTGGACTCTTCTCCGGAGTAGTAACTGAAACAGTCTATGCAGTCACTTGCTAGCACAACTACTATCTCCTTAGCCTGAACCAGAGGTACAACCACCTCTGCCTGCATAACCTTAACTACTCCCATATCAGGAATCGCCATGATCGAGATTGGAGCTGTAGAAGCTGTAGCAACACGAGTCTCTACCCCCTGAGTAGTCGTAGTGGGCGGTAGAGGTATAGACGGGGTCGATGGTGTAGTGATAGTCGGTACGGGTGTCGTCAGCGACTGTACTAAATCCTCAAATCTCTGGTCCTGCGTAGTTGCCCTCTGAGTCAACACGTATATCGCCTCAAGATACCGTGTCAGAATCGTGTCGATAACGTCTGTGATGGCCCCAAATTTCCAATGCATTTGGGTACGCTCGGCCTAAACCTGTACAGGTCCCCGAGTTGGTAATCGTCGAGCCTGACGAGTCTAGTCAGCTCCGATCAATTTATTTAACACTTTATGAAAGGGTTATTACAAGTTTAACGCAGCGAAAAATAAGTAAACTAAAACATTTATGGGAAATAACTCAATCAAAAGGAAATCAGGAATCTATTATGTGGACATCTGTAACGACCCGAAAAACTTGGCTATTTGTAAATGATGACATGTACTATGTAGTTATACTCGTATTTTAGTTACCAGACAGTGAAGTTAGTAAACGAGTAGGAAAATTGGCCTAATGGGTATTGACAGATGGGGTACGGGTACATGGGGCTTTAAAACACTGAAAATGTTAATAAATATGCCAATTGAAATGATAATTGATATGATTGATGACGAGAAAGCATTGATGAGATCAAAACATGCGACTCGTAAGTCGTGGTGTGTTTGTAATGCAAGAACGTGAGAACAGACCAGAGAGTTGGTTAGTTAAGGGGTAAACGTGTTACCAAGTGGAGTCACAATGAGAGAGTTAGTATGGGTGGACAGTTACAAGGGGGTCATTTGGACCAACTTCGAGATGCGTATATATGTGTTAATGAGGAGTGGGCCTATACAAGGACCCACCCCACATGTGCCTCTCATTTATCTCCTTCTCTCTTTTAAAAACTTGGTGAGCAAGAAAGTGAAGGGACAACCATTGTAGGGCTATGAAACTCACCGGAGTTGCAGGAACTCGCCAAAAAAGGTGAGATCTCCACTTTCTTTGTAATTCATTACGATCCTGCGCATTATTTGTTGATGGTTTGCATCGGGATGACTAAGGTGGTCTCGCCGGAGATAAATCTGGTGTACCACCAGTGTCTCGGCAACCCTGAAGCGATCAATACGCGTTATCAATGTTGTTGTTATTTTGATGATGTTTTATCGATTTTAATAGTCTTTCGATTGTTTTGGGGTAGTTTTGTCATTTCGGACAAGTTTATGGGGGTTTCACGACGATCTGAGGCTAGTTTCGAATGGTTACGAACCCTATACACGTTGGGCAAAGGTGGGAAGTGTGACAATGCAAGCTGGGGTTCAAAAACCACAGCGGGACCAACTGATGCAGGCATCGCGACTGGCGCCATGGGTAGAATGTCTCGTGGCGTCACTCATGACGCTGCAAATTGAGGAGTGTATATATATTGTTTATTAGTTTAGCCGTAAAAATGTTTTCAAGAGTTTGGTGGTTCACGACATGTGTTTTCTTATGTGTGCTTGCCCATTCCTCCGAGATGTTGTGTCTCTATAGCATGATCTGCGACGAAAGGGTTTTGGTTTTAGGATCACATTGTGAAGGATGCGTTCTATATTTAGTCTTATAGCGTTGTTTTTCTCTTACATTGGTTTAGCGACGAAAACGTTGCCCACTATTGGGTCTTACGATGTGGTGTACATACATGAGTATTTAGAGTGGTATCGGAGTGAAGTTTATGGCAGAATGAAAGCACTACGTGTTTTGGGTATATGTGTTTGTGTATGGGCCTTAAGGAAGTTTTCCTTGAAAAAGATAATACGACGTGATTTGTATACGAAATGTATTACAACACACGGCGCAGAAGCGTTTTCAACTCAAACATTCATGGGCGAGCATGTGCTCGTTTTGTGTGCGTGTTTTCACGCCGTGGCCCATGGGCCTCGCGGCGTGACCCACGGACATCTTAGCCAGAAAGAAAAACAAATTAAACTTTTCAAACTGATTTAAATGAGTCTTGGGTAACTTTGGAAGTTTACATTAGGTTATATAATTAACCATAAACCCATTATTTGAGAGTTCAAACCATTGACACGCAGTTTGGGAGCCCAGACAAAAGGGTTAGGATTGCGAGAGCACGACGGGTACGCAACATACTAGGTAAGTTATTAAGCTAGTAAAAAAATACCATGTGATTCCATATCCTGATGTTATTGTGATTGTTGAATTGATTTCATGCTTGGCATATCATTCTATTCCTAGGTTGTGTGTTCTTGGCATAAGTGTGTGTCTCGAAGGTACTTGCAGCCTGCACTTAAGGGATAAAATGTGGGCACTCTTGTGCAGGAGTATGTGACTACCCTCAGTGATTGTGTGATACTAAGTACTGGATTATTGTGATTCTTGGAACGCACAAATTTTGATTGATATCTGTTAATCTGATTATAATGCACTTTGTTATATTTGACGTCCTTCAATTACAACATGATTCTTGGACTATTTTACTTGGTATTCGTGAATTATTGTTATATTCTTCTAGCATTACTTTCAATTTCTCTCGATACCATCTAGTTTGTAACAGTGAGTGCAGCTAGAGCAGGTGTCAGCAAGGGAAAGGGACCGGCGATAGGTAACTTCCTTTGAGCGCTTCTCGACGACGATTTCTTTCTTTGCTGCCTAGTATGTATTTGTTTTTTATTTACATATGTTGTTTTGAAAACACTTTGGATAGAATTGGGTTGTGATAATTGGATATCATGTATAAGCCATCATCATACTGTGGTCACCAGGCTTTACATGTTTATCTTTAGTACGAGGTTCCACATTATTAGTAATATTCCTGATTTACCTTGCATTATTGTATGATTATAGTTGAATTCTGCTACGTGTTAAATCTAATAAACTTTATAATTTAATAACTCCTAACTTGAACGGTAAATGAATGATTTGAGGCTGACTATGTAAGTATAGACTCGTTGATTATCGACTCGGGAGCCTATACGGTTCGAGGTCGGGCATTCCAAATTGCTTCATAAATTAGGCCCGTCACAGTTGGTATCAGAGAGTACCAGGTCAAATTTTCATAAAACATAAGCCATGTAAACCAACGAAAACTTATTGTATAAGTACATTTGATGTGTATATTATATGATATCGATAGTTATCCACTAATCCAAGAACTCACTTTCTCTATCAGACAGCAATGTCGAATTAGACAGGTCTGTGCAATGACAGCGGGACATCTGGTTCTCATTTCATTATGGCTAAGGAGTTCCACGATTGGACACAGAGGTTCAAGGATTTAGTGTGGTCATTGATGTCACCCTTACTGGCTACCACGACACCGTCAACCACTACTACACCACAACCGCCCACTACGACTACTCAAGCGGCATAGACTCCTATTGCTACGACTTCCAAATCTCCAATCTTGATCACGAAGATTCCTGATGCGGGAGCAATTCAGGTTACAAAGGAGGAGGCATTCGTACCTCTAATACAGGCTGAGGAGGCACCTTTTGTGCCAGCTGTGATTGCAGAGGCTACTTTGACAACTACTCCGAAGAAGAGTCCAGGGGCGACCGCTGAGACTAAGCAATGGCGCGAGTTTAGGAGGCACGACCCCGTCAAGTTCTTTGGTAGCACAAACGTAGCAGCAGTGAAATTATTTCTGAAGAATCATGAGAATCATATGCGAGCGACGATCTTTTCGTCCATGTTGCAGGGGGAGGCAGATGACTTGTAACAACTCGAGATTTTGAGTATTTGTGAATGATGATGTGTACTATTTATATATACTCGTAATCGGAGTGATCGGACAACGATATCGGTAAACGAGTAGGAAAACGTGTCGAACGGGCGTCGACGAACGATTTACGGTTACAAGGGAAATAAACGCAGGAAAATGATTTATTAAAATTATTAGAAAATAAATATATATTGGTGGGTACTTAGTGACTCGCGGGGTTATGATCGACATGCATGGTCGTACGGTAGTGTGCACGCCTGAGTGTGCTCGTCGGCGTGCACAACAAAATTTTAGGCGAAAAATACAAATGTGTGTATATATATTCATTTATATAAATAAAAATAAATGTGAAAAGACTAAAAAGGACAGTTGCCTTAATATGTTGTGGATATTATCTAAGGGTATAAAGGTCATTTTGAACCAATTGTGTATATATATATATGCGTGAATCGATTGGGGAGAAAAAAACCCTCATCGCCGCATACACTATTCATCGTCTTCCTCCCCAACTCGTCGCTGCCATCTCCGTTGGATAACCTCACAACAACTAGATTCCATCTCCCTCTGCCTCCGCCACCTTCGTCTTTGCTCTCGGCTCACTCTATCTCGTTCTCTATCGGTCATCAACTAAGGTGAGTTGTGTAATTTTTTGATTGTTGGATCTATGGTTATTAGTGAGGGATTTGGGTGGTTTGGTGGATTTGTAGGGTGGTGATGAGGGAAGAGAAGAGTTCAATCAATCAAACTAAAAAAAAAACAGAGACGCGTAGCGTCTCTATTATGCGATTGGGAAGAAGGTGCACACGTGCGAGCCTACCTAACGAACCCGGCCAAGGCCTGGGGCAAGCTAGGCCCAGCACTTGGCTAGGCCAGAACAGGGTCCGGTCGATAAATAAATTAAAATTAAATAAATTCTTAAAAAATAGGGAAAATTCTAGAAAATATGACAAAAATCTAGAAAATAATATTTTGATGAAATAAATAGAAATTGGTGAATTTCTATGAAAAAATGAAATATTCGAAAAATTTGGGAAACTTTGGGGGTTATCGTAGAGTTGTTTGTTGACAATAAACCCAACCTATTGGGGTTCAAAGCATTGATAGGTAGTTTAGGGACCTAAGCAAAGGGTTAGGATCGCGGGAGTGCGACGGGTACACGATGTACTAGGTAAGTTAGTAAGCCATTAAGAAAATATCATGTGATTCTATATCCTCAGTTGATTATGATTGTTGAATTGATCTCATGCTTGACATTCCATTCTATTCCTTGGTTGTATGCTATTGGCGAAAGTGTGTGTCAAAGTACTCGGCCTTTGCACTAGTGGGGCAATGCGGACACTTTTGTACAAGAGTGTGGGACCACCCATAGTGATCGTATAACACCAAGTACTGGGGGCTTGTGTCCCCCATCATGGCTGTGCCTTCATTTGTGTCGATGCTCGGGGAGATCTTCGCCTTTATGCCATTATTTAGACCATTTATGGGCTTATTTTGATTCTTGGAACACGCAAATTTCGATTATTATCTGTTAGTCTGATTATCATGCACTTTTAAGTTATTTCCTGTCTTTCAACTTCCGCATGATTCTTGAACCGCCTTTTTTTTATTCGTGAATTACTGTTATATTCTTCTGGCATTATTTTTAATTTCTCTCAGTTGCTCACCGTCTATTTTATAATGGTGAGTGCAGATTGGACAGGTAACGGCAAGGGAAAGGTACTGGCGATAGGTGATGTAACATCCCCTAATCTCAATTAGAGAATATTTGACCTAAAACCCTAATTAAGCCCCGGTAAACCAGAACGGATCTAATTCGAGCCAGCAGCCTTATACTCGTTCATGATAACAACTTGTATATCTTGAGATTACATAAATAAAGTAAAACAAACATAGCGGAAAATTTAAAACTTTTTCGATAAAACCAAGATATACAATACCGGTATGAACATCGGTATTGAGTTCTTATTCCCACCTTGATTATTACAAAATCATAAAGCAATGTAATATATATATATACAACAGGAAAACTCACTGCACCGTAGAGATGATACTAATCTCCTAATCCTCTCATTTCCTGAGTTTCAAGTCCTAACGTACATCCATACCTAAAAATGTTAAGGTGGGTGAGCTCCAACATGCTCAATAAGTGACTCTCATACCAACCATTAACTATCAATTAATATCAAGGCAATGTATAACAACATGAACCAAATGCATATTTAAAGGAGCATTCGAATAAATGTAAACAATATATATAACAGATGCAAGTTCCTTGGTTCATTGCAATGTACCCATGATTTATATTTTCAATCTCCATATTTGACTTGAGTCGCCCTATCACATATTCAAGAATCATTCACTGCGCATCTAACCAGTTCTTGTTAATGTGTCGCTAACTCATAAAAACATAGAGTCACACTCCCTCATCATCACTAAACCAATCACTGGTCATATGATTGGTTTATGACTGATGAGACGCCAACTCAAATGGAAAGCATTGATCGGGATAATTCCCAAGTCACTAGGGGCGCGATGATGGGAAGCAACTCCATCATAGTTCCAAACTCCAGGCCGATCCGTCCCGCCAAACCTCTTTCCAAATTTATTTTTCATTTCAAAACAATTTATGTAAGACAAAACTAAATCACGGTACATTGCTCCATTCCCAATCAACTACATTACATGCTCTAATAATACTATTTTACATTGCATAATTGATAAAAGATACGAGTCTCACTTACCTCTCCTGAGCTTTTCTATATTTACTTACTTGTACGACTCCCTGGAGTTCTCAAACTTCTTCCCATCATACCATTACCTAAAATAGACCAACTGTCATCAACTAAAGTCCAATACTTATTTATTAACACTTCTAAACTGGTTTCATTCAAGTCTGAAATCTCAAGACCTAGTTTATAATTTATTTTGAACGTTTCAAGTTTTTCGAGGTAAAAACCCTGATATAAAGCCTCCTCCGACTTTCGAATTCCTCATTTTCCATAGATATCCCTCAATTTCTATTTATTTTGACCGTTTCAAGCTATTTGAGGTAAAATACTATTTTTCCATGGCCGAACCTTCCAACCACATCACACGAACACCCAACAACAACAACCCAATTACAAAACCGAACTCACTTCATCTCCTTCACTTGATCTCGACTTCATCAAAATCCCGAGCTCTCCTCCTCCTCCCTATACTCGTCTCGGCTTCTCCTTTTTCCCTTGTTGCATTTTTACTTAAATAGGAGATAGGGCAGTTAATTTGGGGAAATGACCAAAATGCCCTTCCAATTTTATCTCATCCTTTACAAACTCAATACCCTTAATGGTAATTTTACATTTTCTGATTTTTATTATATATTTATATATTCTAATTTATATACATATATATCGATATATTGCACCTAAAATTTTGGTTGGCACGCCAACGAGAACCCTCGGGCGTGCACACCATCGTACGTCCTACGCGTGTCACTCACGTATCACTCTGCGCCCGACAATTTACTATTATTTTATTATTTCTATTTTAATATAAATTTATATATATTTATGCCTATAATTACGTAATTTACTCCAACGAGTACACTCGGACGTCAACGCTATCCTACGTCTCATGTATGTCCTCCTTGACCTACACATGGTATTAGGCATTCACTCATTGGTCTAATTATTCATTTATACGTATTAATAGACACCAAACAAACACAATACATCACACAATTCCACGCATGTGTTAATCGAGACAAACCGGGCAACCACGAACCTAACTCGGATTAATTAATATTCGGATTAACACTAATCACGTGCTTAAGGTAACGGGTCGTTACAGGTGACTTCCTCTGAGCACTTTTCGGGGACGACTTCTTTCCTTGCTGCGTAGTATGTAATTGCTTTTATTTACATATGTTGTTTTGAAACATTATGACTAGAATTCGGTTGTGAGACTTGGATATCATGTATATGCCCCCATCATACTGTGGTTACCAGGCTTTACATGTTTATCTAGTATTCGGGGTTCCACATTTATTAGAAATTCATGATTTCCCTTTGAGTTATAGAATGATTATAGTTGAACTCTGTTGCGTATTAATCTGATAAATTTTATAATCTAATAACTCATATTTTGGACGGTAAATAAATGAATTGAGGCTGACTAGGCGCGTATAGACTCACTGAGTACCGACTCGGGAGTCTATGCGGGTTTAAGCCGGGCGTTGCCAATTGCTTTAGAAATTGGGTCGTCACATGATTGGTGGACAACGATTGTGAGTACCAGAGGTGTGCTGAGGGACTAGATAGAGTTCAAGACCCAGTTTAACATGAAGTACTTCCCTCCCACCGTGATGAGAGCCAAGAGGAACGAGTTCACTTCCCTGAGACAGTTAACAGATGAGTCTTTCATGGAGTACATGGGACGATTTCTACAGTTGTTACCATATGTGGGTGGATCGGCTAACACGGAGGCAGACCAAGTGTACTACGCTATCGAGGGTCTTCTACCCGAGATCGAAAATGAGGTCGTCACGACGTAGCCAGGAACGTTGCATATTGCATATGAGCATAGCTTGGCTAGGGAGAGTTATTTGAGTACTCACCGGAGGAGATTGGGCCTGATTAGCCTTAGATGCAGTTAGAGCACTGATCAAAGGGACAGGATAGGAAACGAATGAGGGATCCGAATGAAGATGGTGATTCTCGAGGGCGGAGAATGTGTTTCCAGTGTGGACAACCTGGACATTTTCATAATCGATGTCCAGATTTGTACGATGATCAACAGAAGGACGATCAACTTTAGGCCATTGAGGATATGCACATGGCAACTATGCCGCAGCTAACGATGGTTCGTGATCCTACTAGAGGTAAGAGATTTCTCATTGTTGTCATTACATCATGCGTGGATGATTTTCATTTGAAGCTTTAGGTGTTGATTGCTATACCAGACGTCACATGATGGAGTTAGTATTGATACTTGTTAGAGTAGCCGCGTTGAAACTTAACAGAGTTATCTAGGATGAGACAAACCTAAATTTAATTAGAGTTTGAAAGAGGTGGCAGGCTTGGGCACAATGGGTTGCCAAACCTAGCCACGAGTACACTTAAAGAGAGGTAGGACCTGACGGGTTGTGATTTATCTTAAGATATATGGATACGCAGTATTCATGATGGCAATGGTTGCAACTTTGTCGAACATATCTACTGCTTGGGTATATATGAACTTATAGTGAGATGCAAGTAGATTGGGAGGTCATCATGAGTATGGTGTGCGAGTCGCGATCGTAGCGTCATACTTCGTGATTACCTGACTTGTGTTGTGGTAGTGGACGATATCTGTGATGAGGTCGTTAGCATTCCTTGTTGGGAAATGTGCCCTAGGTCAATCCATTAACAGTCTTTTTGAATACATTTTAGTTAATAAAATAGAGGATTTCATTTGCTATTTATTATAATTGATTTGCATGTTTACATTATAATAAGATCCATGGGTATTTACAGAAATATCCTAAATGTCCCTAGTCGATTATTATACTGGGAACTATAATGAATTAAGACTAGTGAGAGTCTTGATTGATGATCATACGATGATCATACGTATAGGAATACGAATCAAGATCATGAGTACTTGTTAGGGTACAAAGTACTGGACTGACCCGCTATGAGAACATCACATGGATTAAGTCATAGTTGGTTCTCATGATAGGTATATTTTTAGTCCTCTGACTTGAGATTACCAGAGACTTCAACATTAGGAATACAGTGATTTGACGCAATCAAACGTTGTCTTTAACCGGACGATTATAAAGGTTGTGATTGGTTACTGTGTGAATAATGTGGTGAAGTTGTGTAATCAAGATGGAATTTGTCCCTCTCATATAAAGAGAGATATCCAGTGGATCCCTCGATGTGTTAGACTGTTAAAAGGCCTAGTCTAAGTGAATTGATATTGATCAATGTCACTTAGATGTTTTCAGTCTACCTAGAAATCGAGACTAGTACGATTGAACATGTTGGATGACAATTCCATGCCTTATGTTTGATCAAAAGGATATCGTGTGACAAAAGGATATTATATACACTATTGATTAGGTTGTATCGATTTGATATTCGTACAACTTGGGTAGTCATAATGTCTTGCTAGAGGCCGCTTATGACTTGTATACCAAAATGTGTTTTGGTACACTGCCAACGTTGTATGAGCCTATTGGGTCGCACACTAAGAATGGTTTTGCGAGATTTTAAGATGGTTCAGAAAAATGAATTTTATATGATAAATTCATGACAGAAACGTCCTTGTGTAATTTACTTAACCGTCTATATACAAGGGTTGTATAAATAGACACTTTGAGTTAGAATACAAGTGCGAAAGATTTAAAAGAGGCTGAAACTCTATTTTCATTTTAAGCAACGACTTAAAGGTTTTTGGTATGCTCTGGATCGTTTTGGAGAGAAACAAAAGGTTTGGTAATCTCTCGAAGCTAACACTTCAAATCTTGGCCGCCGTTCATGTGTAGACTGCTGATAGAAGGCGTTCGTCGTTGCCAGCGCCTTAGAGATCGATTAATCTTCAAAAAGGTACATTGCGACTGAGGTATGATTAAGTTTTCATAGTTTAAACGTGTTTTAATGGAATCAGATTCGGATCCTGCTGGGGATTTTCTCAAAATTGTTTTGTAATCTCCTCTGCGCATGAACCCCAAAACCCAATATTCCTATCATGTTAGGAAACGGGAACGATCTTAAGAGCCCGTAGTCAAATAAGGTTGTTTGTAGTGGTTGCGACCTGCAGTTTTAAGACTGAGATGGAATCAAGCTGTTCGAAGTGGCAGAGGCCCACAGTTTGAAACTTGTGGAGATAAGAGTTGTTTTAAGTGATCCAGAGGGATCCACAGTTCATGGAATGAGACGTTGCACTGTCTGAAGAGACTTTCTACAAGCCCTCAGTTCAATACCTAATGTCGAGCTATTAGAAATGACTCTCACGAGAGTCCATTGTTGGTCATATTGAGCTGTCTGAAGTGACTTTGCATCGATCCGCAGTTCAACGGTGAGAAGTGTGCTGTCTGAAGTGACTCTAAGAAAGTCCACAATTCGATGAAGAGAGAACGATTTGAAGCGACTTTGTGAGAGTCTGCAGTTCAATGAGAATAATCTAAGCCGTCTGAAATGGCAAGGAGCCCACAGTTTAGATGAGTTGTATTCCGTAATGCAAAATGAATGATCCAAGCTGTCTAATACAAAATAACACATAATCATAAAATTACCTCAATCTTGACTATCGAAGTTCGAAATACCACGAAGTATCATGCAGCAAGGTCACGGTCTTGACAAGTGTAACACAAGTTGGGTTAAAAATTTTGAGGGAGATCTCCCCTACTTATTAGAATTTCGTCCCTGAAATTAAACTAATAAGTAAATGAAACTAAAGACTCACCGAAATCAAACAGGTAGGGAAAGTGCTCATGCATATAAGACTCTAATTCCCAGGTTAGCTCCTCGTCTCCGTGAAATTGCCATTTTACGAGAACCAAAGGAATCTCTTTATTCCCTAGCATTTTGACCTTTCGGTCAACAATCTGGATCGACTACTCTTCATATATGGCATAATCTCGCAAATCGATCTGGCTCAAGTCTACCATCGGTCGCCGTCCTCCGCTTGACTTATCTAGTTGAAGCATCGAGAAATGGAATACTAGATGAACATCGACGAGTTGTGGCCGTAACTCTAGCTGGTAAACAACTTTACCAATCCTCTTCATAATCTTGAAGGGACTGATAAACCTTGGAGCAAGCTTCCCTTTGATTCCGAACCATTTGTGACCCTTCGGAGAAAAGACCTTCAGGTTTATATAGTCTCCCAAACGATACTGAAGCTGATCGTGATACTTTTCGTAGTATTTCTTTTGCCGCTCCTGGGCACCCTTAAGTCTCCGACGAATCTGTTGTATCTTCTTAGTATGATCAACAACAATCTCAGCACCAACTGTCACAACATCCTCTGGCTCAGCCCAATAACAAGGTGATCTACAAGGCCTACTATAGAGCGTCTTGAATGGTGCCATACCAATACTCGCCTGATAACTGTTGTTGTAAGCAAACTCACACAAATGAAGGTACTCTTTCCATGACCCGTCGTACTCCAATACACACATCCTGACCATATCTTCCAACACTTGGATCAACCTCACGGGATGCTCGTATGTATATAGATGGAACGTCGTGCTCAACTCCAATTTGGTGCTAAACTGAGCCTGTATGCTCTACCAAAGAAGTGAAGTGAACTGCATCCCCCGATCTAACACAATTGACAACGAAACTCTGTACAATCTGAGAATCTCGCACTCGTAAAGGATGCTCAATCTGTTAACTTTGTGTGTAGTGGATACCGGTATGAAATAAGCAGATTTCGTCAACCTATCGACGATTACCCAGATACTATCGTGACTACGAGGAGATCGGGGCGAGCCATTGACAAAATTCATAGCAATGTGTTCCCACTTCCACCGAGGAATAGGTAGGGACTGCAACAATCCTCCATGCCGTCGATGCTCAGCCTTTACGTGTTAGCATCTCACATGCTCTAATGAACTCTAACATATCAGACTTCATCCCCAGTCACCAAAAGAGATGTCGCATATCAGCGTACATCTTGGTCCAACCTGGATGCACAGAAAAATGAGAACAATGAGTATCTTGAAGTATCACGGTACGAACATCAGTCACTAATGGAATCCACAATCACTTGCGGTACCTCATGCAAAAGTTTCGACCGATTTCAGTCCAGATAATCTGAACTGTCCGCCATCTCACTGTACTGCTGGTATGACGCATCACCCTGCTGTCCCTCGCGCACAATCTCAAGTGAGACGGTCTGCAACGTCATCTGACCATAAATTTATGTCCTAGTAGTCGTTAGTGTATCCGTTGAATTCATCAACTCAGCTGCCTCAAGTAAACCATGCTCGTGGGTCATCTGACATACGACTACCTTAATATCAGATTCTTTGTGACTCAAAGCATCAACAACAGTGTTGGCCTTCCCCGAATAATACTCAAGCGATAAGTCATAGTCCTTCAAGAACTTAAGCCAATGCCTCTGTCTCAAATTCACCTCGTTCTGAGTGCACATGTACTTTAAGCTCTTGTGATCAGCGTACAACTCGAAGAGGACACCATACAGATGGTGCCTCCAAATCTTCAGCGCGAACACAATCATAGTTAGCTCCATGTCGTAGGTCGGATAGTTCTTCTCGTAAACCTTCAGCTGTTAGGATGCATAAGCTATCAAACAACCCTATTGCATCAATATACAACCCAAACCAAACTTTGAAGCATCAGTGTAGACTACCAAGTCTTTCCCTATCTTAGGCAATACTAGAACTGGCGCGGTAGTCAGCTTTTCTTTCAGTGTGGTGAATGCCTGCATACACTCATCGCTCCACATAAACTTGGCGTTCTTTTGGGTCAACTTAGTCATCGGTGCAGCGATCTTGCAGAAATCCTGCACAAATCTGCAGTAGTAGGCCAATCCCAGAAAATTGCAAATCAGAGTAACAGTAATCGAAGTAGGCCACTCGATCATGACCCTAATCTTCTCGGGGTCAACGACAACACCGTCAGCTCCGACTACGTGCCCTAAGAATCTGACCTTTGGCAGCCAAAACTTGCACTTGCTGAATTTAGCATAGAGTCGGTGGTCCCTCTGAGTCTACAATACGGCCCGTAGATGCCCCTCATGCTCCTCACGAGTTCTGGAATAGATGAGAATATTGTTTATGAATACAAACACGAACATATCCAGATAGTCCTTCATCACTCTGTGCATGAGATCCATAAACATCGTCGGCGCATTCGTCAAGCCAAATGACATGACTATAAACTGAAAATGGTCGTATCGCATGGTGAACGTTGTCTTCTCTCAGTCCTCAACCCTGATCCTGAGCTGATGATAGCTGACCTCAGATCTATCTTCGAGAACTACTGCGTTTAGGTCAGCTGATTAAATAGATTATTAATGCTCGGTAGCGGGGGCTTGTTCTTCACGGTGACCCAGTTCAGCTAGCTATAGGCTATACAGAGCCTCAAACTATCGTCCTTCCCCACAAACAGCACAGACGCTCCCCACGGTGACATATTAGGTCTGATGAAGCCCAACTCTAGTAGTTCATCTAGCTATCTCCTCAACTCCTCCAGCTCTCGAGATGCCATCTGGTATGGTAGTATCAATATCAACTTAGTCCCCGGGACAAAGTCAACAATGAAGTCGATCTCCCTCGACGATGGTAATCTTGGCAAATCCTTTGGAAACACGCCTGGAAGTTGAACACAATTGGTACCTCAGCAATACCGACTTCCTGTCTCGCCCTAATGCTCATAATGTTTGCGAATGTCTCTATCTCATCTTACGTCGCCTCTCTACCTTTAGTGATAGGAAAAAAACTTGCTCTACCCTGAACAACGATTTTTTGTCCGTCTGGCAGTAGAGTATCGATCGTCTTCTCAACGCAATCGATTCGAGCATGAAACGCTCATAATTAGTCAATGCCAACCAAGGTATCGAACTCTAAGAACTCCAGTACTCTCATGTCGACAGGAAACTCGTAACCCCTATCTCTACTGGGATAACAAGACACAACAAATTCTAGTATATCTTATCCATAGCAGCAGTGCTAAGGATTAGGGGTGTACTAAGTCTAGCAGGTTTCAAGCCTAACTTATTTACCACGCGACCGACAATAAATGAAACAGTATAACTTAAATCGAGCATGGTACACATGAAAGTACCACAAATGGAAACCATACCTTCGACAAGGTTTCGGAATTCCCCCGGGTTTGGCTCGACCGCAACCTGCATAAATTCTCTCTGGTGCTAGTGGTGTTGTTATTGTGCTATGACTGGTTGTGTGCACTCTCTCTAGATGTGGCCCACCTGATCACACTTGAAACAAGTGTGGGTATCTTAAGTGCTCACTGTCTGGCCCTAGGTCTGAGTCTACCCTTGACTCTGCGTAGCCTTAGTCTGTCCTGACCGCTGTCCCTACTTCTGTTTACCACCCTACTGGTAGATGCCCCCTGTGCCTACTGCACTGGCCTAATAGGCTATGGTGGATGACTCACAAATGTAGGTACCAGCAGGATCGTCTGTGCCGGTCTGGCAGTCTGTGGTGCAACTAACCTTACACTTTGGGCTCTGCAATCTTGATAATTCCACTTGTTCTTTTTCCTTTTCTTGTCCTCATGATGACGTTGCTCTTCTGATCGGGTCTCTGGTCTAGCCGTCCAAGCCTCATCCGAATGAGTGAGCAAGTAGATTTCCCTCGTTAGGCTGCGCTCATAGGCAATTTGTAAGGTCTCCAATTGTGTAGTGACCGCTAAACCTCCCACCGTAGGTAACAGCCTTTCGGTGAAATAGTAAGCTCGATCAATCTCTAAGTCTGCTGATCCTTCAGCATAGGGCAGCAATGAGATGAATCTGCCCATGTAATACATCACTATCTCATCGGCACTCTGTCTTTACGAGTGCACTAAATCCTCAAATCCTCAAATCCTCAAATCCTCAAATCCTCATGGTAGCTGGTGTGAGTGTCGTCGACGACTGCACTAAATCCTCAAATCTCCGTGTCCAAGCATGAAACTCCTCAAAAGTAATAAACGAAGAACCAGTCGTCCCGTTGTGCTCGCTCAGACTTGCCTGATCAGCCATTGCTGTCTGAAAGAAGAGAGCGAATGCCTTGAATCAGTTATAGCTACCGCATACCATATAGCACACACAAACATAATATGCACAAAATCAACCCACTCATCCCTTACTCCCCAAACTAAATTTCTAAACAGGATAATAGGGTTTCCACTGTAAGTTCAACCGTTCATAATTTCTGCTGGTTTAAATGGCTTGTGTTTTATGCAAAACTTAGTACTCTCTGATACCAACTGTATTAGTATCACATTTTATGGCCACAGAGTCGTAAAACCTGAACCTTACTCTCTGTACCAACTATGAGAGCCCCAAATTTCCAGTGCATTTGATATAACAGTAATTCATGATATATCAAGCATGGTAGTCTAAATATCATGCTGTAATTGAAAGACGTGAATTTAAATAGATCAAAGAGCATGATAAACAGATCGAATGATAGCAACCAGAATTGACCCGATTTTCAATGGTCGTTATTGACGTTGTCATTGTATATTTTCGCTAGTCATATTTTTCATGCATTCATTGCATATAGGCTAGTTAGTTTATTTGTGGGTCAACGTGTCCTAGTTGATTCGTTCATTGGGGGTTGTAAAATTGGTTGATTAGTTCACCAGGAGTCCATTAGCAACTGGTTGATGTGATTCACCAGGGACTAGGTTCACCAGGAACTGGTTGATATGGGACTGGTTAATGTGTTCACCAGAAATTAATTGATTGGTACACCAAGAGTTAGTAGACGATTGGTTGATTGGTTTATCTTGGACTGGTCGATTTGTTAACCAAAGATAGGTTGATTTGTTCACCTAGATTTGAATTTGATATGTTCACGAGAGTTAGGGAGTTGATTAGTTCACCAACATTTGTTTAGGTTGGTTGATTTGATGGGTAGTTGCATCAGTATTGCAGTTCCCTGAGAAGAGATATGGGTTATCTCAAATTTCAGGACAAAATTTCAAATTAGTTGAAAAGAACTGTAACGGCCTGATTTTCAATGGTCGTTATTAATGATGTCATTGTAGACGTGGACGCCAGCTGGGGGCGTTCGTGAGTCCCATATGAAGACGGAGCACGACCAGATAGGGTTTACAGTCCTTTTTGTGTGCTCTGGTGGTGAAGTTGCGATGTATAGGTCCAAATTAGTTAAATGGCATCGCAATATGTGTGTTTATATTGCCATTGACCTGTGAGATTGTGTGTTAAGTATTCGCCTCGATATACGTATCGACACGGCTACCGGGTAGGCTAAAAGACGAAATTTAGGCCGAGGGAAAATAATACACACAAAATGAATTAAATGTGACAAAATAGAAAATTTGTGGGCGCCTAGAGGCACGTGTGGGTGGTACGGTAGTGTGCACGCCTGAGTACGCTCGTTGGCGAGTATGACGAAATTAGGCGCGAAAATATAGGCAAATATATATTTATATATGTAATTTAAAATAAATACGTATATATAAATATATATATTAAAAATTAGAAAATAAAGATAATTGTGAAATGACCAAAAAGGGTATTTGAGTGTGAAGGTGGAGGATTAGAACATAGGGGCAAAATGGTCATTTCACCTCAAAATTTGATAAACATCCACCACCGACACCACATCTCTCACAATTTCTTCATTTTTGGATCAAAACTAAGAGAAAAAGAAGAAGAGAGATCGAGAGACCGAGGTTGGGAGTTCGTGGAAGCGGCGTTGGCAAAGGTGAGGAGTTGTTATTGTGGTGGTGTTGTGCATTGTTGTGTGGAGGTTCAGTGGTGTTCGGTGGGGGGGAGAATGTATATGGCATGGGAGATGTCTCCCGTGCCAATAGAAGAGGAGGGGTTGGGGTTGGGCCCCCCCAACTGATCGAAAAAAAAAATTATGTTGGAACAAAGCTCTCTGCTCTGTTCCTGTTGGGAAATGTGCCATAGGTCAATCCGTTAACAGTCTTTATGAATACATTTTAGTTAATAAAATAGAGGATTTCATTTGATGTTTATTATAATTGATTTGGATGTTTACATTATAATAAGATCCATGGGTATTTACAGAAATATCTTAAATGTCCCTAGTCGATTATTATACTGGGAACTATAATGAATTAAGACTAGTGTGAGTCTTGATTGATGATCATACGATGATCATACGTATAGGAATACGAATCAAGATCATGAATACTTGTTAGGGAACAAAGTACTGGACCGACCCGCTATGAAAACATCACATGGATTAAGTCATAGTTGTTTCTCATGATAGGTATATTTTTCAGTCCTCTGACTTGAGATTACCAGAGACTTCAACATTAGGAATACAGTGATTTGACGCAATCAAACGCGTCTTTAACCGGACGATTATAAAGGTTGTGATTGGTTACTGTGTGAATAATGTGGTGAAGTTGTGTAATCGAAATAGAATTTGTCCCTCTCATATAAAGAGAGATATCCAGTGGATCCCTCGATGTGTTAGACTGTTAAAAGGACTAGTCTAAGTGAATTGATATTGATCAATGTCACTTAAATGTTTTCAATCTACCTAGAAATCGAGACTAGTACGATTGAACATGTTGGATGACAATTCCATGCCTTATGTTTGATCAAAAGGATATCGTGTGACAAAAGGATATTATATACACTATTGATTAGGTTGTATCGATTTGATATTCGTACAACTTGGGTAGTCATAATATCTTGCTAGAGGCCACTTATGACTTGTATACCAAAATGTGTTTTGGTACACTGCCAACGTTGAATGAGCCTATTGGGTCGCACACTGAGAATGGTTTTGCGAGATTTTAAGATGGTTCAGAAAAATGAATTTTATATGATAAAATTCATGACAGAAACGTCCTTGTAGTGTATTACACTTATACTTCTTTAAGTAGGGGTATATGTGTAATTTACTTAACCGTCTATATACAAGGGTTGTATAAATAGACGCTTTGAGTTAAAATACAAGTACACGAAAGATTTAAAAAAGGCCGAAACTCTATTTTCATTTTAGAAACGACTTAGGGTTTTTCGGTATGCTCTGGATCGTTTTAGAGAGAAACAAAAAGTGTTTTGTATTCTCTCGAAGCTAGCACTTCAAATCTCGGCCGCCGTTCGTGTGTGGACTGCTAATAGAGGGCGTTCGTTGTTGGCAGCGCCTTAGAGATCGATTAACCTTCAGAAAGGTACATTGCGATTGATGTATGATTAAGTTTTCATAGTATAAACGTGTTTTAATGGAATTAGATTCACATTCTGTTGGGGTTTTTCTCAAAATAGTTTTGAAATCTCCACTGTGCATGAACCCCAAAACCCATCAGTTCCAACAAAGAAGAAGAGGGTCGATTCGGCCTTGAACTGTGCCAGTTTGGCTCGATTGAGCCGAACCCGGTTCAGGCCAAACCATCCCTAAATAAAAAAAAGCTTTGAAAAAAAAATCTGAAAAATTAATAGAAAATTTAGATAAAAAAGAAAAATTTTAGAAAAATTATATTTTGATCAAATAAATGAGTTTTGGGATTTTCTCAGAATTTTGGTGAGATATTGTCGGGGTTTTTACTTTAAAAAATGTAAAAATTGACATAATATATCAAACTGAAGCTAATTTAATGACAAATGGTCTTAATTACAATTTGGGTGAGAATTTTGAATTGTCAGGCATTTATTAGAGCTGGGCTGGGGTTTATTTTATGGGACGAGGAGTGCGGTTTGAGGTGTGTAGTATCCCAACTGAAATTCACTTTAGTACTTACTGCTTGACATATTTGAGTTTTGTTCAGTTTATTCAAAAATCTTTATTTCCTATTGTTTTACGGTAGTTGTGTTCGTCCCCACATGGTGCTTATTCTTTGCGGGGGCATAGGGTCCACTAGGCCATAGCATATGTTTAGGCATGCGCCGGTGAATATGCTACCCGGGTATGTTAGGCATGTGTGGCTGCGTCGTGGTCTTCATCGGCTACCTAGAGGGTCCAGGGTATACACGTTCAAGGTATTCTCATGGGACGTGCCTGGCGGATAGCCCGGATTATGGCTATAGTCTGACTTTGATTCTGCATGCACTTTCATTCTTCTGTTATATTTATGCATGCAATGATCTTCCACAGTTGCTTGTATTCTTTTGTTTCGCATGTTTATTTATTGTATTTTGATTTCAGTAACTTTACTTACGTATTTACTTGGTGAATTTCCTTGGGATTACTTACTCTGGACTCGTCATCTGCCTTTTGTGATGGCTTGAGTGCAGATGCTGGTACGAGAGCGAGAAGGGCAAGCTTAAGGATTATTTATGATTGACTACAGACTGCCCTACTCGTATGTTTTTTATATTTATTTGTTTTATGCTGGGTATGGGTTGTGAGAGTTACATTTTGGTTTGTATATGACTTTGAGGATCACACTTGATATATATTTATGGACTACATTTTTGTATGGTTTTCACATTAGATTAATTGATATTTAAACTTGTTACATTTATTACCATTTAATGACTTGAGACTTCCGCTGCATAATTTGAGGATAAATGATATAACGAGTCTATAAGCTAACTTAAACTATAATTAAAGGAAACAATATTAAGTTAGCAATATTTGATTGGTAATGAGTTATGAGTGGCTGTGGGACACAGCTGGATGGTGAGTTGGCAAAGTTGTGGGCCCGTGGTGCACGTCGTAGCTGCCAATGAATTGGAGGCCGCTACAACAATGGAACATGCGTGTTCTACAAGTCAAGAGAGGCTATAAGTAGTCTAAAATCCATAATAGCGATGTCGCAACATCGATAACCACAACAATATCCACAACAAATCCAGTACTTGGTATCACACAATCACTAGGGGTGGTCACACGCTTCTGCATAAGTGCATGCGTTGTCCCAACTAGTGCAGGCCGCAAGTACCTTCGAGACACACACTTATGCCAAGAACACACATCCAAGAAATATAGAGGGATGCCAACAAATGATCATAAAAAATCATAACAGAACGATAATGAATCACATGGTATTTCCTTACTGGCTTACTTGCTCGGACCTGTCTGACCCGCCATCGATGTCTGAACAAGAGAGCAAATTTCCTTGAATAAGTGGATAGCTATCAATATCATATAGTATACACATTAAACATAACATGTACAAAATCAAATCCGACTTATCCCAACTCATCATCTTACCCAAACTAAGGTTCTAATAATGATCATAGGGTTCCACTCAAAGTTCAACTATTTCTAACGTTGTTGTCTTAATGTCTTGTGTTTTAAAGAAATTTGGGCTCCGATACCAATTGTGACGGCCCTAATTTTTCAAGCAATTGGGTACGCCCCACCTAGACCCGTATAGGCTCTAAGTCATACTCAATGAGTCTAAGCATGCCTAGTCATCCTCAACTCATCTGATTACAAATTTATGAAGTGAGTTATTACAATTTTCAAGTGTTACGCATCGGAATAAACTAGAAGTATGGGAAAAACTCAAATCAAAGGAAAGTCAGGAATATTCTATTAATGTGGAAACCCCGAAATCAAATATTCATGTACAATCTAAAATCATCAATATGTAAGCAAGGGTACACGATATCCAACACTCCGAATCCCAAATGTATCAACATAATGTATAAAAACAACATACAAATAACAAACATAATAACCTACTATAATCCTGATAAAGTGCTTTGCTTCGTAAGGTCCTCAGAGAAAGTCGCCAAGAATGGGGCCATTTCCCTTGCTGCACTCTGGTCTATCTGCACCAACCGTCATAAACTAGGTGGTGAGCAACTGAGTAAAATCGAAAGTAATGCCAGAAGAATATAACAACAATTCATGATTTACCAATAAAGCAGTCCAAAAATCATGCGGGAATTGAAAGAGACAGGTAAATAAAATAATCAAAATGCATGATAAACAAAGTAACAGATATCAACAAAGCATGCGTGTTCTAAGAATTAAAAGAGGTCCATAAGTGGTCTAAATCATAGCAAAACGGCAAAGACCTCGCAAGATCTCCCCATACAATGTCGCAACATCGCAAAGTATGAAAAAGAGATATCGCAACACCTCTCAAATCTAATACCCAGGTACACACAGCATTAGGGGTGGTCAAACACTCCTACAGGCGTGCTCGTGTTGTCCCAACTAGCGCGGACTACATGATACCTTCTCGACACACACTTACGCCAAGAACACATAACCAAGGAATAACATAATGGAATGTCAACTAAAGGTTCATAGCAACATCAGAACAATAAGGAAGATATGAATCTCATGGTATTTTCTTACGGGCTTACTAACATACACACAGACATAACACGTATGTACTTACCTGACTACATCGCGACTCGTGTACAATTCCCATGACTAATGCGTACCCTTAGGTTCCCAACTACCTATCATTGGTTTGAACCCCAATATGTTAGGTTTATAGTCAACACAAGACCTTAGATAAACCCCCAAAGTTTTCCAAAGTTTTTTCATAATTTTCTAAGAATTGTTGTTCATGTTCTGCCTGGAATGCCGTGGGTGGCGCTGCCGTGTATAAGCCATCACGACGTCTCAAAAATGCAAAAAAATGTTTTTTTGGTCTCGACGCCGTGAGCAACATCGTCGTGAACAAGTTCTCACTGCGTCGTCGCGGCGTAGACACTATAGCTTTATTTCGACCCGACATTATGGTGACACCGCTGCATATAAGCTTCGCGGTGGCGTCACGGCGTCGAGTTGTGGTCTCTGTTCATGGCGTCGTGGAGACGCCACCATGGGCAATAGCCTCACGGTGTCTCCGCAGCGCCTCTGCAAAATATGATTTTCACACTTTTTGGGACTCCACCGCGACATCTTGGGACTTATCGCCCATGGCACCATGTGCGGCGTCCAAACCAAAACACTAGATTGGGGTTTCTTGGAATCCCAGCTCACGTTGCCGCACTCTGACCTATTCCAAACTTGTACTAGGGTCTGTGACCATCCGAAATTGACTTCGGATCGTCGTGGAACCTTTAGGAATTATTCTGAACAACGAATTATCCCAAAAAGGGCAAAATTTGACAAAACCAATAAAACTCAAATTACACTAGTCCCAACACAACGTATTGATCGCTCTGTGGATCGCCAAGGCATCAAAAAACTCGACAGAATCGAGTCCGGAGTGGCATTCGTGGTCATCGCGATGAATTTAAACTAAAGGAACATGTTAATGGAGAGAAAAAGAGGGGAGTAGAAATTTCACCTTACTCCGGCGAGATCCACTCCAGCGAGCCTCCGATCACTGCCCAAGGTGGCTGGCCAATCTTTCTTGCTCACCAAGAAGAAGAGGAGAGAAGAAAAGAAAAGAGAGTGTAAGAATGAGAGAATGAGATTTCAAGTAGGGAGGTGGTCCTTGTATAGGCCATCTTATCATTCATTTGTATGTGCGCATCTCGAGGCAAATCCATCCATTCTCCCTTCAAATGGTCCACCAACTTTAACTCTTTCTACTGAAACCAATATGTGACTCGAGTTTCACTTAGCTAACCAGCTTCTCAGCCCGTTCCTGCATTCCTCGACCCGAACTGCACCCAACTCGCATGTCGTATGTCTTTGGTCTCATCAATGGTCCAAGTCAACTTAATTGTCTAATTATTGTCGAAAAAATCATTTATCAACATTTTCTATATTTTAACACCCCGTTTCTCCCAGGCGAAGCCTCACTCAGACTATCAACTCTCTAAACAGCTCGACACTCGTATTAAACATATATTACTAATACAAGAATCATAGAAAAATAAAATTACCTCTGTGTCATCTCTCAAGGTCCGAAATACTCGTCGTATCATGGCAGCCAGGTCACGATCCTGGACATACGACATAGGTCATGTTAATTTTTTAGGGTTGTTACAACGTGAAAGGAAGATTGAAGAGAAAATACCTACGAAATCCTAGATTTGGAGCACCAAGAGGAGGGGGTCGGAGGTGTGCAAGTGTGAGAGTAGAATGTGAAACACAACAATAAGGTTTTATTACCTTGTATGTGTGTGTGTGTGTATATATATATAACATATGTGAAATTACTAAACTACCCCTTTAAAACTGATACTTGTTTTTCTTCATATTTTGTTTAGACCGTATCCCCTCTCTCGCGTGAAACCCCTAATCCTAACCAAAATCTCGTGCTCAATCTCTCTCCTCTCACGAAAAAACTTGGATCTCGCACTAACCCTTCTCGATCAGATCTCTCGCACAACCTAATCAAATCTCTCTCGATCTTCGATTCAACCTCACCAGATCTCTCTCGAATCTTTCGCGCAACATCGCCTGATCTCTTGCACGACCTCTACAAATCTCAAATGATGCCCTAGCTTTGTGGCAATTCGTGAAAGGACACACGAAATATTTGTGTTGATTTAGGTATGGAAACCCTAACTTATGATTTCTCTGTCTTAGCTCGTCTTCGCCAATTATGCAAACTCCATAAAGAGTCTTTTGAGCCATGATTAGCGGACGGTTGGATTTGACCACAACAGTAAAGTCGAGGCGAAGATTGGTTATGCCGACAACAAGTGACACCAAACCCTAAATTAAGAAATTGTTTTAAACAATTAATTCAAAAAGTAATGGTAATTCTGTATGTCCAATACAAACCAGCAAGTCAACAGTCTCCACGAATAAGAATGATTATAATGGAAACAAGGCACGACATCTAAAAGGCATCTAACATGACAATTGGTGCACAACTATATTATGAATAAATAACAAATCAAAGAAAATGTAATAGTTACAAGGTCGAGTTCGAGGCCCTCGAGGAAGCACGAAGGGAATGCATATGATGGTTAGCAACATGAATGAAACGTTATTGCGAAGGGGTCGCCATAAAGTTCGTTACTTACAGAGACCCCAATCCCACCAACCTTCTAGTGCAAAATATTTTAAGATTCTTTGATGCACTAATTCAATTGAACACATAATAGGGGATTAATGATCTCCAATGATAAGACCAAATAGGGGATTAACGATCT
The DNA here is from genome assembly GCA_039657345.1 of Stephania japonica. Lineage (NCBI taxonomy): Eukaryota > Viridiplantae > Streptophyta > Magnoliopsida > Ranunculales > Menispermaceae > Stephania > Stephania japonica. The sequence goes on along the minus strand of CM077562.1, from coordinate 20,601,145 downwards.
CCAATTATAAGACCATAGAGGTTGTTTCTCGTTCAAGGCTCTAATATCTTCTAATGAAGGTTAAGCATGTCAAGAAATGGATTAACTATAGCATCTACAAAAGACAAGAATTCACTTCACAGTATCATTTAACTGCAGCACCAGTACCTATAGAAAACGCATTAGGTTTCTGCTTACTAATTCAATGATTAACATTTCAAATAAAAATCAGTGGATAATACCACCTTTCCCTCACGAGGCTACCACAACAACAAAGTCTCACCTCAAATTAGTAGAGGGGTCGGCCAGTCTCTAGAAATTAGATGCATGCAGCAATTGTAAACTTTAGGCAGGTAATTGCATATTTGTTTATTTTTATTATGCCAGATATCTCGGCATCTCATGCAACAACAAAAAAGCTTCAATCCCAAATTAATTGAGCTCAGAAACATGAATCAAAGCCTTCCACTCAGCTTGAGTTAGTGCATTGAAAACGAGAGCTTCACATTGATCACAATATTTCTAGATAATTTTGGCGGCAGAAAATTCACCTGAAAATCAAGATGCATTGAAAAGATTAAACTTCTAAACAATTTTCGACACTTGGAGAAAAAAAAGATCACATTAGAGGTCTCTCAAGGTGTCACATAGTGCAAACAAAGCTTATCACCTTTCTTTTTTTTTTTTTTTGAGAAAAACAAAGCTTACCTCTTTCAAATGAACGATAAAAGTGATTTCTTTGGACACCTATTTCAGTTGCCAAGACTTCAAAACACTAGTATTTACCCTAGCATCAACTGCCCAGATTAAATAACAGGAATGCAATCCAATGTGAAATGAAATAAATGACGAGATGAGACTGAAAAATTTACCACCTTGAAGACTGAGAGCAGCAAGCCCTGCTGCATTGATATTTGATAGCTCATCATAGTTGGATGGCTCTTGGGGAGCAGAAATAGAAGCAGCAGCAGCAGCTGTGGTCTCCATGAGCAGAAAACTCAACCAAATGGTCTGCCTTCCTCACTCCGAACCAAAACCAACTTCAAAATTCAAATTTTAAGATAAAAACCCAAGTACCCATTTCATCTCAATCATCAAAAAAAAAAGTGAAGGCCATACCTTCTCTAAAAACTTATAGGCTATCCAAGCATTTCTATAGCAACAATCCATTATAAAAGAATCAAAACAACCTATTTACTTTCTTCAAGAAAAAAAGCCTATTTATTAGCTGAAAGAAAAGGCAAGATTGGAAGCTCATAAATACCATTTAGATGTGATTAAAAAATCGCAAACAAAGAAATACAACATTGTCATCCCTACGTTTAACGTAGAAATCAAAACCAATATTATAGGGCATAAAACCAATATAAAACAAAGATCTAAGTAGTTGATAGTAGCACCAACAGCAGGGTGGTTAAAAGATCATTTATGAAGTGCACACATTAGAACATGGAACTATTCATTACAAGGAATCTTCATAACAAATAATGAATATAACTATCCAAAGAACAGACATACAACTGTTTCCACTTTCCTTTTTATCTTCCAAAACTTCGTCAATTTTTTTGGTCAATGCAAGAAATCAGCCCCATCCATTAAGAACCTCCTGAAAATGAATCCAAGAATTTTAACTGTGAGAAGTCAAAGCAACAACTACAAACACTTTACAAAACTTGAAGGGATCCAGAACACAAAACATAAAACCAGAAGCAAAGAGGAGAAAACTGATAACCTTCAGCAGCCGACAATGTCTCACTTGACTGTAGGCTTCGGATTGGTTCACTGTGCTGTTGCTGAACTTGCTCTGAATCCTGATCTGGGAAAACTTCAGATTGTAATGACAGTGCAATGTTGTTCACATGTAGCCACGTCAATTCCCATAAACTATCTCCACCAAGTACACTTCTCTGGACAAGAACCCCTTTGGTCTTCATTACAAGCAAGGTGTTCTTGAGAAGCTCAGGAACAAGTTCTTGAAGTTTATTGCTCCTTTTCCCTCTGACTTTCGCTTTCATACATACGACACAGTACACCCAACCATAGTTTGCAGAATGCAGCCAGTTGCGACAAATCATGCAGCAATTGCAGGAAAATCTTCGACAAGAGCTTCATTGCAAGAACAAGAGTACCTTCCATGTTGCGATAGTCCTTGGGGGAATGCCCTTGTGCAATCTCTATCAAGTCGACGAGCATTGTGAAAATTACCATATCGATACACTGAGACCATAAAGATTGTGGGAGCCGGACAGCATCCACCCCCATCAAACACCTCTGTAATGAAGAAAGAGCATGGTTTCTGACATCTTCTCTTTGATCCAAACACACTTTCCTAAGTCCCTGAAATAGCCTCAGCCACATCTCTCCTATGTCCTGTGACACCTTGGTAACAGCCTCCTCGCCACCAGCATCCTTTGCTTCACAAAACCATTGAGCGAGGCAGAAAACCGATCCTAACATAAGGTCTAATGCACTTATAGATCAATCTGCATGCCCAACCCGAGACTGCAAACTGTCGTGATGAATCAACACACAAAACGTAATTCACAGGGGACAAATGGGCTCCATCAGCCATTATGAATGTCAAAGCCTCAAAACCAGCTTCAGATGCTTCAGGATGGCGAGCTGTGATGGAAAGTAGAGAAGTGATCGTACGCCATCCAATCTGAGACCTAATGTGTGGTATTTGCTTTGACAAGTCGCATTACTTCCTTGGTGATGTGCTCACAATATGCATCAACAACTCGGGCATCAAGCTTCAGAACCAGTTGCAATGACCTTAGAAGATCATCAGCCAGATTTTCTTTATAAGGAAGAAGTCGTTGGCAAATCTTTAAGAGTCCAAATGCGGCCTTTTCCACCAGTGCACAAGGCATCACAATCGTCTGCACAATGTTGCATATATGATCATACACAAGACTCAATACAATTTGTAACAATACTGATACGTATCATAATAATAATAATAACAATAACAATAATAATAATAATAACAATAACAATAACAATAATAATAATAATAATAATAAAATAATCAAACAAGATGTCTCAGTCCCTTAGATGTTATAAACGGCGGTCATGTCCGCGATCATTACAGGTCTATGGAGTCATCAAAGACATCAAAAAAAAAAAATTCAATTAAATCAATAAGGATTTATTTACTTGTTCACTTGTTCTCTAGTGCTCATAAAGAGCAGATGAGCAAAATGAGTAGAAAATAAGAGATGATTGTTGCTTCAAGGGAACGAGTCGAATGGGAACTGAGTTATCCGCATTGACCAGATAATGAAGCCACATATTTGAAAGACAAAGAAAAGATAGAAATTCGATCCACAAAAAAACTAGAGATTTCTCAACCGTACGATGCTTCAGTGAAGTGAATTTTTCGAATCACGGAAGATTTTGAAGGGACGATTGAACAAGGTGTGTTGCTTCAAGGGAACGAGTCGATTAGGAACTGACGTGAAGCCATCGACCAGATAAAGAAGCTTGTTGTGATACAATGATCAAATTAAACTAGCAAAGAATAGAAATCATTAAACACACAGATGAAGAGAAAAATTGCTGAAACTTACGAAACCGAAGAGCCGCGAAGAAGACGATTTTGTTTTGACGATAGGATGCGATTTATAGAAGAGAACAAAACATGATCGACAGTTCATGGCTTGCTATGGGATGTGGACAGTGGAGATCTTACGATGAGTTTATTTTGGAGACACCGAACCCTAGTTCAGATCTGCGATATTGAAACGACGAGAATGGCCTTGCTTTAAAACATACATATACAGTATTTATTTATGAGAAATGCTAAAGTGACCCACTATTGACACTCACTAAAAGCACGCACCATGTTTTTTATTTTTTATTTTACTTTTTTTACAATTTTGTGCTTGAGGATAATGCTAAGGTTACTCATTACGGACACTCACTACGACTAGAAAATTATTAAAATAAATAAATAAATAAAACAAGGTGTGTGCTCATAGTGTGTCCGTAGTGAGTCACCCTAGCACTCCACTTTATTATATGATTTTTTTTGTTATCATTTATTTATATGATTTTACATATCCTTTTTGAATAAGATTTTACATAGCTTTATTTTATTTTTAAGAAAAAGCAATAGGCTCTTTACAATTGTTGAGAGATTTTTGTTGTTAGTGTTTGAATTAAATCACCTCTAGTCCAAAATTTAATTGTTTTTCTATTCTCAAAGTTCGAAATGAAAACACTTGAGCTAACTCATCACAATTTTCTTGGCCAAGAGTAATGATTTTTTATTTACTTTGATGAGGTATGTTATTACTTGAAGCTTTCGCAATTAGTGAGGCTTTGAGTTGGATTAAGTCCAACTATTGGACTCAGATTGTATTAAAAAGTGCTTTTAAACTTCCTGTGCATGCGATTAACTCCTCTCAAGCAATGTCCTCAACTTTGGGTTTAATAATTTTTTTTTTGGTAGGATGGGTTTAATAATTTCTAACTGTAGGTGGTAGTTAAATTCTCACAAAGATGTGAGAGTAGAGTTTGTCAGATGTTGAAACTTCTACAAACAATGATAACTAACAATCTGTGTTTCACAATTTCAAACTTTTAAAACAAAGTTATGAAATGCACAATTTTAATCTTTTAATATTTAAAGTCCCCATTCTCTTGAAAGAGATTGACTTGCATTTCACAATTGTGAGAACTATAAAATCAACTTACATTAAATGTTCTTCAATTTCGGGGAAACACCACCAACAAAATGTCACAAATCGGTTATCAAAACTGTAAGATCTCACAAAACTTTAAAATTGCCTATGCAAGAACAAATCAGCAATAAAAAAATCTTGAATTAAAAGAAAAGATTCAAAAAAAAAATCTTTTCAAATGTAGAATCCAGGTGTAGCTAGCATAATCACGATATTAGATTAGAAAGCAACGACAAATCCCATAAAATAGTTTCTTTACCAAACAACGTAAAAGGTTCCCCACTACGCCATAAAGCAGGCACCTGACCTATGTTTGGACAAAACATTAAATAGATGTTGTTCCCCAACGTCCAATTGCAACATTAATCCTGCAATGGATAGCGAGGGTAACACCAATCTAGCTTCACATCAATTTATCACAACACCACTAGAAAACAAAGTTGCTCGCGTGGCAATTTATAGCAAAGCCAAATAAAACAATAACATGATCCATATCAATGTTGTTACAAATCATAGCAGGCCTAACTTAACGATCCTGCCTATTTGTAACAATCCTACATAACACACGACTCAATACAATTTGCAACAATATTGATACGCAACATAATAATAATAATAATAATAATAATAAAAAAATAAAATAATTAAACAAGATGTCTCAGCTCCTTAGATGTTATAAATGGCGGTCATGTCCGCGATCATTACAGGTCTATGAAGTCATCAAAGACATCAAAAAAAATCTGATTAAATCAAAAAGGATTTATTTACTTGTTCAATTGTTCTCCAGTGCTCATAAAGAGCAGAGGAGCAATATGAGTAGAAAACAAGAGATGATTGTTGCTTCAAGGGAACGAATCGAATGGAACTAAGTTATTCGCATTAACCAGATAATGAAGCCACATATTTGAAAGACAAAGAAAAGATAGAAATTCGATCAACAAAAAAAATAGAGATTTCTCAACCATACGATGCTTGAGTGAAGTGAAGTTTTCGAATTGCGGAAGATGTTGAAGGAACGGTTGAACAAGGTGTGTGGGTTCAAGGGAACGAGTCGATTAGGAGTTGATGTGAAGCCATTGACCAGATAAAGAAGCTTGTTGTGATACAATGATCGAATTAAACTAGCGTAGAATAGAAATCGTTAAACACGCAAATGAAGAGAAATCTGTTGAAACTTACAAACCCTAGGAGCCGCGACGAAGACGATTTTGTTTCGACCATAGGATGTGATTTATAGAAGAGAACAAAATACGATCAACGGTTTGCTATGAAATGTGAATGGTGGAGATTTTACGGTGAGTTTATTTTGGAGATACCGAACCCTAGTTCCAAATCTGCGATATTGAAATGACGAGAATGGCCTTGCTCTAAAACATTCCTATACAACATTTATTTATGAGAAATGCTAAAGTGACCCACTATTGACACTCATTAAGAGCACACACCATGTTTTTAATTTATTATTTTTACTTTTTTATAATTTTGTGCTTGAGGATAATGCTAAGGTTACCCACTACGGACACTCACTACAACTACAAAATAATTAAAAAATAAAAATAAACAAAAAATAAAGTGTATGCTCATAGTGTGTCCGTAGTGAGTCACCCTATCACTCTTTATTTCCCATGAGAATTGTCAAAAGGTGGAGATGATATTCTGAGAATTTTGTTAAAGAGCACTAGTGGTGGTTTGAGGGGCTAAAACTGAAATGCAAATACAGGTAATAGTCACCCACAAATGCTGATGGAGCTCATCAGCTCCATCTATCTTCACTAATCCTAGAAATCTGTCTTATGAGAATACTAAGGAAGTGGCCTCTCTTTCTTATCTTCTTTTTGTGGCAAGAAAATATTTGGTTAACTCGGTAATCATAGAAGTTAACGTGAAGAAATATGATTGATTTTCTTACCATTTCTATCATCACACGATCTGTCTTTGAAGGAAAGGTAGTGCGTTTTGGTGAAGCCCAACAAAAAATTGAATAGTTGGGACTCTAATGGATATATCTTACTTTTCAATTAACTTCTAAAAATTACTTATAAAATGCTAAAAGTTCAAGGAGCAGTTAAAATGAATGGAAAGCATGGTTACATTTTTTATTTCTCATTTGATGTCTTAATTTATTTCTTTCAATATATTCATACCTCCCATCTGTGGAATTTCAGGTAAGTTTGGCCATTGGATTCTTACTTCTTGGCGGAGGAACACAGACCTTTTCAACTAGAAACAACGCTATTGCTTCTTTATTGGTTACTCTTTATCCAAGTTGGCCTATTGCACCAAATGATAATCGTTGCCATCTTCAAGTAACTAAGATGTGGACTATACGGCTATATTATCTTTCAACTTAGAGCAACAAAACCAAACGTGATTCATGAAGTTTTGGGCGGCATCGATTCATCATAAATCCAAACATAAATCAAAATCAAATAAAATAAAAAAGAACAAAAAAATTAAAATAAAATAAAAACTCACTTTTGTTATGATTTCTTCAAATCCGTTGAACCGCCAAAGGATAACAAATATCTACTGACTAAAACACAATATATTTGTATTTAATTCATTGATACTCGATTATGCCCGACCCAAACAGATTTGATAAACAGATTCACGACCAAAAAAAAAAAAAAAAACGTGAACAAACATAATGTGAATAACAGTTGTGTAAGTCGTGACATCCTTACATTGCAAAGGATCTCACGATAAGAGAAAACAATCTACAAATCACTTAGCGTAAACAATACAAGATCTACAAACAGATCTGAAAAACATCCGCACAAACCACAACAACAAAATAGCGAAAAGAAATCCACAGATCTACATGTCTTAGCAACATCTAACCCTAGAAATCGAAAACCACATTTACACGCCCATCTTAATATCTGCAAACGAAACAACCAAAGAAAGCAAAGATCGAAAAGAAATCAAATAGAGCAGGCACAGATCGAAGACAAAAAAACAAAAACACACCAAAGAAAGCAAAGAAGTCGGATAAAGCGAACCTGGATGCCGAGCTCGATGGTGGTGTTGGCGAATTGATGGTTGAGGTGGTCGTGGCGTCGCCAAATCATAGTGCTTAAACATGTTCGATCTAGCGAAGAAATGAAACGATATGGGACGATCGAAGAGAGACAGGAGAGGCAGCGTGAAAGAGACGGCTAATGTGAAGCTCTGAAATGAAATACTTGAGTTTTGAATGGAGTACATGTTTGCTATGTTGAATCTTCGCCATTTATTTGGGTTTTGATCAACGGTTGTGATGTTTGATGCATTAAATAGGGTTTTAGCTTTGATGCGCTTTGAAACAAAAGATAAAAAGCTTTGATGGGCCAAAACTAAAACATTTTGGCTTGGGCTTCTTTGCCTCGGTTTCGACTTTAAAATTGATTTTTTTTTATCATAATGAAATTTGATATATTAGTTTCTTTTCGGCTTCGAGATTTCTTGATTGTTGCGCCATAGCTTGTTGTTCAAGTTTAACTAGACTTAGGCTTTGACTTCCATTACATTATGAGTCTTATTTACTTGAAATCTTGTTCATTAATCGAGTTGTTTAAGTTATCCTAGTGTACTCGTACACTATTATTAGAAGCTCATTTGGTTGGAAGAAAGCATATGACAATACAGTTGAGGACATTGAAGCTTTGCAAATGATCCCCAATGAACTCACACTAAAGATTGTTAGTAAAATTAAAGTGGATGAGAGGTTTGCGGTTTATGTTGTGAGTCATATGTGGCCTGAGGGAATTCCATAGGACATATTCGCTCAGGCAATCTTGGATTGGCAGAAGAGGGCTATTAAGGTGATGTGTAGCAACATTACTGGCTCAAGTCCATGGTGATGTCACGGACAGGCTAAGGTATGTCTAAATTAGGTGGAAATTGTATTTTTTTGACTGATTCTTTGACTAATTGTGATGATAATGACTATGGTATAACTCATTACATTGCACGTATAATTTATGACTAGATCAAGTGAGATAGTGTGTCGGGTATTCGCCTAGAAATGCATGCTAATGCAGAAACTGGACGGGCAAGCGACGGGAACAGTAAGCTAGGGAATGGATTTAAATAAAAAATATAATTAAATGTAATAAATAAAGAATATGGGAGCACACCTGATAAGTGCATAATTAAACATTAGTTATTGTTTATAGGTGTTTATGGACTATTTTTATCTTATTTTGTAGTGATAAATGTTTGTTTTAGGGATTTAGTGGTTTATTTTATGTATAGTTTAATATGAAATGTTTTTAAAATAAATGTCTAATTATATTTAGTTTTTGTTTTTAAGTGAAAAGAAGTGCAAGGTTGAATCCGAGGTGGAAAAATACTAAAAATAGAGTATTTACTTGAAGTGATAGGATACTGAAGGATTTATCTCGAAATACACACTGAAAGTTGACTTATTGAAGGCGCAAATACTCCACAAATCACGAGAACAGTTTCAAATGCGCAAATCACTCCACTAAATGACCAAAATAGTTTCAGATGTGCAAATCACTCCACTAATCATGAAAACGGTCAAAAAGGCACAAATCACTCCATCTACTACGAAAATATTTCTATATATTGGGACTTGAGGAATTGTTTTGAAGGGGGTATCCTTGGCTCTCTCTCTCTCTACTTCGTCCTCTCTCCCTCTTTGTTCTTTTATTTTCTTTTATATTTTGTGTTTTTCAACCATGAGACACTAAGTCCATGGCCCAGGCAAGACTACGAGGGAGTTCGACCACTACTACTAATGGATTTGTGAGATCTATTTTATTTCAATTTCATTGTTATTCTTTTATATTCTAGTATTTCTTTTGGCACTGAGTTTATTATAGGGTTAGATCTATTTGTTTGTGAAAGGATCCTCACTTGCATGTTAGATTGACTACCATCAATTATTGAGTTGAAAAGTTTGTCCTCACACGGTAGACTCAAACTAGTGATAGTTGGCCATACTGATTGGTTAGTCACTTTCAGGATCGGTTAAGTGCCTAAGGGATTTAAGCTAAATTGGGAGCACTAGCGATTCAGTTGTCTAAGTGTAGTGTCTTCACAAATTGTATTAATGCAATCAATACATTAAATCAAGAGCACTAGTGATCCAGTTGTGTGCTTGGTTAGGGAAGTAGTTAATGGTCGTGTAACAACCCTAAAAAATTTAACCCAACTTGTGTTATACTTGTCAGGACCGTGCCCCGTCTGCGTGATACTTCACAGTATTTTGGACTTCGGGAGTCGACACCGAGGTATATTATGTTTATGTGATGTTTTATATTAGTATGATAGTCTAATACGAGTCTTAAGCTGTTTGGGTGGTATTAGCCTGAGTGAGGCTTCGCCTAGGAAAACGGGGGAGTTAAAACATAGAAAACACAAATAAATGATTTTTTGCATAATAAATGTGACAATTTTATTTAAACCGGAATGTGACGAGACCACAGACACCCAATTATCGAGTTGTGGTGCGGTACGAGCCTATGAGCGTAGGAACAACAAGGGAGTTGGATAACTAAGCAACACCTGAGTCACTTAGTGAAGTCAACTTCAAGGATTAGAGTTGGTGGACACTTCAAAAGGGGGAGCTGTTGGATACGCCAAGCAATGCGCGTGTGATAGGGGATGACAAGTGGGCCTATATATATGACCCTTCCCTACACAAATTCACACACTATCCATTTTCTCTTCTTCTCTCATTTTCTTGCATTGGTAAGCAAGACAACCAGATCAGTGGTTCAGGGTGGTCGGAGTTCTCGTCGGAGGTCCCAATTCCTCGTCGGAACTTGGTGAGACCTTGCTTTCCTTATTTACTCCTCTATTTCAATTTTTAGGTTAATTACTTTGTTTAAACACATCACAATGATTAAGAGTGTACTTACCTATCTAGTCGCGACACGTAACAAACTCCCACGACTCTAACGTTCCCTCATGTTCTTGACAACTGAAATATTGGGTTTATGATCAAATTATACTCTAAAACAAACCCCCAAAGTTTCCCAATTGATTTCGTTAAAAATTAGTTTAAAATTCAATTTACAAGGCCTGATGTTGTGGCATATGGTGCTCACGGCGTCACCGCGACGTAGTGTGTATTGGACACTGCTTTACTGCTTTACACACCGTAGTGTACGTCGTTGGGTCCTTGGGCCAAAAACTTCTTCCTGGCATGCACTACACAAACCACGTCCGAACTCACACTGTAGTGACTTTAGGTCGCAACGCCTCTGTGGTGTGAAATCAAATTGCTTCTGTGTTGTGTGTCTTGAGTGACTTTAGGTCACAATGCCTCTATGGCGTGAAATTGAAATGCTTTTGTTTTACATGCATGTGAGAGACGCCGCCAAGATTTGTTCATCGCGGCGTCTCATGTGGCAAAATGTCGAAACGCAATCCTTTTTTGGTTTACGTACGTGAGAGACGCCATTACACATTGAACTGTGCAATGTCCCTCACGGCAAAATGTTGGAACAACTCTACTACTCTTGATCACGCTTTGAGAGGCGTCGTCACAACTTGGCCTATGCGGCACCTCTGCGGCGCATAATCAAACTAAAATTGGGTTTCTGAAATTGGGCTTTCACCACTCTACTCGACACATCACTGTCAAGTGCCGGGAATTCGACACCTCTCTAAAATAGTGAAACTTCGATTGAAATGACCAAATCAATAAAAATAGTAACACCGGTAGCATTTTTGGGTGTTGATAGCTCCGTAGGTTGTCGAGACACCGGTGATTCAACAAAATCGACTCTGGCAAGGCACCCTTAGTCGTCGCGATGAGAAACTTGAATGAACATTACAAGAAACTAAATAGAGGAGAAAAAGAGCAAGGTATCTCACCTACAATCCGACGAGGATTGGGACTTTGGTGAGACTTTGGTCGTCCAGAACCACCACCATGGTGGTTAGCTTGCTCACCAAGAAAAAGAGTGAAGAGAAGGAGAAAAGAAGAAACAAGAGAGAGATATAGAGAGAGAGAGAGAGGAATGAACAGTGCATATTTTCAAGTGGTGAAAGGTCCTTTATATAGGCCCACTTGCCATCAACTTGCAAGCATGCATCTCGAGGTGTATCCATCAACTCCCCCCTTTGAAGTGTCCACCAACTCTTACTCTTCAAGTTGACTCCATTAAGAGACTCGGTGTCACTAAAGATTGTTAGTAACATTGAAGCAGATGTGAGGTTTGTGGTTTATGTTATGAGTCCTATGTGACCTGAGGGAATTCCAGAGGACGTAGCTGCTCAGACAATCTTGGATTGGCTGAAGAGGGCAATTAAAGTGATGTGTAGCAACATTGCTGGCACTATCAAATAGTGCAAGCACAGATCGAAGACAAACTATAACGACCAAATTTCATTAAGGCTATTATTCACGTATTTTCAGACATGGACGCCAGCTCAAGTCCATGGGGATGCCACGAACAGGCTACGGTATGCTTGGATTGGCGGAAATGGTATTTTTTGACTGATTCTTTGGTTAATTGTGATGATAATGACTATGGTATGACTCATTACATTGCAGGTGTGATTTATATTAATTAGATCGGGTGAGATAGTGTGTCAGGTATTCGCCTAGAAATGCATGCTAATGCAAAAACTGGACGGGCAAGCGACGAGAACAGTAAGCTAGGGAATGGATTTAAATAAAAAATATAATTAAATGTAATAAATAAAGAATATGGGAACACACCTGATAAGTGCATAATTAAACATTAATTATTGTTTATAGGTGTTTATGAACTATTTTTATCTTATTTGTAGTGGTAAATGCTTGTTTTAGGGATTTAGTGGTTTATTTTATGTAGAGTTTAATATGGAATGTTTTTAAAATAAATGTCTAATTATATTTAGTTTTTGTTTTTAAGTGAAATGAAGTGCAAGGTTGAATCCGGGGTGGAAAAAATACTAAAAATAGAGTATTTACTTGAAGTGATCTGATACCGGAGGATTTATCTTGAAATATGCACTGAAAGTTGATTTATTGAAGGCGCAAATACTCCACAAATCACGAGAATAGTTTTAAATGCGCAAATCACTCTACTAAATGCCCAGAACAGTTTTAGATGCACAAATCACTCCACTAATCATGAAAACGGTAAAAAGGCGCAAATTACTCCACCTACTACGAAAATATTTCTATATATTGGGACTTGGGGGATCGTTTTAAAGGGGGGTCTCCGCGGCTCTCTCTTAACTTCATCCTCTCTCCCTCTTTTTTCTTTTATTTTCTATTGTATTTTATGTTCTTCAACCATGAGACACTAGTCCGTGGCCTAGGCAAGACTACGAGGGAGTTCAACCACTACTATTAATGGATTTGTGATATCTATTTTATTTCAATTTCATTGTTATTCTTTCATATTCTATTTCTTTTAGCACTGAGTTTATACTATGGTTAGATTTATTTGTTTGTGAAAAGATCCTCACTTACATACTAGATTGACTACCCTCAGCTATTGAGTTGAAACTATAGGGTTTTGGGGTTTATACGCAACAAAAAATTCAAAACAATTTTGAAAAGCCCCAACAGGATTGCAAATAAGTTCCATTAAACAAGATCTACAAAAGTAAATCATACCTTGATTCATGATTTATTTCTCTAATTGTTCGATCTTCAAGGATTTCAAGCGTGCGTCCTCTATCAAAAATCCACACAAAAACGGTGACCACAATTTGGAGTGTTATCCCTAAGAGAGAGAAAACATTTTTCTTTCTCTCCTAAAATTCAGAGAGTACAAAAATTGATAAACGAAATTCATATTTCGTTTTTGGGTATCACCCTTTATTTATATGTGTAGATAAACTCTCACTTAAAACTCTATTCGCTTAAACAGCGTAAATACAATTATTGTATTTACGCTGTTTAAGTAAATTCGTAATATAACTATTGTATTTACATTGTTTAAGCAAATTACAAATACCAATATTAATAAGTTATCATATAACGAATCATAAGGGCTTATATATTATGAGTTTTATCTTATAAAATTCAATACTCTGGACCATTAGAAATTGCGCAAAACCATTCTCTGTGTGCGACCCAATATGTTCATGCGACATTGGTAGTGAACCAAAACCATTTTGGTACACAAGTCATAAGCAGTCTCTAGCAAGGCATTATGACTACCCAAGTAGCGTGATATCAAAATCGATACAGCCTAATAAATAACATATATCATATCCATTTGTCGTACGATATCCTTTTATTAAATATAAGGCATGGAAAGTCGCCCTTAGTATTCAATTGTACTAGTCTAGATCTTTAGATAGATTGAAAACATTTAAGTGACATTGATCATATCAATTCACTTAGCTTTGGCCATTTAACAATCTAACACATCAAGGGATCCACTGATATCTCTTTCTTTACGAGAGCGAAAAATTATTTCTTGATTACACACCTTCACATATTGCTCACATGATAACCACTCACAATCTTTATAATCGTCCGGTTAAAGACACTGTTTGATTGTGTCAAATTACCATGCTCCTAATATTGAAGTCTATGGTAATTTCAAGTCGAAGGACTAAATGATATATCTATCAAGAGTAACACCTATGACTTAATCCATGTGGTGTTCTCATAGCGGGTCGGTCTAGTACCTTGTTCCTTAACAAGTACTCATGATCTCGATTCATATCCCTATACGCATGATCATCACATAACCATCAATCAAGACTTACACTAGTCTTAATTCATTATAGTTCCCAGTATAACAACCGACTAGGGACATTTAAGATATTTCAACAAATACCCATGGATCTTATTAGGAGGTAAACATGCAATCACTTATAATAAAACAACAAATGAAAAACCTTTATTTTATTAACTAAAACTGTAAGATAAACAATGTTTATAAATTGACTTAGGGCACATACCCCAACATCTCCCACTTGCACTAAGAACACTTCTTTAGTCCTTCTCAAGTACTTAAGAATGTTCTTTACTGCTATCCAATGACTCTCACTGGGATCAGATTGGTATCTATTTGTTGTGCTTAAAGCATATGATACATCAGGTCGAGTGCATAACATGGCATACATGATAGATCCAATAGTTGATGCATATGGAATCATATTCATGCGTTCTCGCTCATCATTAGTCTTTGGACATTGAGTCTTGCTGAGAGTTGTGAAGGCCCCAGTTTTCAAACCTAAATTAGGCCCCGCTTTGCCTAGACTTTCGTGAAACCCCGAGTCCTTCTCGACGAGCCACGCAAGCCTAGTCAACCTTACATTACCATTTACCATTTATTTACAAGTTTATAACATTGATTAGTGAGTTATCATCAATATAACAGAGCAAAAGCTCAAATTAATCAAGTAATCACAACCATATAAAGATAAGATATCCTAGAGTGTAGAAACCCTGCATATGTATATCATCATAAATGATCTGCCAGAGGAGAATAACCTAATATATATACATGCCTAGAATCTCTCATATACCCAAAACCCATGTTTCAAAACAACATATAAATATAATAATACAAAAAATCACCTACCAGCCAAGTAGGAAGGCGTGCTCTAGGGTCCTCAAAGCAAATCTCTAAGCTCTGGAGCCTTCCCATTGCTGGACTGTGGATTTGCACTCCGTCAAACACAAGAATGATGAGCCCAGGTAAGTAACGCCAAGTAGAATAATAATACAACATTTCGAAATGAATAAACATCAGTCTACATTCATGCTGATAGAAAGAAAGAAATAAGGAACGCATGAAATGTATAAGACTATAAATAGATTAATCGAAAAGTGAGTGTTCGAGTTACGAAATAGAATAGCAAGGAGTCCCGAAAACAGTCGTTGAGTCGAGATAAAACCTACAAAACTCGGGTTCAGGACGAGAACACAGTCTACCAGCCCTAACCCTTGCGACTATAAGATATCCATAGACCTGGATAAAAGCCCTTAGCGTACACTCAACCGAGAGATATCAACGTCTAGATAAGAGCTCATATCATAGATAAAAGTAATCATAACTCCCTTACCAGTGGACCACTCAACCAATAGAGATTCCAAAAGATATGACGATAACATAACAATAACAACAAATTAAAGCTCAAAAAATAACTGTAAAAGTTTTCACTACTTTACTTACTTGTAATCCAACTAATACGCACTCAACGGACCCCCGACACGTCTCCAATGACCTCCCATGTCCCGTTAATGTTCAAAATCCCTAATATACATTTAAATTGAAATTTCCATTAATTACCCTTATTCTATCCAATTTTCCATAATTTTATTCATTCACTCATTTTCCATAACTACTGAGTAGTTATCGCATTTTTAGAGCTTTATGCTTAAATAACAACGATAATGCATACACCAACAATAAATATCTACGCTTTGCTGCAAAGAAGAGGGTAGAAGAGATTGAAATGAGTCACGATATATAATGGTTCGATTCAACCGATCTACATCCACTACCTAACCTCTCCGGTTAGGATTTTTAATTCCCCACTTATATTACCAATAAGTGTTACACCCTAAGCTAACTAGTATAGTGAATGCCTAGCCTAAATAGGTCTTTTACAAGATGTCTTATCGCAATAAATTCTTATACAACCACCTAGCCGTAACTAGGATTTTCCCCACCTAGACTCATCTAGGATTTTTCTCACCTAGCCGCAACAAGGATTTATGCCTAGCCTTAACTAGGTCTTCCTTTTCAATTTAAATCCCATTAAGTCTTACAATTAAAGTTTAATGAATACAACGAAAATGTGTTTTACAAGATAATGCGCTATAAGTTGTTCTCCTCTCACAAGTCAAATATAATCCTAATATGAATCGACGCAAGTGAGACTTTGCCAATTGATATGCCTTGTAAAATGACCCTTTTATCCCTTAAGTTTGTCATATTTTCCTCTATCTTTCATCTTACAACACCCACATATCTCGATGCTAATCCCATGGCTCCTCAAATTAGGGTTGTGTCATTTTAACAGTTTCTATCATATAGTACGTATGTTGCGTAGCAAACCAACTCCCGCGTTCAAACGACATTCCTAAGTCTGGTTCAACTCATCGCGCACTAGTCCCGCCTTGTTCCTTTAAATAATTATTTAAATTATCCAAAAATTCATTTATTTGTTTTTTACGGTGTTTTACTCCCCCGTTTAACTACGCGAAACCTCACTCAACTAAAAATCGCCCGAACGGCTCAAGACACATAATGGACTATAATACTAATACACACATCATGGAAATATAAAATTACCTCAATGTCGACTCCCGAGGTCCGAAATACCATTTAGTGTCCCGTAGCCGGTTCACGGTCCTAACAAGTGCGACACAAGTCGAGTTGAAATTTGAGGGTTGCTACAGTCTCCCCCACTTATTAGAATTTCGTTCATGAAATTTCACTAATAAGTACATTAAAAATTAATGTTTACATTAAACCTCTTCACCATCTTGAAGAGATCGTTAAACCTCGATTTGAGCTTTTCTTGCCTTCGAACCAGTTGTGATCCTTTAAAAAAAGACCTTCAGGTCTACTTATTCTTTCTACATCGGGATACTCGACAGATATTTCTTCTGCCACTCCTGGGCACTCACAAGTTTCAAAGGAATCTACTGTACTTTCTCAGCATATTCATCAACAGTTTCCAATCCATTCGCCACCATATCCTTTGGTTCACTCCAGCAGGGAAGAAATTTACGAGGCCTATCGCAGAGTGCCTCAATTGGTGACATATCGATACTTGACTGACAACTGTTGTCGTGCATAACCTCGCACAAGTAAAGGTACTGTAGATTCCACAACTCTGTCCACAATTTCCCAGATGCTTTCGTGACCACGAGAAGATCGGGGTAACCACTAATAACATCCATATTAATACATTCCCACTTCCACCAAGGAATGGTAGGTTATGTAGCAGTTCTCTAGGTCGTCAACGCTCAGCCTCCATACGCTGGCATGCCACATGTTCGAATAACTCTAACCCTCAGAAATCATCATGGACATCAGTGGAAACCCCCGTCGCCCGCAGGAACTCTAGCATAAGTCTGTCGACCGACTCTTGTCTGGAAAATATGAACTATCCGCCATTTCGTTGCACCGCTTGTATGACGCATCATCTTGATGCTCCTCGCGCACAACACCAAATGAAACGATTTGCAACATCATTTGGTCACGTATCTATGTTATGATAATTGTCGACAGGTACGTTGAATTCCTCAACTCGGCTGCCTCACGTAAACCACGGTAATGGTCATCAAACACACGATTAACTCGGCATCAACTCTTTTGTAGCTCAAAGTATCCGCAACAACGTTGGTCTTCCTCGAATGCTACTAAAAATGAAAAGTCAAAGTCCTTCACGAGCTTAGGCCAACGCCTTTGTGTCAAGTTTAGCTCTCTCTGAATGAATAGGTGTTACAAGCTCTCAGGATCATTACGTAACTCGAACGAGCATCGTATCGGTGATGTTCTCATATCCTCAGTGCGAACATGATCACAACTCACTCCAGGTCGTGGGTTGATCAGTTCTCCTCGCAAACTTTCAGATACTCGAATGCATAAGCGATCACACGGCTTAAATCTTCTCGAAATCAACTGCGTCATCGTTTGCTCTAAACACGCGTCCTAAAATCTAACCTTGGGTAAACAATGCGCGTACGCGATTCAATACCTTAGCATCGTCGACATCCTGTTTTGCTCTACTACATACGCAACCCACAAGGGTCTCAATTTCATCTTCTTGTATCACAATCCGAGCATGAATTGCACCAAACCAGTTTGTACCAAACGAAGCATTGAACCCTAAACTCCAGTATTCTCATGTTTACTGACAACTCATAACTCCCTATTTATAACAAAATATCAATACATATTGTGTTCGAGCACATATTATCCCATACAACGTGTCAAGGACTTTAGTATTTGCCAAGACTAATGGCTTTTCAATTCTAACATGTCTACCATGCGTACAATAATTAAGAATCAACATAACTTGAATTTAAACATGGTATACATGAAAGTACTCTAAACAAAACTCATACACTTAGTAACGTATTTGGACGCCTTTTAGTTCGTCTCAACAGTAGCCTACACGCGTTCATACCGGTGCTGGTGGTGTTAGGGCTAGACTCGCTTTGACTGAGTAAAATTCTTCTGGATGTGACCCATTTGTCCGCATCGATAACAAGTACGGGTCTCTCATGTTTGTCTCTGTGTATGCACCTGTGTCTACTGCACTGGCCAAGTAGGCTGGGTAGGATAGCTCGCAAAGATCGATACTGGTGGAATCATTTCGGCCGGCCTGGTGACCTGATGTAAAGTTGATCCAACACTTAGTGTCTCAGAGTCTCGCTGATGGAATCGGTTCATCCTCCGTCTCTTGTCCCGATGTTGATCCTCTGACCGAACCTCTGATCTGGTCGGTCTAGCTTCCTCCTCAGAGTGAGTGAGCAAATAGCTTTCCCTCACTAGACTGCGCTCATATGCTCTCTGTAAGCTCTCCGACTGAGTCGTAACAACAAATCCTCTGACTACGGGAAATAAACCCTCGGTAAAGTAATAGACTCGATCAGTCTCAGTGTATGCAGATCCTCCAGCATAAGGCAACAACGATATAAATCTACCCATGTACTCCATCACGGACTCGCCTATACTCTGCCTTAACGTCATGAACTCGTTCCTTTTTCGCTCGAAGGACAGTCGGCGGAAAGTACTTCTGACTAAACTGGGTCTTAAAGTTAACACAATCACTCGGGATGCCTCGAGTAGCAACAATTGTCGTCCACCAATCGTCCGCCTCACCCTGTAACATTGACGAAGAGATCGCCACTTTCATATGTCCCTTAGTAGCGATGATGGTGTGAATCTTCTCGTGATTCTTCAAGAATGGCTCTATCGCTCTAACATCGGTACCACCATAAAACTTCAACGGGTCGTGCCTCTTGAACTCTCTCCACTGCCTAGCCTTAGTAATGGCTCCCGGACTCTTCGCTGGAGTCATAACCGAAATAGTTTCGGCAATGGCCACAGGTGTGGCTAGTGTAGTAGGCGTCTCCTTTGTATGTGCTATTCGCGGCGTCTCAGCCTTAGTCATCATAACTGGGGCATTTACAGCTCCCTCCGACATTGCCACTAATGGAATCGGTGTCATAGCTACAACAGCAATCGGAGTCTCTGCTCCTCAAGTAGTCGTAGGCGGCGGTGTAGTTGGGGTCGATGGTGTCGTAGTAGTAGCCGGCGCGAGCGTCCTAAGTAATCGCAACATTTCCTATAACTATAGGTCCTGCATCGCAACTCGTTGCATCCAAGCATGAAACTCCTCTGCGGTGATGGCACGAGTATTCGGTACCCCGCTGTCATCGCTCAGACCTGACTGATCTGTCATCCTCATCTAATTAAGAAAACGAACTTCTCGGATCAGTCGATAGCTACCGTATACCATATTTATAAACATAACAATCATAACATGTATAAAATTATTCGAATCAACCCATTGCTGCCCTAGCTAAATTTCTACAGGATCATAGAGTTTCCACTTCTACGTTCAACCGTTCCTAACTTCCACTAGTTTAATGGCTTGTGTTTTATGAATTTAAATCAAGAATCAGGTCTTTAGATCCTTGCACTCTGATACCAACTGTGATGTTGGTATCACAGTTTTTAGACAACTCTAAACTCTGTCCCTAAGGTTATAAAGTTTATGCTCTGATACCAACTGTGACGGCCCCAAATTCCCAATGCATTTAGGTATGCCCGACTTAGACCTGTGCAGGTCCCGAGTCGATACTCAACGAGCCTGACGAGCCTAGTCAGCTTCCAATTAATCAATTTAAAAGTTTATGAAAGAGTTATTGCAATTATACGCAGCGGAAAACAAAACAAGTATTAGGAAATAACTTAATCAAATGAAAATTATGAAATCTATATAAATGTGGAAACCCTGAGTATTCATAGTATTCATCTCAAAAGTGATCCCCAGTTCAATAACCAGCATCGTATATATAAAACATCATACAAAAACAATAAACATGAATCAATCTAACCTAATCCTGAAGTCGCGTACTCTGAGAGGTCCTCAGAGAAAATCACCAAGTAGAGGGACATTGCCCTTATTGCACTCTGGGATATCTGCACCCACCGTCACAAACTAGACGGTGAGCAACTGAGAAAAATTGAAAGTAATACCAGAAGAAAATAACAGTAATTCATGAATATCAAATAAAGCAATCTAAATATCATGTGGTAATTAAAAGACAGGAACAATAAATAGATCAAAGTGCATGATAGGCAAACTAAGGAAATAACAATCGAAAACATGCGTATTCTAAAGAAACAAAAGAGGTAGCAAGCGGTAAAACTATAGCATTCGAAAAGAGGACGCTGGCTCTTTTCGGGCAATGTCGCAACACTAGCGCAGCATCAGAGGGACACAGGCCTCCAAGCATATGGAAAGAGGACACTGGCTCTTCCCGAGCAATGTTACGACACTAGCACAGCTTGATAAATGAGGGACACAGGCCTTAAGAATCACATCGACACGTTCATGCCAAGAACACATATACCAAAGAATCAACAAGATAGGAATGCCAACAAAGGGAATCAACAAGCAACAATGAATGAAAATGAATTACATGCAATGTTCTTACTGGATTACTTTTGTACATAAGCTTTAGGGCAAGTGCACTTACCTGAACTAACGCGACCCGCGAAACATACTCTAAGGCTCTAATACGTCTCCTGCGATTTCTCGACTACCTGATAAGGATTTAAGTCCCAAATATTAGTTTAAGTCTTTGTATTTAGTCTTACGGTGTTTCTCGTATGTTTAGTTCAAATATAATTAATTAAGGTGACTTAAACCATTGTGGATCGATCCATCTCTATGGTTATTGTCCTGTTTAATTCGCATACATGGTACACCCTACACCCCTGCCGTGGGGTGTGCATCTCACATTATGTCACATTGTCCATTACACACTACAAACATCACATTGTTCACTGTCATTACGCACCCCACCAGTGGGTGTACACACACCCACACCATACACACAGTCCAACAGTACACCTCATCACACACCCCGCCATTCACACACACACACATGCATGCACATGTACACATACCATCCCACTGCCAAACTGTCCACACACACACCCCATCGTGCACCCCACCAGTCATGCCCACAGACAATCACGCACACACCAACACCACACCCCAACAGTTTTCACCAAAATTTTATACAACACACACTCCATCACACACCATCATCAAAGCTGCCCAACATGAGGGGCTACCTCCGGCCAGTAGTGTCGCCTGAGGGTCACCTACGACCAGCTCCGACTGGAGGCCAGACTTACCTCTACAACCTGAACCAACACAATCGACACAACATACTAAACGAAAAAAACAAAACGGTGAGGCTGAGAGAGAGAAATCGAGAGGAAGGGAGAGAAATAAAGATGATATACCTCATTACTCCAGTGACCAGAGTGTCTTCCAGCAAGGTCCAACCACCACGGGACTGTGTGGGTTGGTGGTTCTTCACCAAGGAGAGAGGCGTGACCGAGAGAGTGAGTGGGAGGCCGAGAGAGAAAACCGAGAGGAGGAGGAGAGTGAGGCCGAGTGAGTAAAAGAGAGGAAGAGAGAACCTCCGGTGAACGAACTCTGGCGAGCTCGTGGTGCTGCCGTGGTGTGGGAATGAGGGAGAACCGAGGAAGATGAAGTGAGGAAGAAGAAGGGAGTGGCGGTGGGAGGGTGTATAGTATTAGGGTTTTTCTTTGTTTAAACATATATATATACACCTTTTTGTTCAAAATGACCCTTTTATCCCTTGAGTTTGTCATATTTTCCTCTATCTTTCATCTTACAACACCCACATATCTCGAGGCCAATCCCATGGCTCCTCAAATTAGGGTTGTGTCATTTTAACAGTTTCTATCATATAGTCCATATGTTACGTAGCAAACCAACTCTCGCGTTCAAACGACATTCCTAGGTCTGGTTCGACTCATCGCGCGCTAGTCCCACCTTGTTCCTTTAAATAATTATTTAAATTATCCAAAAATTCATTTATTTGTTTTTTTACGGTGTTTTACTCCCCCGTTTAACTATGCGAAACCTCACTCAACTAAAAATTGCTCGAACGGCTCGAGACACGTAATGGACTATAATACTAATACACACATCATAGAAACATAAAATCACCTCAGGGTCGACTCTCGAGGTTTGAAATACCGTTTAGTATCCCATAGCTGGTTCACAGTCCTAACAAGTGCGACACGAGTCGAGTTAAAATTTGAGGGTTGTTACAACTTTAATTCGTGAAAGTGCTACACCTAGACAATCGGATCGCTAAAGCTCCAGATTTAGCCTAGATCCCTAAGGTACTTGACCGGATAGCTAACTGTCACAAATATGAGTATACCACGTAAGGACGGAAGTTTTGACTTCAATTACTAAGAGTGATCAATCTAATATGCATGCATAGGTATTTACACACAATTAAATCTAACCCTAATATTATAAACAGAACCAAAGCAAATAAATCATATAAAAGAATCAATAATAATAAAAATAAATAAACCTCATAAAGGATTCCCAAGTTGTCGGCTTGACCGATCCACCTTCAACCTAGAGGAAAGAACTAGCTAAACATAATTAAACTTAACTAAAAGAGAAATAAATAATAGATCCTCCTCCTCTCCTCTTGATCCATATATGTGTATATATATAATCGATATCCCTTTATAGATAAAGATATACATATATATATATATATATGTAGATAAAATCCTATCTAAATAAACAAACAATCATAATCAGAATCCTATTCTGCTTCTCATTCCATGCATGCGATCATTAATCAGGCATCACTTGATCATCATCGATCCATGTTGATGCGAATCTCGAAATCAATCCTATGAACTCCTTCAAGCATGCATATCAACTCTTACATGCCGTACTACACTGGATCACCACCTCCTTCACAACACTCCAACGCACACGTTTCTAAGTTGCAACAAGTGTTCTTCATGGTGCCTCCACGGCTTCTTCACGACTTCTCCACGATGCTGCACAGTGAGTTCTCTAGTCGTCTCATATGCAGCTGTGGGAAGAAGATGGTACGGCGAGTTGATGGCGAGATTTCATAAACTCACTTTCTGGCCATGGATTGTTATGCGATTTTGAGCCACTTTGAGTTCAAATCTCATGATGCTCGTGAGCGATGAAAATGTCTGTCCCAAAGTCTTCTTTCCAACAAGACTAACGGCGAGTCGTTATGACTTTGGATGTGAAATTTATGCCTTTAAACTGAACGTTTGTCAATTAAGTTCAACATACTCCTTCGATCCCAAAAATGCCCAACTCATATAAAATCTCTGAAACACATAAAATACACATTTATCTCTTTAAAACAAGATAAATATAGTCCATAACTACTGATAACATATACTAAACCATGCCTAAATGTACACTCATTAGGTATTCTCAGTGAATACCCACCAATTCTAATCCTAAACACACAATAATATTGTACCTAGTTGAAAGAAACCGAGACAAAGCTCAATGTCTTGGAGTTAGGTCACTGAGACCCAACAGGTAGTCTCAGTGATACACAACCATGTCATCTATAGTGTTAGATCAAGTGTCTTTGCTATACACTCCACCCAGGATTTTGATGGCAACAAACAATGTGAAATGGTCCTAACAAGTTTGTTTAGATTTCAAAATATCAAACTTTGTTAGGAACATCAAGTTCAAAAGGAAAGTAGAGTTATGTACAAGTCATGTAAGGTATATGAGTTCCATCTTACAAGCCAAAGAGCTTAGAATCATGCATTTCATGTTTTTCGATTTTTAAAGAACTTAAAATCATGAATTTTGTGATTTTCAATTTCGCGAGTTTTAAAACGATTTAAATCATGCAAACAAGTTTTAAAGCATGTATTTAAGGTGTAAAAACTGTTGGAAATGTTTTTTTAGTGCACCGACAAGTGTTTAGATGGCTTTTGGATTGACATTAAAAATATTTGTAGAAAAGCCCCTATGTTTTTCATGAAATCAGGATTTTTGATTTTTGAGGTTTATGAAATCCTCTGGGATGTCTAGACACGTTTTATGGACCCTACTAAATATATATAAAGTGATTTTAAGGGTTTAGTAGAGTCGTAGGATTGTTAGTCGGTCGTTTTACAAAACCAATAAGTTAATTATTTTCAAGCCCTTGCACCCAGCGCGCTAAACATTCTAGCCAACGCGCTAAGTGACCCAACACGTTGGCCAGTCTACCCAGCGCACTGTGCGGTAAGCGAGAAATTTTTTTTAACTTAGTGCTCAGCGTGCTAGACACCTACCCAACGCGTTGTGCAGTATTCTGCAGCTTTTTTAAAGTTTTGATTTACACCTTCCATTTGAATTTGGGGATCATTTTGGACCCTTGGATCAGTAGCAATATTCATATGGGCATATAAAGGGTTTAACTAGGTACCAAAACCACAAAGAACACAAAATACACCACACTTGCTCAAATACTCTCCAAAATCCAAGTTTGCACCAAAAATTGTCAACTTTGTTCACATAATCACTTGAAACTTTTGAGGGCTTGTATTTGGATCTTGAAGTCGGTGTTCTAAAGCCTACAACTTGTGCTCCAAATCTGACTTTTTTTTTAGAATACATACTTGGGTTGCGAGGTTTTGTTGATTTCCTATGCTTTTTGAATTTAATCTATACTATTTGGCTAGTATTTTTGTTTGAAAATCATTTGTTGTGTTCTTGAGCAACTTGTCTTGGTTTTGACACTTATATTTGATCTCTTTAAGCCTATGACTTATTTGAACAAGTTGTTGGTCTTAATCTTGATATTCAAATACCACTTGTTCATTTATTTTTGAAATCGCATATACTTCATTGATATCGTTTTGCCAGTTTTCTTGACTAAGTGTTGCACATATTCATTGGCTTCAATTGAAAACTTAGTCACATCCGTACTTGCATTCATTAGAGTAATTTAGCTCTAGGAGGCTTGTAAGTTGTTGGACTTATTACCGCTTTACTTTATAAGACATATTTCATTATATTTATCACTTCATTGTGTAATATTGATTGTAAGATTTAGTAAGATTTAAGTCAAGGGAAGACCTAGTTGAGGCTAGACCAAAACCCTAGTGGATACTAGGTGGGAAGTTCTAATTTGTATTTTGACATTTCTAGGCGTATATGCTTAGATTATAACACTTATTGATAATATAAGTGGGGGTTTGAAGATCATAACCGGGGTGGTTAGGTAGTGGATGTAGATCATTGGGATCGAATCACTATCAATATCATGTCTCATATCCATCTTCTCTACCACCTTTTTTGTAGCATAGCATTGATATTTATTGTTGGTGTATGCATTATCATTAAATTTTTGCTTAAAAGCTTTAAAAAGGCGATAACATATCGGTTCACCAAATTCACCCCCTCTTGGGTGTAGTTTCATTTAGGTCCTTCCTTTCAGTGTTGAGGTTGATGAACTGACACTTACTCAATGGTCTCGGCTATTGTGAAATGTGCCCAAGGCCAATTCTGTAAATATTGTTTAACTATTATAAGTAGATGCATGTTTCTTTTATAATAGTATCCATGAATAATTATTGTATCATTTTAAACGTCCCTAGTCAGTTATTATTGTTGGAATAATAATAAATTAAGACTAGTATGAGTCTTGATTGATAGTCAAGTGATGATTGTCTATATGGATAGGGATCAAGATCATGAGTATTTGTTAGGAACAAATATTGGACTGACCCGCTATGAGAATGCTACATGGACAATGTCATAAGTGATTTTCATAATAGTTATATCATTTAGTCATTCGACTTGAGATCATCAGAGACTTCAACATTATGAGCACAATGATTTGACACAATTAAACATTATCTTTAACAGCATGATTATAAAGATTGTAATTGGTCATTGTCTGACTAATGTGTGGAAGTTGTGTGATCAAGATAGGATTTGTCCCTCTCTTTTAGAAAGAGATATCTATTGGGCCCCTCGATATGTTAGATTGATAAATGGTCATATCTAGTAAATTGATTGGATCAATGTCACTTGACAATTTTAGTTTACTCAGATATCGAGACTAGTGGATTGAACTTTAAGGGTGACATTCCATATCTTAAGTTCAATAAAAAGATATCACGTGACAAAATGTAACAGCCCGTTATAATTTTAACCCGTTAATTAATCAATTTCAGAACAGAGCGCCAGCTCAGACGCCACGTGGACGTCGCGGATAGGCTAGGCATACCTCGAACCTAGGATACTGACTGTATACTGCTGTAAGTTCTTAAATTCTGTGATGCATTAATATTTTCTTTATCATTATTAGTATGATATATTAGTCATCACAGGTGTGCATTGTAAATATACTTGTCGGGCGAGTTGTGAGCTGGGCTGGACCAGCCCAGGCCCATCCCATGTGGGCCGGGCCAAACCGGCCCTGGTCCAACTCGGGTGGGCCTTGACCGGGTCCGGGTCGGACCCGGTCCAAGTGGGTCGAATCGGTTCGACCCGATTAGGTCGGGTCGGACCCGGTTCAAGGGACCCACCACATATTATTTAAATAATATTTTTATTTTATTATTCTATTTAATTAAAAAAACAGTTTTAAATGAAATAAAATAGGAAAATAATTGAAAAAAATATCAGAAAAATTTGGAAAAAATTCTAGAAAAATATAGAAAATTTAAAAAAGGTAAAAAAGTAGGTACATGACTTTTCGGGTATTTTTGGAACCCCGACATAGTCCAGGAGAGGTACCAAAACTGAAAAATTAAAAATATAATATAATATCATAAAATTATATAATATGTTTTCAAAAAGTATAAAACACTATAAATGGATTTCAGGGGCCGGAAAACCATAGCTCGGACATCGGGGCGTACTGACGGGTCCGGGAAGTCGGAGTGCGTATTTTCGGGTATGTAAAATCCAACTGAACACCACTACTGCATTTACTTATTTATTTCCATTGAGCTTTATTTCCTTGAAAATCAGTGAGTCAAATTCTTACTGGGATGGTTATGGTCCTGTCTATGTATCTACGGGTAGTAGAGGTCGCTGGCTAGGTGTGTAGCGCGCGATCTAGGAACTCGGTAGACTATATCCCGAGTTGGACTCCATTTTATGCATTTGATTAGCCCACTAGAGCTAATGCCGCTGGGATACAATCGTAGGGTCGGAGGCATGGGCCACGACCAGGGCTCCTGGTCCTAGTACACACTTAGTGGTTGTGTTCACACCCCTTTGTCTATCAATGTGTTAATATACATGCGATTAGCTTTGAGTAGTTGTCTGTATATTTTCCTTCATTCCGCATGTTTATTTAACACTATTTATTGGCTCTGTTAATTATTTTCATTATTTATGTACGGTGGTTTTCCTTGGGATTTTACTTACTGGGCTCGCCATCTACCTATTTGTGGTGGCTGAGCGCAGATCTTAGTACTAATAGAGACAAGGGGATCATCTGCGATTTCATCTGACTTGCCTACGCCGAGGCCTGCTGGTATGTGTGTAGATATTCACATGTTTTTGATAATTTGTATTATCTTTTGGGTTGGGAAACTGGATACACACTTGTACTGGTATACATACTGTTATAGTTGATCGCTTGTATGCACAGTACAACCGGGTTTTCCACTATAGGTTTGATCAGTAAAACTTATATATATATATATGAATGCATTTTGTTAAACTTTAAATTCTTCCGCTGTTAATTCCTTTAAAATGATAAATTAAGTGGCTTTAATGAATTATATGATAATTACCTAAAGTACGAAGGCAAAGAGACACGTGGCAGAGACTTCAGGTGCTGAGGCAGGGAAGTAGCTGACCACGGGGCAGCCCGAGAAATTTTGGGGCTGCCACAGTTGGTATCAGAGCAGGTCGATAGGACCTAGATTTGAAAAACCTAAGGGATGATGTATGGGTTATTATTAACTCTGATACCGCCACAGTTGGTATCAAAGCGGGAGTTTCGAGAAATAATTTGTTAAAAAATTTTACAAGATCATAAACCTTAACAAACTAGATGTGGAACCCGATGAGTCTGTCTAGAACTTTTAGTTGAGAAGCAAGAAAACGGGTAGAGCTAGGATTGTTATGTGATATATGTATTGCTGTGTATATATACTATACGAATACGTATATACGAGGCTGATCCGGACATGCATCACGACGCAAGACACGATGGAGGGACAGTCTAGTGACACCGCGAGGGCTTCCGGATCGTCAGTTCCCTTAGAGGACTGAGTTACGGCGCATGAGACTCAGATAGCCGAGATCTTACGACTATTGAGAGAGCAGGCCGCTATGATGGCTGGATTGGCTATGTCTAGGGAGGCAGTGGCGACTACGGGACCCATAGAGACCGCAGTTACTCTAACTCAGGCGGTGGTACCCGAGGCTCAAGCAGTTGATACTACACCGGTAGTAGCAACAGTGGAGACACCGATTCCTACACCTACCGCAGCAGTAGAGATTACCCCGACGGTAATGTCAAAGTATGTGATGGATCCGCAGGCCAAGAGGTTACGGGATTTCCTCAAGTTTCAGCCTGCTTACTTTTATGGAGGAGGAAACCCTGAGACTGCAGGAGATTGGATTGTATTGCACCAGCGCATGCACAAAGAGTTGAACACGGAAGAGAGGTTTAGAGCGAGACTATCTGGGACGTGTTTCAGATCAGATGTCGCAGTGTGGTGGACTAACTACCAGGAGACGCATGCTGATCCCGCGACTTGGGCAGAGTTCCGAGAGATATTTTATGATCAGTTCATACCTATGGAGGTGCGATTGAGATTGAGGGAGGAGTTTTTATCCCTGAGGCAGGGAAACCGGAGCATGATGCAGTAGATGGATAGGTACCGATACCTGCTACAGTTCTCGATGGATATCGCTGGTACAGAGCGATTACAGGTTTACTACTTCATTCGGGGAGTGAGGGAGGTCATTGCCAGCGCAATCGTATTGTCCAGGGCTCCGACAATTCAGGCGATGTTTGAGCGAGCACTGACCTACGAGACGTTCTTGATGCAGAAAAACGGTCTTCCTATGATAGTATCGGCCGAGGTGAAGGTCGGGAAGAGCTTTCGACAAGATAGGAGGCTGAAGAGACAACGGGACCAGTTTATTAGAGGTTACCGGGATGACCGCTGGGATGGCAGAGACAGACGTCAGGATGGCAGGGATCAGTATAGGGACGGGCGACACACCATAGCTCCAAAGACTACAAGAATGCGGCGGCGGCGGCCTCAAGCAGACCAGGATAGAGATCAGGGTAGCCGAGACAGGGGTCAGAGGGACCGGGGTCAAGAGATGAGATCGGATGATGTGTGGACTGGGAGACACGTATATGTTTTCGGTGCGGTTGGAGGGGACATTTAAAATCGAATTGTCGGGTGCCATCTCCACGACGGAAGCAAGGTCGGGAGAGAGACATAGTACATGCAGTGGCACAGCCAGATCCAAGAGCTACCAGGCAGCTAGTTGAGGGTACGTTACTCATTCACAGTAGACTTATTCATGCCATGTTTGACTCGGGTAGTACATTATCTTTTAATGTTGGACGGTTAGTGGGGGAATTAGGGTTAGACACACACACACTAGAGACCCATCTTGTTTTCATTACGGCTGCTGGGGATAAGATTTACCCTAACCAGATAGTTCGGGACGTCATGGTTGAGGTTGCTGGACACCAATTACCAGCTGATCTCCGAGTACTGGAGTACCTAGAGTTTGATGTACTCTTTAGTTGGATTGGCTATCAACTTACCATGCACAGATAGATTGTTATGGGAAGAGGGTAGAGTTCCGTATTTCGGATTTACCAGAGTTTACGTTGACTGGGAACGCCTCTGAATTGCCTATTACAAGAGGTAGATTAGCGACTTCTCAGGAGATGGAGGACTTTGTAGCGATCGTTGAGCCTAAGACCGGGGGATCTGTTAGGGTTGAGGACGTACCTATAGTCTGAGAGTTCGCGAACATTTTGCCAGATGATTTACCTGGATTACCACCACCACGTGCAATAGAGTTTATTATAGAGTTACCAGGGACCTAGCCTATATCTAGCAGACCTTATCGTATGTCGCATATGGAGCAGGAGGAGGTCAGGAAACAACTAGAGGAATTGTTGGCGAAGGGATTCATTCAACCGAGTATGTCACTGTGGGGAACGCCAGTGTTATTTGTGAGGAAGAAAGATGGATCATTGAGGATGTGTATGGACTATCAGAAGCTGAACCAGGTGACGATTAAAAATCGTTACCCGCTTCCGAGGATCGACGATCTGTTTGACCAGCTGACAGGTGCATAGTTCTTCTCGAAGATCGATTTATGCTCGGGATATAACCAGTTGCGGATTCGAGAAGAGGATATCAAGAAGATTGTTTTCAGTACGAGATACGGGTTGTTCGAGTATACGGTGTTACCGTTTGGGTTGACGAACGCTCCGGTAGTTGTCATGGATGTAATGCATCAAGTACTGAGACCCTACTTGGACCGATATGTGATAGTTTTCATTGACGATATACTGATATACAACCGGACGTGAGAGGATCACGAGAGTCATCTTCGATCGGTGTTGACGATGTTGAGGGAGCATCGGTTGTATGCGAAATTTAGTAAGTATGAATTCTGGATGAGGGAAGTGAAGTTTTTGGGACATGTGATCAGCGGTCAGGGCATTTATGTGGAGGGCGACAAGATTAGAGCGGTGATTGACTGGAAGAGACCAGAGACAGTTGCTGAGATACGGAGTTTCTTGAGTCTAGCAGGTTATTACTGACGGTTTGTACAGGATTTCTCTACGATTGTGGCACCGATGATGAGGCTGACGAAGAAGAATGTTCCATTTGAGTGGTCTGAGGAATGTGAGCAGGCATTTCTGGAGTTGAAGAAACGGTTGACGACTGCGCCAGTGTTGGCATTACCTGAGCCAGGGAAGGAGTAATCAGTTTACACCGATGTTTCGGGGATTGGACTGGGATATGTTCTAATGTAGGAGGGACGACCAGCGGCGTACTTATCCAAGAGGTTGAGACCATATAAGTGTAATTATCCGGTACATGATTTGGAGTTAGCAGTAGTTGTATTTGCGCTCAAGGTTTGGAGGCATTATCTGTACGGAGAGAAGTTTGTGTTTTACACTGACCATCAGATTCTATGCTACATTTTCATACAGAAAGATCTTAATATGCGTCAGAGGAGATGGTTAGAGTTGTTGAAGGATTATAATTTTACGATTGAGTATCATCCCGGAAAGGCTAATGTAGTGGCTGATGCATTGAGCAGATGCGGGGTTGACAGTCAGACCGAGACTCGACACATGGGACTGTTGGAGATAGCGTCAGTTATGAGCATGTCAGACCTTTTGGTTATGCAGGATCTACAAATTTGTGGTCAGATGAGGGTACCGACAGTGTCACTGGAATCGGTATCGGAGTGTCAGAGGGCTGATGGGCTTTATGAGTGATTCAGTGGATTGACACGAGATCCCGAATGCACTGATTGGGCGGAGACATCTGATGGATGTTTGCGGCACCGAGGTCGACTATGGGTACCAGCCGTGTCAGAGATACGAGATAGTATATTAGAGGATGCTCACCGGTCGTGATACACAGTTCATCCAGCCAGAACCAAGATGTACCATAACTTGCAGAGATTGTTTTGGTAGCCGGGGATGAAGGCTGATGTTGGTGAATATGTTCGAGGGTGTCACATATGTCAGCAGGTGAAGGCAAAGCATAGGCGACCTGGAGGATTGTTGCAGCCGTTACCCATTCCTCAGTGGAAGTGGGAACGCCTTGCTGTGGATTTTGTCAGTGGATTGCCCCAGACTTTGAGGCGACATGATGCGATTTGGGTGGTGATAGATCGACTGACAAAATCTGCACACTTTATACCAGTTTCAATGAGGTATACGTTTCACCAGTTGAGCAGACTGTTTGAGCAGGAGATCATCAGACAGCATGGGGTACCAGTCTCTATAGTATCTGACCGGGATCCCAAGTTCACTTCGAGATTTTGGGAGGCGATGCAGGAGCAGTTTGGTACTAGGTTATAGTTCAGCACGGTTTATCACCCTCAGACAGATGGCCAGTCTGAGAGATTGATACAGATTTTAGAGGATATGTTGAGAGCTTGCATTTTGCAGTTTGGAGGCTCATGGGAGGATTACTTACCACTGTGTGAATTTGCCTACAACAACAGCTATCAGGCTAGTATCGGGATGCCACCTTATGAGGCGCTGTGTGGGAGGCCCTGCAGGTCACTAGCGTGTTGGGCAGAGCCGAAAGATACAGTTACAATTAGGCCGGAGATAGTTGTTGATCACACATAGAAGATTCGATAGATTCATCAGAGGCTTCGAGCAGCACAGGACAGGTAGAAGAAATACGCGAATAGATACCATGACAGTCTGAGCTATGAGGTTGGCGATATGGTTTACCTGAAGGTTTTTCCTTGGAAGGGCCAGCAAAGGTTTGGGATTAAGGGGAAACTGGCGCCGAGATTTATCGGACCATATCGAGTTGTGGAGAAGGTTGGCAGTGTGGCGTACAGATTAGATTTACCGGCGGAGTTAGCAGGGATTCATCCTACCTTCCACATTTTGATGTTGCGATTGGCTAGGACCGGGCCATGACCCATGGTTGACGTGCGACAGGTGGATGTTCAGCCTGACGCAACTTACGAGGAGAGGCCTATGGAGATATTAGATCGTAAGATCCAGACTCTCAGGAACAGAGAGATAGCTAAGGTACTTATACGGTGGCAGCATCACGGTACTAAGGGACTTACCTGGGAGTTGGAGTCGACCATGAGAGAGCGTCATCCCCACTTATTCCACGGTATGTCTCGACTTACTTAAATTTCGGGACGAAATTTCTTTTAGTTGGGAAGAATTGTAACGGCCCCGTTATAATTTTATCCCGTTAATTAATCAATTTTATAATAGGACGCCAGCTCAGACGCCACGTGGACGCCACGGATAGGCTAGGCATACCTCAAACCTAGGATACTGACTGTATACTGCTGTGAGTTCTTAAATTCTGTGATGCATTAATATTTTCTTTATCATTATTAGTATGATATATTAGTCATCACAGGTGTGCATTGTAAATATACTTGTCGGGTGAGTTGTGAGTCGGGGTTTTTAGTTCGGCGAACACGCCAACGCAAGGGTTTATAGCTGTGAGGCCGTGCGTTGGGGTTAGACAAAATTCAATCAATATTATATTAGTATGGTTGAAGGTTTAAATGCAAAGAAATTCATATGTGACTATAGGCTAAATGAATGAATAATAGATACGCTACGTGTGGGACTGCCTCGAGAAGCGTGCTGGACACGGGGCGCGGGGTGCCGAGTGGTCGGGGAATTAGTGTGACTCTATTTACAAATTTATGAAATTTATTGATGCCTAGAATAAATTATATAAGTTAAATTAAATTGGAATAAATAGAATCATATAGTTTGAAATGAATAATCAGTACACCTAGGATTGTCATCGAGATGCACAACAAGGAAATTCGAGATACTTGGTGTTATGATAGGGTGTCCAGGAAGTTGGTGACACATGGTGTTCAATGATAGTTGGATTATTCTCGAGATGCGTGTGCACGTGAGATTTAAAACACACCTATATATACATCAATCGATCAAATACATGCAAATCCAATATTTTTCTCAAACAATTTGAGGGGTTTTGTGAGAGAAATCGAGGTTAGGGAGGGACGAAATTGAGCTTGGAGAGGAGATTGAGCTTCACAACAATCGATCTAAGGTAATTTATCCCTCACAAACTTGGATTTTTGAATAAAATGTGGATTTTGTGGGTTTGAGGTTAGCTTAGATTTTTGGAGAATTTTATCACTAATTTTGATGAATTCAGTGTTATTGAAGTTGGTTTTGATGATTTACATTGATTTGGTTCGAATTTGTGGAAAATTGAAGTGATTTGATAAATTTTGGGTTTATTTGCATGTGTTTTGATATGAGAATTAGGTTTTGTTTTGGTGGATTTGTGGAGGAATTTTGAGGTTTTAGAGGTCTTCAATGGAGAGAGAATGAAGATAAGTCGAGAGGAGTGAAGAAGAGAGCCAAAAGAAGAAGAAAAAAAAGAGAAAGAAGAACCAGAGGCGTTGTGCGCCTCTAGGAAGAAGAAGATGGGGGGCACGAACGCGTGCGTGCACCCCTGGCCCGGGCTGGACCAACCCAGGCCCACCCCAGGTGGGCCGGGCCAAACTGGCCCTAGCCCAACCCGGGTGGGCCTGAACTGGGCCCGACCCGGACCCGGTCCAGGTGAGTCGTACCGGTCCGACCCAGTTGGGTCGGGTCGAACCCGGTTCAGGGGACCCACCCCATATTATTTAAATAATATTTTATTTTATTATTCTATTTAATTAAAAAAAACAGTTTTAAATGAAATAAAATGGGAAAATAATTGAAAAAATATCAAAAAAATTTGGGAAAAATTCTAGAAAAATATAGAAAATTTGAAAAAGGTAGAAAAGTAGGTACGGGACTTTCTGGGTATTTTTGGAACCCCGACACAGTCTGGGAGAGGTACCACAACTGAAAAATTAAAAATATAATATAATATCATAAAATTATATAATATATTTTCAAAAAGTATAAAACACTATAAATGGACTTCAGGGACCGGGAAACCATAGCTCGGACATCGGGGAGCTAGGTGGGGCGCACTGACGGGTCCGAGAAGTCGGAGTGCGTATTTTCGGCTACGTAAAACCCAACTAAACACCACTACTGCATTTACTTATTTATTTCTATTGAGTTTTATTTCCTTGAAAATCTGTGAGTCAAATTCTTATTGGGACGATTATGGTCCTGTCTATGTATCCACGAGTAGTAGAGGTCGTTGGCTAGGTGTGTAGCGCATGATCTAGGAACTCGTTAGACTATATCCCGAGTTGGACTCCATTTCAAGCGTTCGATTAGCCCACTAGAGCTAATGCCGCTGGGATACAGTCGTAGGGTCGAAGGTATGGGCCATGACTAGGGCTCCTGGTCTTAGTACACACTTAGTGGTTGTGTTCACACCCCTTTGTCTATCAATGTGTTAATATACATGCGATTAGCTTTGAGCAGTTGTCTGCATATTTTCCTTCATTCCGCATGTTTTTTTAACTCTACTTATTGGCTTTGTTAATTATTTTTATTATTTATGTACGGTGGTTTTCCTTGGGATTTTACTTACTGGGCTCGCCATATGCCTCTTTGTGGTGGCTGAGCACAAATCCTATACTAGTAGGGGCAAGGGGATCATTGGCGATTTCATCTGACTTGCCTACGCCGAGGCCTGCTGGTATGTGTGTAGATATTCACATATTTTTGATATTTTGTATTATCTTTTGGGTTGGGAAACTGGATACACACTTGTACTGGTATACATATTGTTATAGTTGATCGCCTGTATGCACAGTATAGCCGGGTTTTCCACTATAGGTTTGATCAGTAAAACTTATATATATATATATATATGAATGCATTTTGTTAAACTTTAAATTCTTCTACTGTTAATTCCTTTAAAATGATAAATTAAGTGGCTTTAATAAATTACATGATAACTACCTAAAGTACGAAGGCAGAAAGACACGTGGCAGAGACTTCAGTGCTGAGGCAGGGAAGTAGCTGACCACGGGGCGGCTCGAAATTTCGGGCAGCCACAGAAAAAGATATGATATACACTATCTATTAGGTTGTATCGATTTATTGATCTTCATACAACTTGGGTAATCATAATGTCTTGCTAGAGGCCGCTTATGACTTGTATGCCAAAAAGGGTTTTAGTTCACTGCCAACATTGGATGAACCTATTGGGTCGCACACAAAGAACAGACTTGCACGATGTAATATTATTTAAGGTTAATGAATTTTATTTAATAAAATTCATTTTTTGAAGATTTTCATTAAGTGTTCTAGATTGACTAGTATTCAAAACTCTTCTACATTTCTAGTGTGACTAGAAATTTAGTCTCTTAGCGAATCCTATTTTGAATAGGACTCTAATTGGAATTGAAGTATGACTTTAATTCTTATTTGAGTTTTAAATAAATTACAACTCTTATTGGATTAGTAATTATAGATTGTCTATGACTATCCTTTTTAGAGTTGGACTTTATCTAAGATTCTATTTAGAGTATGACTATGAGATGGAGTTCTTTTACAACTCAACCTGTTGAACTACAAATAAGACATCAGGTCACAGTTGTAATGTGAGAGAGCTTTTTTCTATAGAGATTTTTCTATAGAGTTTTATGAGAATTTTTTTCCCTAGAATTTTTGGCGCTAGCACTCTGGATCCTGATCATCCGTTCGTGTGTGGATTTCTGATAGAGGACGTTCGTCTTTGCCAGCGTCTTGAAGAAATCGATCAACATCAAACAAGGCAGACATGGAGTTGTGTTTGTTAAGCTATGAGTTTTCTTTCTTGATATATTAGTTTAATGGAATCAATAGGATTCGGGTTCGGGGATATTCGAAAAGGTTTCAAAAAAATTATGTTCGCTTGATCCCCAAAACTCTACATCGGCATGAAACTTCCAAGACCAATTGCAAAATCATGGCCCTGTGTGGCCAAATACTTCAGGATTATGGTTAAACTAGTTTATGGTACATTTCCATCAAAGGCAATGAATAAAACAAAACAAATCAACACCAAATTCAACGAAAACATAAACTTGCCCTCGTTTGCTTGATAATTGCACAACCCTAAACCTAAAGTTAGCAACACAAGCCCTAGAGCTCGAATGGATCTACTGTCCATAAAACACTCAACCAACGTTAGAAATGAACAAATCTTCAATAAATGACTGAGAAATTGAAGGGTTCCAATGGATTTAGGCGTCAAATCGAGATAAGAGCGAGAGAGAAAGAAGGGAAACGAGGGTTTAAAATTGGTTTTTATTCGGTTCGTGGTGGGGTGCCTTGCGTAATGACTAAGGGTAAGATCATCCAACTCATGAGTACCATGACAACAACATTGGATGCCTTGAGTAATGACTGGGGTGCACATAGCACGACCCTTTTTTGGTTGTTTTTAGGTTTTCTCTGGAGGTTATAGATAAAGGAGAGAGATTAATAAGTGCATTATTAGACTTATATATAGGGGTAGTTTAGTTTCATTATTAGTCTAATTATCTCGGAATGAACTCAAATTGAAGGTGTATATGTTTTTATAGGTATACAAGGCATAAAAGAGACAAAGGAAGGAATCCGTGAAGAAAATAAAAGAAAAAACAAATAGATTCAACGCCGTGTAAGTAGTGTTGGCGCTATGGGAATTACATGGACGACACCAGGTAGGAACCGAGGCAACATCATGACCACTGAGAGTAGAAAATGCAAACATCAAAGTTATTGTTGTGGCAACGCCATGGACTTACACAAGGGGCGTCAATTTACTTACGGACGTCGCCAGTCTCGAGGAAAATAGAAAGTTGGAAAGTTTTAAACTTCTATTTCGTTTAAAATTGTTATTCAGGGTTTCTAATTGTACTTTTAGTATATATATAGGAGTACTAGGACATGGTAAACATAACATACAACGTAGAATTAGATAAAGTACAAGAGTTTTAGAGTTTTTAAAGTTGTTTTTGAGTATTGAGAAGAGTTTTTGAAGGAGATACATTGAAAACTCCAATTGTGGTGATTTAATATTGTTCTTTAATTTATTAAAGTTTTATTTAGTTTAATCTTTGATTTCAATGAATATCATGATGCGTGTGTTTTTAATGATGATGAGTGAGTAGTCTATTAATTTTAGGGATCAATAGATCATATGGTATGAATACTGTGCAAAAGATATGATTATAATGTTTTAGATGTGTAATGGTTAGAATTTTTGTTGACTTAATGCTATGAATGTCTTGATCACACGTTTATTGATTAAGAGTATTAGGAGTCACCGTGGTCATAGGGGCTTTTAAACCAGATATGAACAATATAACCGTAAAACATTGCTACATCAATACATAGTTGGTGATTATGGAGACATGGTGAAGTAAACTTAATTGTTTATGAATCTAAAGATTTGAAGCTTTATGCTTTGTGAAACTTACGTTGTTCACCTGGTATGTGGAATTCTAGTTTGCACATTAGGATATTTATTACCGTGATACTGGGTTGAAGTGAATATGAAGGAAATGTATATATTATAATTATATATTACACACACATATAGAAGGTGAATGGAAGTATGAATTTGGTTATGGTATGCATAGTATTTCATTGCCACAGTTGTGACCTAAGATATCTTCTCAATATAAAAACACAACAAACAAACAATCAATTTGATAGATTAGTTTATATTAGTTTAGAATAGTTAAAATAAACAAAAAGAGACCTTAAAGTAGACTTAACCAGAACTTGTGTCCACTTACACTTATCTTAGAGGATGATATCTATAATCAATTTTTGATTGATTATACTATTACTACATCGATACCGTTAATACTTGCGGTGGCACGATCAAAGATCAAAATAGTTTTGAACTCTCTCATGGCTAGCACTTCAAATTGCAGTCGTCTGTTCGTGTGTGGATACTAGTAGAGGATGTTCGATTTTTATCAACGTCTTGAAAGTTGATGAACATGTCAATGGTAGACATGGAGTTTTTCTTAATCAAGTATGGTTTTCTCTCTCTCTTAGTACATTGGTTTAATGAAATCGATTAGATCCGGGTTCGAAGATGTTGAAAAAAGTTTCAAAAACTTCCACTACGCGTTCTTGGGTAGAAATAAGTAAAATAAAATTAACAAAAAAAAACTTTGGAAAAAGAGGGTAAAGTTGTAAAAGAAATAAACGACAGCTGTCCCTGTATAATAAACAACTGTAGTAAAGGCGCTCCTTCGCTGGCTACCTGGCTACCTTGCTATTCGGGGGGGCCCATCTTTTGTTACTCTTTTTGACCTCCACGCGTTTTCGTAATTTCAAATCCCCCGGTGTCGTCTGTCTTTTCTCTTTCAGGGGCTCAAAGAAAGGCGTGCGAAGAATCGCAAATGGTACATAAACGCGAGAGAAGAACCATTATGTATGTACATATACATTTATAACCTCCACCGTCTCTCTTCACGCACTCTGTAGATCTACTTTGATCTGTCCACATTCTTTTTCAAATTATTTTTATATTTTATGTACTGGGGCCTGCAATTTTATTGAAAGGAGTAGGTGAATCGGCGAAATTACATCTTTGTGTGTCTGTTCATGCATCCTTCCCTAAATTCCTCAAAACTAAGCTGAGGTACTGCCGTTCTGGAACCCATTCCATTTGTTTGTGTATTTTTATATTGATTTATCAAGTTTTCATCTCTGGACCCAATTGAAAGACGTGTTGAGCTGTTAGTATGTATGCCTTTAGTTTTTCAACCCTACCGTCCTCTCAACATATATCATTTGTTGGGTTGGGACCTTGAGAGTTCCAGCGTTTGTGCTTGTTCTGTTCTGAGACAATGGGGTTCAATTGTTAGAATTTAGGGAGTTTTTGAGTGAATTGGGGGGGAGGGGGCCTTGATCCGAAAAGGGTTTGTTTCAAATTTCATTTTGTGAATTGGGTGTCTTAGATCTCTGAAAGAAATGGCGCCGTGGTTTGATTGGTGGGCGGAGGAGAGTCATAGAGGAACACCAGTTGTGGTAAAGATGGAAAATCCCAATTGGTCTATGATTGAATTGGAGAGCCCATGTGAAGATGATTTACTTGTTGGGAGGAGCGACAAAGATAGAGGAAAGAATGCTAAGCAGCTCACATGGGTTCTTCTTCTAAGAGCTCACAAGGCTGCTGGCTGTTTGTCCTCCATTGCTTCTGCAATGATGGCGATCAGTGCCGCTGTTCGCCGCCGAATCGCTTCGGGGAGAACAGATTCGGATATGGTAAATGAGAATGGCAGCAACGAAAGTCCCATTGTGAGAAGTAGGTTCTACAACTGTATCAAGTTGTTCTTGTGGATGTCTATTATGCTATTAGGATTTGAATTGGTCGCCTACTTCAAAGGTTGGCATTTCGGGTCTCCTCATTTACAGCTTCAACATCTCTTG
Organism: Stephania japonica; assembly: GCA_039657345.1. NCBI lineage: Eukaryota > Viridiplantae > Streptophyta > Magnoliopsida > Ranunculales > Menispermaceae > Stephania > Stephania japonica. The sequence continues at coordinate 20,560,417 of CM077562.1, read as the reverse complement.
TCAGCACCATTCGAGGTCCGAGGGCTCTTCGGTTCTCTGTATTCTATGTGGGTTCTGATTAGGGTGGAGTACATAGCTCCCCCTCTTCAGTTCCTCGCCAATGCTTGTGTAGTTCTCTTCCTTGTACAGAGTGCTGATCGGTTAGTTCTCTGTTTGGGTTGCTTTTGGATCCGATTCAAGGGAATTAAACCAGTCCCTAAACAGTCTGCTCAAGATATTGAATCTGGGAAAGATGATTACTTTCCAATGGTTCTCGTTCAACTTCCAATGTGCAATGAAAAGGAGGTAGTTTCAAAGTTTTAAACATGCATTGTAACTATATATATAGTATTTGCTTTTTATGTTCAAAGATATTTATTTTGCTATTTTTATGGTCTATATCAGGTTTATCAGCAATCTATTGCCGCAGTTTGTAATTTAGACTGGCCAAGATCAAACATACTGATACAAGTTCTTGATGATTCCGACGATCCACTTGCCCAAATTCTGATCAAAGAGGAGGTTGATAAATGGAAGCAACAGGGCGCTAACATTGTTTATCGTCACCGCATTATCAGGGATGGCTATAAAGCCGGTAATCTGAAGTCTGCTATGAGTTGTAGTTATGTGAAAGACTATGAATTTGTTGCAATCTTTGATGCTGATTTCCAGCCCACACCAGACTTCTTAAGGAGGACAGTTCCCCATTTCAAGGTACATGGGTGTTCTTATTCTGAAACAGATAAGCTTTGCTTATGTCGTGTTGTCTAAATTAGACTACAATTACCCGTTGTGTTGCAGGATAATGAGGAGCTAGGGCTTGTTCAGGCAAGGTGGTCCTTTGTTAACAAGGACGAAAACCTACTTACGAGGTTGCAAAACATAAACTTGGCATTTCATTTTGAAGTGGAACAGCAAGTAAATGGGGTTTTCATCAATTTCTTTGGATTTAATGGAACTGCTGGAGTGTGGAGAATTAAAGCTTTGGAGGATTCTGGTGGTTGGATGGAGAGAACCACCGTCGAGGACATGGATATTGCAGTTCGGGCACATCTACATGGTTGGAAATTTATCTTCCTCAACGACGTCGAGGTAGAGTAGACATTGCTCCGCAAAACATTTGTTAACTTTTAAATTTCTTGTTGAATGTTATCTTACTAGTCTGTTTCGTCAACAACAGTGCCAATGTGAATTACCTGAATCCTATGAAGCTTATAGAAAGCAGCAACACCGGTGGCATTCCGGCCCTATGCAATTGTTTCGCCTCTGTTTGCCCCAAATTATTCGGTCCAAGGTACATTTTTTTATTTTGTACCGAAATTCAGTCATTTATGTACTGCTTGTTGGATAATACTTCAATGGAGTTCACTTAATCATGTTTTGCTGATTGGTATATAAATTGGTGCACAGGTCAGCATCTGGAAGAAGGCTAACTTGATCTTCCTTTTCTTCTTACTTCGGAAACTCATTCTACCGTTCTATTCATTCACACTCTTCTGCATAATTCTCCCAATGACAATGTTTGTTCCAGAGGCCGAGCTTCCATCTTGGGTTGTCTGCTACATCCCAGCCACCATGTCTTTTCTCAATATTCTTCCTGCTCCGAAATCCTTCCCCTTCATTGTTCCCTACCTTCTTTTTGAAAATACCATGTCTGTGACCAAGTTCAATGCCATGGTCTCGGGCCTATTCCAACTGGGTAGTGCCTATGAATGGGTGGTCACGAAGAAGTCGGGGCGCTCATCTGAAGGCGATCTTCTTTCCCTTGTTGAAAAGGAACCAAAACATCACCGTGGGTTGTCAGCACCAAATCCTGATTCCATGGAAGAGGCTTCAAAACAAGAGCTGCACGTGAAGTCCCGAAAGAGGAAGCAGAACAGAATATACACAAAAGAGCTGGCTTTAGCTTTCCTTCTATTGACTGCATCAGCCAGGAGTTTGCTCTCTGCGCAGGGTGTCCATTTTTACTTTCTTCTCTTCCAGGGCATATCATTTTTGTTGGTGGGTCTCGACTTAATAGGTGAACAGGTTGAGTAAGGCAGAAGATGTTAAAGGGTTAGAACATGTAGAGGATCACATTGATCTGTCAAATTTAATGGTGCAGTTTTTGCCAATTTAGAGTCCCTGGAGAGCCAATAGTTCCAAGACTGGGTTTGTGGTTGCTGCTTTCATTTTTCGGCACCCTCAACTGAGTCTCTTCCAATGCGGTGAATGTAGTTTGTTGCGAAGATTAAACGAAGATACTCTTGGAATAACTCTTTGATCTGTAAGGTTGAATCTTCTGCTTGTATAGGTTTTCGAATTCACTATTCTTTTGTAAGAAATTTGTTTGTTTTAAGCAACAGCTCAATGTGAAGGTGATGCGTTTCTTCCTTCTTTTGTATCCATAGTTACAACATAATGAAGTGCAAAATGAAGCACTAAACTTTATTTTACCATTGCTGACTCCAAATTCTACTTGTGTTGCAGTAGATGCAATATAATCTCAATCTAATTTCATCTGTGAGATCTAATTATATATCGTCTCTAACTGTTTTGCTGTTCAACGACTACCTTACGGCAAATATCACTTGATTCATAATTTGTTACATTATTGAAATTAAATGATGTTTTCTGGTTGTTTCAGGTTCATGCATGTGTTCATCATTTGGACAGTGAGAAGTGCTTTTCATCAGCTTATCAGTAGCAGACACTGGCTCAGTAACTCTTCCTTGTTATTTGTTGTCACAGAAGCACATTCAGGTACCATGCTTTATGTCTTTTGGCTTTAACGTAATTTCATTTAGACAATAGATTATCTCAAATTGGGAAGGAAGAAAGCCATCATTTATGAACTGCAACATAGCCAAGAAAGAGTATAAGCTAATTCTCCAGGCATGCTGCAATATCCTTATAATAGAAACATTTCAACCTTAGTATCCTTAATACCAACAAAAATAACTCTGAGAAGATCACCAGCAAATTCAAGCTGGCGAATCCAATACAAGTGCCAAAAAACAGCTACACAATTTCAGCAAGGATAGTTGAGTTTTTATTTTGGAAGGGGTCATGAGTCCTCAACCTTTCAGTTTGTTCAAAAGAGGTGTAAATGCGTGATATTAATGCTTTTTAATTTGTATTTTTTTTTCTATATTAGATTACAATTATAAATGGAAAACTTTTCAAAGTATAGAAATCCCGGTTTGGTTGATGCAAATGGAGATGCCAACATTACAAAATTCTTTCAAGCGATGGATCAATATCCAACATGGTAGGCTGTTCATATGAAAGAAATAACTCTTACCTCTTTCTTTTTTTTTTTTTGAATGGTTTCTGATGTAGCTAATTAGAATCTCCAACATGGTACTTGTTCTTCACTTAATGGGCAATAAGGGTGAAATCTTTCCGGAGTTTTCCGAACTTGCTTGTTATTGTTGTAGAGCATGTGAAGTAATTAAACAAAAGCTCGTGATATATAAGCTGCTGTCACAGTCATCATGTATTAATGTTTGTTTTTCTTTCTTTTTCCTTTTGATGTATTTTGCAACGCTTTCAAATGTAGAAATCATACGACACCCATAGAGAAGCTGTTGTTGTCTCTTCTGCTGTCTCGTCCCTTATTCCGTCAATCACAACATACTATTAGCCCGTTTTTGCACGTATAGTTAGCACATCTGCATGACCATATCTAGCCCATGACATGTGTTGAGGATAAGGATTACGGGTACTTTCTTGTCTGAGAGCTGGCGCTTTCATATTTGTGAAATAGAACGTTAGTAAGTTGGCTTGGTGCTTGGTGCCTGGCGGTATAAGGAGGACAAACATCCAACTATTAAAATTATTTGGCAGATGAACCCAACTAATTTGGGACTAATTTGGGATATATGAAACTTTGTTGCTATTGTATTGAAACTAGTAGTCTTCAACTTCTCCTCCCTTTTTTTTTTGATAAAACTACTCCCTTTAGTGCAATGTAAAGAAAATTTATTGTGGTTGATTTACTTGTTGGGTTTTTAGCAAACCAATTAATTTTGTTTGCAATACTAGCTTTAATTAGTGTTGTAAAATTAGTGCAATAAATGAAAGGCAAGAAATTGGGTTGTAATTTCCCAACTAACTCACGGGATGGTTACATTTTGAAGGAATCAATGAAGATCGACCTTGATTTGATGTTGTCCATCTCTATGTTAATTGTTCCAATTCACTCAGCTTTGTCGCAAATACCAAGGGTCTAATTCGCTGCTAATCATAAGCATTTTGAGTCATTTGGTCTCCACATTTTGGAAAGAACATGTACAATTCATCGATCTTTATCTTTAGATTACAATTATCCGAATCAAATATACAATGACTCCAAGATAAATTTGAGTCGATGACTAAAACCAAAAGTTGATTTCCATGGAGAACAAGGTTTGGAATTCTGGTGGTTGATCCATCCGTGCATAGAAAAGATTTGAGCTTAAACAATGAACTTAGAGATTTTCACTAGATATCGCCCACACAAGAATAAAATTATGAATTTCAGGAAAAGACGTGAAGTCTAAAAAGCTGCAAGCACTCGTTTCACTGCAGTAAAAAAGAAGAGAAAAAGCATATGTTGATACAAGCGAGGAATGCTAACAACTAATAAGTCCGTGTAAGTAATAAAAAAATAAAAAAAAAATGTGTCCGTATTATTGTCTTGCAATTTGTGTAGTAATTGGTGTGTTTAAACTTTAAATTAAGGCCCAAACCTTTAAAAATTGATCTTATAGTCTACTTTGTATGATTCTTAGGGTCGCTGGAATTAGAAATTTATTGAGTGAAAACCGGAGCGAATTTGAGAAGCCACAGTTCGAGACAATGAAGTTCAGAGTTTTGCTCTCAGTGTCGTCACCAGTGCCCATAAGATTTAGCATACGCCACCAACTACGGCGTCCCACATGCAAAGAGCATAAGAGAAAACAATAATTCTCAACGCCAGCGCCCACACCTTTGTACACACGCCAAACATGGCACCCAAGGCGGAGACAAGTTCTCGTTCCTGCAGACGCCAGGCCGTTGCCTAGGGCGCAATGTTCTGACAACAACACTAGGCCAAATTATGTTGGATTTGACAGATTTCGAGGGATTTTCAAAGATTCAAAGGTTGCTAGAGGGATTGTCAATGTATTTGTATGAATGAATACATGAAATATTGTGTAATTATGAAATATGCACAAATCACTCCCATAATTATGTTGTGAAATCACTTATGTGACTATGTTATGCACAAATCACTCCTTTGATTATGTGCTACCTTATATAGATGTTTCCTTTTGTATGTAATTGCATCTCTATATATATAGAGACATGTAATAGATCAATATACAATAATACACAATAAACTTATCATATTCTATTAAGATTTGTCAACATGCAAACATGTTTAAGGGTTTGTGTGTCTTTGCTTTAGGAAAAACTTGGAGAAACTTGAATTGAAACTCTATTATGTATGGTTAAGATTTTATATTCTAGATCTAAGATTGTTGTGAAGGGTCATTGAATAATTGTAGGTGAACTATAGATTATTATACCATACACAATGGTGTAGGAGAGACTTCACAATCAGTAGCTTAGGGTTGAGCCGCACCTTTTTGAGAATGATCATATACCTTACTAGTCTAGGCTAAATTAGACACGGTTTGTGATTCGATTGTTTAAGTGTAGTGTCCTCACAAAGCCTGGGTTAATTTCACATATGGTCATCCGATTTTATAGTTTGTAACACTCACATTTGTCTCAAATATATCACTCAACTTTATAATAAGTTTCATAAAAATCACTCCGATAACTCTCCCATCAAAAATTCGGTGACCCTACTTATGTGGCGTCACGTGGGATTTCACGGAAGGTCACTTAACTTATCATTATAACTCATTTCTAAAAGATTAAAATAATTCACATGATATAATTAACAAATAATCACATAACTATTTTTAAAAAAAGAAATGACAAAAAAGTAAAAAAATAAAAAATTGTATTGCGGTACTCAAAATCAAATGAACTTTTAGTCTAACTAGTGTCAATCCTAGGATGCCTATCATGCGACCAACGATGAAGGAAACAGTAGATCCAAAATTAAATAACACATACGCCTCTCAACTAGAAATAGAAATAGTACCCTTAATAAGACTAGGCGTCGCCCTTGAGTCTAGTTGTGCGACCATGTGAACTCCCTCTCTACTCTGTTGTGTGTGAGGTGTTGTCGGTTGTGTTCACTCTCAGGACATGCGTCCTACCTGACCATATCTCCAACAAGTAATCTGACGACGCTGATCAGACTGCTGCGCCTGACCCTATGTTTGCCTCTGGCCCTATCGATGCCAATCTCGGCCTCTGCCTCTGTCTCGACCACCCTGCTGCTGTTGATGTGGTGCATGTGGGGCTGGTAATGCATGTCCGGCTGGAGGTGGCAAGGGAACTCTATCGAGTCTGTATGGATGCAGGGTGAGGTGCGTATGACACTACTGAAATAGGGACTACAGGTGCCCTACCAGATTGAAATAGGTACAGGCCGGGGCTCAGACTACGAGAAGAGACAGAGAGGCAAGGGGCAAGGGTCCATAAAGACTCATATATCTCATGTGCAAGTGTTCTCTCATACATCTCTTGTAGAGAGCAAACTCCAATTTTGATCACATGTCTGGCTATGTCAGGTCTCGGACCATCTCTAAAGGAGAAAGCATCGTCTGCATCATCCCTTACCAAATCCCCCGCGAACTACCTCGAATAGCCGTATCTTTTGCCATACAACATCAGTGACTCTCCCTCTGCCTGCCTTAGACTCATTGACTTCTTCTTTAACCTCTTCAACATCAATGCTGGAAAATAATGCTTGTATAACTCTTTCTTGCAGTCTGCCCAAGAAGTGAAACTGCCTCGACTTGCAGCCATGGTGTGCCACCAAACATCTGCACCCTTCTCCAAGGTGTAATAAGGAAGGACTAGCCGCAATCGGTCCTCAATGTCTAACAGTAGGTGTAACTTCTCATGCGACAAGATCTACTTCTCTATCTTCTTGTGGTCTCATTCTCCTTCAAAGTAGGTTTGTCTGATTTGAATGAACTCCTTCACTAGCTTGGCATCCCTTGACAAGCCAATGGTTTCAGAAGTAGAAAGTGTTGGAGCGGGGGTGTCCTCTACTACATCCGTTGTCAGAAAAATAATAATCACTAGCTCTGGTGGATGTGGTACTGGCTCCACTGGTGGTGCTGGTGTGTGATGGCCCCAATTTCCCCGAGCAATTGGGTACGCCCGGCCTAGACCCGTACAGGCCTCGAGTCATCACTCGGCAACTTAACGAGCCTAGTCAGCCTCCAATCATTCAATTATACAATTTATGAAAGAGTTATTGCAAATTTTTCTGCAGCGGAAAGTAAATAAACTAAACATAAGGGAAATATAGGAATTCTATAAACGTGGAAAACCCCGAGTATTCATGTACAATTCCATAAGCATATATGCATGATACCAGTCTCACCAAAAATGCCAAGTTCAATAATCCCAAAAACATAAGTATGAAACAATATACAAATAAGCAAAATATAAAACCTATTAAATAGTCTCCAAGTCCAGCCGCTAATCCTCACAAAAGTCGCCTAAACAGGGCTCCTTGCCTCTACTGCACTCTGCTCTATCTGCACCCACCATCATAAACTAGACGGTGAGCAACTGAAGAAATCAAATGTAATGCCAGAAGAAGATAACAGTAAGTCATGATATAACAATTAAAACAGTCTAAATATCATGCGGTAATAGAAAGACAGGAATTTAAATAAACAAGATGCATGATAAACAGACTAATAGATATCAATCGAAAGTCAAGTGTGTTCCAAGGAATTAAAAGAGGCCCATAAGTGGTCTAAATCATAGCATAACGGTGAAGACCTCGCGAGGTCTTCCCGGGCATCGACACAAACGAAGGCACAACTATGATGGGAGGGACTCAAACCTACCCACCCAGTACTCAGTGTCACATGGTCACTAAGGGTGGTTACACACTCCTGTACATGAGTGCCCGCGTTTTATCCCTCTAGTGCAGGTCCTAGTACTTTTAAGACGAAACACTTACGCCGAGAAACACACAATAAGGAATGGAATGGAATACCAATAATAGAGCATAACAAGTGTGAATAAATGATAATGAATTACATGGCATTTTCTTACTGGCTTACAAATCATACACAAGCTTTTAAGGCAAGTGTACTTACCTGACTAATAGCAACTTGTGAATAACAACACTCCCGCGAGTCCTAACGCGTACTTCCGAGTTTTCCGCTACCTGACAAGGTTGGAAACTCTATTTAACGGGTCAAGTCGTTACTAACCCTAGGTTGAAACCCTAGTATTTTCCTAATGTATTAATGACTCGAACAACTCGATAATTCAATCGGTAAATCAAACAAAAAACACAACAAAATACAATGACTCTCTTGGGTGTTATAACCACACCTATCTAAGCCTAATTACAAGTCTTAGGCTTGGCTCAGTCGTATGTGAGTCATGCCATAGCTTCGAGAGCTGGCGGCGTGATCACGACGTCATGACCATTCGTTAAACTTTAAACACTATTTTTAAAAGAACGTAATATTAGCATATATGGAAATGACACTAAAAAACCCGAAGATAACCACTCGTGTCCAACATCCACTTACTATTGAAATCATGAATCATGTATTAAAGTGCCTCACATACATAGTGTGTTTATCAACACACAAGACCCTTTACCATTAAGACGCCAAGTTCATGTATCTTAACAAAACCAAAACCTATAAGAAGACTCAACGACAACCACCACCAAATCTCATTCAAGAGCCTCATGGGTACTGTTCAACGTTGGGAGGGTTTCCTCGGCATGGATTGGCTGGAAAACACCCCGCCTTATTGGAGTTTATACACATTTCCTAAACAAATTCAAACTCAACACTTTATAGAAACATAACCATTATATCTAACTTTTTTTCAAGATTTTGGACTCAACTAAAGGTTGCGAGACCTCAACAAAGGTTAGGCGAGATCCCCGACAACCTCCGCTGGTGGTGGTCCCGCCAGTAGCACCGCCAAGAGTGGCAGTTTTCGGCGAGGCTCCACCACCCCTATCACATGAAATGACGACACTTTAACACTCAATGGAACTATTTTGATAGCTCTGAAGGCTGTGGGACCCACATAGGAGAATGGTGGGGTCCCCAACAGCGCCCCAGTCATGGTGGTCCGGCGGCGGCACCACCAATTGTGGTGGTTCCCTACCTAAAATTTTAAAACAGTAAGAAATGTCACACCAATGAAATAGTGGACACCACCCTTATGGCCACTGGTTTCGACTCTAGGGCGACGTCAACATAATCATGATGACCCCCCGGCAGTCCCCCAAGCCACGGCGGTCCCCGGCAGTGGCGCCGCCAAGACAGCAACGTCAACAGTTGACAACTTGAACAAAAAAATGACTCAATATAACTATATAACAAATGTTTGGGGTGGGGGGTGCTCTGGGATCGTTGGGGACTCCAGTGAGACACCGTCGAGTCGTCCCTGACTGGATCCCTGGTCACAGCACCGCCCTCACCACCGACCGGACGTGACGAGGAGGAGGAGGAACTCATGTTCTCTTTTCCAACTGGTTTTGGAAGAATGGCCAGCACCACCACAACGGCTCACATCATCCCACATTTGGAGATCCCCAGAGGTTCCGGTGAGGCTGTGGAGTTATCTCCAACGTCAGCCACTCGGCCAGGGACGCGTGGTGGTGGCAGCAGTGCACACATTCAACAGTTCGTGCTCAAGAACGAGAGACATTCTACAGTTCATGCTCAAGAACGAGAGAAAGGAAGAGAGAGAGAGAGAGAGAGAGAGAGAGAGAGAGAGAGAGAGAGAGAGAGAGAGAGAGAGAGAGAGAGAGAGAGAACACGGACCTTCGGTGTGGTCCGGTCCGGTGAGGCCGAGTGGAGAGAGGAAGGGTGGCGGCAGTGAGCTTGAAGAAGGAGATGAATAGTGAAGTAGGGTTTATTACAAATGTTATATATATATATATGACTCAAAATGACTCGTTTGCCCTTGAGTTTAACACTTGCACATTTTGAAATATTTCCCCTTATGTGTCTTTTACCTCATCATCTTAACTCAACACAAATACAAATCTCAATGCCAATCTCATGGCTCTTCTCATCAAGCTGTGTCACTTTAACAATTTTTTTCACCTAGCCTGTGAAATGCATAATTAACCAACTCCCGCGTTCAAACAACATTCCTCGGTTCATCTTACCTTGCCCCGACTCCCGTAGCGCGCGTAGTGTCACCTTGTCTCGCCAACTAATTAATTAAATTAATTAAAAATTCATTTATTTGTACTATTTATTTGTTTTTATCCCCCGTTAAACTAGCCGAAACCTCACTCAGCTAAAAATCGCCCGAACGGCTTGAGACCCGTAAAATACTAAGATACTAATACACACATTCGAAAAATCATAAAATCACTTCGGTGTCGACTCCCGAAGTTCGAAATATTGCCTAGTATCACGTAGCTGGGTCACATTCCTAACAAGTGTAACACAAGTCAGTTAAAAATTTAGGGTTGTTACAGTCTCCCCTACTTATTAGAATTTCATCCCCGAAATTTACCTAATAAGTAAACTAAACTAACGACTTTACTGTTCCTCTTCGCAATTCCTAAAGAGACTGATAAAACTCAGAGTGAGTCATTCATTGACTCCGAACCGTTCATGACCCTTCAGTGGAGAAACCTTCAGGTATCCATAATCTCCCCGAATCATACTGAAGCTCATTGTGACACTCGTCAAGTATTTCTTCTGCCACTCTTGGGCACTCTTAAGTCTTGAGCAAATCTATCTACAATTACCCAGATGCTATCGTGACCACGAGGAGATCATGGCAAACACTAACGAAATCCATACCAATATATTCCCAATTCCACCGAGAAATGGGTGGGGGCTGCAGTAGTCCTCCAGGTTGTCGATGCCCAGCCTCTACGCGCTGGCATGTCCATGCTCGAACAACTCGGACACCTCAAAAATCATCCCTGGCCACCAAAAGAGATGCCGCATGTCGGCGCACATCTTAGGTCGACCCGGATATACAACAAAACAAGAACGGTGAATCTCCTGAAGTACCTCGTCACACGCATCAGTCACCAATGGAAACCCCAGTCGCCCGCGATACCTCTAGCATGAGTCTGTCGACCGACTCTTGTATGGGCAATTTGAACTATCCACCATCTCATTGCACCGCTGGTATGACGCATCATCTTGCTGTCCTTCGTGCACCATGCCAAATGAGACGGTCTGCAACATCGTTTGACCACGTATTTGTGTCCTGGTAGTCGTTGGCACGTCCGCTGAACTCATCAACTAGGCTGCCTCACGTAAACCACGCTCGTAGGTCCTTTGACACATGACTACCTCAGCATCAAATCCTTTGCGGCTCAAAGCATCAGCAACAATGTTGGTTTTCCCCGGATGGTACTCAAACAAGGAGTCGTAGTCATTCAAGAACTCAAGCCAACGCCTCTATCTCACTCCAACATATATGAAACTCATAAAGGTCTCCAATTTGTCTTCTCGTATCAACCGATCCAAGTGTGTAATGTTCATAACTAGTTCGCACCAACTAAGGCCTCGAACTCTAACAACTCCTGTACTCGCATGTCTACTGGCGACTCGTAGCCCCCTGACTCTACCGAAATGTCAAGACTATGCACATTCGAGTATATCGCATCCTGGCAACCGTGACTAGGATTGAGGTCTGCTACGTCTAACGAGTTTACAACCCTAACATGTCTACCAATCACACAACAATCAAGGAATCGACATAACTTGAATCAAACATGATATGCATGCAAGTACCGCAAATGAAAATTATACCCTCAACACTGTGATTGGACGCCTCCCGGTCTAGCTTAACAGTAGCCTGAACACGCTACCCTCTGGTGCTGGTGATGCTGTGGTGGTGCTCTCGCTGGCTGTGGGCACTCTCTCTAAAAGTGGTCGGCCTGTCCGCATCTGTAACACGTACAGGTATCCTTCGATCTCTAAGTCTGGCTTTGGCATCGTTCCTGTGCAGAACCATGAGTCTGGGCCTGACTAGACCTTTGCGTCTTCCTCTGCCTGTCTCCTCGGTCAGCATCCCTGCTCTCAATAGTCTGCCTCTGCGACTGCTGGTCCTGTCGATTAGGCTGCGGTGGATGACTGGTAAAACTCGGCACGGGTGGAACAGCCTATACCAGACGTGTGGTCTGATGTGCAACAGATCCTACACTCTGCGTCCTGTGTTCACGAGTAACCTATCTGCTCCTCTTTCTCTTCCTGTCCTGCTGATAGTGACTATCTGATCGGGTCTCTGCTCTGTTCGCCCTAACCTCCTCCGGATGCATGAGCAAGTAACTCTCCTTTGCCAAACTATGCTCGTATGCTCTCTGCAAGATCTCTGGCTCAGTCGTAACAACGAATCCTCCGACTACAAGTAGTAGACCCTCGGCAAAGTAGTAGACTTGATCAGCCTTAGTATCTGCGGATCCTCCAGCATAAGTTAGCAGTGAAATAAACCTGCCCATATAGTTCATCACTGACTCATCGGTGCTCTGCCTCAATGCCACGAACTCGTTCCTCTTCGCCCGAAGAACAATCGACGGGAAGTACTTCTGGTTAAATTGAGTCTTAAAGTCGATCCAATATCTCAGAATGCCTCAGGTAGAAACGATAGTCATCCACCAATCATCTGCCTCCCCCTATAGCATAGATGAAGAAATCGTCGCCCTCATGTGGTCCTCAGTTGCGATGATGGTATGAATCTTCTCATGATTCTTCAAGAATAGCTTTGTCGCGGCTATGTCTGTGCCACCAAAGAACTTGACTGGGTCGTGCCTCTTGAACTCTCTCCACTGCCTCGCCTCAGTAGTGGCTCTGGGACTCTTCTCCGGAGTAGTGACTGGAGTAGTCTCTGCAACAGCTACTGGCGTAGTCGGTGTCTTTGCCGCTCGTACTATCTCAGTTTGTAACGGAGGTGTCTCCGCCTCAGTCTGCGTACCTATCACCGCAATCGATCTCTCGGGAATCGCCACTAATGGAATCGGAGCCGTAGATGCCGCAACAATTGGAGTCTCCGCTCCCCGATTAATAGTAGGTGGCAATGGTATAGTCGGAGTCGATGGGGTAGTGGTAGCTGGTACAAATGTCCTCAATAGTCGTAACATCTCCTGTAGTTGCTGGTCCTGTGTCGCGACTCTCTGTGTCAAGGCGTGCACATCATCCGCGCTAGCATATCGTGTGTCAGACGTGTCGCTATCGTCGCCTAAACTGGTCTAATCCACCATCGTCGTCTGAGTCAAGAGAACGAACTTCTCGGATCGGTCTATAGCTACCGTCTACCATAATAATACACCTAACAATCATAATAAGTATAAAAATTATCCGACTCAACCCATTAATCTCAGAGCTAAGTTTCAACATAATCATAGGGTTTCCACTTCTAAGTTCCACCATTCCCAACTTCTGCTGGTTTAAATGGCATGTGTTTTATGAATTTAAATCAAGAGTCAGGTCTATACAACCTTGCGCTCTGATACCAACTGTGACGGCCAAAATTTTCCTGTGCAATTGGGTACGCCCGGCCCAGACCCTATAGGCCACGAGGCATCACTCGGCAACCAAACGAGCCTAGTCAGCCTCCAATCATTCAATTATACAATTTATGAAAGAGTTATTGCAAATTTTTACGCAGCGAAAAGTAAATAAACTAAACATAAGGGGAAATAACTCAATCAAGGGAAATATAGGAATTCTATAAACGTGGAAAACCCTGATTATTCATGTACAATTTGATAAACATATACACATGATACCAGTCTCACCAAAAATGCCAAGTTCAATAATCCCAAAAACATAAGTATGAAACGATATACAAATAAGCAAAACATAAAACCTACTAAATAGTTTCCAAGTCCAGCCGCTAATCCTCACAAAAGTCGCCTAAGTAGGGCTCTTTGCCTCTACTACACTCTGCTCTATCTGCACCCACCATCACAAACTAGACGGTGAGCAACTGAAGAAATCGAATGTAATACCAAAAGAAGATAACAATAATTCATGATATAACAATTAAAGCAGTCTAAATATCATGCAGTACTAGAAAGACAGGAATTTAAATAAACAAGATGCATGATAAACAGACTAATAGATATCAATCGAAAGTTAAGTATATTCCAAGGAATCAAAAGAGGCCCATAAGTGGTCTAAATCATAGCATAACGGTGAAGACCTCGCGAGGTATTCCCGGGCATCGACACATGCGAAGGCACAGCTATGATGGGAGGGACTTAAACCCACCCACCCAGTACTCGGTGTCACATGGTCACTAAAGGTGGTCACACACTCTTGTACATGAGTGCCCTCGTTTTATCCATCTAGTGCTGGTCCTAGTACTTTTGAGACGAAACACTTACGTCGAGAAACACACAACAAGGAATGGAATGGAATACCAATAATAGAGCATAACAAGTCTGAATAAATGATAATGAATCATATGACATTTTCTTACTGGCTTACAAATCATACACAAGCTTTTAAGGCAAGTGTACTTACCTGACTAATCGTAACCCGTGAATAACAACACTCCCGCGAGTCCTAACGCATACTTCCAAGTTTTTCGCTACCTGGCAAGGTTGGAAACTCTATTTAATGGGTCGAGTCATTACTAACCCTAGGTTGAAACCCTAGTGTTTTTCCAATGTTTTAATGACTCGAACAACTCGATAATTCAATCGGTAAATCAAATAAAAAACACAACGAAATACAATGACTCTCTTGGGTGTTATAGCCACACTTATGTAAGCCTAATTACAAGTCTTAGGCTCGGCTCAGTCATATGTGAGTCATGCCATAGCTTCGAGAGCTGGCGGCGTGATCACGACGTCGTGACCATTCGTCAAACTTTAAACACTATTTTTAAAAGAACGTAATATTAGCATATATGGAAATGACACTAAAACACCCGAAGATAACCACTCGTGTCCAACATCCACTTACTATTGAAATCATGAATCATGTATTAAAGTGTCTCACACACACAGTGTGTTCATCAACACACAATACCCTTTACCACTAAGACGCCAAGTTCATGTATCTTAACAAAACCAAAACCTACAAGTAGACTCAACGACAACCAACACCAAATCTCATTCAAGGTCGAAGCCTCATGGGTACTGTCCAACGTTGGGAGGGTTTCCTCGGCATGGATTGGCTGGAAAACACCCCGCCTAATTGGAGTTTATACACATTTCTATAAAAATTCAAACTCAACACTTTATAGAAACATAACCATTATATCTAACTTTTTTTCAAGATTTTGGACTCAACTAAAGTTTGCAAGACCTCAACAAAGGTTAGGCGAGATCCCTGACAACCTCTGCTAGTGGTGGTCCCACCGGTAGCACCACAAAGAGTGGCGATTTCCGGCGAGGCTCCACCACCCCTATCACATGAAATGATGACATTTTAACACTCAATGAAACTGTTTTGATAGCTCCGAAGGCTGTGGGACCCACGTAGGAGAATGGTGGGGTCCCCAACAGTGTCCCAGTCATGGTGGTCCGGAGGCGGCACCACCAATTGTGGTGGTTCCCCGCCTAAAATTTCAAAACAGTAAGAAATGTCACACCAATGAAATAGTGGACACCACCCTTATGGCCACTGGTTTCGACTCTAGGGTGATGTCAACACAATCATGACGACCCCTCGGCAGTCCCCCAAGCCACGGTGGTCGTCGGCAGCGGCGCCGCCAAGACAGCAACGTTAACAGTTGACAACTTGAACAAAAAAATGACTCAATATAACTATATAACACATGTTTGGGGTGGGGGTGCTCTGGGATCGTCGGGGACTCCAATGAGACACCGTCAAGTCGTCCCTGACTGGATCCCTGGTCACAACACCGCCCTCACCACCGACCAGACGTGACGAAGAGGAGGAAGAACTCATGTTCTCTTTTCCAACTGGTTTGGGAAGAATGGCCAGCACCACCACCACGGCTCACATCATCCCACATTTGGAGATCCCCAGAGGTTCCGGTGAGGCTGTGGAGTTGTCTCCAACGTCAGCCACTCGGCCAGGGATGCGTGGTGGTGGCGGCAGTGCACACATTCAACAGTTCGCTTAAGAACGAGAGAGAGGGAGAGAGAGAGAGAGAGAGAGAGAGAGAGAGAGAGAGAGAGAGAGAGAGAGAGAACACGGACCTCCGGCGTGGTCTGGTCCGATGAGGCCGAGTGGGGAGAGGAGGGGTGACGGCAGTGAGCTTGAATAAGGAGATGAATAGTAAAGTAGGGTTTATTACAAACGTTTTATATATTTATATGACTAAAAATGATTCTTTTGCCCTTGAGTTTAACATTTGCACATTTTGAAATATTTGCCCTTATGTGTCTTTTACCTCATCATCTTAACTTAACATAAATACAAATCTCAATGCCAATCTTATGGCTCTCCTCATCAAGCTGTGTCACTTTAACAATTTTTATCACCTAGCCCGTGAAATGCATAATTAACCAACTCCCACGTTCAAACAACATTCCTCGGTCCGTCTTACCTTGCCCCGACTCCCGTAGCGCGCGTAGTGTCGCCTTGTCTCGCCAACTAATTAATTAAATTAATTAAAAATTCATTTATTTGTACTATTTATTTGTTTTTATCCCCCGTTAAACTAGCCAAAACCTCACTCAGCTAAAAATCGTCCGAACGGCTCGAGACCCGTAAAATACTAAGATACTAATACAAACAATCAAAGAATCATAAAATCACTTCGGTGTCGACTCCTGAAGTTTGAAATACTGCCTAGTATCACGTAGCTGGGTCACGTTCCTAACAAGTGTAACATAAGTCAGTTAAAAATTTAGGGTTGTTACATGGTGCCTATGGCTTGGTAGTTGTAGTGGCTAGAGCAGTCGGAGTCTGTGAAGTCGAAGGCGTTGCAGTAGTAGTAGCTGTTTTGGCAAGAACGACCGAGATAAGTGTTATCATCCGTGTAGTCATGAAGGTAATGAAGTCGGTAAGTTGCTGCCCCTGGGTCGCTACTCGGTCAGACAACCTCTGATAGTTGTCAGCTGATATAGTAGGAGGCACATTGCCGCTAGCGCCAGTGTGTCCGCCGCCGTGTGAATCAACCATCGGTGTCTACATATTGACAACGAACGTGAATCAATTACTACGAGACGTAACTCATATCAATTACTACGAGACGTAACTCGTATTTATATAAGTATAGAAATTAAAATGTAAATAAAGAAATCCCCAACTCACTTTCAATCATTTCCCAACTAATGGTTTCTAGGCAAGGATTGTCTGGTTTTCATTTCTAAGGTTTGTGTTTTACTTATCGAAACTTAGTCTCTAATACCAACTATGACGACCCCTCTCCTAATCTAAGGTATCGCCCGACCTAATCTCATAATTAAGCTCTAATCTCAACCACATAGGACTTAACTACATATTAGTCAGCCTTTACCTTTTATACTCCTCATTAATCGTGATCAGGATAAGTAATACACTAGTTATACCATTATTGAAATTTAGAGTTAGATCAAAATTTTTATTGACCAATTGATTAGCAGAAGTCTTACATTTTATGTGGAAGCAATTCAATAGTTTTGCGGAAGCAGTTATAAAGTAACCCTAAGTGTGGAAATTAGGAAAATAACGATCAACCCAATCTACAACCCAAAGTATATCAAAAGACATACAGTAAGATAATATAATAAAATATGAAAAAGGACCTACAAAGACGGCATCAGAGACTCGTCACTGGCTCAGAGGTAGTCGCTGATCTTCTCCTTGCCGGACTGGCTGGTGAACGGATCTACACCCACCTTCATAAGCTGGACGGCGAGTATAGTAAAGTAAAAAGTATAATCTAGAGATTCTAACTTACAATACTAAATATTCTAAATGGTATTTAAGTGCATATAAATAAGAAATACTAAAAAACTAATAATATGCTAATAAATACTAGAGTTAAGCAATTGAAACTGACACTAGGCTGAGTAGTAATGATCTAGGTCCAATCGGTCGTGAGCTATGTCACATCAACCTATAAATCCACAATATCACTAGGGACTCTAACCTCGGTGTGTCGACTATCTCAAGGACTCTAACCCCGAGTGTTGCACAATGTCAAGTAATATGTATTGACATCCCCAGGGACTCTAACCCTATGAGTCACGCACTCCTCGATCGAGTAAGGGACCTAGATACTAAGACTATTTTATAGGTATTCAAAAATGACTCAAGTATAGAATAATCAAGGCATAGGGATAAGTTAAAGGCCTAAGCAAAGTGAGTACAAAATCCATCAATGCATTCATCATTGTATCTACACTAATAACATGCTATTTATATCCAAATTAATAATCCAATCAGCAAGGAATTGACATGGCATTAGAATGGAATCAATGAATCAAGGCAAAGAGTAGATATCATGAATTCAAAGCTCATCAAGTGAGAACAATAAGTAAGCTCATGACAACATAATACAAGCATTATATAGTCAAAAGGACTATGAAACAACAATAAAAGTGGAAATGAATTGTAATAAAGAACCTCAACAAATTTACTTACAAGTATAAGACATTTCCAAGCGAATCCGACCTCCCGACACCCAAACTCACGCACTCGGACTTACGGAACACTCCCCTAGGCTCCTGGTGTGTTTAGACATGAATTAGGGTGGTTTAAGGCTAAGTAGTGTAGGTTTAGGATAGTGGTTAGGGTTTTAGGGTGGTGCACGAAAATGAAGGGGAGTTGTAGTTTCCTACTGCGTAGAACACCCAGCGTGCTGGGGAATATCCCTAGCTCACGGGGTGCTTAGCGTGCTGGCTCAATTATCCAGCGCGCTGAGTGCTATAGCCTAAAAATCTGCAACAAATTTTTGGGTTTCCACAACTCGGGATTCGGTTCCCCTTCGTCTCTTAGACCCCCGTTCACTTCCGTCAAGGGTCTAGAACATCTTCCAACATCAACATACACCAAAGTTAGAGTTTTGGGTTGTGACATCAAGATCCCCTGTACTTCCAGCCAAGATTTGGTTATAATGTTACATGTGAAGGAAATCCACAACCTCCTCTATTTACACCTTTTTAACTAATCCATTGTGCAACACGTATCTTGAGAACCATCCAAAGGCTACCATCCAAGTTGTCCCAATTTCCAGTGACACTAAATCATAACACATCTTGCCTTGTTTCCTAAATCAAGGTTCATCTCTACGCAAATCAAAGTTTCCTAGTTTATTATATCCAACTATAGGGAATTGATTTATTAAATCAAATTAACTCGTATATTCACATTAAGGTAGTAACATTGAATTTGATAAGTCATATAATAGGTCACATTAACCCTGACTACTCGACATCTGCCCTGCGCTTTGACATGCATCTCGAGGTGCGCTGTAACTTGTACACATCAGTTTAATTAACTTGGGCTATGGTTATATTTTATTTGAATTGTTATATTACCTTGTTTTAACTTAATTCGTTAAACATCATTCCCTAGACTTAGTGTTCTCGTATTTCGCCTGCCGAATACCCGCGTTGACACGCTATTCGAGGTGAATACCCATCACACAATCTCACACGATATAGCAAGGTAATTACACACATGCAATGCGTTATTGAATAAAACAATAAATTAACATAACAAATAGACAGTCAATCTAACAATATAAACTAATATTCCTAGTCAGGTGTGCCCCTAACCTATCTGCGGCATCCACATGACCTAAGTTGGCGTCTTATTATGAAAATAATAATAAATAATGATGTTGATAAACTTGGGCCATTACAGACACAACAAAACGAATTTCCACCTCTATTTAAGATATTAGTTTGGTATATGGTTGTCTTCTCATCAATGAAGTAGCTAGAGCTTATTGGTCACTTTGACAAAATAGTATAGTCTTGGCTCATGACCATTGTAGCTTGAAGGGAAAAAAGGGTGTATACATGTTTGTCTTCCAAAGCAAATTAATCCTTTTTTTTTGACAAAAAGATATTTCCAATCATAGAAATTGCTAACTATTACATCTAATTTGACAATGAAATTACATCAATAACAACCTTTTCCACACTTAGAGATCAAATCAACGTTGCGAAAGATTGCAAACTAATGTGCAACTTATACACTTGTCTTTAATTTGATTCATGACTAAAAATAAAATTTCTAATAAGGGAAGACAAACAAAAACTTCCGACTAGAGTAGAAAGACACAAACTTCCAATAGAGGAAGACAACTACTTAAATAGAATAACCCAGTGAAAAATATCAAACCAATAATTGTCCCAAATCTATACACGAGCATATAGAAGTAGGAGTGAAATTGAGTGATACCAGATGCATGCGTGGAGGAGAGGCAAATGGTGTCAATGATGAATCTGACAACTGCTGCAAGTTGAATGAAATTGAACCTCTTATTGAATAAATAAAAATAGAGATTGTTATTGAAACCACCGCCGATCCCTAGCTGCCACACTTTAAGTTGAGAAAGAAAATTAATCTTAGTTAGTAGAAGCTTTAGGGAGGGACAAGGTTTAAAAATTCGTCGAAATTTGCCGAAATTTGGGCGAAGTTTGTCGATCGCAGAAGTGAGGAAGCCAAACTTAGATGTAGAGAAAAAAATGCTAAAATTTGCCAAACTTTGCCCGAATTTGTCGAAGAAGTTGTCAAAATTGTATACAAATTTGCAAAAAAATCGGGGAAGTTTGGATAAGTTGCCAAAAATGTCAAGCATCAAAGCAGAAAATAAAGAAATGATGAAACGTATCTAAAAACTAAATCCATGGCTGAACAACAACTCAACAACCAAAGGTTCACTTTCATCATCTTTAAATGTTGATCTTCTCTTTTGAATATCTTTATGCCCTAGATTTGTTGAGGAGTAATGAGATATCAAGAACTCAAGAAACAAAGATGAAGAAATGAGGAGTTGAAATACTGTCTCACCAATTTCATTCAATGAACATTGTTACAACTAAAAAGATATTTATGTACAAGACACATAAAAGGGCTTTCAATCTCCACAACACAGGTGTCATCAATTTGTAACAAACTATCAACATAATCATGAACCAAACTAACTTATTTAGTTACTAATGAGCTGCTCTAACGAGGAGGGAACTAGTGATAATACTAGGGCTTAGGTTCCCATCCCCTTCTAGAGTCTTGACTCAAGACAAGGTGTAAAGAAGATAACGAAATCAAGAAGAGACGACATGAAGAGGAGTCCTTGCCGCGATGAAAAAGTGTGATGAAGAAGTGCGATTGTTTAGATCATGTGTGGTTTTGTTTGTCTCCATTAACTGAGTTGCGACATCATTTTCTACACATTTGTGTACACACTCAATATGTTGTTTTAGATTTGCATCGTGATGCGTTTTGAACAATCTACTTTGTCATTATTGTGTAATTAAGTGTATTTTAAATATTTTTTTAGATAATTTGATATTTTTTATATTTAAAATGAAATTTCATAAACTTTTGCATATTTATGAATTTTTGTAAAACTTCCCCTCCTCCAAGTCAACTTCTTTGAATTACTTTCAAATTTTGAATAATGATGTTTAGAGCGAAGTTGAAGTTTCGAAACTTGGGGAGGGAGAAAGTTTGGCTAGCTAGATGCGTGTGCAAAATCTGTGGATAGAGGAAGATACAAGTGAAAGTCAACTTCCACGAATTACTTCCAAATTTTGAATGGCAAAGTTTAGAGCGAAGTCGAAGTTTTGAACCTTGGGAGGGCAAAAGTTTGGCTAGCTGGATGTGTGTGCGCGAAATCTGTGGATAGAGGAAGATACAAGTGGTAAAGATTTTGATAGTAGTTTAATTAAGATCTATGTTGGCAAACCAGTCTCTTCTAACATAAGACCCAAAGTAACCCATCTTCCATTCAAATCAACAAGAAATTTAAATTAAATGATACCCAAAGTAATTCATCTTTAAACAACATACATGGTCTCCTAATTGAGCAAAAGGATCGACCGGAGTATTGCCTCTGTTCATGCAAGAGTTTAGGCAAACCAGTTTCTCTTCCACTAATTAATTTATGTTCTCTTCTTTACATTAAACCGATGAGAAAAGAAGCTATCCCTCACCCACAAAGGCGACCAAGAAAGCACTGCAAACAACCCGGTCATATGCCCAAAAACAATCTGCTTTGGCGGTCTAGGCATCAACACCTTCTTCGCTACATGACGAGCAAACACAGTTGCACTTGTTGCTTTGCCTCCTTGTGAAGCCCTGGCTCTCTCCTCTATAGCCTCTTTGAATTCACTATAAAGCTTCCAGTTTGGAAACTTCATCATCCGCTCCACATTAGCACTCCCAAAATTCGACCTCACCGCGCCAGGCACCACAAGAACCACATTGATCCCAAATGGCCTCAGCTCGACCCGCAAGGTGTCGGTCATGGCGTGCACTGCAGCCTTGCTAGTGCAGTAAGACCCAGCCCAAGGTGTGGGCACTCTCCCAACCACGCTCCCCACATTCACGATAGTTCCGCAACCATTTGCCACCATGTGAGGCACTACTTGTTGCACCAAGCGAAGCTGCCCCAAAGCATTGACTTCCCAAGCCTTACTGACCTCTTTCAACGGGATCTCTGCGAGAGGGCCTATGCTTCCAATGCCAGCATTGTTGACGATGATATCGATCTTTCCGTGTTTTTCGATCGTGGTGGCTACAGCTGATGTCACACTTTGCTCGGAAGACACGTCCAACTCTATAGTTTCGATGTTGTGTGATGACAAGTCTGAGATATCCTTGATTCGTTGGGGGATATCGGTGGCAACCACGCAGCAGTTCTGCTTCGCGAAAGCCTTGCAATAGTCGTAGCCGATGCCTCCTTTGGCGCAACCGGTGATTAACACCACCTTATTATTGTTGTCTCCCATTTGTTGGATCAGTTAATAACTTGCACAACTATTTTAATTACGATCAAGAGTTTCTAGCTATATATATGCATGTGCAAGACGAGATAAAATAAATCATATATGGGTTGCGTGCCATTGGTTTGGCCGGAGAATTTGATGCATGTGGACGTATGACCAATGGTTGCACAAGTAATATAAATTGGTTTTGGAGAATATGCTGTGTGTATATGCGTGTTGGCATAAGTAGCTAAGTCAGCTAAGTTTGGCAGGCCTATTGTTGCTTGTATTTTTATTTTATTTTTTTATTTTTTATTTTTTATTTTTTGTAATTAAGTATAGAAACCAATCAACTGCAATGAAATTAAAATGACTGCCGGCTGGGGCTTGCTTGAATCATTTAACTGCTGAGAATCAATTGGAAAACAGCAAATTGAGCTCTAGTGACAATGTT
Organism: Stephania japonica; assembly: GCA_039657345.1. NCBI lineage: Eukaryota > Viridiplantae > Streptophyta > Magnoliopsida > Ranunculales > Menispermaceae > Stephania > Stephania japonica. The sequence goes on along the minus strand of CM077562.1, from coordinate 20,537,072 downwards.
CATGCAAGAGAAAAAAAAGGATACCGAGCAATCAAGAAGAGAAAGAAATTGAAGAAACTCTGAACTTAACTATAAAAATAGAAATGGAATAAAGAAAACGAAACAGAGTAGGGATCATCTTACCTCACTCACTCAAACATAAGTTCACATCTCAACCTTTCCCTTCTAACATAACGAATGATAGCTAAACTCACCTTTTTTTTTTTTTTTTGAAAAAGATAGCTAAACTCACTTGAACATTGTTTTAACATCTCAAAATTTTCAACACCAGGCACATAATCACAATGGGAACAACCCACTGGGTCCAGGTTCGTAAATATTTAAGGAAAAAAGGCCCAAAAGAACCTTGAACAAGCATATAGAGGATAATGGTGTAGGTGCTCAGCGTGAGCGGAATAGGTAAATAAGAAAGCAATGTGGTCTAAACATGCTCTTCAATGAATCCGGTGTTCTGAAAATAAGTGTCGGATACAGCTTACACTAGAAAATAAGAAAATAAAATTGAATGGATGTCATAACAAGAATCTATGTACAAACATTTTAGTCTTGACATTGTGTGCCATTTCATAAAAATGAAAATATTAGAGAAATGATACAAATCAAACAAATCTGCAGAAAAAAATATAACAAAGATGACAATGATACATCCAACAAAAAAAAATATTCAAGTGAACACCATTAAGGCATTTGCCTACACAGTACAGAAGGAGCATCGCATTCTAGGGGATTAGAATATAAGAACTTTATACACACATACAATTAGTGGAACAGAATGATTTGGGTTATTTAAAGTGCCAGGCAAGAATAGAGAGAAGTCCACGAGGGCTAACAGTTGTTTCCTCTGAGAAAAATAAAAGCAATGGAAAAAAGAAACTAGCAACTGCTTCAGACTGAGCAACAAGGAGGACATAAGCATGCATATAAATGGGTCCAAAGAGAAAAGGAAGAAGTTAAAATAAGAGCCCTGCTAGAGTAACAAACATTTGGCACCGACCTCCTTGGATGCCGTTCAAATCACCTCAAGATGCGTGTGCACGCACCGCGAGGCAGAAAGGGACGACATCCAAGGAGGTCGGTGTGAAATGTGGGTTACTGTAGCATTTTTCTTAAAATAAAGGTACCAACTCAAGTCTTTTTTACATTTTTATCATCACCAAAGTCTTATACATATTTAGGAAAAAACAAACTATAGTTCAGGCCCCACATCAGATCTGTGTAGCTTGAGGCCCCCAATCCTCCTAGGAAAATACTAGAATTACGACTCAAACACAACCCCTTTTGGCAATATTGTTATGCACCTAGAGATTCAAAAAGCTCACTCCCTGAGGTAAATCCAAGGTTCTTGTAGGTCTCATGTGTTTTGTTGTGGATTTGAATTGCCATTATAGACAAACCCATTCCTCGAATTTCCACATTATGGTTGGGGGCTCGACCTAACAACACTAAGTTTGATTCCAACTACAAGTTTAGCTCCTAATAGACCGAAGTGCAGAAATCAAATCTATGAATTTGATCCCAAATTATAGGGCAAAGTTTATGCAAAAATTGAGTTATCACCAAGTATTTATGACCAACTATTTCAAGTAATTACAACAACAACAACAACAACAACAACAACAACAACAACAACAACAACAACAACAACAACAACATAGCCTCAGTCTCAAATTAATTGGGGTCGGCTACATGGATCAAACTCTTTAATTTTGCTCGATTTAGTGCAATGGATGGTGAGCATTCCAAACAATTCAAGTTCCTCCTAATTAATGCATCCCAAGTTAACTTCGATCTACCCCTATCTCATTGAATTTCTTCAGTTTCTATTGAGTCAAGTTTTCTAGTAGGGGCATTTGTAGGTCGCCTTTGCAAGTGTCTAAACCACCGCAACCACCCTTCCCTAATCTTCGTGTCAATTGGTGCTACTCCCACTTTTCTTTGAATTTATGTGTTTCTTATTCTATTTTTACGAGTTTTACCACGCATCCACCTAAGCATCCTCATTTCTGCTACGTTCATTTTATGTAATTGTTGTTGTTTTACCGTTCAACATTCACTTCCATAAAGCATAGTTGGCCTAATTACGGTCCTATAAATCCCTCCTTCTACCTTGGTAGGGATATCTTTATCATATATCACACCTGTTGCACTACTTCATTTCTTCCATCCTGCTTGAATTCTATGTGTGACATCATTCTCAATATTGTCATCATTTTGTATGATTGATCCTAGATATCTAAAGTGCTTCACCTTAAGAACTTTTATTTCCCCTAATTTTACTGTTTCATCATCTCTACGTCTAGTATTTACTGTGCATGTATCCGATTTTCGTCCTACTCAACTTAAAGCCTTTAGATTCTAATGTATTCCTCCAAAGTTCTAATTTCCTATTTCAAGTAATTACTAAAAAAAAAAGTAGGTTAAGGAAACTTTTAACTTGTATACAATTTACGATGACAAGGAGGATAGCTTGATCAAATCTTTTTGAATAAAGGACAAAGCTCACAAGTTGAAATCTGTGAACTTATTACATCATTTAAAGCTCCAACTGCTCACCCCTTAAAAAAGCCTAGCATGAGAAGAGCCATGTGCCCTATTTCACCTCGATTTCAAGATATAGATAACATCATTTACATGTGGTCTTCGTAAACTCAAATTTTGTCTGTTAACTTCTCCCCAAAATCTAATTAAATTGGAGGTGAATTGATAAAGTATGTAATTGACAACTCTTTACATACCTCTACTAAAATAACTGCTTAACAAAAGTGAAAGTGTTGTTTACCCTTGTTGAATCGGTGGCTGAAACTCATAGTTACTATCTATGATACCAGGACTCGACAATTTAGGGTGGAGCACACGTGTCGATGCTACTCGACTCGAACACGGACATAGGATGTGTCGGATCCCCAACAAATGACTCTAGACACAGCTAGGGTTATAGAGATTTTGATTTTGGACGATGAAGAAAGAAAATGAAATATTACAGTCTCACATACCTTCCATTTAGTTTTTTAGGGGTGCGCATGGTTGCCATGACGAGATCGAGCACTGATTTAGAGAGAAAAAAGAAGTTGCAGGAAAGAAGAGGAAAGTTGAAGCATGAAGAAGATGAACAGTGGAAGACCACGTGTTTGTCAAGTTGTCATAATGAATGCCATTTCTGATTTTTGTTTTTGAAAACATAGTAGTGACCAACTTTTCTGTACCAAAAAAGGTCTTCAGTTGGTCAACTTTATATCTCATTAACTTGTACTTCAAGTAATGTATAGAGTTATTGTTGTAACATTAGTAACTATGATAGTAACCTTTTTTTTACCAATCAACCTTGTCTTTTTTAGTTGATATGTAATTAAAATAAATTCTTAAGTAATTAAGTTAGCAATTCATACTTCATCGAATATATAAAATTTATAGTTTTCACATCCCATGTCCAAGTAGCCGTGTCCAAATATTTGGACACTTTTAGACGAGTCCTCAAGTCTTAAAATTTGGAGTATAGGCAAATCTGATCTCTAGACACGTATCTGTATCCGACACCCGAGTCCGAGTTCAGGTAACATAGGTTACTATTAGTGAAAATAGGAAGAATCAAGTTTGGGAGTTTCCATTTGTGTCAAATAGAAATAGGATAAGTTGAAATAGAAGCTTGCAAATAGAAACAGAGTGCGTGACAAGGTTTAACACATTAGCAATGTGTACGTGTGTGCATGTTTCATGGTGAACAAAGTGGATACTTTGATAGGCAACTTTGTTATTCGTAAGTAACATGGAATCATATATGAAAGTGTATTCATGTTCGGTCACACACACACACATATATATATAGGAAAATGATAATCTAACACACTTTGGACGCACACTTGGGGTGCACACTTTGTCTTTTAGCCTATTTATGGCTCTTTCTTGTCTCCCTAGGCGTGAGCCCACATCTAAAAAAACACCATAAATAAGCTAAAACGCAAAGTGTGCGCCCCAAGTGTGCGTCCAAAGTGTATAGATTATCATTTTCCATGTGTGTGTGTGTGTGTGTGTGCACGGTGAGCAAGGGGGTAATTGGAATAGGTGAGTGAGCCAAGTGCACGGGTTTTGTGCAAGTGAGATTGAGAGATCTTGTTCGGGTTTCTATCTGGGGGTTAGATAGAGGAGGGTATTCCTTTATGTACTAAACTATTGATAGTGGATTGCCTTGTTTCTGGCCCGTGGTTTTTTCCCTGATTTTGGGGTTTTCCATTCTTATTTTCTCTGTGGTTTTTGTTTACCTTTGAGTGTATTTGTGTGATTGCGATCTTGGAACTTCCATGGTGATTCGTCACAACAAACTGGTATCAAAGCCAAGATTCAGATATGAGGGAGTTACACCATTAAGGTAAAGTTTTCAGATATGTCGAGGTACACAAGTGCGATGAAGTTCGATGTGGAGAAGTTCGACGGGAAGATGAATTTTGGCTTGTGGCAAATTCAAGTCAAAGTCTTGTTGATTCAATCTAGGCTACGTCAGGCATTGAAGGGTCATGAGAAGGAAAGTGATGAGGATTGGGAAGGTTTGATTTGAGGACAACGATTGTCATAATACTCAATTTGGCAAAGAATGTTCTTTCAAACATGAGGAATATTTCTTCAACGAAAGATCTTTGGGAAAAATTGGATAGTGTATATGACGAAGAGCATGTCAAATCGATTCTACCTGAAGGAGCGGTATCATCACTTGAAGAATGACGAAGGTACAAGTATTACTGATCAACTAAGTGTTTTGAATGAGATTGTCTCTAAACTAGAGAAATTAGGAGAGAAGATCACAGATGAGGGTCAGGCGCTCAAGCTCATCTGGTCACTTCCGCCTTCGTTTACACACATGAAGCCAACACTAACGTACGGGAAGGAAACTATTAGTTTAGCATAGGTGACTACCATGTTAATACCTGAAGAGAAGTTGATGAGAGGTGAAGACAACGGTTCATCTGAAAGCTTGAGTTTGGTAGCGCTGGGAAGGGTTCCAAGAAGTACGGGAAAGCAGTTTGTTAGAGATGCGGTCAACCAGCGCACCTCAGGAGAGACTGCAGGAATAGGAAAGGGAAAGGAGCGGGTTCACCAAAAAAGCTCTTGTCCAGCAAAGGGGGATTCTGATGTTGAAAGTAATGATGGTGACAATTTTTTGGTTCTCAAGTCTTATAGTAATAATCCTATGAGTCCGGCAAGGAATAAAATTGGTGATCAGAAGGGAGAATGGGTAATTGGCAGTGGGGCCACATGACATGTGTGCGAACATATGGCATGGATCGGTTATGCAAGTTGTACGAGTGGTGAAGTTACGTCGATGGCTGATGGCTCTATGCGACCGATATTCGGAGTCGGGGAAGTTTAGTTGAAGTTGTTTGACGTACATGTCATAACACTTTGGGATGTTTAACATGTGTTGAGTTGTACTCAAAAATTAATTTCTTTCCGAATTAGATTTTAAGGGTTATAGGTACTCCACGCGAGGTGGAGTATTGAAAATATTCCGAAAGTCTTCGTTGGTCATGAAAGGCATGAGGAAAAACTTGTTTGTATTAGTGAAGAAACATGGAGCAAGGTCTAGGCCTCAAAAGTTGATCAAGAAGTGGGTTTCGATTGTTGATAAGTCCAAACAGGTTGGATTGGACTTGGTTCATTCTCGGTGTTGAGGAGGATGGTGGCTTGAAAGGGCGGGTGGCAAGAACAAGTAGGTGAGTTTTAGCCAAGGTGAAAATTGTTGAATAGGTGGCTCAAACTCATAGTTACTATTAGTGATAATAGGAAGGATCAAGTTTGGGAGATTCTATTTGGGTCAAATAGAAACAAGATAAGTTGAAATAGAAGCTTGCAATTAGTAACAGAGTGCATGACATGGTTTAACATATATTAGTAATGTCTACGTATGTGCATGTTTCATGGTGAACAAAGTGGAAACTTTGTGTCAAAGGTTTAGGCAGCTTTGTTATTCGTGAGTGACATGGAAATCATGTATGTTACTATATATGTAAGTGTATTCATGTTCAGTCACACACTCACACACACATACCATGGGAACCCTTCAAAATGTGTTATGCATCAAACGCTTTGTGCATTTATGACGCCTCGATTAATGTATTGGATTATAATTCAATGGTTGTAAATAGTGTACCCATGACAAGGGTATATATTTGGTTCTCATGGTACTAATACCCTATATATATATATATATCTGTGTGTGTGTGTGCATGGTGAGCAAGGGGGTAGTTGGAATAGTTGAGTGAGCCAAGTGCGAGTTGTGTGCACTTGAGATTGAGAGATCTTGTTGGGGTTTCTATCTGGGGTTTAGATAGAGGAGGATATTCCTTTGTGTACTAAACTATTGATAGTAGATTGCCTTGTTTCTTGCCTGTAGTTTTTTTCCCTGATTTTGGGGTTTTCCACGTAAACCCTTGTGTTCTTATTTTCTCTATGGTTTGTTTACCTTTGAGTGTATTCGTGTGATTGCAACCTTGGGACTTCCATGGTGATTCGTCACAACAACCCGCAAAAAAATTAGCAAAGAGTTCTAGATGGAGGTTGGTAACTCTAATTTCATACTTTAATCATCATCAACCTCTAATTAAATTTTACAAGGTGTTTGATATTTTAATTAAATTTCTAAGAAGATTTCAGTTTTTATTTTATCTATATATTCATGAGAGTTAACAGAAGTTCAATAGCATCTGAACAGGATTTAATAGCTTCAAAGAAAGCTTCGATTATGCTGTAGGTTGTAAGAATTTCTTTAAATATTTTTTTAGTTGATTTATGGAATTTTAACAGAATTACCTACATTAAGAGCTCCAACTTAAGCGTTATAATGTTTGAAGAAAATGTAACCACCCAATGAACACTTTTAACTTTTAACTATCTCAATCAAGCTTCCAACACAAATTTATATACACATAAAATAGAACTATATTATTTGATCACATGAGCGAGAACTAAAGCAAATTACTTTGAAAACTTATCTGAACCTAAGATCGGCCTATCTCAAGCATAAGAGGAACAATATACAGAAAATACAAACTTCACTCAATGGGAATCGTCATCCTCAATCTCAATCAGCCATAGTTACTAAAATGGAACGGTCATACAAATAATATTCTTATCAATTATGAAAACACATCACATAACGAAAGAACAATAGGCACCAATAGAAACGAATTTGCATTTAAAATATAAGCATTGATCAGCATCAACATAACAGCAATTTTTTCCTTATTAATAATACCTTCTTTAAATATTTTTTAGTTGAATTATGGAATTTTTAACAGAATTTCCTACATTAAGATCTCCAACTTAAGCATTGTAACGTTTGAAGAAAAAGTACCACCCAATGAACACTTTTAACTTTTAACTATCTCAATCAAGCTTCCAACACTAATTTATATGCACAGATAAAATAGAACTATATTATTTGATCACAAGAGCTAGAACTACAGCAAATTACTTTGGAAACTTATCTGAACCTAAGATCGGCTTATCTCAAGCGTAAGAGGAACAATATACACGGTCATACAAATAATATTCTTATCAATTATGAAAACATGTCACATAACGAAAGAGCAATAGACACCAATAGAAACAAATTTGCATTTAAAATATAAGCATAGATCAGCATAAACATAACAACATTTTTTCCTTGTACCACGTGCACAATTCAAACAAGGGGAAATAAAATGCGGCATTATCAAGGTGAACTAAACATGTCATATAGTATCAACAGTAGAAATAGATACCAACTATTTACGTATGGACATGCAAACTTTTAGGTATCAATCGAGGCATAATAATTAATTACTCATCTAATACCTCTCAAAGAAAATCCATCCATCTCGCCGCTGCTCAGATGAAATTGGAGGAGCAGAACTAAACCTCAGATTTCATCCAAATGACAGGGAGGCGAAACACTCATTGTGCTAGCTCCAAACTGGATTGTTCGACGACTACCATAAGGTGGTGGAAACATGTCATGATCTCCACCAATTATTCTGGGAAATCCAAATGGGTATCTTCTTCGAGGCACGAATACTGGACCTCCAAACCTCGGATCAAAGAGTGGCCTCTGGTATCGCCGCCACCTTACTCCTTTACAACTCTTCCTCCTCTCCCAATGGACAATGAAATTATCCTTCCAGTTATAACTATTCACGTCCTTTAGAGTGGATCCGAACTCGTCGGCAAACTTCTGCTTCCAAAGCTCATTGTGGGAAGCAATATATCTTAGTTCAGTATTAACACAACTTGCCCTCGCAATGTCGTCCCCAGGGAGATACTCAAGTATTCTAAGCTTAAGATCAGTTGGAAGACATACGAAACACGGTGGGGGCTCCAACCCAGATTTTACACAAAGATCAATAAGGAGAGGCAATGCAATCTCATCTTTCACAATCTTCCAAAACTCAAAAACCTCCTTTTCATGGAAAGATTTCGGAGACCCGTCTTTTTCATCAATGGATTCAACTAAATTTCGATTCGACTGAACAAATCGAATAGATGGCGCAATCCGGGATCCGTCCAAACACAACTTGTACAAGCCTACACCATTCTTGCTCAAAGACCCACGGACGTTCAGAAATTTCCCCAAAACCTGAAACCTCAACACCACAGTTTCGACGCCATCGCCGCAACGAGCTAATAGAGGAGGGACTGTGTATTGCAGAGACAGTGGAGCCAAATTTGATGCCCAACCTAAAGGAAGATGAAATCCATCAATCTTCTTCTGCTCTGTCTGATCAAAACCGACAAACCCAGATTCCAAAAACACAGCATGAACTGCGATTGTCAAAAGCTTGTGTTCTTCCTCAAGACCCACTGATTCCTCCATCAAAATCTTTCTCAGGAAACAAGGAACAGAAGAAGAAGTCACAATTGGGAAATCAACAACATCTAGGTCTTCTTCCATAGCATCATCAGAGGAATTTAATTTGTCCTCTTTGGGCTGATCTAGGGCTTTGGGGGTTTCAATTTCAGTGAGTACCTGATGATTCGAAGTCTGAGAGGGTTTGTGCGTGGTTGCTTCGGAGAAGTTATTCGGGTCGAGCGAGTAGAAGATGAGGTCTCCAGAGGTGATGCCGAGCGAGTTGAGGGACTCGTGTGGAGCGGCATCGATCGTGTCCTTTCTGTTGAGAGAGATGATTAGGGTTTCAGGAGGAACAGAGATTTTATCTGCGATTGCGTCTTTGAGACTCTGCAAGGAGAATGGAGAAGGCGTTTCGATCTTCAGAGTCTCCTTCGACTCCATCGATCTGATTCTCAGCCTCATGCTTCCTGAATCCTTTCCTTCCGTTTTTTCTTTTTTTTGATCTCGAATTCTTTCCTTCTGTTACCGATGCTGCAGCCCACAATTTTTTTTGATAAAATAACAGAAGGAGCTTCACCAAAAATAAAATAAAATGGAAAATGATAATCTAACCCTCTCAACATATATTTTAGGTACACGCTCTTGTATTTTAGCTGTTTATGATATTTTGTCAAATGTAGAGCCCACGCATAGAGAGACAAGAAAGAGTCGTAAATGGCTAAAAAACAATGGTGTGCGCCTAAAGTGTATTGAAAGTGGTTCATTTTATCATTTTTCAAATAAAATAAGGCAGTCGCTAAACCGACGCGATTTTTACTAAACAAATCTCAATTTTAAATTTTTACTTCGTGTACCCATTTACTTTTGAAGAAGCATCGCTCGTGGGTTACGAACGAACTAAGAAGACACCTCTGAAGAGGTGTCAGATACACAAAGTCGATACTTTTAAAGACGTCTAGAACACGCAGGGTCGATATCTCTTTAGATATTTTCATCGACTCCAACCAATAATGCGAAGATAACTCGGTCTTAGTAGATGACGGAGGGATCAAGCTGAAACCTCTTTAAAGGTGTCACCTTGTGTGTCCGAAACCTCTTAAGAGATGTCGGTCCTGTGTGTCCACCACCATTTTCAGAGGTTTCGACCTTGTAAGTCTGAAATCCACATACGACCAAAATAAACAAAAAAAACTTCAAAACTTTCGAAAAATACGTGAAAATCATTAAAAAAAAATAGTGAGTTTTGCTCAAAATTACCTATATTTTCGATTACATTAAAGTTTTACACTAAAAATACAAGATTTAAGTTTCAAATCGAAACCCTAAACCCAAAAGCAAATTCACAAACAAAACAACTCAAAAGAAAAGAAAAAATTACTAAAAAAAAAAGAAAAAAAAACCATTAAAACCTCGAAATCGACACTAAAAGAAATAATGAATGCACCCATGACATCAAATTCATGTGGTTTTATTCGGATTTGAGTTGTTGATGAGTACAATTTGAGAAAGAGGTGAGTGCGGTATGAGTGAGTAAAAACCCTTTTATATAAATAGGTAATTAAGTAATTTCACAAAATTTGAGTCCTTATAGCAAAAATGGGGGTTTTAGCCGTTGCCTAAAATAAAATAAACGAAGGGGCTATAGGCTAAAATAAAATAACCGAAGTGTCTATAGGCTACGGTAGCGGCTTACATAAAGCTCGTTCCCATCCAATATTTCCAGTCCAAAACGTGCTGGCATGATGGTGCGCCACGTGTCCAAGATAAAACAAAGATAAAAACGGCTCCACTACTATCTTTTTTAATACCCAATTTACCGTAGCAACAAGCAACAATAGCTAAGGGCCGAACTAGACATTCTCATAAACAAACCCAAAATAAATTGGTGCACTATTTCTAGCTACAATAGAGTTTTTTTCTCATAAAAAAAAGCTACAATAGAAAATTTTAATTAAAAAAAAACACAAGTACAAAATATGATTGGGAGACTCAGTTTGGGCATTAAGATTCGGTATCGACCCACTCAATCCTTGTGCGATACACTTTAAGATGTGTGCGATGGTATCTCGAAGTACTGTATTGCACTTCAATCGAGTGAGTTAGTACTCAATCTCAATATAATTTAGCAAGGCCGCAATTTATGAGAAAAAAACATTTTTTCTTAATAAATGTGTATGTAAACATAATAAACTTCAAACTAAAAAAAACTAAATTAAACGCACTTATCTTTAAAAAATTAATTATAAAACCCAAACTAAATAAATTATATTAAACCAGAAATAGGCCTCGAAATCGAAATTTCATTAATTATAAACCCAACTTATCTTTTTTTCTTTTTGAAGAGAAATTGAAATTTCATTAATTATTCATGGCTCAATACAAGACCAGACATAGGCCTTGTTTGATTCAGTTTATGCTTTTTAAGGACAATGATATGGTGACATTCCTTGTGACACAAACCGATCACACAGCATACGTGACGAACACGTGTTCAACCTTTTTTAGCGGTGGGCCCTACCAGTAACCACTTAAAATTGAAGACGTGTGTTGTTCAATCGATTTTTGTTCCCATAAATGCCACTAAATAATTTTCCTTTTTTTGATTAGCAATCAATTTCTTTTTAACTTATGTTTTGATGACGTGAATAAGTACTTATGAAAATAAAAAAAGCATGTAGGGGGATGCTTTTCAAAATCGCACTCATTGTGGTAGTTTTAGTTGTTGCATCAGCCAATCGCAAAAAACACAAAATGTAACCAAACGATATAAAAGTTTCTTATTGAATGTCACATCAACAATAAGCAAGAGCATAAGCTGAACCAAATGGGGCCATATAATCAAATACATTGATTCACTAATCCTATTTGTGCAAACAAACTGCCATTAACTTGGTTTTTTTTCGAAATTGAAACTGTTTGACAATTAGGGATTGCTCTCTACAACGTTGAAACTCATGACAATATACAAAAGTACTAGAACCACAAAACGAATAACAAAACTTCCCAACAACGAGAAAACCTAAAACTTCTTGTTAGTTTCTGAATATAATAAGTTTATTGTATATTATTGATCTATTACATGTCTCTATATATAGAGATGTAATTACATACAAAAGGAAACATCTAAATAAGGTAGCCCATAATCAAGGGAGTGATTTGTGGACAATATAATTATGGGAGTGATTTGTGCATATTTCCTAATTGCACAATATTCCTTAACACTCCCCCTCAAACTCAAAGTGGGAACAACGGAACCACTTTGAGTTTGTAAACTAAAATAAACTAAACCCGAGCAGAATTCGGATTGACTTCGGTCTGGAATTCTGAACAACGGAGTTGACAGACAGTGCACGAATAAGAGACTACAAAATAACTGAACAACGGAGTCGACGGAACGACTAATGGAGCATAGTCGGTGGAACGACTATCGGAGCAGAGTCGACAAAACGACTATCGGAGCGGAGTCATTGGAACGACTATCAGAGCGGAGTCGACGAAACGACAAAGGGAGCCTAGTCGGTGGAAAGACTATCGGAGCAGAGTAGATGAAACGACTAACAGAGCATAATCGGCGAAACGACTATCGGAGCATAGTCGGCAGAACGACTATTGGAGTTGTGTCTCGCACAACTAGAGAGGACAGAGTTGTGCCTCGCACAACCAAAATACAAAGTTGTGTCTCGCACAATAAGAGAAACCCATAAAAAAAATAAAGAAACCCATAAAAAAATAAAGAATCATTAACTCATAACACAAAAAAATAAAAAACAAGCACAACAGAAGCAGAGTTGTGATGACGCACAGGGGAGACAACAACTGATGAACGCATAATAAAGGCAGATAAATAAATATCAGATTTGCAACGCACATGTCTTTCTCTTGTGATGAGATGCAGGACGAACAAGAGGCATCACAAAGGAATCACAAAATAAATGAGCGAACCGAGAAGAAGATAATGTACAAAAATACCACAAAATTGAGAGGGCGAACAACGAGCATCAACGAAAATAGAGGACGTTTGCCATATTGTCCTACTCGTTCTCGTTGGTGTGTTCTACTCATGTGCACGCCCATCAGAAGAAAGGTTTTTTTTTTGGTTTTAAAAATAAATAAATAAATAAGTTGTTCCTACCATGTTATGATTGCATGAACCTGCACGTTATCCGTTTTCCTACCTGTCGTCGACTCCGCTTCGATGTTAGTTTCATAATAGAATAAGTTTATTATACATTATTGATCTATTACATGTCTCTATATATAGAGATGCAATTACATACAAAAGGAAACATCTAAATAAGGTAGCACATAATCAAGGGAGTGAATTGTAACGGCCCAAATAATATTTTCCGTTAATTATGATGTCATGGCAGATGTGGACGCCAGCGAGGATGGTCGGGGTCCCACAGCGAGACTGGAATGCACTCGAACTAGGTATACAGTCCGTTTTGTATGCTGTTGTGGTAAATTGTGATGAAAATGTATAAATTAGTTAATTTCATTACAATATGTATGTTAAGGTAGTTTGTTGACGAGTGAGGAATTTCTCGGGATGCGTGCGGACACGGGACACGAGGCACGGGGTGCCGGGTAGTTGGGGGAACTAATGTGAGCTTATTTGCAAATTATGGGAATTTATCGAATAGAGTAGATAATTAATACTAGCTAAATCAAATTGGTAATCAAAGTGCTATAGTTAGCTGAATAAAACAACATCAGTTGGATGATTCTCGAGATGCACAATGGAGAGATTTGAGGTGGGAAATGTCATGATAAGGTGTGTGTGAGTTGGAGTGACACGGGGTGGTCGTGGCCCTTGGATCGTTCTCGAGATTTGTACACACACTTGATCAAATGATCAAGTATATATATACATGTTGACTGATCAAACAAAGGAGAGGGAGATTGTGGTTTTGAGAGATTGAAAGAGAGGAAGAGAGAAATCGGTGGGGAAGAAGAGGAGGAAGAACAACAACATTTAAGTTGTGAAGTGAGTGATTTTGGGCGTCCTACCACAAGAATCAAAGGTATGGACACATTAAACTTGGATTTTTAGGAGATTTTTGATGTGGGTTTGAATTTGTAAATTCGAATTTCTTGGAGGGACTCAACATTGTATTTATGAAAATTTAGTGTTTGTGAGAATGATATGATATGGGTTATATGTTTTGATCAAATTTGGGAGAAGTTGGAGGATTTTCCAAAATGGGTTTTGAAATGTGATTTCCATGATTTTGTGGATTTTGGGGTTTGATTATGGTAATTAGTGTTTAAATGGTGTAATTAAGGTCATTGATGTTTTATGGAAACATGGAAATTGAATTTATGGGTTTGGAGTTCAACTTTGTAATTTGGAAATTTTCTGGACAGCGAGCAATTAGCGCGCTAATGGGAGAAATTAGCGCGCTAATCATGCTGAGTAATGAAGATGATGAACAGTGATTGAGATTAATTAGCGCGCTAATTTATCTCATTAGCGCGCTAATTGTTCTCTGGACCCCAAAAATTAGAAAATGACAAAATGAGTCAAACCAACATTATGAACCCATTAATTGATCATTAATACTCATAAATGAATTCCAGGAGTCTCGAAATAGTAATTTGAGTCGGGGTTAGTCGAAAATCGACCGGGAGTGATACCGGGATTTGGAGGTATTGGACCTGGGGTTGATTTGTGGAGCGAGGAGTGCGGTTTGAGGTGTGTAGTATCCCAATTGAACTTCACTTTAAGTATTTACAGTTTGATTTATTTGAATTCGGTTCCGATTATTCATTATTCCATTCCATTACGCTTTACGGTGGTTGAGTCCTCTCACTTGGTGTTTTTACGGTAGTGGAGTTTACTCCTACCCGAGCCTTTACGGTGTTGAGATCACTCCCCACCTGGTGTTTATTCGTTACGGCCATAGAGTCCACTAAGTCATAGCACTTGTCTATGCATATACCGTGAATAGGCTACCTGGTTATGGTAGGCTCGTGTGGGTGCGTCGTGGGTCTACGCCGGCCACCTAGAGGGTCCAGGGACAACTTTGTTGGTGTGTTTGAGGGTTGTGCCCAAGGAGAGGCTCGAAGTATGACTTAGTCGATTTTTACTTGTGCACGTACTTTGCTTCGTTACTATATTTATACATGCGATGATCCTTTCACGGTTATCTCGTATTTCTTTTGTTCCGCATGTTTATTTATGGTATTTAAATTCCAAGTACTTTTACTTCCGTAATTACTTAGTGAATTTCCTTGGGATTACTCACTCTGGACTCGTCATCTGTCTTTTTATGATGGCTCGAGTGCGGATCCGGTACGAGTCGAGGGAAGGGCAAGCTTGAGGACTACATTGATCGATAGCTCTAGCCCTACTCGTACGTATGTTTATATTTACTTGTTTTATCTTTGGGTTTTGGGATTGGAGAGATAGGTTGTATACTTTTGATATTTTGTGGATCTCAAAGGACATGTATATGATGTATATTTGGTATGGTTTCCACTTAGGCATTTTGATCATGGAATTCAGGATAAATCTTTATGTCGTTCATTTAATTTTCCGCTGCGTAATTTATGGTTGAATGATATTGAGGAAATAAAAGTTAACTCATAACATCAAGGTTAACCGAAAATTGATTAGTAATGGATAATTGGGCGTGGGACACAGCTGGCGATGACGTGTCAGTTGTGGGTCCGCGTGGCCTCCCGTGGCGGACCAATGTGGAAATTGGGGCCGCCACATTTTGGTATCAGAGCTTAGGCTCGGTTTGGAGATTTAATAAGAGTATAAACTTGATGAATAAATCTTAGATGTGGAAACCACAAGTGAATGATATGAAGTTTAGTTGGGAAGTGATGTGAGGCGGGTAGATTCAGGAAGTTATATATACGTGTATGTTTTGATTGTGTACTACATATAATACGCGTATATACTGAGTCTGATCCAATGCACGTTGGTTGTGCGATTTAGGATGGACGGACAGGCTCTACTACTCCGCCCACTACTCGGCCCGAGAGGTTGGAGAGACTAGTGATCATACCACTAGTGACGTGGGCCGATTTGCGAGCTATGATTCGAGGGTCGACGAAAGCGATTGATTCAAGAAGAGAAAGCGATTATTGCAAGAGCTCGAATGGTGAGCGATGGAGTACATACGGAGCTCGAGGACGCCAAAGAAGAGCACCGATCGCTGAGCGTCTTGCTTTCTGCTACCACTCAGACCACATTAGCACCAAATTTGTTACTACACAAGTGGGGGCAGAGACATTGATAGAGAGAGTTGAGCTTTGTTGTTGTGCCAGTAGAGACTATCGTGGTGACACCCACCACTACTGAGCGCGAGGTAGGGACTTCGATCGCTAGGAGTAGGATGTCGAAGCGGCGAAGATGGTGAAGGATTTTATGAGATTTAATCCTACGTACTTCACGGAGTCGGCGATCCCGAGGTTGTAGGACGTTGGTCGATGACTCACCGACGACTACATCGGTTGTTGGAGGTACCCGAGGTAGATCGAGCGCGTATTTCGTGCTATTGTTTGAGAGGTCGTCTGCAGCTTGGTGGACCACTTACACGACATACATTCTACACCATCGACGTGGGCGAGTTTCGACGCTTATTTCTCGATGAGTACATTCCCACCGAGGTGCGATTACGACGAGGAGCGCTTCTTGGGGCTGCGACAGGTAGCATGTCCGTGTCACGGACATGGATCGATTCGAGATATCTCTTGATGTATGCCATGGATGTGGCTAACATGGAGAGATTACAGATTTACTACTTCATCAGAGGCCTAGATGAGAGGATTGGTGGGGTGATAGTTGCGACCAGTGTGGAGACGCTACAGAGTGTTTTTGACAGAGCATTGGCTCGCGAGACGTATTTACGACACCGGGTGAGCTTGGAGACGGGTGCAGACGAGTTCTCGGTCGATCGAGACCGAAGAGACCGAGAGAGCGATCGATAGACAGAGACATGATCGGGGTCGACGGAGAGATTGGCATGATCGGGGTCGACGAGATAGGCGTCCCGAGCGCGAGAGAGGGGGATGGGAGGCGAGTGGTGTACGTTCTTTGCACCAAGTATCTTTTGAGGCCACGACGGCGTGTTCGGGATGGAGGAGGTCGTGGTAGGGGACAGAGAGTCGGGGCGTGACGGGGCTCGGTACATATAGTATCACGATCGGATTGGCGGGATACACGACGATGTTACAGATGTCATCGGGTCGGACATATACGAGTAATAATTGTCCGATGTCGCCTTCATCATCACGACCGCAGATTGAGGCGGCTAGGGAGAGAGTTCATGCTTCTTCGCTACCGCACCTACGTCGTACGACCTGGATCGTGATGCGACTCGTCAGCTTGTCGAGGGTATGTTATCTATATGCGATGTTTCCATGAATGTATTATTTGATTCCGGTAGTACTTTGTCGTTTATATCGGGACGTGGGGTCGGACAGTTAGGATTACAGGTTGAGACCTTAGACCCACATCTTGTCCTCAGTACGGCTGCTGGGGATAAGATTTACCCTAACCGTATATGCCGGAATTGTGTAGTAGAGATTGAGGGACACCAGTTACCTGTCAACTTTCGTGTCCTAGAGTATTTAGAGTTTGATGCTTTACTGGGTATGGATTGGCTAGCGACATATCGCGCACACATTGATTGCTTTGGGAAGATGATAGTATTTGATATTGAGGGTATTCCCGTATTTACTTTTGTTGGGACGGCGTCGACTTACTACCGATTACCGAGGGTCGATTAGCTACGATTCGGGAGATGGAGGCGTTTAGGACGGTAGTTGAGCCGGACACGAGACCGAGATTAGATTAGAGGATGTCCCAAGAGTGTGTGAGTTTCCCGAGGTGTTCCCGCACAATTTGCCGGTTTACCACCTCCTAGGGCGATTGAGTTCATTATTGAGTTGGTTCCGGGGACACAAATGATATATAGCCGACCGTACAGGATGTCGGCGTCGGAGCGAGGGAGAGTTGAGATCCCAATTAGAGGAGTTGTTGCGAAGGGTTTTATTCATCCCAAGTATGTCTCCTTGGGGCGCACCAAGACTATTTGTTAAGAAGAAGGATGGTTCTTTGAGGTTGTGCATAGACTACGGAAGTTTGAATCAAGTGACGATTCGAAATCGTTATCCACTTCCTAGGATTGATGATCTATTCGATCGGTTGGCGGGTGCTAAGTTTTTCTCGAAGATTGATTTACGATCTGGTTATCATCAGTTGAGGATTCGGGAGAGTGATATCGAGAAGACGGCGTTTAGCACGCGTTATGGATTGTTCGAGTTCACAGTCATGCCATTTGGGGTGACTAATGCGCCGGCTATCTTTATGGATTTGATGCACAGAGTATTACGGCCATTTTTGGATCGTTATGTGATTGTGTTCATCGATGATATCTTGATATACAGTAAGACTCGTGAGGAGCACGAGAGACACCTCAGAGATGTATTGATGACGTTGAGGGAGCATAGATTGTACGCTAAGTTCAGCAAGTGCGATTTCTAGCTGAGAGAGGTGAAATTCCTCGGACATGTCATTGGTAGTCAAGGAATATCTGTTGATGGAGACAAGATTCGAGCGATCATCAATTGGAGGACACCTGAAACGGTTTCAGACATTCGTAGTTTCGTGGGGCTTGCGGGCTATTACCGGCGGTTTGTGCAGGATTTTTCTTTGATTGCAGCGCCGATGACGAGGTTGACCAAGAAGAATGTTAAGTTTGAATGGTCTGAAGGCTGTGAGGCAGCATTTTTAGAGTTGAAGAGGAAGTTGACTTCTGCTCCAGTGTTGGCTTTACCTGAGGCGGGGAGAGGCTTCTCGGTCTACACTGATGCTTCAGGAACTGGGTTGGGATGCGTGTTGATGCAGGAAGGACACCCAGTTGCTTATTTATCGAGGCGATTGAGACCCCACGAGGAGAATTATCCGGTACATGATTTAGAGCTAGGCTGCGATTATGTTTGCGCTCAAGGCTTGGCGACATTATCTTTATGGGGAGCGATTTATGTTATATACGTATCATCGAGTTTGAGGTATCTTTTCACTCGAAGGATCTCGAATATGCGCAAAACGGTGGCTTGAGTTGTTGAAAGACTACGATTTCGCGATTGAGTACCATCCCGGAAGGCGAATGTAGTTGCGATGCGTTGAGTCGGAGTGGCGTAGAGAGTCGACCGTGTCTTTGCGCGCGATGACACATGAGCATGGATTGCTTGGAGGCCGCGACGGTGTTGTGTTTGTCGATGCTTTTCGATGTTCATATCGTTGCCGCGATGCGTGTTCTGTGGTGTCGTTAGAGAGGGTCGCCGAGTGGCAAAGGGGTCGATGGACATTATGCTCGCTTCACTTGCCGCTCGGGATCCGGGTTGCACGATTGGTCTAGTGGTTCGGACCGGTGCTTGAGACACGGGGGTAGGTTGTGGATACCGAGGTGCGGGAACTACGCGATAGCATTCTTGAGGATGCACACCGTTCGCGGTATACAGTTCATCCTGACAGGACTAAAATGTATCATGACTTGCGACGTTTGTTTTGGTGGCCTGGGATGAAGGCCGATGTGGGTGCATATGTGAGAGCTTGTCATGTTTGTCAGCAGGTTAAGGCCGAGCACGGGAGACCATTGTTTGGATTGTTACAGACCACTACCCATTCCGCAGATGGAAATGGGAGCATGTTACGATGGACTTTGTTAGTGGATTGCCACAGTCTGCGAGACGTCATGATGCTGTGTGGGTTGTGATTGATAGATTGACGAAGTCTGCACATTTCATTCCTATATCGATGAAGTATTCGTTTGCTCAGTTGAGTATCATTTTTGAGCGAGAGATTGTTAGACTACATGGAGTGCCGATATCTATTGTGTCTGACAGAGATCCCAGGTTGACTTCGAAGTTATGGGAGAGCATGCGGAGCAGTTTGGGACGAGATCAGATTCAAGATACGGCTTATCATCCTCGAGACGAGACGGTCGATCGAGAGAGATTAATACGAGATATTGGAGGACATGCTCAGAGCATGCATTTTGCAGTTTGGAGGTGCTTGGGAAGAGTATTTGCCGTTGTGCGAGTTCGCGTACAACAACAGCTATCAGGCGAGTATTGGTATGCCACCATTTGAGGCTTTGTATGGAAGACCTTGCAGATCACCAGCTTGTTGGGCGGCACTGAAGATGTGGCGGTGATTGGACTGAAGTTGTTGTTGACCACACCGAGAAGATTCGGCGATTAGATTGAGATTGCAAGCACCAAAGATAGGCAAAAGAAGTATGCTTGATAGGTATCTTGAGGGTTTGAGCTATGATGTGGATGATTTGGTATATCCGAAAGTTTCGCCTAGAAAGGTCATCGAGAGATTTGGGATCAAGGGGAAACTAGCACCGAGATATATTGGACCGTTCGAGTTGTGCCACGTGTTGGGACAAGTAGCATACAGATTGGAGTTGCCAGCGAGAGCTAGCGGCGTTTCATCCAAGTGTTTCACGTGTCTATGTTGAGGTTAGCTAAGACAGGGCCGAGACCGATGGTGGATATTAGGCAGATTGAGGTTCGTCATGATGTTTCATATGAAGAGCAACTTTGTGGAAATCATGGATCGTAGAGTTCGGACAACGAGAACAGAGAGATTTTGAAAGTCTTTGGTTCGATGGCGATCACGGAACCGAAGGACTCACTTGGGAGCTCGAGTCGACTATGAGACAGAGATACCCACACTTGTTTACTGGTGAGTGTTAATATAACTCAAATTTCGGGACGAAATTTCAATTTAGTTGGGAAGAATTGTAACGGCCCAAATAATATTTTCCGTTAATTATGATGTCATGGCAGATGTGGACGCCAGCGAGGATGGTCGGGGTCCCACAGCGAGACTGGAATGCACTCGAACTAGGTATACAGTCCGTTTTGTATGCTGTTGTGGTAAATTGTGATGAAAATGTATAAATTAGTTAATTTCATTACAATATGTATGTTAAGGTAGTTTGTTGACGAGTGAGGAATTTCTCGGGATGCGTGCGGACACGGGACACGAGGCACGGGGTGCCGGGTAGTTGGGGGAACTAATGTGAGCTTATTTGCAAATTATGGGAATTTATCGAATAGAGTAGATAATTAATACTAGCTAAATCAAATTGGTAATCAAAGTGCTATAGTTAGCTGAATAAAACAACATCAGTTGGATGATTCTCGAGATGCACAATGGAGAGATTTGAGGTGGGAAATGTCATGATAAGGTGTGTGTGAGTTGGAGTGACACAGGGTGGTCAGTGGCCCTTGGATCGTTCTCGAGATTTGTACACACACTTGATCAAATGATCAAGTATATATATACATGTTGACTGATCAAACAAAGGAGAGGGAGATTGTGGTTTTGAGAGATTGAAAGAGAGGAAGAGAGAAATCGGTGGGGAAGAAGAGGAGGAAGAACAACAACATTTAAGTTGTGAAGTGAGTGATTTTGGGCGTCCTACCACAAGAATCAAAGGTATGGACACATTAAACTTGGATTTTTAGGAGATTTTTGATGTGGGTTTGAATTTGTAAATTCGAATTTCTTGGAGGGACTCAACATTGTATTTATGAAAATTTAGTGTTTGTGAGAATGATATGATATGGGTTATATGTTTTGATCAAATTTGGGAGAAGTTGGAGGATTTTCCAAAATGGGTTTTGAAATGTGATTTCCATGATTTGTGGATTTTGGGGTTTGATTATGGTAATTAGTGTTTAAATGGTGTAATTAAGGTCATTGATGTTTTATGGAAACATGGAAATTGAATTTATGGGTTTGGAGTTCAACTTTGTAATTTGGAAATTTTCTGGACAGTGAGCAATTAGCGCGCTAATGGGAGAAATTAGCGCGCTAATCATGCTGAGTAATGAAGATGATGAACAGTGATTGAGATTAATTAGCGCGCTAATTTATCTCATTAGCGCGCTAATTGTTCTCTGGACCCCAAAAATTAGAAAATGACAAAATGAGTCAAACCAACATTATGAACCCATTAATTGATCATTAATACTCATAAATGAATTCCAGGAGTCTCGAAATAGTAATTTGAGTCGGGGGTTAGTCAGAAATCAGACCGGGAGTGATACCCGGGATTTGGAGTTATTGGACCGGGGGTTGATTTGTGGAGCGAGGAGTGCGGTTTGAGGTGTGTAGTATCCCAATTGAACTTCACTTTAAGTATTTACAGTTTGATTTATTTGAATTCAGTTCCGATTATTCATTATTCCATTCCATTACTACTTTACGGTGGTTGAGTCCTCTCACTTGGTGTTTTTACGGTAGTGGAGTTTACTCCTACTGAGCCTTTACGGTGTTGAGATCACTCCCCACCTGGTGTTTATTCGTTACGGCCATAGAGTCCACTAAGTCATAGCACTTGTCTATGCATATACCGGTGAATAGGCTACCTGGTTATGGTAGGCTCGTGTGGGTGCGTCGTGGGTCTACGCCACCACCTGAGGGTCCAGGGGACAACTTTGTTGGTGTGTTTGAGGGTTGTGCCCAAGGAGAGGCTCGAAGTATGACTTAGTCGATTTTTACCGTGCACGTACTTTGCTTCGTTACTATATTTATACATGCGATGATCCTTTCACGGTTATCTCGTATTTCTTTTGTTCCGCATGTTTATTTATGGTATTTAAATTCCAAGTACTTTTACTTCCGTAATTACTTAGTGAATTTCCTTGGGATTACTCACTCTGGACTCGTCATCTCTCTTTTTATGATGGCTCGAGTGCGATCCGGCACGAGTCGAGGGAAGGGCAAGCTTGAGGACTACATTGACCGATAGCTCTAGCCCTACTCGTACGTATGTTTATATTTACTTGTTTTATGCTGGGTTTTGGGATTGGAGAGATAGGTTGTATACTTTTGATATTTTGTGGATCTCAAAGGACATGTATATGATGTATATTTGGTATGGTTTCCACTTAGGCATTTTGATCATGGAATTCAGGATAAATCTTTTATGTCGTTCATTTAATTTTCCGCGCGTAATTTATGGTTGAATGATATTGAGGAAATAAAAGTTAACTCATAACATCAAGGTTAACCGAAAATTGATTAGTAATGGATAATTGGGCGTGGGACACAGCTGGCGATGACGTGTCAGTTGTGGGTCCGCGTGGCCTCCCGTGGCGGACCAATGTGGAAATTGGGGCCGCCACATGTTTTGTGCACAACATAATTACGGGAGTGATTTGTGCATATTTCCTAATTACACAATATTGCTTAACACTTCCCAACAAAAAGAAGACAAATCAAAGACTTACAACTAATTATAAATTTTT
The DNA here is from genome assembly GCA_039657345.1 of Stephania japonica. Lineage (NCBI taxonomy): Eukaryota > Viridiplantae > Streptophyta > Magnoliopsida > Ranunculales > Menispermaceae > Stephania > Stephania japonica. The sequence goes on along the minus strand of CM077562.1, from coordinate 20,513,965 downwards.
AGGCCAAATTGGTTAAAATATCGTAACTTTTTTCAACTTTTGTTATTATATCCTAACCTTCTCAAGTTTGTTATTATATCTTAACCTTTTTAGATTGATAAAATTGCATCAAAAGTCACTTTTAACTTGAAATTTGATGAGGTGACACCTAAGTAATGAATTTAAATAATAAATTTTGTAATTATTTTAGCAATTAAAGGTGATGAGGTGGTTTCTAAATTCATTATTTGTTTTCTCATTTGGAGTTAAAAAGTGACTTATGATACAAATTTATCAATTTAGAAAAGTTATGATATAATAACAGATTCAAAAAGGCTAGGAAATAACAAAATGTGTAAAAGATTATGATATTTTAACCTATTAAGCCAAATTTTATTACAAAATAATTTGTGGTTTTTTTGGTAGCTAGTAATAAATAGTGGATTTAAAAAATGAGAAAAAAGCAAAAAGGATCGAAACTAAAATTTTTAAAGTGTAAGAAACTCACAATGCGTTAAATGAAAAAAATAAAAGTATTCTCTGAGAATCAGCGAAATCAAGAATGGCACTTGTTTTATCTAAGGTTCGAAAATCTGACTTCGCCTTAGACTTTGCTCAGTTAAAATACGAAAGTAATTCGAAGAAGTCAACTTCGACAACGAAAGTTTGACAAAAATTTGTCGGTGCACGGAAGTTTATGAAATTTCATTTTAAATGCTACAAAACTCAAATTCCTCCATAAAAATGTTAGAAATATACTTAATTATACAATAATGCATAATAATCACAACACACTTGTTTTAAATAGTCATTTTGCGATAGACACGCAATTTGCAACATGTGTGACATTGATATTTGATTTTATATGGTAAATTTTGGTTTTTTTTTTTACTACTTAATGTGAAGGGAAGTTAATTTGTAGATGTTATTTTATTTTTTTGACATCACCAACACTTCAAAAAAATAACAATCTTAGATTAAAAAAAAAATAAAAAAATAACAATCTCAATGTATAATCAAAGAGTAGATAGAGTTGGTGTACACGTCTGTGTACAAAAGAGAGTCACTAGTGGCTGTGGATCCTAAATCCCAAATAAAACTCTCTCTCGCTGTGAAGAAAAAAAAACCTATGTCTCCACCGTTTCCCCTCTTCAATGTCTTCGCTCTCTCCCTTCCCAATCCCTCCCTCCTTAATCGCACTGTAACGACCCGAAAATTTGGTTATTTGTGGATGATAATGCATGTATTAGTATATTAGTATATTACGGGTCTCGAGCCGTTCGGGCTATATTTTTAATTGAGTGAGGCGTCGCTTAGTTAAATGGGGTTTTCGGGAACCATTTTAGTGGATATTATTAATAAACAAAGCCAAATGAAAAACATGACCTAAGTTGAGGAAAATAAAATTTTAACAATAAAGTATAAAATAAGCATAAGGGAATTTATTTAAATCCCAAGGGTGGGACCGCCTCGAGAAGCGTGTCGAACGCGGGACACTGTGTACCGAGTAAGTAAGAATTTGTGTAACTTTATGGGTAATTTAATAAAATTAATGTGGTTAATTTAATAGGTTAATATGGATAGGATTGTTAAAGTGACACAAGTGAGTGAGGAGGACCATTGGATGGGCATAGAGATGTGTACATGAGTTAGATTATGATGATGGGCCAAATGACTCATAAGGGTAGCTGTCCAAGTGTTGGGAAGGTTTAAAAATCAGGGGCAAAAGGGTCATTTTGGCCTAACTCATTGGTATAAAAACAAATAAACCCTAATACACTATTCATTGTCTTCCCCACTCAACAAACGCCACTGTTCACTCTCCCCACTCACTCCCCACTGCCGTCCACCGCCACCGGATCTCCGACCAGACCAGAGGTGGCCAGAGACCGGGACGGCGTCTCCCTTCTCTCCTTTCCCGTTTCCTCACTCATGCACCCTTGGTATTCTCCTCTCACGATCACTCACTCTCTCGGCCTCACGGCCACTCTCTCGGCCTCACTCTCGATTGCTCCTCCCTCGGCTGAACAGCCACCACCACGGCCTCTTCCCTCGTCGCCGGAGTAGGTAAGTTTAGTACTCTCTTCCTCTCTCGTGTTCTTCTCTCTCTCGACAATCCATGCTTTATCTCTCACTCTCGGCTGATTTCCCTCTCGTTCTCCAGTCACCACCGCCACTCACCACCGTGTTGGGGACCTCGACCACTCACCGGAGACACCAAGGTGAGCTCGATCGTCCCTCTTTCTCTCTCTCTCTCTCCACTGTTTTGTGCTCCTCTACCCACCGTTTTCGCGTTATTTTCGAATGGATTGTGGGACTGCTAGGGGCGTGTTTCGCCACTGTTTTGGGGGGTGCTGACCGGACGTCGACCTCCGGCGACCCTGCTGGCCGGAGGTGACTTCTAGGTGTGGCAGTTTGTATGTGTGGATGAGGGATGTTTTGATGGAAAATGTTAACAGTTGTAATATGGGAGGTTAATAAAAATAGTGAAGTGTGTGTGTGTTGTGTGGGGTGTGAGTGATAGAGTGGGGTGCGTACAGTGTGTGTATGTGCACACCCCAGTTGGGGTGTGAGTGTGAGCACTTTGGTGGGATTGTCTTCATGAAATGTATGGGTTTAGGTTTGCATAGAAACTGTTTTGGGGCGCGAAGGTTGTGTAAGGGGTGTACACTGTGTACACCACAATGGGGTGTACACAACAGTGGGTGTGTACACCACAGTGGGGTGTACACAACACTGTGTGTGTACACCACAGTGGGGTGTACATAACAGTTTTATATGATGTACCTAATGAAAATGTGTATATAACAGTGTTAAATACTAAAGTAAGATATTAATAAATGTAAACATGGTAAATCACAATGGGGTGCACACACCAGCGGGGTGTGTGTGCACAAGACAAATGGGTGTGTGCGAAGTGTTAGTGTGCACACCAGTGGGGTGTACACACCAATTGTGTGTGTGTGACCATAATATATATTATTGTAAGTTTAAGAATAAGTAAATAAGATTATAAGTTTAGACATTAGTATTAAATGAATATAGATTTGTAGAAAAGGCCCAACAAGGGCCCAATCCACTCATTTTTTTTATATAAGTCCATAACAAGTCTAGATTGGTGTATATGGGTTGTGTAAAACCCAATAAGAGTTTGAGATGATAGCACAACTTAAGGCCCAAAATAAATACATATAATGTAATAACGAACCCATATGTACAAGCTTAATAATTATCCACATATCGAGCCTACGTAGGTGGATATAGGCTTAATGCGTGGACCCACTAAGAGCCTAACCAGGGTTTAAAGGATATCAACGATAACATGGGTTGCAATAATTAAATGAACTGAAACAAAGTACGAGAATTATCATAAAACTAAATACTAATCCTAAACCTATATTCGGGACTTAAATCGTCGTCGGTAGTCGAGAAACACGGAAGCGCGTTAAAGTCTCGGAGTGAGTACCGGTCGCGATAGTTCGGTAAGTACACTTGTCTCAAAAACTTGTGTACGTTAGTAAGCCAGTTAAGAAAATATCATGTGATTCATCTTCATTCCATTGTGTTTGCTATTATCTATTTGTTGGCATTCCATTCCATATTCCTTGTATGTGTGTTCTTGGCATAAGTGTGTGTCTCGAAGGTACATGCGGCCTGCACTAGAAGGGATAAAACGCAGCACTCGTGCGCACGAGTGTTTGACCACCCCTAGTGATTGTGTGATACCATGTACTGGATTGTTGTGGATTGTTGTGGATATTGTTGTGGTATTGTTGTGGATTTTAGACCACTTATGGCCTCTCTTGACTCGTAGAACACGCATGTTTCGATTGTTATTGTTTCCAGTCTGCCTATCATGCACCTTGTTTATTTAACTTCCTGTCTTTCAATTCCTGCATGATATTTAGACTGCCTTGATTGATAGTTCATGAATTACTGTTATATTCTTCTGGCATTACTTTCATTTCTCTCGGTTGCTCACCGTCTAGTTTGTGACGGTGGGTGCAGATATAGCGGAGTGCAGTAGAGGCAAAGAGCCTTGCTTAGGCGACATTTTGTGAGGATTAACGGCTGGACTTGAGGAACCCTAGAGTAGGTTATATGTTTTGCTCATTTGTATATCGCTTTATATATGTATGTTTTTGGTTTATAGAACTTGGTATTATTATTGAGATTAGTATCATGTATGTTGATTTATCGAATTGTACATGAATACCGGGGTTTTCCACAATTATAAAATTCCTAATTTCCCTTTGATTGAGTTATTTCCCCTTGTTATATATTGTTTAGTCTTCCGCTGTATATTATTGCAATAACTCTTTCATAAAGTACTAAATTGATTAAATTGAAGGCTGACTAGGCTTGTCAGGTTACCAAGTGATGACTTGGGGCCTGCACGGGTCTAGGCCGGGCGTACCCAATTGCACGGGGAAATTGGGGCCGTCACAGTTGGTATCAGAGCCTAAGGTTATATAGACCTGACTCTTGATTTAAATTCATAAAACACAAGCCATTAAACCAGCGGAAGTTAGGAACGGTCAAACTTAGAAGTGGAAACCTTATGTTCCTGACTTAGAATCCTAGTTGGGGAGTGGGATAAGTCGGATGTGATGTTTATACATATTACGATTGTTGTGTGTATTATATGGTATCGGTAGCTATCCACTGATCCGAAAATACGCTTCGTTATGAGATTGCGATTGCGGATCAGCGGGGTTCTAGTGACGACAGCGGGACGTCGAGTACTCGAGCTGTTAGCATCGACGTGTTTCAGACCTTGACGCAGAGAGTCGCAGCTCAGGAGCGACAGTTGGAAGAGATTCTGGTGATATTAAGGGCGTCATTTGTTGTTGTATCGGTATCATCAACGGCTAGAGTAACCATTATTCAAGAGGCAAACACACCGGGGGTTACGACCATGATTTTGCTTCCTTCCACCACTTCAATGACACCAGTGATGGCTGTTGTACCTCGTGCACCGACTGTGTATGACATTGCGGCGACTATTGAGGCTAGGCAATAACGAGAGTTCAAGAGGCACGACCCTGTCGTTTCTATGGAGGCACTGACGTGAGCGCAACAGAGTTGTTCCTGAAGAGTCACGAGAAGATACCCATCATAGCTACGGAGGATCACATGAGAGCGACGATTTCCTCATCCATGCTTCAAGGAGAAGCTGACGATTGGTGGACTACGATTGTGAGTACCAGAGGCGTACCAAGGGACTGGATAGAGTTCAAGACCTAGTTCAAAGTGAAGTACATTCCTCCCACCGTGACGAGAGCCAAGAGAAACGAGTTCACTTTCCTGAGACAGTTCGCGGATGAGTCCGTCATGGAGCACATGGGTCGGTTTTTGCAGTTATTATCATACGCTAGCTAGCACAGAGGCAAACCAAGTGTACTACTTTATTGAGGGTCTACTACCCGAAATTGGAGGTGCGATCATTACGACCGAGCCAGGGATGTTGCAGAGGACTTATGAGCGGAGCTTGGCTAGGGAGAGTTACTTGAGTACTCACCACGAGGAGATTGAGCCTGATCGACCCGAGTTGCAGTTAGAGCACCGATCAGAGGGACATGACGGGAAACGAACGAGGAACCCGAAAGATGATAGTGGTTCTCGAAAGCGGAAGGTGTGTTACCAGTGCGGACAGCCTGGACATTTTCAGAACCGATGTCCTGATTTGTACGAGAACCAGCAGGACGATGATCAGCTTCAGGCCATCGAGGATGTGCACGTGACGAGCGAACAATAGCTGACAATGGTTCGTAATCCTATTGGAGGTAAAGGATTTTCCTGAATATTCTACAACATGTATGGAACAAATTATTTGAAACTTTAGGTGTTTAAAATGCGATGTCGGACGTCATGTGACAGAGTTAGGGTTGATACTGGCTAGAGTAGTACCGTTTAACTATAGCAGTGTTGTCTAGGATGAGACAGACCTAACTTAGATTAGGGTCCGAAAGAGATGGTAAGTTTGGGCACAATAGGTCGCCAAAACTAGCCACGAGTACACCTAAAGAGAGCAGGACCAGACTGGTTGTGATTCATCTTACGATGCATGGACACGTAGTGTACATGGTGGCCACGGTTACAACTTTGTCGAATCTATTTTTACTGCCTGGGTATAGATAAACTTGCGTCAAGACGCGAGTGGGTTGGGAGGTTTTCACGAGTATGACGTGCGAGTCGCGATCGTAGCGTCTTATGTCGTGATCACCGAGTTTTAGTCGTGGTAGTGGGCGATGTTTGCGACTAGGTCGTGGCATTCCTACCATGAGCGATCTAGAGAGACCGTAGCTGAATTAGGCTGTTTGAAGTGGTTGGGACCCGTACTCTGAGGACTGAGGTAAAATCAAGCTGTTCGAAGTGGCAGAGGCCCACAGTTTGGTAGACGTGAAAAAAAAGGAGTGGATTTAGGATGTTGTGCTGTTCGAAGAGACTTTGTACAAGTCCGCAGTTCAATACCTAATGTCGAGCTGTTGGAAGTGACTCTCGCGAGAGTCCACAGTTGGTCATAGCTTATTGAGCTGTCTGAAGCGACTTTGCATTGGTCTGCAGTTCAACGATGATGAACGAGCTGTTTGAAGTGACTTTGAGGTAGTCCACAGTTCGAGAAAGAGGATCTAAGTTGTCTGAAGCGGCTGTAAGCTCGCGGTTTGGACGAGTTGCGAACGGGTGTAGTTCTCCTTATTCACTCGATTTAGAACTAATTTCGAGGAAGAAATTCTTGTTAGTTGGGGAGACTGTAACGACCCGAAAATTTGGTTATTTGTGGATGATAATGCATGTATTAGTATATTAGTATATTACGGGTCTCGAGCCGTTCGGGCTATATTTTTAATTGAGTGAGGCGTCGCTTAGTTAAATGGGGTTTTCGGGAACCATTTTAGTGGATATTATTAATAAACAAAGCCAAATGAAAAACATGACCTAAGTTGAGGAAAATAAAATTTTAACAATAAAGTATAAAATAAGCATAAGGGAATTTATTTAAATCCCAAGGGTGGGACCGCCTCGAGAAGCGTGTCGAACGCGGGACACTGTGTACCGAGTAAGTAAGAATTTGTGTAACTTTATGGGTAATTTAATAAAATTAATGTGGTTAATTTAATAGGTTAATATGGATAGGATTGTTAAAGTGACACAAGTGAGTGAGGAGGACCATTGGATGGGCATAGAGATGTGTACATGAGTTAGATTATGATGATGGGCCAAATGACTCATAAGGGTAGCTGTCCAAGTGTTGGGAAGGTTTAAAAATCAGGGGCAAAAGGGTCATTTTGGCCTAACTCATTGGTATAAAAACAAATAAACCCTAATACACTATTCATTGTCTTCCCCACTCAACAACCGCCACTGTTCACTCTCCCCACTCACTCCCCACTGCCGTCCACCGCCACCGGATCTCCGACCAGACCAGAGGTGACCGGAGACCGGGACGGCGTCTCTCTTCTCTCCTTTCCCGTTTCCTCACTCATGCACCCTTGGTATTCTCCTCTCACGATCACTCACTCTCTCGGCCTCACGCCCACTCTCTCGGCCTCACTCTCGATTGCTCCTCCCTCGGCTGAACAGCCACCACCACGGCCTCTTCCCTCGTCGCCGGAGTAGGTAAGTTTGGTACTCTCTTCCTCTCTCGTGTTCTTCTCTCTCTCGACAATCCATGCTTTATCTCTCACTCTCTACTGATTTCCCTCTCGTTCTCCAGTCACCACCGCCACTCACCACCGTGCTGGGGACCTCGACCACTCACCGGAGACACCAAGGTGAGCTCGACCGTCCCTCTTTCTCTCTCTCTCTCCACTGTTTTGTGCTCCTCTACCCACCGTTTTCACGTTATTTTCGAATGGATTATGGGACTGCTTGGGGCGTGTTTCGCCACTGTTTTGGGGGTGCTTGACGGACGTCGACCTCGGCGACCCCGCGTTTGGGCGAGGTGACTTCTAGGTGTGGCAGTTTGTATGTGTGGATGAGGGATGTTTTGATGGAAAATGTTAACAGTTGTAATATGGGAGGTTAATAAAAATAGTGAAGTGTGTGTGTGTTGTGTGGGGTGTGAGTGATAGAGTGGGGTGCGTACAGTGTGTGTATGTGCACACCCCAGTTGGGGTGTGAGTGTGAGCACTTTGGTGGGATTGTCTTCATGAAATGTATGGGTTTAGGTTTGCATAGAAACTGTTTTGGGGCGCGAAGGTTGTGTAAGGGGTGTACACTGTGTACACCACAATGGGGTGTACACAACAATGGGTGTGTACACCACAGTGGGGTGTACACAACAGTTTTATATGATGTACCTAATGAAAATGTGTATATAACAGTGTTAAATACTAAAGTAAGATATTAATAAATGTAAACATGGTAAATCACAATGGGGTGCACACACCAGCGGGGTGTGTGTGCACAAGACAGCGGGGTGTGCGAAGTGTTAGTGTGCACACCAGTGGGGTGTACACACCAATTGTGTGTGTGACCATAATATATATTATTGTAAGTTTAAGAATAAGTAAATAAGATTATAAGTATAGACATTAGTATTAAATGAATATAGACTTGTAAAAAAGGCCCAACAAGGGCCCAATCCACTCATTTTTTTATATAAGTCCATAACAAGTCTAGATTGGTGTATATGGGTTGTGTAAAACCCAATAAGAGTTTGAGATGATAGCACAACTTAAGGCCCAAAATAAATACATATAATGTAATAACGAACCCATATGTACAAGCTTAATAATTATCCACATATCGAGCCTACGTAGGTGGATATAGGCTTAATGCGTGGACCCACTAAGAGCCTAACCAGGGTTTAAAGGATATCAACGATAACATGGGTTGCAATAATTAAATGAACTGAAACAAAGTACAAGAATTATCATAAAACTAAATACTAATCCTAAACCTATATTCGGGACTTAAATCGCTGTCAGGTAGTCGAGAAACACGGGAAGCGCGTTAAAGTCTCGGAGTGAGTACCGGGTCGCGATAGTTCAGGTAAGTACACTTGTCTCAAAAACTTGTGTACGTTAGTAAGCCAGTTAAGAAAATATCATGTGATTCATCTTCATTCCATTGTGTTTGCTATTATCTATTTGTTGGCATTCCATTCCATATTCCTTGTATGTGTGTTCTTGGCATAAGTGTGTGTCTCGAAGGTACATGCGACCTGCACTAGAAGGGATAAAACGCGGGCACTCGTGCGCACGAGTGTTTGACCACCCCTAGTGATTGTGTGATACCATGTACTGGATTGTTGTGGATTGTTGTGGATATTGTTATGGTATTGTTGTGGATTTTAGACCACTTATGGCCTCTCTTGACTCGTAGAACACGCATGTTTCGATTGTTATTATTTCCAGTCTGCCTATCATGCACCTTGTTTATTTAACTTCCCGTCTTTCAATTCCCGCATGATATTTAGACTTGCCTTGATTGATAATTCATGAATTACTGTTATATTCTTCGGCATTACTTTCGATTTCTCTCGGCTGCTCACCGTCTAGTTTGTGACGGTGGGTGCGATATAGCGGAGTGCGGTAGAGAGCAAAGAGCCTTGCTTAGGCGACATTTTGTGAGGATTAGCGACTGGACTTGAGGAACCCTAGAGTAGGTTATATGTTTTGCTCATTTGTATATCGCTTTATATATGTATGTTTTTGGTTTATAGAACTTGGTATTATTATTGAGATTAGTATCATGTATGTTGATTTATCGAATTGTACATGAATACCGGGGTTTTCCACAATTATAAAATTCCTAATTTCCCTTTGATTGAGTTATTTCCCCTTGTTATATATTGTTTAGTCTTCCGCTGTATATTATTGCAATAACTCTTTCATAAAGTACTAAATTGATTAAATTGAAGGCTGACTAGGCTCGTCAGGTTACCAAGTGATGACTTGGGGCCTGCACTGGTCTAGGCCGGGCGTACCCAATTGCATGGGGAAATTGGGGCCGTCACACGCACAACATCTCTAACAGTCTAATGTCCCTCGCTCCCTTCCTCCTTAATCGCACAGCAGTAATAGCAGCGGGCAGCGGCAAACTCAGATCCTTTGCGCGTCTCCTTCTCGATGTCTGTCGCATCTCCTTCAGAGATCAGATGTGCAAAAGGTACGAATTCATCTTTTTTATTCCCTTTTTTGATTCCCTGAGATAATTTTGACATTTCATCAAAATAAAGTTAATTCGATCGAAGTTTGACAATTTTACTTCTATCTTGGTCCAGTTTCGATCGAAGTTGTCGAAGTTACTGAAGTTCGTCAAATTTTTGAGCGAAATAGTGCATTTTTATTTGAGCACCTAAACTTTGCTTTGTCGTTTGGAAAATCAACAAACTTCAATTGAAGTTCGGCGAATTTTGTCAATTTTTCAAACCTTGGTTTTGTTAAACTCGCATTGAATTGGGGTATTGGGCAAATTGGGTATAAAAAAGATAATTGTGGAGCCATTTTTATCTTTGTTTTATCTTGGACACGCGATGCACTATCATGCCAACACGTTTTGGACTGGAAAGATTGGATGAGAATGGACTGTATGTAAGCTGCTCCCATATGCTACTAGCTATACAGGTGGAAAAAAATGTGCAGACCATTGTCTGCATTTTTTTGGATTTATTGGGTCAGGACATATTTTTTTTCTAAATAAATATGGCTAGAACATGTTTTCTTGTTCATTTTAAAAAATGGTCTGGGTCTGAACAAAGTTCTTTTGAAAAAGAGTACCCATTTAGCAATTAATTTGAATAATATTTTATTTATTTATAGTGGTATTTGAAAACTTTCATGAATTGTAATTTCACTAATGATGATGTTATTTTGATATGGAAACTTGGCAAACTTGAGTTTCTCAAACAAAAAAAAAATGACTTTTTTGTTTTTTAAAAAAATGTCTTTTTTGTAGTGATGGAATGCATGGTGACATGAAAATCATGCAATTTTGGGAATAATTAGGCGAAAAAAATATTTTATTATATTAAAAAATGGGTGCGGACCAAAAATGAGTCTTGTATGTTTTAAAAAGATACGGGTCTATACAAAAAAAAGGTTCGTTTCAAAAATAATACGGGTTCAGACACTATTTTTAGTCGTTATTAATAAGTGGTATCTGGACATGTACGTGTTCGGATCCATTTTTTTGTCATCCCTAGATATACACACGACACACTATTTTGTCATCCCTTGAACACACCAATGTTTTTTCTTTGCATTGATGCTTCTAACATCCAAAAGGGTACAACAATATATTATAACAAGGATAATAGATATTACAATCTACTAAAGTTTGAAACAATTCACAAGGAGGGAAACAACCTCACAAAGAGGAAAATAATCTCCTAAGGAGGACAACAACCCTATAGAGGGGGCAACATTCCCATGTAGGGGACAAAAAGCCATGGATTATTAGTACAAATAGAAGAAAAAACAAAGATTGTAAGAACTCATGGTTCAATGATGACTCATGGCACCAAGACACTACTCGCCACCACAAATGGACAGTCCTCGACATTTGCCTCCGCCAGCATGAAGACGAGTGCATCTTGCCTTGTTGTCTCCTCCCCATTTGTTCTAGATCTAAGCCCAAAAGAGAGGTTGTCAACGACAATCACACCAAAAACCTTAAAAGAGGAAGAAAGAAGAGAGGGAAAGAAAATGATAGAGGGTTGCTTGGGGGAGGGCCAAAAGAGACGAAGGGAATAAGGGAGGGAGATGGAGGAGAGGGTCACAAGTTGTGGTTGTTGTTGGTAGGTGTGGGCGTGGGTGTGGGTGTGGGTGTGGGTGTGGGTGTGGGTGTGGGTGGGGGTGGGAATGAGAGGTTAGAAGAGGGGAGAGGGAGAATGGGTCACTGGCGACGTCCCCGGCTGTTGGAGCAGGTCGCACCGATGCCGATAGCCCTTGAAACGGTGGATTTAAAAGTGACTTTCAACATGATGAAACAATACTTTAAAATTTCTCTCATAGAAACAAGAGAAACCCAGACTCGTTTTTTTCAAAGCATGTGGGGCCCACATATTAAGACTAGGAGGCACTAGGGTTTAGAGTGGCCAATACTTTTGATTTTGAACAAACCGATATGGAAAATCTTGAACCCTTGATTATTTTCTACGAGAGTTGAGGGAAAGGAAACGTAAGAGAGAATTAAGGAAGACGTGATTTGTGGAGTAAATTTAAGATCTTAATTGATCTTCTTTTAAAATAATAAATATGTGCGGAAAAGCTTCACACAAAATTGAGAGAGAGCCGAGAGGGGAACGAGGGAGACGATATTTGGAGTTCCTTGCGTTAGGTAATCTTTTTTAATTTAGTTTTTAAATTTGTTCTATTAATGTTGAGGTTTAATCGGGTTTTCTATCGATCTACTCGAATATTGTGTGAGATCTATATATTATTAAGATAATCAAACAATTTTTCCTATTGATTGAAATTCTTTTAGACTAGAAAAGTTTAGTTGAAAGATTTATTATTGATTTAAAAAAATTAAATAAAAAAATTAAATAGTGGGTTTTCAAATATGAATGAAGAAGAGATTCTTCAAAATGTTTTGAATAATTATTTTTAAAGGTATTTTTCGAAAGATTTTCGAAATTAGTTTATTATAAAAAAACTCAAGTCAACTTGTATAGTTAATAAACATTTAACATATTTAGGTTGATTGAACTTTGGAGTACGCTCGTGAGTGCTAACTAGACATTTTGAAATTAACGTACCATGTAAGTTGGGATTTAATTTATTGGTTTTATGATTATTTACCTCTATACTAGACTATGATAGGAATCATGTCAGTCATGTGGGTAGATCGGGGTGCATTGTTAGACATTGTATGTAGACAACTTAGTTTAGCTCGCTAGAAGTCCTTGCACCAGATGCTACCAGTTCGACCAGGAGTTTGAGTTAATTGGACCGTACAAGGGAAAACAACATAGGCAGCTGCCCAGAATGAATATTTAATAATTGAGAATAAGAATAAGATCTAATGTTCTCAATAAATTTTGGTAGTAGGTGTTATGTTCAGTTGGACGAGATTTGGACTTGGTGATAGGTGAATCTTGCACAGTGTAAGGGAATGGAGTGTTGACACCGCTATGGTCATAGTAGGGTCAACCTTCATGAACTTTAGTGTGGTTGAGAAGTTTATCACAGTAGCTCATACATGTCTAGCATTTGCACATTTAGATGCATTGTTAAATTCTTCGTTTATATACTTTCTTGTTTATTCCTTTTATCATTTTAAATATTTGCAAGTCATGCATTCTATTTAATTTTGCATTTACCAAATGGAATTTTCACAACTCTTGTAACTTAACCTGACTTACTAAGCACCGTTGAACTATTTGCGCTTACCCAACATTTTCTCCCTAGGTTCTTTGTTGAGAGTCGACAAAGAGAAATAAGTAGAACTGGTTGTCTAGAGGAGTAATTCTGATTTGGTATGGTTCGAAATCGAACCATTCACTTTTTTTTATTTATATTTATTATCATGGGGTTAGAATTTCAATAATTTGAACTAGAGAGGTATTATTCTAGTTGAAAACTTTTTAAGGCCATAAATAGCTTTTATGTCAAAACTTTGATTAAGTTTTATTTAATAATATTCCGTTGCGATTATAATTCATTTATTAAATCTCAATTATTGATATATGATAAAGAGTTAGTGTTGATAGAAGACATATTAGTTTGGTTCATAACTTAACAATCGAGTTGGTTGGCGAGTTATGGAACGGGCTAGACCGGTTAGGATTCGTTTGGGAAATGGATCATGACACACACCCCACATCCAACAACCCCTTCAATTTAGAAGACATATGATGCTTCTGGTGTCCCCATAATCTCCATTCTCTCTATTTCCCCTTCTCCTACTTCTTTCTTTTTTATTTTTTTTTCTCTATTCTTCTTCGTCATGGTGTTTAGCAATGACTAGATCTTGAGAAGGTGGCCAAGATTTAAGACAATATCTTCCGGCTTGGTCTGTCAACGAGAGCATCGGGCTATCCTTTAAAGTTCCACTAATCACAATTGTTTTTTAGAGTATTAATGAAGACGGATAGACATAATAGAGATACATTGTAACGATCCAAATTTATTTAATCAAGATTAGTGTTAATCACGGGGATTAACAGGTTAATTCGGGCGTTACGTGGAGAGCTGGGCTGACTCAGATATGAATACCCAAGTTATATTGTGTTATTTGTGTATGTTGTATGTCTATTATCATGATGTGGGAATGTATTATTATTTATATAAACATCACATGTGTGTAAGTTGATGTTGGGCAAGGTTACGAGTTGGGTATTTAACTCGAAGTGCCTGTGGGGTACAAGCATTGACTGCCGGGTAGTAGGGAGTTGACGAGACTAAATATAGGTTAGTCAATATGAGATTACATAAATTAAATAGGTAGGTGCTTATATTTGGTAGATTAATTGAATAAATTAAATTAGTATAAGTCCGATAGTTGAAGGAAAATAAAAAGAGCCATAAGATAAACATGGAGATGGGTGTGTGAGATCTCAAGATAAATGGTGTCATGAAGTTGTGTGAACAAGGCAGCTGGACCTAGTGAACAAAGACCCTTAGATCTTCCTCGGGATGTGTGCGTTGAGGGAGATTAGACCAAGGCATATATATGAGGATTGATGAAAAAAACTTAAAAAAAGGAATACATGCAAAATTTGAGAGGCTGGATCTGAGGAGAGAGGAAGAGCTAAATACAGTGAATTTAGAGAACTAGGAGGCTGGATTAAGGGTGCTTCATTAAGGTAATCCTCTAGTCTTCTTGGTTATTTCCATTAAGGGAGCTTAAAAAATGGGGTTTTTTTTTCCATTTAATCAGTTTCTAGGTTTAGAATTCTATTTTTACCAATTTTGATAAGAATTGAAGTCGGGTTTAGGATGAAATGGAGTTTTAAAATCGATTCCACAGTTGAATTTCGGGTATAATGTACAAATTGGGACTATTTGACATGCATGTTGAATCCGAAAATTTATGGTGACTTGTGTTGTTGATGTTGAAATTGGCCTTTGGAGTTTGGAGGTCGAAGATAGTTTGGGAGAGGAAAGAAGAGAGGAGAAAAGAGTAAAGAAAAAAAAATAAAAAAATAAAAAAATAAAAAAATAAAAAAAGGGAGACGATTTTGTCTCTGGAGAACCAGACACGAAATCGTCCCTGGGAAGAGGCCACACATGGGCGCCCTCGTGCGCGTCTGCGACGTTGGGTCGGACAGGACCGGTCGGTCTGGTCTAACTACCTGAATTGAACCAGTTTAGGTGGGGCCCACTCATTTAAATAATTAAAAAATTAAATAAAATATATTTTATATTATATATATTATTTCTGGAAAATAGGGAATTATTTGGAAAATTCCAGAAAAATTATAGAAAATATAAGAAATTGAGAAAACTGTAGAAAAGTGGTTTCGAGACTTTTTGGGTATTTTTGGAACCCCGACGTAGTCCGGGAGAGGTACTACAACTGAAAATTAAAATATATGATATAATATCATAAAATTACATAATGTGTTTTTACGTAGTTTAAAACATTATAAATGGACTTCAGGGACTGGGGAACCATAGCTCGGGCATCGGGGGAGCTAGGCGGGTCAGATTGGCGGGTCTGGGAATTTGGAGAGCATATTTTAGGTGCGTAAAACCCTTGGGAAAGTTACACTTTAATTTATGGCGTGCAATTTGTCGATTATCTTATCATATGCGGTGACTGCTGGTGGTCACGCATAGTTTTTCATCTTGGTTATGGCTGCATGCTTGAGCATGGGCTAGTCTGCGATGGCGACCGTGTAGATGAGAGTAGAATGTATCTACCACTGTCTCGAGGGATTAAGGGTACTCTTAGAACTAAAAAGCTTGGAAAGGAGTATGCCCGTTTACTGAGTTGCAGTGTAGTCATTGTAAGCCTATTATTAAGCACTGGTTTATGCTAAGAACTCCATTTTGCTATCGTATGACCGGCGGGTCATGGTTTTATCGTGATTAAATGAGTGATGTTTTATTTATCTGTTGATTTTATGTTCGAGCCCATTTAGTTAATTATTTGTTGTTTTTGGATATTTTGGATGTTTTACATTTCCAGTTGATGTATGATTGATGTGATGATGTGATGGTTGTTTATTGCTAGCTATGGGGATATGATTCCTATTGTCAGGGTCATATTCACATGTCTCTTAGGTTATCGATGTTTTCATAATTATCGTGTAGACTTCTCTTGGGGATTTACTCACTGGGCTCGTTGCTGTATGTGTTGGGCAACTGAGCACAGATCTTGGTACGAGCAAGAGCAAGGGAAAAAAGGTACTAGGCGACTATCTCTGAGGCCGTTGCTGCTGACAGCTCGTGTTTTGACTACCTAGTATGTATGTATATATTATTTTGCTAGGTTTTAGGAACTTTAGAACTTTATCACATGTATATGGATTACTGTTATGCATGATGTTTATTTCCGGGTTTTCCACTACTTAGGTTTAATAAATTCTCATAATATACACATTAAAGGCTTCCTCTATTATTATTATTAACTAACCTGCTAGATGTTTTAACAATTCAATATAGTAGGATTAGTTAAATGGAGCGTCACTTCACAGAGCCGCGAACGTGGCAACAGTGATGACATGTCCAATGACGTGACAGGCACTGCTGGGCTTACAAGCGGAAGGTGTGGGTGATGAGACGACCTCGAGAGATTGGGCCTTCACATACATTGTGAGAGGTTGAAGAAGATGATCGATAAAAGAAAAGACATCTAAAGTGATCATGAATGGAGGATTTTATCCACAACAACAAGTTTGGTCAGTGTTTTAGTGTTTTTGCATTCCCTCTCATTTAAGTTTTTTTGTATGTTAGAATAATGAACTTTATTGATTAGGGAAAATATAATGGCTCCAAATCCGTTGGCTGCTACAACGTGCCCCGCGGGCCCACAACCTAGCCAACTCACCTTCCAATTGTATCCCACGAGTACTCATATCTCAATACTAATCAAAATCTTGCCAACTCTATGTTATTTGCTAATAATATTTGATTCCAGTTAGTTTAGGACTCATTATTATCATTTAACCTCAAAATATGCAGCGAAAGTCTCAAATCATTATAATGATATTAAATAGTAGTTTATATCAATTAGTCTAATGAGGAAACCATACCAAAATATAGTCCATATATAGATGTCAAGTGTGATCCTCAAATATCAAAAATTATAAACCTCCCGGTCATATACAATCCATGTCTGTCTCTCACATCTCCAAAACCCAACATAAAACCACAAATATAAACAAACGTACTAGTAGGGAAAATTGTTGTCAATCACAGGTAGTCATCAAGCTTGCCCTTCCCTCTACTTGTACCAGGTTTTGCACTTTAGCCATAACAAAAAGGCAGATGACCAGTCCAGAGTGAGTAATCCCAAGGAAATTCACAAAGTAAATACATAAGTAACACTGCTGGAATCAAAATACTATAAATAAACATGTGGAACAAAAGGATACATGCAACTTTGGAAGATCATCGCATGAATATAGATAGAAGAGAAATCAAAATGCGTGCACAATTAAAGTCAGACTAGAGCCATACTTCGGGCTATCCACTAGGCACGACCCGTGAGGATACCTCAAACGGGTGACCGTGGACCCTCTAGGTGACCGGTGTAGACCACAACACACCCACACACGTCTAGCACACCCGGGTATATTCACCGGAGCATGGCTAGAACACATGCTATGGCCAAGTGGACCCTATGCCTCGCAATGAATAAGCACCAGGTGGGAGTAAACTCAACCACCATAAAACAATAACAGGAATTAAGAGTATTGAATAAATTGGACAAAATTCAAATAATCAACTAGTAAGTACTAAAATGAATTTCAGTTAGGATACTACACACCTCAAACCGCACTCCAATATCGTCCCTAGTCTGAATGCACGTCTCAAATGCGTATCCTAATAACCATTAATCTGACCTAACATTATCAATTCCTGATCAATCAAACAAATTCCCAAACCTTGTAACCTCGATACAAAACCCCAAATCATCGATAAAATCATGATTTTTATACCCTATATAGACTATATAAGTCCCTAGGTTAAACCCCAATTAGTAAATTTTATTTAAAATTTTCATCTCAAAATTGCCCCAGACGCCATCGAGACGCTGCCAAATTCAATCCTGTATGGCGTCTTCACGGCGTCCTGGACACCTTGACCACGCCGTCACATTTTCCACCCCCACGGCGTATCCCAAAACTTCATTTCTCATTTTCCACATTTCGCCTAGACGCCGCAAGTGGCGGCGTGGGCTTTTGAACCCCATGGCGCGCTTGACGGTGTCTTAGGCAGAGGGGTTTTTTTGGATTTTACGAACTCCCTTGACTCGTCGTCCAGATCCGTGCTCACTTCAACAACTCATTAAACACTCCATAAAGTCCACAAAACCAAAACCCCTTGACAACCCGCATTTGAAACACAAACTCAGTGTTTTTCGACCAAAAACCCGACAAATTGCTTGAAAACCACAACAACAACATCAACACCAAATCTACCGCCACAACCTCAAATCCAACATTTAAAACCATAGCAACACCCCATTCCATTGGTGTGCTCAAACTCTCGACCAAAACCACCGTTAAACACACAAAAAATTATCTCGAATCATGAGAAGGAGATGGAGATCGAAGAACTAACCTTGTTATCGATTCCTCTTGGTTTCTTGAGTTCCAAATGATCAATTGAACTCACCAAACCCTCACAACACACTAAATTTTTGGATTCTCACTTGAGAGGAGAGAGAAAAGATGATAAGAGTGCTAAAATTTTGATAGTTATTGTAACGACCCAAATTCTTCACGACCCAACTTATGAGTATTTTGGTAATTTCTTGATAAAAATATGTTGGGTGTTGGATGTGAAAATACAAATCTAAACTTGTCAAATTAAATATGAGTTAGGTAGTAAGTAAAGTTTTATTTTAAATAATAAAGCCCAATTGAGATTATGACTCAAAAGGGCATTTTAGACAAATTGTAAATAGTCACAACCCTAATCCTTAACCTTAATGCTATTTAAGCAAATAAAAAAAACCATAGCCCCAATTTTATAAAACACCCACATGGAGAGGAGAAGAACAAGAGGAGAGTTCAAGCTCAAGACATGTACAACCTCACTTTCCTCCTTGATTTCTTTATTATTTATTAAAGATTTGGAGACCAAAGGGTCGATGGTGTCGACATCGGCAAGAATGCGAGGAAAATAGAAAAGAAAATAAGAAAGGAAAGATTTGATCTATGTTAGAATGAGATTTTGGAAAGGATTTTGAGTCAAAGACTCCATTGAAGGCATGGTGAGATTATAATACTCTCTAGATTTATTGTTTTGGTGTTGGTATTGGTAATGAGAGTTGATGATTTGCAAAGTTTGTTCAATTTTTCTTAGATCTAGTCTTGAAATGGGTTATACAAATTTTTAAGCTTTATGATAACGAGTATTATGGATGAATCAATCTTGTTTACCATGGTTTGACGGTACATTAAAGGATTTCCCCATGATTTTAGCAAATTGAACGCGGTTAAAGTTTATTGATATGGATTTGACATTTAAGGTTGAGTTGAGATTTAAAAAGGGACTTTGAATCTTTTTCTTTGGGAAATAAACTTATTCGATAAATTTGTGGACTTTGACTGAATATTGTCATTTGGAATTTGAAGTCTAAATTAAGTCTTGTATGGTGATTTGGATCTTTTTAATTATAATTAATCGAACGTCTTCGATTTATGTTGGAAAAAAACTAAGTCTTAGCGGATTTTCCTTGTTTTACATCACCACATTCATATTTTACTCGAATCATCGATTCTAATTTTAAGTGTCGATTTTAGAGTCGTGAATGACATTTAGCGAAGTCAGTTATAAAATAAGGTGAATTTTTAAGGTCTAGACAATTGATGTTAAACTTGTATGGTTGTAGATACATAAAGTAATTATTCTTTCAAATTGTCTAGATTCGCGAGATGGTTCACATCGAACCCAAACGCGAGAGGATCGAGATTAGGATTCGTGGCGAGTGCAGGTAAGTGGGGAGCTTGCTCAATTATCAAATATGGCATGATTATTAGTTATGCTTAGGATTCATAATTTGAATTAAAGACTTGGGATTTATGGGTTGCGTCGTGGTATTGGCTCGAACCTACGTATCTATGGAATGTGAATGCACTGTTATTCATGGCCCCAGAATGTGTGGAGTTCCACCGAGGGTCTTATTAGCAAGTAAATCAATAAGAATACCTCAGAATGTTGTGGTACCACCGAGGGTCGTTAACACCCCAGGATGTGTGGAGTTTACCACCGAGAGCTTTACTTGACTAATTGAATTCATAAGTATGTCACGTAGGGACATGAGTTGGAGTTACCTTCTCTTGTACTCTTGAGACATAGGGATGTGCATCGGTGATGGCTTGGACGATCCTACTATTGATTTGATGGGACAAACGAGAGGGCACATAAGGCCTGTGTGCTAGCTGGTTGTTTCCATCACTTTGAGAGTAGGAGAATCGGTCACCGGATTCTTGCCAATATCTAGTATGCATTGAATGGAACATCGACTTATCGTATTATTATATTTTATAGTACATAATCTCGTGAAACCCCCTCATTTGTATGAAAGTTTGAAATTATGAAATGATTTGTCAATCTCTTTAATGTTATTCATGATTATTGTTGTTACAATTTGTGACTTACGAATCTTATGACTATGATAGTACTTGATGGTTCATTATAAGTCTATTTTTTATGAAATCCTGCTACCATGCTACTTTTTAATGAATCCTTGTTTGTTTTCAAATACATGCTAGACTTTGCATGCTTATTAGGTATTACTTGCATATTTGATGGTTGAGCGGGTTTTCCGCATTCCTGAGCTCCGTTGGTTCTTTTAGCTCATCCCACTTACATCTCAGGTATCCACGACAGCGCTAGGTTGAGGCAAGGGAGAGACGAGCTTGAAGTCTCCTCTTGATGTGAGCCTTTGTATATATATCATGTATATTTGATTTTGAAACTATCAACTTGGGGTTAAAATTAAAATAGATCTTTGGGTAGCTTGAATCCTAGTTATCTTTACTTGATCCATTTAGGAGATTATAATAAACTTTTTTTAGTTTAAAGGAGCATGAACAGATGTATAATTTTTTATAAATGTTCTATGAACTTAAATCTATTGGCTTAGGATTTTTTTATATTCTTTCCGCAATTATTATCCTTTGTTTAGCCAATTTGTATTCCGCAGGTTTATTTGTTTAGGCGTGCCAGACCGTTATTTGGGCCTAGTTCAGGTATCAGGTCTAAATGGCAGTCTGGGCCGGGTGACCTGACTCTAGGTCGGGGACGGGTCGTCACAGTTGGTGTCAGAGCTTAGGGATTAGAACTTAGGGAAACGTTAGGTTAAAGAAACCTAAGATGTAGGGCATTTAAGTTTAAAGGTCAAGTTAAGTCGAACAAATCAGTGGTATGGGACATTGGTTCAAAGTCGACTTAACACGCAATAATGATAAATCCTAGGATGGGATGGGATAAAATAAATTTGATAAAGATTTAATGTGATGACTATTTGCTACTTTGTGTATATAAATATATCATTAGATATATAGGTAAAAGTCTTTCCTTAAGACGTGAAACCTTGGTTCCACGAGTTGGAAATGAAAATTAACGACACAAGAAAATCAAAGGGAAGTCCGCAGAAGGTTCCACATGTGTTGCAAGGAAGTGTACAACGCTTTGCTGCAAGAATGGTTCTGATAGAACGACTAAACTTAGAGTGGAAATTGTATGGCGAGATGCGCCTATACTTAACAATAGAGTGACAAATAAAGACTTAAGCAAGAATTGATAGACTTGAAAGGACAATGAGACGCTGCGCTAAATACGCAAGATGGAATTGTGACGTGGTCACATTTCAGAGAAGTAACTCTGCGCCGAAAAACTCTATTAGGATAATTAAAATTAACGATATCTTGTTGAAAACAGAATTTAACGATCCTAGTAAGGATGTAAATGAGTATTTGGTTTCAAACAATGATAAGCAAGTTAGCTTGGCCAGGAGGCTGAACTTAATTTAAGATATAGTGGACATGTATACACTTAAAACTTCGAACTTTCGATTAAAGATGTGAATCATTGATCTACAAACTCGATTAGAAAGTTAATACTATAAATCGAATTTTGTTATTTCATGTAATTTATTTTCTCGAAGACTAACTCTTTCGACTGTGTTTGACCTGAATTTTGTATTTCGTTGAGTAGGTGTTTATCACATTTTGATGAGATTTTCAAGGAAGCATTCTACTTGTCCGTACAAAGTTTTGGAAAGTGTGAACAATTATAAAAGGAAATAGTTTATTTTCCTTGGTGTTCAAAAGATAAAGCGAATAGACTCATACATATTTCGAGAATTTGATGTTGTAATTTTAATCTTTACATAAAGAGTTTTACTGAATTTCAAAGTTTTGACTTGATGATAATGCAAAGCATCGTTTGGATCTATGTTACCATTTTGTAGCGTTGGAATACAAATTTTCTCGTGGTCGTGATTTATATTTTGAAAGTATATTGACCAAATCGATTCGAAAGAGGTATTACAATTCGCTTGAAATGCGAGAAAGCTTTTAGATGATTCCATAAAAATAAGCTAGACTTAGCTTGAAAAATCGAAACTTAATATTTTGAAATGGACCTTGATTTGGATTTAACTTTTCGATTGATTGAATTATGGCATTCAAGTTTCGATCGAACCTGTGTAAAAGAAAAATAAAGCTAAGCTAGTTATCGATAGGTTGAATACTAAATATGAGGACCCAAATTGAGATTTAGCTCGAAGAGTAAATGCATAATGTACGAGATGGTAAATGAGAAATTAAATAATACATTGAAAACTACTCAATGAATACAAAATGTCAAATTAGTACACTCAAAGATGGGTGAGTTACTAAAATTGAAAATCCAAAGTCAAAGACTATTTCAATGAAATACCCATGTGTGAAGATTGTGTTGCCAAGTAGAAAATTTGTAACTGTTGTAAAGACTCAAGATCTGAGGTTAAAAGGATATAAATCAAAGGTAACCACTGCAACAAAGAAATTATTCTAACATAATTAGAAAGAGTTGATTCATAAAGTTGGGGATACCAGGAATTGATAAATTGTGTTTGAAATGAATGGATAGTATGCAATAGCAGTACCATGACTGAATAATTAAAAGAAGCCCCAAACTAAACGATATGTATGAGTCATATTAGTAGGTTTTAAAGAGCGTACGATGCAATTAATAATATTATAATGAACTCGATGATAAGTGAATCATTAAAATCAGGGGTACACTAATGAAAAGAATATTTCTGATATGATTTGTCATGTGGACTCATAGCTTTTGAGTCAAAATGAAACCTAACCTGATTGGTAGGGGATGGTTGAATGAAAAATGACGTTGAAGAGTAATCGAGGCAAATGATTGTCACATAACCTAAGTCAATAATGATTTGACTCTTAAAATTAGGGATCCTATAATAGGATCGATCCATGGAAAAAAATGAATGAGTAACTTGGTGAGAAGAAGAATTATGAACTCAAGAGAGACAACATGTACTGCAATAGTACCCTATTCAAGAACCAAATTTAAAATCAAAATGGTGACGTCACGAAGAATCATGTTGATCACTTGCAGGAAGTAACTTGTGATCTCTTGATAAAAGTTAAAGATTACATTAAACATCTAAACTACCAAACTAAATAGTTGAAAGGAAAGATGAAAGATCTAATTAGTGATAGGTCGACTATTAAAAGTGGGGATCCTGATTAGGATCGACCCTCGATAAAGTTTATACTACGTTAAATGCATGATACATCTACTAGGGATGATAAGGAAATACCCTATACCTAGTTATAGAACATGAATATACGTCTGAATATGAAATCTTATAAATTTCACACCGTTAACATTTATTAAACAAAATATGTTGTCTATACCCAGAAGCCTGAGGGCTTAGTATTAGTCCAAAAGTGAAAACCCTGATTTGATGATGTAAGAGAATTTGAGGTTACAACCCAGATGGGTAATCAATAGATTTGCAAATGATTAAGTGTCGAGGATATTAACACGTGGAAATAATATACGAATAATCAAGGTCGACACCGTAATAATTGATAAAAGCATAAGCAAATTATGTGACATAAAGGTTTGCCTAAGCATGAGGTCATTTTAAATCAATCCCATGAGAAATCAGTTGATATTCTTATTTTCAAGAATCATTGGATTTGGAGAAAATGAAGAACACTATGAATGGTTTTGTGCTAAGTATAAGCAATGAATCATAACCTAAATAGTGTAAGATAATTCTCGAAATTGGTGTAAATATGAGTTTGAGTGCCCTTGAATTGAAACTTTAGTAACAAGTCGTACAAGATAAACCTATATGAGTTT
This sequence comes from Stephania japonica, assembly GCA_039657345.1. NCBI lineage: Eukaryota > Viridiplantae > Streptophyta > Magnoliopsida > Ranunculales > Menispermaceae > Stephania > Stephania japonica. Next base: position 20,489,522 of record CM077562.1, on the reverse strand, counting down.
TATGTACACAGATTTGTACTTTATGGTTGAAGTATCCAATAAAACGTATATGCAGTGTGACAGTAGTAATGTACGGGTGTAATACATTGAAATATAAGTTTGAGTTATGAACTTGAAATAACTAGATCGTAGTGTGACACGAGTTCTTAATAACCACGTTTGGAGCATAGATTATGTAACTCCCAAGAAACGACGTGAATGTCAGGTTCGAAACATGAAAGCTAAATCACCTTCGTTTCTCAGAGAATGAGGTATTAAACACATTATAAGAGCTAAAAGTTAGCTTAGAAAGATGAGAATGGACCATTGTATACCAAAAAGAGGTCATGACTAAGTCAACAGTGTTTAAAATAGTCACCCACGATCGTGAGAATTGATCAGTGCGAGGACACAATACGATAGATCTCTTGAAAATCGAGATATAGTGATAAAAGATCTTGGTATGAAATAAAAAAATGGTGATGCAATGGAGCGCATTCAGATGAATGCTGAAACCTACTTAGAAATAATGTCGATGTCAAAAATATTCCATAAGATTTTAAAGGTGGAAGCTAGTTTACGTCAATTAACAGTTAAGTGTGACGGAGGAGTTACAAAGTGGATCATTAGTCAAAAGTTGATTTGAATTATGAACCTACAAGAATGAATGTCGATAAACATGTAATGCCAATAATATTAAGGTATTATTCTAGAAAGGAATACTAAGTCTGCCCATTTGTAGCCTTCACAAATAAGCCGCAAAGACATGATGAGTCGTTCAATGATATGCGTAACCGAGATGTTGATAGAGACGGTGTGCTAGTGCTCATGTTATAGCAGACAACTATCCTTGTTTCTCTACTACCAGTTGGTGGTATGGTTTCAATGCCAGATAGGCAGAGATGTTCGTTGACACAGATATGCACCAAATCATATCTCAGTATGGTTCTACCTCTCTGTAAGTTGAGCGACTTGAGCGTATATTGCGACTTCGGTGAAGATTATAAAGGACTACCTTAAAAACATGTGATGACAGAAGAACTTGGCAATTGGTTGAGTGTAATGATTTTATTGATGACCTACATGAAGTGGGCTTTATGAGTTTTAGTTTGCAAGATGAAAATAAAAAAAATGAGATATATTAAAGTCAGGGGTAAAACTTTATTTCATGTGAGGAAACGAGCAGAGCATGCAGGTAAAGATGGCCTCAGTTAAATAATGAGTCGAAAAGAAATCCTTATGGACAGACACTAAACTATGTTATACTTTACTTTTACTTTCGAGGACGAAAGTTCTTAAAATTGGGGATATTGTAATGACCCAAATTCTCCACGACCCAACTTATGGGTATTTTGGTAATTTCATGATAAAAATATGTTGGGTGTTTAATGTGGAAATACAAATCTAAACTTGTCAAATTAAATATGAGTTAGGTAGTAAGTAAAGTCTTATTTTAAATAATAAAGCCCAATTGAGATTATGACCCAAAAGGGCATTTTAGACAAATTGAAAATAGTCACAACCCTAATCCCTAACCTTAATGCTATTTAAACAAAAAAAAAATCATAGCCCCAATTTTATAAAACACCCACATGGAGATGAGAAGAACAAGAGGAGAGTTCAAGCTCAAGAGATGTACAACCTCACTTCCCTCATTGATTTCTTTATTATTTATTGAAGATTTGGAGACCAAAGGGTCAATGGCGTCGACATCGGTAAGAATGCGAGGAAAATAGAAAAGAAAATAAGAAAGGAAAGATTTGATCTATGTTAGAATGAGATTTTGGAAAGGATTTTGAGTCAAAGACTCCATTGAAGGCATGTTGAGATTCTAATACTCTTTAGATTTATTGTCTTGGTGTTGGTATTGGTAATGAGAGTTGATGATTTGCAAAGTTTGTTCAATTTTTCTTAGATCTAGTCTTGAAATGGGTTATACAAATTTTTAAGCTTTATGATAACGAGTATTATGGATGAATCAATCTTGTTTACCATGGTTTGACGGTACATTAAAGGATTTCTCCATGATTTTAGCAAATTGAACGCGGTTAAAGTTTATTGATATGGATTTGACATTTAAGGTTAAGCTTAGATTTAAAAAGGGACTTTGAATCTTTTTCTTTGGGAAATAAACTTATTCGATAAATTTGTGGACTTTGACTGAATATTGTCATTTGAAATTTAAAGTCTAAATTGAGTCTTGTATGGTGATTTGGATCTTTTTAATTACAATTAATCGAACGTCTTCGATTTATGTTGGAAAAAACCAAGACTTAGCAGATTTTCCTTGTTTTACATCACCGCATTCATATTTTACTCGAATCATCGATTCTAATTTTAAGTGTCGATTTTAGAGTCATGAATGACATTTAGCGAAGTCAGCTATAAAATAGGGTGAATTTTTAAGGTCTAGACAATTGATGTTAAACTTGTATGGTTGTAGATACATAAAGTAATTATTCTTTCAAATTGTCTAGATTCGCGAGACGGTTCATATCGAGCCCAAACGCGAGAGGAACGAGATTAAGATTCGTGGCGAGTGCAGGTAAGTGGGGAGCTTGCTCAATTATCAAATATGGCATGATTATTAGTTATGCTTAGGATTCGTAATTTAAATTAAAGACTTGGGATTTATGGGTTGCGTCGTGGTATTGGCTCGAACCTACGTATCTATGGAATGTGAATGCACTGCTATTCATGGCCCCAGAATGTGTGGAGTTCCATCGAGGGTTTTATTAGCAAGTAAATCAATAAGAATACCTCAGAATGTTGTGGTACCACCGAGGGTCGTTAACACCCCAGGATGTGTGGAGTTTACCACCGAGGGCTTTACTTGACTAATTGAATTCATAAGTATGTCACGTAGGGACATGAGTTGGAGTTACCTTCTCTTGTACTCTTGAGACATAGGGATGTGCATCAGTGATGGCTTGGACGATCTTACTGTTGATTTGATGGGACAAACGAGAGGGCACATAAGGCCTGTGTGCTAGCTGGTTGTTTCCATCACTTTGAGAGTAGGAGAATCGGTCACCGGATTCTTGCCAATATCTAGTATGCATTGAATGGAACATCGACTTATCGTATTATTATATTTTATAGTACATAATCTCGTGAAACCCCCTCATTTGTATGAAAGTTTGAAATTATGAAATGATTTGTCACTCTCTTTAATGTTATTCACGATTATTGTTGTTACAATTTGTGACTTACGAATCTTATGTCTATGATAGTACTTGATGGTTCATTATAAGTCTATTTTTTATGAAATCCTGCTACCATGTTACTATTTAATGAATCCTCGTTTGTTTTCAAATACATGCTAGACTTTGCATGCTTATTACGTATTACTTGCATATTTGATGGTTGAACGGGTTTTCCGCATTACTGAGCTCCGTTGGTTCTTTTAGCTCATCCCACTTACATCTCAGGTATCCACGACAGCGCTAGGTTGAGGCAAGGGAGAGACGAGCTTGAAGTCTCCTCTTGATGTGAGCCTTTGTATATATATATCATGTATATTTGATTTTGAAACTATCAACTTGGGATTAAAATTAAAATAGATCTTTGGGTAGCTTGATTCCTAGTTATCTTTAGTTGATCCATTTAGGAGATTATAATAAACTTTTTTTAGTTTAAAGGAGCATGAACAGATGTATAATTTTTATAAATGTTCTATGAACTTAAATCTATTGGCTTAGTATATTTTTTTATATTCTTTCCGCAATTATTATCCTTTGTTTAGCCAATTTGTATTCCGCAGGTTTATTTGTTTAGGCGTGCCAGACCGTTATTTGGGCCTGGTTTAGGTATCAGGTCTAAATGGCAGTCTGGGCCGAGTGACCTGACTCTAGGTCGGGGACGGGTCGTCACATTTATAGTAAAGATGTCATCTAGACTTACATTCCAATCTCAAGGCATGATTGATGGCCTAGATGTGGTCAAATGGTCCACATAAATCGACAAACTTGACCCTCACTTGTCTCTTGATCTCACATCCTTCTAGCTACAATCACCCGTTCTCGGCGTTCCAATACCCGACTCTGCACTGCGAACCGTTCCATTCGCACACAACGACCATCCCAATCACCTAAACGTCATTTAATATGGATTATTTAACAAATTTCATCATTTATTATATATGTTTATACCCCTGGCCTAGTATACTAATCATTCATCACTTGGTATCCTCTTCTACCCGCTATACACAACGAATGTCACGACCCAAATTTCTAAGCCAAGATTTTAGCCGTAATCAGGCTCACCGACCCATGACGTGGGGCCCGCATAAGATGCGCACACCGACCGAGGCAAGTGGTGAGGAAATTTTATATTTGTGATGGTGTATTCCAAGTGTTTGTATGTGTGTAGACTAACTAAGTCGGAACTTGCACCTATCGACGTCGAGATGTGATCAGGGACGCGCCTCAAGTTGCGTGCGAGACGGGGTACCGAGTAGCGAGACTTGTGGTAAGTCGAAACTTAGTTAAATGCAATGTAATTAAATTAATTAAATTGAATTGGACATATATATATACATTTATATATATATATAAATATATATTAAAAATCTATAAAATATGAAATGACCAATAGGGGCATTGGCTTATTAAGGAAGTAGATAAGGTTGGAGGGGCATTTTGGTAATTTGGCTACCCTTTTGGTTTAGCACCGAAAATCACCACCACTACACATTGAAAAGAGAAAGAGAGAGTTCAGGTAAGAGAGGGAAAGGAAGAGAGAAAGAGAGATCAAAAGAGGTGGAGTTCGAGAGCTCTGAGGGGCGGCGACAGCGATCGGAGGTAAGTTTTTGTGTTGTTGGTTGTTGTTGTTGGAGCTGTTGTTTCAGTGTTGGTGTGTTGGCATTGTGGTGATGGTGGTGATTGGGGTCTTGGACGAACTGCTCTTGCAGTTCGTCCAAGGAGGGAGACGACATGGTCGTCGTCTCCCCTCCTCCCAATTTGTCTTAACTCTAAAAAAAAAGCAGACGCTGTAACAATAACGCCTCTGTTGAAATAGGGGAGGGGGAGGCAAATAGATCCGGTTGGACCGAACCGGGTCAGACCAGGTTGAGGGGTCCAACCACCCCCTTAAATAAAATAAAAAATATAAATATAAAAAAGAAATAAATAAATATAAATAAATAAATATAAATAAATAAATAAAAGTGATATAAATGACCTTTCAGGGACCTAGGGGTGTTTCGGGAGTTCGGGAGCGCTATTCGGAGTGTCGCGAGGCCGGATAGCTAGAGCTATCCTTTGACGGTAAGTGAAACTGTTGGAACTTTTTACTTTATTTCTTTCCTGTTATTTACCAATTACTCAGTCTATTTGTAGACTTGTCGATTGAATTCCCACATCATGCTTTCCTTGTTTATGTTCATTATGAATGTTTAACATAGCATGATGCCTTGTGTTGTTATCATTGACTCTATTTCTTGAATGCTTGATGATTGACTATGATGGAGAATTGACGATTACTTAGAAATGCATGCTATAGGGCTATTTGTTATGTTTGGACTTGTATTTTATTCCTTTGGGGCTTTGTAGCCTAAAGTGTGTTGAAATTTTAGTATTGTAGGATATTAATTCTTAGAATCTAAAGTAGGGATTATCTAGTGTCCATTGCACATGAGATGCATGGATTCACGAGGATTTCGGTCTTGCGGGGTCTACAGCACTCGCCACTAAACTTGGGTGGCACACGTGGTGTAACGACCCAAAATTTCATAACCCTAGAATTTGGCGCTGGCCGGCCAAGACCTGCACGAACCTTTGAGCCAGTCTTGCTGAGCCACGCAAGCCTAGTCAGCCTTAACTTTTACCATTAATTTAGCCATTTTAAATGTAATTAAGTGAGTTATTCTAGTTTAGTGAGTTATCAAAGTACAACGGAAACAAATTCTATTCCAACTAAACTGAATAACCCTATGCACTAGTCAGGACAACCTAAAATGTGGAAACCCTGTATATGTATACCTCCAAATGTATATCAAATCGGAGGAGAATCAATTACGATATAACAATCCCAAAATCTCTTACAAACCCATATCTCAAGGTATCAAAAACATAAACATATAATACAAGGAAACCTACACTGTTGGCAAGAGGAGATCGCTTAGCAACTCTCAACTTCTATCATCTAGTTCCGGTCCTTTTCCTATCATCCCTGCAGTATGATGGGGCTGTACCCACCGTCATAAAAAGGACGGTGAGTACAAAAAATAACAGTAACAACCAAGTGGAGTTTAAATATAATTTCAATTGTCAAATAAATATCTAAACTAATATCATGCAGGAATATCACAAAGATAGTACAGTCCACATGATAATAAATCACTGAAAAATCCACGATAATTATGTGTCCAATACTACAAGAATCAAGATCTTTGAGGACATTCGTAAATTGTTCTCTTAGCGCCTTTAGGACAATTTATTTTACGTCCTAGATGTCGACGTAGTGGAAAGTCTATTACAAATAAGGAGATCTTAGTCGTCCTCGTATAAACGTCCTCATTTACATTATTTAGGACATTGGTAAATGTAGTCATAAGTGCACGTTATGACGTTTTTGAGCGTCCTGGTTTTACAAAACTGGTAAAGTCTTTCTTCAAGGATATCTTCTAATTGTCCTTATTTTTTTATTAGGTCATTTTATTGTTGTCGTTAAAAGTCATATTTATTAGGACGATTTTGTAAATGTCCTGTATCATAATAAGGATTTATTTGAAATTGTCCTCCTATACTCTATTAGGCTTTTGTTTAATGATCCTAAAAAGTCTTCTATTATAATGACATAATCTTAATATCCTCGTTTCCTACTAGGACAATTATAGGTATTGTCTTAGATTATCTGTTAAGGACATTTCATGTTATCGTTGATGTCTTGTCTATTAGGTCAGTTTAAAACACCATGTTTTACAACAAGGATGTTTTTCAAATGTCCTAAATTAGTCTATTAGGAGTTTTGTTATCCATCCTAAATAATCTTACTCAACAAAGAAAATTTATAAATGTCCTGGTCTTATATGAGGATTTTAGGTATTGTCCTTTTAATGTTAGGACATTGAAAAGTCATTCAAGGCTGTGGTTTTTAATGTTACCTATAATAATTTTTTCATAAAAAAATGCACAATTCAAAGCACTCACATTGAAATAGAAAATATATTATATCTTCATAATATGGCAAAGTTACTAAATACAAAAGGCATAATTTATGATTCAAACTTGTTCTATATATCTCCAATACCACACAAACTAACAAAATGCCTTGTAGAAAGTGACCACTTTGTATCTTTTACAACACTCAAAGGGAAAAATAAACTCTATTTGAGATACAAAACAATAGAGCTACTCAATTAAAATGCAACTTTGAGATTGTAAGTTTCCAAAAGTACTTAGCGTCTCTAAGACTTGAAAAACATAAAGAGAACAAACATGAATAAGGCAAATATACACCTATTATCACAAGTACAATAAAAAATAATGCATATTCAAAACAACAATAAAGAATTGTACTAAAACTATAACAACAATAATAAATTAAATAAGACAACTACATATTATCACAAGTAAAACATTACTAATCAACAACTTTGAAAGTAGTAATGTGACTATCATTCATGTGAAAGACATCATTCAAGGTATTGATAATTTCTAATATTACTAAAAACTAATTTACAAGATAAGTTATGAGGAAATGAAATCAAACCTGCTTCACGACATGTGTTTGATTTGCATGATTCTTTTTCTCCGTACGTGAAAGTTAGTTTAGATCTTGTACATTTCAAACATACATAATAATATAATGAAGAAACTAAATGATGCATATTTCAAACAATGAAGTAACAAAAATAGAAGCAAACATCATATATGCATCTACATGATGAGTTCATTTTGACAGAGTTTCCACTAAAACTAAAGGTTCCCAAAAATTACAAAACATCAGAGAAAGTTATTGCATTTTTAACATGTCTAAAAAAATAACTATAAATGGGTCGCAACAAATTGCAAGTTGTGTAGTTCATTAAAACACTCTCACATGATGAGTTCATTTTCCATTTCCTATCTTCTATCAAAGACCAAAATAAAAATCTCATTTCTCTCCTAGATAGCATGAATAGCCACCTCAACAGTGACGAAATATACAAAAAAAAATGAGAAAACAATGAGCCGAGAGAGAGAGAGAGAGAGAGAGAGAGAGAGAGAGAGAGAGAGAGAACACGAGAGAGGGGAGGAGAGAGAGACCATCTCCGTCGAGCTACCCCGCCATCCTTAGACCTCCGATGACTGGCGGTGTGCATAGCCAAGCGGAGTGGATGAGTGTACCAAGAGAGAAGGAGAGGAAACTCGAGAGAGAAAAACGAGAGGGAGAGAGAGAAAGTAAAGAGGCTCACCTCCGGCGTCTCTGGTCCGTCGCCGACGAGGGGGAGGACGGTAGTGGGAGGGAGGCCATGAGTGAGTGAGGGTGAGAGGGAGTGACGAGAGTGACGAGGAGACCATGAGGTGAGAGTGGTGAGTGATAGACCGTGAGGTGATGGGGTGTGGGTTTTTTTTTAAATCAAATGGGTATGGTGTGAATAGTAATAAATAGTATGTTAGGTGGGCTGTTGTCTCAATTGTGTCTGCCCATCTCCACCTAACCACGCATCTCGAGGTTGATCCAAAGGGTTCTCCATTATTGAACTATGTCACTTTAACAATCCTTCACCATGGTCCATTTGCTGTGTATTTACACAACACCCGCGTTTTCCAACAATTTTCCCCAACTCGTCTTGCCTCCTCGGTCCGTATTTCCCTGTCACGTGCATACTTTCGCCATGTCTCATACAAATAAATAATTAAATCATTAAATAATTCTTTTAATTACGTTTTAACTGTATTTTTTCCCCCGGTTACCTAGGCGGGACCTTACTTATTAAAAATTGCCTGAACGGCCCGTGACACGTATTAAACTAAAATACTATAACACACATCAAAGAATCATAAAATTACCTCGGTGTCGACGCCCTAGGTTCGAAATACAGTTCAGTATCGCGTAGCCGGGTCATGGTCCTGACAAGTATCATACAAGTCGGGTTAAAATTTGAGGGTTAAAATTTCGTCATCGAAATTAAACTAATAAGTAAACTAAACTACAAACTTACCGGAATCAAATAGATAGGGAAAGTGCTCTCGCATGTAGGACTCTAACTCCCAAGTTAGTTTCGTGTTCCCGTGAAATTGCCATTTCACTAGAACCGAAGGAATTTCCTTGTTTCTCAGTGTCTTGACCTTGCGGTCCACAATCTGCATGCTCTCAACCTAGTTTGGTGCCGAACTGATCTGCATGCTCTCAACCTAGTTTTTTTCATTCGTAAGAATTGAACTCGAGACCTTGCCTAAGGGGACCAATTAAACTAACTGGTTGTTGGTATATATTAAATTATTTATTATAATTAGTTCTTTATAGATTATATGCCTTATTTTTACTTTTTTAAAACTTATTATTTTTTGTGTGTTAAATTTAACGAACTAGTTGTAGACAAAAATGTATTGTGTAATTGGAGTAGCACTCTATCCAAGTGGCTGTCGATCTCCACAAAAATTGTTTAAGACTGTTGAATGAAATACTGTGTCTATATGTCAAAGCATCTCAGGTGAGATGGTAAAACATCACTTGCCAAAAAGGCAAGACCTCTGGAGATCGTTGTTCGATTCCCATTGAAGTAAAAAAAGAATAGTGTCTATATATATTTAAAAATGTTTGTACAATATTTCAATCCATATTAAAACGTATTTTAACAAAAATATTTAACAATAAATAAATGTATGTGGTATATGTATACAACAACAATTAACAACAATATAACCGCAATACCAAATTAGTTATGGTCGGATACACGGATAAAAAATCTATCATTTGCACTCGTCTTGGTGCAGTCTACAACATGCTTTCCAAGTCATTTAATCAATGAATCAATTTAAATTAAACTAGATTAATTCAATTCACCCTTGCATTGTTTATTTTTCTTCAACTATATATTCTAGTTATTGAGTCGTGTTCTCTAGCGGGGCATTTCTATGATGTCAATCACTGTTGCTCCAATTTCTTTTTTATTTCTTTTATATCGATCTTTAAGAATTTTACCGTATATCTACCAAAATATCATCGATTCCGCTATATTCACTTCCATAAAAGTAAGGTCTAATTACTTTTTTATAAAAAAATTCTTTTATATCGGTTGGAGTATTTTGATTAATCATGATAAGTTTATTTAATATGCCAATGTATTCAAAATTTGAGCCAAATTTGTTTTTTTACAGAAGCCAAGTTTATTATACCCATAATTTAGAATTTATTTTGGTTTCCATCGTAAGATAATAATAATAATAATAATAATAATAATAATAATAATAATAATAATAATAATAATAATAAGTATTTCAATTTTTTATAAGACTTTGGTTACAAATAAACCAACTTAATGAATGTTATTTGAAAAAAAAAATCAATGAATGTTAAAAAAAGCATATATTATCTTAGGACATTTTTTATAATAATATTGTAAGGTTTAAAAGGTAGACCACCCAACCTAAATTTATCAGGACACTTGCCAAAATGTCCTAAAAACCTTTATATTTAGGACATTTGGATAAAACGTATAGTAAAATCATTTACAAAGGACATTTATAAGTAAATCATCATTAAAAAGCGGAGATTGCAATAAAACATCCTAGTAAAACTATTATATTTAAGACATTTAGATTAAAACATAGTATTATTACTTGACAAGGACATTTAAAATGAAACGTCATGACTAAAAAGAGGCCATTGCAAACAACACATCCTAAAAACATTTATATTTAGGACATTTAGGTAATAACATAGTATTATACATTTACGAGAACATTTATATAAAAACGTCCTGATTTAAAAAATGACATTTCAAATAAAATGTCCTAAAAGAAATTGGTGGGAAACTGATATTTTCGCGGGAACTGATACTACGACATTTTAGGAATGTTTTGAAAGTAAATTATTTAACGACTATTGGAAAACGTCTTTAAACATGTCTTTGAGGAGATTTTTATGTTAACCTCATACATTATACTTACAGATGCTATATTAAGGACATTTTTTTATGCTACATGTCCTTGTACACTATTTTTTAGGACGTTCTTGTATAATCGTCTTTAATAAAACGTCTTGTAGTGCAAGAAAACCACAGAAAACGCAAGTAGTCCCGACCAAAAGGTCGTTAGGTTGCGACAAAAGCCGAGCAGACTCGGGTTCAGGACGAGAACACTGCCTATCAGCCATAACCCTTGCAACTATGAGATATCCACAGACCCGGATAAGAGCCCCCGACGAACACCCTATTAGGAGATATCAACAACGTCGAGATAAGAGCTCATATCCCAGATAAATAGTAACCATGACTTCTTTGCTTTTTGACCACTCATTAAAGAAAAAACCACGAAACACACGCCAATGATCCACTACGGAATTCAAGGAAACATATTTCACCAAGAAGTATAACAACCCAATTTAAACGCACATATGAAATAATATAAATACTCCCACTGGTTTTACTCACAGTACAACGCCTCCTTCGCACAACACTTCGCCCTCGCGGCTTTTACACGCCACCAAAATGACCCCACACGTTCGTCACCCGATCACTAAGCACCTGGTGATCATTATATGTCCAATTTGGTCGTGTTAGAGTTTTATTTTCATTTAATTTCAATTCTCTATTAATTTCACCATTTAACCCAATTTTCTATAATTTCCTTCGTTAACCCATTTGGGTCGATTACCCTGGTATTGGGTCTTATTCGAACCCATTTGGATACCTGAGAGAACCCCGAAAGTTTCTAAAAATTTTATAAAAATTCACTCCTATGCACAGTAACATGCCGCCGAGACGCCGTGGTCCAATGACTGGACGATGTCTTCACAACGTCGAGACTACCCTTCACTGCTCAACACGTACGTGGGTGAAGCAGTGCGTTGGAACATTCATGGCGTCTCCACGACGTCTTCCCCATGAGGCCCTGCCCAAGACGTACGTAGGTGACGCCATAAGTTGGGGTTTTCATAGCTTCTTCACGACATCTGGACCAGAACGTCTTTGTAAACGGGGTTTCTCACACCTCGACTCGCGTTTCTGTGCTTTGAGCCTATCCCAACTACTACTAAACATCCCAACTCACACCAATCCACCCTCGACTCGTGTCAAAACCCAATTAAACCACCGATTTGCTGAAATCATCAAAATTTTCCAAAAATCCCTAATAATTTAGAAAATTCCAAACACCAAAACCACTTCAAAATTCATGTTTGGATCACCCCCATTGACTCCCAATGAATCAAAACAAGGCATCAAAATCGAATTCCCAAATTCGTTGTTTGAAATTATCGAGACAAAAATCCACAAAAATACTGCCAAAACGTAGATAATGAGGTAGGGAACCGAAATCTCACCTCAAATTGCGTAGTGGGTCGATCCCTGTTCTTGATCCGGGCTCGGAAACGCCGAAACCCACTCCTTCATTTTGTTTTCTCACGGTGAAGGAGAGAAGAGAGAAAAAAAAGAAATGAAAAATGAGAGAAAAGAGAAGGTTGACTCACCTATTTATAGGTGAGTCCCCATCTTTGCCCACTTCCGCATCTCTAGACACATCAGAAGGTCCATAATCACACCATCAACCAACCACTATAGGACACACTTGTGTGACTCCTTCCTTGTCCCTATCCAATTTAACTAAAAATTAAACAATCCTCAGGTGTTTCTACACTCGGCATGCACCACGTGTTTCGTTCGTCGATACCCGTTCATCACATTTTTTGAGGCGAATTTCGCTTGAAACTCGACATTACCGTCTTATCACACAAACTCGAGTATACATCGATAGTACACGTCATCACACATAAATAACATGAATTTTTGGGTCGTTATAGTCTTCCCAACTAATAAGAATTTCTTCCTTGAAATTAAACTTAACTTGAGCGAAATCTTAATAAAACACCTTCAGTTCTGTCTAACCAATCCCTTTAACCTCACTCACGTGGACCCGTTTCCAACGTGAGTAGGTGAGACCAAACACTCTATAACTGGTGGTACACAACTAACCTAACCAGTCTACGGTCGTCCCGTAAATTACAAATTCACCTAGAATCTTTTTACAGTAGATATCGATTTCACTTAGAATATGTGCTCCCAATATAAAGGTATCTAAGGGTTCCAAATCCATCAGATTACAATACATAGTATTCAACCTGACTTCTCTGATAGATAACGGACCTAAATAAACCACCGATAGTTTAGTATGAATCACAATACCGTATCGCACACCCAGTATCCAACTCACAGTCAGACACCAATCCTTAAACCTACGGGTTTCGACATGTCCAAAATTCGTGTAATTATGGTAGAAAGGGATCACCTATCAGACTCACCGAAGCCGTAATCACCATATCGCTCACTTAGACCCAAATCAACCGATATCCTACCTGAATTTACCAACCCACCTAGAGTATAGACTCACATCAATTCCTGGCACCTAGCCTCATCCACCACTTCGAAATATTGAGCCACCTAGAGTAACTGAACATAGTTAGTGATTCTTTCAAAGGCATAGACACTATTAGAGTTAAGAGCAACGCACCTTGCCAGCTCTATTCTTTGAAAGTTGACTCCCCCCAGAATCATCAAACATAGCTAAACATATATGATACTTCGAAGGGTTTATTCATACATAATTCCTCACCATAACTCACTTAGAGTTCATACAACTTATTTACAAAAAGTCGTTTCAAGATTGACTCACCTAGAGTTGTCTAACCATTGGCTCACATAGAGTCATCTCCTACATTTGACTCACTTAGAGTTCGCTTAAATCCCAGACTCACCAAGAGTCCACTCAATCAGATCTAAACTATAGACCCAACAATATATATAAAAATGCCCAGACACAAAAATAAACTTTTACCCGCCCGTGGGTTTCGCGTCGGCGTTGGATCCGGATCTATACCAACATGTACTTCATCATGCACGTACAATTGGGTATCATCCTGCGATATCTTCACCGTTTGGAGACAATCATTAGTAATGTGTTTCGGCTGTCTGCAATGGGAACACCGCCTTTCACCCCGCGATCTACTACCTCTACTCTGGATACTGTATTGCTGATACTATTCCACTTGCACTCCCTGAGTTGATCCCCTAACGACACTAGTCATTGAAACATAAGAAACTTCCACCTCCTCATTATCACCATGGATCCTCTCCTGTCTCTCTACAGTTGACGCCCTGATATTCGTATCAATAAACGTACACGACGTGCTATCAACCTGAATAATCTGTGTTGCTGAAGTAAGAGACAATATTATGGTGTGTGTCCTCAAAGTCGAAACATCACCTCCAGTTGATAGCCATGTAACATAACGAGCTGAGGCATCTCTTCCAACCTTCGCTGAACATCCTCTGAACTACCACCACTGAACCCTGGCTGATCGGCCATCACAGTTTGTCACGAAAGCGTATCCTCGATCAACCTATAGCTATCGATAATAGTAGTATACAACATATCAAATAGCTTATAGTCCTATTTTTTTTTTAAAATTCCTCAACTCTCCTCACTTCCTAACTAAGACTTAAGTCAGTATCATAGGGTTCCACTCTAAGTTCCAGCATTATCCTAACTTTTGCTAGTTTGTGTCTTAATGGTTTGTGATTTAAATCAAGAGTCGAATATTTATAACTTCAGCTTTAATACCAACCGTAACGGCCCCAAATTCCATAACCCTATAATTGGGCGCTGCCCGGCCTAGAACTACACGAACCCCGAGCCAGTCTCGCTGAGCCACGCAAGCTTAGACATCCTTCCTTAACTTTTACCATTAATTAAGCCATTTTAAATGTAATTAAGTGAGTTATTCTAGTTCAGTGAGTTATCAAAGTACGGCGAAAGCAAATTCTATTCCAACTAAACTGAATAACCTTAAGACACTAGTCAGGACAACCTAAAATGTGGAAACCCTGTATACGTATACCTCCAAATGTATATCAAATAAGAGGAGAATCAATTACGATATAACAATCCCAAAATCTCTCACAAACCCATATCTCAAGGTATAAAAAATATAAACATATAATACAAGGAAACCTACACTGTTGGCAAGAGGAGATTGCCTAGGAACTTTCAACTTCCATCATCTAGTTCTGGTCCTTTTCCTATCATCCTTGCAGCATGACGGGGTTGTACCCACCATTATAAAAAGGACGGTGAGTACAGAAAATAACAGTAACAACCAAGTGGAGTTTAAATATAATTTCAATTGTCAAATAAATGGCTAAACTAATATCATGCAGGAATATCACAAAGATAGTATAGTCCACATGATAATAAATTACTGAAAAATCCACGATAATTAAGTGTCCAAGAAAACTACAGAAAACGCAAGTAGTCTCGACCAAAAGGTCGTTAAGTTGTGACAAAAGCCCAGCAGACTCAGGTTCAAGATGAGAACACGACCTACCAGCCCTAACCCTTGCGACTATGAGATATCCACAGACCTGGATAAGAGCCCCCGACAAACACCCTATTGGGAGATATCAACAACGTCCAGATAAGAACTTATATCGCAGATAAATAGTAGCCATGAATTCCTTGCTTTTGGACCACTCATTAAAGAAAAAACTACGAAACACAACGCCAATAATCCACCACGGAATTCAAGGAAACATATTTCACCAAGAAGTATAATAGCCCAATTTAAATGCACATATAAAATGATATAAATACCCCTACTGGTTTTATTCATAGTACAATGCCACCTTCGCACAACACTTTGAACTCACGGCTTTCATACGCCACCAAAATGACCCCGCACGTTCGTCACCCGTTTACCAAACACCTGGTGATTATTATCGGTCTAATTTGGTCGTGTTATAGTTTTATTTCCCTTTAATTTCAATTCTCTATTAATTTCACCATTTAACCCAATTTTCTATAATTTCATTTGTTAACCCATTTGGGTCGATTACCCAGGTATTGAGTCATATTCAGACCCATTTGGATACCCGAGAAATCCCTGAAAGTTTCCAAAAATTTTATAAAAATTTGTTCCTGTGCATAGTAACACGCCGTCGAGACGCCATGGTCTAAATGACTGGATGATGTCTTTACAGCATCGAGACTACCCTTCACTCCTCAACACGTACGTGGGTGACGCCATGCGTTTGAACGTTCACGACGTCTTCCCCAT
The DNA here is from genome assembly GCA_039657345.1 of Stephania japonica. Classification (NCBI taxonomy): domain Eukaryota; kingdom Viridiplantae; phylum Streptophyta; class Magnoliopsida; order Ranunculales; family Menispermaceae; genus Stephania; species Stephania japonica. The sequence continues at coordinate 20,473,286 of CM077562.1, read as the reverse complement.
GAGGCCCTGCCCAAGACGTATGTGGGTGACGCAGTGAGTTGGGGTGTTCACGACGTCTCCATGTCGTTTGGACCAGAATGCCCATGTAAACGGGGTTTCTCACACCCTGACTCGCGTCGTCGTGCTTCGAGCCTATCCTAACTACTACTAAACATCCAAACTCAAACAAATCCACCCTCGATATGTGTCAAAACCCGACCAAACCACCGATTTGGCGAAATCATCAAATTTTCTAAAAGTCCCCAAAAATTAAAAAAAAATTCCAAATACCAAAACCACTTTAAAATTCATGTTTGGATCACCCCATTGACTCCCAATCAATCAAAACAAGGCATCAAAACCGAATTCCCTATTTCGTTGTCCGAAATTATCACTGTAACGACCTAAATCCACATTAGAACGTCATGGGAGACCACATAGATTCACAACCGGCTACGTGACTGCCAGCTGTGTTCCACGCCAAACTCAACTACACTTTACCTCAAATCATACAGTGAAAGTATTGAACATCAAAATTTACAGCGGAAACCAAACCAAAATGTGACTATATCATATATAAAAGTTAAGATTACCTCAATGTGTCATTATGTAAACATGGCTCATATAAGATATATATATATATATATACTTCGGGCTATCTGCCAACACGACCCGTGAGTAAAAACCATCCAACTGGTTCACCTTGGACCCTCTAAGTGGTCAACGTAGATCCTCCACGCACGCACACATGCCTACCATACCTGGGTAGAAAAAATTCACCGGCGCATGCATAAACATATGCTATGGTTCAGTGAACTCTATGCCTAGCACGAATAATCACCAGGTGGGGAGTAATCGCATCACCGTAAAGACACTAGGTAGGAATAATACAATTTCTACCGTAAAGACACCAGATAATGGTACGCTCAACAACCGTAAAAAATGCACTAGATGGGAGTAAACTCCACCATCGTAAAGCAAAGGGAAATATATTTTCGAATAAATGGACAGAATGTAAATAAACCAAGCAGTAAATACTGAAGTGAAGTTCAATTGGGATACTACACACCTCAAACCGCACTCCAAACGTCGTTCCTAGCCCAACTCAATGCCCCAATGCCAGTCAAATCACCAATCGTACTACCTAAGTCCACAAAAGTTCGATAAATTTCAAATATCATAAACCTCAAATATTTGATTCAAAACCCTAATTCATCGATAAAATTATGGATTAAACACCTCAAATAGTCCATTTAAACCCCTAGATTATATCCCATTTGGTAAATTTTTATTAAATTTTTAGTCCTAAAACTGTCCAAGACACCGCCGTGGACGCTGCCATGTTCAACTCTCATGGCGTATTCACGGCGTTTTGGATGTCGTGGACACGCCGTCACGCTATCTCCTCACGGCGTCTTCAAAAACATCTCCCTCACATTACGCCTTTGCCCAAGACGCCGCGAGTGGCATCGTGGGTTCTAAATCCCACGGCGTGCTTGATGGCGTCTTCGGCAGAGAGGGTTTTCTCAAATTTCCAAATCCCCTCGGGTCGTCGCTATGATCCGCGTTCGCTCCAACAACTCATTAAACACTCCATAAATCCCATGAAATTAAAACCACTAGACAACACACGTTCGAATCACAAACTCGGCGTTTTTCAACCAAAAACCGTAAAATCACTTGGAAATCAAAACACCCATAACAACCACACCAAATTCACATTCACAACATCCAATACAACATTCAAAAGCATAGCAACACCCTATTCCCCTGGTGTGCTCAAAACCCAACCAAAACCACAGTGAAAACACCCGAAAATTATCCCGAATTGTAAAGAAAGAGATGGGGATCAAAGAACTAACCTTTTTATCGATTTCCTTTCACCTCTTGAGCTCCAAATGACCAAACAAAGTCCACAAAACCCTTAGAACCTAACAATTTTCAGATTTCCTTAAGAGAGAAAAGTTGGTGAAGATGAATAGTAACACTTATATATAAGATTTCTCGTCAAATCTCACCTCCACATCCCAAGGCCTTGATTGAAGGTTGACATTGAGTCAACAAGTCTCCTAGTGGAGCCAAAACTTGACTCTCCCATTGGTCATTGACCCCATTTGTAGCTACAACCATTCATTCTCGGGCGTTCCAATACCCGGCTCCGGACAGCGAACTGTGCCACTCTCGCACAACAACGGTACTACTGGTCCCAACATCATTTATTATGAATTATTTAATGAATTTAATCATTTATTATGCATGTTTAGACCCCCGAACTAGTGTACTAATTGTTCGTCACCTGATATCCGCTTCTAACTGCTAGTCGCAGCGAACACCATCACACTAACTCGCACGTTAATAAACAATATAAACAAGCATATTGCGATACCAAGTAACTAAATTGGACAAAAACATCGCAATTACACATCAAAAAGCATACAAGACGGACTGTATACCTAATCTGTATGCTCTGAATCCTCACTGTGGGACCCGCGTCCTACCCTGCAGGCATCTACGTCTGTAAATGACGTCACACATAACGACAAATAAGAATTGGGCCATTGCAATCGTGAAAAAAACTCACAAAACACTGCCAAACGTAGATAATGACGTGGGGAACCGTAATCTCACCTCAAATCACGTAGTGGGTCGATCCGGGCTCGGAACCACCAAAACGCACTCATTTGTTTCTTTTTCTCACAATAAGGGAGAGAAGAGAGAAACAAAAGAGAAATGAAAAATGAGAGAAAAGAGAGGGTTGACTCACATATTTATAAGTAAGTCCTCATCTTGGCCCACTTCCGCATCTCGATACACATTCGAATGTCCATAATCACACCAGCCACAAACCACTATGGGACACACTTATGTGACTCCTTCTTTGTCCCTATCCAATTTAACTAAAAATTGAACAACCCTTAGGCGTTTCTACACTCGGCATGCACCATGACTCGTACTGCCGTGTGTAAATATAAGTCATAACGACCCAAACATATTTTCGAATTAATTTATTTATTATTTTTTTTTCTGTCGTCCATGAAAATAGTTTCCCAAACTCGTGTACACGTATTTCGTTTGGCGATACCAGTTCATCACATTTATCGTGGCGAATTCTGCTTGAAACTCGACATCACCGTCCTGTCACACAGACTCGATTATACATTGATAGCACACGTCATCACATAAAAATAACAAGGATTTTCGGGTCGTTACAGTCTTCCTAACTAATAAGAATTTCGTCTTCGAAATAAAACTTAACTCGAGCGAAATCTTATTAAAACACCTATAGTAGGGAAGTTCAGTCAAACCAATCCCTCTAACCTCACTTATGTGGACCAAACTCTCTATTATTGGTGGTACACAAATAACCTAACCAGTCTATGATCGTCCCGTAAATTACAGATTCACCTAGAATCTTTTTGTAATAGATATCGATTTCACTTAGAATATGTGCACCCAACATAAAGGCATCTAAGGGTTCCAAATTCATCAAATTGCAATACATAGTATTCAACCTGACTTCTCCGATAGATAACGGACCTAAACAAACCATCGACAGTTTAGTATGAATCACAATACAGTATCGCACACCTAGTTTCCAACTCGCGGTCATACTCCAATCCCTAAACCAACGGGTTTCGACACGTCCAAAATCTGTGTAATTACGTTAGTAAGGGATCACCTATCAGACTCACCGAAGCCATAATCACCATATCACCCATTTAGACCCAAATCAACCGATATCCTACCTGAATTTACGAACCTACCTAGAGTATAGACTCACATCAATTCCTGGCACCTAGCCTCATCCACCACTTTGAAATCCACCTAGAGTCACTGAACATAGCTAATGATTCTTTTAAAGGCACATACACTCTTAGAGTTAAGAGCAACGCACCTTGCCAGCTCCATTCTTTGAAAGTTGACTCCCCTCAGAATCATTAAACATAGATAAACATATATGATACTTCGAAGGGTTTATTCACACAAAATTCCTCACCATAACTCACTTAGAGTTCATACAACTGACTTACACAAAGTCGTTTCAAGACCGACTAACCTAGAGTTGTCTAACCACTGACTCACACAGAGTTATCTCCTACACCTGACTCACCTAGAGTCTACACAAGTCTCCAGACTCACCTAGAGTTCGCTTTGATCCCAAACTCACTTAGAGTTCGCTTTGATCCCAGACTCACTTAGTGTAACGACCCAAATATTCTCCGACCCATTTTAAAGGTATTTTATTGATTTTATATTAAAGTATGTGAACAAATGAAATTGTTACAAAAAAAAAATTAATATAAACAAGACTTGGACTAAGTGAAAATAGTTTGAATGGGCTTAACGAGGAAATTGGGCCCATAGGGGTATTAATGTCATTAGGGTTGAATTTGTGAGAAACCCTAACTATATAAGGATATGATGCAAACCCTAGTCACCCCTTTTTGTTGTTTCAACAAGTTTGAGAGAGAGGAGAAGAAGAGGAAGTATTGAACAATCAAGGAGAGGTAATCTTTTGGTGGTGATTTTTCCTTTTTTCTTTTCTTTCTTCTTTTTTCCTCGCGTTCTTGCCGATGTCGACGCCATCGACCCTTTGGTCTCCAAATCTTCAATAAATAATAAAGAAATCAAGGAGGGAAATGAGGTTGTACATCTCTTGAGCTTGAACTCTCCTCTTGTTCTCCTCCTCTTCATGTGGGTGTTTTATAAAATTGGGGCTAGGGTTTTCTTTGATTTGCTTAAATAGCATTAGGGTTAGGGATTAGGGTTGTGACTATTTACAATTAATCTAAAATGCCCTTTTGGGTCATAATCTCAATTGGGCTTTATTATTTAAAATAAAACTTTACTTACTCCCTAACTCATATTTAATTTGACAAGTTTAGAATTGTATTTCCACATCAAACACCCAACATATTTTTATCATGAATTTACCAAAATACACATAAGTTGGTCGTGGAGAATTTGGGTCATTACAATATCCCAAATTTTAAGAACTTTCATCCTCGAAAGTAAAAGTAAAGTATAGCGTAGTTTAGTGTCTGTCCATAAGGATTTCTTTTCGACTCATTGTTTAACTGAGGCCATCTTTACCTGCATGCTCTGCTCGTTTCCTCACATGAAATAAAGTTTTACCCCTGACTTTAATATATCTCATTTTTTTTTTTATTTTCATCTTGCAAACTAAACTCATAAAGCCCACCTCATGAAGGTCATCAATAAAATCATTACACTCAGCCAATTGCCAAGTTCTTCTGTCGTCGCATGTTCTTAAAGTAGTCCTTTATAATCTTCACCGAAGTCGCAATATACGCTAAAGTCGCTCAACTTACAGAGAGATAGAACCATACTGAGATATGATTTGGTGCATATCTGTGTCAACGAACATCTCTGCCTATCTGGCATTGAAACCATACCACCAACTGGTAGTAGGGAAAAAAGGATAGTTGTTTGCTATAACATGAGCACTAGCACACCATCTCTATCAACATCTCGGTTACGCATATCATTGAACGACTCATCATGTCTTTATGGCTTATCTGTGAAGGCTACAAATGGACAGACTTAGTATTCCTTTCTAGAATAATACCTTAATATTATTGGCATTACATGTTTATCCACATTCATTCTTGTAGGTTCATAATTCAAGTCAACTTTTGACTAATGATCCACTTTGTAACTCCTCCGTCACACTTAACTGTTAATTGACGTAAACAAGCTTCCACCTTTAAAATCTTATGGAATATTTTTGACATCGACATTATTTCTAAGTAGGTTTCAGCATTCATCTGAATGCACTCCATTGCATCACCATTTTTTTATTTCATACCAAGATCTTTTATCACTATATCTCGATTTTCAGGAGATCTATCGTATTGCGTCCTCGCACTGATCAATTCTCACGATCCTGGGTGACTATTTTAAACATTATTGACTTAGTTATGACCCCTTTTTAGTATACAATGGTCCCTTCTCATCTTTCTGATCTAACTTTTAGCTCTTATAATGTGTTTAGTACCTCACTCTCTGAGAAACGAAGGTGATTTAGCTTTCATGTTTTGAACCTGACATTCACATTGTTTCTTGGGAGTTACATAATCTATGCTCCAGACGTGGTTATTAAGAACTCGTGTCACACTACGATCTAGTTATTTCTAGTTCATAACTCAAACTTATATTTCAATGTATTACACTCGTGCATTACTACTGTCGCACTTCATATACGTTTTGTTGGATACTCCAATAATAAAGTACAGATTGGTGTACGTGGAACTCACGTAGGTTTACCTTGCACGACTTGTTATTAAAGTTTCAATTCAAGGGCACTCCAACTCATATTTACACCAATTTCGAGAATTATCTTGCACTGTTTAGGTTATGATTCATATAATACTACATAAGCATTTTACTCATTTAAACAATTCATATAATACTACATAAGCATTTTACTCATTTAAAGTTGAGTATTTTAATTTTTAATTCATATTTGGGGACCCAAATGGTGTGGGTCCCACGTGTTGTGCCGTTTAAGGGCTTTGTCGAGGGTGTTAACTCCTCTCGTAGGTTTATCCTATTTTTATTTTATTTTATTAAATTTTTTTTTTAATTTTATTTGGCCAGGGACCAATTTGGTCCCTGTTTGGTGGTACAGGGACCAAATTGGTCCCTGTTTAGTTGCCCAGGGGCGTCCCAGCCCAAGGTCAACGTCCACCCAGCACCCCCAAGGCCAGACGCCCCTGGTGTCTCGGCCTCCACGGGTGGGGTTTCCCCCACCCCCAACCCTCGGATCTAGGTCCGAGGGTGGTCCCCAGTGCTCGCCGGCACTGGGGACCCCTCCACCGCGGCTCACCAGCCGCGGTGGCGGTGATGGAGGAAGTGGGGTGGCTATTGCCACCCCCTTCTTCCTCACCATTATGGGGTGGCTAAAGCCACCCCCCGTATTAGGCGGCGGCGCCGCTGTCTTCTCCGGCGGCGCTTGGTGGTGCCGCCCCCAAAACCAGCAGCTCCCCTTGGAGCCGCCACCCCTCTTTCCCTTTTCCTCCAATACAAAACAAACCAAAGAAGAAGAAAAAAAGAAAAAAAAAAGAAAGAAAAGAAAAAAGGAAAAATCACCACCAAAAGATTACCTCTCCTTGATTGTTCAATACTTCCTCTTCTTCTCCTCTCTCTCAAACTTGTTGAAACAACAAAAAGGGGTGACTAAGGTTTGCATCATATCCTTATATAGTTAGGGTTTCTCACAAATTTAACCCTAATGACATAAATACCCCTATGGGCCCAATTTCCTCGTTAAGCCCATTCAAACTATTTTCACTTAGTCCAAGTCTTGTTAATATTAATTTTTTTTGTAACAATTTCATTTGTTCACATACTTTAATATAAAATCAATAAAATACCTTTAAAATGGGTCGAAAAATATTTGGGTCGTTACAATATCCCCAATTTTAAGAATTTCGTCCTCGAAATTAAATCAAAGTCATACTTCAAGATTCAAAGAGAAATGGAAAATTCTCTATCATGTAATCCTCCCGCTCCCAAGTCAACTCTTGTTCCCCATGAAATTGCCATCAGACTTGCACTACTGCGTATTCCTTATTACGTAATTTTCTTATTTTCCTATCCATTATTTAGATCGGCTGCTCATCATATGAAACGTCCTCCCTTAAATCAACTTGCCCCCAATTAATCCTCGGTGTGTGTTTATTATGTGCCTTACTCAACATGGAGATATGAAAAACATCATGTACTCCCACTAACTGTGGTGGTAACTTGAGACGAAAGGCTACTGGTCCCACCTTTTTCTTAATCTCGAATGGTCCGATGAATCTTGGAGATAACTTTCCTTTTAACCCGAATCGGTGATGCCCTTTCAAAAGCACGAATTCCCCTTCCTTGAATACAACATCGCAATGGTTCTTATCGGCATACTTTTTCCTGACGGCTTTAGGTGGTTTCTAGTCGTTCCCTAATAATCTTAATTCTTTCTGTTTGATCATTAACCATTTCTGGTCCAAGCAACACCACATCTCCGACCTCGATCCAACAAACTAGAGATCTACACGGTCTCCCATAAAGAGCCTCAAAAGGTGCCATACCAATACTTGCTTGAAGACTGTTATTGTATGTGAACTCGCACAACGAAATGTACTTTTCCCAACTTCCACCGAAAACCAATACACAGGCTCAAAGCATGTCCTCAAGTATCTGGATCAATCTCTGGGTCTGCCCGCTCTCCTTTGACGGTCAATCACTCTAAACAATGCTACTGGCTCCGCTCTCATCTGAATATGTTCTTGATTCCTTATGACGTCTGAGTCTTCTACAGGTACTTCATGTATTTGCATTACAACTTCGGACTCTGACTCCAATCGAATACGGCTCAAAGCATCCGCCACTACATTCGCTTTCCCTGGGTGATACTCAAGTGTGAAGTCGTAGTCTTTCAAGAATTCCAACCACTTCCTCTGTCTCATGTTCAAATCACTCTGAGTAAACAGGTACTTCAAACTTTTATGATCTGAATAAACAGTAAACTTTTCCCCGTACAGATAATGTCTCTATAATTTCAAAGCAAACACCACTGCTGTTAACTCTAAGTCATGTACCGGATAATTCTTCTCGTGAATCTACAGTTGGTATCAAAGCTTAGGGATTAGAACCTAGGGAAACGTTAGGTTAGAGAAACCTAAGATGTAGGGCCTTTAAGTTTAAAAGTGAAGTTAAGTCGAACAAATCAGTGGTATGGGACATTGGTTCAAAGTCGACTTAACACGCAAAAATGATAAATCCTAGGATGGGATGGGACAAAAGAAATTCGATAAAGATTTAATGTGATGATTATTTTCTACTTTGTGTATATATATATCGTTAGATATATAGGTATATGTCTTTCCTTTGGACGTGAAACCTTGGTTCAACGAGTTGGGAATGACAATTAACGACACAAGAAAATCGAAGGGAAGTCCTCAAAAAATTTCACATGCACTGCAAGGATGTCTACAACGATTGCTGCAAGAATGGTTCTGATAGAACGACTAAACTTAGATTGGAAATTGTATGGCGAGATGCGCCTATACTTAACGATAGAGTGGAAAATAAAAACTTAAGCAAGAATCGATAGACTTGAAAGGACAATGAGACGCCACGCTAAATACGCAAGATGGAATTGTGACGTGGTCACATTTCAGAGAAGTAACTCTGACGCCGAAAACTCTATTAGGATAATTAAAATTAACGATATCTTGTTGAAAATAGAAGTTAACGATCCTAGTAAGGATGCAAATGAATCGTTGGTTTCAAATAATGATAAGCAAGTTAGCTTGGCCAGGAGGCTGAACTTAATTTAAGATATAGAGGACACGTATACACATAAAATTTCTAACTCTCGATTAAAGATGTGAATCATTGGTCTATAAATTCGATTAGAGAGTTAATACTATGAATTGAATTTTGTTGTTTCATGTAATTTATTTTCTCGAAGACAAACTCTTTCGACTGTGTTGGACCATGAATTTTGTATTTCGTTGAGTAGGTGTTTATCACATTTTGATGAGATTTTTAAGGAAGTATTCTACTTGTCCGTACAAAGTTTTGGAAAACGTGAACAATTATAAAAGGAAATAGTTTATTTTCCTTGGTGTTCAAAAAAAGATATATATATATATACATATATATAAAATAGAAAAATAAATAAAAAAAAGCTTAAATTAGTTTGAAAAATGAAAACTCAATACTTTGAAATGGACCTTGATTTGGATTTAACTTTTCGATTGATTGAATTATGACATTCAAGTTTCGATCGAACCTGTGTAAAAGAAAAATAAAGCTAAGCTGGTTATCGATAGGTTGAATACTAAATATGAGGACCCAAATTGAGAGTTAGCTCGAAGTGTAAATGCATAATGTACGAAATGGCGAATGAGAAATTAAAGAATACATTGAAAACTACTCAATGAGAAAATCTAGTGAATACAAAATGTCAAATTAGTACACTCAAAGATGGGTGAGTTACTAAAATTGGAAATCCAAAGTCAAAGACTATTTCAGTGAAATAGCCATGTGTGAAGATCATGTTGCCAAGTAGAAAATTTGTAAATGTTGTAAAGACTCAAGATCTGAGGTTAAAAGGATATATATAAATCAAAGGTAACCACTGCAACAAAGAAATTATTCTAACATAATTAGAAGAGAGTTGACTCATAAAGTTGGGGATATCAGGAATTGATAAATTGTGTTCGAAATGAATGGAGTATGCAATAGCAGTACCATGACTGAATAATTAAAGGAAGCCCCAAATTAAACGGTATGTATGAGTCATATTAGTAAGTTTTAAAGAGTGTACGACGCAGTTAATTATATTATAATGAACTCGATGATAAGTGAATCATTAAAATCGGGGGTCCACCAATAAAAAGAATATTTCTGATATGATTAGATGTGTGGATTCATAACTTTTGAGTCAAAAATGAAACCTAACCAGATTGGTAGGGAATGGTTGAATGAAAAATGAAGTTGAAGAGTAATCGAGGCAAATGATTGTTATATAACCTTAGTCAATAATGACTTGGTTCTTAAAATTGGGGATCCTAGAATAGGATCGACCCATGGAAAAATGAATGAGTAATTTGGTGATGAGAAGAATTGCGAACTCGAGGCAATATGTATTGCAATAGTACCATACTCAAGAACAAAATTTGTAATCGAAATGGTGACGTCACGAAGAATCATGTTGATCACTTGTGGAAAGTAACTTGTGATTTTTTGATAAAAGTCAAATATTACATTAAATATCTAAACTACCAAACTAAATGGTTGAAAGGAAAGATGAAAGATCTGATCAGTGATAGGTCGACTATTAAAAGTGGGGATCCTGATTAGGATTGACCCTCAACAAAGTTTATACTACGTTAAATGCATGATACATTTAATAGGGATGATGAGGAAATACCCTATACCTAGTTATAGAACATGAATATACGTCTGAATATGAAATCTTATAAATTTCACACCGTTAACATTTATTAAACAAAATATGTTGTCTATACCCTGAAGCCTGAGGACTTAGTATTAGTCCAAAGTGAAAGCCCTGATTTGATGATGTAAGAGAATTTGAGGTTACAACCCAGATGGGTAAGCAATAGATTTACAAATGATTAAGTGTCAATGATATCAACACGTGGAAATAATGTACGAATAATCAAGGTCGACACAGTAACAAGTGATAAAAGCATAAGCAAATTATGCGACATAAAGGTTTGCCTAAGCATGAGGTTATTTTAAATCAATCCCATGAGAAATCAGTTGATATTCTTATTTTCAAGAATCATTGAATTTGGAGAAAATGAAGAACACTATGAATGGTTTTGTGCTAAGTATAAGCAATGAATCATAACTTAAACAGTGCAAGATAATTCTTGAAATTGGTGTAAATATGAGTTTGAGTGCCCTTGAACTGAAACTTTAGTAACAAGTCGTACAAGATAAACCTATATGAGTTTTATGTACATAGATTTGTACTTTATGGTTGAAGTATCCAACAAAACGTATATGCAGTGCGACAGTAGTAATGCACGAGTGTAATACATTGAAATATAAGTTTGAGTTATGAACTTGAAATAACTAGATCTTAGTGTGACACGAGTTCTTAATAACCACGTTTGGAGCATAAATTATATAACTCCCAAGAAACGACGTGAATGCCAGGTTCGAAACATGAAAGCTAAATCACCTTCGTTTCTCAGAGAGTGAGGTACTAAACACATTATAAGAGCTAAGAGTTAGCTCAGAAAGATGAGAAATGACCATTATATACCAAAAAGGGGTGACTAGGGTTTGCATCATATCCTTATATAGTTAGGGTTTCTCACAAGTTCAACCCTAATGACATAAATACCCCTATGGGCCCAATTTCCTCGTTAAGCCCATTCAAACTATTTTCACTTAGTCCAAGTCTTGTTAATATTAATTTTTTTTTTGTAGCAATTTCATTTGTTCACATACTTTAATATAAAATCAATAAAATACCTTTAAAATGGGTCGAAGAATATTTGGGTCGTTACACTTAGAGTCCACTCAATCAGATGTAAACTAGAGACCCAACGACATATATTAAAATGTCAGATGCAAAAGTAAACTTTTACTCGCCCGGGGGTTTCGCGTCAGCGTTGGATCCGGGCCTTTACAACTAGGTATCATGCTACGATATCTTCATCATCAGGAGACAATCATTAGTAATGTGTTTAGGCTGTCTCCAACGGTAACCCCCTTTCACCCCGCGATCTACTACCTCTACTTTGGGTATTGTACGACTGATACTGTTCTGCCTGCACTCCCTGAGCTGATCGTCTAACGACACCGGTCGTTGAAACATAAGAAACTCCCATCACCTAGTTCCGATCTTTTTCCTATCATCCCTGCAATATGACAAGTCTGTACCCACCGTCATAAAAAGGATGGTCAGTACAGAAAATAACAGTAACAACCAAGTGGAGTTTAAATATAATTTTAATTGTTAAATAAATGGCTAAACTAATATTATGCAGGAGTATCACAAAGGTAGTACAGTCCACATGATGATAAATCACAGTAAAATCCACGACAATTGAGTGTCTAAGAAAACCAATGAAAACGCAAGTAGTCCCGACCAAAAGGTCGTTAAGTTGCGACAAAAGCCCAGCAAACTCAGGTTCAGGATGAGAACACGACCTACCATCCCTAACCCTTGCGACTATGAGATATTCATAGACTCAGAAAAGAGCCCCCGACGAACACCCTATCGGGAGATACCAACAGCGTCCAAATAAGAGCTCATATCGCAGATTAATAGTAACCCTGACTTCCTTGCTTTTGGACCACTCATTAAAAAAAAACCACGAAACACAACGCCAATACTTGACCACAGAATTCTAGGAAACATATTTCACCAAGAATTATAATAGCCCAATTTAAATGCACATATGAAATAATGTAAATACTCCCACTGGTTTTACTTACAGTATAACGCCACCTCCGCACAACTCTCCGTACTTGCGGCTTTCACACGCCACCAAAATGACACCGCACATTTGTCATTCGCTCACTTAGCACCTGGTGATCATTATCAGTCCAATTTGGTCATGTTAGAGTTTTATTTCCCTTTAATTTCGATTCTCTATTAATTTCACCATTTAACCCAATTTTCTATAATTTTATTTATTAACCCATTTGGTCGATTACCTGGGTATTGGGTCATATTCGGACCCATTTTGATACGCGAGAGATCACTGAAAGTTTTCTAAAATTTTATAAAAATTCGCTCTAGTGCACAGTAACACGCCGTCGAGACACCGTGGTCCAATGACTCGACGAAGTCTTCACAGCGTCGAGACTACCATTCACTGCTCAACACGTACGTCGGTGATGCCGTACATTGGAACATTCATGGCGTCTCGACGGCGTTTTCCCCATGGGGCCCTGTCCAAGATGTACGTGGGTGGCGCAGTGAGTTGGGGTGTTCACGGCGTCTCTACATTGTCCGGACTAGAACGACCCTGTAAACGGGGTTTCTCACACCCCGACTCATGTTGCCATGCTTCGAGCCTATCCCAACTACTAGTAAACATCCAAACTCACACCAGTCCACCCTCGACTCGTGTCAAAACCTGACGAAACCACCGATTTGCTAAAATCATCAAAAAATTCCAAAAATCCCCAGAAATTCAGAAAAATTCCAAACACCAAAACCACTTCAAAATTCATGTTTGGATCACCCCATTGACTCCCAATAAATCAAAACAAGGCAACAAAACCGAATTCCCAAATTCGTTGACCGAAATTATCGTGACAAAAACCCACAAAAATACTACAAAAATGTAGATAATGACGTGGGGAATCGGAATCTCACCTCAAATCGCGTAGTGAGTCGATCCGGGCTCGGAACCGCAGAACTCCTTCGTTTAGTTTTCTCATGGTGAGGAGAGAAGAGAGAAATAAAAGAGAAATGAAAAATGAGAGAAAAGAGAGGGTTGACTCACCTATTTATAAGTGAGTCCCTGTCTTGGCCCACTTCCGCATCTCGAGACACATTCGAAAGTCCATAATTACACCAGCTACCAACCACTATGGGACATACTTATGTGACACCTTCCTTGTCCCTATCCAATTTAACTAAAAATTTAACAATCCTTAGGCGTTTCTACACCCGGCATGCACCACGACTCATACCGTCGCATGCGAATATAAGTTCAAATGACCTAAACATATTTATGAATTAATTTATTTATTATATATATATATATATATATTTTTCAGTCATCCACGAAAATAGTTTCCCAAACTCGTGATCACGTATTTTGTTCGTCGATACCTGTTTATCATGTTTTTCTAGGCGAATCCCACTCAAAACTCGACATCATCGTCCTGTCACACAGACTTGAGTATACATCAATAGTACACGTCATCACACAGAAATAATTTTTGGGTCATTATACGTAGTATAGGCCACATGGTTGTCAGCATGTATAGAAGATTTATACGCGTAGAACACAGCTCCATATAGTTGAGCACAACTCCATATAGTTAAGCACAGCTCCGCCACTTGAGTTTATTAGAAAAAAAAATTATTATTATATGTTGAGCACAACTCCATATAGTAGTAGAAAAGGCTAGGTGATAGTTCTCACTGCCGATCGGACGTAGATCATCTCGACTTAACCTGTGTCAGTCTATGTATATCTATTAACGTTGGAATTTACTTGCATAACTTTCTCAGCATATTTTCCTGCTATACTATGCTTTTAAATACCTGTCGATACGTTGGAAATGCAGTAATAGAATTCCCCAGTTATCACTTAAATATCACTATACTCACCGTCTAGTTTGTGACGGTGGGTGTAGGTCCATCGAGCAGCACCAGGCCGGGCAAAGAGAAGACCGACAACTACCTCTTAGCTCTGAGCGCGTAACTACCCGTACTTGTAGAGTATTTTTTGAATTATGTTTACTTATGTCTTCATATTTTTGGGATATTATTGTGATGAGTGTTAGACTACCTAACTTTTGGCTGTCACTTTGTTTATATGTTTGCTGTTTACTTGCATATATATATGGTGATCATTATTTCCTGGTTTCCACATTTAGGATTTACATAAATGCATCTGCTAAACACTTTAAAACTTTCGCTATCTAAACAACTTAAGTAAATGAATATTTGGTAATGTTAGTACAGATTGATTAATACATAATTAGGTCCTTCGAGTTGTAAATAAGGCTTAATTACGAGATTAGGCCTGGCGGTGCCCTAATTTAAGAGAGTGGTCGTTACAGTTATTATCAGTGCGTAGGCTTTAGAACTTTAGGGACAAATTATAGAATTGTCTAAAATTGTGATAGCAATGTTACAGTTGGTATCAGAGCCTAAGTTCTCGATAAGTAAAACACAACTTGAATAAAACACAACTTTAGAAGTAGAAACCGGACGAACCTTACGTAGGACTATTTTGTTGGGAATCGAGAGAAAGTGAGTTGGGGATTGACAACTATATGTGCTAGTTGCTTTATGTACATATATACGCGATACACTTTGTAGTAGCTGATACGAGTTCGCTATTAACATGTAGACTATGATGACGGACGCACGTGACACCGGCAATTCAGATGCTAGCAGTAGCCAGCCTCCCACTGCATCTGATGATGACCAGCAGAGGGTGTCTAACCGAGTAGCAGCTCTGGGGCAGCAGTTGAGGGACTTCATGGCATACGTCAATGCACATCTCACCACACTTACACAGGCAGTTGCCAATACATGCACAACTACAATGCCTCTGACAGTAGAGCTTACCATTACACAGGCCACCATTCTAAGGACTACACCGGCCGCCACTCCAGTTACCGCACCGGTCGCCGTTTCTATGGCTGCACGGATAGTAGAGACACTTGCTACCCAGGTTACGACTGCGACTCCAGTGACAGACTCTTTGATAGGTCGGTATTTATAGGATTTAATAGTTTATTTTAATATAATTTAGTGTGGAAAGTCTTTAAAATATATGCCTAATTATATTTAATTTTGGTTTTCAGGTGAAATGAATTGCACGGTTAAATCCAGGGCGAAAAATACTTAGAATAGAGTATTTACTTGCAGTAATCAGATACCGGGAGAGTTTGTCTCGAAATATACACTGATAGTGGAGTAATTAGAGTCTAATTGATGCCACGTGTCGTTTCGCGACTGGTCCAATGCATCACACAGTTGTCATCTACATGAGCAGCGCTGCGTGTCGCCTCGCCATTGGCCAGGCTACGTCTCACATGCCGTCTCCGCCAATCACAGCGCGCCACATCACCAATCCAGTAGCTGTCCAACCAATCATGTTCTGCCATGTCAGCGCTCTCAGCTTTCTCCTCTCGTTCAGCACGTCGATCGGCCTCGAAATGCGCATCAGTATGAGCTCCCAGATCTTCGCGCGAACACGCGAGCTTTTTTTCTGCTCTTCCTCCCGCCATGTGTCGACCTCACGACCCCTCACAACACGTCAACAACAATTCTCTCAGCCAATCAGCGATGGGCACATCAGATGTGCATAGTTTCTTATCCAATCTGCTTCTGTCACATCAACAACGCCCAGAAATCCTCCAATCGGACGTTGACACGTGTCCTAGACGCAAGAACCACCAAAACAATTTTCTCTCTCTTCCAGAGACCAATTTTTAGTAGTTTTATATATTAGGACTTTAGGTATTATTAGAAGAACATCTATTATTCTTTAGAGAACTCTCTGCATTATTTTCTTTGGAGTTTTATGAATAACATGTACGGCTAATCAAGTCATTGCTTAGGTCGGAGGTGAAGCAAGTCAGGATTATGGATTCATGGCATAACTTGTGAGATCTAATTATTTTTGTTATTTAATTTAATTTAATTTCTTCTATTTCTTTGTTGTTGGTTTTCAAGAATATGGTTTAAATCTAGGGTATGTATATGGCCATTACATGCTTCTAGGTAGAAAATCTATAGTCAATTGACTAAATTATATCCGTAATTGTATTTTTGGGACAATATAAGTGACAAACATTCACCCAATTTCCGTCAAAACCTTTCAGTTCTTGAGTGTGCAACAGTTGAATCTAGGTTAAATCGGGAGCGGACGCGATCCAGTTATCTATGATTAGTATTCCCATAGAAGTTTATTGCGGTTATGGTGTTAAACCTTATGACAGATGTCTAGGGTTATGCATTAATTAGGGAAGTAGTTAGTGGCGGATGTCCTAGCTATCGAGATTAGGGGAATTAGGAATTTCTGGCGGATGTCGATTTTCTATAGCTAGTCTAGGAGAATTTGAATTAATAATTGTTTTGGGAAAGATTGACGACCATGATATGCCATTGAATCTTGATCGTCATGTCTTGTGGAACCATAGACCTAGGTGTTTTCTTTCATTGATATTATACTTGCAATCTTGATTCTTGCTATTTTTATTTTTAGTTAACTTAGAGTGAAACTCAAGTCTTGTGGATTCAACTTCTTATTTACCACTACTACACCCTTGTGGGATTGGTAACTCAATTACGGGTTATATTTGGCACGCACGACATGTGATTACTCTTCCAGACGTGACTATCTCGAAGGTAGAATTAGTTGAGGTGACGACTACTCACACCCTCGCACCATCTGGCTTAGCAATGGGGATTAAGCTGGTTAAGGACTTTTTCAGGCTTCAGCCAGCTTACTTTAATGGGACTCAGGATTTTCAAATGATCTAGAAGTGGGTGCTTTCTCAGGAGAAGCTTCATAGGATATTGGGTATTAAGGATAGACTGCACCCTGAGTTATCCCTGCAGAGGGACGTCGATGTTTGGTGACATACCACGACAGCTACTGGTGGGGACTTTACATCATGGAAGACATTCAAGGGCAAGTTTTACCAGCAGTACTTTCCGCCAGTAGTTATGATGATACTGAGGCGAGACTTTATGATTTTGAGACAAGGGCAGGAGGAGACAATCATGTAGTACCGAGACAGATACGATTACCTGCGACAGTTTGCTGGGGACCTAGTCAGAGATGATCTTGAGGATGTACACTACTTTGGGATTGGGCTGAGAGCTGATATTAGAGATCATGTAATCGGTACTGGCGCTAGGACCCTTGGTGACATTTACGAGCGCGCACTCGCCCATGAGATTTACTATCTTAGTAGAGTAGCTGACGAAGCGGCTCAGGTCAGACTTGGTCGTCTGAGCAGATAGCAGACTATGAGAGGAGATGACAGAGAGGTAAGGCACCTAGGAGGTGGTACCGAGGGCCACAGAGATCGAGGACAACCACACATCCCTCGACCGTGACCCAGACATCATATGCCATCTCCGTACAGAGTTCAACAACACAACCCTTACCCTACCACAGTCCAGACCAACACTACCAGCACCGGAGATATTGGCAACTCCAACACCACCAGAGTCATGCCATAATCAGCAGCAGGGTGGCAGAGGTTGAGGCAGAGGCAGAGGCCGAGAAGGACCTCGTCAGGGATAAAGACAGACGCGCAGAGTTATCACCGACAGTCTGGTTAGCCTAGACAGATCACATGCTTTAGATGTGAACAGGCTGGTAACATAGTTAAAGAGTGCCCGCAGCCAGCCGTAGTACATCCACCTCAGGGCCGAGAGGCGGCACATATGGTGGCACAGCCAGCTCAGCCAGACACCAGCGCCACACGGAGTCTCATTGAGGGTAAGATTTCCATAGCTGGTAGAGACTCTTATGTTTTATTTGATTCTGGTTCCACTATTTCCTTCATTGATGGACGCATGATGGACATCCTAGGACTGACACTGGTTAGGCTTAGAGTACATCTGATATTGAATACCACAACCGGGATAAGGTTTATCCTAACAGTTTAGTAGAGAGGGTCCCAGTAGAGATTTGCGGGGTAGAGCTACCTGCCGATTTTAGAGTCCTTAAGATGCTAGAGTTCGACGCACTCCTTAAGATGGACTGGTTATCAACATATCATGCTCACATTGACTGTTACAGTAAGTCAGTGGGATTCGAGATTCCTGGGCGTCCGATGTTTGTACATCAAGGTAGTACACCGAGAGTTAGCATCACGAGAGGTCGATTAGCGTCTAGTGAGGAGATGGAGACCCTAGTGGCCTTGTATACCATAGCAGAGAGCCAATTATTAGGAAGTACTCTGTATGAATAGTGGTAAGGAATTTTGTGGGAATATACCCTTCGAAGAATGATATATAGTTATGTGCACGATACTGTGTAAATCCGGTATCTATCATATCACTCTAAGTGAGTCCGTAAATTTAAGTAAAATATCCAGCTATGTGTTCGTATTCAGTGTGGATCTGATATTTACTCCCAAAAGATTAGGTGTGAGTCCGTAATTTACGAGACGACCATAAACTAGTTAGGTTAGTTGTGTGCCACCAGTTAGATAGTTAATATCACATACTCACGTTGGAACGAGACCACGTGAGTGAGGTTAGAGGGATTGGTTAAACGGTAATTCCCAGCTGTGTGCGTTTTAATAAGGTTTCACTTGAGTTAAATCTAATTTCGAGGATGAAATTTTCATTTTGTTGGGAATATTTGTCATGGCCCAAATTTCTAACCCAAGATTTTGGCCGTAATCAGGCTTACCAACCCATGACGTGGGACCCGCATGAGATGAGCACACCAACCGAGGCAAGTGGCTGAAGAAATTTTATATTTGTTATGGTGTATTCCTAGTGCTTGTGTGTGTGTAGACTAACTAAGTCAGAATTTGCAGCTATCGACGTCGAGACGCGATCGAGGACGCGCCTCGAGTTGCGTGCGAGCCGGGGTACCGAGTAGCGAGACTTGTGGTAAGTCTAAACTTAGATAAATGCAACGTAATTAAATTAATTAAATTGAATTTGACATATATATACATTTATATAAATAGAGATATATATATATATAATATAAATATATATTAAAAATCAATAAAATGTGAAATGACCAAGAGGGGCATGATTAAGGAAGTAGATAAGGTTGGAGGGGCATTTTGGTAATTTTTCTACCCTTTTGGTTTAACACCAAAAATCACCACCACCACACATCGAAAAGAGAGAGAGAGTTCCGGTGAGAGAGGGAAAGGAAGAGAGGAAGAGAGGTCAAGAGAGGTAGAGATCGAGAACTCTAAGGCGCGGCAGTGGCGATCGGAGGTAAGTGTTGATGTTGTTGGTTGTTGTTGTTGTTTCGGTGTTAGTGTGTTGGCGTTGTGGTGAAGGTGGTGATTGGGGTCTCAGACGAACTGCTCTTGCAGTTCGTCCGATGAGGGAGATGACATGGTCGTCGTCTCCCCCTCCCAATTCGTCTCAACTCTTAAAAAGAGATTATTATTATTATATGTTATGCACAACTCCATATATTAGTGGAAAAAGCTAGGTGTTAATTCTCATCGCCGACCAGAGGTAGATCATCTCGACTTAGCCAGTGTCAGTCTATGTATATCTGTTAACGTTGGTATTTACTTGCGTTACTTTCTTAGCATATTTTCTTGCTATACTATGCTTTTAAATACCTGTCGATACTTTGGAAATGTAGTAATAGAATTCCCAGTTATCACTTAAATATCACTATATTCACTGTCTAGTTTGTGACGATAGGTGTAGGTCCATCAAGCAGCACCATGCCGGGCAAGGAGAAGATCGGTGACTACCTTTAAGTTCCGAGCGCGTAGTTGCTCGTACTGGTAGGGTATTTTTTGTATTATGTTTACTTATGTCTTCATATTTTTGGTATGTTATTGGGATGAATGTTAGACTACCCGACTTTTGGCTGTTACTTTGTTTATATGTTCGCCGTTTACTTGCATATATATGGTGATCATTATTTCCTGGTTTCCACATTTAGGATTTACATAAATGCTTCCGTTAAACACTTTAAAACTTTCGCTATCTAAACAACTTAAATAAATGAATATTTGGTAATGTTAGTATAGGATGACTAATACGTAATTAGGTCATTCGGGTTGTAAATAGGGTTTAATTATGGGATTAGGTCGGGCGGTGCCCTAGATTAAGAGAGGGGCCGTTACAGAATACCCGTCACATTAGCTCACTCGTCAATGAACAATATAAACCCACATATTGCGATGCAATTTAACTAATTGGAACATATACATCGCAAATACACAAGAAAAACACACAAAACAGACTGTATACCTAATTCGGTTGTGCTCCGTCCTCGCTATGGGACCCACGAACGTTCCCGCTGGCAACCACGTCTGCAATGACGTCATAAATAATGACAATTAATAATTAGGCCGTTACAACAAAATAGGGCAAATTATATACAATGAGATGCTCTTATTTATAAAACCTTACAATACACAAATATGGAATCTAATATGTAAATACCATAATCAAACAAATATGGTAACTATCGTAATTACACAAATATAACAACTAATGTAATATACAAATATAGTAGTATAGTTGCCTAACATCCCCCCTCAAACTCAAAGTGGTGGCAACGGGACTACTTGAGTTTGCAAACGAATAAGATAAATAGATCTTAAATCAGTGATAATTTTGCGTAGGGACACAAGATCGCGACGAACGGATGGAAGTGATTACGGACAGAATCGATAGACAAGCAGACGGAATAGACAGATCTACAACAATGTTGCACTGAACATGCATGAAAAACATTGCAAATTCTGCTAGGCAGCGTACAGTACGCGAGTAACGGCCAGAATCGCACAAGATTGGCTCACACGAACATGTAGAACAATCATATCTACAACAGTGTTATAACTAACAGGCAGGACAAGAAAATCTGCAATAATATTAAAACTAACAGACATAATTTTAGGCAGAACCTACGACGAGTATAGATGTCGTGGCAGGATGCACGGAAAGAGACATCGAATAGGTGGAGTTGCACAAGCATGCGAACAGGGGAGAATCAGTTAAAATTTTTTTTCTTACAGCCACACCCACTTTCTTTCCAAGTTTTGTCTTACACGTAAGGAAAAAAATAATAAACAAGAACTTTGAAAAAAATGCTTTGAGAGTTGGTTAATAAAGAACTCCAACTTATTTCCCAAATTTTATTCAATATGCTCTCCACCGCAAGAAGTAAGATGCTCGCACAATCGGACTCGGACTAGCTGGAGGATAGCACTGGCAAAAATTTGAATCTGAATGGGTTTGCTTATGGACAATCCCTACTATAAAGAAGTATATTCATTGTTCGGACTCAGTTAGGTTTGAAATTCGGAGAGACTAGCTTCTCTAGACTTAATTTACTTAAAATTCGAGCTGTCTGATTATTCGAATTTGCAGCAATCTTAAAAATTAACTTCTCATATAGAAAGTCTCTTCAAATGTTAAAATATATACATATATATTATAATTTCATATCACGTAATTTGAAAAGTAATGTCAAAGTCTTAACAAAAATTGTAAATGATAAATCGATGTAACGTTACTAAAAATAATTCATGTAATTAAACATGGTGTGTTTCATAGCAAAGAAAATGAAAAAAATTGTGAAAAATTGTTTAGTTTTATTAATATAACCATTCTATTTAGTGTTTGATACACTTTAGTAACCGCATAGAAAAAAAAACTCAAGTCCCTTATTTTCCTCATTTATTTTCTCTTAATTTGACGTGGAGATTTGAGATTTTCTCAAGCTCGATACCCATACTTGAACTCCTCCTCTAACAAGAAGTCAAGACACATTTGTTTCTTCTTCGTGGTCGATGCTGGTCTTCTTATCGGAATTGGGAGGTATGTGCGTTTACAAGTGATTTCATGAAAATTAAGGAAAAAAAAAGCTTTGACGATTTATTGGTGTTCATGTTGGTGTCTGATCTCGGCATGCCCCCCTCTTTTGTCGCTTAATTTGATTTAATCTGTGCCCTAATTGATAAATTTTGTATTGTGGTGTTCAGTGCCTGTGGTAAGTGCAGAGCGATTAAACAACATAGATGATAGATAGATGGTACTCTATCTGTCAGAAATCTTCAATCGATTGAAGACCCTACCTTGATCAGTACTTGTTCATTCGATCAATCTCTCTCGACAGAAATCTTGTGCTTCTCTTTTGGTTATATGTATAAGTTAAAAGTTAAAAGTTAAACGTGTTGTTTGGACTAAATTCGAGATCACCAACTGTTTGATTAAATTCCCAAGTTGAGACTTTTTTTAAGGACAATACAGACCTTAGAAGATATATGATATATGATCCTAATGAATGCTTTCGACATATGACTCCAGACTGCAGACTAGGCTAGTGTGCCAACCATGGAGCTTGTCATAGAGGCATTTTTGTGGTCTAATTGTAATTGATCAATTTTGTGTTGGAAGGTGTGGCCAAGTATCCGCTGCAGTTAATATGGAAGGTATGGCCACGCAAACACTCTTATTATATGGTTGGGTTTATCATATGCCTGTTAGGTGATTTGGTAACTTTTGATATACTCTTGGTATGTAGTAGTTGGGTTTCAATCCAACTTAACCAAGTTAATGCATTGAAGAAGCTATTTTAAAGATCAATTTCAATTGTAAACATTCTAAATAAAAAAGATTAAGTTTATTAAAAAAATTCATGTCATCAAACAGTAAAAAAAAATTAAGAAGATTTTCTCACATGCTATTAAACAACAAAGAGAAAATTTTCTCTAAGAGAATTTTATGAAGAAAATTTGTCAAAGAAAATAGCTTTTTTCTCATTGAAAATTTTATTCTCTATCAAACACATTAATGTCAAGAAATAAATGTTCAAGAGTAAAAAATTAAATTTTATTTTATTTTAAAATTAAAGATATCTTTAGTACATTAATTTCTATGTGTATTAGAGTAGATTAGTGTTTGTTAATCTATTTGACAAGTATTAAGTGTTTATTAAAGATAATATTAACTTTATTTAAATTTGAACCGAGTCCGTGCCGGGTTTGCGGCAACAAGACCTTGTCCAGACCCGACCCAGTTTTAAATTCGAACAAGAAGTATTTGTCCAGACTCGATTCGAATTTATTAAAATATTGTCTGAACCTTTTTACTCCTGACTGGACAAAACTGGACTGCTTTGGAGGGTTTTTTGGGGTACATACGCAGCGAAAAATTCAAAACAATTTTGAAAAACCCCAACAGGATCGCAAATAAGTTTCATTAAACAAGTTCTACAAAAGTAAACCATACATTAATTCGTGATTTTCTTATCTGATTGTTCGATCTTTAAGACGTTCAAGCGTGCGTCCTCTATCAGAAATTCACATACGAATGGTGACCACAATTTGGAGTGCTAGCCCCAAGAGAGATTGAAAACGTTTTACTTTCTCTCCCAAAATCCAGAGAATACAAAAATTGGAAAAATAAAATTCTTATCTTACGTTTTTGGGCATCACTTGACGCGCATCGTTACACGTCAAATATAATTCCCGATTTCTAGACCGAAAACTACAAAAGCCTGCAGTAGTGGCAAGCTCGAGGTCGAACCTCAAGGACTACTGACTTAGGTTTCTAAGGGAGAAGAGAAAATAATGGATTTTGTAAAAATTTTGAAAATTTTGAATTAGAGTAATGTAATGGAAGAAAATCTAGGTATTCAGTTTCACGGTCTTCGCAATACAACTTGGGAATAACTCCATTAATCCTTGATTTATGAAAGATATGAGACTAACCTATGATCTAGTGTAGTTATATACCCGGTGACACTCGGTTCCTCGCACTTCCTGTTATTGGCAGCCAAGGTACGACTGTTGATTACTTCCCTGACCAAACACGCAACCTGATCGCTAGTGCTCCAGATTTAACACGTTGGCGCATTACTTCGATTCGTGAAGGCACTACACCTAGAAAACCGAATCTCTAGTGCTCCCGATTTAGCCTAGATCCCTAAGGTACTTGACCGGTTGAGGACGAACATTTCAACTTTTATGACTAAGGGTAGTCAACCTATTATGCATGCACAACGCTATATATATACAATCAAATCTAACCCTATGATTAAAAACAATACCAAAGAGAATAAATCATAGAAAAGAATCAAGAGAATTAAATATAAATAAACCTCATAACAGAATCCCAAGTCGCAAACCTTGACCGATCCACCTTCAACCTAGAGGAAGGAGATTAGCTAGACATAATCAAGCCAAAAACCTAGTTTCTAATGTAAAACCGAAGTAAAACAAGAGTTCTTTTCGAATTAGAGTCTATTGATATTTATAGGAACACCCCAAAATAGGTTGAAAACCTAAAAAATCTGAAAAGTATGTAAAATCATGAAATTTTGAGTCTTCAGGGTGGCGACGGCATGTTGGCGATGTGTTCACGGCTTCCTAACGGCGTGTCTTTTTAGTTCTCTAGTTCACTCGTATGTGAGTCACGCCATGAGAATTTGTTCATCATGGCGTCCTCACGGCGTAAAGAATTCCTCTACTTTGCAACGCGATTTTTAACCACATAGAAGTTGAATCTGAAGAGGCTCATAGGCCATGAAAATGTTCAGCTTGGAGTCTGCTTGCCAGCAAAGGAAACAGTAAGTCATTTTGATTTGAGATGAGAAAGCTATGGCCTTTATACTGAAGATGGGTCATTAAGAAACTTGACCAACTTTGCCAACTATGTGTCACTCTTTTAAGCCACTTCAAATCCGTATCTCATGATGCTTGTGAGAGATAAAAACGCCCGTCTCAAAGTTTTATTTCCAACAAGACCAATAGCGAGTCATTTCGACTTCAGATGTGAAAGTTATGCCTTATGAAGTGAATATCACTCAATTAAGTTCATAACACGCCTTTTGCTCCAAAAACGTCAGAATCATGTAAAATCTCTGAAACACATAAAACAAGCATTTATCACTTTAAACAAGATAAATATAGTCCATTAACTCCTAATATCCTATACTAAGTCATACCTAAATGAACACTTATCAAACACCCCCAAACTTATACTTTGCTCGTCCCGAGCAAAGGATTGAATGAAAACCTATACTCTACTCCTATACTACAATGACTAATCTTAACAAACCTATGCCAATCACCAAGTCAAGTTTGAGTTACCTTTTTGATTTAAATCTGTCACTCAAGTAACCATCACCCAAAAGAAGTTCAAAGTTAAATAGTGTGAAAACGGAGTCCAAACATGATTGAAAATCACTATTTCAAAAACCATAATCAATCTAGACAAATGCCTTCAACTACTCAAGATTTTACAAAGCCACTATATTAAAGGACAAAAGTTCAGAATTTTTTATAAATAGTGTATCAACACCGAAAAAGGGACTATGAACGAAAAGTGCAACACACTATCCATAAATGTTGACTAAACACTCCAAAGATAGACAATCAGACTTAAATGTGTAAATGTAGAACAACACACTGAAATAACTTAATTAATCTAGCTATAAGCACTCGATCAAATTTTTTTATTTGAGATTTTTCATAAACTTTCACCTTTATGCGTATATACACTCTATTTTCTCCAAAAATTTTAAAAGTAGTATGATCTCTGCTTCATTTCCAGTTGAATTTGCTTTTCTCACTTTTTCCCACCACAAGATTCCCTGCTCTATTTCCAATGGAATCTGTGGGACTCTAAATTTTTTTAGAAAACTCTTGTTGACCCTTCTCACTTTCACTATAATCAAACGAGTCATCCAATATCCGTTTAAGTCTAAATCATTCTCAAAAAGTAGTCAAGTCATATGAATTGATGTCTCAAGTGAGTTACATTCTCGTTCTAGCACCCTAAAAATATGATAACTTGCAAAATACGGCTTCCTGTCTCTTTAGTCTCTAACACAATGCCTAAACTACATACTAGCTCTCTTATAAGTAACCTCAAAGATGTTGGAAACACTCTAAATTAAGTACAACTCCTAATATTCAAAAGGGTTCAAGTTTCAAAAGTAGCTTAATTTAAACTTATACCTATAATAAAAAACACTCAACAGGGTTTTAGGCAACTCCATGTACAACAAAATGACTCTAAACATACATAAACTAATATAAACTACTACTAACCTAAATGATGCGATGCATAGCATGTCATAACAAGAAAATGAGGTGAAAAGAAAAGGAAAACACCACCATAACTTACCAAACCCATGGAATACGCATAAAAATAATAAAACGGCTATACCTGTTGTGCGCTAATCCATTCATCCAACACTCCACTATACATGTAAAACACCCCCAAACTTATCCCAAACCTTGTCCTCAAGGTTTAAAACAAGAATGAAGCTATTAAACTACAAAATGAAAGGAAAAGAGGTGAAAAGAACATGGAATGAAAGAGATAAGTAATGGGGAAATTACATGCGAAAATAAATATGTAAAACCTAGTGGACTAAAACATCTCATGAAATATCAAATATGGTGCAAAATATGCTCTACTTAGGAAACTACGAGAATATACATACCAATACCTCAAGCAGACTCAAAAACTAATCTTAATAAACTAAACACGAGAACTTATCAAATCCCAAATAAACTAATTATATATACCAGAGAACCTCAACAATGATATCAGGCTCTGAACTCCAGTGCTTCAACAAACAAGTATCAGACACCTACAAATGGTCACAAACAGGATAAAATGAGTTTATAAAACAAATATAAGAACAAGCAATTGAAAAGGAAAATGATAGAAACTTGGACTGCCTCCTAAGAGCGCTTTTGGTTAGAGTCGTTAGCTCGACTTCATATATATGCATCCTATGTCACGCTGTCCCACTCGAGCATGTCTCGAGTGGTTCTCGTATGCGCAGCTCCACTGTGGGATAAGAAAACATTATGTGTCAGCATGGGGGTGGTGGAAAAGTCTCACCAATTCTAGGTACTTGACGATCGTCTTGCTTATCCAACCTAATCTCATCTTGAAATGGTGGGTTAGAAACATGCATAGAAAACAAGAAAGAATCATCAGTAGGAGATTTAATAGTGTTAAAAATATCAAATGTAACGATCTCACCATCAAACTCCATAGACAAGGTCCTACTAAACACATCAACCTTAGTCCTCGCAGTCTGTAGGAAAGGTCGAGCCAAAAGAATGGAAGGTAAGGCATGGAGAGAATCATCTCCCATATCCATTACATAAAAGTCAGCCAGAAATATAAAATCATGAATCTTGATTGGGACATCCTTAATGAACCCAACCGAATGTACAACCGACCTATTAGCTAGGTGGATTGCAATATGAGTGTCCTGAAGAGGACCATCATAAAGAGACTCATATAAAGAACTGGACATGACATTTATGGAAGCGTCAAGATCACACATGACACTCTCAACAGTAATATTACCTACCTTACAAGAAACAGGAAATATACCAGGGTCTGGACATTTAGGTGGTAGCTTTCTCTTGATCTGCTCCTCTGGTAGTTCATATACCCCCAAACTTACCTCATCCACATCTGCACATACATGCTCTAGGGGATCCTCGATCTCAATGACCTGTGCAACCTCCTCAACCTTCTCCTGAATATCTACAATCTGCTCAACTAGGGGAAGTGGAGGGATGTCTGCCGGTATCTCAAGATCTCTGTGTTTCTAGAACAACTCCGGAAAGAATCTCTACAAGAAGTAAGCTCTCATCAAGATCTCACGTCGCCTCCTCGCCTTTGCTTCATCGTCTTACACAGGTGTAGTGTGATGCTCTCTATGGACTACCTCAGCCTCCCTAGGCTCGCTCTCAGTAGCTAATGATACAACATTTACATGTGCCCTAGGATTAGGGATGAGAGCGGGCAGTCTACCTTGGTCCGTGAGTTTACCTACCTCTTTAGCTATTTGACTCACCTGAATTGCTAAGTCACGCACACTAGCATCATTATTAGCTTTGTACTGTGTCATGTCTGTTGCAAGGTTGTCAACCTTAGTAATCAGTGTCCTCAACATATCCTCTAAGTGTTCGGTATTCTGAACAGGTTGGGGTTGTGGTGGGAGGGGTTGTCCCCTTGGAATAAACTGTGTGAAGTTCTGATTCTGTGGCTCATAACTCAAATAAGGACTTTTAATGGCTTGATTATATGTATTACTATTAGTGTTGTCGTATTGATTCCTAAGAGGACCTTGGAATCCGCCATCTAAAGCGTTAACTTGTCCTCCGAACAAGGTGGGACAAGAATAAGTAGTATGCCCAGAAACGTCACAGAAGCCACAAGTCTTAGCCTGAGCTTTCCCAGAAGTAAGGAAACGCTCCATGAGATCAGTGAGTTTGTCAAGCTTCCTATCAGTACTGGTTGACCCACTTCCACTGAAGATGTGTCTAGAAGGCTCCTTATCCTCATCGTCGTCACTATATTGATGAGATTGATTAGCCATAGATTCAAACAACTCGAACATCTCGTCAGTTGTTCTCTTCTTATAGGCTCCACCACAGGTGTTGTCAATCATGCACTTCTCGAGGGACCTAAGACCCTTATAGAGGAATCAGACAAGAGAGGTTTTACTCTGACCATGTTGGGGACACTGTGCAATTAGTCTTTTGAATATGCCCTAATAGTCATTGAATGTCTCTCCCTTTTTTATCTTAATATTACATATCTCTGAGATAAGCTAAGATGACTGGGATTCAGGAAGAATGCTGAAATCAAGTCATTCCAGCAAGTGGTAGATCCTGGAGGGAGGTAAAACAACCACTCTTGTGCTTTGTCTTTAAGATAAAACGGGAAAGCTAACAATTTGACTTCATCTTTCTGTGCTCTAGGTGGCTTCATCATTAAACATTTAGAATCAAGATCTTTGATGAAAGTCACCGGATCTTCACGATCCAAGCCATGGAAGAAGAGTAAAAGGTTTAGGAAACCGGACTTAAGCTCAAAGTCTCCCCTACGTGCAGGATATGCAATGCAATGGGGCTGATGTGCAAGGAGAATTTGCATTTCCTAGTTTTCCATCTCAATGGTGATGAGGGGCTCATCATGTGCTGGTGCATGTGCAGGGTTGAACACATTAGGTGCGTGTGGCTAAAATTATGGAGTTAGAGGTCCCTTTGGTCCTAATAGTGCACTATCCTGATTATCCCCTTGATTTTGATTGTTCCCCTCATCTCGGGGAGGATTGTGGCCGTTATTTTCCATTTATGGAGAATATGAAATGCTAGGAGTAGCTTTGGAAGCTTGTTTCCGTTAGCATGCTTATCTCGCGTTCCGTCGGTAAGTCTTCTCGATTTCCAGATCAAAGGGTAGAGAGGATTCAGTGGAATGTAATCAACGAAGACTCATATGCATAAAAGAAAGAAAAGAAAAACCTAAATCAAGTAGGACCTAGTCCCTCAAATTTTGACGCTCGTTGTTACATGTCAAATATAATTCCTGATTTCTAGACTGAAAACTACAAAAGACTGTAGTAGTGGTAAGCTCGGGGTCGAACATCAAGGATTGAGTTACTGACTTAGGTTTCTAGGGGAGAAGAAAAAATAAGGGATTTTACAAAACTTTTAGAAAATTTGAAAACTTTTGAAATAGAGTAATGCAATGGAAGAAAATCTAGGTATTCAGCTTCACGGTCTTCGCAATACAACTTGGCAATAACTCCATTAATCTTTAATTTATGAAAGATATGAGACTAACCTATGATCTAGTGTAGCTATAGACCCGGTGACGAACTCTGTTCCTCGCACTTCCTGTTATCGGTAGCCAAGGTACGATCGTTAACTACTTCCGTGACCAAACACGCAACGTGATCGCTAGTGCTCCAGATTTAACGCGTTGGCCGTATTACTTTGATTTGTTAAGGCATTACACCTAGACAACCGAATTGCTAGTGCTCCCGATTTAGCCTAGATCCTTAAGGTACTTGACCGGTTAGCCAACTGTCACAAGTATGAGTCTACCGCGTGAGGACGGACGTTTCGACTTCAATGACTAAGGGTAGTCAACCTAATATGCATGCACAACGCTATACATATAATCAAATCTAACCCTATGATTAAAAACAATACCAAAGAGAATAAATCATAGAAAAGAATCAAGAGAATTAAATATAAATAAACCTCATAACAGAATCCCAAGTCACAAAGCTTGACCGATCCACTTTCAATCTAGAGGAAAGAGATTAGCTAGACATAATCAAGCCAAAAATCTAGTTTCTAATGTAAAACCGAAGTAAAACAAGAGTTATTTTCGAATTAAAGTCTATTGGTATATATAGGAAGACCCTAAAAAGGTTTAAAACCTAAGAATCTCGAAAAGTATGTAAAATTCTAAAATTTCTAGTCTTCAGGGCGGCAACGGCGTATTCGTGGTGTCCTCATGGCGTGTTTTTTTAGCTCTCTGGTTCACTCGTATATGAGTCACACCGACAGTGTCCTCAAGGCGTAAAAAATTCCTCTGCCTTGCAACGTGATTTTGAACCACTTAGATACCAAATCTGAATAGGCTCTTGATATAGAAAAATGTTCATCTTGGAGTTTGCTTTCCGAAAAAGGAAACGACAATTCATTTGGATTTGAGATAAGAAAGTTATGGCCTTTATACTGAAGAAGGGTCATTAAGAAACTTGACCAAACTTTTCAAACTGTGTGTCACTTTTTTGAGCCACTTCAATTCCATATCTCATGATGGTTATGAGAGATGAAAATGCCCGCCTCAAAGTCTTCTTTCCAACAAGACCAATAGTGAGTCATTTCGACTTCGGATGTGAAAGTTATACTCTATGAACTGAACACCACTCAATTATGTTCATAACACGCCTTTTGCTTCAAAAACGTTCGACTCATGTAAAATTTATGAAACATATAAAACAAGCATTTATCACTTTAAAATGGGGTTGGTAATTTGGGTCATGAAATGTTTAATGCGACACGACACGACACGTAATAAACATTTCATGGGTTTGGCATAAGTGGGTCTGGGTCATAAACAAGTTAACTTGTTTATATACGGTTAATAAATGAGTCATTAACATGTTAACCTGTTTGACTCGTTTATAACTCGTTTAACACGATTAAAGAACGATCTATAAATAATAAATATGTAATAATAAATAAATTATTGCAAAATTCATCTATTTGAATATGTATTCACCTATTTGAATACATGTTAATAACATGATTTATTTTTTATTTGCAGACATCATTTTCCATACTTAACTTATTTTTAGAGGAAATATTTATTTTACTTTTAATATATTATTCAGGTTTAAAGTTTTATTAATAATTATTTATTAAAAAATATGAAAATTTACACGATTTTTTGGAGGATTCTTGTTGTCTTGTTACGAGTCATTTTCCCTTAATTATTAACAGTAAAGAGTAAAGACTTGTGTGAAAAAGTAAAGTAAAACTTAAGACTACATTTCTATTATATTTTATTGTCTATTTAATTATGTTCATTTAAATTTATTCATACAAATATTTTAAAAAATGTAGTAAACAAATTCAAAAATTTTAAATAAATTAAAAAGTTTAAATAAAATATTTAATAAGCATGTGACACAAACACTGATAAGTTGATATTTATAGGATTTAATAGTATATTTTAGTATAATTTAGTGTGGAAGTTTATGAAATATATATCTAATTATATTTACTTGTGGTTTTTAGGTGAAATAGAGTGCACGGTTGAATCCGGGGTGGAAAAATACTCAAAATAGAGTATTTACTTGCATTAATTGGATACCGGGAGAGTTTGTCTCGAAATATGCACTGACAGTGGGATAAATGGAGTCCAATACTTTAAAACACGGTTGTAATGTAAACAACAGCGCCACGTGTCAGAATTTCATTTGCCAAGCCGCCTCACCCAGCTCGTGCCCACCAATAGGAGCGCGCCACGGAAGCAAACAGCAGCGCCTCAGCCAACCAGAAGCAACCACGTCACCTCTCATAGCTTCTCTTCAAGTCTAGATCGTCGATTTTCCTCGAGATGCGTTTTGGTGCTGTCTCCCAGATCTTCGCACGAACTCGCGCGACTCGCCAAGACAATCGCCGCCACACATGTCGCTCCGCGACCCAGTCCAAAGAAGGCGCCGACTTCCACTCCCGACTTATCACGAGATCGCCATGTGTCACGGTCCACCGCTCAGCACGTCACCACGTCTCTTCTCAGCCAATTGCCTGTCGCCACGTCAGTCGCGTCATCACCTCAGCTCCAATCAGCACGCGACACGTCAGCAAGCACCAGAATTCAGCCAATGAGACGCTGACACGTGTCAAGGACGAAAAACACCAAAAAATAGTTTTCTCTCTCTTCCATACACCAATTTTAGTAGTTTTACACATTAGAACTTTAGGTATAAATAGAACATCTACTATTCATTATACTCTCTCTCAGCCCTCTCTCTCTGCATTATTTTGTGAGTAGCCATGTCTGGCTAATCAAGCCATTGCCTAGGTCGGAGGTGAAGCAAGTCAAGATTATTGATTCATGGCATAACTTGTGAGATCTTTTATTTTATTATTTTATTTAATTTAATTTCTTCTATTTCATTGTTGTTGATTTTAATGAATATGGTTTAAACTTAGGGTATGTATGTGGCCAGTGCATGCTTTTAGGTGGATAATCTATAGTTAATTGACTCATTGGTATCCGTAATTGTACTTTTGAGACAATATAAGTAACAAACATTCACCCGATTGCCGTCAAAACCTTTCGGTTCTTGAGTGTGCAACAATTGAATCTAGGTTAAATCGGGAGCGGACGCGATACGGTTATTTAGGATTAGTATTCCCATAGAAGTTTATTACTGCGGTTAATGTGTTAAATTTTATGGCGGATGTCTAGGGTTATACATTAATTAGGGAAGTAGTTAGTGGCGGATGTCCTAGCTATCGAGATTAGGGGAATTAGGAATTTCTGGCGGATGTCGATTTTCTATAGCTAGTCTAGAAGAATTTGAATTAATAATTATTTTGAGAAAGATTAACGACCATGATATGCCATTGAATCTTGATCTTGTCTTGTGGAACCATAGACCTAGGTATTTAAATTAATTATTCATAGTCATAGATATTTATTTTAGTTATTTAATTTATTAGTAATTAGATTATTTAATTTAGTTATTTTCTCTAAACCCCCATTCTCCTTTCTTTTAGAACCTCAGAAAGACTACCAATCTCTGTGGGATTGACCCTTTGCCACTATCTACAAATAGTTGGTTTAAGGAAATATTTTATTGACGTGTTCGGCACGCGTCAATTTTTGCCACTATCAACTCTATTTAATAAGCATGTGACACGAACACCGACATGTTTATAACACGACTCACTTAAACACGAAAACGATTAACACGATTAATAAACATGTCATGTCATGAGTTTGCATTATATGAGTCATGACTTGTTTATAATACGACACATTTATGACTTGCTGACACGAATTACCACCCCTACTTTAAAACAAGATAAATATTGTCCATTAACTCCTAATATCTTATACTAAATCACACATAAATGAACACTCATCATTACTCTTTATTTATGTGTGTAGATAAGCTTTCACTTAAAATCCTATTCGTAATACAACTATTGTATTTACGATGTTTAAGTAAATTCGAAATACAACTATTTTATTTACGTTGTTTAAGCATATTACACATATACCCCTATTAATAAGTTATCATATAACGAATCATAAGGGCTTATATATTATGAATTTTATCTTATAAAATTTAATACTATTGACCATTTGAAATTGAGCAAAGCCATTCTTTGTGTGCGACCCAATAGGTTCATGCGATGTTGGTAGTGAACCAAAACTATTTTGGTATACAAGTCATAAGCGGTCTCTAGCAAGACATTAAGACTATCCAAGTAGCATGAATATCAAAATCGATACAACCTAATGAATAGCGTATATCATATCGTTTTGTCGTGCGATATCCTTTGATTAAATATAAGGCATGGAAAGTCACCATTAATGTTCAATTGTATTAGTCTCGATCTTTAGATAGATTGAAAACATCCAAGTAACATTGATCATATCAATTCACTTGGACTTGGCCATTTAACAATCTAACACATCGAGGGATCCACTGATATCTCTCTCTTTATGAGAGCGACAAATTCTTTCTTGATTACACGCCTTCACATATTGCTCACATGATAACTAATCACAATCTTTATAATCGTTCGGTTAAAGATAACATTTGATTGTGTCAAATTACCATGCTCTTAATATTGAAGTCTATGGTAATCTCAAGTAGAAGGACTAAATGATATACCTATCAAGAGTAACACCTATGACTTAATCCATGTGGTGTTCTCATAGCGGGGGTCGGTTCAGTACCTTGTTGCTTAACAAATACTCATGATATCGATTCGTATCCCTATACGTATGATCATCACATGACCATTAATCAAGACTCACATGGCAAATCCAGCTGTGACAGTCATGGGTTCTCCATCGCAGTCCACAGAGGCTGTTTTGTCTCAATCAAGTTCGTCTATGAGAGTTCTATCGCCGTTCGGTCCTTCGCTTGGTCAATCCATGTCGATCAAGCTCGACACCGATAACTACATCTTGTGGAAGTCTCTGCTGTTGCCTCTTGTTACAGGCAACAATATTGACGGAATCTTGCTCGGGACAGTGCCATGTCCAGATCCTGTGGATCCAAGCACCGGAGCGCCAAATCTGCAGTTCTTGGAATGGAAATCTCAAGATCAAGTGCTTCTATGGTGGATCTTGAATTCGCTAACTCCAGACATGGTTCGTCAGGTCGTTGGCCGCAAGTGCAACACAGCGAATGAAGCCTGGAACGCAATCGCATCATTATGCAGAGCTACCTGCAGAGCGAAGGTTCAGCTGTGTCGCAAGAACATCCAGACGGCGGCAAAAGGAGGAAAAATAATGACGGAATACCTGCAAAAGATCAAAGAACATGCCGATTGCTTGGCCACCGCCGGAGTACTGATGTCCGAGTCAGATCTAGTGTCATGTGCACTTGCTGGTCTCGATCCAGAGTATTTGCCGCTCACAACCGTCATTGAACGAGATGCAGAGCTTACCTGGACAGACATGCATGCATCGCTGATTAACTTCGAAGCAAAGCTTCAACAGATTCAAGAAGTACAACACAAGTTGGCAAACATAACAGTTGCTCCTTCTGCCAACGCTGCTTTTGTCAAGAATCAGAGTTTTCATAACAAATCAGGAGATTCACAAGGTCGAAGTAATAGAGGAGGTTTTAATGGTGGTCGTGTACATCGTGGTCGTGGTGGTCGTGGCCGTGGTTCTTCGAATCGACCGATATGTCAGATCTGTGGAAAGACAGGTCATGTAGCGGCGAGTATGTTACTACGATCGATTATACATACATGGGATCAATGCCGCAACAAATTCCAACAACAATAGTCAGTTTACTCCTCCTCCTCAAGGATTTCGACCTCCATCTTCTCAACAGAGTGTTCTGTATGCAAATCCAAATTCGTTCTTTGCATCTCCTGAATCGATGATGGATCAATCATGGTATGCTGATAGTGGCGCATCGGCTCATGTCACTCATGATCCTTCTCAACTATCTAATAAGTCAGTCTTTGCAGGTAAAGATCAACTTGTTGTTGGTAATGATGCGTCTTTACCAATTTCACATATAGGTTCTATAAAGTCAGCTAATTTGCATTCATCTTTAAAATTTTCTGATGCATTATGTCTTCCATCTATTACCAAGAATTTGCTCAGTGTGTCCAAAATTACTAATGAGAATCCTGTTTTTGTGGAATTTCACTCGGATCATTGTTTGATCAAGGATCTCAACACCGATCGACTATACTCGGAGGAGTCTTAAAGATGGTCTCTACTCCTTTCCTTCTCGTCCATCTGCGTGCTGGTGTTCCTTACAATAAAGTGTTGATGGCAACTACATCAACAAATTCTTTTCTCAATGGCATTCTCGCCTTGGGCATCCATCTGTTAAGGTTCTAACTCAAATACTTCATTCTTGTAATGTTTCTGTTAATAAGTCTTGTATGTCTGAGTTTTGTGATGCTTGTAAATTAGGGAAGATTCATTCACTTCCTTATTCTCCTTCTTCATCACAAGCTGTTATGCCTTTAGCTTTGATTCACACAGATATTTGGGGTCCTTCCCCTTATAAATCTCGTGATGGTTTTCAATACTATATACACTTTCTTGATGACTTTACTAGATTTACTTGGATTTATCCTATGAAAACGAAAAATGAGGCATTCTCTATTTTTCAAAGAATTTAAATCTCTGGTTGAAAATCAATTTTCCTTACGAATTAAATGTGTTCAATCTGATTGAGAGGTGAATACAGATCCTTTCAGAATTTTTTATCTACACATGGTATTCATTTTCAACATCCATGTCCCTATGCTCATCAACAAAATGGTCGAATTTGAAAGAAAACATAGACACATTATTGAAACTACCCTCACTTTATTAGCCCAAGCTAAACTTCCTTACTCTTTTTGGTGGGAAGCTTGTCATCTTCTTGTTTTTCTTATTAACAGATTACCTACACCTGTTCTCAAAAATGTATCTCCTTATGAATGCCTTTGGAAAACTTCACCTGATTATTCTCTTTTACGAGTGTTTGGTTGTGCATGTTTTCCCTACTTACGACCTTTCAATAAACACAAATTTAACATTCGATCAGAGAAATGCATTTTTATAGGGTATAGTCCTATTCATAAAGGCTATAAATGTCTGAGTCCTCAAGGGAAAGTGTATATCAGTAGAAATGTATTGTTTAATGAATCAGAGTTTCCTTTCTCTCAGCTATTTCCATCTGTTTCTCCTACCACAGTGTCTGAGTTGTCA
This sequence comes from Stephania japonica, assembly GCA_039657345.1. Lineage (NCBI taxonomy): Eukaryota > Viridiplantae > Streptophyta > Magnoliopsida > Ranunculales > Menispermaceae > Stephania > Stephania japonica. Next base: position 20,435,608 of record CM077562.1, on the reverse strand, counting down.
ATTCCTTATGCTGTTGTTTCTTTTTCACCTTCTTCTTCTTTTCCAACTCCCACTTCTCCTTCTCCTCATACTTCTACTCCTACTATTAATTCTAATCCTCCTGATTCAAATCTTACTTCTAATCCTCCTGATCTTCCTTCTAAAATTCCACCTACAGGATCTACACATCCCATAATCACACGAGCAAAAGCTGGTATTGTTAAACACAAAGTGTTATCTGTCATTAATAATGCTTCTTTGCCTATTAATTCTGAACCTAAAACTGTGAAAGAAGCTATGAAATCATTGTCTTGGATGGAAGCCATGAACACTGAATTTCAAGCTCTGACAAATAATGCTACTTGGAATTTGGTTCCTCCTTCAGCTGATCAACAACTTGTTGGAAATAAGTGGTTGTTCAAACTCAAATATAACACTGATGGCACTGTGCACAAACATAAGGCACGGTTAGTGGCAAAAGGCTTCACACAGATTCCAGGTGTAGACTTTTCTGTTACTTATAGTCCAGTGATTAAATCTTCCACAATCAGAGTTGTGTTAACTCTTGCAGCTTCTTTTCAATGGTCTGTTAGACAATTGGACATTAATAATGCCTTCTTACATGGTTTTCTCTCTGAAGTTGTATATATGCCTCAACCTGAAGGCTTTGTTGATCCTCAATTCCCTGATCATGTATGCAAACTGAATAAGGCGATCTATGGTTTACGCCAGTCACCCAGAGCATGGTTTGATCGACTTAAAAACACTCTCTTGTCTTGGAAATTTACTAATTCAAAGGCAGACTCATCCTTATTCATCTATCATGAAGGGACTTCTCTGGTGTATGTTTTGATTTATGTTGATGACATTTTGATTACTGGAAATTCCTCTCAGCTGATACATCAGTTCATTTCACAGCTTAATACTGTGTTTGCTTTGAAAGATTTGGGTGATTTAAATTTGTTTCTTGGCATAGAGGTTTCTCGTGATTCCACTGGTTTTTATTTAAATCAGTCCTCTTACCTCCATAAACTGGTTCAGAAATTGGGTTTACAGGGCTTAAAACCTGTCTCCACACCTGCAGTATCATCTAAACAACTTCATCTTAATGATGGTCCTCGTTTTGAAGATGTTACTCTCTATCGCAGTCTTTTAGGGGGACTTCAGTACATGACTAATACTAGACCTGAAATATCTTTTATCATCAACAAGCTCAGTCAATTTCAGCAGTCCCCTACATATACTCACTGGCAGGCCTTAAAGCGTGTAGTTCAATATCTTCTGGGTTCTCCATATGGTTCGCTGCATATTACAAGTTCTTCTCAGTTAGCACTTACTGCATTCTCAGATGCAGATTGGGCTTCTTCGCCAGATGACAGAAGATCCATTGCTGGGTATAGCATTTATTTTGGATCTTCTCTTGTGTCTTGGCAATCCAAGAAGAAACATGTGGTGGCTAGGTCGAGCACAGAGGCAGAATATAGGGCACTGGCGCATTCTGCTGCTGAACTGACTTGGCTACAATCCTTGTTAAAAGAACTTGTCTATACTACTACATCAGTTCCGGTTATTTGGTGTGATAATCTCAGTGTAGGTTCGTTAGCTTCTAATCCAGTTTTTCATTCACGTACTAAACATATTGAAATAGATATGCATTTTGTACGTGATATGGTTCTTCGTCAATAGCTGAAAGTAAGGTATGTACCTACTTCAGATCAGATTGCGGACTGCATGACTAAGGCTCTATCTCACTATCGATTTACTTATCTTCGTCGCAAGCTCGGTGTTCTTGACCTACCTGCTCGCTTGAGGGGGGATGTTAGGACAGCTCATTAAGTGAGATATGTAAGTTGTAGTGTGATGTGTGTAAGGGTGTCATCGAGATATCATCTGAGAAATAGATGAACGTACAAGATGTAAAGCCCCTTTGTATATAAACTGTAAACTGTTACATTTTACATAATGAGAATGATGAATTCCAGATCTGCAGCTCTTCTTGCTTTATCGTTTTCTTGTTCTTCTTAGATTCTTTCAATTACAATTCACAGTATAATGGCCGACTAGGGACATTTATGATATTTTAACAAATACTCATGGATTTTATTATAAGGTAAACATGCAATTACTTATAATAAAACAACAAATGAAAAACCTCTATTTTATTAACTAAAAACTGTAAGATAAATAATGTTTCTAGATTGACCTAAGGCACATGCCCCAATAGGATCTAGACACTATATTGCCAGTCCTACTGGAGGAACTCTTGGCAAGATGCATGCATGGCAGATTGGCCTCACAAGAGGCTCGATTGGCAGACTCCCACACACAAGTGGGTTCATGGGCGGCAAATTAAAGGAACGAAAACGGATAATGCACAACGCACCGGCGGGCTAATGATGGTAAAGCAGGTATCGAATCAGATTGAGAACTCGATCTCGGACAAACGAGCGCAAACAGACTCTCAGACATATGAGACTCACAGTCACAAACATACAAAGATGCAGATGGACAAAGTACGCATACACCAAGAGGAGTGTTAAGGGAGAAAACTAACCTAGGGTTAGGGCTCTAATACCATGTCAGAATAATTGAAATTGTATTAACTGGGGTAAAACATGGCAAATTGAATGCATTGGGATGCTCTTATTTATAGATACTTACAATACACAAATAAGGAAACTAATACGTAAATATAATAATCAAACAAATATGATAACTACCATAATTACACATATATAGCAACTAATGTAATATACAAATATAGCAATTGTATATTTGCCTAACATTGTGTTCTAGCTATGTTAGTTTTATTTAGTTTGGTTGTTTATTTTCATTTGTTTGCCCCATTGGTGAGGTTGTCCTCCTAGTTGATTATAGATTTTAGTAGAACAATTAAGGTGTATATCTAATCCTGATACTTATGCCAACTTATCAGGTCTCCTAGCTGGGCTTCATTGTGATTGGCCTAAGTTTTATAGGTCTACTATTTCAGTCAGATCTATCTCTAAAATGTCAATATGGTTGTAATTGTTCTTTGTGAGCTTGTAATTGAAACAAATATGCCCTTAAGAGAGCAAACTTGCTATTTATGAGCTTGTAATCACTTGTTTGGGCTTAAAAAAAAAACGAAAGAAACAACCGCTTCAATAATACACACCACCTTCAACACAATATAAACAATATTAAACAAGATTTCAAGCAAAAAGAAGTACTACATTATATTCCCAATGTATTGATCATTTTCTTGAGGTTATTATTATTATTATTATTTTTGGTAGGATTATTTTTTTTGAGGTTATTGATCATTCTTTTGAATTTTTTTTTATTATTATTATTTTGTACCATCAGAATCACCTTTCTGGATTAACTTATGATCTTTTTTGGTATTTTATTTGGGGCATCATTTCAGATGAATATTCATATATCATAGAGCCAGAATCAAGTATTAAGAGTAAATGCCAACAAAACATGGTAAATTTCAAAGCTAAAAACCTCTAAAAATAACTCACTAATAATTTTTGTTAGGAAGTTTTGTTATTGATTTTGTTGTTCTAACACTTTTGTGTATTGTCATGAGTTTCAACGTTGTAGAATACAGTTCATAATTGTCAAACAATTTTAATTAAAAAAATTATAACAGTTTATTTACACAAATAAGATTAACGTACTTGATTCAAGCCATTAATGATTAATGAAATCCCAATTTCTCTTAAAAAAAAGAAAAAAAAATTCTTATCGGTCCCGTATTCAACAATATGTGCCCAAACACGCATACGAGAACGGTGTACGGCCCTTTATAATATCCAAGACCTTCGGCCAACCAAATCGAACATATGGTTTATTCTCCGTTGTTTTGGCTGAACATGATGCACGAATTCAGCAGCCAATTTGGCCGAACAAGCTGAATATTTTATTTACCCGGGAACTTCACAAATTTGTGACGCGTCTGTTAAGGTACACATACATGCAGTCCCATTAAAGTAGACTACAATGACGTGAAAGTCCATTTAAGCACAATTGAGAGTAGCTTCCGTTTTGTGTGTTAATAAAATTGCAGCAACTATTTTTCTGCAAATTTTCTTTGAGAAACTCGCACGAAAGCAGAATTTACAGGGTAATTACAAATATATATCAATCTACAGATCACCTCTGAAGAATGGAGGGCTAAGGAATGAACTCGAGAATGTGCCTCCACTGTTGGGGAAGAGCGTGAGGAAACAAATGAGTCCAAGGACAATGCCCCATGCATATCTGTCTTCCCCCAATGGAGTGATTTCATCTTTAGCAGGGATTTCCTCACCCCCTCGAAAGAATGTCGCAAACAGTCCCCATGCTAAGCAGAGGACGCTGCCGCTCAGGCCTCCTATACCCAGTAGCAATGATGTTCCAAATGACAGCAGTGTTGCAACATCTCTTCCAAGCATAGCTTGCGCTATGCGGCCTCCCTCAAGTCTTCCACAGGGCAACAGATTTAAAGAGGTCACCACCATTCCTGCGCAGCTCCGTGAGATTAGTAGAGAGAAAATGAACAGTGTGATAAAATTACTTGGTAATGAATATAAGAGATATAGTTTGCACCAATTACTACTATCCACACGTATAATTGAAATTAAATTGTTTGGAATTGATATTTAACTTGTTGTTGCAAGGAGGTCTCGCCAACCAGGGTCTTTAAAATGGTCTAAATAGAACTTTGACGAAAAAAAAATGGTTTATAAATAGAATGCCAAAAAGTACATACCTAAGAGTCCGGCAAAAGCAAGCGGATCGCAAGGCACTCCCACCCCTTCAACCGCATATGGTAATACATTCCCAAGATCGTCAGTGTATGGTCCAATGACAAATTGAATGAATGAAAGCAAGGGGTTGTTATAGAAGAATTGAGGCCTAATATACCTGCAAAAATGTAAAATCACAAGTCGTTATGAAAGAAGTATGAGAACTCCCTAGTAAAATGACAAAGATTGCATTGTACTAATAATTTTTAACAGTCAGGTGGATCACATACAAAGCGTTGTCACCGCCATTGAAGCCTCCATCGACCACAAAGGCTGAGACAGCAAGCAGTAGTGACGTCAAATATGCACTAGCTGTGCGTGCCACGGGAATGTCAAAGAGTGCCTTTTTATTTGGCAGGAGAGACTCATAATTGTTAATAACTCCCAAGCATCCGGTCCAATTAGACGGAATAAGGAAAGATGGACTGAGCTTTACACCATACCGAGCTGCTGTTATCCTTGTAGCAATCTGCAAGGTGAGAATGGCCCTTTTATAGTATTCAAACTCAATCGAATTTTCAGCACCATGCCATCTCAAATGTGGTTTAGGTGTTGAAGTTGATTATAGAATGTACTAGAAAGACACAATCATATATGGTTAACTCAAGCACAATACATTATTTTTTATTTATTTATTTATTTTGAGTAAGAAGCACAATACATTATGGAACAACGACAACACAACCTCAATCGCAAATTAGTTACGGTCATCGTCATGGATCAATCAAACTCTTAATGCACTTGATGGCGTGCTGTCAAAATCATTTAAATCCTTCTTAATCAATCATTCCCAAGTTATCTGTAGGCCTACCCCTGTACAGAGTTTCTCCAATTTATACTTTGTCGAGTTTTTAAATCAGGGCATTTATAAGTTCTCTTAACATAATACATAATGGAACAAAAAAAACTTTTCTAGCAATCAAACACACTAGAAATAACTTCTATCTACATATGTTATCTAAGCTGGCTATAATCCAGTATAATAGCTCTATCCTCTATGAACACATCATATATAACATAAAAAAATCAATCTTTCAAAATTTTAATTATGAAGAGCCATTGACCAAATTGGTGAATTTCACGATTCAAGCCAAGAACGTGATGGAAATATACCTCAGAAACTCCTAAAATGGAAAGGAAACCACCAAAGAGTGGTACAACATCTGCTAGGTAGTCATCAATTGTGGCATCAGGTTTAAGGAAGAAGCCACTCATCAGTGCTATTGTACCAAAAGTTGCGACACAGAGGACTATTGCACTGACGTAGCCCCAAGGAGTTCTCAGCTTGGTTGATTCAAATTGTAGATCCATCTCTGCCTTAGGCTGCACCATGCATACCTGAAAGTCGACATTGATCCTAATCAATAAATAGATGCTAAGGGACCAATGACAATCATAAAAAAGAGAAATTAATATGACTCTAGCAAGGTGATTCCAAGACATTGCAGTTAGTTTTCCAGCTGAATGATGCAGTGTTTACGAATAGGACAAGTAGCTTGTTCTCTCATCTTTGTTACCTGCTTTGTTATGTCATTATCTTTCTCCTCCATAAACCACAACACAACTTCCCTTCCTTCAGCTTCAGAGAGCTTTTTCTCCAATTTTGGTATCACTTCTTCAATGGGCTTCCTCAAATTCCCAATAAAGATCCCTCCATCCCCGAATCTTCGAACATCGGTGGCGAAAAATGTATCAAATCCAAAACAACTCTTCAACTGCAATACCAAAATTAAGTGCATTAACAGATGAAACAAGACCTCCAATTTTTGTTAAGCATATGAAACAAGCAATGATACCTTGTTAAGATCAAGGGCTTTAAACGTCTCCTCTGCTTCCTCCAACCTCTCCTTCTCCCTCCTCAAGTTATCGCGAACAAGTCTGTTGAAAAACCCAACAACAGGGTTACTACTAGACTCTCTGTCGAGCTCCTTGAGCTTCCGATCAGCCCTTTTCCTCTCCAACTTTATAGCCGCTTCAATCGACGGATTCCCCATGAATTTCTTGAACTCCTCATCCGATTTCCAGTCCAGTTCCTGCTGTTCACTTTCCTCATCATCGCTGCTCGGCCTCTCCACAACTGCAGCCACAGAGGAGGAGGACTTAGAGGGCTCTGTGGTCTCTTGTTCATCTTGGGCGGAGAATCGAACCCGTGTTCTTGATTTGGGGAATTTGAGGGAAATGGAGAAGAGGGAAAGATTGGGTTGGGGTCCAAATGGGTGGGGGTGGTGGTGGTGGTGTTTGGTGAGATGGGTGGGATTGAATGATGGGTTCTTGTTGAGAGAGAAGAGTGAAGAGGAAGTGAAGGACAGACTCGCCATTGAAGAAGAAGAAGGTTTGGGACGTGGAAAAGTGTGGTTTAACCGTTGGAGAAGACATGGTGCATGTATGTGGGAGGGGTTGAGAAATGAAGTGCGGGATCGAGAAGGGGAGGGATGCGTCTAGAATGTTGGAGAGAGAGGTGATTTTCCTTGGAGGATTGTACAGGTGGGGTGATGCCCCAGTGGATTTGGAGGAGGTGATCCGTTTTATAGAGCTGTAAATGGGCTGACACGTGCCATGTGTTCCGTTGAAAGCTACTTTTTTTTTTTTTTTATGCGAGACTTTGACTTTATTTTTTTAATGGAAAGGTTTATATATTCCATAAATTCAAAAAGAGTTGAGGGGGAGGCATCTCCCACATGCTTCTTCTCTCTTCCTTGAGGACTAGCCTCCCAAGAACATGAGCTTTTTCATTCTCTTCCTCTACAGATAAAACAGAAATCAAAGGGATCTCGGTTTTTAACAAAAGATTTGACGTCGTGGACAATTGGGTCGATATCACTATACTGGAGGGAGCACTCGTTTAGGTAGTCAATCACTATTTTAGCATCAGAGTATACCCTTACTATGCCACAGGCCAAACATTACACATTGGAGACAACTAATAAATAGGTCGCGTTTATTGTTTTTGTTTGCTAGCCTTTTATATCAGGACTTGTTTACGACATAACATGTTTAGATACTGTGGCGGCCCCACACCCTAAGGCCACCGAGTATGCTGCTCCACGCCTTGTGAGCCCTGCTACATTGCCACCTCATTGACCCACTGGGTCCCGCGCTCCACTGGCGTCCGTTACCACCCCAACGTTCTTGGTGTGCATGCTAACTTGTGTTATTTAATATTTCCTTATGTTATTTATTAAGATTTACACTCTTTTACTTCAAATTACATGTTAGGTAGTATGGCGTGTAATGTACAAGAGTTACAATTAAATAGCAATCATTTTATACCGAAAGCTTAATAGACTTGAAAAGCATGGATAATATATAGAAGATCATGTCAAGTAGAACAACATCCTATGTGGAAAACTCGAAAATAGAGTACGATGCATATAAGGCAACAAGATACTCCAAAGGTAAATATATACATGTACATTGTCTCTTATAGTCTCCTAAAACCTATTAGATAAAAGAATAGCAAAAATAAACACATACAAGTAAGTCCTGAACAGTAGGTGGTCAGAGATAGTCGCCTAGGATCCTCTTGTCTCTACTCATACTAGGATCTGCACTCAATCATCATAACAAAACAGATGACGAGTCCAATAAGTAAAATCACAAGGAAATTCACTGACCATATAAATAATAGAGATGCCAAAAATCAAGTTAAATAAACATGCGAAAAGTAAATAGGCAACTGTAAATGGATCATCGCATGCATATGTAACACAATAGAATACAAATGGGTGTGCCCCGTCCTAGTTAGACTAGATCATACTTCAGATCCTAGGATTCCCTCAGTGAGTGCCCCTACTAGTCTATCACCTTAGTTGTAACGACTCAAAAAATATGCTATGCCTGTGTGACGACGTGTATTACCAATTTATACTCATGTCTGTATGACAGGATGATGACGTCGAGTTGCGAGTAGGATTCACCAAGGAAAACGTGATGAATGAGTATCTGACGAACGAAATACGGGTACACGAGTCTGGGAAATGATTTTTGTGGACGACCAAAAAAAATACAATAATAAATTAATTTGGGAATATATTCGGGTTGATAGAAATTCTATTCTTGTGCTACGGTGCGAGTTGTAGTGCATGCCGGGCACAGACGCCTAAGAAAGGGTCAAATGTTGGTGCAAAATAGGATAAGGACAAGGGGGAGTACTAAAGTGTGTACAAGAGTGGTTAAGGCTGGTAAGTTCGGAGGCCACAAGATGTGCTTCGGGATACGTAAACACCTCAAGATGAAACCCACCCTATAAAAGGGTGAGTCAACCCTCACTTTTCTCTCATTTCTCTATTTTCTTTCTCTCCCTTCACGTAAAAACACGAGCTGGTGGAGAGGGTTAGACGGGTTTCGACGCAGATCGACTCCAAGGGATTGCGCCATGATGCAAACGGAGGTGAGATCTCGACTCCACATTCAGTTATCGTCGTTTTGACGTGTGTTTTGTGGGTTTTCGTTCTATTTTCGGATTCATGGTGGGGCAGTTTTTATGTTTTTATAGTGGTTTTGGATGAGTAATGTAACAACCCTTAAATTCTAACCCGACTTGTATGACACTTATCAGGACCGTGACCCGGCTACGCGATACTGGACTGTATTTCAAACCTTGGGAGTCGACACCGAGGTAATTTTATGATTCTTTGATATGTGTAATAGTATTTTAGTTTAATGTGTGTCACGAGCCATTCAGACGATTTTTAATATGAGTGAGGTTTCGCCTAGGTAAACGGGGGAGTAAAATACAGTAAAAACATAATTAAAAGAATTATTGGATAATTTAATTACTTATTTGTACGAGACAAGGAGAAAGTATACGCATGACGGAGAAATACGGACCGAGGAGGCAAGACGGATCGGGGAACATCGTTTGAATGCGGGAGTTAGATGACTATATAATAAACAAACCGTGGGATATGATTGTTAAAGTGACACAACCCAATGGTGAAGAACCCTTAGATTAGCCTCGAGATGAGTGTGTATATTGAGATGAAGATGAATGGTCATAAATGAGACAACACATCACATAATCTACTATTCATTACTATTCACACCCTCATTTCCTTCTATAAAAAAGACCAACTCACCTTTCTCATACACACGACCTCTCCATCTCTCTCACTCTCACCGCCGCCCTCCTCCTCCTCTCACCGTCGACGAGCAAGCATCGGTCCCTGGGATGCCGAAGGTGGTCGACCTCGCTAGAGGTAGCTCCCTCTCCCTTGTACTCTCTCGATATCTCTTTTCTTCTCTTCTCGGTCATGTTCATTTCCACCACCACATCCTCACTGCACCGCCGTCTCTGGCCAATCTAGTGGTGGTCGAAGTTCACTTCGCTCATCGGAGGTTGTCCTCTCTTTCTTTTTCTCTCTCTCTCCCTTACTGTTTTCACACGGCTATGTTTTTTGTTTTCATCTTTTCTGCCACTATTGTGGGTGGCTACCGTAAATGGTCTAGTCAAAGGCGATGAACGGTGGACCACAGGAGCCCCGAAGGACCTGGAGCACCCCCTCGCGGCGGAGCAGTGGTGGGTTAGAGTTTTATTTTGTTTCTTTCACTGTTTTGCGGTTAGGTTTAGACAGCTACCGGAGTGGCCGCTGGTTGTCAGGACGGTGGAGGGTGGGCCCTCCTGGCCTACCAGAGACCCTACACCCTCGGAGTATTGCTAGTTCGATGTTGTTGACTGTTTAAGTCGTGGTTTCAACAAGTAGTGTTTGTTGCATTCATGTTGGACGGTTTTAAGTCGCCTCACCAGAAAACGCCCTCACAGCAGCGCCGCCACTAGACCACCAGGACCGGAGGTTGTCGGGGAACCCATTGAGCCTTGGCTTGGGCTTATAGCCCTCCGGAGTGGTCAATAACAGTGAGACGAGCGCAAACTTTTGATATTTCATGTGTTATGTTTGTTTGAGTCTCGCCAGAAACTGCCGCTGTTGGCGGTGCTACTGGCTGGACCACCACGTGTAGGGGTTGTTGGGGACCTCACCTAACCTTTGTTGACGTCTCACAACCCCTGGTGTGTCCGAAACGGTAGTGTGATAATGTGATTTTATGATTTTATGCGAATCTCGAATGTGGATTTCTTATTTGTGTGTGTGTTCGTTTAAACTTTGTGTAGGCGAGGTGTTTCTCAGCCAATCCATGCCAATGAAACCCTCCCAATGCTAGGCAGTACTCATAAGTCGAAGTGAAGGTCTCGACCTTGGGTGTGGATTGGTTTATCGTTGTTTGATTACACGATGAACACACAATGTGTGTGAGAGACTGGTACTATAAGTTGTGTTTTCATTTTGGTGGTGTTTTGATTAAGTGAAATCGTGTTCATGCGTGTACGAAATGGAGTGAATATCATGGATCGAGGGGACTTGTTTTCATGTTCTGGTGTTTTAAATTATTTTCATGAACATTAGTTTACATTTTTTATCGTGTATAAGGTTTGACAAATGGTTGTGAAGTCATGGTCACGCCGTCGGTCCACGAGGCTATGGCATGACCTATTTACGATTGAGCCGAGCCTATGATTTTTGAATAGGCTTACATATGTTTTGTGATTTCAAAACCCAAGAGAATCGTTGTGTTTTCATTTGGTTTGTGATCGATTTGCCGATTGATATATAGAGTTGTCGAGTCGTGAAAAACACTAGGAAAATACTAGGGATTCAACCTAGGTTTAGTTAACGACTTGAACTATTAAGACGTGTTTCCGACCTTGTCAGGTAACAGAAACTCGGGGATACGTGTTAGGATTTGCGAGAGTGGATACGATATGCGATAGCTCAGGTAAGCACACTTGCCTTAAAGCTTGTGTATGTTAGTAAGCCAGTAAAGAAAATACCATGTGATTCATTTTCATTCCGTTGTGTTTGCTATTATCTACTTGTTGGCATTCCTTTCCATATTCCTTGTATTTGTGTTTTTGGCATAAGTGTGTGTCTCGAAGGTACATACGGCCTGCACTAGAAGGGATAAAATGTGGGCACTCGTGCGTACGAGTGTTTGACCACCCCTAGTGATTTTGTGATACCATGTATTGGATTATTGTGGATATTGTTGTGGATTTCGATGTTGCGACATCGCTGTTGTGGATTTGTTGTGGATTTTTAGACCACTTATGACCTCTTTTAATTCGTAGAACATGCATGTTTCGATTGCTATTAATTTCAGTCTGTCTATCATGCATCTTGCCTATTTAAATTCCTGTCTTTCAATTTCAGCATGATATTTAGACTGCCATGTTTGATAATTCATGAATTACTGTTATAGGGCAGAGTGTAGTAGAGGCAAGGAACCTTGCCTAGGAGACTTTTTGTGAGCAGTTGGAGAGGAACTTAAGCATAGGTGTATGTTTATTTCTATTTGTATGATGTCTTATATATATACGGTAGTAGTTTTTGAACTGGGGATCATTTTTGAGATGGATACCATAAGGTTGTTATTCTGACTTGGACATGAACATATCGGGGTTTTCCACATTTATATAGATTTTTGATTTCCATTTGATTGAGTTATTTTCCAATAATTTGTTAGTATTAAATTTTCTTTTGTTGTGCTATACTTGCAATAACTCTTTCATAAAACTTGAAATTTAATAATTGGAGGCTGACTAGGCTCGTCAAGTTCGTTGGGCACTGACTCGGGACCTGCACGGGTCTAGGTCGGTCGTAGCCAAATGCATTGGGAATTTGGGGCCGTCATAGTTGGTATCAAAGCACAAGGTTCTAAAAACTTGACTCTTGTTTTAAATTGCATAAAACACAAGCCATTAAACCAACGGAAGTTAGGAACGGTTGAACTTAGAAGTGGAAACCCTATAATCCTATAGAAACTTAACTGGGGGAGTAATGGGTTAAGTCGGATAATTCTTATACACGTTATGTTTGTTATGTGTTTGAGTATGGTATACGGTAGCTATAGACTGATCCGAGAAGTTCATTCTCTTGATTTAGACGATGATGGTGGATCAGACCGGTCCAGGCGACGATAGCGACATGTCCGGCACAAGATATGCTAGCGGGAAGATGTGCATGCCTTGACTTAGAGAGTTGCGACGCAGGACCAGCAGCTACAGGAGATGACGACTATTGAGGACACTCTTACCAGCTACCACTACACCATCGATTCCGACTACACCATTGCCACCTACTGATACTCGGGGAGCAGAGACCCCGATTGCTGTGCATCTACGGCTCCAATTCCGTTAGAGGCGGTACCCGAGGGAGCTGTTATTGCACCCAATACGCAAACCGAGGCGAAGACACCTTTGTTACAGACTGAGATAGTACGAGCGACAGAGACACCAGCTACACCAGTAGTTACTGTGGAGGTTACTCCGACTAAGACTCCAGAGAAGAGTCCGAGAGCCACTGCTGAGGCGAAGCAGTGGAGGGAATTCAAGAGACATGATCCAATGAAGTTCTAGGGCGGTATTGATGTCAGAGCAGCGGAGCTATTTCTAAAGAATCATGAGAAGATTCACTTAATTATTGCAACAGAGGACCATATGCGAGCGACGATCTCATTGTCGATGTTACAAGGGGAAGCAGATGATTGGTGAACGACTATCGTTACTACTCGAGGTGTTCTGAGAGACTGGATCGACTTTAAGACCCAGTTTAATAAGAAATACTTTTCGCCGACTGTCCTTCGATCAAAGAGGAATGAGTTCATGGCGTTGAGACAGAGCGCAATGAGTTAGTGATGGAGTACATGGGTAGATTTATATCGTTGTTGCCTTATGCTGGAGGATCTGCAAACATTGAGACAGATAGAGTCTACTACTTCATTGAGGGTTTGCTACCTGTGATTAGAGGTTCTGTAGTCATTACGTAGCCGAAGACCTTCCAGATTGTGTATGAGCGGAGTCTAGTAAGGGAGGTTTACCTGCTTACTCATCAAGAGGAGGCCAGATCGGCGAGATCAGAGTTTCGATCGGAAGAGCGCCATCAGGACAAAAGAGGAAAAAGAACAGGTGGAATTTTCGTAACCGTAGGACTCGAAGTGTAGGGTCTGTTGCACAGCAGACTACTCGTCTGACACGGACTATTCCACCAGTACCGAGTTTTGCCAGTCATCCACCGCAACTTAGTCAATTAGGACAGCAACTGCAGAGGCAGACTACTGAGAGTAGGGGTACTGATCAAGGAGACAGGTAGAGGAAGACACAGAGGTCTGGTCAGACTCACATCCAGAGTTTTGCACAGGGACGAGGCCAGAGCGAGACTCAGGGATTACAGGATATCCGCACATGTTTCAAGTGCAGAAAGGTTGGCCACATTTAGAGGGAATGCCCTCAACCACCGAGAGCACCACCACAGCATCACAGCACCAGAGGGAATGTGTTTAGGCAGCTGTTGAGCTAGACCAGGGGGCGTCTTGAAACCTTGTTGAGGGTATGATTTCTATTTGCGGTACTTTCATGCATACCATGTTCGATTCCGGTTCCACTGTTTCGTTTATTGCAGGTCACATGGTAGATAAGCTAGGTTTGAAATCTGTTGGGCTTAGTAAAACTCTCATCCTTAGCGTTGCTGCTAGGGATAAGATTTACCTAAATTTATTGTGCTTTGATATTCCGGTAGAGATAGGGGGTTACGGGTTACCAGTGGATATGAGAGTGCTTGAGTTCTTGGAGTTTAATGCCTTGCTTGGCATGGACTGGTTAGGATCGTTTCATGCTCACATCAGTTGTTATGAGAAGAAGATCACGATTCCATTAATAGATCGTTTGGAGATCAGCATTTAGGGCACGACATCGCTATTTCCTATCACTAGAGGCAGGGAATCCAATAGTGGCGAGATTGAGACTGTTGCAAGCGTCATAAGCACTGGGGCGAGACAAGAGATTAGTATCACTAAGGTACCAGTCGTGTGAAACTTCACAGATGTTTTTCCAGAGGATTTACCGGATTACCACTGCCGAGGGAGATCGACTTTATCATTGACCTTATCCCAGGGACTAAGTCGATCTTGATACCACCATACCATATGGCACCTCGAAAGCTTGAAGAGTTGAGGAGTCAGTTAGATGAGTTGTTAGAGTTGGGCTTCATTAGTCCGAGTATGTCGCCGTGATGAGCGCCAGTGTTATTTGTGAAGAAGAAGGATGGCAGTTTGAGGCTATGTATAGATTACCGCCAGCTGAACTGAGTCACAATGAAGAACAAATACCCATTGCCGCGTATTGATGATTTGTTTGATCAATTGACTGTAGTGCAGTGGTTCTCAAAAATAGATCTGAGGTAAGGCTATCACCAGCTCAGGATCAGGGCTGAAGATCGAGAAAAGATAGAGTTCAGCACGAGATATGGTCACTTTCAGTTTACAGTCATGATATTCAGCTTAACTAATGCACCAACAATGTTCATGGATCTCATACATCGTGTGATGAGGGAATACCTTGATCGGTTCGTGATTGTATTCATTGACGATATCCTCATATACTCAAGGATTCGTGAGAAGCACGAGGGGCATCTACGAGCAGTGTTACAGACTCTGAGGGATCACCGACTGTTCGCTAAGTTCAGCAAGTGTGAATTTTGGTTGTCAGAAGTCAGATTCGTTGGAATGTAGTTGGAGCTACTGATGTTGTCGTTGATCCATAGAAGATTAGAGTCGTGATTGAATGGCCTACTCCAACTACCGTTACGCAAATTCGTAGTTTTCTGGGATTGGCAGGATACTATCGTCAATTCGTATAGGATTTCTCCAAGATAGCTGCACCAATGACGAAACTGACTTAGAAGAATGCAAAGTTTGATTGGAATGAGGAGTGTGAACAGGCGTTCAATACTTTGAAGGAAAAATTGACTACCGCGCATGTCTTAGCGTTGCCTAAGACCGGGAAAGACTTAGTCGTGTACACCGAACGCGTCGAAGATTGGTTTGGGTTGTGTGTTGATGCAGGAGGGTCGAGTTATCGCTTATGCATCCCGACAGTTAAAGGTTTACGAGAGGAACTACCCGACACACGACTTAGAGTTAGCTGTGATAGTGTTTGCATTGAAGATATGGAGGCACTACTTATATGGCGTATGTTTTGAGTTGTTCACAGACCACAAGAGCTTGAAGTATCTATTTACTTAGAGAGAGCTAAACCTAAGATAGAGACGTTGGCTAGAGTTCTTGAGAGACTACGACTTCTCGCTAGAGTATCATCTAGGAAAAGCTAACGTGGTTGCTGATGCTTTGAGCCGCAGAGGATTTGATGCTGAGGTAGTTGTATGTCAGATGACTTACGAGTATGGACTCTCCTTGAGGCTGTTGAATTGATATGTTCAGCGGACGTGCCGACGACTACCAAGACATAGATTTGTGGTCAGATGAGATTGCAGACCATTTCACTACAGACTGTTCTTGAGGGACAGTAGGGTGATGAGTTGTACCAGCATTACAGTGAGATGGCAGACAGTTCAGAACATCTAGATAGGAGTCAATCGACAGACTCTTGCTGGAGGTATCGTGGGCGACTGTGGATTCCATTGGCGGCTGACTTACGCACTGAAATACTTCAGGAGGCTCACCGTTCTCATTTTTCTGTATATCCAGGTCGGACCAAGATGTATGTTGATATGCGACGTCTCTTTTGGTGGCCAAGGATGAAGTCCGACGTGTCGGAGTTCATTAGAGCGTATGAGATATGCTAGCACGTGAAGCTGCGCATCGACGGTTTGGAGGATTGCTGCAGCCCTTACCCATTCCTCGATGGAAGTGGGAGCACATTGCTATGGATTCCATTAGTGGCTTACCCCGATCTCCTCGTGGTCACGATAACATCTAGGTAATTGTGGATCGATTGACAAAATCTGCTCATTTCATACCGATATCCACTACACACCGAGTTGATAGACTGAGCATTCTCTACGACCGTGAGATTGTCAGATTGCACGGAGTTCCGTTATCGATTGTGTCAGATCGAGGGGCACAGTTTACTTCATTGTTGTGGCAGAGCATGTAGGCTCAGTTTGGCACCAGACTAGAGTTGAGTACGGCGTTCCATCCGCAGACATACAGACAGTCTGAGATGTTGATCCAAGTGTTGGAAGACATGCTTAGGATGTGTATATTGGAATACGACGGGCCATTGGAAGAGTACTTTTATTTGTGCGAGTTTGCTTACAACAACAGTTATCAGGTGAATATCGGTATGGCACCGTTTGAGGCGCTCTATGACTGGCCTTATAGATCACTTTCTTGCTGGGCTGAGCCAGAGGATGTTGTGACAGTTGGTCCTGAGACTGTTGTTGATCATACTGAGAAGGTATGACATATTCGTCATAAACTTAAGAGTGCCCAAGAGCGGCAAAAGAAATACTATGATCAGTATCACGATGAGCTTCAGTATGACGTGGGAAACTATGTACACCTGAAAGTCTCACTTTTGAAAAATGGTTCGAAATCAAAGCGAAACTCGCTCCTAGATTTATTGGTCCCTTCAAGATTGTAAAGAGGGTCGGTAAGGTTGCTTATCAGCTAGAGTTAC
The DNA here is from genome assembly GCA_039657345.1 of Stephania japonica. NCBI lineage: Eukaryota > Viridiplantae > Streptophyta > Magnoliopsida > Ranunculales > Menispermaceae > Stephania > Stephania japonica. Next base: position 20,418,382 of record CM077562.1, on the reverse strand, counting down.
CGCCAGAGCTCGCTGGAATTCATCTAGTATTCAACATTTCAATGCTTTGAATAGACAAGTCAAGCGGGGGATAGCGACCAACAGTGGACCTAAGTCAGATCGAGTTGCAGGACGATGCCACTTACAAGGAGTAGCCAATCCAGATTGTTGACTGCAAGGTCAAGACGCCGAGGAACAAGGAAATTCCTTTGGTTCTCGTGAAATGGCAATTTCATGGGAATGAGGAGCTAACCTGGGAGTTAGAGTCCTATATGCGCGAGCACTTTCCCTATCTATTTGATTCCAGTAAGTATGTAGTTTAGTTTACTTATTAGTAAATTTCATTTACTAATAAGTGGGGGAGACTGTAACAACCATCAAATTTTAACCCGACTTGTATGGCACTTGTTAGAACCGTGACTCGGCTACGTGATACTGGACTATATTTCGAACCTTGAGAGTCGACATCGAGGTAATTTTATGATTCTTTGATGTGTGTAATAGAATTTAGTTTAATACACGTCACGAGTCGTTCGGGCGAATTTTAATATGAGTAAGGTTCCGCCTAGGTAATCAGGGGAGTAAAATACAGTAAAAACATAATTAAAAGAATTATTGGATAATTTAATTACTTATTTGTACGAGACAAGAAGAAAGTATGCGCGTGACGGAGAAATACGGACCGAGGAGGCAAGACGGATCGGGAAACGTCGTTTGAACGCGGGAGTTAGATAACTACATAATAAACAAACCGTGGGATAGGATTGTTAAAGTGACAGCCCAATGGTAGAGAACCTTTAAATCAGCCTCGAGATGAGTGTGTATGTTGAGATGAAGATGAATGGCCATAAATGAGACAACACATCACCTAATCTACTATTCATTACTATTCACACCCTCATTTCCTTCTATAAAAAAACACCAACTCTCCTCTTTCACACACACGACCTCTCCATCTCTCTTACTCTCACCGGCGCTCTCCTCCTCCTTTCGCTGTCGATGAGCAAGCATCGGTCCCTGGGACGCCGGAGGAGGTCGACCTCGCTGGAGGTAGCTCATACTCCTTTGTACTCTCTCGATCTCTCTTTTCCTCTCTTCTCAATCATGCTCATTTCGTCCTCCACGGCCTCACTGCACCACCATCTCTAGCCGATCTAGTGATGGTCGGGGTTCACTTCGCTCATCGGAGGTTGTCCTCTCTTTCTATCTCTCTCTCTCTCTCTCTTTTTCTCTCACTATTTTCACACAGCTATATTTTTTTGTTTTCTTCTTTTCTACCACTGTTGTGGGTGGTTACCATGAATGGTCTGGTCCGAGGCGATGAATGGTGGACCACCGGAGCCCTGAAGAACCTGGAGCACCCCCTCGCGACGAAGCAGTGGTGGGTTGGAGTTTTTATTTTGTTTCTTTCTCTGTTTTATTGTTGGGTTTGGACGGCTGCGGAGTGGCCGCTGGTCGTCGAAACGGTCAAGGGTGGGCCCTCCTAGCCTACCAGAGACCCTACACCCTCGGTGTGTCGCTGAATCGATGTTGTTGAGTGTTTGAGTCGTGGTTTCAACAAGTAGTGTTTGTTGCATTCATGTTGGACGGTTTTAAGTCGCTTCGCCAGAAAATGCCCTCACGAGGTGCCGTCACTGGACCACCAGGATCGAAAGTTGTCGGGGACCCCATTGAGCCTTGGTTTGGGCCCACAGCCCTTCGGAGTGGTCACTAACAGTGAGACGAGTGCAAAATTTTGATGTTTCATGTGTTATGTTTATTTGAGTCTCGCCGAAAACCGCCGCTGTTAGTGGTGCTATTAGCCGGACCACCACGTGTAGGGGTTACCGGGGAACTCACCTAACCTTTGTTGACGTCTCACAACCCCTGGTGTGTCCGAAACGGTAGTGTGATAGTGTAATTTTTATGATTTTATGCGAATCTCGAATGTGGATTTCTTATTTGTGTGTGTGCGTTTAAACTCCGTGTAGGCGAGGTGTTTCTCGGCCAATCCATGCCAAGGAAACCCTCCCACTACTGGACAGTACTCATAAGTCAAAGTGAAGGTCTCGACTTTGGGTGGGGATTAGTTTATCGTTGTTCGATTACGTCGATGAACACACAATGTGTGTGAGAGACTGGTACTATGAGTTGTGTTCTCATTTTGGTGGTGTTTTGATTAAGTGAAATCGTGTTCATGCGTGTATGAAATGGAGTGGATATCATGGATCGAGGGGACTTGTTTTCATGTTCCGATGTTTTAAATTGTTTTTATGAACATTAGTTTACATTTTTTACCATGTCAAAGGTTTGACAAATGGTTGTGACGTCGTGGTCACGTCGCTGGTCCACGAGGCTATGGTGTGACCTATTTACGATTGAGCCGAGCCTATGATTTTTGAATATACGTACGTTTCGTGATTTCAAAACCTAAGAGAATCGTTGTGTTTTCATTTGGTTTTTGATTGATTTACCAATTGATATATCAAGTTGTCGAGTCGTGAAAAACACTGAGAAAATACTAGGGATTCAACCGTGGTTTAGTTAATGACTTGACCTATTAAAATGAGTTTCCAACCTTGTCAGGTAGCGGAAAACTCGAGGATAAGCGTTAGGATTTGCGAGGGTGGATACGATTTGTGATAGTTCAGGTAAGTACACTTTCCTTAAAGCTTGTGTATGTTAGTAAGCCAGTAAAGAAAATACCTTGTGATTCATTTTCATTCCGTTGTGTTTGCTATTATCTACTTGTTGGCATTCCATTCCATATTCCTTGTATGTGTGCTTTTGGCATAAGTGTGTCTTAAAGGTATATGCGGCTTGCACTAAAAAGGATAAAACGTGGGCACTCGTGCGCATAAGTGTTTGACCACCCCTAGTGATTGTGTGATACCATGTACCCGATTATTGTGGATATTGTTATGGATTTCGATGTTGCGACATTGCTGTTGTCGATTTATTGTGGATTTTTAGACCACTTATGGCCTCTTTTGATTCGTAGAACACGCATGTTTCGATTGTTATTATTTCCAGTCTGTCTATCATGTATCTTGCCTATTTAAATTCTTGTCTTTTCATTCCGGCATGATATTTAGACTGCCATGTTTGATAATTCATGAATTACTGTTATATTCTTTTGGCATTACTTTTGATTTCTCTCAGTTGCTCATCGTCTAGTTTGTGACGGTGGGTGCAGATAGAGCGAAGTGTAGTAGAGGCAAGGAACCTTGCCTTGGAGTCATTTTGTGAGCGGCTGGACTTGAGGAACTTGAGCGTAGGTGTATGTTTATTTCTGTTTGTATGATGTTTTATATACAGTAGTAGTTTTTGAACTGGGGATCATTTTTTAGATGGATACCATGAGGTTGTTATTCTGACTTGGATATGAACATATCGGGGTTTTCCACATTTATGAAGATTCCTGATTCTCGTTTGATTGAGTTATTTCCCAATAATTTGTTAGTATTAAATTTTCTTCCATTGTGCTATACTTGCAATAACTTTTTCATACAGCTTGAAATTTGATAATTGGAGGCTGACTAGGCTCGTAAGGTTCATTGGGCACCGACTCGGGACCTGCACGGGTCTAGGCCGGGCGTACCCAAATGCATAGGGAATTTGGGGCCGTCACAAGTAAGGAGGTCCCTACGAGGTTGGGATAGGCTTGGAACATGGCGACGTGAGTCGGGGTTGTAAAAAACCTCGACAGTCACATTATGTCTGTGACGGCGCGAGGGCGCCGTGAGGCAGGGGTTGTCATGCCCTACACTTTAGATGGTGTCGCCAGGGTTGGACCCCCACAATGCCATCTATGACGTGACACTGTTTATCAGGCCCAAATTTTGAAAAATTTTAGAAACTTCGGGATGTTTCTCGGGTATCCAAATGGGCCAGAATATGACCCAATACCCGAGAAATTTACCCAAAATAGTGAAAATAGGTAATATTTGGAATATGAAGAAAATTAACGAGAAATTACAAATAAATGGAAATAAAACTCTAGTACGACCAAATTGGATCGAAAATGTTTACCGGGTGCTCAGTGGGCTAGTGACAAACGTGCGGGATCAGTTTGGCGACGTGTGAAAGCCGTGTGTGTGGAGTTTGCGTGGCGACTGTGTGTAAAACCAGTATAAGTATTTATATTCTTTCATTTGTGCATTTAAATTGGGTTGTTATCTTTATTGAGTAGTATTTCTTTGTGAAATATGATTTCTTGAATTCCATTTGTGGTATCTATCCTTGGTGGATTATCGACTTTGTTTTCTTGGATTCCGAATGAGTGGTCCATTGGAAAGTGAGTCATTGTTACTATTTATCTGTGATATGAGCTCTTATCTGGACGCTGTTGATATATCCTAATTGAGTGTACGTTGGGGGCACTTATATAGGTCTATGGATATCTCGTAGTAGCAAGGGTTAGGGCTGGTAGGCTGTGTCTTGTCCTGAACCCGTGTCTGCATGGCTTTTGCCACGACTCAACGACCTTTTGGTCGGGACTACTTGCGCTTTCCTTTGTTTCCCTGGACACTCATTTATTGTTAATTTCTCAGTGATTCATTATCATGCGGTCTTGTATTATCTTTGTGATATTTCTGCACGATACTCGTTTAGCCATTTATTTAACATTTAAAATTATATTGAAAACTCCACTTGGTTGTTACTATTATCTTTTATACTCACCGTCATTTTTATGATGGTGGGTGCAACCCCGTCATACTGCAGGGTTGACAAGGGAAAATGACCAGAATTAGGCGATTGAAGTTGAGGGCTGCTAGGTGACCTCCTCTTGCCTACAGTGTAGGTTCTTTGTATTATTGTATATCATGTTTTTGATACACAGGGCTATGACTTTGTGAGAGATTTTGGTACATGTATACATTATTTGAAATTCCTTTGACTTGTTATACTATTTGGATGTATACATATGTGGGGTTTCGATAAATGCATAATTAGGCATTAGTTAGTATAGGTTTATAGTTGTTTATGGACTTTAAATCTCTCATTTGTGGTGATAAACTCTCGCTTCGTGAATTTCAGGTATTTCAAGTTTTGAACATGAATATGAAGCAAATACGACGCTTGGGGAAGAAAGTACAAAGTTCAGGATTGAGCAACACAAAGTTGGCAAAGTTTGGTCAAGTTTCTTAATGACCCCACTTCAGTATAAAGGCCATAGCTTCCACATTTTAAATCGAAATGACTTGATGTTTTCTTAAAAAAAGTAGATTCCAAGCTGAACATTTTCATGTCTCACAAGCTTCTTCCAATTCGGCCTCTAAGTGGTCCAAAATTGTGTTGCAAGTCAGAGAAACAGTCCCATTCAGTGAGGATGTCGTGGACAAAATAAGCCACAGCATCTGGACCAAAAGCTCACTACTCTCCACGCCGCCAGGACACCGTGGCCTCTAAAGGGTGAGTCACCAGGCACGGCGTGGGCCCCAAAAACTAAAAAATTCCAACGTTTTTGAACTTTTTATGTTGGAACCCAATTTGGGGGTTTCCTTTGAATAGAAATAAGTTATATTTCAAAACTATCTATTGTTTTACTTGAGAACTCATAGAAAACTAGGTTTTTGGCTTGATAATGTCCGGGTAATCTCCCTTTAGGTCGGAGGTGGATCGGATGAGTCTACAACTTAGGATTTCATTATGAGGTTTATTTATTCCTTTTATTCTTGATTATCTTCTATGGTTTATTTCCTTTAGTACTATTTTTAATCCTATGGTTAGATTTGATTGTATGTATAGCATTGTGCATGCATATTAGGTTGATTACCCTTAGTCATTGAAGTTGAAACGTCCATCCTCACACGGTAGGCTCATACTTATGACAGTTGGCCATCCAGTCAAGTACCTTAGGGATCTAGGCTAAATCAGGAGCACTAGCGATCCGGTTGTCTAGGTGTAGTGCCTTAACGAATCGAAGTAATGCGACCAACGCATTAAATCTTGAGCACTAGCAATCAGGTTGTATGTTTGGTTAGGGAAGCAGTCAACGGTCGTACCTTGGCCATTAAGATTAAGAAGAGCAAGGAACCGAGTGTGTCACCGGCCTATAGCTGCAATAGGTCATAATTAAGTCTCATATCTTTCATAAACCGACGACAAACGAAATCATCCCAATTTGTATGACGTAGTCCATGAAACTGAAAGCTTAGATTATCTCCCATTGAATCTTTTCTTTCTTTTCAAAGTATTCAAACATTCTCTCTAAAACCCCCAATTTCTCTTTTTATATTTTCTTACCTTAGAAAGACTACTAATCTCCGTGGGATCGACCATTTGCCACTATCAACAAAATAGTTGGTTTAGGTTAATATATTTTATTGATGCGTTCGGCAAGGGTCATTTTTTGGCGCCATTGTTGGGGATTGATTTTTCTTTCTTTGGTTTTCTTTTATTTATTTATTTATTTTTGTATCTAGTCCTTTGTTCCTAATTTTTTTTTGCAGGTAATTCCTTAATGGCCTCCTGCTCCCATAGTTATGGTCGATTCAAAGACTCATACTATCATGGTGTGAATGGGGTAGGTATGTCATATAATAAACATCAATTTTCTAACTCGTAATCTTTTGTGCAACAGGTCGAGGTTTGTGATTTTAGTAGTGAATACTTTCATCTCGCATGTGCTTGTCTTTATCATCCAAGCCAAGAACCTCTGTTTCAAAATTTGAATCAACATAACACTTCATTGGAAGATATGATGAAACAATTATTGGCTAAGGTGCAACAGATACAGCATGATTTTACAGAACTTCAACATTCAAACTCAAAGTGGGAAGATTTAGGAACTCTATTTAGTCAAATGACTACTACACTTGAGAATTTGATTAATAGGGAAGAGTTGTCTCCGCAACCAATTTTTGACTCAGAGGAGACCTTGAATGCTGTTACATTAAAAATTGTAATGTTGGATTAGTTTTTGATTATGGACAAGTATTTGAGCAAACCAAAGGAAGAACTTGAAGTCTCTCCAAGGGAGCTGTAAATTATTATTGCAAAATGAGATGAGACTTGAAGTCATTTCAGAAAGGCCGGAGGAACCACAAAATGAGAGCAAGGAAGATCAACCTCTAGTGTTGGTGAAACCATCCAACCTCCCATGCATACCGGTTGAGTTTAAAAAGGGGGTGGTAGTAAAGGAGTGTTTGCAGATTTTCCACTACTGACACCTTCATGTCAGACGATCATGATGCGACATAATCATTTGTGTTAGAGGTCATAGATGAGCTTCGAAATTTGAAGGAGGGCATGCCTGTTGTATTGCCCAAAGCTATAGATGTGCCATTTGTTGTTGACATCTCGAAAGTAGAGGGCATCAAGTGATTATTCACACTAAGTCGAGCTAACGACTTTACAAGTGTTTTATTTGTTAGTTTCTTATTTGTTTAGTGAACTCACCATTATCTCGTTTGTGACTATTTACAGGTGTTTTATACTCTTTTGTTGAAACACAAAAGTTGAGAGAGCCCGATATCACTTCTGAGGCTCTTTGGTATATGTACGCTAAGTCTAATTGGGATTTGGTAAGTTCCTTGAATTTAGTATATTAGGATTATGCTTTCGAATCTGTTGAGGTAATATTATCTATAGTCCCATGATTTCTTGAGTTGAGCATTCTTTGTTACCATATTTAGAGATATTTGAGTCCATTAGGTTTTTCATTATTGTTTTAGCATGTCATATCCTATTATTTATCATCTTCCGTTCATTATATATACCATGTTCCTTTCACTTCTTTTATCTTTTTTGTGGTTTGATATTCTTCTCCTTGTTTTAAACCTTGAGGACAAGGTTTGGAGTAAGTTTTGGGGTGTTTCAGGTATTATGGAATGGATTTCACTTGGAATGAATGGAATTTGAGCATGTCAGGTATAACAGTTTTTATTCTTATGTTTATTCCATGGGTATGATTGGTAAGGTACGGTGGTGTTTTTTCTGTTTCACCTCATTTTCTTGTTATGACATGCTATTCATTGCACTATTTAGGTTAGAAATAGTTTACATTAGTCTATGCATGTTTATAGTTATTTTGTCACATGTAGAGTCGTCTAAACCCTTGCTGAGTGTTTTTTATTATGGATAAGTTCATATAAGCTACTTTTTGAATCTGTTAGAATATTAGGAGATGCACTAAATCTAGAGCGTTGTCCAATATCTTTGAACTTACTTATTAGAGAGCTAGTATGAAGTTTTGGCATTATGCTAGATACCAAAGAGGTAGGCTGCCCTATTTTGCAAGTAATCATATTTCTAGGGTACTAGAACGAAAATGTAGCTCACTTGAGACATCAATTACTATGACTTGACCACTTTTTGGGAATGATTAAGCTTGAACGGACATTGGATGACTTGTTTGATTATAGCAAAAGTGAGAAGGGTCAACAAGAGTTTTCTAAAAAAATTTAGAGAGTCCCACAGATTCCATAGGAAAAGGAGCATGGAATCTTGTGGTGGGAAAAAGTAAGAAAAACGGTTTCCACAGGAAATGGAGCAGGGACAATTTTTTTGGAGAAAATAGAATATATTTATGAATAAGGGCGAAAGTCTTTGAAAACTCTTCAATAAAAAGATTTGACCGAGTGCTTATAGCTTGATTAAGTAAGTTATTTCAATGTTTTGTTCCATTTTTTCCAATTTAAAGTATGATTGTTTCTCTTTTATATGTGAAGTCTACATGAATGGATAGTGTGTTGCATTTTTCATTCCTAATACCTTTTTTTGGTGTTGATGCACTATCTATTAAGAAATTCTGAACTTGTGTGCTTTAGTGTAGTGACTCTGAAAAATCTTGAGTAGTTGAAGGCCTTTATCTGGATTAATTCTAGTTTTTGAAATGGTGATTTTCACCGATGAATGGATTCCGTTTCTAGAAAAATCTTGACTCTGAACTTCTTTTGGGTGATGGTTAATTAAGTGGCATTTAAATAAAAAATGAACTCAATTTGACTTGGTGATGGGCATAGGATTGTTAAGACTAGTCATCATAGTGTTAGTAGTTTAGGTAGTAGAGTATGAGTTTTCATTCACTCTTTTGCTCGGGACGAGCAAAGTCTAAGTTTGAGGGTGTTTGATAAGTGTGTAATTAGGCATTAGTTAGTATATGTTTATAGGTGTTTATGGACTCTAAATCTCTCATTTGTGGTAACAAACTCTCGTTTTATGAATTTTATGTATTTTAAGCCTTAAACATGAATATGAAGTAAATACGATACTCGGGGAAGAAAGTACAAAGTTCGGGATTGAGCGACAAAAGTTGGCAAAGTTTGGTCAAGGTTCTTAATGACCCCTCTTCAGTATAAAGGCTATAACTTCCTTATCTCAAATCCAAATGACTTGCCATGTTTTACTTTTGAAAAGTAGACTCCAAGATGAACATTTTTATGTCTCACAAGCATACTCAAATTCAGCCTCTAAGTTGTCCAAAATTGCATTGCAAGTAAGAGAATTAGTCCCGCGTTGTGAGGACGTCGTGGACATAATAAGCCACAGCATAGACTAGAAGCTCATTGCTCTCCACGTCGCCAGGACGTCATGGCCTCCAAAGGGTGCGACGCCAGGCGCGGCTTGGACCCCAAAAACTTAAAAATTCTTACTTTTTTGGACTTTTTAGGTTGTAACCCAGTTTGGGGGTTTCCTATAAATAGAAATAGGTTATATTTTGAAACTATCTCTTGTTTTACTTGAGAACTCGTAGAAAATTTAGGTTTTTGGCTTGACAATATCTAGCTAATCTCCCTCTAGGTCGGTGGTGGATCAGATGAGTCTATAACTTAGGATTTTGTTATGAGGTTTATTTATTCCTTTTATTCTTGATTCTCTTGTATGGTTTATTTCCTTTGGTACTATTTTTAATCTTAGTGTTAGATTTGATTGTATGTATAGCGTTGTGCATGCAGATTATCCTTAGTCATTGAAGTCAAAACGTCCATCCTCACGCAGTCGATTGAAGTCGAAACGTCCGTCCTCAAGCGGTAGACTCATACTTGTGACAATTGGCCATCTAGTCAAGTACCTTAAGGATCTAGGCTAGATCGGGAGCACTAGCGATCCAGTTGTCTAGGTGTAATGCCTTCATGATTTGAAGTAGTGCAATCAACGCATTAAATCTGGAGCACTAGCAATCAGATTGTGTGTTTGGTTAGGGAAGTAGTCAACGGTCGTACCTTGGCTATCGAAATCAGGAAGAGCGAGGAATTGAGTGCGTCACCGGGTCTATAGCTGCGCTAGGTCATAGTTGAGTCTCATATTTTTCATAAATCGACGACTAGCGAAATCATCCCAAGTTGTATGACGAAGTCCATAAATTTGAATGCCTAGATTCTCTCCCACTGAATCTTTTCTTTCTTTTCAAAGTATTCAAATACTCTCTTTAAAACCACCAATTTTCCTTTTTGTATTTTCTTACCTTAGAAAGACTATCAATCTCTGTGGGATCAACCTTTTGCCACTATCTACAAATTGTTGGTTTAGGTTAATATATTTTATTGGTGTTGCGTCAGGTTTCCACATTCTAGGTTGTCTTGACTAGTGTCTTAGGGTTATTCAGTTTACTTGGAATAGAATTTGCTTTCGCTGTACTTTGATAACTCCATACATTGACTAACTCAACATTTAAATAACTTAATAAACGATAAATGGTAAGGAAGACTGATTAGGCTTGCGTTGACTCAGTGAGGTTGGCTTGTGGGTCTATGTAAGTCTAGGCCGAGTGGAACCTAATTTTGGGGTTGTGAAATTGGGGCCGTTACATTAGTCCTCGTAGTGGTTGGCCTAATCCTATGACCCACTAACACGTGCACCGTAGGAATAGTTCAGGTTTCCATTCATGGAGTCCATGGGTGCACGTGACACGGTCTAGCTTGCCATAAACACGTAACTTGAGAACTCGATGGAAGAAAACTCAAACAACTGTTCAAATCAGCGATAAAACATGGATAATAATGAAAAGGAATAAGATAGCAACAATAGGAACAAAAGTAAATACTCAAATGACTTTCAATTGACGCACCTCAAACACACGATTCGATCCCCGAAAGCACCACGATCTGACCCCGCCATGCTCTAGACTATCGTACTATAGTCCCTCAGTCCCATGGGATCCATTACAAGTGTTTTAGAGTGGTTTAGAGGTGTTTAGATCGGTAGGTTATCAAAATGCACAAACTAGTCCCAAAACACTTGTTGTTAATCGTTGGGGAGCGCACTCCTTGGTTTGGGGAGCGCGCTATGTGTTTTTTCTTGATAACACATATGCTGCCCTAAATGAGGAACACGCTCCTTAGCCTGGGGAGCACGCGCCCTACGTTGAGCAGCAAAATTCTCAGTTCAGAAATTCTGCTCCTCAATGTTCCTAGGCCCTTTTCCTTAGCCATTGACCGTATCCTCGCCTCGTGGGGAATCACAAACCTCTCAAAACATGCCACAGGCAACAATTTATCACAATTTATATCACAAATTTACAATTTCATGCATTCATCAGCATAAAGCCCAAAAGATAATGTAACGACCCTCAATTTTAACATGTGCCACATGTCACGTTTCAGGGCTATGACCTGGACCTGTTGTAACTTAGCGTACTTGCTCAAGCCTCGGGAGTTTACACCGAGGTACATTTTATCTTTTTGTGATGATTATACTATTTATTTATACCCAAATATGAAATCCAAGAGTCCAAATGTATTATTTCATTTAATTTATCGCACCAAATTTGTGAGAAAGACTTTGTCTAGGAAAACATGTCAATTCGAATACTGGGCGAATTACGGGTATATAAAGTTTGGAAATGATTTTTATAAATAATCAAGGAAATTATGAAAAAATGATAACAGGTATTAACCATAGTCGAGACTCATTGAATCGAAAATTTTGATTTCGGTGCGACTCACGGTGTAAGCCGCGATGCGAAACGATCAATAACGGAAAAAATTTAAAAGTTAAACAAGATAAGATCAAGTTGTTAGACTAAGTAGTTAATCACTTTACTCCGTCCAGGATTTTAATGAAAACAAACAAGGTGAAAAATATACTAATAAATATCAAGTGCATTTCAATTTTATCAAAGGTTGCAAAACATCACATTACAAGTATTCGAGCATTCAAGCCATATAAGTTCAAGATTCGGCATATATAAGGGAATGAAGACGAAAGATCAAACTACATGTTGTAACATTGATGTAAGGTATACAAGTTCATTTACGCAAGCCTGTTGCATTAGTTCATGCACATCGTGCTTTTAAAATGGATTTTCAAATGTTAAGTGATTACTTGAAGTTTTAAGTTAAACTTAACACATGACTAGGTCTATAAGTTTAAACAATCTTAAACTATGTGTTTATATTCACATCGTATTTTGAAAACCACTGTGGAAGTTTTTGAAAAATAACTGGTTTTTGAAAAGAAAACTGCATATTTACAGAAAAGCCCCTCGCATGTCATGAAACTAAGATTTTTCGTTTTCAGGATTTGTGAAAATATTTGGACAACCCAAATAGGCTTTACGACCCATAAGAAACATATGTAATATGTTATATAAGGGTTAGTTGGGTCTCAAACGCAATAAAAGGGACGCTAACCAAAGGGACAAAAATATTTATTTTGAGGTCCCTACAGTTAGCGCGCTAATAACTTTATTAGCGCGTTAAGTGCAGAGTTAGCGTTAGATCTGAATATTAGCGCGCTAACTGCTCTCCTGACAACTTTTTTAAAAAGCTAAAAATCATACTTTAATTTGAATTCTTGATGAAATATGAGCCCTTGGATCCCTAGAATGGTCATAAACTGATAAAAAGGAATATGGAACGTTCTCAAACCACCAAAAACATAGTTTTGTCCTCATAAGCAACAAAACACACAAGAGCTGAAAACTTTCAAAAGGAGAAGCTTGAATTTTTGTGAAGAACAAAAAGAATATTCTTGAGACTGTCTATTCACTCTCAAAACCAGCATCTTTGAAGCTTTCTAAGGTGTACATCAACCTTTCCAAAACATATTGTCAAGTCACCTTCTTGGGGTTGTAAGAAAGCCTTTTGTTCTAGCTTTTTCTTGTGCTTAAATTCCATAATTTTATGTGTTTGACTTGGAAAATCATTTGTTGTGTTTTTGAACACACTTATCTTGGGTTTTGTGCTTAAACTTATTTTATTAAACCTATGATTGGTTTGGACAAAAGTTTACATTTAAACTTGACTTTTATCAAACTTCTTGTTCTTTGGATTTGAAACTAGATTTGTTCTAATCGATTTGTTTAAAATGGTTTCATATTTGAGTTTTGCATAAAATCAGTGATATATTTGCATTTCTCAATTGTTTTCATACTTGCATGCATTAGAGTGGTTAGGCTCTAGGATGCCTGCTAATATTTGAACTTGGTGCCACTTTACTTTGTAAAGTGTATTTCATTATTTTCAGTTATTGGTTGTAATTGGATGATTGTAAAACTTAGTGGAATCTAAGTCAAAGGGAAGACCTAGTTGAGGCTAGGCATAAACCCTAGTTTCCACTAGGTAGGAAGTCCTAATTGTTATTAGGCAATCTAGGCTTATAAGCTTAGGTTGTAACACTTATTTGCAATATAAGTGGGGGTTTAAAAATTCTAACCGGGGAGGTTAGGTAGTGGATGTAGATCATTGGATCGAACTACTATAAATCGTGTGTCACTTTTCATCTCTTCTATCTCATTCACTTGCATAGCATCTATATTCGCGTTTTAGTGAGCATATAACATCTTTATTATTGAACTAAATTAAAAAGGGCGTTAACTTCTCGATACACCCAATTCACCCCTCTTGGGTGTGGTTTCAATTGGTATCAGAGCGGGTTATTACTCAAAGTGTTACTAACATATCTTTGAGTGTTTTTGTGCAAGGATGCAAACTCTAGATCCGCTCGTCTTAGGGAAGGCAACTCCTCGAGTAGGCCTCCGTATTTTGATGGAACCAACTATGCTCATTGGAAAGTGAGGATGAAGTTTTACATTAGAGCGCAAAATAGATTTTTGTGGGATGCAATTGATAATGGCTACACTCTACCGGACAAGCCCTTGAAAGAGTACACCGTTAAGGAGATTAAGATTGAGCTCTCAAATGATCAAGCCATGAATCATTTGTTTTGTGCATTAAGTGAGAACGAATTTAACCGAGTTAGCGCTTGTCAAACGGCCAAGGAAGTGTTGGAGAAGCTTGAGGTACACTATGAAGGTACCATTCAAGTGATGAAGACAAAGTTAAGAATTCTTGAGGAGCACAATGAAACTTTCCAAGTTGGATCCGATGAACACAGCCACCGCCATCACTCGATTTACTAAACTATTGAATGAGATCAAGAATCTTGGAAAGAACTATGATCAAGAGACTTCGGTGTACAAGTTCCTTAGAGGCTTGCCTAAGGAATGGGATGCCAAGAAGTATGCTATCCAATCAACTCAAAATCTTAGAGATTATACATTCGATGCCTTATGTGGAGAGCTAACGGTCCATGAATTTGAACTTAAAGACCGAGCTATATTGAAAGCATTAAGTGGAGGCACAAAGAGTTCAAGAAAAAATATTATTTTGAAGGCAAATAGCTCCCCAGTTGCATCGGTAGAGATCATTGATGATGAAAAATCTTGTGACGACAATGATTTTGAGGAGGAAGTAGCTATGCTTTCAAGAAAGCTCAACAAGGTCATGCAAGCGAGACAAGTATACGAAGAAGTTTAAAAGTTGAAACAAGGGAGGAAAGTCAAGTGAGACCATATGCTTCGGGTGTGGCAAACCGGGCCACATCAAGGTGGAATGCAAGTCTAAGAAGGTGTTTGACAAGAAGAAAGGAAAGAAGAGTTTCAAGGCAACTTGGGATGATTCCTCCTCATCAAGTTCTGAATCCGAGTCGGAGAGCAAGAAAGCAATACTTTGTCTCATGGAACAAGGCGAGGTAAACTCTAACCCTTTTAACTTTGATGATGTTGATGATTTGGACAATGTTCCAAACCTTGATGAGCTTAGGAAAGAGTTGGAAAAGGAGGTAAAAAAGACCAAACAACTCAAAAAGAGCTTGACCATAGCAATTAGTGAAATAGAGTCACAAAATGAAACCATTAATGATCTCCAAAGTGACTTCAATGAAGTCCTAAGGGAGAGAGATGCTTTAGTTAAGGAAGTAGAGGACTTGACTAGCACAGTACATAAGTTCACCAATGCTAGAGAAATGCTTGACATGATGTTGAGAGCACAACGACGTGCACTCAACAAAAGAGGCATAGGTTATGGAGCAAACTTATTGAGTTACAAGAAATTGCTAGATGATTATCGTAGATGCTCTAAATGCAATAGGCCTCATGTGGTTGGGATATGTGCCTTACAAAAGGCCAAAGTGGGGAGACTAGCATGGGTAGTTAAAAATGTTTATGACACTAACTTTCTTGGACCCAAAGGTGTTTGGATACCAAAATCTGGTGTGTTTTCCATTGTGTAGGATGCGAGGAACAACACCCCATGGTACTAGATGCACATCAATTTATTGAATTAAAATGGCATGATGGAGGAAAGGTTACATTTGGAGACAACAACAAAGAAAAAGTTATTGGTCTTGGAACCGTTAGTAACAATTTACTTTCCATTTCTAATATTTATCTTGTTGATGGTTTGAATCATAATTTGCTTAGTATTAGTCAATTGTGTGACAAAGGATTTCATGTAATGTTTGAATCATCCAAATGCATCGTTAAGAATGAGAAGCATGAAACACTATTTATTGCATATAGAGATAAAAATGTTTATGCCATTAACTTTGATGAGATGCATATGCAAAATGTTTCACGTTTAAGTGCACAAAGTGAATGTGATGCATGGTTGTGACATTGTAGATTAGGACATTCTAGCATGGAGAATTTGTCAAAATTGAAAAAGCATGATCTCGTCAAGGGCCTACCCAAATGTACTTGTAAGAAAGATAAGGAATGTGAACCTTGTATCCTTGGTAAGTAAGTGAATCGTCATTTAAGACAAAAGTAAAAAGTGACGTGACTTGAGCCTTAAAACTTATCCATATGGATTTGTTCGGACCCACACAAACATAAAGTCTAGGGGGTAAATCATATTACTTTGTCATTGTTAATGATTTTACTAGGTATACATGGGTGTATTTTGTCTCATAAGCATGAAGTGTTTGATGTGTTTGTAAAATTTTGTGCTTTAGTTGAGAATGAAATGGGATACAAGATCACCATCATTAGAAGTGATAGAGGTGGTGAGTTCGTAAATAGGAACTTGGAAGATTTTTGTGCTAAATAAGGATATACACATCAATTATCCTCTCCTAGAACACCCTAACAAAATGAAGTTGTTGAAAGAAAAAATAGGACACTGCAAGATGTGTAGGACTATGCTAAATGAGTACAACATAGCTAAGCATTTTTGGGCCGAAACCATTAACACGACATGCTATGTTATAAATAGAGTAACTGCCCGAAAGCAAGTGAAAAAGACTCCTTATGAACTATGGAAAAGTCGAAAACCCAACATAAGTTATTTTAAGGTGTTCAGTTGCACTTGCTATGCTCTAAATAATATGGATAATTTGGACAAATTTGACCTAAAGTCAAATGTATGTACTTTCCTAGGCTACTCCATGCATAGCAAAGCATATTGGGTGTTTAATAGATAAACCAAAACTATAGAAGAGTCTATCAATGTGAAATTTAATGAAGTAGATCCCAAAGTAAAAATGATGCACAACTTGGAAAAATTAAGGATTGATGATGAAGATGATGGCACCCTAAATCAAACATCAAATAGTCAAGAGGTCGAGGTAAGCATAGAACCCGAAACAAGTGCACCTAAGAATTCAAGAATTCTTATTGGCCATCCCTCCCAACAAATTATAGGTGATCCAAACAAAGGAATAATCAATAGGTCAACGTTACATCGAGATGAGGGACACATAGTTTTTGTATTACAAACCGAGCCCACCAAGATAAATGATGCCTTAGGAGATGAGTTTTGGGTAATGTCTATGCAAGAAGAACTAAGTCACTTTGTTAGGAATAAGGTATGGACACTAATACCTAGACATAAGGACCATACTATTATAGGCACCAAATGGGTTTTTAGAAACAAAAATAATGAGAAGGGTGAAACTGTAAGAAATAAGGCACGGTTGGTTGCACAAGGCTACAATCAAGAGGAAGGAATTGATTATGAGGAAGCCTTTGCACCCGTAGCAAGACTAGAAGCAATTCAAATGTTGTTTGCTATAATAGGTTATTTGCTATTATCTCGCATGTAGTGAATGTCCAACTCAATATGTTTTGTCCTAGCATGATAGACAGGATTATGAGCAAGAGCTTGAGCAGAAATGTTGTCACACCAAACCACTGGAGCAGTAGGAAGAGAAAACCTAAGTTCAGACAACAGCGACTGAATCCATGTAATTTCGTAGATACTGTGCCAACGCTCGATACTCAGACTCAGTGCTAGAACGAGCAACTACATGTTGTTTCTTTGACTGCCAAGATATTAAATTGGAACCAAAGAAGACTGCAAACCCAAAAACTGATCTTCTATCGTCGGGAGAGGCTGCCCAATCTGCATCAGAAAATCCCGTGACAAACATATGTGTACTAGGTCGAAACCAAATACCCCAATCAATAGTACCTTTAAGATATCGTAAGACTCGCTTCAACGCCTGCCAATGTATCTGAGTTGGAGAGCTTTGGTATTGACTCAATCTATTTACGATAAACGCAATATCTGGTCTAGTATGAACCAGATATTGCAAACCTCCAAGTAAACTACGATATAACGTAGCATCTGAGAAAGGAGGGGATGTATCAGAAAATAGGGGCTTGCCCACTAACGCAGGCGTGTCTACTACCTTAGCCTGGAGCATGCCACCTTTCTGAAGTAATTGTTTAATATAGGCTGTTTGAGTAAGAAATAGTCCAGTAGTATCACGTCTAGCCTCCATTCCCAAAAACAAGTTTAAATCACCGATATCTTTTAAAGCAAAAGAATCATTTAACTGAGAAACAAACTGTTGTATTTGGTCAGGATGAGATCCAGTGACAATAATATCATCAACATAAACCAAAATATATAAAACCGCCGAAGAAGAATGAGATATGAAAAGGGAGTTATCAGCTTTGGAATTCACAAAACCCCACGATAAAAGAGTAGAGCGTAATCTGTCAAACCAAGCACGAGGGGCTTGACGAAGACCATAAAGTGCTTTGTGAAGTTTACACACATAAGTGGGAACCACCCTATCGATAAATCCTTTAGGTTGGTTTGTATAAACATCTTCAATTAACGACCCATTTAAAAAGGCATTATGAATATCAAGCTGACGAATCGACCAACCAAATTGAACAGCAATCGATAAAATAATTCGAATAGTGGAGGCCTTTACTACTGGACTGAAAGTCTCATCAAAATCGATACCAGGCAACTGTTTGAAGCCCCGAGCCACTAATCTAGCTTTGTATCGATTTATTGAGCCATCTGAATTCTTTTTAACTGTGAAAATCCACTTATTATCAACAACATTTTGAGAAGAGTGAGCAGGCACCAACGACCATGTGCCATTCTTGACAAGTGCTCGATACTCATTCTCCATGGCCTCTCTCCATTTTGGGTCCTTGAGAGCCAAATCCACAGACTGAGGAATGTCCTCAGACACAGATGTGGTAGCAACAAACACCTTTTTCTTAGAAATACCATCCTTAGCTCGAGTTGTCATTGGATGAACATTTTGTGGTGTCTCAGATTCATTATTGCCCACAGTATTACCTGCTGTAACAGAAGGAATTGTAGGGACATGTGACACAGTTTCATTATGCAACACAGCAGGAGAAGGATTCAAATTAGACTGAGGAGAGGACTGAGGCATAGGCAAAGAAGTAGAAGTCCTTTCAGGAACAGATGAAGAGGGGGAACCAAACGTAGTCAAGGGTACTGGTGGTATGCATGTTGTAGGAGAATTAAACTGTGGAACTGGAAGATTGACCAGTGATGTTCCATTTAAAACAGGAGGCATGGATTTTGAAGCAAATAGATTGGAGTAAGGAAACTCATCTTCATTGAATAAGACATGACGAGTGATATACATTCTCCCAGATTTATGAAGACATTTATAACCTTTATGAGATGAACTGTACCCTAAGAAGAGACATTTTTCAGAACGAAATTGCAATTTATGGGCATTGTATGGTCGTAAATATGGAAAACAGGTACACCCAAACACTCTTAAGATTGAATAATCTGGAGAACGCCCATACACTTTTTCGTAAGGAGAGACCCTGCCAAAATTCTAGATGGAAGTCTATTGATAAGAAAAACCGCCGTCTCACATGCATCCCACCAATATTTATAGGGTAAATGACTATGAGCTAACATTGTTAAGCACATGTCAATGATATGCCGATGCTTACGTTCGGCTCTCCCATTCTGTTCATGAACATGTGGACATGGGTGTTGAAAAACAATACCACAAGAATCGAGAAAGGGCTTCAGCGACCTATACTCCCCTCCCCAATCTGATTGAACCTTCTTGATGCGTGTAGAAAATAGATTTTCAACCAATTTCTTAAAATGCAAAAAAGCGTTGAAAACATCAGATTTGACCTTTAATGGATAGATCCATGTAAACCGTGTGTAATCATCCATGAAGTGCACATAGTAAAGAAAACCACCAGGTTGATCAGTACATGAGAAGGACCCCAAACATCGGTGTGAATGAGCTCCAAAATGTGAGAAGACCGGTGGGTAGACACATGAAAGGGTAAGCATGGCTCTTACCTAAAGGACAACTTGAACAAAAATCAACGAGACTTATTTGACACATTCACTAACCGTAACACCTTCGCAATGTCGATGTGCGGGATGTCCCGATGCGGAATGCCATAATGCAGTAATTTCTTGTTGAATGCAACAAGAGCGATCGTCCGTGAGAAGAGGAGAGAGGGCCAAAAAATCGATACAAACCATTGTGAAGAGTACCATGTAGTAGAACCTTCCTAGTTCTGATATCCTTCACAAAACAATCACGAGCATAGAATTCAATTAGAACCTTATTTTCACGAGCCAGTTGAGACATACTTAATAGATTTTTCTGAATCTCGAGGCACACACAATGTGTTGTGAAATGACAAGGCTGGAGCTAGAAGATGGTACTTGTTGCGGTACCAACACCGAGATATAGAAAGAGAATTTCCATTACCAATAATCAAAGAATGATTACCTTGATAAGGAGTGTAGTTATTCAACTGAGAAGGATCTGAAGTGATGTGTGATGTTGCTCCACTATCTGCATACCACGAAGTGTCCGAACCTGGTTCAGAGGCGGCATAGAAAGTACTTGGAGGTGGATGAGAAGATCCAGTAGGTGTAGGGTTGAATCGCAGTTGTTGAGAGGAGGCACCCTGCTGTGGTTGGTTAGTCGAAGCTCCCATATACTTCATATCTTGTCGAAAGTAGCAAACTGCAGCGGAGTGTCCAAACTTTCCACATATTTGGCATGTAGGTTTATTACTGTTTTGGGATCGAAAACCCCCTCGTCCACGACTGCGACCACCGCGGTTGCGATTATTTGAGCCACGACCGCCACTGTTTGAGTGTTGATGTTGAACTCCTACGGCACTTGTTTGATTTCTGCTGAGTTCACTGACTGTGTGGTATCATGAATAGACAAGGAACTGAAACTGTTGAGGCCATGAAACTGACTCAAGGTCATCTCAAAACTCAATAGAGATGCCTGCAGTTCTGTCCATCTTAGGGTTTCCTTTTCTTGTAGAACGAGATGATCGGAAGGTACTCACCATCCAAATCCAAAGCAAGAGTATTGGACACCAGATCATCATCCGAAATAGGAGAGCCTGCCGTTGCAAGAAAATCCGCCATCTCTTTCATCTTCAGTAAGTATTCGGACATCGTCATCGATCCTTTCTTCGTATTCTGGATCTTTCGTCTGTACACCTGAACTTGAGCCCTATTGTGAGATCCGCAGTGTTCTTCAATCCTTCTCCATGCTTCATGAGCGGATTCAGCACCAACCACTGCATGAGCAACCTCGTTGGACATCGCACTGATGAGCCATCCAAGGCAGAACTGATCCTTTCCATACCAGTCCTCATATAATGGATTCGGATCACTTGACCCCAGGCAAGAACTCCGATGGACTCTTCAATGTTCCTAACGAGATGTCCATCTAGGCGGCATCCTCGAAAAATCGGTAATACCATCGCCTTCCGGACCAAGAAATTGTTGCGATCTAACTTCATAGAGACGATTTGTCTACAATGAAGAAGTATATGTAGAACAACCACGTGCATAACACGTTTTGAAGATTATGATCATCCAAGTCATATCTATCATCTTCAAAAAGCCTTGTATAGAAATAAAACAAGCTCCTAGAGTTTGGTATGACAGACTTAGTGCATTTCTACTTGATAAAGGATTTAAGAATGAACGTTAGATCCTACTTTGTTCATTTTTATCAAAAAGCGTGATATGTTACTTGCTCAAAGTTATGTTGATGATATTATCTTTAGGTCATCCAACACACGTTTATGTGATGAATTTTCATCATTAATGACAAATGAATTTGAAATGAGCATGATGGCTGAACTAACATACTTTCTAGGCTTGCAAATAAAGCAATCCAAACATGGTATTTTTATAAATCAAGCAAAGTATGTGAGGGACATGCTAAAGAAGTTCAAATTCGAAAATCTAAAAGAATTTGACACTCCTAGTAGTTCCACCATCAAGATGGACAAAGACCAACTAGGAAAATTCATAGATCCTAAACTTTACCGTGGAATGATAGGTAGCCTCCTATATTTGACCGCTAGTAGGCCTAATATTACGTTTAGTATGTGTTTATGTGCTAGATTTCAATCCGATCCTAAGGAGTTAAACTTAAAATGTGTAAAGCGCATATTTTGGTATCTAAGTGGAACACAAGACATAGGATTGTGGTTCAACAAAACCAAGAGTTTCGAACTCCAAAGTTTTGTTGATTCTGATTATGCTGGAAGTCTAGTTGATAGGAAAAACACTTCCGAATTTTGTCATTTGCTAGGAAATTCATTTATATCATGGTTTAGCAAAAAACAAAATTTCGTTGTTTTGTCTATGACGAAAGCCGAATATGTGGCTGTCGGGAGTTGTTGTGCTCAAGTTATGTACATGAAACAACTTGAGGATTATCAAATCCTAGTTAGTTGTGCTGAAATTTATTGTGATAACACAAGTGCAATTAACATATCGAAAAATTTGGTGTTACACTCTCGCACAAAATACATTGAGATTAGGCACCATTTCCTTCATGATCATGTCCAAAAGGGCGATGTTAAACCCATCCATGTGTCCACAGAGGATCAACTAGCTTATATTTTCACCAAGCCATTGCCTAGAGTCTAAGATTCGGCATAAGTTAGGCATGTCTCGTGAATCGGACCTTCTACAGATGTTCTAGTTGCTCTGAACCTTTTTTATATGGTGTTAGTGAAGTATCCATGAAGTTTGAGGTTAATCGGAGTTGTATGTAAAAAATTCAAAATTTTTTACTATGAAAATTCTAGAGAGCAATTAGAACGCTAATTGCAGATATAGGGCGCTAATTTTATTCTGGCCTAAACTAATTAATTGACCCATTAGCGCGCTAACTTTGTTATTAGCGCACTAATATCGCTCAGCTAGACAGTTATAAATACATCTGTTTGCTCTAAATCTCGTCGTCTCACACGTCTCTCCTCTCCTCTCTGGTTCTCGTCGTCTCCACCGTGCCCCCTCTCCACCCTCAGGTGACATTCCTCACTCTCCTCATCAGTTTCTTCACGTTTTGGTCACTAAGCCCTAGGATTTCATTATCTTATGTCGACTCGTCGAACCTCCGCCCGTTCCTCTTCCCGTCAAACTGCCTCCAAAACCTCTCGACCTACTCCTGCATCATCTTCTCGTCATCCCTCTACATGTCATGTTGTCCAGCCCTCCTCATCCATTAGTGAGTTCGAGTTCACTCATTTCTCTAACCATAGTCAGCCCGTCACAATTCCGGTAAATGCCCCACGAAATGAGGGCCATGCTAAGTCCGTTCATGAGTTTAAGTTTATCTTAGAGTTGGTGGCTCCATGGCTCACGGATGCCAAAATTTTTAGGCTCGCCATTGTTAATTTTGCCTTATTTGATAAAGCTTATCTCCTAATTCGGGAGGTCTTCGATAGGGCGGGATGGACTACCTTTTGTGCATATAATGCTGATTATAACCCCCCTTGGTTAGGGTTTTCTATTCCAATCTTGTCATGGCAAATAATTTTGTACTTAAATCGTCTATTGGTCACCGGTCCATCGAAATCACCCTTGAAAACCTTGCTCAACAATTTCAGCTTCCTTTGCACCCTCCTACCACTACGGTTGTGTGCAAATGTTTAAGTTGGCCAATTGATAGGCTTGTATTGCTGAATTCATTCTTGCGATTGAAAAGGAAGGTAACCGAATACGTGTCTGGAATAACTGACACTGATTTCAAACTTATACCTTACCTTCTTCATAAGGTTCTTCACAAGGTTATTCTTCCACGCGATGGTAGAAAGAATTACGTCAATCTACTAGACATGTGTTTCCTTGGGCACCTGATTCGTATGATATCTCTTAGTTTGCCCTATATTATTATTGGCTATATGACGAGCATGTGTAACTTGGGTCGTCATCTTCCTTATGCTTATATAATCATATCCTACCTGGAGTCCGCCCATATGGATCTCACTTGAAGTGGTTGTCCACTCTCTCTATCTACGACACCATTGACATGGCCACTTTGAAGGCCATGAAGTATCGTTACATTCGTGAAAAGTAAAAATGGATACGAGAAGATGAAATCCCGGATGGTCAGCACTACGGCTGTTATGAGTCTCCACTACCTACAGGCTCTCCAGTTTCTTCTATTGTTCGTCGGACTATTTGGAATACAATTATGTTTTTTCTCAAGGCGATGGTGGTGATGATGAAGCTCATCAGGAGTTTACGGTTCCATTGCAGCAGTCGAAACATCCGTCGATGCAGCCTCCACCTCCTTCGACTTTTGTGGATTCACCCCTCCTCTGGAGACGTCTTCATCGTTGGCATACATTTCTGCGCAGCTAGGATACATGCATGAGTATATGACTTAGACTTTCACTGCCTTCGACATTAGTCTTCAGCATCAGAGTAATCGGCTACGTTGCATCGAGGGTTTGTTGCTACCAGCTACGCCAGCGTGTGATGGCCATGTCTCTGGCTCGACACTTTAGCCATCGTCCTCAAGGAGGAGTGTTTAGGGATATTCTTGTTAGGGGAGTATTAGGCTCATAAATGTTAGTTTTAGATGTTTTCATGACAAATTCCTCTTTTGTAAACTCGTGTTTAACGCCATAACTATGCCTCCATTTCTCTATGCAGTTTATATCATGAAATTTTTATGCATATCTCTGAGTTAATATTATATTTTCGTCTATTGTTCTGCATCGATTAAATGGGTAATGCTCTTCATTGATATCTATGATTCATTGTATCTGAATGTGTGTGTTGTTGTTTATTGATATGCATGAAGTGAGGGGGAGCTCATTTCTCTATTGTTGATTCTATTCTTCGCTTCCTTCTCTATTATGCTTGCTATACGGGGGAGCTTGGCCCCACTTTTTGATGGTATCAAACGGGGGAGAAAATGTGGTTGAACATGAAAAAATGTAGATATGGTTGAACTTGAACATTTGAATGAAAATTGTATGATGTGTACAACCATGAATGTGATATGAATACACTTGGATTATGTTTTATGCTCGTCAAGTTCACTTTGTTTGTTATCATAAAAAAGAGGAAGATTGTTGGACTAAGTAGTTAGTCACTTTATTCTGTCCAGGATTTTGATGGAAACAAACAAGGTAAAAAATATACTAATAAATATCAAGTGCATTTCATTTTTGTCACTGTTCTTGGAAGTCGAGATGTGGCACCCACTCTTGATGGATTGGGACCACTTAGTTTGTCTTCTTTTTATTATTGCTATTTAACTTAATAACTCAACTCTAAAACAGTAAACTAATGAGAATGTAGCAATTGGAGGCCGACTAGGCTTGCATTGACTTCATGAGAACTGACTCGGGGATCCACGAAGGTCTAGGTTGGGCGGGGCCTAATTTGTAGGAACTAGGGCCATCACACACAATTTCTATTTAAAAATCAGTTTAAATCTTCAATTTACTGGCAAATTCAACATCAATTTCATGAAATTCAACTACAAATTATTGAGACATAGATTCAAATTTGTTTTGGCTTAATGCCTCAATGTTACACTCATTTTTCTAATAATTGAAAGAAAATGGTAATGGAGATAATTACCTAGTTGATACTAACTGTGACGGCCCCAATTCCACAACCATAAATTGGGCTTCACTCGGTCTAGACTTACGTAGACCTCGAGTCAACACTCATGTAGTCAACATAACCTTAGTCAGCCTTCCCTTCCCCTTTACTTTTTATTAAGTTAATTAAGTTGAGTTATTCAATATTAGTGAGTTATTCATAGTATAACGGAAGCAAATCTTTCTTAACTAAATAAAATAACTCTAAGACACAGTCAGAACAATCTAAAGTGTGAAAACCCCGCATATGTATACCAACATCATATATATATTAAGCCAAAGGAGAGTAAAACATAGTATACATGCTCAAGATCTCTTATAAACCCATATCCTAATGTTTTCAAAACATATACATATATTGCACAGGACCACCTAATAGGTGAGATTTGATCCCCTAATAGTCCTTCACTTTAATCGCCTATCGTTGGTCCTTTGCCTTTCTCAATCTTGCGATATGACGAGGCTACACCCACCGTCATAAAAAGGACGGTGAGTACAGAAATAGAACAATAATAACCAAATGGAGTTCCAACATCATTTCAAAAGTCAAATAAACAACTTGTCACGACCCTCCCCCAACCTAGAGTCGGATCGCCCGGCCCAGACCGCTACTTGGATCGAATACCTGAACCAGACCCAAATAAGAGTCTGGCTTGCCTCTCAAACAAACTTGCGGAATGCACATTGGCTAAACAAAGGATAATAATTGTGGAATAAATGTAAATAGATATCCTTAAGCTAATAAATTTAAGTTCACAAGAACATTTATGAAACTATAAATGGGTTCGTATTCATTTAAACTAAACAAGGTTTATTAAAACTCTCAAGTGGATTAGCTAAAGGTAAGTAGGTTTCAAACTACCCAAAGACTTATTTTAATTAAAACCTAAGTTTAATAGTTTCAAAATTGAATATACATTTTATATATCAACCTAAGGCTCACATCAAGTGACGACTTCAAGCTCGTTTTTACCTTGTCTCAATTCTAGCGCACTCGTTGATACCTGATATGTAGGTGGGTGAGCTAAAAAACCAACAAAGCTCAATAAGAGGAAAACCACGATCAACTAACAAACATGCAAGTATTGCTAATAAAGCAAAACAACTTTACACATGAAGTTGTAAATCGAATCGGAAAGCATTTAATGAAAAGTAATCGAGACATGGTTCTTGTTTGTAAAGGGGTATAAGCAAGTTCCAGGTCAAACAAAACTGGAAAGTAAGATTCATAACTTAATAAGAAAGGAAGTAAGCATTCTTTAGAAACCGCATCAAGAGCGAGAATTCACAGTTTGTAAATAAATTCCATTTATTCATGCAACGGGGTCAAATAAGAGATTTATTATAAGAAATAGTAATAAATATAAGTCGTTGTTCCATTCAATGCATTTTAGCTTTTGGTATGAACCTGGTGACCGAAACACATGCCCTTAAAGTGATAAGAATCATTAGTGAACACATTGTTCGTTGTCAACTCCAATTAATTCCATCAAGCAAACAACAAGTGCTTCCAAACCATCACCAGTTGTGATCACTTGTTTATTTGATGATTCGGAGCGTGAACCCCTCAATTTGATGGACTAAATAGTCTCATCCCGCTAGTCGGAGCGCGAACCCCTTGATTTAATGGAATGAATAGTCTCATCCAACTAGTTGAAGCGCGGACCCCTCGATTTGATGGGCACACAACCACTTCTTGCTACAAGTGTTCATATCATATACTTTCCAAAGATTAGTACATTGATACCATTAACTAATGTAACCCAATATCCCAAGTCCTTTAATTTAAATCGTGAACCTAATATATACTAATAACATTCCATATTTGATAGATGAGTGACACTCCCCACTTACTTGTACTCGGCGCGCCTACAATCACTTTCCGCACGCTCGGGGTCCTATGTGAATTGTCGCGTTTCACCAGACAATATTATAACACAAGAATGATTAATTACTTGTTTTAGAGTTCCATAATTCTCATTTATTCTCCTTTAGGGTCCCATTAGTGTTGGTCTCGCGTGTACGCTGTAGTGCCGAGTGGGATGGGACCCGCTGTTGAGTCCCTTTCATGTGTGCACTTTCCTGAGATCGCGGATAGGTTTTATCATTCAAACTTTTTTTTTTAATTCTGGCCAAACTGGTCTCGTTGACCAGTTGACCAAAAGAGGGAAGAAAGCAAGAGCTTCCCCTCCCTTACAGTCATGGAGGGGAGCACAGTTCCCTTCTATGGAGACGCTGCCTCCTCCTCCTCCTCTGGTGGCCGGTCAGAGGGCCACCGCCCTCCGGTCAGTTGCTGTAGAGGCAGTAGTGGGGAGGAGGGATGGTAAAAACCACTGCTCTTCCCCCTCCTCCTCGTGGTTAGGGAGGGCGCGGAGGCGGAGGACCTCCTAGTAGGGTCCTCCCTTTCGCACCAACGGTCGGTGGGACCCCTTTGTGGGCCACACCGACCTATGAGGAGGCGGCGGCGGTGATGATCTTATCGTCTCCTCCCCTTGCGGCTCATTTTTATGCTGCTGACGCGCACGTCACTGCCGTGGACACCATCGACCCTTTGGTCTCCAAATCTTCAATAAATGATAAAGAAATCAAGGAGGTAAGTGAGGTTGTACCTCTCTTGAGCTTGAACTCTCCTCTTGCTCTTCTCCTTTCTACATGGGTGTTTAAAACGATTGGGGCTAGCATTTTCTGATCACATCATTATATAGGTTTAGGATTACAAACTAGGGTTGAACAAAATCTTTCAAGAAGTCTAAAATGCCTTTATAGGCCATAGGACCAATCAACCTTTTTATTTTAATTATTTCAGTTAATTATTTCTTAAGTAAAATAAATAAGAATATACTACATGCATAATATGTACACCAAACACAAATAATATGGTTAATTACTATTTTCCCCCGATGCGGGTGTTTTAAATTCTGGGTCATCACAATATCCCCAATTTTAAGAACTTTCGTCCTCGAAAGTAAAAGTAAGGTACACCTATAGCATGGTGTGTCCATCAATAACATTTCCTTTTACGACCCATTGTTCAATAGATGCAATTCGTAATTGTATATTCTACAAGTACCCCACGTGTAATAATGTCTTACTCTTAACTGTAATATCTCATTATATATATATATATATTTATTTCGCTCTCAAACAAGAATTTATATAGCCTACCTTGTGTAGGTCATCGATAGAACTATCATACTTAGTTACTTGTGAATTTCTCATACCGTTAACTTTATAGGGTATTCCTTTGTAATCTCCATTGAAGTCATAATGTGCACTCGAGTCATCCACATAACGAGTGAAAAAACAATACTGAGATGTGATATGGTGCCTATCTGTGTCAAAAAGAAGTGTCTTTACCAATCTGGCAGTAAAACCATACCACCACCTGGTAGTGAGAAAAGCAAGGATAGCTATCCATTATATCAAGAACACTAGCACACCATTTCAGTCACCATCTCCTCTATATATATATCAAACGTGTGACTCATCATGTCATTGCAACTCATCTGTGGAGGCTACAAATGAGCAGATTTAGCATTCTTTTCAGAGATATGCGTTAACATAATTGTCCATTGTACATTTATCGACATTCATTCTTGTAGGTTCATAATTCAAGTCAACTATTTAATGATGGTCCGCTTTGCAACCCCTCTGTCACATTGGACCGTTAACTTACGCTATAAACTTCCACCCTCATAATCTTGAGGAACATTTGAAATCACCACCAACCTTAAGCATAATTCAACACTTGTCCATATGCGATATATTATATCGTCATCTTTGTTTCATACTAAGGTCTCATATCACAATCCTCTGTTTCTGAGAGAATTTTCGCATCGTGTCCACGTAGCAATCGACTTTCACGATTTCTGAGCAAGCGTTTTCAATTATCTTGACTCAGTTAGATTCACCTTTGGTGCACAAATACTTAATGTCACTGTTCCGAGCTAACTCTTAGCTCTTATGGATTATTTAAAGTTTTTCACTCACAGAGGAAAATGGTTCTTTATTTTTTTTTTAAATTTGGCATCCATATCATTCCTCAATATTATCCACCCTATATCCCTGGCATGGTTATTAAGGTCTCGTAACTCACTACCACTCAATTATTTTCAAGTTCATAACTCATCCTTACATTTCAATTTATTACACTCGTGTGTTAGTATTATCGCACTTCATATACGTTTTGTTGGATACTCCAACAATAAAGTACAGATCGGTGTACGTGGAATTCATATAGGTTTATCTTGCACGACTTGCTATTAAAGCTTTGATTCAAGGTACCCAAATTTATGTTTACACTTTATTCGAAAATTTTCTTGCCCTGCTTAGCTTATGGTTTTCTTGCTTACATTTAGCACGGAGCCATTCATGATGTTATCCCTTTTTCTCTAAATTCAATGATTCTTGAAAGTAAGAATATTAGAGTGCTTTCTCACGGAAATAATTCAAAAAGACCTCATCTGTGGAAATCTTTTTCAAACTTTACTCTTATCAACGTTATTCTCAAGTTTAATTCACCAACACTAATGTTTACAGTCTCAATTTATTATTATTATTATTATTATTATTATTATTATATATTGTCAATATTATTTACCCAATGATCTTACTTTCAATGTAAATCAAACTCATGGTCATGATTCATCACATATTCCCATACTTAGGAAAACCTTTATGCCATATAAATTTCTCATGCTTTTGTCCCTTGTTAAGGCGTCGGCCTTGATTGTTTGCGCATTATCACCACGTGTTGATATCTTCAACACTTGATCATTTGCAAATCTATTGCTTACCCACTTGGGTTGTATTTCAAATTATCTTACACCAACAAATTATGGTTTTCACTATTAGGTTTATACTAAGCTCTTTGGCTTCCAAGTGTAAACCACACATTTTGTTTAACAATTATTAACGGTGTAAAGTTTTAAAATTTTTTTTCTCTACTCATATTCATGTTTCATTGCTTGTTTAGGGTATTTTCTCATCATCCCTAATTATTATTTCAAGTGTATTACATAATATCCACTTTATTGGAGGTTGATCCTAACCTAGGATCCCCAACTTATTTGCTAACCTATCAGTCTAATCCTTTATCCTTTTTTCAACCATCAGATTTGGTAGTCCAGGCTTTTAATGAAATGTTTACTTTTATCATGGCATTCCAAGTTACTTCCCATAAGTGATCAACACGATTCATCGTAACGTCGCCATTCCGATTTGAATTAAGTTTTTGGAAAGGGTACTTCTCCTTATAAATCCTACAATTGCAAAAAAAATTGTCGTTGTGCGTATTTTCTCTCTTGAGTTCGCAATTCTTCATACCATCCATTTACTTAACTGTTTCATTTTCCATGGGTTGATCCTATCCTAGGATCCCCAATTTAAGAATCAAGTCATTGTTGACTAAGGTTATGTGACAATCGCTTCTTTCATTGAATCTTCAACATCATCTTTCCTTCATCTATCCCCTACCAATCAGGTTAGATTTTACTTTGACTCAAGAGTTGTTAGTTCATATGTCCAAACACATCAGGAATATTATTTTCGTTAGGTATCTCCAATTTTTTAATGATTCACCTATCATTGAGTTCATTTTAACATCATTAACTGTATAATATACTCTTCATGTCATACTAATTTGACTCATATATCATTTAGTTTGAGGCTTTTCTTAATTATTCAATCATGTACTGCCATCGCATACTCCTCATTCATTTTGAAAACAATTTATCAATTCTTGGTATCCCCAAATTTTAGTAACTCACTTATCTTTGAGAGCACTAGTATTCACTGAATTTTCTTATTGAGTTATTTCCGAGATATTCTTTAATTTCTCATTCTCTATCCCGTACATCATGTACTTATGTTTCGATGTTAACTCTCAATTTAAGGTCCTTATCTTTCATATTCAACCTATCAATAACTGATTTAGATTTAACTTTCTTTTGCATACGTTAGATCAAAAACTTGAATGTTACAATTCAATCAATTGAGAAGTCAAATCCGAATCAAAACTCGTTTTAAAGTACTGAGTTTTCATCAAAAACTTTTTTTTTCAAGCCGCGTTAGGCTTATTTTATAGAAATCATCTACAATTCCTCTTGTATTTTCTAACAATTCGTTAAACCCCTTTCGAATCAATTTAGTCGATGTAATTCAAAAGTAAACTATAACCGTAAGTAAATTTTGTGTTCCAAATATGCAATGGTGACATAGATCCAAATGATACGTTGCATTTTCATCGAATCAAAAACTTTGAAATTCAGTAAAACTCTTTATATAAGGATCAAAATTACGACGTCAAATTCATGAAATGAGTACGAGTCAATTCGCTTTATCTTTTAAACACCAAGGAAAATAAACGGTTTCCTTTTTGTACTTGTTCACCTTTTCAAAATTCTGTAAAGACACATAGAATCCTTCCATAAAAACTTCAATAAAGTGCGGCAAATATCAACTCAAAAACAATACAAAAATCATTGTCCAGTATACTCGAAAAATCATTTTTCGATAAAAATAGATCACCTGAAACAACCAAATTCGATCTATAGTAATAACCTTCAAATCGAATTTTATAGACCAATGATTCACATCTTTAATCGAGCAGTAGAGGTTTTAAGAGTACACTTGTCCTATATATCTTGAATTAAGTTTTTCAAGTTCAGCCTCTTGGCCAGGCTAACGTAATTATCATTATTTGAGACCAAGATTCATTTGCATCCTTACTAGAATCATTAACTTATGTTTTAAATAAGATGTTAATTTTAATTCTCCTAATAGAGTTTCAGGTGTCAGAGTTATCAGAAATGTGACTATGGTACTATTCCATTTTGCGTATTTAATGTTGCGTCTCATTGTCCTTTCAAGTCTCACAATTCTTACTTAAGTCTTTATTTGCTACTCTAGCATTAAGTACAGGCGCATAACACCAAATATGTTCCAATTGATGTTTATTCATTTTCACAACAGTCGTTGAAGACATTCTTGAACGCGTGTGGAACTTCCCAATAGTTCCCTTCGATTTCTTTGCACCATTCATGGTCATCTCCCTCATTGTCTCGTCGAAGTCAAGTTCCTCATCCACTGACGGAAATCATTAGAGACAGTTCAAACTAGTGGAGGAAAAACAATTATCTATATCTAAAGAATATTTATATATATAAGGTAGCAAATAATCGTCATAGTAAGTCTTTGTTAAATTTCTTTTTGTCCCATCCCATCCTAGGACTTATCATTTTTATACGTTAAGTTGACTTTAAACCAATGTCCCATACCATTGATTTGTCTAACTTAAACTTGACTTTAACATTAAAAGGTTCTAAAACTTAGGTTTCACTAACCTAATGTTTCCCTAGGTTCTAATCCCTATGCTCAGAAACCAACTGTGACGACCTTCCCACGATCTAGGGTCGAGTCGCCCGACCCATACCGCCACCTGGACCTGATACCTGAACCAGACCCAAATAAAAGTCTGGCATGCCTCTCAAACAAACCTGCGGAATACACATTGGCTAAACAAAAGATAATAATGGTGGAATAAATATAAATAAATATCCTTAAGCCAATAAATTTAAGTTCACAAGAACATTTATGAAGCAATAAATGGGTTCGCATTCATTTAAACTAAATAAGGTTTATTAAAACTCCCAAGTGGATCAACTAAAGGTAAGTAGGATTCAAACTACCCAAAGACTTACTTTAATTACAACCCAAGTTTAATAGTTTCAAAACTGAATATACATAATATATATCAACCTAAGGCTCACATCAAGTGAAAACTTCAAGCTCGTCTTTCCCTTGTCTCAATTCTAGCGCAGACGTTGATACCTGAGATGTAAGTGGGGTGAGCTAAAAGAACCAATGGAGCTCAATAAGAGGAAAAACTCGATCAACTATCAAAAATGCAAATATTACCTATAAAGCAAAACAACTCTACACATAAAGTTGTAAATCAAATCGCAAAGCATTTAATGAAAAGTAATAGAGACATGGTTCTTGTTCGTAAAGGGGTATAAGCAAGTTTCAGGTCAAGCGAAACAGGAAAGTAAGATTCATAACTTAATAAGCAAAGAAGTAAGCATTATATAGAAACCATATCAAGAGAGAGAATTCAGAGTTTGTAAATCCATTTATTCATGCAACGGGGTTCAATACGAGATTTACTATAAGAAATAATAATAAATATAAGTCGTTGTTCCATTCAATGCATTTTAGCTTTTGGTATGAACCGGGTGACCGAAACACATGCCCTCAAAGTGATGAGAACCATTAGTGAACACAATGGTCGTTGTGAATTAATTCCATCAAGCCAATAACAAGTGCTTCCAAGCCATCACCAGATGTGATCACTTGTTTATTTGATGATTCGGAGCGCAAACCCCTCGATTTGATGGACTGAATAGTCTCATCCTATTAGTCGGAGCGCAGACTCGATTTGATGGACTGAATAGTTTCGCCCGTTAGTCGGAGCGCGAACCCCTCAATTTGATGGGTACACAACCATATCCCGTTACAAGTGTTCATATCACATACTTTCAAAATATTAGTACATTCATACCATTAACCAATGCAACCTAATATCCCAAGTCATTTAATTTAAATCGTGATTCTAATATATACTAATAACATGTCATATTTGATAAATGAGCGACGCTGCCCACTTACCTGTACTCGGTGCACCTACAATTACTTTTTGCACACCTAGGGTCCTATGTAAACTGTCGCATTTCACCAAACATGGTCATAACACAAGAATGATTAATTATTTATTTTAGAGTTCCATAATTCCCATTTATTCTCCTTTGGGACCTACTAGTGTGGGTCTCGCGTGTATGGTGTAGTGCCGAGTGGGATAAGACCTGTTGTTGAGTCCCTCTCATGTGTGCACTTTCGTGAGATTGCAGATAATTTGATCATCTCATATTTTTTTTATTTTTTTACTTTTTTATTTTTTTTAATTCTGGTCAAATTGGTCAATGAGACCAGTTGACCAAGAGGGGGAGGGAAGCACAAGCTTCCCTTCCCTTACGGTCATAGAAGGGAGCACAACTCCCTTTCATGGATTGCACCAGAGGAGCTCCGACTGCTGTCCCGAGGGCCACGGCCCTTCGGTCAGCCGCCATGAAGGCAGCAGTGGGGAAGAGGAATGGTAAAAACCACCCCTCCTCGCGGGTAGGGAAGGTGCAGAGGCGGAGGACCTTATAGTGGGATCCTCCCCTTTGCGTGCGACGGTCAGTGGGATCCCTTTATGGGCCTCCTGACCTATGGGGAGGCGATGGAGGTGATGATCTCGCCGCCTCTCTGTAACGGCCCCTATTTTCATCTACCCTATTTTCATCTAGGGCACTGCCCGGCCTAATCCCATAATTAAGCCCTAATTACAACACGTAGGACCTAATTACGTATTAGTCAGCCTGTACTACCTATTATCTCGTAAATTGGGTTCAGGGATAAGATAATCCCCTATCACTACTATTCATCATTTTATAAGGATTATCAAATTAGCGGAAGTCTTTAATGTATTAGCGGAATCATTTTATATAAATCCTAAATGTGGAAACCAGGAAATAACGATCACAATATAAATATGCAATAAACGGCGATCATACAGATAAAGTGAAAGTCAAAAATCGGGTGAACTAACTCTCGTCCCAACAAAACAACCCAAGCAAAAGACGTATATAAACATAATACAAAAATATGACCTACGTGTACGGCAGCTACGCGCTACGAGCTCAGAGGTAATCATCGATCTTCTCCTTGCCCAGTTTGGTACTGCTCGACAGACCTACACCTACCGTCACAAACTAGATGGTGAGTATAGTGATATTTAAGTGATAACCGGGGAATTCTATACCACATTTCCAAAGTAAAGACAGATATTTAAATGCATAATATAGCAGAAAAGGTGTTGAGAAAGTAATGCATATAAATATCACAGTTAACCGAATTAGATAGACTGACACAGGCTAAGTCGAGATGGTCTACGTTTGGTCTGTGGTGAGAAATATCAACCAGCCTTTTCCACTATCGTATGGAGATACTCTCAACATACTTTGTAAATTTTGAATATATATATATATAAAACTTACCGACAACCCCGTAGTTCAAGTTACGTGATGCCACCCAAGTAATAGTGGTAAGTGCCGAAAACCCCGAGGTCCAATGACCACGTGAATCCACCCATCTCTCGTGTAATGGACACTAGATAATCTCCAACTTTTGTTTCAAGGATTTTCATTTCAAAGGTTTTACGATATCAATAATAAGTTAGGCTACAAAGCCCCAAAGGAAGTGGAATACAATCCAATTACCACAGTAACCCTAGTGCATGCATTTCTAACATCAATTATAACATAATTCACAAAAAAATATGGCATATCAGGAAAGGAGTCAATGGAACCATCACAAGGCATCATGCTATTACAACATTCAACTTGAATAGAGCAAGGAAAGCATAATGGTAGATTACTAACAGTAAGTCATTAAATTGACTGAAAAGAGAATTAATATGAATGAAATAAAGTAGAGGGTTCCCGTAGTTTCACTTACAAGTCACAGGATAGCTATGGCTATCCAGCCTCGCGACACTCTGACTAGCGCTCCCGAACTCCCGTAACACCCCTAGGTCCCTGAAAGATTATTTCATATCATTTATTTATTTATTTATTAATATTTTATATCATAGATATATCTTATGTATATATACATATATGTGTATAAGTATATATACTTACATGTGTATTTGTATATATATATATGTATATGTATACATAAATATATATATTTTTATTTATCTATTTATTTATTATTTTTTTATTTTATTTTTTTTTTTTGGATCCTTGGGGGGTTGGACCCGTTGAACCGGTTGACGCACGCACGCAACACGGGTGCTCTTCTCCTCCTTTTTTTGATGCGAGAGACGCGCAACAACAGCATGCTCTCGTTTCTTCTTTTTTTATTTTTTTTTTTTTTTTTTTTTCTTTCTTTCTTTCTTCCTTCACTTCTTCTATCTATCAACACAACAACAACACCATATTAACACCATAGCATCAACAATCCACCATTAACACATTGATTTCAAAATCAATCAACTTCATCAACATCACCATTAATGTCTACAATAACAATGACAACATCAACAACAAAAGTCTCACCTTGCCAACGTCGTCGTCGTCTCGATCTCCTCCGTGACCTCTCTTTTTCTCTCCCGGATTTCTTCTTCTTCTCCTTCTTCTTCTTCTTCTTCTTCTTCTTCTTCTTCTTCTTCTTCCTCTCTTTGTGTGCGGTGGTAGTGTTTTTGTTGGTGTTTTGGGGGTCAAATGACCATTTTACCCCTCCAACCCAATCCTTTTCTATATAAGCCAATGCCCCTTGTTGTCATTTCTCAAATCTTTTTTTGATTTTTAAAATGTATATATTTATATCATATATATATATGTCCAATTCAATTTAATTAATTTATAACCATAGGCTATGATCTAATGTGCATTAATTTAATTACATTCCATTTTACTAAATTTAGACTTACCGTAAATCTCTCTACCCAATACCTCGACTCGCACGCAAGTCGAGGCGTGTCCTCGACCATGTCTCAATGTCGATAGCTGTAAGTACTGACTTAGTCAGCCTACACACATACAAAACACTAGGAATACATCAATACAAACATAAAATTTACCTCGGCCACATGCCTCGGTCTGTGTGCGCATCTCATGCGGGCCCTACGTCACGGGTTGGTGATCCTGATTAAGAAATTAATCAAGATTAACAAAATTTGGGCCGTGACAAATATTCCTAACAAAATAAAAATTTCTTCCTCGAAATTAATTTAGGTTAGGGTATACCTGACTCAAAAGGTACGAAAAATGGTCTCGCATAAAATCTTCCCGTTCCCAAGTGAGTTCTGAGTCGTTGTGGAATTGCCACTTGACGAGTACTTTCGGGATAGACTTGTTCTTCAGCTGTTGTACCTTTCGGTCTAGGATCTGGATAGGTTGCTCCTCATATGAACAATCCTCGCTCAGGTCGATCTGACTCAATTCAACCGGCGGTCGCGCACCTGCCTTCGACTCAGCCAGTCGAAGCATCGATATATGGAAGATCGAATGAACACCTGACATCTGCGGAGGAAGTTCTAACTCGTACGCAACCTTTCCAACTCGTTTCCTAACTCTGAATGGCTCGATGAAACGCGGTGCAAGCTTTCCTTTTACACCAAATCTCTGCAGACCTCTCCAAGGAGAAACCTTAAGGTAGACATAGGCTCCCTCAGGATAAGTGAGATCACTATGATACTTGTCTGCATACTTCTTTTGTCTTTCTTGGGCTCCCTTAAGCTTCGTTGAATCTTCGTACCTTCTCTGTATGATCAACAACAATCTCAGGTCCTACTGACAATCTGTCCTCTGGCTCAGCCCAACACAATGGCGAGCGACAAGGTCTGCCATATAAAGCCTCAAATGGTGCCATCTCAATGCTAGCCTGATAACTGTTGTTGTATGCAAACTCACACAATGGTAGGTATTCTGCCCATGATCCGTCAAACTCTAGCACACTAGCTCGTAACATATCCTCTAGGACCTGATTGAGTCTTTCAGTCTGTCCGTCAGTCTGAGGGTGAAAAGCTGTGCTGAAATGTATGCGTGTACCATACTGCTCCTGCATACTCTGCCATATCATGGATGTAAAGTTAACATCTCTATTTGATATAATAGTCAACGGTACCCCATGCAGCCTGATAATTTCTCTCTCAAACAACACGTTCAACTAATCAAAGGTGTAATGTGATGCCATTGGTAGGAAATGAGCTGACTTAGTTAGTCTATCGACTATAGCCCATATCAAGTCGTGTCTCCTAGTAGTCCTCAGTAAACCTCTGATAAAGTCCATAGCAATGTCTTCCCATATCCATTTCGGAATGGGGAGTGGTTGTAAGAGTCCCCAGGCCTACAATGTTCAACTTTCACTTGCTAGCATATCCCACAGTTCCTAATAAACTCTGACACGTCCGCCTTCATCCCAGGCCACCAGAAATGTCTCTTCATATCATGGTACATCTTAGTCCTGCTTGGATGAACGGTAAATCGGGAACGATGTAACTCCTGAAGGATCTCGTCTCTCAACTCTGACATTTCGGGTATCCACAATCGGCCCCTAAATCTCAGACACTGATCTGATGTCTCTGCCCAGTTAACACAATCTGAACTTTGCGCTAACTCACTGAATCTCGTATACAACCTGACGATCCTTTGACCTTCTGCCACTCTCTGTGTAGACACGGTCTGTACTCTCAACTGTGCGCAAATCTTATCTCTAGTATCTGTAGGAATACCTATCTGACTTAATGTCGCCGCTACCTCGAACAACTCATATTCACGTGTCATATGATAATTGGCCATCTCAGCATCTCCAATCGGTCTCCTACTCAGCACGTCTGCAACTACGTTAGCTTTTCCTAGGTGATATTCCAAAGAAAAGTTATAGTCTTTCAAAAACTCTAACCATCTGCGCTGCCTCATTTTTAGCTCTTTCTGTGTGAAGAGATATTCCAAACTCTTGTGATCAGTATAGAGTGTGAATCTCTCTCCATACAGATGATGTCTCTATATCTTTAGAGCAAATACTACCGCTGCTAACTCCAGATCATGTGTAGTGTAATTTTTTTCATGTATCTTCAGCTGTCTCGAAGCATATGCCACAACTCCACTACCCTGCATCAATACACATCCAAGTCCCGTGTGTGAAGCATCAGTGTACACTAAGAATCCCTGTCCAGCTTCCGGCAACACCAACACTGGGGTGGTAATCAATAATCTCTTTAACTGAGCGAATGCGCTCTCACACTCCTCAGTCCAATTAAATATGACGTCCTTCTGTGTCAGCCTAGTCATCGGTGAAGCAATTTTGGAAAAATCCTTCACAAATCATCGGTAATAGCCTGCCAACCCCAAAAAACTCCTGATCTCCGTCACGGACTTTGGTGCTGGTCAATCCATGACTGTCTGAATCTTGGTCGGATCTACTGCAATCCTTGCTGCCCCAACCACATGACCTAAGAACTTGACCTCTGCAAGCCAGAATTCACACTTGCTGATCTTGGCGAATAGCCTGTGCTCCCTTAAAGTCTGCAACGTCTCCTTGAGGTATTATTCGTGGTCCTCTCGTGTCCTCTAATAAATGAGAATGTTGTCGATGAAGACTATCACGAAACGGTCAAGATATGGTCTCAAAACTCGATGCATAAGATCCATAAACACAACAGGGGCATTGGTCAGCCCGAAAGGCATGACCGTGAATTGATAGTGTCCATATCTGGTGTAGAACGCTGTATTAGACCTATCCTCGTCCCTGATCCTAAGTTGATGATACCCCGATCTCAGGTCTATCTTAGAGAAAAATTGTGCTCCCCTCAGCTGCTCAAATAAGTCGTCAATCATCGGCAACGGGTACTAGTTCCTGACGGTGGCCTTATTCAGTTGTCTGTAGTCGATACATAGTCATAGACTACCATCTTTTTTCTTTATAAACAAAACTGGTGCTCCCCATGGCGACATAGATGGTGTAATGAATCCTTTATTTCCTAAATCCTGAAGTTGATCCCTCAACTCTTCTAACTCTCTTGGTGCCATGCGGTAGGGTGGTATCAAGATCGGTCTGGTGCCTAGCACAAGATTAATGACAAAGTCTATCTCTCGAGGTGGTGGTAATCTAGGTAAGTCCTCCGAAAAGACATCAGGAAAGTCTTGGACTACTGGTATGTCCTTAAGTCGGGGTCTCTGACTCTCTGCTACGGCATACAAAGCTACTAGATTCTCCATCTCCTCACTAGACGCTAATTGACCTCTCGTGGTGCTAATTCTTGGTGTACTAGCTCGATGTACAAATGGATGTCCAAGAATCTCAAATACCACTGACTTATTGTAACACTCAATGTAGGAGTGGTATGCTGATAACCAGTCTATCCCAAAAAGTGCATCGAACTCTAACGTCTTGAAAACTCTAAATCGGCAGGTAACTCAACTCCGCTAATCTCTACTGGGACTCTCTCAACTAGGCTGTTAGGATAAACCTTATCCCCAGCTGCAGTACTTAACATCAAATGTACATTAAGCCTTACCGGAATTAGTCCTAAGATGTCTATCATGCGACCCGAAATAAAAGATATGGTAGAGCTGGAATCAAATAAAACGTAGAAGTCTCTACTAGCGATAGAAATCGTACCCTCAATGAGACTCCGTGTGGAATTGGCATCCGGCTGAGCTGGTTACGTCACCATATGTACTGCCTCCCGGGCCTATGGTGGATGTACTGCGGCTGGCTGCGAACACTCCCTGACTACATGTCTTGCCTGCCCACATTTGAAATATGTAACCTGTCTAGGCTGACTGAATTGCCACTGATAACTCTAACCTTGCATCTGTCTTTATCCCTGATGAGGTCCTTCTCGGCCTCTGCCTCTGCCTCTGCCTCGGCCTCTACCACCGTGTTGGTGATGGTGACGTGTCTCTGGTGGTGCCGAAAGTGCCAATCTTTCCGGTGCCAGTAGTGCGAGTCTGGATTGTGGTGGGGGCAAGATCCGTGCTGTTGAACTCTGCGCGTAGGTGGCATATGATGCCTGAGGCACGACCGAGTGATGTGAGGTTGTCCCCGATCCCGATGCCCCTCGGTACCACCCCCTAGGTGCCTTACCCCTCTGTCGACTCCTCTCATACTCTGCTATCTGCTCAGATGACCAAGTCTAACCTGGAGCTACCCTGTCAGCTACTCTACTCAGATGGTAAGTCTCATGGGTAAGGGCGCGCTCGTAAATGTCACCAAGAGTCCGGGCTCCCGTGCCGACCACATGCTCTCCAATATCAGTTCTTAAGCCAACCCCAAAGTAATGCACATCCTCTAGCTCCTCTCTGATCAAATCCCTAGCAAACTGTCACAAGTAGCCGATCTGTCTCGATACTGCATAACTATCTCATTCGGTCCCTGTCTCAAATTCATGAAGTCTCGCCTCAGTCTCATCCTAACTACCGGTGGAAAGTACTGCTGATAAAACTTGTCTTTGAATATCTTCCATGATGTGAAGTCCCCATCCGTCGCTATCGTCGTGCGCCACCAAACATTGGCGTCCCTCTGCAGTGTATACGACTCGGGGCGTAGTCTATCCTCAATGCCCAATATCCCATGGAGCTTCTCTTGATATAGCACCCACTTCTCGATCCTCTGAAAGTCTCGAGTCCCGTCAAAGTACTCTGGCTGAAACCTGATGAAGTCCTTAATCAGCCTGATCTCCACTGTTGAGTCTGATAATGTGGAGGTGCGAGTGGTCGTCGCCACTACTATATCAGTAGTCGGAACCATGGCGGCTAGGAGAGCCTGTGCCACAGGAATCGCAGTCGTAGTCTGAACAGTAGGCGTCTCGGTTACAGGTGTGGCCACAGGAATGGTGGCTGGTACGCTAACCGGAGTGGCGACGGTCCTAGTCGCTAGAATGGTGCCCTGTGGTATAGTAGGCTCTGTCGTCGGAGGCCTAATAACTGTGCGTGTATGCGTGTCGCCGATGCTGTAAGTGAAGTGCGTGAGTGAGCGAGATGACGTATGCCATGAAGTCCACCAACTGCTGCCCCTGAGCAGTCACCCGGTCAGACAACCTCTGCTGATCGTCATCAGATGTGGTAAGAGGTTAATTGCCGCTAGCATCCAAATCACCTGTATCACGTGCGTCCGTCATCATACTCTGCATGTTGATAGCGACTTCGCGTCAGCCACTACGAAGTGTATCGCGTATATATTTATATACATAATGAAATTAACACATATACCTTGACAATCCCAAGCTCGCTTTCACTCGATTCCCAACAAAATAGTTCCTAGGCGATGTTCATCTGGTCTCTACTTCTAAGGTTTGTGTTTTATGCGAATTCGTGTTTTTTCCTTATTTTTCCCTAAGGCTCTGAAGCCTAGGCTCTAATAC
The DNA here is from genome assembly GCA_039657345.1 of Stephania japonica. Taxonomy (NCBI): domain Eukaryota; kingdom Viridiplantae; phylum Streptophyta; class Magnoliopsida; order Ranunculales; family Menispermaceae; genus Stephania; species Stephania japonica. The sequence continues at coordinate 20,376,071 of CM077562.1, read as the reverse complement.
CAACTGTAACGGCCCTTATTTTCATCTAGGGCACCGCCCGACATAATCCCATAATTAAGCCCTAATTACAACACGTAGGACCTAATTACGTATTAGTCAGCCTGTACTACCTATTTCTCGTGAATTGGGTTTAGGGATAAGATAATCCCCTATCACTACTATTCATCATTTTATAAGGATTATCAAATTAGCGAAAGTTTTTAATGTATTAGCAAAATCATTTTATATAAATCCTAAATATGGAAACCAGGAAATAACGATCACAATATAAATATGCAATAAACGCCGATCATACAGACAAAGTGAAAGTCAAAAGTCAGGTGAACAAACTCTCGTCCCAACAAAACAACCCAAGCAAAAGACGTATATAAACATAATACAAAAATATGACCTACGTGTACGGCAGCTACGCGCTACGAGCTCAGAGGTAGTCGCCAATCTTCTCCTTGCCCGGTTTGGTACTGCTCGACGGACCTACACCCACCGTCACAAATTAGATGGTGAGTATAGTGATATTTAAGTGATAACCGGGGAATTCTATACCACATTTCCAAAGTAAAGACAGATATTTAAATGCATAATATAGCAGAAAATGTGTTGAGAAAGTAATGCATATAAATATCACAGTTAACCGAATTAGATAGATTGACACAGGCTAAGTCGAGATGATCTACGTCCGGTCAGCGATGAGAAATATCAACCAGCCTTTTCCACTATCGTATAGAGATACTCTCAACATACTTTGTAAATTTTGAATATATATATATATAAAACTTGCCGACAACCCCGTAGTTCAAGCTACGTGATGCCACCCAAGTAATAGTGGTAAGTGCCAAAAACTCTGAGGTCTAGTGACCCCGTGAATCCACCCATCTCTCGTGCAATGGACACTAGATAATCTCCAACTTTTGTTTCAAGGATTTTCATTTCAAAGGTTCTACGATATCAACAATAAGTTAGGCTACAAAGCCCAAAGGAAGTAGAATACAAACCAATTACCACAGTAACCCTAGTGCATGTATTTCTAACATTAATTATAACATAATTCACAACAAAATATGGCATATCAGGAAAGGAGTCAATGGAACCATCACAAGGCATCATGCTATTACAACATTCAACTTGAATAGAGCAAGGAAAACATGATGATAGATTACTAACAGTAAGTCATCAAATCGAGTGAAAAGAGAATTAATATAAATGAAATAAAGTAGAGGGTTCCCACAGTTTCACTTACAAGTCACAGGATAGCTATGGCTATCTGGCCTCGCGACACTCCGACTAGCGCTCCCGAACTCCCGTAACACCCCTAGGTCCCTGAAAGATTATTTCATATCATTTATTTATTTATTTATTAATATTTTATTTCATAGATATATATTATGTATATATACATATATGTGTATATATATACGTACATGTGTATTTGTATATATATATATATGTATTTGTATACATAAATATATATTTTTATTTATCTATTTATTTATTATTATTATTATTATTATTTTATTATTTTTTTGGGGGGTTTGGACCCCTGGACATGGTATTCCATTATGTGTGCGTATTCTCCCCCCCCCATTTTGTTGATGTAGAGACGCTGCAACGTAGCGTCACGTTACAGCGTCTCTGCGTCAACATTATTTTTTTTTTTTTTTTTTTTATTTTTTTTTCGAAATCTTCCTTTCTTCCTTCACTTCTTTAATCCATCAACACAACAACAACACCACATTAACACCATAGCATCAACAATCCACCATTAACACATTGATTTCAAAATCAATCAACTTCATCAACATCACCATTAATGTCTGCAACAACAATGCCAACATTAACAACAAAAGACTTACCTTGCCAACGTCACCATCGTCTCGATCTCCTCCGGTGACCTCTCTTTTTCTCTTCCGAATTTCTTCTTCTTCTTCTCCTCCTTCTTCTTCTTCTTCTTCCTCTCTTTGTGTGCAGCGGTAGTGTATTTGTTGGTGTTTTCGGGGTCAAATGACCATTTTACCCATTCAACCCTACCCTTTTCTATATAAGCCAATGCCCCTTATTGTCATTTCTCAAATTTTTTTTGATTTTTAAAATGTATATATATATATGTCCAATTCAATTTAATTAATTTATAACCATAGGCTATGATCTAATGTGCATTAATTTAATTACATTGCATTTTACTAAATTTAGACTTACTATAAATCTCTCTACCCAGTACCTCGACTCGCACACAAGTCGAGGCGTGTCCCCGACTACGTCTCGATGTTGATAGCTGCAAGTACTGATTTAGTCAGCCTACACACATACAAAACACTAGGAATACATCAATACAAACATAAAATTTACCTCGGCCACATGCCTCGGTCTGTGTGCGCATCTGATGCGGACCCTACATCACAGGTTGGTGATCCTGATTAAGAAATTAATCAAGATTAACAAAATTTGCGCCGTGACACTCTCCTCCCCTCGCGGCTCGATTTGATGCCTTTGACGCGGACGTCGCCAACGTCGATTCTATCGACGTTTTGATCTCCAAGTCTTCAATAAATAATAAAGAAATCAATGAGGGAAGTGAGGTTGTATATCTTTTGAGCTGAAACTCTCCTCTTTCTCTCCTCCTCTCTACGTGGGTGTTTAACAAGATTAGGGCTAGGATTTTGTTATTACATCTTTATATAGGTTTAGGGTTACAAACTAGGGTTGAACAAAATCCTTTAAAAAGTCGAAAACGCCGTTATGAGCCATAGGCATAATCAACCTTGTTATTTTAATTATTTCCCTTTACTTTAGTCAATTATTCCTTAAATAAAATAAATCAGAATATACTACACGTATAATATGCACACAAAACACAAATAATATGGTTAATTACTGTTTTGCTCATGATGCGAGTGTTTTAAACTTTGGGTCATCACACTGCTAATTGAGTATCATGCGTAGATATCACAAAGGTAATGAAAGATAGCATGATAATGAATCACTGAGATATCAACGATAAATGAGTATCGAGAGCACAAGGCAAAAAACATCTAAGTGTTCCAAGTCTATCAGATTGCCACACACAGTAAACAACCGAACTTCCCAAACAAATCCTGGACTTAAACAAACCACCAACAAGTTTAAAATGAGTCAACCCCTCCGTAGCATAAATACAGTTAGCTACTGGTTCAACTCCCAATCCTAACCTGTGGGTTTAGGCAAGTCCAAACATCTATGTAATCAAGGTAGTGAGAGAAACCACAAAGCAGACTCATCGAACCCGTGACCACCATATCGCCCACTTAGACCCAAAAAACCACTCATTCAAAATCCAAGAAAACCAAACCGATAATTCATCAAGAATAGATACCATAAACGTAATTTAAGAATCATATTTCATCAAAAGATATTGCTCAAGAAAGATAACAACCAAGTAATTGCACCAATGAAATAATATTAAAGCTTCCATTGGTTTTACTCATCGTACAACACGAAATCTCGTATTTGGAACTCTCAAACGTTCCCAAACCGATCCCGTATGCTAGTCACCAGTCTCCTACACACTTGGTAATAATTTCAATCTAGTTTGGTTGCGTTAGAGTTCTATTTCCATATCTAATTATAATTATCCTCATTTTCCATAATTTTATCCATTTTCATTATCCTGGGTCAATTCCTCGGATATTGCGTCATATTCGAACCCATATGGATACTCGATAGAAATCTCAAGGTTTTTGTAAATTTTCAGAAATTCAGTATGTGAACAGTACACTTCGTGGCCAAAAACCCTGGCGGCGTCGCCTAAAACGTAAAAGCCTAATATTCACTGTTCCAGACGTCATGAGTGGCGTCGTGGGTAAATTCCCTGGCGATGTCACTTAAAGCGAAAAAACTCCAACCTTCTCTGGTCTGGACGTCGTGGCTGACATCGTGGCTTACAAGCTCCACGGTGTTCCTCGCGCAGTCGAATCCTAAACGTGAATCTGAGGTTTTCCGACACCACAACTCGTGTCGCCAAGTTCCCAACCTATTCTAAACTCCTCGGGACGTCATTACCAATCCAAAAACACCAAAAATAGAACACCACCAAATCCCAACTCTAACGAAAACACTCGATATTAATGTCAAACTGACGAAAAACTAGAGGTGAGTCGAGATCTTACCTCAACTCGAGTGTTTCTTGCATCTCCGCATCGTCGAGAGCTCAAACTCTGACTACCCTTTCCTGTGAATCGAGAGAAACGGGAGAAAGAATAGTGAGACGAGAGGAAGAGAGTGAGAAATGACGAAGGAGAGAGAGAGAGAGAGAGCTTATCCTCATCATTTCATCAGCTCCTAAACGTGTATCCCGAGGCACATCTAACTGCTCTTGTTCACTCCAACCGCTTCAACCACCTCATCCGGGTGACACACATCCGTGACTCTGCTAGGTAACACCATGTGACATACGATGTTCCCCGGCCTTTTCTGCATCCATACCGCACAATGGCTCGTCCTGTCATGCACGAATAGAATATTAACAACCTGAACAATTTATCAGATTAATTAATGATTGTATTTTATTTGCCGGTCGCCCATAAATATCATTTCTCGGCCTTGCGTACCCATTTTTCGTCCGCCTGACCTCGGTTCAGCACATTTTTTTGAGATGAGCCCTAGTCGTAAACGGATGTCATTGTCTTGTCACATAAACACGAGTATAAATAGGTAATGTAACGACCCATTTTTCAAACGGACTACCACGGGGGCCAATGAGGACCCATAATCTGTCTTACCAGCGACAATTGTACTCCACATTGGATTATATCCTCCATTTTATCCTTTTAAACCTTGTTAATTATCAATTTACTGATGTAATTGTATTTATCTCTAATCATATGTCATGTTATCATATAATCTTCAAACTATCACAACGGAAGATTTACAACACCTAAACTCAGATATTAATAATTGAAGAGAGTGATATAAACCATAAACTTAATGTGAAAACCCATATATAACCATAAATACCTCTGATGTCACAAAAGGTCAAAATATACAAGGTATCTCACAATCCCAAACCCAAAATGAAAACAAAATATATTTAATACAAACGTAAAAGTTAGGTTATATATTACTGATCAACTGTACTCTGGCAGCTTGCCCTTGCCCCGACTCGTACTAGGATCTGCACTCAAGCCATCACAAAAGCTAAATAACGAGTCCAAAGTGAGTATTTCCAAGGAAATTAAGTGAACAATACTGAAAGTAAATACTGAAATTTAAATAAAGCTATTAAATAAACACGCAGAAATAAATACAGGCAACTGCGCTCATCGCATGAATAGATAATAGTGGAAACTCAAAGTGTGTTCTTAGATCCCAGGGCCAGACTAGCACCATAATTCAAAATCTTCCAAAGAGTACTTCTGGTGAGTCCAACTCAAGTAGGGCTAGTATCTGTATATGCTCGGTGGCTGGCGTTACACCTACGATGCACTAACACATGCCATGACATGATACTCGAGTCGTGCTATTCACCGGGACCGATCTGATAGCACGTGTTATGATTTAGTGGGCATACACACTAGAATGGCACAGAGGGAACCCTACTCAACGTTTGTCCATTAAACCACAACCGAAATAAAGTATTGAAATAACAGAAGTTGAATTCAAATGCCAAAAGAAGTAAATACTCAAGTAATTTCAATTGGAAAACTACACACCTCAAACCGCACTCCAACTAACCCCAAACGTCGCAAAATCACACTCACAATGCGTGTCCAATCTTCAATAAATCAATCTAAAATCATCAATTCTCGATAAATCAAGTAAATTCCTAAACCTTAGAATTCATTATTCAATACCTAAATCATCGATGAAACCACCATTTGAACACCTAAATAGACCATATAAGTCCCTAAGTCACACCCTAATTGATAAATTTATCTTAAAAATGTTCGTCGTGAAACCGTTCAAGACGATGTGAAGACGTCACCGCGTTCAAGTCTCCATGGTGTCCTGAGCGCCGTGACAACGCCGTCACGTTGATCCTCTCCACGGCGCCATCAAAGAGTGGAGAATTGGCCACTGGCTCATATATCGTGAGTGGCACCGTGAGCGTTAACCCCTATGGCGCCCCTGGCGGCGTCTCTGCCAGTGGATGTTTTTAGGGTTTTCAAACCCCCTTGGCTCGTCGTCGGGTCCGTGTTAGTCCAAACATTGCATATAAACACCAATAAACTATTTTCCATAAAAACCCCTTGACAAAACTTATCCAAAACCAGAACCCGACAAAAACCATTCAAAACCTGGTTTTGTCCTCACAACTACCACAACCACAATACTTCAACAACAAAACCAACTCCAATACTCAAAAACCACTCCAAAATCCATAGCAACACCTTCCAAAACCAATGTGCTCAAATCGTCTCTCGAAACCTACGTCAAAACCTAAGAAAATTAGCCCAAAACGTAGAAAAGGAGAAGGGGATCGAAGATCTAACCTTGGTTTCGATTTTCCTTGATCTCTTGAGCTTCAAATGATTATTCAAAGTTCACAAAACCTTCACACTTCTCTCAATTTTCATTCAACACAAAGAGAAGAGAGAGAAAAGTTGGTGAGAAGTGAGAGATCAGATATTTATATATCCAATTCATCCTTCTCACTTGTGCATCCCAAGGCTTGATCCAATGGACACTAATAGGTCAACAAGTCCATCTTAATGGGACTTATATGTGTCACACACTCTCTTGACTTGCCTTTGTTCAAACAAGAAACTAAAACCCTTGAATGTTCCGATACCCGAGTCTCGCACGTACCCTGGCGTACTCACGCACCACGAATGCATATAAAGCGTTATTTAATTAATTAATGAATTTTATCATTTCCAATGTATATTTGATTACCCAACCTAGTGCACTGTTATTCGCTACCCGGTTCCCGCGTCTACACGCTATTCGGATCTAGTACCCATCACATTATCTCGCACGTCAATAATACACATCACAATGCCAATAACCTAATTACCAATAAACATTGTAGATTAAAGCACAACAACACACAAATTTACTATTTATCTAGCTTCAGGCGCTCCCTGACCTAACTGCGGATCCCACGAGCATCTGAGTTGTCTGCACATCTGCAAACATGTCATTAATAACGACAAATTAAATTCGAGCCGTTACAGTTCTTCTCAACTAGGTGAAGTTTCATCCCGAAATTTCAATAATTAACTAAACACTTACCGGCAAATGGCTGAGGGTACCGTTGCTTCATCATAGACTCAAGTTGCCAGCTGAGTCCCTTAATCCCGTGATACTGCCAATGAACCAAAACCTTCGGGATCCCCCTGCTCCTCTACATTTACACTCTACGATCTATAATCTTAATAGTCTGCTCCTCATATGTGCCATCAGGCCATACCTTTACTTGCCTGACATCAAGCATAGGTATTTGCCCCGACCTAGCCAGTCTCAACATCGAAACATGAAATACAGGATGTAGCCCAGCTAACTGTGACGGTAACTCTAGCTTATATGTTATACTGTCGACGTGTATCTTGACCCTATATGGTCCAACAAATCTAAGTGCCAGTTTCCCTTTAATGCCGAATCTCTGTTGCCCTTTCCATGGAGAAACCTTCAAATACACCATATCTCCAACCTCGTAACTTAGACCCTCAAGGTACTTATTTGCATATTTCTTCTTCCTATCTTGTGCCGCCTGAAGACTGTGCCTGATCTGTCTCACCTTCTCAGTGTGATCCACAATAACCTCAGGTCCTATAATTGTTGTATCCTCCGATGTCTCCTAACATGCTGGTGACCTGTAGGGCCTACCATAAAGTGTCTCGAATGGCGGCATCCCAATACTCGCCTAATAGTTGTTGTTGTACGTAAACTCGCACAATGACAGATAATCCTCCCATAATCCACCAAATTGTAATATACACGCCCTGAGCATATCCTCGAGAATTTGAATTAACCGCTCTGACTGCCCATCAGTCTGAGGATGGTAGGCAGTGCTAAATTGTAGTCGAGTGCCAAATTGCCCTTGCATACTCTTCCAAAGCCTCGAAGTGAATCTTGGATCTTTGTTAGAAACAATGGAGACCGGTACACCGTGCAATCTGACAATCTCTTTCTCGAAGATAGTGCTCAGTTGTGTAACTGAATATCTCATGGTGATCAGTATGAAATGTGTTGACTTTGTCAACCTGTTGATAACTATCGAAACTGCATCATGTCTCCTCGTAGTCTACGGTAGGCCACTGACGAAGTCCATGGTCATGTGTTTCCATTTCCAATAAGGAATGGGCAGCGGCTGTAACAACCCAGCTTGTCTCATGTGCTTAGCCTTCACCTGCTGGTAAATATCACAACTCCGAACATACCTCCCACGTCAGCCTTCATCCCCGACCACCAAAATAATCGATGTAGGTCATGATACATCTTGGTCTGACTAGGATTAACTGTAAATCGCGACTGGTGTTCATCCTCCAGAATGCTGTCCCTAAGCTCTGGTACCTCCGGTATCCAGAAATGACCACTGTGTCTCAAGCACCCATCTGAACCCTCAGACCACTCTGTGCACCTCGAATCCTGAGTCAGTCCACTGATACGTAAATACCGACTCTCAGCTCTCTGCAATTCAGCAACCCGCTCAAAAAACACCGTGGGAACTCGCATCTGACCACAAATGTGTAACTCAGCAATAAATTCTGTCACACACAACACCGATGCAGCCTCAAACAACCTGTGCTCATATGTCATATGTGAAGGTCACCCAAGAGGGGGGATGAATTGGGTTACCGAGTGATTATCAATTTTTTTAAAATTTATGCTTAAATAAAAAAAATAACACATATACCAACAATAAATATTTATCCAATGCAATCAAGAAGAAGTAGAAGAGATGGAAATGAGACACATGATTTATAGTGGTTCGATCCAACCGATCTACATCCACTACCTAACTTCCCCGGTTAGGATTTTCAAACCCCCACTTATATTACCAATAAGTGTTACAACCTAAGCCTATAAACCTAGTGATTGCCTAGCCACAACTAAGTATTTTACCAGATGCCTTACCATTATAAGGTCTTATACAACCACCTAAACTCACCTAGGATTTTCCCTTACCTAGCCTCAACTAGGATTTATGCCTAGCCTCAACTAGGTTTTTCATTTCAACTTAGATCCCACTAAGTCTTACAACTAAAGTTTGATAAATACAATTCAAATCTTGCTTTAGAAAGTAAAGCGGCAATAAGTCTAATTCGTACAAGCCACCAAGAGCTAAACCACTTCTATGCATGCAAGTATGACTTTACCAATTGAGATGCCTTGTAAATTGAGTTTTTAGAGGCTAACTCTCAATATTGAAACCAATCAAGAAGAGTATAGATTAAGCTCAACTTGGTTCCAATAAATGGCTAATTGATGCACAAGTAAATATGCAATTTTAAGCTCAAGTTGTTCAATCAAAACCACGGGTCAAAGACAAGTTTAGATTAAAAACAAGACCCTTATAAATATGTTGTTAAAACAACACAAGTATGAAACAATAAAATCAAGCATAAATTAGCACAAGTAGGTTTCAAAACATATTAACAAGTGGTATGTGAAAATCAAGATAAAACACAACAACTTGTTCAAATATGTCTTAAGCTCAAAGAGAACAAGTTTAAGTTCAAAACTCAAGATAAAAGTGTTCAAGAACACAACAAATTTTTTTCACACATCACTCTAATCAATAAGTATAGATTAAGCCCAAAAAGAGTAGAAAATCAAGAAATCTTACAACCCCAAGTGTGAAATCCGAAAATCAGTTATAGAGTGGTTGTTGTAAGCCTTAGAACACATCCCTTATGTTGCCTTGACTGGCGAATCGATAGCTCCAAAAATCACCAAGTGTATGTGATGAAAAATCTAGTCCAAAAGTGTGTAAAACTTGAAAGTGTTGGAGCACAAGTTGTGGCTTTAGGGTTCTTGGGTGTTTGAGCAAGTAGTCAAACCCTTTATAACCCCATATGACTGTTACATATGATCCAAAGGCCCAAAATGATGCCCAAATTTAAATTAAAGGTGTGGATCAATACTTTAAAAAAGCTGTTAGGAAACTGCACAGCGCGCTGGGGAAATTGTCCAGCACGCTGAACAACACTTAGAAAAATTTTATATAAGAACACTGTACGATGCGCTAAGGAAATTGTCCAGCGTGCTGGCCAACACTTAGAAAAAATTTCCTGTCAGGACATTACACAATGTGTTAGGGAAATTGTTCAGCGCGTTGGCCAACACTTAGAAAAATCTTCTGTTCACTGTAGGGGCTTTTAATTAAAGGACATTCCAATTTTTCAAAACGACCTCCTAACACCTCTACAACTCTATTAAACCTTTGAAATCACTTTAAACATGTTTAGTAGGGTCTTAAAAACATGTCTAGACCTTGGATGATTTCACAAACCCCGAAACCAAGAATTCCAATTTCATGAAAACATAAGGGTTTTCTACAAATAATTTTAATGTTAATCCAAAAGTTGTCTGAACACATATCAGTGCATTAAAAATCAATTCTAACAGTTCATACACCTTAAATAGATGTTGTAAAACATGTTTGCAACATTTAAAAGATTTTAAAAACCACGATATTGAAAATCACAAAAACCATAACTGTAAGTTCTTTGAAAACCAAAATTCATGTAATGCATGATTCTAATGCATTTGACTTGTAGGAATGAAACTTATATACTTTACAAATAATGTACACATGATTGTCTTGTCTTTCCGATCCTTTCTTCCTTGTATGAGCCGATTCTTGAACTTGTCTGGCTTCATGTTGTCACTTTTTGACTTGAACTTGTGCATAGCTCAACTTTCCTTGTGAACTTGAAATTCCTAACAAGATGTTGTATTCTAAAACTCTAAATGAACTTGTTAGTACCATTTCATATTATTTGTTAGCATCAAAACCCCAAGTGGAGTATAAGTGATAAAAACACTTAAGCTAACAATCTCTCCCTTTTTGATGATAGCAAACAACATGAACTTGACAAACAAAAAATAAATATGAAGCACATTATCAAGTTCATTATTGCAAGTTCAAAACAATATTTCTCCCCCGTTCGGTAACATAAAAAAGGGGGTAATAAGTCTCCCAAACAACATGCATACATAGACAAGCATAAGTGATTCCTAATGGAAGCATAAGTTCCCCCTATCAACATACACTTTCAAAGTCGTGATACCAATAATAAAATCTTAAATGTATGAATTCAATGAATAAAGCTCAAGTACATTCTCCCCCGTTTTATGAAAACGACATCAAATAAGGACTCCCATTTCGATATGCATCATGCATATGCTTAATAACAAGATAGAAAGCATAGGCTCCCCCTAAGTTTTGCACACCAAGATCTAATCATGATTCAAAAATAATGCACATATGAGACAAGCATGACATTAAAATAAACAATATAACCGTGCTATGATGTATGTGACTAATGTTAGAGATATTATACTCATGAAATCAAGAAAACACTCGACTTTTGTACCCATACACCTTTCGGTTCCATAAAATGTGTATCATAGACATTTTTTTCTACCTATGCTAGTTTGCCTCTATTGGTCTTATTCAAGACATATTTACCAATATTATGCGATCTATTGCATTTGAGGCATCTACTAGATTCGGCCAATATCTTTCCATAGCTTAATAAACTAGCACCAAAGCCTATGCCTCTCTTGTTTAGAGCACGTTGTTGTACTCCCAACATCATATCAAACATCTTGGTACTATTTGTGAACTTAGTCACCATAGTGGTCAAGTCCTCCACATCTTTGGCCAAGTCATTTCTTTCATTTATGACCAACTCTAAGTCATGTTGGAGAGCATCAATGATCTCATTTTGAGAATCAATCTCACTAATGGCTTCGATCAAGCTCTTTTTGAGTTACTTGGTCTTTTTTACCTCTTATTTCCAACTCTTTCCTAAGGTCATAAGCATTAGGCATATCATCAAATGCATTGACATCATCACAATTAGAAGAGATAGAGTCATTTACCTCGTTCCTTGCCATAAGAGAAAGGATAGCCTTCTCATTTTCTGACTCGGAGTCGGAGTTAGATGATGATGATGATCATGATGATGTTGAGTCGTATCGCTTGCTTCTCTTCATATACTCGCATTTTGCCATCATGTGTCCTGGTTTGCCACACTTGTAGCAAATCATCTTCGCGTGATTTGCTTTCTTTGTTTGCACCTTTGTACTTCTTGTACTTGTCTCTTTTGTATGTAGCCTTTTTTAGCTTTCTTGACAACATGGCCACTTCTTGTTCAATGGAATTATTCTCACTTGAACTTACATCATTTTTGGCCAGTGAACAAGTAGCTTTCAAGGCATGCTCCTTCTTTGACTCTTGCTTAGTCATTCCACCAAGTGCTTCCAATCTAGCACAGTCCTTTAGCTCGAATTCATGGATCGTCAACTCTCCACATAATTCATCAAAGTGTAGTCTCCAAGGTTTTGAGTTGATTGAATAACATACTTCTCGCATCCCATTCCTTAGGCAAGCCTCTAAGGAACTTGTACACTGAGTTCTCTTGATCATAATGTTTGCCAAGGTTTTTGATCTCATTCAAAAGCTTTGTGAACCTAGTAATGGCCGTGGCTATGTCTTCATGGGGCTCAACTCGAAAAGTCTTATAATGTTCTTTAAGAATCCTCAATTTAGTGTTGACATGTTGCATCCCTTCATAATGCACTTCAAGCTTTTCCCACAACTTCTTAGCCATCTCACATACATTAATCCGGTTGAACTCATTTTCACTTAGTGCACAAAACAAATGATTCATTGCTTGATCATTAGATTGCTCAAGTCTTCTCTCGGTGGGAGTGTACTCTTTTCGGGCCTTGTTTGGTGGTGTGTAGCCATCCATGATAGAATCCCACAAATGTCTACCTTGTACTCTTATGTAGAACTTCATTCGACTTTCCAATGAGCATAGTTGGTCCCTTCAAAATAGGGAGGCCTAACAGATGAGTTATCTTCCCTAAGGCAAGCAAAATCTAATGTTAGCATCCTTGCAAGAAAACACTCAAAGATACGTTAATAACACTTTGAGCAATAACCCGCTCTGATACCAATTGAAGGTCACCCAAGAGGGGGTGATTGGGTTACCGAGTGAATATCGCTTTTAAAAAATATATGCTTTAATAACAACAATAGCACACATATCAACAATAAATATCTATGCAATGCAATCAAGAAGGAGGTAGAAGAAATGGAAATGAGACACGTGATTTATAGTGGTTCGATCCAACCGATCTACATCCACTATCTAACCTCCCCAGGTTAGAATTTTTAAGCCCCACTTATATTACCAATAAAAGTTACAGCCTAAGCCCGCAGGCCTAGTGAATGCCTAACCTCAACTAGGTCTTTTACAAGATGTCTTACCGCAATAAGGTCTTATACAATGTCCTAGACTCACATAGGATTTTTCCTTACCTAGCCTCAATTAGGATTTATGCCTAGCCTCAATTAGGTATTTCCTTTCGACTTCGATCCCACTAAGTCTTACAATCAATGTTTGATAAATACAATTCAAATCTTGCTTTACAAAGTAAAACGACAATAAGTCCAATTCTTACAAGCCACCTAAAGCTAAACCACTGCTATGCATGCAAGTATGACTTTGTCAATTGAGATGCCTTGTAAATTGATTTTTTATAAGCTAACTCTCAATATTGAAGCCAATCAAGAAGAGTATAGATTAAGCTAAACTTGGTTCCAATAAATGGCTAATTGATACTTAAGTAAAGATGCAATTTTAAGCTCAAGTTGTGCAATCAAAACCACGGGTCAAAGACAAGTTAAGATTAAGAAAAAGACCCTTGTAAATACGTTGTTAAAACAACACAAGTATGAAACCACAAAATCAAGTATAGATTAGGCACAAGTAGGTTTCAAAACACATGAACAAGTGGTATGTAAACATCAAGATAAAACACAACTTGTTCAAATATGTCTTAAGCTCAAAGAGATCAAGTTTAAGTTCAAAACTCAAAACAAGAGTGTTCAAGAACACAACAAATGATTTCCAAACATTACTCTAATCAATAAGTATAGATTAAGCCCAAAAAAGTAGGAAACCAAGAAATCTTATAGCCCCAAGTGTGAAATCTGAAAATCAGTTATAGAGTGGTTTTTGTAAGCCTTAGAACACCTCCCTTATGTTGCCTTGACCGGCAAACACCTCCCTTATGTTGCCTTGACCGGCGAATTGGTAGCTCCAAAAATCACCAAGTGTATGTGATGAAAAATCTAGCCTAAAAGTGCGTAAAACTTGGATTTTTCAAAGTGTTGGAGCACAAGTTGTGGCTTTGGTGTTTTTGGGTGTTTGAGCAAGTAGTTAAACCCTTTATAACCCTATATGACCGTTATATATGATACAAGGGCCTAAAATGATCTCCAAATTCAAATTAAAAGTGTGGATCAATAATTTAAAAAGCTATAAGGAAATTGCATAGCGCGTTGGAAAAATTTTCTAGCATGTTGGGCAACACTTAGAAAAATTTCCTATCAGAACACTACATAGTGCGTTGGCCAACACTTAGAAAAATCTTCTGTCAGAACACTGCAAAACACGCTAGGGAAATTGTCCAGCGCGCTGGCCAACACTTAGAAAAATTTTCTGTTCACTGTAGGGGCTTTTAAATAAATAACATTCTGATTTTTCAAATGACCTCCTAACACCTCTACGACTCTACTAAACCTTTGAAATCACTTTAAACATATTTAGTAGGGTCTTAAAAACATGTCTAGACATCCTAAATGATTTCACAAACCCCGAAAACCAAGAATCCCGATTTCAGGAAAACATTGGAGCTTTTCTACAAATGATTTTAATGTCAATCAAAAAGTCGTCAAAACACATACTGGTGCATTCAAAATCAATTCTAATAGTTCGTACACCTAAAATACATGTTGTAAAACATGTTTGCAACATTTAAAAGATTTTAAAAACCACGAGATTGAAAATCACAAAAACCATAACTTTAAGTTCTTTGAAAATGAAAATTCATGTAATGCATGATTCTAATGCATTTGGCTTGTAGGAATGAAACTTATATACCTTACAAGTAATGTACACATGATTGTATTGTCTTTTCGGTCCTTGCTTCCTTGTATCAGCCAATTCTTGAACTTGTCCAGCTTCATGTTGTCACTTTTTGACTGGAACTTGTGCTTAGCTCAACTTTCCTTGTGAACTTGAAATTCCTAACAAGATGTTGTATTCAGAAACTCTAAATGAACCTGTTAATACCATGTCACATTGTTTGTTATCATCAAAATCTCGAGTGGAGTATAAGTGATAAAAACACTTAGGCCAACAATATGCCGCAGTCCCGTCTGGTTTTCGATGTCGCTCCTTCTCAACAGGGAAGTTGAGCCTTACCCGGATGATACTCAATAATGAAGTCGTAGTCCTTCAGTAACTCGAGCCATCTCCTTTGTGTCATGTTCAACTCCCTTTGAGTGAATAGGTATCTCAAACTCTGATGATCCGTGAACAGCACGAACATCTCCCCATACAAGTAGTACCTACAGGTCTTCAGTGCAAACACGACCGCTGCAAGCTCCAAGTCATGCACTGGATAACTCTCCTCATGGGGTCTCAATTGTCATGATAGATAGGACACTAGGTGTCCATCCTGCATCAACACATAACCCAACCCAGTGCTGACGCATCTGTGTAAATCGAGAAACCCTTACGTGCCACAGGTAATGCCAAAACTGGTGCCGAGGTCAACTATCTCTTCAACTCCCAGAATGCATCCGCACGCTCCTGTGACCAATTAAATTTGACATCCTTCTTGGTCAACCTCGTCATCGGCGCTGTAATAAATGAGAAATCCTACACAAAATGCTTGTAATATCTTGCTAACCCAGGAAACTCCGGATATTAGAAATAGAATCGGGTGTCCTCCAATCAATAATAGCTTAAATCTTGTCACCATCCACTGATATACCCTGATCGCAGATGAAATTCCCCAAAAACTTGACCGCACTCAAGGGAAACGCACACTTGTTGAACTTGGCGTAAAGTCGATGCTTTCTTAGCGTCGTCAACACCTCCTTAAGATCCGTCTCGTGCTCCACACGATTCCTACTATAAATCAGGAAGTCGTCGATGAAAACAATGACGTACCGATCCAAAAATGGTCTAAACGCCCTGTGCATCAAATCCATGAAAATCGTCGGCGCATTAGTCAACCCAAACGGCATGACTGTAAACTCTTACAACGCTTAACGCGTTCTAAAAGTGGTCTTCTCAATATCTCCCTCTCGAATCCTCAACTGATGGTATTCTGACCTAAGGTTAATCTTCGAGAAGAATTTGGCTCCCGCCAACTGATCGAACAAATAATCGATCCTAGGAAGTGGGTAACGGTCTCTAATTGTCACCTGATTCAACTTCATGTAGTCCCCAAGGTGACTTGCTAGGGTGAATGAATCCCTTCTGTAGTAACTCCTCTAACTGGATCCTCAACTCCTCCTGCACCGATGCTGACATCCTACATGGCTTGCTGTAAATTGGCTAAGTCATCGGAACCAACTCAATGATAAACTTAACAGCTCTCGATGGTGGCAATCTTGGCAAATCCTCAGGAAACACATCTGCAAACTCATAAACAATCGGGTCATCCTTAACCCTAATAATTGTCCTAAGCTCTAGCTCAACCATAACCACATATGCTTCCTTCTCCTGTGACGTTGCTAGTCTACCTCGAGTGATAGGTAATGCAGTCGCAACTCCGGCAAATGAAAACTTTGGAATCCCCTCGATGTAAAATGTCACCGTCTTGCTAAAACAGTCGATCTGTGCATAATAAGGCGATAGCAAATCCATACCGAACATCATCGAACTATAGGTACTCTAATACTCTCAAATCAACTGGTAACTGAAGTCCCTCTATATCAACCACACAATCCTGGCAAATCCGATTAGGGTAAATCTTATTTCCAGCTGTCGTACTGAGAGCAAGATGTGTATCTAAAGTTTGTGCATCTGACCCTAACAATCCTACTATACGTCTAGATATAAAAGAAATTGTGTTGCCTGAATCAAACATGACATGCATAAAAGTGCCACAGGCAGATAACATACCCTCAACAAGCTGTTTAGTCACTTCCCAGTCTGGTTGTGCAACCTGAAAAGCAACTGTCTAGGCCCTATCTCTAGTCTGATCGGTCTGTGATGGCACTAGCGCTGGTCTAGTACACTCCACCACGAAATGTCCAACTCGACCACAACGATAACAAGTACGAGACTCTAATTTGCCAGTAATCCTCTAACTCTGTGCCTAACTTTAGCTTCGACTCTAGCCTCTCTGACCCTAACCCCTATCCTACCTTTGCTATTGTCTAGGCTGATCAACTGGTGCAGATGTTGCAGAATAAGCTACCTCACGATCATCTCGCCTATCTCGATCATTCCGACAATCTTTATCGCCTCTAAGACACTAATCTGTCTGCCAATCACCTCGGCGAGGTCTCTAGCCATGCCCCTATCGGCCCTGATCTCTCCTCTATCTCTTCAGCCTCTGATCAGGCCGAGAACTCTGAGCTGGATTACTCTGCTGACCTCGCAGTGAAGTCTGAATCACTAATCTACCAACCTTTGTACTATATATGTCTCCTACGAAAGAGACCTATCATAAACCTCTAACAAAGTACGTGCTCCATTAGAAACATATGTGGTGCCTATCCTCTCATCCAATCCTCGTACAAAGTAATATAATTGCAACCTGTCAGTCCCTACCAGATCCCTAGAGTAAAACAAAAGATATATGTACCTCACCATGTACTCAGTATCAGATATATCGCCCCGAACCAACGTCAAGAACTCCTCTCTCAGTTGAATCCTGACCTCCATAGGTATATACTCATCCGTGAATAACACTCGGAAGTTTGCCTAGGTAGTAATTGTAGGATATGTCGCTCTATAAGTGTTCCACCACACAATAGCAGAAGATCTCAAGCAATAACTAGCCAATCTCGAACTATCAACCTCCTCTACTGACAACATTTCATGTAATCTCTCATGAGACAATAGCCATCTCCAGGCTAACTCTGGGTCTCCGACTTCGTAGAAGTATCCTAGAGAGAATCTAAGGTAATCCTTCAGCTTCTCTTCCACAGTCATCAAACTCCTAGATGAAGACACAACAGCTGGCTGCTTAGTAGTCGAAGTAGTCATAACTACCGTAGTCTCAACCAAAAAAATCACTAGCATAGCCCTCTCGACATGTAGGAGTAGGAACCAATGGTGCAGCTACAACTGTAATAAGAGATGTCTTAGTCTCCTGAGCTCTCAACATATCCACCAACTGTGCGAACCTATCATCAACTATCTGCACTAATTGACTCCAATGTCAATGTCTACCTTGTCAGATCACTAATATCCTCAACCTTAGGTTGAGTCGTATCTGAAGGCTGCCACTCTATCGGCATTTACACTAAAGAATGTGCCTTAGTATGAATATACGTGTATCGTATATAATATACAACCAAAAGCATAATACGTATAACCCTGATTTCTACCCATCTCTCATCGCTTCCCAACTAGGACTTTAAGCTATTCCTTTGGGTTTCCACATTTAAAACTTATTCAATAGGTTTATAATCAGGTTTTCCTCAAATTCGAGCCCTAGGTTTTCCTAAACCTAGGCTCTGATACCAAAATGTAATGACCCATTTTCCAAAAAAACTGCCACGTGGCCAATGTGGACGCATAATCTGTCTTACCAGCAACAGTTGTGCTCCACATTGGATTATATCCTCCATTTTATCCTTTTAAACCTTATTGATTATCAATTTACTGATGTAATTGTATTCATCTCTAATCATATGTCATGTCATCATATAATACTCAAATTATCATAACGGAAGTTTTACAACACCTAAACTCAGATATTAATAATTGAAGAGAGTAATATAAACTATAAACCTAATGTGGAAAACCCATATATAACCATAAATACCTCTGATGTCACAAAAGGTCAAAATATACAAGGTATGTCACCTAATTTAAAGAATGTGAATGTCACAAAAAGGTCGGGGAACTAAAGGCTCAACCTAATATACAACCCAAAGTATATCAAAAGATATAAAGTAAGATAATACAATAAAATATCAAAAGGACCTACAAAGACGGCGATAGAAACTCGTCACTGGCTCAGAGGTAGTCATCGATCTTCCCCTTGTCGGGCCTACTATTCGATGGATCTACACCCACCGTCATAAAAAGGACGGTGAGTACAGTAAAAGTAGAAAGTATATTCTTGAGATTCTAACTTACAATTCCAAATATTCTAAATGGTATTTAAGTGCATATAAATAAGAAATACTGAAAAACTAACAATATGCCAATAAATACAAGAGTTAAATAATTGGGACTGACACTAGGCTAAGTAGTAATGATCTAGATCCTGTTGGTCGTGACGTACGTCACATCAACCTATAAATCCACAATATCACCGAGGACTATAACCCAAGTGTCACCGGGGACTCTAACCCCGGTGTCGACTACCTCAGGGTCTCTAACCCTAAATGTCGTACAATTTCAAGTACTATGTATTTACATCCCCAGGGACTCTAACCTCGTGAGCCATACACACCTCGTTCGAGTAAGAGACCTAGATACTAAGACTACTTTATAGGTACTCAAAAATGACTCAAGTATAGAATAATCCAGGCATAGAGATAAGTTAAAGGCCTAAGCAAAGTGAGTACATAATTCATCAATGCATTCATCATTGTATCTACACTAATATCATGTTATTTATTTACAAATTAATAATCCAATTAGCAAGGAATCGACATGGCATTAGAATGGAATCAATGAATCAAGGCAAGGGGTGGATATCATGAATTCAAAGCTCATCAAGTGAGAACAACTAGTAAGCTCTTGACATCAGAATACAAGCATTATATTGTCAAAAGAACTATGAAAAAACAATAAAAGTGAAAATGAATTGTAAGAAAGAACCTCAACAAATTTACTTACAAGTATAAGCAATTTCCTAGCAAATTTGGCTTCTCGACACCTAATCTCGCACACCCAGAGTCCCGGAACACTCCCCTAGGTTCCTGGTGTGTTTAGACATGAATTAAGGTGGTTTTAGGTCAGTTAGTTTAGGTTTAGGCTAGTGTTTAGGGTATTAGGGTGTTACAGTAAAATGAAGTGGAGTTGTAGTTTCCGGCTACTCAAAACACTCAGCGTAATGGGTAATAACCCTTGCGCACTAATTGGATTGTCCAGCGCTCTGAGTTTAGTAACCAAGAAAGCTGCAAAAAAATTTTGAGTTTCTGCAACTCAAGACCATCTCCAAAATAGAAAGCATCGTTTATGTCATCCCTTACCAAATCCCCCACGAACTGCCTTGAATAGCGGCATGTCGCCATACAACATCATTGACTCTCCCTCTGCCTGCCTTAGACTCATGACCTTCTTCTTTAACCTCTGCAACAATGATGCTAGAAAATATTACTTGTAGAACATTTTCTTGAAGTCTGCCCAAAAAGTGAAACTGCCTCGACTCGCAATTGTGGTGCGCCACCAAACGTCTGCACCCTTCTACAGGGTGTAATAAGGAAGGACTGGCTACAATCACTCCTTAATGTCCAACTATAGGTGTAACTTCTCTTGCGACAAGATCCACTTCTCTATCTTCTCACAGTATCGCTCTCGTACAAAGTAGGCCAGTCTGAGTTGAATGAATTCCTTCACTAGCTTGGCGTCCCTCGACAAGATAGTGGTCTCAGAAGTAGTAGGTGTGGGATTAGGGGTGTCTTCCATTGCATCCACTGTTGGTACAGCAATGATCAGTAGCTCTGGTGGACGTAGTACTGCTGGCTCCACCGGTGGTGCTGGTACCTGTGGCTTGGTAGTTGTAGTGGCTGGAGCATTCGAAGTTTGTGAAGTTGAGGGTGTTACGGTAGTAGTAGCCGTGGTGGCGAGAACGACCGAGAAAAGTGTTGTCAACTATGTAGTCATAAAGGTAATGAAGAAAACAAGTTGCTGCCCCTGGGCTACTACTCGGTCAGACAACTTCTGATAATCATCAACTGATATAGTAGGAGGTTGATTATTGCTAACGCCAGTGTCTCCACCGTCATGTGAATCCGCCATCAGTGTTTGCATGATGATAACGAACGCGAATCCGCAACTACGAGACGTAACCCAAATTTATATACGTATACAAATTAACATGTAAATAATGAAATCCCCTACTCACTTTCGTTCATTTCCCAACTAGTGGTTTCTAGGTAAGGATTGTCTAGTTTCCACTTCTAAGGTTTTATTCAAATTTACGTTTTACATATCGAGAACTTAGTCTCTGATACCAACTATGACGACCCATCTGCTAATCTAGGGCACTGCCCGGCCTAAACCCATAATTAAGCTCTAATTTCAACCATGTAGGACTTAACTACGTATTAGTCAACCTTTACCTTCTATATTCCTCGTTAATCGTGTTTAGGATAAGTAATACACTAGTCATACCATTATTGAAATTTAGAATTAATCAAAATTTTTATTGATCAGTTGATTAGCGGAAGTCTTACATTTTATGCGGAAGCAATTTAACAGTTTTGCAGAAGCAGTTATAAAGTAACCCTAAATGTGGAAAACAGGAAAGTAAGGATCATATAAATATATCATGAAGTGGCGAATATAAACAGTGTGAAAGTAATGAAAAGGTCGGGGAACTAAACGCTCAACCCAATATACAACTCAAAGTATATCAAAAGACATAAAGTAAGATAATACAACAAAATATGAAAAGGACCTACAAAAGACTGCAACATAGACTGGTCACTGGCTTAGAGGTAGTCGTCGATCATCTCCTTAACAGGCCTGTTGGTTAATGGATTTACCCACCTTCATAAAAAATGATGAGTACAATAAAAGTAGAAAGTATAATCTAGAGATTTTAACTTACAATACCAAATATTCTAAATGGTATTTAAGTGCATACAAATAAGAAATACTAAAAAACAAACAATGTGCTAATAAATACTAGAGTTAAACAATTGAGACTGACACTAGGCTAAGTAGTAGTGATCTAGGTCCAGTCAGTTGTGAGCTATGTCACATCAACCTATAAATCCACAATATCACTAGGGACTCAAATCCTGATGTGTCGACTACCTCAAGGACCTTATCCCGAGTGTCGCACAATGTCAAGTGATATGTACCAACAACCTTAGGGACTCTAACCCCGTGAGTCGCGCACTCCTCGAACGAGTAAGGGACCTAGATACTACAAATACTTTATGAGTATTCAAAAATGACTCAAGTATGGAATAATCATGGCATAGGGATAAGTTAAAGGCCTAAGCAAAGTGAGTACAAAATCCATCAATGAATTCATCATTGTATCTACACTAATAGCAAGCTATTTATATCCAAATTAATAATCTAAAGGAATTGACATGCATTAGAATGGAATCAATAAATCAAGGCAAGAAGTGGATATCATGAATTCAAAGCTCATCAAGTGAAAACAACAACAAGGAAGCTCATGATATCATAATATAAGCATTATATAGTCAAAAGGACTATGAAACAACAATAAAAGTGAAAATGAATTGTAAGAAAGAACCTCAACAAATTTACTTACAAGTATATGCAATTTTCTAGCTAATCTGACCTCCCGACATACAAATGCGCACCCAGACTCCCGTAACACTCCCCTAGGCTCCTGGTGTGTTAAGATATGAATTAGGGTGGTTTCAGGTCTGTTAGTGTATGTTTAGGCTAGTGGTTAGGGTTTTAGGGTGTTGTAGGAAAATGAATTGGAGTTGTAGTTTCTTACTACCTAGAGAACTCAACACACTGGGGAATATCTCTAGCGCATTGTCTGGATTGTCCACCACGTTGAGTGTAGTAACCCAGAAATCTGCAACATATTTCTGGGTTCTTGCAACTCGGGATTCACTTCCCCTTCGTCCCCTAGATCCCCGTTCACCTCTGCCATGGGTCTAGAACATCCTCCAACATCAACATACACCAGATACTTCATTTATTCATCATTCATAATTCAAAAGTGAAGATAAAAACATGCATTTTATCAAAATTAGGGAAGAGCACCTTAGAATTTGAAAACTAATAACTTAATAAAATCAAACCTGTTTTGGGAGTTTCTTAGTAGAAAAATTAGTAGAAAATCTCAAGGAATTCAAATAGGAAGTTCATTTTCAAAATCAAAGCCTTTTTAGTCATCAAAAATCAGAATTATACTTTCATGCTTAAAACCACAAATTTTCACTAAATCTTGAGAATCCGAAAATTGGGTTTTAAAAACTCATTTGATGATTTGGTTTGCTTACCAAATCAGTAATAAGAAGTTTAGATTCATTTAAGAATAAAACGCCTTTCAATCCAAGTCCATAACCTATGAATAGGAAACATAAAGAAAAGGTTTCTTTACCTAGGTTGTTGGTTGTGTGAGCTAGACCATGAATCCCCCCTTGGTGTTGATTTGAACCTAATCCTCTTTGGCTTTTAAAGTGGAGAACTTCCAGCCACCTAATTCAGCTCTGAATTTTCCTCTCTTGAAACCATGCAAAATGAGAAAAATGAATCTAAGTGTTGTTTATATATGATTTGGTTTCATCTAGTGTGTCACCTACATTTTTATGATCATCAAATGGTCCATGCTCACTCCTAGCTCCACTAAAATTTAGCCAACTAGCTCACATTTTGACACAAGTTATATGGGAGTGTGTGCTTATGTGCATTCTGAAATATATCCATGAGTTGTTGATCTTTACTTTAAACCATGGGCTTCTAAATTGATTCACTTTAAATAATAACCATAGGCTATACAATAAATCATTTCAAAAATGAAATGTGACTTACCATATGACTAGCTACCCAGTCCCACGACTTGCACGCAATTCGAGTTGTGTCCTCACTCTCGTCTCAATGCCTACAACTGCATGAATTGATTTAATAAAGAAATACATCACTACAAAAATAAAATATACCTCAACCACGTGCCTCGGTTGGTGTGCGCATTACGGTGTGGGTCCTACATCACCGATCAGTGATCCTTTTTTAAGGATTAAAATGGGGTTAGATTTTTGGGTTGCGACATCAAGATCCCCTATAATTCCAGTCAAAGTTTAGTTCCAATGTTGCACGTGAAGGAAATCCACTACCTCCTCTATTTATACCTTTTTAACTAATCAAGTGTGCAACACGTATCTCGACCATCATACATGATTGAGTTGCGAAAGCTTCTGGATAGATATCCTACATCTGAACTGAACCATCCAAAGGTTACCATCCAAGCTATCCTAATTTCCAGTGACACTAAATCATAATACATCTTGCCTTATTTCCTAAATCAAGTTTCATCTCTATGCAAATCAAAGTTTCCAAATTAATTTTATCCAAATATACGAAATTGATTTATTAAATCAAATTAACTCATATATGCAAGTTAAGGTAGTAACATAAGGTTTGATAAGTCATATAATATAGGTCACATTAACCCTCGACTACCCGACATCTACCCTGCGCCTCGACACGCATCTCAAGGCACACCATAACTTGTACACATTAGTTTAATTAACTTAGGCTATGGTTATATTTTATTTGAATGGTCACATTACCTTGTTTTAACTTAATTTGTTAAACATCATTCCCCAAACATAGTGTTTTCGTATTTCACTCGCCCAATACCCGCGTCAACACGCTTTTCGAGGCGAATACTCGCCACACAATCTCATACACATGCGATGAATTATTGAATAAAATAATAATTTAACATCACAAATAGACAATCAATCGGACAATATAAACTAATATTCCTAGTTAGGCGAGCCCCTAGCCTATCTGCGATGTCTACATGATCTGAGCTGGCATCCTATTATGAAAATAATAATAAATAACGGCGTTGATAAACTTGGGCCATTACAAACATGATAACACGAATTTCCACCTCTATTTGAGATATTAGTTTGCTATATAGTTGTCTTCTCATCAATGAAGTAGCTAGAGCTTATTGGTCACTTTGAAAAAATGGCCATTAATTATAAAGTATAGTCTTGACTTATGACTATTGTAGCTTGAAGGAAAAAGGGGTGTATACATGTTTGTCTTCCAAAGCAAATTAATATTTTTTTTGACGAAAAGATATTTCCAATCATAGAAATTGCTAACTATTACATCTAATTTGACAATGAAATTACATGAATAGCAGCTTATTCCACACTTAGAGATCAAATCGACGTTTTGAAATATTGCAAACTAATGTGCAACTTATACATTTGTCTTTTGTAACGACCCTCAAATTTAACACGCCACGTGTCGCATTTTAGGACCGTGACCCGACTGTCGTGATACATCAAGCATTGCGAATCTTGGGAGTCGACTTCGAAGTAAGTTTATTTTTCTGTGATGATTGTATTAGTATATATGTCTATAACTAGTTTCGAGCCATTTGACGAATTGAAAGTTTGAGTGAGGCTTCGATTAGCATAAACTGGGGTTTTAAACACAAAAAATGGTAATAAATGAATTATTTGAATAATAATTAAGCTAAATAACCAAAATAATGATGTTGGCGAGACTAGGGGTACGCGACGCACAAGTCGTAATGTGGTTCGGATCTGAGTACGTAAGAACGGACTAGGGAGTTGGTTAACTAAGTGGTGTGCAAGTCACCTATTAAAGTCACTAAGTGGAGTTAGAGTTGGCGGACAACTTAAAAGGGAGAGCTTTGGATCTACATCGGGATGCATGTGTGAAAGAGGATGATGAGGAGATCTATAAAAGGGGCCATCCCTCTCAACTTTTTCTCTCTCTCACTTTTCTCTTGTCCTATCCTCTTCTCTTCTTCTGTTCTCAAACTTGGAGAACAAGGAAGTTGGGACTACCTTTGGAGGCTGCACAACTTTCCAGAAAACTCGCAGGAGTTCTAGGATTTTGCCGGAGTTCAGGTGAGATCTCAATCCCCTCATCTTTTCCTTTGTTTAGCGTTAGTTTTGTTCGATTTCATCGTGATGACCATGTGCACTGCGTCTGGACAATCGATTCTGATCGAAACCCCGATGCCTTGGTGATCCTCGGAGCGATCAACATGCGTTTTGTGAATGGTGTTGGAGATTTGGAGGCGTTATACGATTTTCGTCGAGTTTTTACTACTTTTTGGAGTGTTTTAGTTCTTGACAATCGCTGGAGGTTCTACGACGACTCGAAGATGATTTTGGATAGTTATTGACCTCCGTACAATTTAAAGATAGGCACAAAGGCACAACGACGAGAGTCGAGGTTTCGAAGAACCTCGAAAACCCACTCTGTCCGAGACGCCGCACATGGCACCATAGGCGATAAGTCCCACGACGTCAGCAATGGCGTCCATAATAGAACATAACATAACCCAAAACCCATAAGACGTCGCAGAGACGCCGTGAGCTACAATGGTGGCGGCATCCTCCCACGGCGTCTAAAACAGAGAGGAAATTAATCCATGTCGTGAAGACGCCATGGAGACCTTGTACACGATGACTTCACTCACAACATCTAAAATAGAAAGTCAAAATTAGAAGTCGCGATGCCACCTTGAAGCTTTACACACGGCGGTGCCGTGGCAGCGTTCAGAGCAAAAATTTGATAATAAATTCTATAAATTTTTGAAAAACTTGGGGACTTTAGGGTCTTATATTGACTATAAACCCAACATATTGGGGTTCAATTCATTGATAGGTAGTTGGAAACTATAGGTAAAGGGTTAGAGTCGCGTGAGCATACACGAGTCGCGACCTTACCAAGTAAGTACATATGTGCTTTTGTATATATATGTACGTTAGTAAGCCACTTAGGAAAGTGATATGTGATTCATTTCTGTCTCTTATTGTGATATTTGAATTGATCCTCTATTTGGTATTCCATTCCTTTATTTTCTTAGTTGAGTGTTCTTGGCGTAAGTTAAGTCGCGAAGGTACTATGTGGCCCGCAATAGTTGGAAAAATGCAAGCACCTCCTACAAAGAGTGTTGACCACCCCTAGTGTTGTGTGATACGCGAGTATTGGATTATTGTGGATATTGTTGTGGCTATGGTTGTGGACTTGCTATGGAAATTGTTGTGGATTAGACCGCTTATAGGCCTCTTTTGATTCGATGAACAGACAAAATATCTTTGATTATCTACTAGTCTCTATTATACAACTTGCTTATATTTTTGTCTTTTCATTTACTGCCTGATTCCTAGACTACTTTATTGTTAAATCTTGAATTACTATTACATTCTTCTGGCATTACTATAAATTTCTCTCAGTTACTCACCGTCTAGTTTTTATGGTGGGTGAAGATAGACCAGAGATGAGCAAGGGGAAGGAACTCGTGATAAGCGATTATCTCACTTGATCCTGCGAGGGATTTTTCTTGTTTTTTAGTGTAGGTCTCCATTTTGCTTGGTGTATTTTTGTTTTCTCATATGCTATATGTTTTATTGGTTGGGATTGTGAAACTGATACCATGTGTTATTAAGCTATCTTTTTGGTACATGTTTATCAAATATTTGGGGTTTCACATTTATAGAATCTTCCTGATTTCCCTTTAATTGAATTATTGCATGACTATTGTTAATTCTCGTTGCGTATCTGTAACGACTCTAAATTCTAACTTGTGCCACGTATCAATTTAGGTCATACGTGAGCCCATTTGCTATGATACAATCGTCCAATTCTTGGTTGTCGACGCCTAGGTATGTTATTTGTGTTCGGTATTTTATATTATATTGTATTACTTGAATGTGTAATTCCAATGTCCCAAACGTGCAAGGACGTTTGAGTGTGAGCATTGGTATGGGGAATGGTTCAGCTCGAGGGTTTCGTGAAATAACGGGTCTTCAGGTGAAAGCTGGTCGGGTAATTAGTAATTAAAAAGACTGATAAAATACAAAATAAATAATAATTAAAAGTTGAAAAATGCGTTTGATATGTCGATACATTCGGGACGACGCGACGAGCGAGTGGTGGTGCAGAACGGGTCCGGGAACGCAAGTATTGTGCGAGAAAACGGTTACGTGTCATAGTGAGTCACCTATTGGAGTTATACATGAGTGTCAAGGTTGTTGGATGGGATGAGTAGAGGCCTAAGGATGTGCCTCGAGATTCGTTTGTGTAGGTGGATGAGAGAGGGGTATATAAGCCACCCCACCAACTTTTCTCTCTGCTCACCTTATTTCTTATTTCACTATCTCTTCATCGAAATCTCAACGTTAGAACAATGGGGTTTCGGGTGTTATCGACACCGTTTGACGCCACGGAATCAATCAATCGTGAATTATAAGGTGAGAGTCTGATTCTCCATGTGATTATATACGTTTGGCGATAGTTTTGCGTGTTTTCGTCGAGGTAATTTCAGACAACGAATTTGGGAAATTAGTTTTTATAGTATGTTTTGATGGATTGGGAGTCAATGGGATGATCAAAACATGAATTGTGAAGTGGTGTTAGTGTTTAGGAGTTTTTCTAAATTTTTGAGGTTTATGGGTGAATTTTGTATGATTTTCGAAAATCGATGGTTTGTTCAAGTTTTAACGTGAACTGAGGGTGGTTTAATGTTGTGTTGGATGTTTACTCAAAGTTGGGATAGGCTTGAAGCACGGTGACACGAGCCGGGTTGCAAAATCCTCACTTCAGAGGCGTTCTGCAACAGACGTCGTGGCGACGCCGTTAGTATTCTAGCTCACAGCGTCCCCCACGTATGTCTTGGGCAGCACCCCAGGGAACACGCCGTCAGGACGCCGCCACGACCAAACAAGGTCACGGCATCACGTACATACATGTTGGGTAGTGAGCATCATCTCAATGCCGTGGAGACGCCACCCAAGCCATTGGACGCCACGACGTCGTGGCGGCGTGACACTGTTCACAGGGGTTAATTTTTATAAAATTTTTGAAAACTTTCGAGGATCTCCTAGGTATCCCAATGGATCAAAATACAACCTATTACTTGGGTAATCGACCCAAAGGAGTGAACAAATAAAATTGTGGAAAATTGATAAAATGAGGATAATTAATGGCAATTTCAATTTAAATGTGTATTAGAAATTCTGAACAATGATGGGACACGGGAGGTCTTAGGAGACGTGTCAGGCGTCCATTGAGTGTGTATTAGTTCGATTACAGGTAAATAAACCAGTGAGAACTTTTACAGTTATTTCTTGAGCTTTAATTTGTTGTTATTGCTCTATTTATCACTATAACCTTTGGAATCTCTATTAGTTGAGTGGTCCATTGCAAGGGAGTTATGGTTACTTTTACCTGCGATGTGAGCTCTTTTCTAGATGTTGTTGATATCTCCCAGTTGAGTGTACGCTGGGGCTCTTATCCGTGTCTATGGATATCTCATAGTCGCAAGGGTTAAGGCTAGTAGGCTGTGTTCTCATCCTGAACCCGAGTCTTGTAGGTTTTACCTTGACTCAATGACTGTTGTTAGGACTCCTTGCTATCCTATTTCGTTACTCGGACACTCACATTTTGATTGATCTTTTTATAGTCTTATACATTTCATGTGTTCCTTATTCCTTTCTTTTTATCAGCATAAATGTGGACTGATGTTTATTTATTTCGAAATGATGCATTATTGTTCTGCTCGGCGTTACTTACCTGGGCTTGTCATTCTTGTGTTTGACGAAGTGCAAATCTACAGTGCAACTAGGGGAAGGCACCAGAGCTTTGGGATTTGCTCTGAGGACATTGGAGCACGCCTTTCCACTTGGCTGAGTAAGTGATTTTTATATTATTGTATATATATATATATACATTGTTTTGAAACATGGGTTTGGGTATGTGAGAGATTCTGGGCATTTATATCTATTGGGTTGTTCTCCTCTAACTGATCATTTATGATGATATACATATGCAGGGTTTCCATACTATAGGATTATCTTTATATAGTTGTGATTATTTGATTAGTTTGAGCTTTTGCTTCCAATATATTGATGATAACTCACTAATCAATGTTATAACTTGTAAATGAATGGTAAATGGTAAATGGTAAGGTAAGGTTGACTAGTCTTGCGTGACTCATCGAGATGGGCTCGAAGTTTCACGTAAGACTAGGTCGCGCAGAGCCCTGTTTAAAGTTTAAAAATTGGGGTCGTTACAGATGTTATCAGAGTCGAAGTTTTAAATACTTGACCCTTGATTTAAATCACAAACCATTAAGACATTAATCAGCGGAAGTTAGGAATGGTTGAATTAGTTTGGAACCCTATGAACCTAACTTTGGTCTTAGTTGGGAAGTGTGGAGAGTTGAGAAAATAAAACTGAACTATGAGCTATTTGATTGTTGTATATTATATTATCGATAACTATGTCCTTATCATGAGAATCACTTTCTTTAGATAACGATGGTCGATCAGCCTAGTAAGGGTGATGTACAGGGCAAGTTGGATGGCATGTCGCAGAGGATTTCAGCTCATGACTAGCAATTACAAGAGATTCTCAAACTGATGAGAGCTCGGGCGATAGGATCACCTAATACATTAGCAACTCCAGTTGTTTAGGGTGGGAGTGCTCCGACAGTTCAGGATATGCTAGCAGGACCCACAATTACTGTAGGACTGCAGTGACTGAGAGGCACCTATATAAACAGAGATTGTACCTCATACACCAGAGACACCAGCAGAGGATACGCCGAGCACACCGACTGACAATAGTGTTAGAGCAACGCTTGAGGCGAGCCAAGCTCGAGAGTTTATGAGACACCAGCTAGTGAAGTTCTACGGGGGAACTAATCTGGAGGCAATGGAGAAGCTTATGAGGAGCCACGAGAAGATCCAAGAGGTATTGGCTACACCGGCACATATGCAGTCGAGTATCTCCTCAGCATGTCAGTTTGGCGAGGCGGATGTTTGGTGGAGCACGAGGGTAGCGTCGAAAGGTAAGCCCAAGAACTGGGCTGTGTTTAGATAGAGGTTTCACAAGAAGTACATTCCTCTTACAGTCTGTAATCGGAAGAGGATCGAGTTTCAGATGATCAGTTAGCAGACAGGAGAGTTTGTTATGCAATATATGGATCGGTACTTGAGTTTGATGGTGTATGCCGATGATGCAGTCGATACTGACGCCGACCAGGCTTACTATTTTGTACACGGTCTACTGAATTTGATCAATTATGTGGTAGTGACGACGACATTGAGTACATTACAGGATGCCTATGAGAGGGCTATGGCTAGTGAGAGCTTTAGGAGCACACGCACCAGTGCACCAGCGACGTCGTCAGAACCCTCATAGTCAGTTGGAAGGTCTCGAGGTGATAGGAGGAAGAGAGCAGACAGTGGAGGCAGGGTGATCGAGCGTAGAGTGTAGCATCTGTTGCGCCTTCACCTTCTATGGCAATATTACCAGCTACTCCAGCGCGGAGTTACGCTAGGTCACCTCAGCAGCCAGCACAGTAAGGTCCTTAATAGCATTTTTATCAGAGAACTGATGGTAGAGGTGATAGGGTCAGAGTTCCAGTCAAGTGCAGAGATAGGGACAGAGGTTTGGTCAGGCACAGGGGGAGGGATAGAGGACATAGTCTTGGTCAGAATCTCAGAGAGGTTGTTGGATGTGTGGTCAATTGGGACACTTTATCAGTGCGTGTCTATGACTGGGTCGACGACAATAGCAACAATAGCAGAGCAGGGAGTAAGTTCACGCGATTGCTACACCAGATCCGGCTACTAGCTATAGTCTTATTGAGGGTACAGTTTTCATTTGCAGTCATTTCATGCATGACATTTTTTATTCAGGCTCTACCATATCTTTTATTTCGGGTCATATGGTTGATGATTTCGATTCGAGACCCATTAGACTAGAGATACCCTTGATCCTTAGCATAGCTATTGGGGACAAGATTTACCCGAACTTGTTGTGTGTTGATTGTTCGGTAGAGATAGAGTCATGCCAGCGGACCTGAGAGTGTTCGAGTTCCTCGAGTTTAATGCATTAATGGGAATGGATTGGTTGGGTGCGTATCATGTACAGATCCACTACTTCAGTGTAAGGGTCATACTTCAACCAGTTTGCCTATCACTAGAGGTAGAGTCGCCACTAGCATAGATATTGAGACGTTTGCTAGTGTATTGAGTACGACGGAGTGAGTTGTGACTAGGTTGGAGGAGATACCAGTGGTATGCGAGTTTCCTAACTTCTTTCTAGCAGAGTTACCAGGGTTACCACCGCTTAGAGAGATCAAGTTTATTATTGACTTGGTCCTGGGGACCAAACCTATTTCGATTCTGCTGTACTGGATGGCTCCGAGGGAGTTAGAGGAGCTGAGGAGTCAGTTAGATGAGTTATTAGAGTTGGGTTTCATCTACTCGAGCATGTCACCCTGAGGAGCATCGATTCTGTTTATCAAGAAGAAGGACAGTAGCCTACGACTGTGTATTAACTATCAGCAGTTGAACAGGGCGACAATGAAGAACAAGTATCCACTTCCGCGCATCGATGACTTGTTTGATCAGCTAACGGGAGCACAGTGGTTCTCGAAGATAGACTTGAGGTCTGGGTGTTATCAGCTGAGGATTAGAGGGAGGATAGGGAGAAGACTGCGTATCGTACTTGATACGGGCATTATTAGTTCACAGTCATGCCATTTGGGCTGACTAATGTACCTGCGATGTTTACGGACCTGATGCATCGAGTGTTGAGACAATACTTGGATCGTTTTGTCATCGCATTTATCGACGATATATTGATCTACCCCAAGACTCGTGAGGATCACGAGGAACATCTTAGATTGGTGTTGCAAATTCTGAGAGAGCACGTGTTATTCGCCAAGTTTAGTAAGTGCGAGTTTTGGCTTGCAAAGATCGAATTTCTAGGACATATCGTCAGAATAGGCGGAGTGTCAGTGAACCCCGCTAAGGTCAAAGCAATGATAGATTGGCCTACACCGAGATCAATGTCAAATATTTGCGGTTTTCTTGGCTTGGCAGGATTTTATAGGCGATTTGTACGCAACTTCTTGAAGATTGCGACACTTATGATGTAGTTGACGAAGATGGACGTGAGATTTCAGTGGAATGATAGTTGTGAGCAGGCGTTCCAGACCTTGAAGGAACGTTTGACTACCGCACCAGCGCTCATATTGCCTAAGTTAGGGAAGGGTTTTTAGGTGAACACCGATGCTTCGAAGATTGGCTTAGGCTATGTTTTGATGCAGGACATAGAGTGATTGCCTACATGTCGTGACAGTCGAAGGTTCACGAGAAGAACTACCCTACATATGACTTGGAGTTGGCGGCAGTAGTGTTTTCACTGAAGATTTGGCACCATTACCTCTATGGAGAGAGGTTTGTGATGTTTACAGACCACAAGAGCTTGAAGTATTTGTTTACTTAGAAGGAGCTGAATATGAGACAAAAATGTTAGCTTAAGTTCCTTAAGGTTTATGATTTCTTTTCGGAGTACCACCCGGGGAAGGCCAACGTGGTTGCAGACTCGTTGAGCCGTAGAGAGTCAGACTCAGAAGTTGTTACTTGCCACATGACACATGAGTATGGTTTGCTTGAGGTGGTCGAGAGGTTGTTTTCAGTTGATATTCTGACTAGCACTAGAGTATTGATTTGTGGCCAATTGAGGATTCATACTGTCTCTATTCAGAGTGTACTAGATGGTCAGCAGGTTGACGAGCAGTATGACACATTTTTATAGTTCGCTCAGAGTTTAGATTATCCAGATTAGAGTCAGTCGACAGAATCATGCTTGAGGTTTAGAGGGCGACTGTGGATTCCATTAATGGCTGAGTTACACGATAAGATATTTCATGAGCCACACCGCTCGTGTTTTACAGTTCATTCGGGCAGGACCAAGATGTATGTTGATGTGTGCCGTCTGTTTTAGTGACCGGGGATGAATACCAATGTGTAACGGCCTAAATTAATTTAATTAAGTATTAGTGTTAATAACGATGATTAACGGTTAATTTGGGTATTACGTGGACAGCTGGGTGACTCAGATGTGGGAACCCAGGTTATATTTATGATATTTGTGCATGGTGTGATGCCTAGTATTGCGATGTTGAATGTATTAATTATTTTTATGTATATAAACATCGCATGTGTGAATGTTGATATCGGGCAAGGTCACAAGTCGGGTAAATGTCCCAAAATGCATGTCGGGGACCGGGTACCAAGTATTGGGTAGCCGGGTATGGGACATGGTTTGTCGGGTAGCTGATAGCTAGTGTAACCTCACATATGATTTTTATGATTTATTAGGTGGCCTAGCTTAAGGTTGAAAAGTCAATAAATGGATTAATTAAAATCCTATAGTATGGATAGGAAAAATTGAGAAATGTAGGATGCTCCTCAAGATGCACAACAGGGTGAATCAAGGACTGTAGTGTCATGATAAGGTGTATGGGTAATGAGTGACACAGGGTGATCAGTGACCATTAGATTGTCCTCGGGATGCGTGCACATAATCAGATTACAACACATATTATATATATCATGATTGGTGGCGTCCATGCAAAAACCAAACTTGTCAAACAATTTTGAGAGGTATGTGAGAGGAAATCTAGTGTTGAAGGAGTGAAATCAGTCACTGGGAGTGAATTAGAGGAGGAACAACATAGATCCAAGGTAATCTGTCCCTCCTAAATTTGAAATTCTGATAAAATGTGGTTTTGTGAGTGTTTTGAAGTAACTCATATTTGCATGAGGATTTCATCACTGTTTTTGCTGGATTTGATGTTCTTGAGGTTGGTTTTGATGAATCATGTCAATAAAAATCGTATTTATGCACAAAATGAGTAATTTGGTGATTTCGGATTTCAAAAACATGCACACTTTGATCCTTTATTTTGAATGAAAAACTTGTTTAATCGGTGTTTTGGAGAGGGATTTGATGAGGTTGGAGTGTGTGAGTGGTTTCTATGATGAATTGAGGTGTTAGGAACCAGAAAAACCCATAATTAGTTTATGGAAATTCTAGGCAGAGAACACCTAGCGCACTAGGTGATGAACACTACCGCACTAGGCATGCTGGGGAAGATGATGATCTTTCGTGCTCAGTGATCAATTAGCGTGCTAATTCCCCTGACTAGCGCGCTAGGTACCAGAACCCCTAAACTCTTAAAAGTGAAATCGAGCCTATTTAATAACAAACCCACTTAATTAATACAAAACACTATAAATGGACTTCAGGGACTGGGGAACCATAGCTCGGACACCGGGGAGCTAGACGGGTCGATTGATGGGTTCGGGAAGTCGGAGTGCGTGTTTACAGGTGCGTAAAACCCTTGAGAATGTTACAATTTAATTCATGCGTAGTTTGTCTATGTAGACGAGGGTTTATTCATTTATTTATCGCTTTGTTTACTTATTTGTTTGCCATGGTTATGCACTGTGATCATGTGTTGGTCGGTGTTTGATTTGTGTACATGGTCAGAGGTTAATCGAGATGGTCGTGGTACTGAATTAAGCAGGCTAGATTGTAGTGCGTGTACTGGGTGCAACCGGTGAATAGCTACCCAAGTAGTGGGGTACATGTGTCCGATGGGTTGTGATGTGTTTTCGGTCACTGTTAGTAGTTCGGGTGTGGTCTAGGCTTGATGTGCTTAACCGGGGCATCTGAATCTACAAAGTATGATCTAGTTTTATTAGACTCCGTCACACCTCTATCTAGTTTTAATTGATATCGTGGTTGAACCGGATTTCTTGAATGATATTTTTATTTCCACTATGTGATTGATAGGTTTGTTGTGAATGTTGTTTGCTGCCAGCCATGCACTACAAAAAAATGGGCTTTTACTTACAAACATGATTGTTAGTAAAAGTTCTAAAAATCGTAAGTAAAAACATTTACTTACGAAATGTTGTTGGTAAAGACATTGTAAGTACAGGCTCGTCGCTAAAAGTTTACACTTACAATAAAAGTCGTAACTAAAGCACATTACTTTTACTTACAATATATTGTTGTTGGTAATATTATCCAACTTGCAAGTAAAGATTTGTTATTACTTACGAGAATATTGTAAGTAAAAAGAATTATCATCATAATGCAGCATAGTTTTACTTACGAAATACATTGTTAGTAAAAAAGCTATAACTACTTACCAATTTTCTTGGTTACTAAAGACAATGAACTTGTTACTAAAAGTACATTTTTACTTGCAAATGTAGCAGAGCATCCAACTAGTTAGAAAGGTAGCTGTCAAACTTTGAATAGCAACAACATTCCTTGCAAATAACAAATATCCTTGCATGGCTGCATTTTTTTTAATTAAAAGAAATGCAGGGATATCTTCTCTTCCAAAGAAGACATCCCAAAGACTAACCCCTACAGGTAATCAGATATACAACCATCTGTAGTGCATATCATAAGATAACAATGGATCCACCTATTCAACAACATATAAACAACTATAAACATATTACAACAACATTAAAAAGAAATGACACAACTTAACCACACAACTTAACCACACAACTTAACCACACAAGAAGTTTGACCAATCACCACATGACCTACCTAAATATGACAATCATAGCTAAGACACCAACAACAACAACAACAACAACTAATGAAGTGCACTGAGTCTTTTACTGCACTAAGTCTTTTACTACCAGTACTAGTATGCAACATGCATAAGCATATTAGAATGAACTCCTAAAGTACTTAGTATGTAGCATCTAATAGGCCTCTTTCAAGAAGCATCAACAGAAGGTGGAGTGTCTCCTTGAGAATATCGTCGTATGATCTCTTCCAAATGGGCAATTTGTTGCTTCATCTCATCAATAGTCTCAAACCGCTCACGATAGCCTTCTACTTCACGCTTCAGTAATGCAATTTCTGATTCTTCATCAGGTTCACTATTGAATTCATCCCTGTTTCTATTTGAATTTTTCTGCGTAGTCGCTAGTCTAGCCCATCCGCGCAAATATGAAGATTTCTGGCCAAGTACATCTTTCAATATGTTCAAGTCCAAGACAAATGGCTCATCCACATGATCTAAAGGAGGAGGCCACATGTTGTTAAGCCTCTTTTCTACCATCTCCAACTACCACACAAGAAATAAGCATCAAAATGTAGAAGTTAGAAGAGAAATAAAATATTATTAGAAACATATGCTTGAACCACTCACATAAGCCTTCTCGCATTCATCATTCAGCCATTCGCCCCTCTTAGTAGTGTGGTTCCTCTTAAAAGTTTCTATATGGCCAACACCACAAAAAAGCTCATTGTGCAAACGCAATTGATGATTAGGAGTTGAAACTGATCCATTCGTTTGCATGTACTTTCTTTTCGAACGGTTTTCAGAGTTAGCAGCTGACATATTCTACAATAGAGATAATATCATCATATCAGCAATTCCATACAAGTATTGTGCACATGAATTTTTAAGAATTAATATATGCAGTGAGCGGTGCTCCATTACATATATAAGGCAATATAATGCCCAAAACACTCAGGTATTCAATGCACTACAACCCCCTCATCACACTACCCAATCAGTACATTCATTTTAGCAATTGATTTTAATATAAACATGTAAGAAAAATAAATCAAAAGCTAATGAAAAAAATGTAATAACTAACACACCCAACAATGACAAGGAAAAATAAAACACATACAATAAAAATTGTTCTTAAACAATGATAAATTTCAACAACTTACTTGAAATTCAGCAGATGCAAGGTAATCACACAACTTCTTCCATTCTTCTTCTGATTCAACTGTCTCGTGTTTTTCACTTTTAGCACTTTCCAAATCACTATAACCTCCTACCTTTTTAAAGTGCTTATTTAATTGAAATCTCCATGTTCTATAGGAAGCGCCCATTTGGTGGTTAATTACTTTGCGAACATGCCTTGAGTTTGGATTAACTTGAAACTTCTCCTGCAAAACAAAAGTGAGAAAAATAATACTTTAAGATATTGATGTGAATTAAGATAGGCTTGCAATTACAAAAATACTAAAGTCTTATGTATTTACATACCATGACTCTTTGATACATAGGCATTTTCTCACAAGAGGTATTTCTTTCCAACCCTTAACATCAAGAGGTGCATGCTCGCGTACAACAGACCCACAAAGATTATTAAACCAAGAAGCATTTTTCCCAGTTGCTTGCTTAAGTTCAGGAGTGATTTGTATTGGTAACGGCCCTTTGTCTTCAAATTCCTTTTGTAGCTCTAAATTTCTAGTGACTCCACGAACATTCTTTTCAGCAGCATCCTGGACTTCTTCTATAAATAAAACATAAACAGATAAAGTAAATCACATTAGCATATTACTAGTCCTTAATGGAAATGATTAAGATAATAATAAATGATGATATCTACAACTCTAAATATAAAACAGTTAAGTTTGCAAATAGAAAAAAAATATAATTTTTAATAAACACAAACCAGGGGGAGATGCTATATCAGAAGGTATTGTTGGTGACGATACAATGTCTTGCTCTGACATGATTAACCTAACAGAAAAAAAATAAAAAATAAGTGAACCATTACAAAAATAGGATATGAAAGGACACTAACAATGAGTTTTTGTTTTCAATAAACACATACAATTAAATATTCAAAAGAACTCAAAAAATAAAATAAAACACATACAACATTATTAATCACT
The DNA here is from genome assembly GCA_039657345.1 of Stephania japonica. Classification (NCBI taxonomy): domain Eukaryota; kingdom Viridiplantae; phylum Streptophyta; class Magnoliopsida; order Ranunculales; family Menispermaceae; genus Stephania; species Stephania japonica. The sequence goes on along the minus strand of CM077562.1, from coordinate 20,337,444 downwards.
ATCATCATCATCGTTGTTAAAGTCATCTTCACTGCATGTTTCCTCCTCACTATTTATTTCCTCCTCAACATCTTCATAAGTACCATCACAAATAAAATCATTTTCTCCATCTTCCGATTTTCTTTCGATAAGTTTACATTCAAAACTATTGTTGGCTCAACATCATTTCGGACCAAATTCTCTGTTTCTATGTTTGGCACTTCTGGAGTGAGAATCGATTCGAACGAATTTTGGTCTTGATACACATCTTCAACCAATTGTTGGTCATCTTCATCGATTAGTGGGATGTCCCATATGTGTCGGTGATTGACCTTTTGAATAATTCTCCAATTGGATCCATGCTTATAATCAGCGATATAGTATATCTGCTGAGCTTGAGTTGCAAGAATAAATGGATCATTATTGTACCAATGCGAACTGACATTAATGCTTGTTATGCCACATTCGGTGATTGTTTTCTTTTGTCTTCTATTGTAGTTGTACCAATCACAATTGAACAAAATAATTTTTCGTTGATGTAAGTATCTTAGTTCAATTATTTCCTTCAACACCCCACAAAATTCCATTGGTTCTCCTTGATGACTACTAGGAACCAACACGCCACAGTTCTGAGTTCGCAACTTATCATCTCGGGACTTGCAACGAAAGCGAATACCATTCACAATGCAACCAGTCCAACTATTATAACTTCTTGTAGGTCCTTCACAGAGTGAGTACAAGTCGTCGGTAGCTTCGGAGACTTCTCAAAACGCAGCTTTTTCCATCTAAATTGGGCAATACAAATGGAATTCGCTTAATTGTTTGCAACGTTTATTAGAGAAGCAATGATAATTTTAATTGTACTTACTCGTGCCTTGAACCAACGAGGAAAAGCTTCCTCTTGCAATTTTTCTAAATTTTGAGAATGGTCTCGTCTTAAGATAATCATGTGTTCACTGCACGTGATCATAAATGTATAATTAGACGTATTTTAACTTGTGCATTTCTTAAACATGTTCTTAATTGTAGAAGCATACTAAATACTTACTCTTTATATGGTTGAAGCTCTGGCGAGTTGTTGATTATGTACCAGTGGGCTCGATTTCGCAATTCGATTGTAAAGAATCCTGTTTTTTTCCCGCCATAACATCGACTTGTTTCTTTGAAGACATTGATATCATGTTCTTTTGAATCGACGTTAACATCATAGTTTCGTTCGTGCCGATTGAACTTTGTTTCGATTCTTTTGAGGTACAATGAACAAAATGTCAATGCTTCATTTGCAACATAAGCCTCGACAATTGACCCTTCTGGACGTGCCTTGTTTCGAACATATTTTTTGTATGTACCCAAACACCTTTCAAACGGATACATCCATCTCAATTGAACTGGTCCAGCTAGTAGAGCTTCATCAACCAAATGCACACATAAGTGCACCATAATTGTGAAGAAGGCGGAGGAAAATATCTTCTCTAATTTGCATAAAATAAGAGTGATTCCCATTCTCAAGTCCTCGAGATCTTTAACATATAAGGTCTTTGAGCATATTTTTTGAAAGAATGTTGAAAACTCAATTAATGTGTTCCGAATCTCTTTATTGAAGTATGGAAGTATACCAGGAGGTAAAAGTCTTTGTAGTAACACGTGACAATCATGTGTCTTCATACCAAGTATCTTGCCATCACCAGTGACACGATTAGCAATATTTGAAGCATATCCATCGTGCATTCTAATTGATTTAAGATACTCCAAAAAATCTTTTTTTTCATCTTTTGATAATGTGTATGAAGCATGAGGCTTTAGCATTCTACCCCCCGAGTTTCTTAACCATAACTCTTTACGAATTCCCATGTCCTCTAAATCTTTACGAGCTTTGTCAGTATCCTTTGTTTTCTTTTCATTGTTAAGAAGAGTTCCCAAAATGTTATCACAAACATTTTTCTCAATATGCATAACATCCAAATTATGTCGCAACTTCAAATTTGACCAATACTCTAACTCAAACATAATGCTTTTCTTTGACCAATTGCAATTTGAATTAGCACACTTGTTGTCACCATCGACATCATGAGGAGCTTTTCCAGGTACATGCACCGGTAAATCACGTAATTGTTGTAGTATTTCCTTGCCAGATAATTGCACTGGTGGACCTGCATATTCAGGGAACCCATCAAATTCACTATCCTTTCTCCAAAGGTGTCGCTTCGGTAGGAATCTTCTGTGACCTATGTACGAGATCCGGTTTCTCAATCGTATTGATTTGGTATCATCAAGACATACAGGACATGCCATATATCCTCTAGTGCTCCAACCAGATAAGTATGCATAAGCAGGAAAATCACTTATCGTCCACATAACCGCTGATCGTAGATTAAAACTCGATTTAGAGTAAGAATCATACGTGTCTACCCCATTGTGCCATAAGTCCTTTAGTTCATCTATCAAAGGTTTCATGAACACATCAAAGTCTTTTCCTGGAGATTTTGGACCAGGAATAAGCAGTGTCATCATGAAACTAGATTCCTTCATACACTTCCATGGAGGCAAGTTGTAAGGTACGCATATTACTGGCCATATACTATGAGCATTTGACATGTTTCCAAATGGATTAAACCCATCTGAAACAAGTCCCAATCTCACGTTTCGACAATCACTTGCAAATTCAGGATAAGTTTGATCAAAATGCTTCCACGCGGATCCATCTCATAGGTGCCTTAAGATACCATCTTCTTCTAACCTTCCTTCCTTGTGCCATCTCATATCTTTGGCACTATATCTTGAATTGTATAACCTTTTTAATCGAGGTGTTATCGGAAAGTATCGCAACTTTTATGAGGTATCTTACTATTTCCACGTGATTTATCTATTTTATATCTTGATTCATGACAAACTGGACAAGCTAGAAGTTTGGAGTTCTCCTTCCAAAACAAGGCACAGTCATATTTGCATACATCAATTGATTCGTACCCCAATCCTAACTCGTGCATTACTTTTTTTGCTTCATAAAAATTCTTTGGAATTCTAGCACCATCCAGAAATGAATCTCTTAATAGTTCTAAGAGCATATTAAAAGATTTATCGCTCCATAGATTCAATGATTTTATATGCAACAACTTTACCAAAAAATTTAATGCAGAATGTTTGGAGCAACCGGGATACAACTCGCATTCAAGTTCATCAAACAATTTATGTGGAGGTCGATTCTCAACAATTATTTCTTCGTCTCCTATTTCAGTTGAACTACCTACTTCCACATAGTTTCTTCCTGTGACATCTTCTAACATTTCAAAGCACTCATCTCTTACTCTAACATCTCCCGCAGACATATTAGTATCTTCAACAACTACATTTGGTAGAGGTGTCACTTCATTAGGATCTCCATGATATATCCACTTTGTATACGACCTAGAAAATCCGTACTTCATGAAATGAAATTCGATAGTACCGATTTCGTGCCACTTAAGATTCAAACAATTCGAGCACGGACATCTAGTCCTACCATTTTCATTCACGTGACACTTTGCTACTTGTAAGAAGTTGTTAATTCCTATAACATATTTTGCTGAAATATGATTCTGCTCCAATATCCAACTTCGATCCATTCGCAATAATAAAAAATAACTGTTTCACAAAGGACCCAAGTGAATAAAATATGACTAAGACATTCATAAAGTAATATAATTAGAAAATGTAAGAGTTAACTGCAATACAAAGGGATATTTTCCAGCTAAATAGCAGCTAACAAGACTAGTAAAAGAGTAAAAAAGACTATTCACCAACCTAACTACATTTTTACTCACGCCACTACAGAAGTTTTCATAAGAGAAAACATAGCTAGTTAATACGAAACAAATATAAACAATTGAACTAATTAATGATCTCTATCATAGATTTAATTGAACTAATAAATCTCTTCAAGCAAGGTGCATGCTTATGGAAGCTATTGTAAAACAGTAAAATAGACTAAAGAGTCTATTTCTAGTTGTTGCACCAATGCTAATAGAATTTCCTTTCCCCTTCCGTTTCTTTCTTTTTTAAGACATTCAATAGTAATTTAAAAAAAAATTCTTCAAAAAAAAATGTAATTTTAAAAACTTGTCCCTTAATGAAACTTATTAAAAGTTAAAGAAATTTTGCTAACATAATTGCTGAAAAATCAAGCTTCAATTAATGAACATAAAAAAGGCATTAATATTTTGATGTTCAAGATCAAGTACTAAGTAAACTTTATTGCATTAAGGGCATAAATATTATATCCTATTTTGTAATCCAAAAAAAATCATATCCGTTTTCTTTACTTAGGGCATTTTTTGATTTTTTATTTTTATTCTCATAATAAATTTCAAAGCATGAGAAAATACGAAAAAGAAACTCAAATACAAAGAGGAATTTGACTTAGAAAAAATGCACAAGAATCCTATAGGAATTCCACACACAAACGCACTAGAATCAAATAGAACTAAGAAACAGAAGGTCAACCACAAAGAAACTTAAATCATGTGAAGAAAAAGAAAATAACTAACCTCAATCGACTTTTCACTTTCGGTCAAGAAGAATCGCGCTCTAGAGAGAGTTTTGTAAGTCGTGAGCGCTTTTAAGGCGAGAGAAGACAATGAAGTCGTGAGCCGGGAAGATCGACGTGAACGCGGGAGAGGATAACAAAGTAGCGAGCGCTGGAAGATCGTGGGTTGCAATCCCTCCATTTTGATAGATGGTATCGTTAGGATTTGGATTGAGGCACTTTTTCTCTCTCAAAACTCTCGACTCGTTTGAACTTGGGGTTTTAGGGTATGTGGTGACTTCAATTGCTTTGTGATTTGAGGGCATAAAATTTTAATATTCTTCACATACAACCATTTAAGTCTAATGGATAGACATTGAGATGTGTTCACACATTATGATACCACATTCAAAAGACTTCTTTTATAAGAGAAGACACAAGTAACATACTAAAAAAACAAAATATAGATAGAAACGTAAAGTTAATTTTTACCTTAAAAAATATTTTCTCTTTTTCCTTTCTTTTTCTTTTTCTTTGCTTTTTTTTAATCTAGTGGTCTAGACTAAGAGAAAAAAGATGGACAAGTGAAATTAAGTTTTTTTTTTTATTTGGAGAATACATCACTAATAAATACCTTTCTTTTGAAAAAACAAAACCTAAGAAGTTCTTTTTCTCATCAAATTAGTTTCATTAGGATTATATTTTCATACAACCATATGCAAAAAGTTTTTAAACTTTCAAGGCACATAATCCCTATTTTTACTACAAAGAAATTAGATGATATTATTCTTCACTTAAAATTTATTCGATATTATAAGGTAAGATTATTTTTTTTAGTTTTTTTTTTCAAATTTTCTCATTAAATTAATTATTTTTTAACTAATATATTGACATTTAGTTTTACCCGTGCGCGAAGCGCGGGATTTCGACTAATTTTATTTATTGAGAGACAAACCTGAACAAGTTGGCTTAGTGGTAAATGAGAAGGTGAGACTATGCGGGTTAAACACACGGTTTCGAGTTCACCAAACGTCGAGTCATTGGTGAACTCTTTCCGTAATCCCTAGGCTCATGAGACTAGTCAGACAAAAGTGTCAGGATACCCGTGGTTAATAAAAAAAAATTATTGAGAGACAACTTTTGCCATTACAGCTTGAGAAATAAACAAAGGCACGTGATCTTGCCTTATAGTAGATGTTCATAAGGCTCAAACTCTATTTTTTTAGTGATAGGCTCAAACTCTATTAGCTAGAGTATAAGGAAACTTTTTTGTGCATCCGAGTGATGTGAAACAAATAGATACTTACGCTCAATGATTATAGGCAAAAGTTTATATTTTAATTACAAACGACTTTAGTTTTTTTTTTTTGAAGAAACAAACGACCTTGGTTATTAAAAGTATATTTGGTTATTCCTACAAAAAAAGTATATTTGGTTATTTATTTACGAACAATCATGTTTTTCTTATGAAACAACACTTGCAAGTGAAAGTATACTTTTACTAACGAAATTTACAATTTTTACTTACAAATGATTTATTTTCACTTACAACACGCGACTTGTAAGTGAAAATAATTTTTTGGTAACGAAATTCACAATATTCACTTATGAATGTTCAACGTCGTAAGTAAAAGTGGACTTTTACTTACGATTTTTATTTTGTTACTAATACATCTGTAAGTAAAAGCCCAAATTCTTGTAGTGATGGGAATATGATTCATGTTGTTGGGTCATATTTACATGTCTCGCTGGTTACTGTGATTTTCACGATTATCGTGTAGACTTATCTTGGGAATTTACTCATTGGGCTCGTTGTTGTATGTGTTGCGCAATTGAGCGCAGATCCTAGTACGAGCAAGAGCAAGGGAAAGAGGTACTAGGCAACTATCTCTGAGGTCATTGCTGCTGACAGCTCGTGTTTCGACTATCTAGTATGTATATTTTGCTTTGATGGGTTTTGGGAACTTAAGAACTTTATCACATGTATATGGATTACTGTTTACTTCGTCTCAGTTATATACATGGTGTTTATTTTCGGGTTTTCCACTACTTAGGTTTATCACATGTATATGGATTACTGTTTACTTCGTCATTCTTGTGTTGGACGGAGTGTAGATTCACAGTCCAGTAAGGGGAAGGCACCAGAGCTTAAGGATTTGCTTTGAGGACACTAGAGCACGCCTTTCCACTTGGCTGAGTAGGTGATTTTTGTATTATTGTATATATATGTTGTTTTGAAACATGGGTTTGGGTATGTGAGAGATTCTGGGCATGTCTATCTATTAGGTTGTTCCTCTGACTGATCATTTATGATGATATATAAATGGTGGGGTTCTACACTATAGGATGTCTTATCTTTATATGGTTGTGATTATTTGATTAGTTTGAGCTTTTGTTTCCGCTATATTGATGATAACTCACTAATCAATGTTGTAAACTTGTAAATGAATGGTAAATGGTAAGGTATGGCTAACTAGTCTTACGTAACTCGTCGAAACGGGCTCAAAGTTTCACGTAAGACTAGGCCGGGCGGAGCCCAGTTTAAAGTTTGAAAATTATGGTCGTCACAGTATCATTCTGATTGTGTTTATAATCTAATAACTCACGTTATAACTTGTCAAATAGATGAATTGAGGCTGACTAGGCATGAGTTGACTTGTCGAGAATGGTCTCAGGGGTCTATGTATTCTAGGATGGGCGGGGCTCAATTGTATGGGAAATTAGGGCCGTCACATCTTTAATTTGATTCATAACTGAAAATAAAATTTCCAATAAGGGGAAGACAAACAAAAACTTCTGACTAGGGTAGAAAGACACAAACTTCCAATAAGGGAAGACAACTACTTAAAAAGAATAACCCAGTGAAAAATCAATAACTGTCCCAGATCCATACACGAGCATATAGAAGTAGGGGCAGAATTGAGTGATAGCAGATGCATGCGTGGAGGAGAGGAAAATGGTGCCAATGATGAATCTAACAACTACTGCAGGTAATACTGCAGGTTGAATGAAATTGAACCACTTATTGAATAAATAAAAATAGAGATTGTTATTGGAACCACCGCTGATCAAAAGAGAAGAGAAGATCGGCGGTGGCTCAAACTTAAGAATCACAAAAAAAAAATCAATACTCCAAACCCTAGCCACCACACTTTAAGTTGAAAAATCAAATTAATCTTAATTAGTAGAAGCTTTTGGGAGGGACAAGGTTTAAAATTTTGTCAAAATTCAAGTGAATTTTGTCGATCACAGAAGAGAGGAAGCGAAACTTAGATGTAGAGAAAAAAATGCTAAAATTCACCCTAAAATTTGCCAAACTTTGCCCGACTTTGTTTGAGTTGTGAAAATTGTATAAAAATTAATTTGCAAAAAAAATCGAGGAAGTTTGGATAAGTTTCCAAAAATGTCAAGCATCAAAAGAGAAAATAAAGAAAGGATGAAACGTATCTAAAAACAAAATACATGGCTAAACTACAACACAACAACCATAGGTTCACTTTCATCATCTTTAAATGTTGATCTTCTCTTTTGAATATTTTCATGCCCTAGATCTGTTGAGGAGTAATAAGATATCAAGAACTCAAGAAACAGAGATGAAGAAGTGAGGAGTCGAAACACTGTCTCACCAATTTCATTCAATGAACATTGTTACAACTCAGCAGATATTTATATGCAAGACACATAAAAGGGCTTTCAATCTCCACCACACAGGTGTCATCAATTTGTAACAAACTATCAACAGAATCATGAGCCAAACTAAATTGGTTACTAATGAGCTGCTCTAACAAGGGGGGAAGTGGTGATAATACTAGGGCTTAGGGTCCCATCCCCATCTAGAGTCTTGACTCAAGAAAAGGTGTAAAGAAGACAATGAAATGGAGAGGAGACGACACCATCAAGAAGAGACGTGAAGAGCAGTCCTTGCCGTGATGACAAAGTGCGATGAAGAAGTACGACTATTTAGATCGTGTGTGGTTTTGTTTGTCTCCATTAACTGAGTTGCGACTTAATATTCTACACATTTGTTTACACACTCAATATGTTGTTTTAGATTTGCATCGTGATGCGTTTTGAACAATTTATTTTGTCATTATTGTGTAATTAAGTGTATTTTAAATATTTTTTTATATAATTTGAGATTTTTTATATTTAAAATGAAATTTCATAAACTTCTGCAAATCTACAAATTTTTGTAAAACTTCCCTTCCTTAAAGTCATTAAATGGCGAAGTTTAGAGCAAAGTCGAAGTTTCAAACTTTGGGGAGGGAGAAAGTTTGGCTAGTTAGATGTGTGTGTGCCATATCTGGATAGAGAAAGATACAAGTCGTATAGATTTTGATAGAAGTAGTTTAATTAAGATCTATGTTGGCAAACCAGTTTCTCTTCTAAAATAAGCCCCTAAGTAACCCATCTTCCATTCAAATCAACAAGAAATTTAAATTAAATGACACCCAAAGTAATTCATCTTTAAACAACGTACATGGCCTCCTAATTGAGCGAAAGGATCGACCGAAGTATTGCCTTCGTTCGTGCAAGAGTTTACGCATACCAGTTTCTCTTCCACTAATTAAGTTATGTTCTCTTCTTTACATTAAACCGATGAGAAAAGTACCTATCCCTCACCCACAAAGGCGACCAAGAAAGCACGGCAAACAACCCGGTCATATGCCCAAAAACAATCTGCTTTGGCGGCCTAGGCATCAACACCTTCTTCGCTACATAACGAGCAAACACAGTTGCAATTGTTGCTTTGCCTCCTTGTGAAGCCCTGGCTCTCTCCTCTATAGCCTCTTTGAATTCACTATAAAGCTTCCAGTTTGGCAACTTCATCATTCGCTCCACATTAGCACTCCCAAAATTCGACCTCACCGCGCCAGGCACCACAAGAACCACATTGATCCCAAATGGCCTCAGCTCGACCCGCAAGGTGTTGGTCATGGCGTGCACTGCAGCCTTGCTAGTGTAGTAAGACCCAGCCCAAGGTGTGGGCACTCTCCCAACCACGCTCCCCACATTCACGATTGTTCCGCGGCCATTTGCGACCATGTGAGCCACTACTTGTTGCACCAAACGAAGCTGCCCCAAAGCATGGACTTCCCAAGCCTTACTGACCTCCTTTGGCGCAGCCGGTGATTAATACCACCTTATTATTGTTGTCTCCCATTTGTTGGATCAGTTAATAACTTACACAACTATTTTAATTATGATCAAGAGTTTCTAGCTATATATATATATATATGCATGTGCAAGACGAGATAAATTAAGTCATATATGGGCTGCTTGCCATTGGTTTGGCCGGAGAATTTGGTGCATGTGGACATATGATCTATGGTTGCACAAGTAATATAAATTGGTTTTGGAGAATATGCTTTGTGTATATGCGCGTTGGTATATGTAGCCAAGGCAGCTAAGTTTGGCAGGCCTATTGTTGCTTGTATTTTTTTTTTTTTTTTTTTTCAATTGCAATGTAATTAAAACGGCTGCAGGCTGGGGCTTGATTGACGTTATTAATATTGTGTGTATATATATACACACGTTTCGGATACTCGCTACGCTTGTCAACTCTTACATTTTTATCATAAAGAAAATGAAAATGCAACAACCTATTTAGATTTTCACAATGAGATGACTTGTGCTTGTCAATTGAAAGTACGTAATTCACTCATATAATAATTCAAAGTCCAAATATTTATAAATTAATAATTATGAGTTTAAAGTGACCATCAAAGGAATTTTTTTTTTCCAAATAAGATGACTCCAATTTAAGTCAAATCAAACCAAAAATTGTAACACCCCTAAATTTTAAATTTTTAATTAAATAAGTTTAATGGTAATTAGACTACTAAACCAACTAGTCGACATCCCGCACTTCGCGCGTGGGCAAGATCGAGTATAAAATAATAGATAAAAAACAAATTTAATAAAGAATAATAAATTAAAAAAGAAAAAGAAAACTTAATATGTAAATTCCATGGATTTGAAGTCAAGAATAATATCATTCAATTTCCCTGTAGGTACAAAATATACTCGACACACATGACACAAAAAACAGTTTATTAAAGCTTCTTCTAGGGTCCCTTAAGCACACATACTTGCAAGAATTACACAGATTTCAAACTCTACCCCCAACAAAAGCTATTAGTTGCAACATTTCATAGAAATCATTCTCGATACAATTTTAAAGTACAACCAATCAAAGAAATCAATTCCTTTTAATTTTATTGTCAAAGGTTACTATGATGACTTTTTATTATGAAAATAATTTTTTTGTCATTCTAATACATTTGATGAACGGTATACTATTCAGATTTCCCAATCTACCAAAAAAACATTTTAATTATATTTGCAATATTTGATAAAAATCATTCTTGGAACAAACCTGAAGCACAATGATGCATACATGTAATAGGGTTAATATAGTATAAAATAGGGTTATAATAGTATAAGGTTATCATGGTAATTTTAATATAATTTGTTAGGGTTTAGTCACTATATAAGATGTAATCAGTTTATATTAAGGCAAGCAAGAAATACAATCATCTTTGTCTCTTATCTTCTATTTCTCTCTTCTTCTCTAATCCTAACACTCAAATCTATCTTTCTCTCAATCGTCTCTCTAATTCTCCTCTCTAACTCAATTCTTCCTCTTAATCTTCTTATTCTTTCTCTCTCAATCTCTTCTATCCGATTTCTCTAATTAAAATTACGATCAACTACACAAGTAGTTGCATCATTGGTGCTTTCATTGACCTTCCGTCATGGTTGTCGATTGGGATGTGCAATTGAAACTGATACAACAACAAGGTTTAGAGTCTATGGCTCGAATTGAAGTAGCCCACAAAGATAGGGTGTCCTAGATTCAATTCCAATTTTCCTCAATTTCATCTTCACCATGTTCGTTCACTAATCCAATACCTCATATTTCATCGCGCACACCTCCTTTATGCTTTATGTTAAGCATCTCACCATCACCACAATCGGTTAGTCAAATCGCACCATTCTCACAACAGTTCCTTCAATTGGAGTGGCAAAACGAGATATTAGCATCCATATGCATATTAGGGTTTGGTCGTTATTGAAGTTACTGTTATGAAAATGGTGCGATTTGAGTAACCGATTGTGGTGATGGTGAGATGCTTGACATAGAGCATAAAGGAAGTGTGCGGGATGAAATGTGAGGTATTGGATTGGTCAACGAACATGGTGAAGATGAAATTGGGGAAACATTGGAATAGAATCTAGGACACCCTAAACGGTTAAGTTGTAGATGGATTTCAACGCAAAGTCTCGTGATATCTTTGTGGGTAGTTCAATTCAAGCCATAGACTCCAAATCTCATTGTTGTATCAGTTTCAATTGCATTCCAATCGACAACCATGACGGAAGGTCAATGAAAACATTAATGATGCAACTACTTGTGTAGTTTACCGTAATTTTAATTAGAGAAATCGGATATAAGAGATTGAGAGAGAAAGTAGAAGAAGATTAAGAGGAAGAATTGAGTTAAAGAGGAGAATTAGAGAGAACATTGAGAGAAAAATAGATTTGAGGGTTAGGATTAGAGAAGAAGAGAGAAATAGAAGATAAGAGACAAAGATGATTGTATTTCTTGCTTGCATTCCCATAAACTGATTACATCTTATATAGTGACTAAACCCTAACAAATTATATTAAAATTACCATACTAACCTTGTACTATTATAACCCCATTTTATAATATATTAACCCTATTACATGTATGCATCACACAATCAATCAATGAAATCAATATCTTTTAAAGTAATCATTCAAAAGTTACTATAGTTTATTTTTATTGTAAAAATAAATTACTTGCCATATAAATACATTTGATGAACAACATGGTGACGGATGAGTTGAATTCTTGTCTTTTATCAAGACCTCAATAGATGAATATTAGAAAGCCTCACTTAAAAAACTTGAAACCTAAGAAGAATTGACAGTGCGTCTGGATGGTGTATGAGAAAATTACAAAATCTTATGCTATAAGATCTTCTCAATTAATACCAACCAATTGGATAGCCCAATGGTAAGGTATGATATTAGGTAGTAAAAGGTCATGAGTTCAAACATTAGGAGAAACAAATGCTTATTTCTTATAAAAAAAAGTATTCAATTAATAAAAACACTAAAAAAAACTCACAAATAAAAATATAGCATTAGGCTTAAAAAAATTGGAGAAAACAACCAATTTATACGTTTCCATGTGTCAACTCCCATATATATTTTTTCTGTGAGTAAAATAAAACGAAAAATAGCTAAGAAGCTCCAAAACAAAAATGCCTAAAAAAGAAACAACTAAGATATACATAGATATAATTGGAAATTACCTTCTTTTTTTTTTGCAAAAATCAGAAATTACCTAAAATACTTAAAAAAATAGAAAAAAAATAATGAAAATAGAAAGTATGTCATATCACATGCCACATGTCATCACCTTAAAGCTCCTCATAGAAGATCTTCCTTTATATTTATATATGGGTACTACTACCATGAGAACCAAATATATACCCATGCCATGGGTACACTACTTACAACTATTGGATTTTAATACAATACATTAATCGAAGTGCCATAAATGCACAAAGTGTTTAATGCATAACACATTATGAGAGGTTTCCACGACATAGATATAAAATAAAAACTTATGATCTTGTTAAATAAACTTAAAATTGGAGATCATAGATCTTGACAGTGGTTACCATAGATTGTCAACCAATACATGCCATTTTTTCAATCCTTTTGTTATTAAAATTTTGATTCAGTCCTAAAAAAACAAAAAAAAATCAAAATCAAAATGAAAAGTAGAAAATTGACCATAATGAATACGCGTTGGAAGATATACATTCCTAATATGTGGAAAAATGTATTAGAATCTATAATCCCTTATTTAAATGAGACATTAATCGTTTTCAAAAAAAATTGAGGCATTAATCTTTAGAATAAACTAACAAAATGGAGATTATTGATCTAAACAACACATACCAACCTTCTCGCCTTACATAAGAAATCTCACAATACAAACACAAAAATATATACATGTATAAAGAGTGAGACAAATATCACTGTTGGGATAAAGGTTACTAATTTATTTTTTAATCCAGGAATCATGAACTACAAACTAGACTTCTCTCCTTAATAGGAAATCTCACAATACAAACACAAAAATATATAAATGTATAAAGAGTGAGACAAATATCACTGCTGGAATAGAGATTACCAATCTGTTTTCAAATCCATAAATCATGAACTTAAAAAAGCGATTTCCTGAGATGACCTTCTTCTCGATAACCACTTTGTTATCATGATTGTATCTCCTTGATGTTTTATTCTATCATGATTGGGCATGTATTCTCTTTATCTGGCATGGTATATTATGCTTGTTATTATATCAATGATGCCCATGTGATAGAAGGGTTCCTCAATGAATTGATCCACTAGTTATTATGCATTAAGTATTACTTGGATAATTGATGGTATAGCGAATCCCGTTTTATTGAGCCCTGTTAATATTTTGCTCACCCCACTTTACCCTCAAAGTACCTCTGCCATTGTTAAGGACAAGGACAAGGGCAAGGACATATTGATAGCCTAGGCACTCTCCTTATGATTGAAGGTTGAACTTATTATCTATTTATCATGTATGAACATTTGGATTGTAATTAAATAGGGGTTGTTATGGGTAGACTTTGCAAAACCCAAGAACTTATTTAGAATCCTTGTAAGACCTTCTACATTTTATTCCGCAGTTATAAACTTGCAGACATCGTTTCTGCACCTTTAAATTGTTTCGATAATCTATTGTAGATTGCCTTATGTAAATTCCGCAGGTCAAGGCTTACTAGATCATTTTCTAACTCGCTAGGTCATCTCAAGGGGTTTAGCTATGGTTTAGGCCGGGTGACCCTTGTTGTAGAAATTGGGGTCGTCACAGTTGGTTCAGAGCATAGGTTAAGTGAGGCTAGAAACAATGTGGGTTTAGGAGAACCTAGAGTAATCTCAGTTGGTATCTAGTTTTGATATTAATACTTAAGAAAAGTCACAGTTGGTATAAGAGAGTATGTTAAGCGAACCTTATGGTTAGTTGTCTATGGTTAATTTAGTTGGTATCCTATATAGGCGATTTTACTTTGAAGGAACATAGTTGAAATCGTAAACTTTGGGAGTGTAGTCCAATCCTAAAATTGGGAAAGGACTCGAACAAAATAACATCTAATTTGATTCATCTTAAGGTTTAAGTAAGTGTTACACTTAAGAAAGATTTGGTTAAGATTAAGCAATGAAATCAATTATATGGGCGATTGGTTTGCATCAACTTAATATGTACAAGTGACAAACTTAAGATGGGGAAGGGTTAAAATAAACAAATGTGTGTTATGATATTATTTTCTTGTATGTATATATCTATATCGTTACATATATTGTCCATTCGCCTTGTCTTCGATTTGAGTAACTGGAACTAACTCAATTTAGCTACTCACAGTGCATGATGAGAATGGAGAATGAACCTTGTAGCAATCGAGGAAAATGGGAGAATGACGACGAATGGCGAACGACAATGGATACCAAACTTGATGCTATGGAGAGGCAGGTGACCGAATTGGTGAGTTTGGTCAAGAGTCACTTCATACCGCAGCAGATCTCTACCACCGAGGGTACTCCTATTTAGGGAAAAGATCTAACATTTCGCAAGAAATTTGAGATGTTTATGGAAGGCGAACCTCCAAAATTTTATGGGAATAAGGGACCCACAATGGCAAAGACTTGGATTACGAATATGGAGAGAAGGTACGAGCACGTCATGATTGATGACCTTATAATGATTCCGGTGGCCTCAACCTTACTAAAGGAATATACACTTAAATGGTGAGAATTCCTTAAAAGGAATAAAGGATCAATAAAATATTAGGATTACTTCAAAGATTCTTTCTCGCTGGAATTCTTACCTGAGGAGGGCATAGAAACAATTAATGAGGAATTTCGTGATTGGAAGCAAGGATAAGAAACAGTGGTGGAATATGAAGTCAAGTTTGAGAGATGAACAAGAATTGCAAAAAAAAAGGTAAGTACAGAAGCACAAAATGGTGAAAATTATTTTTGAAGGACTTCGAGATGAGATCAAACACATGGTAATGGCTATCAAGCCTACAAATTATGTTGAGGTAGTGAACAGAGCCGTAGAGTGTTAGAAAGTAGTGGCAGGGATCCTATCCACTACACACGGGGCACCATCACTTTAGTACCCAATGCAGAATAGCTCACAAAACTTGCCAAGGAGTGAACCTAAGAACTTAAAACGAAAGAGTCGGTGGTACACATGAGGGCAGATTATGCATTTCGAGGGGGATTTACTAACAAAACAAGTAAATTTTACTGCTAGCATTGCACCCCTGGTGAAAAGCAAAACTAGATAATACTCGGATGGGTTGACTCGCACCAATGCAGCACTGAGGGCATCATACATTTCTGTAGGGACCAATCGCACCTCTATACCCTCTGCTACATATGGATCGATGGCCATGCTGATGGCTTCAGTACCTTTTGCAAGACCAAAATAGGGGCAATGGACCAAAATAGGGCATATCAGTTACTCAAGCTATTAAGAATAGTATATGGGTGAAGGGAGCATGTTATATATGTAAGCAGAAAGAGCAATATAAGGCCAAGTGTCCAGATAAGAGGGAAATCCACATGACCGATATGGAACGACCGTCGGAGAGTACTCAGGGTTAGAGTAAAGAACCAACTAGGTTTAGAGCAGGGAATTCAGTCATACCATCATCAAAAACATATGAGAAGACTATAAGATTATGTTTTCATTGCAAATGGCCCAAACATTATAAGGCAGAGTGTTCTAAGAAGATAGAGTTGTCAAAGGCCAGTATGGCCCAACCATTTTGGGAAGAAGTGCATGCTCTTGCGGAGCCAGATGTTGCGACCACTCGTCAGTTGGTAGTAGGTATGATTACATTTGTGATAGAGGCATGCATAAATTATTTGATTTCAGGTCCATGATTCCATTTTTGTCTGGTAGAATGGTTGATGAGATGGGGTTGAAACCGGTTGGAACTAGTACAAACCTTGTGTTGGAGAATATACTTCGTGTATATACGCGTTGGCATATGTAGCTAAGGCAGCTAACTTTGGCAAACCTATTGTTGCTTGTTCATTTTTTTCCTATAATTAAGTATAGAAACCAATCAGGGCTTGCTCGATGTTGTTAATATTGTTTGTATATATATATACACACACACATTTCAGATACTCGTTATGCTCGTGGGACGTTAACTCTTACAATTTTATCATAAGGAAAATGAAAATGCAATAACCTATTTAAAATCTCGTATTGAGATGACTTGTGCTCGTCAATTGAAAGTAAGTAATTCACTCATATAATCATTCAAAGTCCAAATAATTATAAAATAATAATTATGAGTTTAAAACGACCATCAAAGGAATATTTTTTCATATAAGATGATTACAATCTAAGTTGAACCAAACCAAAAATTGTAACACCTCAAAATTTCAAATTCTTAATTAAATAAGTTTAATGGGGTGATTAGACAACTAAACCAATTTTGTTGTGTTGTATGTGC
Source organism: Stephania japonica (assembly GCA_039657345.1). Taxonomy (NCBI): domain Eukaryota; kingdom Viridiplantae; phylum Streptophyta; class Magnoliopsida; order Ranunculales; family Menispermaceae; genus Stephania; species Stephania japonica. Next base: position 20,320,350 of record CM077562.1, on the reverse strand, counting down.
CGAGTTGTGTGGTAAATAATAATTATTAAGTAGGTAACTTGGGTAGTAAGTAACTAGAATTTCCAAGTGGTAGAAAGGAGTTACTAAAGTGAAAGGTAAAAGGTAAAACTGGCTAGGGTTTTGACTAGTCAACTCAACCCTAAAAGAGCTCTATAAATAGATAGCTACAATAGTTGTAGTCATTTCTTCAAAAAGAAACACTAGGGTTGGTGCAAGCAAGAGCTAGAAGAGCACTAAGCCAACTATATCTAACGACCCATTTTCCAAACAAACCGCCATGGGGGCTAATGTGAACCCACAATCTATCTTACCAGTGACAGTTGTGCACCACATTGATTACATCCTCTATTTATTACTTTTAAACCTTATTAATTAACAATGTACTATTTTAGTTGTAATGAACTCTAATAATATGTCAATTTATCATTTTAACCTCAAATTATCAAAGTGGAAATCTTAAAACATATTATCTCAAATAATAAACATCGAATTATGTGATATAAACCATATACCTAGTGTGGAAAACCCATGTAATCATTACATATCAAGAAATATACCTAAAAGGTCTTAAAATATAAAAACATACAAGGTATCTCACCATCCCAAAACCCAAAATGAAAACAATATATATATATATAATACAAACGTACAAGTCAGGCTGTGTATCTCTGAATCAATGGTACTCCGCTAACTTACCCTTGCCCCGACTCGTACAAGGATCTGCACTCAAGTCATCACAAAAGGCAGATGACGAGTCCAGAGTGAGTATTCCCAAGAAAATTAAGTGAGCAATACTGAAAGTAAATACTGAAATTTAAATAAAGCTATTAAATAAACATGTAGAAATAAATACATGCAACTGCGCTCATCGCATGAATAGATAATAGTGAAAGCTCAAAGTGTGTACAACCTAGGGCCAGACTAGCACCATGATTCGGACTCTTTTATAGAGTACTTGTTGGAACTTGCAAAATGTATCAAGTGAGTTTGAATAGAAAACCTCTTTAGTCCCACATTGCTCACTTCAAAGAGTACAAACTCTTTATATACAAACATCTACTCTAAAGATTTGCTTTAAAGAAGCCCAATGGATAGAGTCCAAATTGGCACCCATTGAGGTAATAGGTGTAAATATATATATTTATATATATATATATATATATATATATAATTATATTTAAAATCAAAGATAGGGCCTTGGGCCTTGGGGCCTTTAGGCTTTGAGCTTAGATTTGTTAGCCTTGAAAATCAAGTAAATTTTTATTTTATTTTTTATTTTCGAAATTAATTATTGGTAGTTAATTTTTTGTGGAACAGGTGCGACTATTGTGAACAGGTGTGACTGTTAAATATGTTATTTCGAATTTTGAACAGTCACATTGGTTTGAACCAGTGCCTCAAGTTCTATTTACGTAGAACTAAAACACTGGAAAAACATAGAATTTTTAATTTCGTTTTTACTGAGAGAGAAGGAAAATCACAGTTTGGCAGACTTTTGAACTTGGTGATTTTTTGTTTAAAAGGGCATCCGGTTGTATCCTGGGGGTAGATCTTTGAAGAAAATTCAATTACCGAATTCAAGGAAATTTCTATCTTAGATTGTTGTCCGTCACAAAGGTCACTATGTATTAATCCTAACAATTCATTTGACCTTCCTAGAACAGTTTTAAAAGATTTCCTAGCAAACTTAGATTCAGTGCAAGTTTGGCATTTGTGCTTCACATCAAAATTAAATTTAGGTAATAAATTGAGATTAATCATTTTACTGATAGACCTACTGTTTACATGGCCTAATCTAGCATGCCAAATATCATAAGAATCCATGTTAATACAATTATAGAATATGCGGATGTACAATTCTTTGAAGGAATTTTTCCTTATAAAGAACAGAAATCAAGTTCATAAAACAAGAAAGTTCGAGATGAACCATCCACTTCTAACGTTCCAACATTAGATGAAGAACCAAGAAGGGAGAAAAGATCTAGAGTTCAAAAGAGTTTTGGGCCAGATTTTATAAGTTTCTTGACTGAAACCGAACCACAAACATATAAAGAAGCTATGACTTCTACTGAGGCTATTTTATGGGAAGAAGCCATAAATAGTGAAATAGAATCCATTTTAATTAACCACACATGGGAATTGGTTGATTTACCTCCCGGGATTAAACCGATAGGTTATAAATGGATTTTAACAAAAATTGAAAGCCGATGGATCAATTGATAAATATAAAGCTCGTTTAGTAGCTAAAGGTTTTTGACAAAAAGAAGGGTTGGATTATTTCGATGCGTATTCTTCAGTTTCTAGAATTACATCTATCCGGATGTTAATTTCAATTGCTGCAATTTATAATATGGAAATACATCAAATGGATGTAAAAACATCATTTTTAAATGGAGAATTAGATGAAGATATATATATATGGAACAACCCGAAGGATTTGTGGTCAAGGTCAAGAAAATAAAGTATGCAAATTGGTTAGGTCTTTATATGAACTTAAACAAGCACCAAAACAATGACATGAGAAATTTGACCATACTATGCTTGCAAATGGATTTAAAATTAATGAATGTGACAAATGTGTCTACATCAAAGAATTGAAAAGTTCTTATGTCATAGTATGTCTCTATGTTGATGATATGTTGATAATTGGGACTAATAAGGATATAATCATTTCAACTAAGAGGATGTTGAATTCTAATTTTGACATGAAAGACTTAGGTCTAGCAGATGTTATTTTGGGTATTCAAATCAAACGAAATGATAATGGATATGTCCTTACTCAATCACATTATGTAGAAAAAATATTGAAGAGGTTTAATCAATTTAATTGTAAACCTGTTCCTACCCCATTTGAACCAAATTGCAAACTTAAGAAAAATACTGACAGTACAATTTTTCAATTAGAGTACTCCCAAATAATTGGAAGTTTGATGTATTTAATGAACTCTACAAGACTAGACATTGCTTATGCAGTGAACAGACTTAGTAGATATACAAGTAATCCAAATAATGATCATTGGGAAGCATTGATACGAATACTAAGGTATTTAAAACATACTTTAGAATATGGATTGCATTATACAAAATATCCACCAGTACTTGAAGGGTATAGTGATGCTAATTGGATTTCTGACAATACTGAAACAAAGTCAACCAGTGGATATATTTTTACATTAGGAGGAGCTGTGATTTCCTAGAAATCAACTAAGCAAACGTGTATAGCACGTTCGACAATGGAATCGGAATTTGTAGCCTTAGATAAGGCTGCTGAGGAAGCAGAATGGCTACGAAACTTTCTAGAAAATATTCCATTCTGGCCAAAACCAGTGCCAGCAATATGTATACATTGTGATTATATGGCAACACAAGCTAATGCTAAAAATAATGTATACAATGATAAGTCAAGATATATAAGGCGTCGACATAATACTATAAGACAACTACTTTCAAGTGGAGTAATTAGTGTCGCGGCCCCACATTTCCACATTGGTCCGCCACGGAGGCCACGCGGGCCCACAACTGGTCACGTAGCTGCCAGCTGTGTCCCACGCCCAACTAACTATCATTACTGATTAACTCAGGTTGAATTAATTAATAATGATAACGACCCAGCCCAGCCCAGTGCCCAGGCTACCACTGGACCACTGGCTCCATGGGGCACACCACTGCACGCACCGTCAGTATCGGTACCGCTAGTCACAGGTAGGGTGGTACCAAGCCCTACCCCATCCGTCCAGTCCCTCCACACGGTCTTTCGCTCCTCGACTCAAACCTGGTCCCGAGGGATAAGATTCCAGATTCACGAGTCGAGTACCACCGAGCCGGGAGGACTTCCCGGAGGTCACCCATCCCGGTACTACTCGCTCAGGCACGCTTAATCGCGGAGTTCGATGGGATCCGATGCCTTCGTGCTAAACCAAATTTCGGTGGTACTTGACTCGTGAAATCTGAATCTTATCCCTCGGACCCAGTTTGAGTCGAGAGGCGAAAAATCGTGCGGGGGGACACGGATGGGGTAGGGCTTGGTACCACCTCGCCTGTGACTAGCGGTGCCGGATGATGTGCAGCAATGGGGGTGCGCCCCATGGAGCCGGTGGTCCGAGGGTAGCTGGCACCGGGTCAATAATGGCCGGGCCGTTACATATAAGGCGTCTTTTATGTAACGCCAGCCAGGCTGACCTAGCCCAGCTCCCAGGCTACCACTGGACCACTGGCTCCATGGAGCCAGTGCCAGTAGGTGAGTCCCCATGGAGCCAGTGGTCTAGTGGTAGCACAGGCGCTAGGGCGCCGGGGCAATTATAATTATAATTAGTATAGATTATGTAAAGTCAAAGGAGAATATTGCAGATCCTATGATAAAGGGCTTACCAAGAAATCAAGTTGTATTGTTGTCGAGGAGAATGTGTTTAAAGCCTATAAATGAGTTAAGTCTAGTGGAAACCTAACCTATGTGATTGGAGATCCCACGTACTAGGTTCAATAGGCAAACTGGTTAGATGAAACTCGTGAGAAGAACACATATTCGTTCATTCCTAAGATAAAAACTGTGTTCAGAAGAAGTTCAAGGATATGTTAAACATTTAATGACAAATAAAATTGTCACATATATGATAGTAAATGTGGATCGCATTTATGAGAACGAGACAGGCTAAATTCTCTAAATCTATCATGAAACCAGGATATGTCCAGGACCAAAATGGACAAAAATGTATAAACTGAATTTTGATAATCGTGTCATGCGTAATACATATTGTCTTGGTTTACTACGAAACGTGAACAGTTCAAGATCCTCCATATCCACTGCGTCACTAAGTAAATCCAATATGTTTTACTATGGTAAGTTCAAGTCTTTCAGATACTTTTCCTGACAACATGACATGAGACTTCTCTCTCTTTCATTTATTATAATTTTCGTTATAATTTTTTTAAAACCAAATTTGAACAAAATTGGGGGTACAGTGATATTTTTTATTCAAATGTGGGGTATTGTTGGAACTTAAAAAATGTACCAAGTGAGTTTGAATAGAAAACCTCTTTAATCCCACATTGCTCACTTCAAAAAGTACAAACTCTTTATATACAAACATCTACTGTAAAGATTTACTTAGAGAAACCCAATGGATAGAGTCCAAATTGGCACCCATTGGGTAATAGGTGTAAATATATATATATAAATATATATATATATATTGTTATGATATGGATGAACAATTGATCAAGATTTTGTATGACTAATCATTGTCAAGCATGGCTCTTACATTGAGTGGTAGTATCAAGCATGGCCCTTACTTGTATCCATATCAAATGTACTCATTATTCCATGTATTGTCAATGTTGCTTGTGAAGAGTTGTATGACATGTGATGTATGTATTACTTGTAAACATTGTCTAAGTACATTTATCATCATCACCAAAGGGCCTATATAAAGGGTGCCAACCTCATTGTAAAAACACACCAAAGTTGAATGAAAACTTCTCATTCCAACTATCTCATTTCTTCTCTTCTCCTTTGTAGTAGTAGTTTGTAGTAGTAGAAGTTCTTAGTCTTCTATTTCCTTATCTAGCTCTTAGCAAGTTCCAATTTATTTTACAACACGTTATCGCACGAGCTTGCTCTAGCATTAAGGAGATCTTGAAGTTCAAGAAGGCTTGTTAAGGAGAAAAAGCTAAGAAGGTATAACTTTTGTTATTTAAATAAGTTCAATTTATTTCTAAATTACCATGGTTGTTTCCTTTTATTACATGCATAACTTCTATATGCATACTTTATTCATATACCATTATAACGTCACCGATTGCGAAAGTATGCTCTGTAGTTGCGTCTTGTACGATCTTCTACATCAGAAATCAAAAATCAATATGTGACATAACTAGTTTTCTCGCTATACTACAAACGATTAATTATGCTCTATTCTTGATTTTTTATATTGCAAATAGTGTTATGAGTTTGGGTTGATAGTGGGTAAGCCTTGTCCCCGGTAAAGCTAAACATTGAAAGGGAGACGGGTTATCCCGTTCGAGGTGGCATGGTTTTTAAGTAGACTTCGCCTCACTACCCAACCTGGAGGTTGTCCCACCAACTCATACAAGTAATACATTTTGCATACTAATAATCAAGTTGTGAACATATATTTAATCATATGTTATGTTTTTACATAAAGGGAAAACTCTTTTATATTAAATTTATTTTCAAAATTCTTTTCAACCATAGTTTGCATTTGTTACCTTATTATAATTCTTGTCATGATAATTCTATGCAAGGTCAATGTGTGTTATACATAATCATTCGTCAATTTCTCTTTGGAGATTTGAAAAGTGAATACTTCACTTTATATATATTTTCACCTTATGGAGTTATACATACCAAAAGGGTAATGCTCCAAAAGGCTCAAAATGAGCTTACTGGGTCTCATGCTACAAAAATTTATATCGCCAAATATCATTTATTATTCTGCAATTTCAATTACCTCTATATTGAGGCTATGCAAAATATGACCGATGAGACAAATAAAAGCCACGTGGCTCGCCTCGATGTATTACTGCAACAAATTATCGAGTGCGCACGTCAATCCAATAAATATTAAGGATTGATTTCTTGTCTCATGGTAGCTGAGTAAAATAATGAGATATTATAAATATAATATCACTCCCGTCCAATTAGTTCAGCTTCAAATTAAGAAGCATATGTTGCATATAATGATCATGATCGCAATAAATTTATGGACGTGGAAAAGGTGAAAATATCAGGTAAAGGTCGTATTGACAATTCCACCAAATTTTGGAATAAAAGTGGTGCACCACTACAAAGGGCAAATAATTATTGACAATGAGCGCTCATAATTGTGACATTTTTTTAGTCATATATGAAAGGCTATTTTGCCTAAATATTGTCATATATATGCCCGAGTATTTTTGTGACCTTTACCATGCCTTTAAAATCAAAGGCAAAATATTATGAATATTATCATGACTCTTTTTCTGATTTGTCAAATATTATTTGTCCGTATGGATCAACAAATCATGTGTTCAAGTCATGAACCAAATAAGAGCGATATGTGCCTTCTTGATTGTGCTACAACGCACACAATTCTTAAAAATAGAGAATATTTCTCCAATTTGAACTTAGCTGATGCTAATGTTCAAACAATATCCGCATCTCCAATTTGATTAATGGCTCTGGAAGAGCAAATATTATGTTGCCTGGGGGAACAACAATTCATGTTGACAATGCCTTATACTCAAAAAAATCGAGAAGGAATTTACTCAGAAAAAGATATTCGACAAAATGGATATCACATTGAAACCATGAGAACGAAAATAATAGAGAATTTCTCTATGTCACATTGGTTTCAAATGGGAAAAAAGAAGTGTTAGAAAAATTTCCAGCTTTATCCTCTGGATTATATTTTACTCATATAAGGCATGTCGAAACGAATATCGTCTTAAATAAGAAAATTAATGATCCAACGACATTCATTTTATGGCATGACCGGCTTGGTCATCCAAGATCATCAATGATGCGAAGAATAATTAATAATTCGCATGGACATCCTTTAAGGAGTCACAAAATATTTTCAGCTGGTGATTATAATTGTGCTAGTTGTTCTCAAGGTAAATTGATAGTTAAACCATCCCCAAGTAAAATTGTTGTGGAATCCCCAATTTTCTTATAACGCATTCAGGGAGACATATGTGGACCTATTCATCCTCACTGTGGACCATTTAGATATTTCATGGTTTTGATAGATGCATCAACTAGGTGGTCACATGTTTGTTTGCTTTCGACCCGCAATGTTGCATTTGCTAGACTTTTAGCGCAAATCATTAAGTTAAGAGCACAATTCCCTGACAACCCAATCAAGACCATCCGTCTTGATAATGCTCGGGAAATTTCAATCTCAAGCATTTAAAAATTATTGCATGTCTATAGGAATTACCATTGAACATTCTGTTCCACATGTGCATACCCAAAATGGTTTGGTAGAATCTCTGATCAAACGCATTAAATTAATTGCCAGACCTTTAATCATGAGAACTAAGTTATCAACTTCAGGTTTTGGGATATGCGAATCCTTCATGCAAAGATCTATCTATCATTCGTTATAGGCCCACTCGCATACCATGAACATTCCCCCATGCAACTCATTTTAGGTCAACAACCAAATATTTCACACTTAAGAATTTTTGATTGTGCAGTGTATGTTCCTATACCACCTCCCAATAGAACTAAGATGGGTCCACAACGAAAACTTGGGATTTATGTTGGATTTAACTCATCGTCCATTATAAGATACCTTGAACCCTTAACAGGGGATTTATTTACTGCACGTTTTGCTGATTGTCACTTTGATGAAGCAATTTTCCCACCATTAGGGGAGATAAGAAGTCAATTCATTTAAATTCAAAGATAGAAGTTCGCATTCATTTGCAACAAATTGCAAATCAATTACACTGATGCATTTAATGATGCAAAACAAGTGACAAAATCACATATTCCAACCGTAAATGCTCCTGCAAGAATTGATGTCTCTGCAAACAAAATGCACAAGAACCAACGAAACGCTTAAAGCGTGGAAGACCGGTTGGTTCAAAGGATACAATTCCTCGAAAGAGGAAAACGGGAGTAAAAATAAATACAAATCATTTTTCAAGTGGAGTACTTGTCTATCAATCAAATTATATTGAAAAATTATTAAAAAGATTTTATATGGACAAGGCACATCCATTGAGCTCCCAATGGTTGTCGGTGGATAAGGATCTTTTGGGTGATGAAGAGCTAATTGGTCCGGAGATTTGTTATCTTGCTTTTGTAAAATCAAGTAAATTTTTACCAACTTTTATTTTACTCGAGAGGGGTTTTCCAAGGTTATTTTTTTTTATCGAGATCCCCAATTAATTATGTATTCACCCGGTAGTTAATTTTTCTTCTTCCAATCATTCTCAAGTACTTGCAATTCATGAAGCAAGTCGTGAATGTGTTTGGTTGAGAAACATGATTGAACATATACAAGAATCATGTGGATTGCCTTCAATAAAAGATTCTCCAACTATATTATATGAAGATAATGCAAAGCATGTATTGCACAATTAAGTGAAGGATTCATAAAGGGGACAACAAAACATATTTCACCAAAATTCTTTTATGCGCATGAGCTTCGGAAGAATGGTGAAATTGATGTCAAGCAAATCCGATCGAGTGATAATCTTGCTGATTTATTCACAAAAGCCTTACCAACTACGACATTTAAAAGGCTTACATATGGTATTGGCTTGCGTAAACTTAAAGACATTGCAAGTAAAGAAACTCGAACAAGTTTCACCCATGTGGATGAACAATTGATCAAGATTTTGTATGACTAATCATTGTCAAGCATGGCTCTTACATTGAGTGGTAGTATCAAGCATGGCCCTTACTTGTATCCATATCAAATGTACTCATTATTCCATGTATTGTCAATGTTGCTTGTGAATAGTTGTATGACATGTGATGTATGTATTACTTGTAAACATTGTCTAAGTACATTTATCATCATCACCAAAGGGCCTATATAAAGGGTGCCAACCTCATTGTAAATATGAAAACTTATTTCAATTTTGAACAATCACATTAGAAGTTCTTAGTCTTCTGAACTCTTAGCAAGTTCCAATTTATTTTACAACATTCTATTTAAGTATAACTAAAATCAAAGATAGGGCCTTGGGCCTTGAAGAGTTACATAAGTAAATTTTTAATTTTTTTTTTTGAAATTAATTATTGGTAGTTAATTTTTTTGTGAACAAAATTTGATGAGAAAATATGTTATTTTGAAAACAATCACATTGGTTTGAACTTACTGGAAAGACATAGAATTTTTAATTTCGTTTTGGCCGAGAGAGAAGGAAAATTACAGTTTGTCAGACTTTTGAACTTTGTGATTTTTGGTTTAAAAGGGCATCCGGTTGTATCCTGGGGGCAGATCTTTGAAGAAAATTCAATCACCGAATTCAAGGAAATTTCTGTCTTAGGACATTGCTTCAAGCCCTCCTAAGTTAGAAATTTATTTTGTTGATTGATTCTGTTATTAATTATTTGTAAAACTTGTTATTCATATATATTAGTATCATTATTTATTGTTCCGACAACAGTACTGTCGGCGAGTCCGACTCAAGCATGGCCAGTATCTGGATCTGCTAGGTGGTCGTGGTACCTACGATGCACCCACATGTGACCCGACGCGATTCTTGGGTTAAACTATTCACCGAGTTTCCCTAACACACATATTATGGTCTAGTGGGCATACACATTGAAATGGGACGGAGAAAGCCCCGCCCAACGTCCGCCCATTAAACTACAATCCAATAATAGAGTATTGAAAGACAGAAATTGAATTCAAATGCCAAAAGAAGTAAATACTCAAATAATTTTAGTTAGGATACTACACACCTTAAACCGCATGCCAACTATCACTAGTCCAATTGCACACCTCAACTGCGTGTCCACTAATCGAAATTCAACCTAAAACCATTAATTTTCGATAAATTGAATAAATTCCTAAGCCTTGGAACCCCGATTCAATACCTAAATTATTGATAAAACCATCATTTAAACACCTCAAATAGTCTACATAAGTCCCTAGGAAAATCCTCACTTGGTAATTTTATTTAAGAATTTCATCCTAAAACTGCCCAAGATGCCGCCAGTGACACCATCTGGTTCGAGTCTTCATGGCATGTCCACGACGTCCTGGACGTCGTGACAACGTCGCCACGTTATTTCTCTACATGGCGCCTCCAAGGCATGAAACCTTGGGTCACTGGCTGAGACGTACGTGGGTGGCACCGTGAGCGTTAACCCACCACGGCGCCCGTACGACATCCCCGCCAATGAAAGTTCTTAGGGTTTTCAATCCCCCTTCGGCTCGTCGTCAAGGTTCGTTCTCATCCAATCATCGCTAAACATCAATAAACCATTTTCCATCTAAACCCCTCAAAAAAATTCATCCAAAACTAAAACCCTGACAAAAACCATTCAAAACCTGGTTTTGTACCAAAATTCCATAACCAACACAAACTTAACAACCAAACCAACTTCCAATACTCAAAACCAATCAAAAATCCATAGTAACACTTCCCAAAATCGGTATGCCCAAATCGATTCTCGAAACCCATGTCAACACCTGAGAAAATTACCCCGAATCGTAAAAAGGGAGATGTGGATCGAAGATCTAACCTTAGAATTCTCTTTCCTCAAGTTTTTGAGCTCCAAATGATCAATTAAAACTCACAAAACCCTCATTACCTTTCAATTTTCAGATTTTCTCAAGCCAAGAGAGAGAAAAGTTGGTGATGTGAGAACTTCACATATATATACAAAAATTTGTCATCTAGCCTCACTCCCACATCCCTAAGCTTGATTCAAGGGTTAAGATGGAGCCAAAAAGTCCACCAAAATTGTGACACACTTGGCTCACATTAGTCCATTGACCATATCCTTCTAGCTATAACCATTCATCCCCTGGCGTTCCGGTACTCGACTCCTGCACGTACCTTCACATCCCCCGCGTACTCTTGCACTACGAACACATATATGACGTTATTTAATTAATTATTTAATTATTTTTTACCATTTATTGTGTGTATTTAATTCTCCAACCTAGTGCACTATTACCCGCTACCCGATTCCCGCGTTTACACACTATTCGGAGCGAATGTCTATCACACAACCTCACACGTCAATTATATAATAACTAACACACATTGCGATGTTAATAATCTAATTACCAATAAAATCGCAAATTAAAGCACAACAGCACAAAATTTTACTATTTACCTAGCTCCAAGCGCGCCTTGACCTATCTGCGGGTCCCACGAGCATCTGAGCTATCCACCACATCTGCAAACACATCATTGATAACGTCGAATTAACTTCGGGCCATTACAGTATAACTATCCACAACTTGTGAATTTTGTATGAAAATAATGGTTTAAACTTGCATAATCTTGGATTGGTGTTGTTTCTTATTGTTGGAGTACATAATTCTATATCAAAAATATAATAAGAGTTGGTGTGGTATATAAGTGGTGTAGATTGAATTCTAGCACAAGCCAGTTGGTTTTGTGCAAAGATGGGCTCCAACTCTATTAATTTACCACATGTGTGCATGTGTGGCACAACACTCTCCCGACCCATGAATTTTTATATGGTGTCAAAGTGGAACGATCCTAGTCTCATATTTGATGACGTGGTTGGGCTAGCAATGGAGTCTAGATCCATTTGTGAATCTAGAAGCCTATAAGAGTAGGCCTAGGTATTGTTCGGACCTCTAAAAGTAGGTCTATGTTTGGCAAGTGACAACTAGTCCAGACCTAGTTGCACTTGAGGGAGAATGTTGGATTATATAATCCCACATCAAAAATTTAATAAGAGTTAGTGTAGTATATAAGTGGTGTAGACTGGATCCTAGCACAAGCCAATCGGTTTGTGCAAAAAAGGGCTCAAACCACATTTATTTACCCACATGTGTTCGTTTTTGGCCCAATACTCTCTAAGCGCATGGATTTCTATACTTGTGATTTCAAACCAATCTCGGGATGGATTTTATGGTTACAATGTTGTTCTTCTTAGAATTGTGGGTTGTAGCCATGGTTTTTGTATGGTTTTGATGTTTTTGACTCAAAATGGGGAAGACACATGTTTCATAGTTTGATATTTGTTTAATCCAAGATATATAATGTTATCGTTAGGGATTTGATTCTTAGACGCGATTTAATTGATTGATTGAGGTCTTAAATCATTTGTTGGAGTTTTTCAAGTTTTTGGCGAAATAAGTGTTGGATTTGGTTTCATGATAGATTTGTACAGACAAGAGGTTTGGTTGTTGGGAAACGAGTTTTGAGACCCAATACACTCAATTTTGGGTCAAGGGAATGTTTGAGAGGGTTCGGAACAGTCCAAGAAGTTAACGGAAGTTGGTTGGAAAGTCAACGGCAAGAAAGCCACACGACGCAATGAGCGGCGCTATGGGCACAGAAGCCATGACTCCAGGCGATAACTTCTTCGTCTTACCTCCGATTTCGATGTTCCGAATACCGTTCGAAAGATCATGGAGAGCTTAACAACATGGATTTGATAAATGACCTAAACTAAGATTCTAAATAATTAAAAATTGTATTGGAATTCATGAGTGTAGTCTTGGCATAAAAACTTATCTAGCATGTATGCATTGTAGATACTTGAGGAGCGCCACAAAGGACTTCTTAAGGCGAGGATTATTGGTTAAAAGGCAGCATTAGAGGTAAGTAGGATTTGCTCTATTATCAATCATGCCATGCTATTAGGCTTATTAGATTCATGGTAGTGAATGTTGTTATCCTATTTGGATTCGTCTTGTTGAATGAATTCTTGGAATTGCCTATTGTCCTATTTTGAACTCTTGTTTACTATTTACATGAATGCATGTTGAATGGATATTTGTTATGCATTGCAATAGTTTGGGATTGGGTTGGTCGCCACTGGTGCCAATTGCCATTATATTTTCTCCGTACGGGTTTTACCATATGGAAGGATGATTGGTGTGCTCTAACGTCGTTGTAATGGATTCATGTACGCATGTTTCTACGTAATGGCGGTTTAGATGCTGAGCCAAAATGTATCTGGATTCCACTCTTTTGACTTTAAGGCATTTTATGGATCGTTGTATCTCATTGATGTTTTATTCTATCACGATTGGGCATATTTTCTCTTTATTGTGCATGGTATATTATGCTTGTTATTGCATCAATGATGCCCATGTGATAGTTGGATTCCTCAATGACTTGATCATGCTAGTTATAAAAACATAAAAAAAAACATCAAAACTCACCTCCTCGAGTGCGTGTCTACCCCCCTTGTGCTCTCTTCATTCATTGAATCCTAAAAAACCCAACGAGGTACAAATGTGGTGGAGTGCGCGAGAATAAGAAGGAGAGTTGGTCATTTGGGTTGGAAGGGGCATTTAAGTCTTTTCACATTGAAAACAAAATAAATGGGTGCCCTGAGTAATGAGTCGGGTGCACCTATCACGACCCAAAAAAAAGACAGGATGAACTACTTTCAAAATTCAACCACCACATATTCATATCATTATGGAACAATCATAGAGATGAGATTTCAAAAAGCTATTTTGTCAATACTTGTCAAAACAGGTAAAGAGTTCTAAAAGCTTTCTTATTGTGTAGTTTTGACGAGTATTGACATAATAGCTTTTTGTTGCTCTTCACAGTTTTATTTTTCTCTAAGGTTAATGCTAAGATGGCTCATTAGTGACACTCACTACGAGCACGCTCCTTAATTTTTTAATTTTGTTACAATTTTCGTGGTTGAGGAGGCTGATAGGGTATGTAAACATGAAGGAGGTGGTGTGTGGGAGGTGAGAAAAAAATTGTAAAAAAAAATTAAGACATTAAGGTGCGTGCTCGTAGTGAGTGTCAGTAGTGGGCCACCTTACCATTATCCTAGAACATTATGCAAAGCATATATTTGATGCAGCCCAACCAAAATAGCTACTCGATCAAAGTTATTGTGCTTAGATAGGTTCAATATTCATGTGAATTTAAACTTGAATGCGCTTCCTCATAAAAAAAAACCTAATAAACAAATATAACCTAACATTTTAAAATTTTTGCAAAAATAACCGAACGCTTAGATTTTACACGTACTATGAGAGAAAAAATGAGTCCAAATTAGTTGAGGATATAATTGATACTAAATGAAAAAAGCTAGAATATAATTGATAAATTTCTAAGGTTAGAATATTATTGATACAACTTATAAAAGTTATGACATTTTTTTATCACCTTAGGCCCAAATAAAATTTTCCCTACACTGCGACCATAACTACGCCTAGCAACTTGTAAGTATACTAAACATACAAAAATGTTGCCCCATAACTATGCCTAGTAGCTTATAGTATACTAAATGAATAAGGATCGGTCAACCCACTTTGGGCACTAAGAATGAACACCTACCCACTCGGTGCTCGTGCAATATACCACAAGGTGTGCGCGCAAGCGTGTTGAGGAGTATCAAACGAGTATCGAGTGAGTAAATGCCCAAAGTTGGTCAACCTAATACAATAAATATATTTCAAGAATTAGAGAAACAAAATGAGAAACAAAATGACAAAATGACGTTCAAATCAATGTAGACAAGCAACCAATGAGGAGGTGTTCCATATAAATAACATAGGCCTTGTTTGGTTCAAGGTTGAAAGTTCTAACTCATCTTGTTTGGTTGTATATTTTTAAAAAAATGTCCCTAGAAGTTTGATCTCCAACTTCCCCCAAGAGAAGATAATTCACTTAAAGAGGTGAGTACCTGAGGGGAAATGAATATTTCTATCCTCATTTAATGTTCTATTTCTACCTTTATTCCCTACAATCTCTCTCTTAAAAATAGTGTAAAGAATATTTATATTAATTATATTATTTTATTATTTTTAAAATGTGAAACTTTCCAAAAAGTTCAAACTTGAACCAAACATAAAAAGTACAACTTCTTTAGTGGTTTCATAACAGATTAAACGTTCCCTTAATAAAATGAACCAAACAAACCTTCACTCAGCTCCGATAGCTAACCATTGTCAATGTCACCTGACCAAGTCTGCAAATCCTCACTACCACTAGGAATAGGATTACAAAATCATAGACAGGAAACAATGATTACAAAATCATAGACAGGAAACAATGAAATGCGAACTTATGCTAAGTGGCTCATAGAAAACAAAAGCCAACAAAAGATAAGAATATCAAATAAAAATCAAGAAATAAAGTCATGAAAAAAAAAGAAATAAAGGACTATGCACTCAGACGATGTCCAGTCCGCACAACTAACTTTGACATGCTATAACATATCAAAAAAAAAAAACTTTGACATGCTGCAAGTTGAAAACATGACTTTTAACGTCATTCAGTCTTTCAATAGGGTTTTACGGCACATACGACTTAAGTGAGAGAAGAACACGTGAATTGGTCAATGAAGGTCAACAAACTTAGCAAGCCCAAAAAATAAAAATAAAAAACTAAAAATAAAAAATAACCAAACTCTGAAGTACAAATAAAATATCCAAACACTCTGTACAAAGAGGACTTTAAATGAATCAAAGATACATGTCATCCGCTGGATTCAACAACAATTACCAACAGATGATGGTGTAAATTGTTCATCATGTCTTCCCTCATCTGCCTTCCCAGGATCCCTGCAGCTTCCATTGAAACTCAAACACTCATTCTCCATATCTCCACCATTCAAATCTAATTGTGTTTCGACAGCAGGATTACCCAAGCCATTATTGTCAGCAGTAGCAAAACTAGAATCAAATTCCCCATTTTCAGCATAGTCCACGATCCCATTGTTACCAGCAGAGGTCACACTCGTATCCCTGTGGCCATGAAAACTGTGGTCTAGTTTCCCATTTTCAGATGAGTCCCCATTTCCAACCCCGTAACCCGCAAATGCCAAACTTCCAACCCCTTGCCCAACAAAATTAATTTGACCATTATACATTGAGGCATTACCATAAGGCAGGGGATTCCTATTAACACCAGCAACCATTGGGCCATTCCAAGGTATCCTAGAACCAAGCAGTCCTGCTCCAAAACCAAATCCACCATACCCTCCAACAGGATATAATGCACCATTGTACATGCTTAAGCTGTAAGGAGAACTGGCCACAAAACCTGGTAAGTAATACCCATTAGCCCCATAAGGCGTGTAAATCCCAAGAGGCACACCCCTTCCACCACCATTATTCCCCACATTATAGCCGTTATTATAATGCCCATTACCATCTACGTTTCCGTGGATTAACTTGTTACTGCCATTGTTCCCTTCTTTGGGCACAGCCCTCTTGACTTCAACTTGCTTATTGTTAAGTTCATGAAACTGGCTACTTGTCGCCAACACCACGGCTTGCTCGGAATCAAAGGTAATGAAACCAAATCCCCTAGGCCTCTGAGTCGCGCTATCATACATCACAACCACATCAGTAATTTTTCCAAACTGCTCAAAGTAGTTCCTGAACTGTTCCTCAGTTAGGTCAGCAGATAACCCACCAACAAAAATCTTCTTAGTCCTAAAATCACTACCATTATAACCGTCATTACTACTATTTCTACTAAACCTATTCTCATGTTGTTGTTTAGAATCTTGAAAGCGGTTTAGGTGGTTATTTTGGAGTTTCTGATCTCTGGGTATCGCTTTCTTTACTTCCACCTATACAAAACAAGATAAAAAAAAAAATCCAAAACCACAAAATTCAAAACACAAAACAAACCGAAACTTCAAAACACACAAAAACATACAAAAATTTAAAGATTGGAACTTTAAAAATACACAACTTTTTCGAAGAAATCAAAACATGGGTCTTGAAGAGAAGATTCCAACTCACCAATCTACCGAGTATGACGTGTTTCTCTTTCAAAGCTTTGTCTGCTGATGATGGGTCGGAGAACTGAACAAACCCAAACCCTCTCGCATTCCCAGTGCTCCTATCTTTCATTATAACGGACTCAATTACTTCGCCGTACTGGTTGAAGTGGTTGCTAATCATGGCTTCGGTGGTCTCCCATGAAATTCCCCCAACGAAGAGCTTTGCTTGATCGGAATCCATCACGAGGAGAGGAAGATGCATACCATAGAACAGCAAATCCTGAAAAGCCCCAAATGGCTATTACTTTATTGCGATGTTAGCAAGCTAGGGTTTTTGTACTTGTCGCACTTTGGGAGTGAAACTCACTTTTTGTGTTGACGAAATTAGCCCTGGTGTGGATAAGATATTTACGATCTTTTCTCGTTGATTCTCGGGCTTTTTCGGCTTTAGAATGCAGCCGGTCGTTTCGCTTACAGGTGCTGGCTACTTCCGGTTATTTGTTGTTGTATCCAATCTGAGAAAATATTATATTATATTGATCAAGGGTATCATAGTAAATTCGATTCCACCTTTGGATTCTCTTCGATACCACGTCTAAGAGGAAATTAGATTGAATTATTTTCGATATGCGTGTTTGTTGTGTTGATTTATTTTATTTTTTTTTATAACCATAGTGTATATACCAGTTCATCGGGTCGGGGAGCCCCCAGGCTCGACATTGGTCAAACTTGAATTTTAAATATACTACAAAGCTCAACTCGGGCCTGTCAAAGTCTAAAAATTTAATGGACGGACCTGAGTTTGTACTCTTAGCCTAAGTCCACTGACCTGACCAGCGTTAGATATGTGGTAGACTTTTTATAGATATTTCTCAAAATTGTTAAAAAGAACCGAACTTAAGTCACTCCACTAGCAAATAGATGTTCTAACCATGAGAACAAGCCTTCATTTTTTTGTTTCTATTCAATATTTATTATACATATTCACTTTCTAAGAATTATTGACAAGCTTATCTAAGTTCGGCCCAAGCTCACCATACAGGCTTGGGCCTGATAGATAATAGAGTTGGGTTTAGGGCCTGGACAGGGTTTTGAAAAAAAAGCCTGCCTAAGCCCGGCTCAGGCCTACCCGTTGCACTAGTCTAATGGTGTCTAAAATTTTTTTAGCCGTTGCTTACTTAGATTGGACTAATCTCATACAAATTAGTTAGGCGTCCTCAAAAATCTATAAATATGCATAACTAAACTATGTTTTTGATATGTTTTACGTATTTTACTATCCAATTTACGATTTTTATCCTTTATGTTATTATTTTATATCAAAAAGAGGCAAATTGGACAAAAAGAGCAAAAGCGGTAAAAAAATCACATAGAAAAGTAAAACACGCCTTGCCAGCGCCTTGGCTATATGGCGCCAAGAAAGCGCCAATCCTATACACTAAATTCTAGCAAGTCACGAAGTGGCGTCGGCGCCTTAGCCAGCGCCTTAAAGCATCAACCAAATTGGTGATTTGGTTGGTTTTTTATTGAGATTTACTCCTATCAAGTGTTTACTATAAACAAGATTCGGGAGAGGGACCAATTTTCTTTTCTCACCTATTTTGAAGATTGATTTTCTGTCCTCTCTTCCCCTCTTTTCTTCTTTAGTTCTAGAAGTTTTTCGTGTTCGACTAAACTTCTGTCTAGATCAAGGAGACTATTGTTAGTTGATTTATGAGATTTCTATACTAATTTTCATATTTTTCATTAATCTTGTAAACTTGATTTCATTGTTGTATGAGATTCTTTGCAAGCATTATGGTCTAGATTTTTACTTTACCAATGTGTAAGGGCCCCTCTGCATTGGTTTTGTTACAACATCACATACAGTAGTCTTACTGCCGCACAAGAAAAAAACTACACGGGTAGTAACTAGGATCAATGATTGTTCACTTTTGAGAAGTCCTTGGTGTCTTTGAGATGTAGGTCGAGTAGTAGGGTTTGTTAGTTGTTGCCTAGGGTATGTGTTTTCAGGGGTATTTTAAAAAGTAATGTTGTTTTTCTTTAAAATTCTTTAAATAAGTTAAATTTTTTTAAAATTACAAAAGTAATGAATTTCGCGTTTGGAAAACGTGAAATTCATCCGACGTGGCCAAATGGCGCCTTTACAAAAGGCGCCATTCGTTTGATGACGGACCACGTGGACATTTTCTCTTTTTTTCTCCTTTTTTTTCCTTTTTTCTTTCTTTTTTTTATGGCGACGGGCCCCGTCGCCATAAAAAAGAAAAAAAAGGAAAAAAAAAAGGAGAAAAAAAGAAAAAAAGAGAAAATGGAAAATAAAATTGAGAAAAATAGAGAAAAATATGACAAAAATAGTATTTTGACGAAATAAATAGAAATTGAGGATTTTATATGGAAAATGAGAAATTCAAAAGTCGGCGGAGACTTTATATTTAGGGTTTAATTCAGGTAATAGATATAATTTGGATGATAATTTGATTTGTCGGGTGTTATTGGAGATAAGCGGGGTTTGAAATAGGTATATATATTCATTCAAAATTTATATTTACGGTTTTAGAGTTTAATACATTCATATATATTACACTAAACCCTAAATTAACAACAATACAAAATTTATATATCATAAATCCTAAATTCATATACAATGAATTCATACATTCCTAATTCATTCCTATTGGTGGTTGCTTAATACATTTTACTACACCAATGAATTAACACATTCCATACATTCCAATAGAATTTAATCAAATTTGAATACATAAACTCAGTGTATCAATAATTGTCTATTTCCATATCAATACAAAAAAAAATCAAAATAGGAGAACACAAAATAAGTTTCCAAAAAAATCATCATAAAAATACACTCCATTCATCATATATACCCTAGTTTCCTGCAAAAAAAAAGAAAAAGAAAAAGAAAAAAAGTTAAACTTTGAGGTATACAAAATTGATATTCACATATATAAAAGTCATATATTTTATGGAAAATAACCTATAATAAAAAAAATCATATTTATTTCAATACAAAAGGAAAAATAAGTCACAACAAGTAAAATTAATTAACAGTTAGTATATAACTACAAGAAATTTGCATATTAATGACATTTAAAAACTGACGTTAAAAGTATAAGATGACAGTTTCAACAGTCATAGAATGGGAGTGATGTGGAAAGTATTTACTTACAATGACAACATGTTTAGTGTCATCTTTAACGTATAATGACACTTAAAAACTGTCATCGTAACTATACAATGACATTGAACAACTATCATAAAAGAGCTTTAACGACAATTTTTAAATATCATCAAAATTGTATGACAAATAAAAAATAATCAATAAAAACTATTCAAATGATACAACATATTAAACAATCAAATTCATTGCGCTAAAATTAAAATACCAACAATATCTATATTCAAATTCAAATTCGAATAACAATTTCAATATTGTAGCAACTAAAAGCTACACCATGTATTTTCAAAAAAAAAACTACACCATATATTTTCAAAAAAAAGAAAACTACGCATGTAACAATTACATATGAATGCAACATGACAAGACAAGTACACCTTCGAATTCGAGTTTGCAACTTTTCTTCTTTGCAACCTGTCTAACAAAAATAAAAAAATCAATAATAGTGTAGCATATCTTTTGATCGAAGAACATTGAGGGAAAAAAATTCAAATGAGTTCAACCAAAATGGCAACCCAAAAAGTACCAAATTTTTGTCAAAAACTCTAATGAACACAAAAAACTTGGTCTTCTCATCATCTACGTTACAACTATATATCTAACAACAACAGATAAGTTTCTCACCTTCCAAACAAAATCATCAAATCATGACTACAATAAACAATCTTACAAACCACATTCTAATGCTTAAAATTAAGTTAACGAAGAAATCAACTTTTACAAATGGTTAGGCAATAAGAGAGTTCTACAAATGCTTCGAATGATAGAAACTAACTATGACTGAAACTTTTTTTTTGGTAGGATTATGACTGAAACTTTAAGTTCTCAATCCTATGCATCCCTCTTTCGAAGGGTTACTGCAAACGAGTAAACAAACAATTCTAATGGTTCTTAATTTGTTACATCACAACCCATAAAGGAAAAAACATCATAAGCAGGGATTTAACATATCAAACAAAAGAAACGGAATTTGAAATCAAACATTAAAGTGGTTTGAGGGCTTTACCTGATTAGAGATGGCATATGACTGTGTTCAGATAAACCCTCCAATTGTGTGTGCGCTCACACTTACATCAAGATCCACAATTGGGTACTCCATTGTGTTTCTGGAAACTTAATCGATCGCCTTTTTGAAAGACATTGCCAAACTGTTGGGGAGCGCTTGAAAGAAAATAAATGTGACCAATCTGTGATTAGCAGATAATTAAGGTTAACTAACATTGTTATACAAATTAGCATGGGAACAAGGTAAGAGCTCAGTGTTACAAACCAAAAGCACTACCTAAATCCGATGCATCCTCTAGTGAATTTCTCGATGTCAAAACGTTATGCATGGCTCACGCAGTTCTTAATCAACCAACGAAGAAGAAATTAATGTTTCTCCGTAAAAACAATGGGAAACAATAAACACGTACATGAATCCAGTCTTAGTTCTTGTGTATGCACATGCAAGCCCACCTACACACGAAAACACGTGCATGAATCCAGCCCTCAATTTTTCAAATGAATCATCAACAGTCAGAATGAGCAGATAAAGCTCCCAATAAATGCATCATGCAGACATTTATTCATCCAAGCTTATACTTGTCCTGCATATCAACCAAACTGAAGATACGTCGCATTTTAAGAAGTGATAAGACACTTACCAATCAAATTAATAAAGTAACAAGAATGGTGTGACATGGGGGCACCGACATAGTACCCCAAGATTCATCCTAAATTTCCATTACTAAACATCAACGAACAAAATCGCTTTCGATGCTTTTCTTTTTTTTAACCAATTGAAAAGGAATGCATGTTACTAGGATGGCTTGTGCTTATAGTTAAAATGAATGGACATTAAGTGTTCAAATTCTTAGAATTATTTAGATGTTTGTAACTGATATGATTAATTATCTTCTCCTAGAACCCATTTAATCATTTGTATGATTTTATCTTATTTGTGAAGGAATAGTAGTTCCACTACTGAAAGAACACATCATTACCTATTTAACGCGCAATAGGAAAAAATCAAGGATAACTTCACTACCAATGTGTCCTCCAATATAACTAAAAGGCATAAATATTAGATGAAACAAAATTAAATCATACCTTCTCTAAGGACGAGAAGTACTTCGAGGAAGATTCTGTTTCAAAGACGCATGAGGGAATATCATATTATGTCAAATGCAGAAACCTCAGTTTCCAAGTCACTATTATCTGCAGTTTCCAAGTCACTATTATCTGCATATAACCTTCTAATTATTAGTACGCGTTTTGAAATATTTTAAAAGAGTTCTCAAAATATTTCAAAGCATTACTATAACCTTCTAATAATAAAAAAATTGTTCATTATACCTATAAATTTTTTATTAGCATCTAATAGAAATGTTCCCTCCCCTGCATACCTACCATATAAGGTTGTAAACCCAAATATACATTATGTTCATTTGTTTCTCTTTATTATAAATCATTATATCATATCATATCATTACATCATATCATATCTAATATACATTCTGTTCATTTGTTTCTCTTTATAAGAAAACGAGACTATCACTCAAAACCACAGAGAAGAAGGCAAAGATGATGCGATATATACTTTAAGGATCCTAATAAGCTTTTTAAGAACTAGGGCCTAATCAATTTTGTTTTAAATCGCCTAGGCCTCACCGTGCAATCATTGGTCAGGGTAATCTAAGACATCCAACACTATTAAAAACATGAATGAATAGATAGTTGAAATAGAAAATTATATCAATTCACACATACAACTAACAATGGCACAAACAAAGCTGCAATGTATAAGGATAACACCAATGTGGCAACCATTTGACAAGTTCAAAAAGAATCAACTAGATATAAGTAGTAAGCTTTTGCAAGTCCAGGCCTTAAAATGTATGCAGCCTAGCTAGCCACCTTTAAAAGAAGATCCATCAACATTCTCTAAAGCATGGTTTCAAATATGAAATGATAAAGAGATTTAGAGACAATAATCAAATGTTGTATACAAATTTATTACAAAAGAAAGATATTAAAAATAGAATTGAGTTACCTTTCCAATATTAACACAAGTAGATGAATGACATTGCATAATCATATTGGTGTACCTTGAACCATTATCTCCAATGCCATGTAGCGAAACTATTGTGACTTGTGCTTCCCTTTAGGCCTGACTACATGAGCCCTTCCAAACTCGAATGATTGCATGCTACATGGACTTCCTGAAATATTTTTGATGCCATCACCATAAAAGAAGTCCAAATAATGAAACCAACACCATTATCATTATATGAATGTTGAGCTTATAACCAAACCATTATAAACAAAACAATAAAAACATGAACTGCAGACTAAAATACACATATATTTAAGAGAACATGTCCAATGCAAACCTATCTCAAACATAGAAAAACATAGCAATATTGAGCGTAACTAACTGTAACTCATGGTTAGCCCACCAAAGCTCATATCAAAACAGATAGCATATGGCCATATTTGCATCTACATCTAGAACAAGTACTTGCCCACCACCAAAATCGATAAAACAACTACAAAGCACCCTAAGAGTAACAACTACATTAGAAAATCACCCACTCCTAAATATTGGGTAAACCGATAAACAGAGCAATAACGAATACAAGTATTTAAGTAGAAGAACTCTCTCAAGATAGTTTTATTCATAAATTGAGATTGCCTTTATATTGGCATTTGATCAAACCTCTAATAAGCGCAAATTTTGGACACATATCCAACGTGCTTTGACTTAACAACAAATCGAAAATTAAGGAAATACAAATCTGAAATTTAACTAGACTTATTCAACAAAAAAATAGAGTAACTAAATTAGACTATGTCCTACAAGCAACGGTAAAATAACTAACAACTTTGAATCATATTTTCAATCCTAAAACAGAGCATATTGATCATATACTAAAGATTAACATGAGTTCCTACTTGATTTGGAATTCGATAAACCAATTCCACAGCTAAGGACACTCATACTAAGGATCTTAATGACTTACTTATAACAATGAAATAGAAATTTGTGGAACATTCAATAGCCTACATGTTAGACACAAATAGAAACAAAACTTAAGCAGCTACAAAATTTTCTATAAAGCACAAATATAATATACAAGACAAAGGGGTAGACTTAAATTGTTTACATGATTTATATTTCTATAATGGTTCCTAATAAATTCATAAGATTTATTATGGTTCCTAATAAAAAAAACTTATAAGTATCAAGTAAAAAATGAACCAAAAAAATCTAACCTTTTTGGATGTTGTGAAAAAGAAATCATCATTCATCATCCTCTATCGTTGAGTCATTGTGAGCGGCATCATCATCATCAACATCATCATCATCAACATCATCTTGCCTTTTTGTGCAAATGATCTCTCCATGAAACCCTGTTCCATGCGTTGTAACCGTCCTTGCATTTCAAGCAATTGATCGCGATTTACGACGTGTCATTAAGCATCTTTAGTATCATTGCTTGCATCTCCTCGAATTCCTTATTGAATTGGTTAAATGGCTCATCATCTTTCAATATAGGACGAGAAGATCCAACTTCATCATGTCTACGCATCTTAGACCATGACGGTCCACCACCAAGACCAAATCTCCGCCTTTATCATTTCGTTTGCACAATCTCCAAATATAATTCTCGTTTCATCAATTGGAGTGTCCGTCGCAACCGTGAAAGCTCTCTCGTCCTTTCGTGTATAGCCGCTCAGTATTAAGAATTTAAACAACATTGACAAGTCATATAAGTCATTGATACCTATAATTAACAAAAAACAAGCTTATGGTCAAGTAGTTTCTTACGCAATCGCCTCTCGCTTCCTGATCCGAGAAAGTGACGCCATCATGATTCCTTGTATGGAGATATAAACATAAATCCAAAGCAATGGCTTTCTACCGAATTTCTTCTCCTATAAAATATGTTTAACTTAAAATTAAGTTTGAAACTTATATGAATCTAATGTATACATATGTATGTATGTATCTATGTATGTTGCCCCAAAACATACCAGCCTCAACGAATGCTCATAGATGGATATGGCTCCACCTCCGTGCAATGCACGAACCCGAACCAGTCCCCCACCTCTCGATCTCCGATTTCGCCGCTTGTTCGACTTTGCTTTATATTCGGAGTAGACCGCATCTTCTTGTAATGCTCAAAAACCTCCAGAGATACATGTGATGGTTTTGTCGGCTTCCTCACCATCTTACTAACAAAGTCAGCGTAACGAGTGGCAATCCGCTCGTCGTACAAATGTCCGACCATAGCGTCATCCGATCGTCTCCAATCAAAATGAGTCTGTAATAATAGAAAGTAAAGTCTTCAACATATGCTAAGTAAAAGAAACTTAATTTTCTTATTTAAAAATCTCTTACCGCCCAATCGTTAAAATATTGCTCCTTGATATGGTTAGGAACCGTATCCCAACAAGAGCCATCCTTATGTAAATCGAATTTATATATCCGCGTCATTTGCTTTAACACTTCGGATGACTGATGCAAGAAAGTACCACTACATTTTTACAAAAAAAGTTAGACCATTATTATAGTAAGTTCATTAAACGTAAGTATATATACGTAATAATATTTCATTGACTTACAATTCTTTCGTAGTTTTTACTTGGCCAAAACACCCGCCCGCGCCTCTGGCCATCATTACTTCTACGTCTCGGGGTCCTAGCCGGCTCATCGTCTTGTTGTGATCTACGCGAGGCACCACTAATAGATGGCTCACTCGGGGTGGCTTGAAGTATTGGACGAATGATGCAGCTTGACATGATCATGACTCCTCGACGGGGAGGCATGCATACTAGAGTCGAAGGAAGCGATCGGGACATGCCGGTAGTACCGCCGATGGGAGGGAGATGCGTGGGTAGATTCTCTAGAAGTAACGCGATCAGCAATAATAGTGGAGGGAGTTGTGACGCCAATTGAGAGGAGTAAGCCTTCTGTAGAGTGGTTGGATCATCTGGGGCCAAATAAAGATGGGCCCGATTGGCCGAAGGAGAGGGCCCATGGGGTGTGCGCGCATAAGGCGGACGAGGATACTCGCTGAAATAATTGTGATTGATGGTGTGAAAGCCGTTGTTGGACAAAAAGTTGTCGGGTAAGCAACCGCCGCCGAGCAAGCCGTTGTCGAATGAGCTACTTTCGACGCCGCTGAGGCTCAAGATCATCACGGGGAGATCGTACTAGCGAACGATCCACGTCGCGAGATGGACGATCTCTCGCGACCACCGTATCGTCTCGCCGATCGTCCACTAGATCCGTCCCCGTATGACGATGCATTATTTCTGCCTGACATGACTTTTTTAAGGTTCAAGATTAAGTTAGAAACAAATGTAAATGTCATAATCAATTATTACGAAATGAACAAAAAAATGTGTATCTAAATTTACTAATTAGGTTTGATTTCTTAAACCTACTTAAGTGAGTATGTCATGGTTCGTTGTCACTATTTTCACCAACCACTACTTTATTTATTAAAAAATGACTCCGTATAGAATGGTAAAGGCATATGGACAAGCTAATAGACTAATCAAGTCGAGTACAAAGTCCATAGTCACATTCATAAATTCTCTAATCCTAATAGCATGCTATTTAAAGCTCATTTACCATTAAAAACATCAAATGAAGACATAGAACACACGAAATGATACAATGAAAGCATCAACAAAACAATATCACGATGAACAAGTTCAAAGAGTGAAGATTATCAACAAATATCATTATATTAGAGTACAAAGGCACCATATAGTCACAAAGACGCCAATCAATAAGTAATAAAAGGAAATGAAATGCAATTCAAAGTATCATCGTGTATACTCACTTTTTCACGCAAAGATTCCTAGTCCAATAGGCCTCTCGTCACCCAAACTATCGCAAACGAACTCATATATATCTCTCGAAGTTTGCTTTGGTGACAATCTAGGTTATATTAGATGTACTTAGTCTCAAATTAAACGTTGATACTATCCGACACCAAAAAGACCTAAAAACATTTACACAAATGACCATTATGCAATTCAAAGTATCATCGTGTATACTCACTTTTATGCAAATAAGTGGATATGAGCATACCTTAAGGTTGATGCTTGATTGTATATAACTAGATCGCGTTTTGATGATGAATAACCTCCTAAGGACTACAATTTCTAGCAAATAAAAGTCCCCAATAGCTCAATTTTTTTTTCATTTTTTTTTATTGAAAACAACATGCAAATGTGAAGCAAAAAGGCTAGGAGTTTGTATTTATAATTCTTGCCTTTCATCCAAATGTACAACCCCATCTCCATGACATCTAAGGGACCCTAAACACTCCTATCAACCCACTCATACAAAGGTATGATGCAGCTTCTATCGACGTCGACGCCGCTCCTCCGTGTGGCAAACCTGGTCGTACTCTATTTCGACGTGGATTTCTCCGTGCTTGTACGTCCGGCGAGTTTGTTGAGCTCGATGACTCGACCGAACTTCTTCCTCGTGTTGGCTCGATTGACCTCTACTACCAAGCTATCAAAGATAGGGGTTGAACCATTCCAACATACCGACTTCCCGTATGTGGTAGGGTGAAAGGAACATGAGGTGGCATGCCTAATAAGGGCCTCGAATGAGCCATCTCCACTATATGGAATATTGTAGTTATAATATGGCGAGTAAATGGACTTGGCATGTATTAAGGCAATGAACCATGCATTGAATGTGTAGGCATTCTATGGTCCATGTACGAAGATGATGGCCCAGGAGCATATGGATCAAAATGATATGGATGAACACTCATGCTCGGTGTCCTAGGCAAAAACATATGAGCATCCGATTGCGTTGGGGCCGGCAAAGCAGAGAGTACCCATAAGAAGAAGGGCGGGTTAGAGGTGGCGAAGGAGAACGTTCTGTCGCTCTCACCAATAGTCTCCGACGTTCTTGGTGTTGGACGAGTTGGAGGTGGTGGAGAAGAACGTCTCATCGCTCTCACCCGCAGTCCGAGTCGTCGTTGTTTTTCTTCTCCTCCCTCTATCTCGCTAGGCTTTGATCCTCTTCTTGTTGTTCTTCCTCTTCTTCTTGAGATGCTTCATCATCTATGTCCGCTCAACTACATTTTCATCATTCCACAAAGTACTCCTTTGTCGTTCATCCTCATCTAAGATTCTCGATGCCTTCATGTAGAGCAACCATGCCTTGTTCGACCCCGTCATCGCTGAACACTCGCTCCAATTGACGCGCAAATGTAGACTAATATACAAAAAAATACAAGTGTTTGGTTAACAATTTTAAATATGACTCATGACGATAACATCATTATAGTTTCAACGTTACCGAGAATTCGCGCAGAGCCCCGTCATGTCCAATGTATCGCCTAGTGATAGATCTGTACCACCTCATGTACTCTTCGTGATCATGTTCCCCTTCTTGTTGTATCGTGGCTATCGTATTACTACGATTTTCCCACAACTCTATATACATTCTGTGATACACTGCCCAATTTTCTTGAGGGTGTCCTCTCAATTGGATGCGGTGCAGACGTGTGTCAAAATCACAGTGAGGTGGCACGACCTGTGTCAGCCCAAACTGTCTCATGACCCCTTTTCGATCTATGCCACTCAACTATATGGAAACAAATTAAAGGACACGTCGAACGCCAGCTCCCGTGACCTTGAGTACATAATTGTAGAAGTGACTCGATGACATTAGCGTATGGTTGCCACTCCACGGCATTCTCCCTCTGCGTGTCAAGTGCATCACGAAATGATGATATAACGTGTGTGGCAGTCCTAGTTACTGAAAATGCAACTATCCATCTGTATACAAAACAATATATTTGTCATAAATTAAAAAGACCCAATGAATT
Organism: Stephania japonica; assembly: GCA_039657345.1. NCBI lineage: Eukaryota > Viridiplantae > Streptophyta > Magnoliopsida > Ranunculales > Menispermaceae > Stephania > Stephania japonica. The sequence continues at coordinate 20,290,916 of CM077562.1, read as the reverse complement.
ATTAAAAATAACATGAGAAACATTTTTATTACCGATATCCCAAAGGAACGTCATCAAGTATGTATACTCCATCACACGTTCGAGGTCGACCTCTAGAACAGCTTGCGCCTTGGTGCTATAAATGGAAATCTATCCCAAGCCCACAGTTGTATAAGAATTGTCGCACCAGCGACCTCGTGCGCACTGTGAGCGAGATCCACGACACAACTCCCAAGTATAAATATGCCAAACATGCACTTCCCCAACTATATTGTCCAAATTGCTTGAAGGTCCTCGAGCAACGGAAGAAACATCAAATGTACATATTGATTCGACTTGTCGCCGAACACACAACCACCAATAAGTTGTAGAATGTATGAACGAACATAACGTCGAACCATTTCCTCATTGCGTCATCCTCTATAGGTGGCACATTGTCTTCGAGCCATGAAACACGAACTCTATTCCCGTAAAGGTGAAGTGGTTCAGTGTCTTGCACCAAGTAGTCTTTCACACACCGCGAGATAGTCGACATCTCGTGCTTCCACCACAAGCATACCATTAATTGGTAACCCGAGCTGAATCTCAACGTCTTGGAGTGTTATCGTACACTCGCCACAACGCATGTGGAACGTTTGTGTCTCTCGGACGCCATCTCTCAATGAAAGCGGTGATCAAAGCCCACCAAGTCTAAAAATCCTACGCGTGAAACACCATAAAAGCCACTAGATCGTAGGTAAGGGATCATTCGAGAATGGTAATTAATCCGTCGATCAACAACACCCAGCCTTCTTCGCACGCGCATTGTATCATGTACCTTACAATTAAAAAATATGTCGATATATATATATATGTGTGTATTAAACGTTTTTGCATAAATATTATGCACATACATGTTAAATGTATATACCGACCCTCCGACTTGCGATGACCTCGTGTGTAGATTTGAGGCGTAGAAGAGAAGAATCGATGGTTCTCGGTTCCATGTGTACTCGCTACAACTCAAGTGATTAGACAAATTGGTCGAGTAGTTTTAAAACTCACAACAAATCATTACTACGAGTTATAACATTAACAAATACGTATCTATTACTTTACGTAACATAAGGTTATACTATATTAATATAAATGTTATGAAATTATCAACCGACACCGTTTACAAACAAAATACAAATCCTCTAATTGGTTTGGATCGGGGGTCAGGGTTGAGATATGGATGGACAATTTTTTTGTTATGTCCCTCGCACGACATACGCTGCAACGGTTCCTCCTAGTAGGGACTCGACCACGATCTCTATTCGGACATGTTCTTCATTTATGTCCTTCTTGATGGCATATGCCACATCGTAAGGTCCTCGAAACATTAGGAAGATCCATCTCATTTTGCCTTCGTGTTCCCTTTGGTCTCCCTCGACCACGTCTACACCTAGGATATGGTAAAATCTTCGTCGCAAAAGTCGGCCAATACTTCTCATCAGGGATGGCTTTGAATTGAGAGGAGTAGCATCGTGCGTACACGTCCATCCCGTAGTATTGCTCAATAAATTGTGTATAATCAATTCGAATATGGGCACATGCAAACTAATACGCGTGAGCAAGGGGAAACCAAACGATTGCCATTTATTGCAAATGCAATACCAGCTCAAGAGATAACAATCAGTGTATTGTTGCCTTTATGCATACGATCGCCATGACGTCCAAATGAGCACCTCAAACTCACCAAAGGTCGCGATTTATCAATTTCACGTAATGTCTCCTTACGATTGTTGATAATGTGCAATTTTATCCATGACATATTTCGTGTAATTGAGCCCGTGCGATATTGCTTCATCGATTTCCTCCTTGCGTCGGTGGTGTATGTCACCAACCCGTAGTAAATCATTTGAACCATTGTTGTTATTGGCAAGAATCGTGCCCTTTCAATACACCGTTAAAACATTCTACGATGGTAACATAATGCCGTGTCGAATATCAAGACAAAGAAAACACATATAGGATAACAAACATAACTACTATCGAATACATACCAACCCCGTTAGAATTCATCCATCCAGACAAGCAGCCTCCATCATGCGATTGAGTCCGTAGTTCCTCGGGAATGGCATTCACATATTGAAGACATTGAGGACTTCCCGATGACAAATAAGCAAAATGCTCCATGCATGCATCAAATTTCCTCACTTGATGTTGACCAACAAATTTCTCGAGATAGGATATTCTTCAACGAATCATTTTTGAAATGCGTGTTAAAATTATCGGTCAAGTGTCGCAGTAATAACGATGGTATCCTCTTGGTGGACAAAAACCATTTGCTTGGTATGTTAACAAATTTCTTGAGAATGCCAGAGTGACGGCGAAATAATACAAATACCATCTCTATCGGTCACGTGTTTGCGCAACATTCTAAAAAACCACCCCCACGAGTCGGTTGATTCGTTTTCCGCAACTGCAAATGCAACTGGAAGTAGATGTCCATTACCATCAACAGATAGGGCAATCATTAGCTTACCACTGTATTTGCCATACAAGAATGTCGCGTCAATCTGTAGAAGAGGCCTACAATGTTTGAACCCTTCGATTGATGCTTCGAATGCGTAAGAATACACGACGAAATCGAGGATGCTCGTCCCGATCTCATCTCGCAGCCCATTGTCTATGTGACCACTCAATCTTCGTCCCCGGGCTCTTATTATGTACAAATTTACCGCCAACCATCTTGGTAACGTAGCATACGACACATCCCAATCCCCTAATGCATTTGCAATTGCTTTCCTTTTAGCATCCCACATTCGCTTGTAGGGAACTTCATGTGCGTATTTTAGCTTAATCATTTGTACCAAGGCCTTGATAGCAATTGCCTGATCTATTTCGACAACGCTTTGTATCTCACGTGCAAGCATGTTGGCGTCGAGTCAAGGCATGACTGCGTTCTATGCCGGGATTTATACAACTGTGCGGCTCGTCTAACTGAGTGATCTCCCACAATTGTTTCTTCTTTCGCAAACAAGCACGGAGACGCCACATGCACCTAGCTTCCGGCGCACTTCTACACTTCAATGACCATAAGGTTGTAGTTGACTCCATAACAAGGTATTGACAATAGTTGTTAACATGCCACACTTTTATGGCATGCTGCAAGTCTTTCTTATTGTCAAAGCACATTCCTCTTTCCAACTCAAAATTAGGCATGTCCCATCCAAATAATGATTAGAATGTTGGGTTGCAGAGAATTAGCCACTTCCCAATCAATTTCATTATACACCGAAGAATGGTTGGTAATCTTCTTCATCGCTTGCTTCTTCCATCCACTCCTCCTCGTCAATTGCAAATTGCTCATCATCTTGCAAGTTTTCCGCCCCCGGAGGTTCGTAGGTCAGGTCATCTCGTAACAACATTTATACTTTCCCAATTAACGATGGCGCAAAGATCCTCGAGGGGACATACGTCCTCATCAATGTCGTTGTCGTGGTCCTCGTTACGGTCATCACCGGGGGCACTAATGTCATCATCAATCGAAGTAACAAATCTATCTTGCACAACATCACCTATAGGTGATTGCATACGTAATCTTTCCATCATTGATGCAGGGGCATGTCATGCCTACATTTTCTTCTACCACTTGTGAATGTACAAAGAGAGAATTTTGATAAGGCTCGATTGGCTCGAAGGTTAAATAAATCTCTACCTTCGCTGATAATGGTAGATTCGCCACCGTTGACCACATCAACTCGAAGTGGGTCTCGTCTTGCAACGACACGGGGATAAAATATTGTGAACTCCGATGGATGAGTTATTACGTGACGATACGTCATCGTAATGAGAGTCTCAAGGACGAAATACCAAACGTGTTATACACGTGATCCATCAACTCATGTTTACTCATTCCAAACTTAATAATCATGGTCATTGATGGGGTCTCGCATGTACTCAATGCCTTGCGAAACCTTAATAATTCTCCAAATGCATAAAAGTGAAACGGGATGTTCCTACCTTCCATGACCTACATAATTTACCGCATTGATAATGTAAAAAATTACATATATATCAAGCGAAGAAATGATCAAAATGAGGATTTGAGGCACGACCGAACTTTTCAATAAATCCTCATCAAAAATTATTCTTGTTCCTATATCAAAATGGAGCATATTGTAGTAATTTTTCAACAACTTCTCTCTCTCTGCACTCTCGAAAGTCTTCTTTTCTCTCCCTCTCCGTGTTACATTAGTTACTTTGAGCACTCCATGTACAAGTGATTTCGATTTGACAAAGAGGAAGATGGTGCCTACGGCATTTGGGCGGTGAGAAGTCTTATTCGTGTTTGAATTTTGCTTGAGAACTTGTTGTTCGAGTTTGGTCAGGAGGAGGAGAAACGGAGGTTTGTTTTTCACTTTAACTTTGATTTAATTTATAATGGAAGGAGTTAACACTTCTTGAACGGGTGTTGTATGATTGATCGCCAACACACATTACATCATTTATATACTTGTATGGACAACAATTACTTCTTGTTTTATGCTTCTCTAACGAGATGTTGTTTGTAAAAGGGTCATGTTATACACTAATGCTTAATTGTATTTACTAAATATATCGTCTATAATGTTATTATTCTTAATCAGTGGTTATCGAAGTTTCAAGTGGTAGATAGTGAGTTCGAATATGATCAATTGCGGTCACAGTTAGCAAGTTGGCTACTTTCTTGCATGGTCGTGGCCAGAGAAGAGGGAGAAGAATGGTCTGAAGTATTCAAAGATGAGTAGTGGCATGATTTTTTCATTGTACGATAGTTGACCGAACAATTGGAAATAACTATATCCGGACGGGGCAGCACCTATAGTCTACTATCAGCACTAGAGAGCAGAGTGAGGACACTTGTGAATGCGAGATTACATATTTTGTTACTGATGTTCACTACAAGAAATTCGACTTTTAATTACAAAACTTTCAATTACGAATATAAAAAGTGTAAGTAAAAGTCCATATTTGCTTATAATTATTAAGTGACTAAAAGTATTGTTTGTACTTATGACTCATGAGTTCTAAGCAAAAGCTAATAATTATTAAGTGAATATCGACCCAATTCAGCAATAGTTTTTAGTGAGTTATAGGATTTCTTTTATTCACATAAATATATTTATATAAACTACTTTTGTTTGCAAGTAAAAATACTAACTTTTGCTTATGAATTTTAGAGGAAAGTAATATGTATAGCTTTGTAAGTAAATATGTATTTTTACTTACAATATATATACTCAATAAAAGGGAAACTACCAAACTAAAAAAAGATGAAGAAGAAGAATAAAATTAATTAACAAATTAAGCTTTCACTAAAAAGGGACGAAACAGTAATATAATATTTAATTTTGACTTTTGTCTTTTGTACAAGTAAATAATAAATAAATGGTTTTTATTTTTTTCGATAAATCTAAAATAAATAAAAGATAGGCACAAAAATATATCAAAAATAAGAAGATAGGCACAAAAAAGATAAGGATCTTGCTACGTACTCGAACACGGACGTGGAACACACACCCGAACCCCCTACATCCTACCCCCCAATGCACACACGTTGTTTCAAAAGATAATAAGTTAAAAACCCAACAATTTTTCTCCCTATCTCCTAGGCTCACGGTCGTATCTCTCACGTTGACCTCACAACTAATTTCTATTTCATCACGTCACAAATCATCAAAGAGTTCCTCTTAACATTGTTGCGCCTTGCACTTCATCTCGATTCTGCATCGTCTCTTAATTTCATGGGTTCATCCATGTCAGTACATGCAATCTCTACAAAGGTTTTGATTTGCATTTCACCTACATTTGTTGATTAATCCTACTACATTTGTTGATTAATCCTAATACATTCTATATGTTTCAATTTATTTTCTTCATATTAATTGGGTGCATGTAAGATGCATGAGCCTATTGCAAAGTTGCTACAAGCTTCAAACATCTTATGGCTTTTTTGAAGGTTGTATTCAATTTTTTTAATTTCTTTAATTTTTTTAATGAAGAAAATTATAAATGAATTTTAAACTGCCTAACTTTATTTTTTCTTCTCTTTCTAGTTGTTGGTCAAGGAGCTTTGGTACATTGTTTGGTTACCCAAACTAGATCTACTCTAGCTAGCTTTGGGCTCCCGAATAAGACAAAGTTTGTCAAATTGATGGAAAAGTGATCGAATAATAATCAAGAATAAATAACGTATTTTATTTAAGTTTAACCGTATTTTATTTAAGTTCTCTAACTCATTAAATTTTTTTATACCAAAACGAAACTCATTAAATTAACGTGAAAAAATAATGGAAGGCACAAAAATTAAACAAAATAATATTTAAATGAAAAATCTAGTTATATTAATAAATATTATTGAAAACGAATAGAAATTTTATTAACAGATATTATACGCTTTTACTTATGATGGTGGGTTCGTAAGTAAAAAAGGATCTCTTTACTTACAATTAAGTTTGTAAGTGTAAACTTTTACTTGACGACTCTATTCTTACGATGTTTTTACTAACGACATTTTGTAAGTAAAAACTTTTACTTACAATTTTAACACTTTTACTTACAAATTAAATTCGCCGTAAAAGATTTTTCCTTCTTGTCGTTGTTGGAGATGGTGAGGCTTACTAATAGTGTATACACCGACACTCCATTAATACTAACTTGTAATTAATATCTTGTCGCAATAATCAAACACCGATAATAAATAACACGATAATATTTATCTTTGGGTCGATTTGTCACTCACTTGTAAAATACGTCAAATAATTATCAAGCATTTATCACTACACACAATAAGCTACTACCACTACTACAAAAAAATTAATTTTTCTATGGGGTTTAATATTTGTAACATTTTGTTAACTATGATGTTCACATTCTTTACTAGCTATTTAAAAATAAAACATTTAAATTACACACACCATGCAATAAACACATTTTCTTAAAAAATCTATTACACTATAAATATATTAAATAAATAAATAAATAAATTTTTGTTCTTACTATTTTTCTTCCTAGGTTTGTTCTTGAATTTGATATTCCTTTACCTACAAAAAAAAATAATATTCCCCGTGAAAAAAAATAAATTTAGTTATTTTATTCAAAATGAAAACTAAACAACAATAAAATATTCATATAAAGAATAATTAAAAATATCTAAGTATCTCGGCTAAACGTTCCCCAACAACGAATAACTTGCTAAATACATGAAAACACAACCACTCTCACGCTCAACTGTTCCCTCTCTCTCTCTCTAACCTAACAAACTCAACACAATCCCAAATCAAAACCCAAACCCACGTACTCTTTCCTTTCTCTATGTGTTGTTTCCACACACTCTTCCCTCTCTCTCACCCTCTTTCTCACACTCTCTCTTACTTTCTCTCTCTCTCTCTCTCTCACAAAGACCTCTCCCTCTCTCACTCTCTCTCACTATCTAGTCCTCTCTCTCTCACTATCTCGACCTCTCTTTCTCTCACTCTCTCTCACTATCTCGTCCTCTCTCTCTCTCTCACTCTCTCTCACCGTCTCGACCTCTCTATCTCACACAACACCTCTCACTCTCTCACTCTCTCTCACAAACTCTCCCCCTCTCTCTCTCTCACGCACTCTCACCCTCCTCTCTCTCTCTCTCACTCACGCACTCTCACCCTCCTCTATCTCTCTCTCACGGCACCTCACCCTCTCTCGCACACTCTCTACCTTTCTCTCTTTCTTTCTCGACAAACTCCCACCCTCCACGTCACTCCCTACCTCTCTCTCTCACGACACCTCTGCACCTCTCTCTCTCTCACACTCTCTCCCTCTCGCGTGTTCCTTCTCTCTCTCTTTTTCGGCTCACAAACTCAACCCACACACACTTCCACTTACACCGCCGCCGCTCGTCCGCGTCACCGTCGCCGGCTCTCTCTCGATCTCCCACACACTCTCTCCTCTCCCTCACACCGCTTCTCTCGATCTCCCTCCCACTCTCTACACTTTCTTCCTCTCTCTTCTCATCGCTTCTCTCTTCTCACTGCTCCAAACTTACTCGAACCCTCTCTTCTCAATGAAAACCTCACTGCCTCTCTCCCTCTCTCCCTCTCTCTATTTTAAATCTCCCCACCGTCCCCAACCAACTTTCAAAACTCATTGATGACCCTAGGTCGTCGATAGGGGTTGTAGGGGGCGGTGGTTGCAGAGATTCTCTGCATGCGAATCTCTGCTACGCTAACCCGTGAAGTTGTGTACGGGTGGCATCCACGCATGCATGCATGCATGCATGCGTGGTGTCGCATGCATGCATGCATGCACGTGGTCTCACATGCATGCATGCGAGACAGTGATGCATGCGAGACAGTGGTCTCGCATGCCACCATTCTCGCATGCATGCATGCGAGACAGTGATGCATGCGAGACAGTGGTTTCGCATGCATGCGTGTGTGGTGTGTACGTGGGGGAGCGTGTGGTGTGTACGTGAGGAGCAGCATGTGTGAGATGTGTGGCGTCACGTCGAAGAGGTGTGGGAGACGTGTGGGAGGTGTAGGAGACGTGTGGGAGACATGAGGTGGTGAGGTGAAGTGGACAAATGGTCCGGACAAGGTGGTGACAAGGTGGTGAGGTGGTGGTGAGGTGGAGGTGACAAGGTGGTGAGGAGACAAGGTGGTGACAAGGTGGTGAGGTGGTGGTGAGGTGGAGGTGACAAGGTGGTGAGGAGGTGAGGTGGAGGTGGACAAATGGCGCCTCTTGGAAAGGCGCCATTAGAATGGCGCCTTTCCAATAGGCGCCATTTGTGTTTGGGATCCCACGTCACCACAATTACGCATTTACAAAACACGATATACATTAATTAAAGAATAAAAAAGAAAATCATAGTACTTTACGAATTTAAAAAAAAAAACCGTACGGATGTAATTTTTTCTGTGTTTTCATGGAGCTTAATGCTGCTAGAATGTTGAACCTATGGAGTTCTCGGGGTTACAGAGTGATGACCCCAATTTATACAACAGGGGCCCTGCCTAAACCATCGCCAAGCCCCTCGAGATAACCGAGCGAGTTGGGCGATGATCTCGTAAGCCTTAACCTGCGAAAATAAATCAAGACATTCTACAATAGACTAAACAAGGTTAATAGGTGCATAAATAAAATGCTTTTAATGTCTAATAAGGTTGTGAAAATAAAGTAGAAGTCTTATAAATCAACTGAAATAAAAACTAAACCAAGTGTTATGGGTTCAAACATCTACCCATATGAAATCCCCTATTTATTTTGTGAAATGTTTCATAATCATATAGATATAGATAATGAACCTTGCAAACAAGAAAAGAGCTTTTATGCTAAGACCTTGCCCTTTCCTTTGTCCTGAGGAGCGACGAGGTACCTAGAAGGGAAAAGTAGTGGGTGAGCAAAGATCTTACAGACTCTGTGACGAGGTACTTGGAAGGGAAAAAGTAGTGGGGTGAGCAAAGATCTAACAGACTTTATGACGACCCCAGTTCCCAACTAAAGTGGACCTCGCCCGGCCTAGACTTACGTAGACCTTCGAGTTAACCCTCACGAAGCCAACGCAAGCTTAATCAACCTTCCTAACAATTATCCATTTATTATACAACGGAATTTAATAATTTAAGTGGAGTTATTCTAAATTTACCAGTTTTATAAGTTTAGCGGAAGCAATTTACCCAAACAAATTGAACAACTCTAAACCATCAAGCCAGGACAACGTAGATTGTGGAAACCCCATATAAAAAATACAACCAACATATATACCAGTAAAGGAGAGTGTAATCGTTTCATATATATGTCCATGTCTAACTCACTGTCCCATATACCCTATGTGATAAAAACAATATACATAAGTAATACAAAAGTCGGATAAACCTACGTCAAAGCAAGAGGAAGAACTGCTCCAATATCCTCAAAGTAGATCACAAAGTAGTGGAGGCTTTCCCTTGCTCGATTGCGGATCTGTACTCAATCAATCATAAGAATGACGAGCCCAAGTAAGTAACGCTAAAGATTGAAATTGAATCCAAGCAATCGATAAATGACTGTCTCCGAAATCATAATAGAGGCGCAAGTAGTCCCAACCAAAAGGTCATTAAGTCGTGGCAAACCTAATAGACTTAGGTAATAGGATGTGGCAAACCCAACAGGCCTTAAACCCACGTGGATGAGAAACTTCTTGGTAATCCAGCTAAAACCTCCCACTCCGTATAGAACCAATAACCAGTGTAATGCATCTCGAGGTCATGGCTCTGGCATATTATCTCAGATAACTAATCCTACCAGAGACCACCGTTGATTCACTTGCCCTCGAACAACTCAATCATAATGGAATTCCAAGGATAGACAATGAGCAATAACAATAACAAATAAGAGCTCAATAAAATAACTGTGCATTTTCTAGCTGGTTTACTTACTTGTATGTGATCTAATACGCACTCATGACTCCAACTTGTCACCTACTGGTCTCCGTACGTTCGACAACCAGTTATGCACCACTTGGTAACCATGTGTATTCAATTTTAGTGGATTAGAGTCGTTTTCCCCTTTAAATTAAAATTTCATTAAATTCCCCAAAATTCCTCAATTTTATAATGTCCCTCATTTTAACTATTTTGGGTCGATTCTCTAAGTACTTGGTCACATTTGAACCAATTTGAAACCCGAGAGAAGCCCCGAGAATTATGAGAAATTTAATAAAAAATTTCAAAATATTGGACTTGGCGTTATAGGAGGCGACGTGGGGAGTAACTCCCCAAAGTGGCTCCCACGGCGTGACCAGGGCAGTGGGAGGCTGTCGTGGCTGGCGTCGTAAGGAGTTACTCCTCATGGCGCCCTGGCGACCCTAGGTGCAATTTCGTGTTGCTTTAGGGTTTTCGAACGTCCCGGTTTCATCACCGTGTTTTGAGCCTATCCTATCCTTGTAGGGAAGTCAAACACTATCGAAAACCACCATCCACTCATTCCAAATCCATCCATACAATCATTTCCCTAATTAAAACAAAAAATCATCAAAAAATTCATCAAAATGGTAAATTCCATAAGTTTTCCAACCACCCTCAATACCATTAAAACATCACTACAACATCAACAAAATATCATTGAAAACCCAAAAAATCTAGTGACCATGGTGATATTCACAAAATCTTGACAAAAACTCACAAATCTCGATTCAAAATGACGAGAATTGACCGATGAGGCAAGATCTCACCTTAATTGGTTTCGTTGTGTGATCCCTCACTTTCAAACTCCACTAAAAATCTCCAAAACCCTAGCCCAATTTTAGGATTTGTTTGGAGAGGAGAGAGAAAAGTTAGTGAAAACTAACAAAATCACTTATTTATACTTCCCTTTTCATCTTGTCCCATTATTCCATCTCAAGGCTCATCTAATGGCCCAAAACCGCTCCATCCACCAATTTATCTGACTTGGTTTGTGATTTGGTCTCTTGGCCTTACCCTTTTTAACACCATTAATTGTATTCTCGGGAGTTCCGGTACTCGACCTGTACCACGACTCGCACCGTGCAAATGAAAATACTAACGACTAGAATATATTCTAATATTTATTAATTATCATATTTAATTTTATTTTGTCAGTGTTTTATATAACTTACCCCCTCGGACTTTGTATACTCGTATTTCGTTTGCTTGGTACTCATTCACGCACGTTTCCCTAGGTCAAACTAATCCGTAACTCAAATGAGTAATCGAACACATCCTCACACATTTGGACAAATGGATTCACATTCGGGTAATAAATGTATAATATAAACACCAGATAAAAATAATATACCTCGGTGTTGACTCCCAAGGACTAACAAATACATGATGACGACCGGGTCCCACGGTATGACCTTGAAATGATACGTGGCACAAGTTAGAATTTTAAGGTCGTTATAGGCTCAGTAAAGCAAAAACCTGTTTTACCCCCTATCATCCAAGTAATACCTAATTCATAATAACTAGAATTAACAAGGTTATTGAACAATTCTTACTATCATTTTTAGCATGAAGAAATAATATATACGAACATGATATAAAATGCAAATACAATAAAGCAAAGCCTGAATGAGATAGTTTAAAAAGATAACAATGATAACATGAATGTCAAAGAGTCAACGAAATGGAAACTAAATATCAACCGTGTGTGATGTGACAATCAACCAGCTTCAAGGTATCAAATATGATCGTGCCTCATAGTTGAATGTCTAAGAATCATAATGATCCTGCCTGCCATAATATTGAACTTCAAGGTATCATTTAATAGTGGAGGGAGATTATAGGTGGCCTCCAACTCTCTAGTCTGAGGTACCATTTACAATTTCTCATTTCAAGCTTATCAGTTCCACATACATTTACAAAAAGAAAGCTCAAAGGACAAGATAACGTAAAACAACAAGATATATTTAGATTTGATTCCAAGAAAGATGTCAGTCATTCACTACCATGAATCCTAGTATATATAATAATAGCATGGCATGATTGAAGATAAAACAAACCCCACTTATCTCAAGCACTGCTATTCTATTCCAATCCTACTCCGGGAAGTCCCTATCAAATTCTCCTCGAGTGTCGATATTGGTATAAGTGTTTTACTTTATTTTTAGCAAGCTTAATTGAGATAAGTAATTTTATTGTATTAATATTTGAAAACATTGTAAAATCCTTTTGTGAATTAATGTTGTCTCGACGATACATCTCAATAAAACTCAGTAATTTTGAAAAAAAGTAAGATCCGATTTAATTCTGAAAAAATATCCAAAGCCCTCTCAGTGCCATGGATTTACTCACAAGGCGCTAGGTGAGATCGTTGGGCTCTGAATCGACAAACCAAAAATAGACCCCACTAATTTTCTAGCATCGTTACGATACATGCCACTATGCCAAAAATTGCTAAACCGAATTTTTGAATTCTCCAAGTATCACCGTGGCTAGCATTGTGGCGGCCCCAATTTCCAGGGTCACCCCGTGCAACAGATATCTCTCCAGCCTATGCTCCAGAAGTACCTGCCACGTCACTCATCCATCCGTCTCATCTATTACTCTTAAATTTTATGCCATTTAGTTCAATTAATTATCAATTTACAGCGGAAGGCCTTAATACTGTCAAATTACTTCAAAATAGTATTGATTAGTTCACCTACAGTGGAATCACGAACTGTACATGCATACATGCGATTAACTAAAACTGTGTTATACACAAGTACAGTAATAACACGTTTCCCATCCCAAAATACTACAAAATATCAAAACCATATATGTACCAGCACACATACTAGCAAGTCTTGAAGTGGTAAGTTAGATGTAATCGCCAACGACCTCTTTACCCTTGCTGGTACTAGGATCTGCACTCGGTTATCACAAAAACCAGATAACGAGTCCAGTAAGTAAAACACCAAGGAAAACCACCAGGCATTTCAATTTATGAACATAAATGGAAACCAATGCAGTGTTAAATAATCATGCAATAATCAAGGAAATAACGCAGGCAACTGCTCAAAAGGAAATGCATGAATACCAACACGAAGATAACAAATGGGTGTGCAATGAATACCGCCAGTGAAGCTAGGATCAGTGGCCCGCTCATGCCCTACTCCAATGACCCCGCTGACTGTATCCTAGTCACCAATTATATTTGAGAAAAACAAACCCCACACACCGAAAAACAGCCTGAACGTTACCGTTCCTATCATAATCGGATTTAGATTGCCAAAGAAATAAAGTTCAATGAATAGAATAAGTAAATGCAATAGTGGTGTTCAATTGGGTTTTACATACCTCAATTCGCACTCCAACAACCCCGATCTAGCTCCAATAACACCCGACAAATCAAATTATCACCCCAAATGTACCTAAGATTATTTATCATTAAATTAGCTTCAATTTAACATATTATGTCAATTTCACATTTTTCGAGGTGAAAACCCCAGTATAAAGTCTCCTCCGACTTTTGAATTTCTCATTTTCCATATAAAATCCCTCAATTTCTATTTATTTGGTCAAAATACTATTTTCTATATTTTTCTGGATTTTCTTTTCCATTTTTCTTTATTTTCTCTCTTTTTTACCTGTTTTTTTATACTGTTGTGTGTGTGAACAGGGCCGAACCAGTTGAAATGAACCGGCCCGGTTCACCCTCTCCTTCTTCCTCTCGCCAAAACAGAGCCGTGCTCTATATTAATTTTTTTCTTTTTTTTCCGTTTTCATTTCTTCCTTCCTCTCTCGTGGTCTCCATCTCATCCTACGCCTCACGAAGCAGCAGGGAGAGTTATCTCCCTGCTTTGCTTCTTGGTTCGGCCATGGTGACACCATGGCCGAGACCATGGCCGAACCTCTCGACCACACAGTTACATACACAACGCCACAACACAACAACAACAACTTACCTCACCTTACTCCTCGACTCCACAACTTGCCTCCTCTCATTCTCCTCGTCTCTCCTCTCGGCTTCTCGATTCTCTTCTTCTTCTCTGTTTTTTTCTTCTATTTCTCGATTTGTCGAGAGAGAGAAGACAGTGATAGTTATCAATTTTTTCCAAGTGAAATGACTATTTTGCCCCTCATGTCTATCTCTTTCCTTCTTCCTTCAATACCCTTTTTGGTAATTTTGCATTTCCTATTTTTATTTTTCTGATTTAATATATATATATATATCAATTTACCTATATATATAAATATATACACTCACCTATATTTTCGCATTTAAAATTCCGCCGTGCGTGCCAACAAGCGTACTTGGGCGTGCACACTACCGTACCCCCCACGCGTGTCAATCACGACTAAACCCCGGCTCTCAACCTTGCCCGAACCAAAATAATATACATACACATCTGTGATGAACTATAACATCAATTACATCACATACATAAAACACCTAGATGCGGTCCTGCCCAGCCTACCCACGGCTTCCACGTGCCGTCCCAGCTGGCGTCCTACTCGAAAAATGATTAAATAACGGCGTTATAAAATAACGGGCCGTTACAATTCTTCCCAACTAAAAGAAATTTCGTCCCCGAAATTTGCGTAGACCATCTTCTCAAACCATGAACTGCAACACTAAAAGAATTTAGCTGGCCTCGCCATTCCATCTGCGACCCAGACCTAGACCATACTCTGCTACTTCGGGATCCCCACTGGTGTACGCATCACCTGGCCTATTACCCATAACTCATCCTTCTGGGAATCCGCCAGTGATAACGATCAATCCTAGTCCGTCACCCGATAACCTTCGCTATGGCCTAGTGTATCGCGTGCTTAATTATTTTTTTCAATCAACATCCCCCGGTGAACACATCAATCGTTTCCTGTAGCATAGGTAATAAAACAATAATACACCTACAAAATAACCAACAGAATAATATAACACTGTCAGTCTCTTTCCGAACCAGCAGTGCTAAACTGCAACCTAGTGCCAAACTGCTCCTGCATCGCCTCCCAAAATCTCGAAATAAATCTGTGATCTCTACCAGATATTATGGAAATCGGTACCCTATGTAATCGAACAATCTCCTGCTCGAATAGTCTGCTCAACTGAGTGAACGTATATCGCATCGAAATAGGTATAAAGTGTGCCGATTTCGTCAGTCTGTCTATTATCACCTAAATTGCATCATGTCGTCTGGAAGTTTGTGGTAACGCACTAACAAAATCCATAGTAACATGTTCCCATTTCCACTGAGGAATTGGTAACGGCTGTAACAATCCACCAGGTCGCCTGTGTTCCACTTTCACCTGCTGACATATGTGACATCCCCGAACATACTCTCCAATATTAGCCTTCATCCCTGGCCACCAAAACAATCTCCGCAAATCATGATACATCTTGGTTATGCCTGGATGAACCGTATAACGTGATCGATGAGCATCCTCCAGTATACCAGCTCGTATCTCTAGCACCGCAGGTATCCACAGTCTTCCCTGGTATCGCATGCATCCATCAAATGTTTCCGACCAATCAGTGCACACGGGATCCCGTGCCAACCCGTCGAACCGCTCATAGAGCCCATCAGCCCACTGACACCCGATTACCCGCTCCAGTGACACTGTTGGTACTCTCATCTGACCACAAATCCGTACATCACTCATCGATGTACCCTCTACCATGCTCATAACCGATGCTATCTCCAACAGTCTCATATGATGATTACTAGTTTGACTGTTGATTCCGCATCTACTTAGAGCATCTGCCACCACATTGGCCTTGCAAGGGTGATATTCAATGGTGAAATCATAATCTTTCAACAACTCTAACCATCTCCTCTGACGCATATTCAGATCTCTCTGCGTGAAGATATAGCGTAAACTCTGATGATCGGTGTAAAGTATAAATTTCTCCCCATACAAATAATGTCTAAAAGCTTTGAGCGCAAAAACAACACCTGCAAGCTCTAAATCATGTACAAGATAATTACACTCATGTGGTCTTAATTTTCTGGATAAATAAGCCACAAGTCGTCCCTCCTGCATCAGAACACATCCGAGTCCCGTTCCTGAAGCGTCAGTGTAAACAGTCAAACTCTTTCCCGTCTCAGGTAATGTCAATACTGGTGCAGAAGTCAATTGCTTCTTTAATTCCAAAAATGCCTGTTCACACTCTTTAGACCACTCAAAAGGAACATCTTTCTTCGTCAACCTCGTCATCAGTGATGCAATCATAGAAAAATCCTGCACAAAGCGACGATAATAACCCGCTAGACTCAAGAAACTCCGTATCTCAAAAACAGTCTCCGATCTCTTCCAGTCAATCACCGCTCTAACCTTATCTCCCTCAACAGAGATGCCTTGATCGCTGACAACATGTCCTAAGAACTTCACTTCCCTTATCCAGAATTCACACTTACTGAATTTCGCGTATAGCCTGTGCTCCCTCAACGTCATCAACACTGATCGAAGGTGACTCTCGTGATCCTCTCGCATCTGGCTGTATATCAATATATCATTAATAAAAACTATCACAAATCGATCCAAGTACGGTCTCAGTACTCGATGCATCAAATCCATGAAAATTGCTGGAGCGTTCGTCAATCCAAACGGTAATATCGTAAACTCAAATAATCCATATCTGGTACTGAAAACAGTTTTCTAAATATCTTCTTCTCGAATCCGCAACTGATGATATCCCGAGCGTAAATCAATCTTCGAGAAAAACTGTGCATCCTTCAACTGGTCAAATAAATCATCAATCCTCTGAAGTGGGTAACGATTCTTGATTGTTACCTGATTTAACTTCCGATAGTCTATACACATCCTTAATGATCCATCTTTCTTCCGTACAAATAATACAGGTGCTCCTCAAGGTGACATACTAGGATGAATGAATCCCTTTGCCAACAAATCCTCTAGCTGTTTCCTAACCTCTTCCTGCTCCACAGGTGACATCCGGTACGGTCTGCTAGAGATAGGTTGGGTCCCTGGTATCAATTCTATAATGAACTCTATCGCTCAAGATGGTGGTAATCCGGGTAAATCATCAGGAAAAACATCAACAAATTCTCGGACTACAGGTATGTCCTCAATTCGGGTAACTACTCGAGTCTCAGGCTCAGCTATCGCTGCGAACTCCTCCATCTCTTGAGTAGTCGCTAATCTACCCCTGGTAATAGGTAACTCCGACGCAGTCCCGGTCAATGAAAACTCCGTTAAACCAGGAATACTAAAGTCTACCATTTTCTCAAAATAATCTATCCGTGCATGGTACGCTGACAGCTAATCCATTCCAAAGAGTGCGTCAAACTCTAAATACTCCAATACTCGTAGATCGGTTAGTAACTGATGTCTGGAAACCTCAACCATGACATCATGAACTATTCGATTAGGGTAAATATTATCCCCAGCAGCTGTGCTGAGAACAAGATGGGTCTCAAGTGTGTGTGCATGTAATCCTAACTCCCCAACTAACCGTCCAGAAATAAAAGAAAGAGTACTACCAGAATCAAACATGGCATGTACCAATCTACTATAAATATACAACATACCTTCCACTAGCTGACGAGTAGCTCCTGAATCTGGCTGTGCTAGTGCATGTGCTTTGTCCCTATTGGGACCCTGTTCCCATCGAGGTGATGGTACTCTACACTCCCATCTCAAATGCCCTTGTTAACCGCACCTAAAACATCTGCGCGGTTCCTGCCTCCTAACCCGCCAGTCACCAGATCCCTGACATTGACCCCGATCTCTCTAACCCCGGTCACGGTCATCATGACGCCTCTCTTGATGCTGCGGAGGAGGGTGTCGTTGCTGTTGCTCATTCAAAACTATCGTATGCACAGGCTGTCTAACGTCCCCTCTCCACTACTCTGGACATCTAACTCGTCTACCCTGGTCCTGCCTCGGCTGATCAAAGTGATCTTGCCGTCTCTTCAGCCTCTGGTCTGAACGTGAACTCTGACCATACCTGTCCCCAAGCTCACCTCGATGTCTTAAGTATGTCTCGCGAACTAATGACCGATCATAAACAGTCTGCAATTTCTCGGCTCCAGTCACGACAATCACACCTCCAATCCTCTCATCCAAACCACGGATGAAATAGTAAATCTGAAGCCTCTCAGTATTGGCCACAACCATGGCATACATCATAAGATATCTAAATCTATCCATATACTGCGACACCGTCATAGTTCCCTATTTCAAACCTAGGAACTGTTCCCTCAATCTCAACTGCACCTCCGTGGGAATATATTCATCCAGAAATATCTGCCTAAACTCCGCCCACGTTACTGGTGTAATATGTGTGTCCGTGTAAGTGGTCCACCAAACTGCTGCCTGACCCCTCAAGCAGTAGCGAGATATACGTGGCTGGTCTGCCTCCGGTACCTCTAGTAGCTGGTGTAAACGTCGATGTGTCATCAACCATCGACCGGCAACCTCAGGATCATTAACTCCAGTGAAATATGTAGGGTTAAACCTCATGAAATCTTTCACCATCTTCGCTGCCTCGGACATCCTGCTTCTGGCAGTCGAACCTCTTACACATTGCTCAGTGGTAGCTAGTATTACTTCCGTAGTCTCAGCTGTCATCCCAAGAGGCTCAGTTCTCTCTCTCTCTCTACCTCTATCCTAGCTGCTGGTATGTCATCAACTGGTGCAATCACTGCCAGAGTGGTAGGTGCAACTAACTCAGCAATGGGTTCTACTACTGATACTCGCGAACTCCGTATGTATTCCATCAACTCAGCCATCTAAGTCTGATGTAGTAGCTACTAATCAGTAACCCTCTGCACCATAGCTCGCAAATCTGCTACCTCCCTACTAGTATGATCACTCGGCTCTCCAACCTCTTGCTGAGTAGTAGGAGAGTTAGTAGTAGGGGTATGTCCCTCCATGATGATGTGCATCGATTTGCGTAACCAATTAGATTCCAATATACGTATGCATATAGTACATATATATACGACAAATATATATATATATATATCAAATAACAATACTGATTCTACCCACTTCATTCACTTCCCAACTAAAGTTCTAGGCAGTTCATCGGGTTTCCACATCTAATTTGTTTAAAGTTTATGCTCTTTTTCATTTCCATAATTCAATTCAAGGCCCTATCATCCTTGTTCTGATACCAAACTGTGGCGGCCCCAATTTTCAGGGTCACCCCGTGCAACAGATATCTCTCCAGCCTATGCTCCAGAAGTACCTGCCACGTCACTCATCCATCCGTCTCAGCTATTACTCTTAAATTTTATGCCATTTAGTTCAATTAATTATCAATTTACAGCGGAAGGCCTTAATACTGTCAAATTACTTCAAAATAGTATTGATTAGTTCACCTACAGTGGAATCCCGAACTGTACATGCATACATGCGATTAACTAAAATTGTGTTATACACAAGTACAATTATAACACATTTCCCATCCTAAAATACTACAAAATATCAAAACCAAATATGTACCAGCACACGTACTAGCAAGTCTTGAAGTGGTAAGTCAGATGTAATCGCCAACGACCTCCTTACCCTTGCTGGTACTAGGATCTGCACTCGGTTATCACAAAAACCAGATAACGAGTCTAGTAAGTAAAACACCAAGGAAAACCACCAGGCATTTCAATTTATGAACATAAATGGAAACCAATGCAGTGTTAAATAATCATGCAATAATCAAGGAAATAACGCAGTCAACTGCTCAAAAGGAAATGCATGAATACCAACACGAAGATAACAAATGGGTGTGCAATGAATACCGCCAGTGAAGCTAGGATCAGTGGCCCGGTCATGCCCTACTCCAATGACCCCGCTAACTGTATCCTAGTCACCAATTATATTTGAGAAAAACAAACCCCACACATCGAAAAACAGCTGGAACGTTACCGTTCCTATCACAATCGGATTTAGATTGCCAAAGAAATAAAGTTCAATGAATAGAATAAGTAAATGCAATAGTGGTGTTCAATTGGTTTTACATACCTTAATTTGCACTCCAACAACCCCGATCTAGCTCCAATAACACCCGACAAATCAAATTATCACCCCAAATGTACCTAAGATTATTTATCATTAAATTAGTTTCAATTTAACATATTATGTCAATTTTACATTTTTTGAGGTGAAAACCCCGGTATAAAGTCTCCTCCGACTTTTGAATTTCTCATTTTCCATATAAATTCCTTAATTTCTATTTATTTGGTCAAAATACTATTTTCCATATTTTTCTGGATTTTCTTTTCCATTTTTCTTTATTTTCTCTCTTTTTTTTCCTGTTTTTGTTATACTGTTGTGTGTGTGAACCGGGCCGAACCGGTTGAATCGAATCGGCCCGGTTCACCCTTTCCTTCTTCCTCTCACCAAAACAGAGTCGTGCTCTGTATTATTTTTTTTCTTTTTTTCCGTTTTCATTTCTTCCTTCCTCTCTCGTGGTCTCCATCTCATCCTACGCCTCACGAAGCAGCAGGGAGAGTTGTCTCCCTGCTTTGCTTCTCGGTTCGGCCATGGTGACGCCATGGACGAACCTCTCGACCACACAGTTACATACACAATGCCACAACACAACAACAACAACTTACCTCACCTTACTCCTCGACTCCACAACTCGCCTCCTCTCCTTCTTCTCGTCTCTCCTATCGGCTTCTCGATTCTCTTCTTCTTCTCTGTTTTTTTTCTTCTATTTCTCGATTTTTCGAGAGAGAGAAGGCGGTGATGGTTATTAATTTTTCCAAGTGAAATGACTATTTTTCCCCTCATGTCTATCTCTTTCCTTCTTCCTTCAATACCCTTTTTGGTAATTTTGCATTTCCTATTTTTATTTTTCTGATTTAATATATATATATATTTATATATCAATTTACCTATATATATAAATATATACACTCACCTATATTTTCGCATTTAAAATTCCGCCGTGCGCGCCAACGAGAGTACTCGGGCGTGCACACTACCGTACCCCTCACGCGTGTCAATCCCGGCTCTCAACCTTGCCCGAACCAAAATAATATACATACACACCTGTGATGAACTATAACATCAATTACATCACAGAATTTACAACCAACATACATAAAACACCTAGATGCGGTCTTGCCCAGCCTACCCACGGCTTCCACGTGCTGTCCCAGCTGGCGTCCTACTCGAAAAATGATTAAATAACGGCGTTATAAAATAACGGGCCGTTACAAGCATCGTACAACTCGTAAGCGAGGCACTAGCGAGGTGCCAGGTACGAATTCAAATTTTCAAAATCGAAATCCCAAATTCTTAATTTCCAGCTACTCACGTCGACCCCCAAAGGTTGGATTCCCGACCAAAACAGTAACAAAGATTTCATTTGAAACCATAAAGACATCCCCATTTCATCAAAAATGATTCAAACTACAAATCTACCATTAAAATATAGATTTGTTATTCCTTATGAGTAAACCAAAGAAAATGATACGAAGATGACCTAAATCAAAAATCAAAGCATAAGGGTTTATCTTCTATCTTAAAACTCTAAGAAAAACCATGATTTCATTAAAAAACCAAGTATGTGAATCAAATGTAGGAAATTGGAAAAGATGAGACAAGTTATTACCTTACTTTTTGAGATCTTGTTGTGAGTTTCCTCTCCTCCACCAAATCCACAAAGCAAGTGTTCTAAAATTCCTTTATTAATTTCTCCCTAGCTAATTTCAAACAAAAGTGGCTATAAGCCCTAAAAGTTTTTATATAGTTTGTTATTGAGATTAGGGTTTGGTTGCCCAAATCTAATCCCTTCATCTTATCTTGATGTATTCAAGTTCTAGGAAGATCCTCCGGTTCGCATTAAATTTTCAACATTGCATTCTTTTCTTTATTTAAAGTATTTGATAAGTCATTTAAACTTATTTCCTTTACTTAGGCCTATATTCTAACCTAAGTTAAATAATTAGTATATAATGCACACATTATTTATACCAATACACGCATACCATGGATTTCTACCAAATTATCCTCGATAATGGAACAAATTATTAGATTAAAGATTTAGGATGTCACATACAGTGTAGTTAGTATGTGGTTGTGTTGCATGTTCTTATCATTGACTTAAGGAAAATGAGGTGAAGGGCGATGGACCAGCCATTATAGCTTAACTATAATTTTTAGTGAAAAACAATCTTTTGAATCAATTATTAAATCCATACTTGACAAGTCAATAATTAGACAATGTTTTAAAGTATATTTTAGGGTTATTTTATATGTAAAAGGCTATATTACACTGAGTTTTCTCTTGTTTTTGTGAATTCTGGATATGTTAAGGATATATGGAAAAATGAAGGAAAATAGGAAGAAAAAATAAAGAATTTGGTCAATTGCAGAAAAGTCATAAAAATCTCCTAGGAATCAAGATAACACTAGGAATCGCTACACAAATCAACAACAAAAAAGTTCAACGAATCACCAGTGAATGAAGAAATGAACTAAGAATCGCTACATAAATCGGTGACATAATTCCATCATTTAACCAGTGAATCCATGAAGAAATAGGATTCGCTATATATTCACTAATGTCGGCCACAAGAATATTGGATCAAAACTAAGAATTTGAGTTCTATTAGGATATGTACTAATTAATAAACTATAAATAGGATCTTAAGGCTTCGAGATTCAATGCCCTCAATTGCCTATCAACTAAAAGTTGAGGAGTTTATTTAGTTTTCATTGTTTTTGTTTTTTTAGATTCAAGTATTTAATTAGAGGTATTTTTCATTAATGTTTTATATTTATTATATTGCAATGTTTATTTTGAATATGTGTGAGTAGTTTATTAATCTAAACAATGTCTGAACATGAACTAAACCAGATTACAATATAATCATAGTTATGGAATATTTGTGTTTAATGATTTAAACTTACTCATATACGAACTGACAGTTATAATATATTGTTTTTGCGTATTACAATATATGAAACATTAGTATTGCATGCATAGTCTAGAATGTGTATTATGATATTTAGATTTTGTAATTGTAACGGCCCAATTTTGATTAACGTCGTTATTCAAATATTTTCTGATGTGGACGCTAGCTCAGGTCCACGGGGATGCCTCGGGTAGGCTAAGATACGCCTAGTTAGGCGGAAATGTTATTTTTGACTGTCTATTTGCGTAATTGCGATGTAAATTATATGTTATATTATATTGTCGCATGTGTGTAATTATTTACCTATTTCGAGTAAGATAGTGTGATGGGTATTCATCTTGAAAAACATGTCGATACGGGTACTGAGTGGGTGAAATATGGGTACACAAAGTTTAGAAAATGATTGGTATAAACAAACAAGAAAATGTGACAAAATTGTAAATTGGTGGGCACCTAGTGACATGCGGGGTCGTAAGCGACACGCGTGGGTTATACAATAGTGTGCACTTCCGAGTTTGCTTGTTGGCGGATACGACGGAATTGTAGACGCGAAAGTATAGGCATATATACATGAAAATTCAAAAAGTAAGAAAGTGTGTCACGATTTGTGTCACTTTAAGGTGTCATTTTAGACACTATTATGTTGGATCGACCTTGAGATACGTGTGCATGTATCTCCAAAAAAATTTGGATATTTATCCAAAGCCAAAACATCACTGACACCATTGTTCTCACAAATCAAAATCGAAATCGAAATTGAAATAGGAGGGAGGGAGAGAGATTGAAATCGAAATCGAGGGAGAGAGAAAAAGAAATTAAAATTGAGGGAGTGAGATAGGGGATATCAAAGAGAAGAGAGCGAGATGGAGAGGCAATGGTGGAGGCGAAGCTTAAATGGTGAGTTTTTATGGTGGAGTTATTGCTTGGGTTGTTGTTGTTGTTAAGTTGTTTCATTCTTGTTGTTGATGGTGATGTTGTTGTGTTGTTAATTGTTGAAAGCAAAAGTGAAGAGAAAAAAAGAAAGAAATGAAATGAAAAAAAAAAGTGGGATATCTGGAAGTGACGATTTCAATCGTCTCTTCCAGTGACTATTTTACAATGTTGCCTTTCAAGGCTTATTTAAACAAAAAATCAACGAATTGTGCCTTGAAATCAACGTAGTGACCATGAGAAACTAACTTGTAATGAGTTTTTAAATATTTTGCAGCAAACTACATCATCAAAATTCTAAAATTCCACCGGTTGAAAATCAACATATTTACAATGTTGCCCTCAAAAGCTTATTTAACAAAAAATCGACGAATTATGCCTAAAATCTACGAAGGTAACCTGCGAAACCAAATGGTAATGATTTTTTTACACATTTTGCATCAAACTATATTGTTTAAACTCTAAAATTCAACCGGTTGAAAATCAATATATTTACAATAATACCTTTTAAGGCTTATTTTAGAAAAAATCGACAAATTATGCCTAAAATGCACGTAGGGAACATGCGACAATGGACGTAAATGTGTTATTACAAATTTTGCATTATAATACATTGTCAAAATATTAAAATTTAACCGGACGAAAATTAACATATTTATATTTAGGAGCTGATATGAGGACACTAAAAAATACACTACTTTTAACACTGCTGACATGGCGCTGATGTGGAGAATCCACCTCAGCAGTGTCAAAACAAGTGTTAACGTAAAGGGCTCCAAAAATGATGGTTGGAAGTTGTCACAACACCTAAAAAAGTGGGAAAATATCCCTTGTGCTTGTTAGTACCTACCTTCCTACCTAATCATATGTAATGATGACAACACTCCCATTTAAAAACAAAAAATCTCTTTCACTCATCTCTCTATTTCTCTTTCCCACCAATTTCACCACCTCCATCATAAAAGAGCAAGGGAGCTTGTTTCATTCACAAATGAGAACGAGCAATTATCTCTTCTATCATGGCTGCCAGTAACACGAAAGGGGAGAAGGAGGACAACACGTTGCATTACGAGGTAAAAAATCCATCTAAACTACTTTGTGGATCTGAAAAATTCATATTCATTGTTCATCCAGTCAAAAAATTTTGATTCATTTTGCATTTTGAGTAGAGTATCTTATCTGTATTTGTTAGGAAGGTTGATGTTCTTCTTGTTTCCTGGGTTTAGGCTAGGATTCTTCTTGTTTTTTGGGATAGATTCATGTTGAATGTGTTGGAAATTTTGGTGGTTCAAGTGTACTTTAGTCTTAGTATGTTGGCCTATACACTTCTCTTCTCTTGGTCTTGTTGAGAATCGATGTGGTCCTAAAAATGAATGTATTGTGAACATGTACGTGTGTATTGTGATGGATGTATGCTCTGTTGGTGTTGGTACAGGTACTAGATAGTACAAACTCAAATGGAACAATTATTGAAGTGAATTGCAAACATTTGTCTCATACACTGGCTTTGGGCCCTTCCTGCGTAGCTTAGGTGGAGGGCGAAGAAGGCCCCCTTGAAGGGTGATATCAAATCGGTCTATTTTCGGCGTCATATTATACGGTGAAAGGGGAGACAAAAATGGAGATGAAGGTGTCATTGAATGTCTGACCCCCAAATTGAATGAAAGTGATGACGATGTAGCAGAGCTGGCTTGCCCTGCTCCAACTATGGTATGACATTCAACTCATGGGAGTCTACTCTAAAGTACTACAATAGATATGTTTTTTTTACTTGGGTTTGGGACAAAGTTGTAAGGCACGTATCGGCGTAATGGTGAGGAAGTTTGGAAGTGCATCTTTGCTTGCACTAAGGAAGGGGTGATAGTGCACAGACAGGATAAGAAAAGAGTAACTGCTATGAGCACAAGGACTCAATGTCGAGCACGTGCAACTGTACAGCTGTTAGATGATGGTCTATGGCATTTCATGTTCGTAAATCTAAAACACAATCACAGCATGTGTTCGAGCAAGTCAAGATTCTTTCGGAGTCATAAGTTCAAAAGCAAACGGGCTAAGAGGAAACTCTTCATCAATGATGAGGCTGGCATACCAGTTGCAAAAACACTTATGTCCATTGTAACGGCTCGTTATTTATTAAAACCGTTATTTAATTATTTCATATTAGGACGCCAGCTCGAATGACACATGGACGTTGCAGATAGGCTAGGCATGAAACTGACCTATCGTACTGACTGTGTACTCAGTTATGTGATGTATTATTATTATCATTTCTGTATTGTTATATTATTCATTACAGACCTACATCTATATTATCTTGTCGGGCGAGATTGAGCACCGGGGATCCGTTTTGTAGAACGCGCCAACGCGAGGGTTCGGTAGTTGTGAGGCCGACGTTGGGGTTAGACTGAATTTAAAAATAACAATAGGACTATGGTTGAGGATTTAAATTAATGAGATTTAAATTTAACCTTAGGCTAAGCTAAGTAAATCAATTATGTAAAATAAGTATGGGACCACCTCGAGGTGCGTGCCGGACGTGAGGCACGGGGTGCCGGGTAGTTGGGAAGTTAGTGTGACCCTACTTACCATTTTATGGAATTTATTTGATAGGTTTAGTTAGGTTATATAAGTTGAATCAAATTAATATATACAAATCCTATAGTTGTAACCAAACAAATCAGCACACCTAGGATTGTCCTCGAGACATACAACGAGGAGTTACAAGGCAATTTGTGTTAGGATGAGGTGTTCAGGATTTGAGTGACACAAGCTGATTAGAGACCATCCGATCAGCCTTGAGATGCGTGTTTGCGTTATATTAGAGTAACAACTGTAAATAGCACTCGATGAGTGGGAGCATGCAAACCAAACCATGTTTTAGCAAATCTGAGGCATGTGAGAGTAAATTAGGTGTTAGAAAGGTAAATTCAAGAGTTGGAGACCGAATTTGGGCATCCAACAACACAATCTAAGGTAATCTACTCACCAAATCTTTGAAATTCCATGAAAAATATGGGTTTTGATGAGTTGAAGTAAATTCAAATTTTTTGGGAAATTTACAACTGATTTCAAAAGATTTGGTGATTATGAGGTTTGTGTTGATAAATTTTGTTGATTTCGATCGAACTTGTAAGGATTTCAAGTGATTTGGATAAAGTTTGGATTTTTGGACATGCATGTTTAATCCACTGGTTTTAGGGTTTAATCGTGTAATTGAGATGTTGTTGTGTCGATTGAGATTGAGATGTTGTTGTGTCGATAATCATGTTAGGGTGTTGGGAAAATCCCAGAAATCCAGAATTCATTGCTGGAATTCTAGGCAGGGGCGTACCAAGCACGCTGGGTGATGAACACTAACGCGCTGGGCACGCTGGGGAAGACGGTTCTCCTTCTGAGGCAAAGAATTTCCCAGCGCGCTAGTTATTTTGCCCAACGCGTTAGGGACACAATGACCAGGAATAGTAACCAGATCACCAAGCACACTGACCACCATGCCTAGCGCATTGGGGACCAGAACCCCTAAAATTCTAAATATGAAATCGAGTCTAATTGACAAAAAAACCCACTTAATTAACCAATTAACACTGAAAATCGATCTCATGAGTCACAAGACAGTATTTAGAGTCGGGGACTAGTCAGGGGTCGGACCAGGGGTGTTTTCGGGATTACTGAGCGCAGTTTGAGGTATTTAAAACCTAACTAAACACTACTACTGCATTTACTTATTGTTATTCATTCAAGTTGTTAATCTTTGATAATCTGTGAGTCCATCTTTACTGGGACGATTGAGTTATTCCCATCTATGTATCTGAGGGTTGTTGTGGTCACTTGCTAAGTGTGTAGCACATGTTCTCGACCTCGGTAGATGATATCCCGAGTAGAATACCGATTCATGCATTCAACGTACCCAATTAGGGTTAAGGTCGCTAGGACATAATCGTAGGGTCGATGGCGTAGGCCACAACCAAGGCTCCTAGTCCTAAGTACACACCTTAATCAGCTGTGTTCACACCCATTTGTATATCTGTGTATTTATATTTATGCGATGAGCTTTGAGCAGTTGTCTGCATTTTTCCTTATTCCCGCATGTTTATTTAACACTATTTATTGGCTCTGTTATTTATTTCTTAAATTATGATGCATAGTGGTTTTCCTTGGGATTTTCCTTACTGGGCTCATCATCTGGTTTTTATGATGGCTGAGTGCAAATCCTAGTACCCCTAGGGGTAAGAGGATCCTTGGCGATTACATATGACTTACCTGAGCCGAGGCCTACTAGTACATTTGCTGGTAGATATCACTTTTTGATATTTTGTATTATCTTTTGGGGTTGGGAGACTATTGCACACTTGTACTTGTATATATTACTGTTACAGTTTGATCGCCTATATGTATAGTACTGCCGGGATTTCCACTATAGATTGAAAAAGTTAACTTGATATGCTCGTTCTTTTTGTTATATTAAGACTTCCACTTTTATTTATAAATACAGATTATCTATTTGTAACTTAAATGTTAAATCTGAAACTATATGTAAACTGCTAAGTTAATTGGCACAAAACTCGAGGTTGTCAGATAAATTGTTAGCATAGTGACGTGGGGAGGTGCTTCCAGTGCATGGGCGGGGAAGTAGCTGGCCACATGGTTGCCTTGAAAATTGGGGTTGTCACATCCATGACTAAGGAAATCGACAGAGGGATAAGTGGGTTGGGTTTTGGTGAAATAGATGTAATGAATTATGTTATTTCGGTAAGGAGATTAAGGCTTGGTGAAGGCAGTGCAGAGGCACTGAGCTTATACTTCGCTCAGAAGTAAAAACAAAACACTAGGGTCTAGGAACGCCTACAAATATTTAATGGTCGGCTCAAAATATTGTGGGCAGACACAAGGTTTAGGAGTGCCTATGCATATTTCAATGATATGATCTATTTTAACAGTATGTAATTGACAAACCGTTACGGCATACCCTTTGCCTTATTCATTGAGGTGAACCACCACGAGCAAACAATCTTGCTGGCCTGTGCTCTTTTGGCAAATGAGTCAGTGAAGATGTACAAATGACTTTTTACAACTTGGCTCACTTATATGAATGGGAAGGCACCAGGGGCAGTAATTAGATCAATGCACTTCTATTCAAGATGCGATCACATATGTGTTCCTAAATGCACGACATCACTTGTGACTATGGCACATTATGAATAAGCTGCCTAAAAAATTAGGCAATTGGAGGGATCGAGATGCAATCACTGAATCGATGAAGAGAGTCGTGTATGACAGTTTGCTCCCTACCAACTTTGAGCAAGGCTGGAATGAGGCGGTTATACAGTTCAGATTGGAGGGGAATGATTGGTTTCAATCTATGTGCACTATTAGGGAAAAGTGGGGTCCAACGTACGTGAAAGACCATTTTTGGGCTAGCATGTCCATGACGTAATGATCTGAAGGAGAATGCATATTTTAAAAAAACTGGAACACAAAGACGTCGTTAAAGGAGTTCATTAGACTATATGACGTTTGATTGGCCAACAAATACAAGCAAGAAGTTGAAAGTGACTTCAAGTCTTCTCATGTGGATCAAGAACTTGTATTTTTTCGACCTTACGATGAGCAAATGAGAAATACGTACAAATTTGCAATGTTTGTTAAATTTCAAGCTGAGTTGAGTAGGAAAATGAACTGTCGCGAGCATATGGTGAAACAGGAAGGCATCTCTTGGTTGTTTGAGGTAGAGGATGTGACTCCCCCCAAAGGCTTGCCAGGGCTATACCTGCATAAATACCAATTCCTTTGCATATCTAATATCAAATCTATGTTTTATATCTATAGGTAGTCTTCACTTTTGAGTCAGCTCATATTTTGGTGTTTAAATCTTGCATAATCTTTACTATTTTTGTTTATTACAGGGCATTTCAGTTTTCTGGTATTATGTATTGTCATTCCTTGTGTGTGTAGGACTATTTTGGCGTGAAGGCTATACTTGACAAGTACATTATGCAAAGGTGGAGGAAAGACTTCAATAGGCTACATGTGCTTGTTTTAGCTGAGGAGGATTTTTTTGTCGCTGCCTTAACTTTCGATGATCGTTACGACGCCATTAGCTTAAGATAGGCTAAGTTAGCAGACTTGGCATGTAATTTTGCAACGAAGTTTAATAGGGTTCTAACAAGTATCAGAAGACTATAGGAAGAGTTGGCTGACATTGACATTGTACATGATCAGAATGAGTAAGCAAAACTTGAGCATGCTCAAAGTGGTATGTTCAAAGATCCTTTACGAGTGAGACGAAGAGGAAGGCCACGAAATAAGGCAACTTGCGTGTTTCCACAAAACAAGCCGGCTACTGGGAGCTCATAAAAGACGAAAGGGAAAGGGAAAAAGGAAATAAATCCTCCACATCAACTGAGATAAGAAAATGAGGGCAATGAAAGGCAATGATTCAGGGAAGGAGTTGGCAGTTGAGCATGCTCAAGAAAGCTTTGCTCAACCGCTAATGTGTTCAAGACACCACCACTGCATGTTGGAGGCACTTCTTCTACCTTCAATAGGTCAAGTTCGATGGAGATAGATCTCAGTGACAATGTTCCACTAATGAGCTCCCAACATTCGTGGACATTCACTTCAGAGGATGTGCTTGGGTATGGTTCATTTCAATATTTGTTGAGTAGGTTCGGTTAAACAGTTCTGGTTATTATGCATTTTGGTGGAGGTTTGCTTATTTTTTTAATTGATTTGGATTATGTTTTTTTTTTTGGAATCGAGAGGCCACAAAATTGCTAGACTTCTTATCTTACAGACTAGAGAAATATTGTTTTGTGACGTGGTTACGTGATAATAACATACTAATATTATGAAATTAATATTATGATGTTATTAACATGTTGTTATAGGATGATCCCTTTGTATGTATATGGGCTTATATATGTATGGAATTTGCACCCACCAAACAATATTTTGGTTCCAACATTACAGTGCACGTTTTAATATTTGTTTGCTCTATGTTGCTATAATATTTTTGAGTCAAATTAATATTGTATCATTGTGGAATACAAAATCTATGTTGTAAATATGCAAGTCCAAATTACATATAAAGTCTCCTAGGCAAGGTCCCTTGCCTCTACTGCACTCCGCTATATCTGCACCAACCGTCACAAACTAGACGGTGAGCAACTCAGAGAAATCAAAAGTAATGCCAGAAGAATATAACAATAATTCATGAATTATCAAAAAAAGCAGTCTAAATATCATGCGGTAATAAAAAGACAGGAATTTAAATAGACAAGATGCATGATAAACAGACTAATAGATATCAATCGAAAGTCAAGTGTGTTCCAAGGAATCAAAAGAGGCCCATAAGTGGTCTAAATCATAGCATAACGGCAAAGACCTCGCGAGGTCTTCCCGGGCATCGACACAAGTGAAGGCACAGCTATGACAAGAGGGACTCGAACCCACCCACCCAGTACTCGGTGTCACACGATCACTAAGGGTGGTCACACACTCGTGCGCATTAGTGCCTGCGTTTTATCCCTCTAGTGCAGGTCCTAGTACTTTTGAGACGAAACACTTACGCCGGGAAACACACAACAAGAAATGGAATGGAATACCAATAATAGAGTATAACAAGACTGAATAAATTATAATGAATCACATGGCATTTTCTTACTGGCTTACAAATGTACAAATGCTTTTTAAGGCAAGTGTACTTACCTGATCTAGCGTGACCCGGTACTCACTCCGAGACTCTAATGCGCTTCCCGTGTTTCTCGACTACCAGACAACGAATCAAACCCCGAATGTTGTTTTAGAGTTCAAGTTTAGTTTTAGGGTGATTCCCATAAACCTGGTTTGAATTCCTTCAATTAATGTAACCCATACTATCGTTAATGTCCTTTATAGCCCTAGTTGGGCCTATATTCACCTAAGTAGGCTTAATATGTGGACAATTATTGGGCTTGGACATATGGGCTCATTATTACATTTTAGGTATTTGTTTTGGGCCTTAAGTTGTACTTATCATATTAAACTCTTATTGGGTTTTACACAACCCATATACACACCAATCGAGACTTGTTATGGACCTATGTTAAAATGAGTGGATTGGGCCCTTATTGGGCCTTATTATAAGTCTATATTCATTTAAAACAAATGTCTATGCTTATAATCTTGTTTACTTATTCTCAAACCTACAATAATATACATTATAGTAACACACACAATTGATGTGTACACCCCCACTGGTGTGCACACTAACACCTCACACACCCCGTTGTTTTGTGCACACACACCCCCGTTGTTGTGTGCACCCCACTGTGATTTTCCATGTTCACATGCATTAGCACATCACTTTATTACTTGAAACTATGTTATATACACATTTTCTAACATGCACCCCATATACAATTGTTGTGTACACCCCACTGTTATTTACGTTTTATCACGCACCCCAAATGAGGGGTATATATGCATGCAACCATATACCTTTACCCACTCACACACCATCATTTTCCACTATGCACACACCTAAAACTGTTGTGTACACCACTGTGGTGTACGCACACACTATTGTGTACACCCCACTGTGGTGTACACACAGTGATATGCACTCCCCGCCATACACACACATCAAAACAGCCACCTAAACACACCCACATCACCTACACACATTGTTATGTTAAGCGAAACTAACACACAAACCACCCATAAAACAGTCCCAAATGGTACCCCACACCCCAACTGGGATGTGCACATACACAGCCACACACCCATACATATAGAACAACCACCCCACACTCATATTAAGCAAAATCGTCACCATAGCAGTCCCAAAATCATTCCACAAACGAAAACCAGTAAGTAAAGTGGAAGCTCAAAACAGTGGGAAGGAGAGAGAGAGAGAGAACGATCGAGATGGCTCACCTTGGCGTCTCCGATGATCGTCCGTGATTCCAGCACCGTAGTGGGTGGCGGTGGTGACTGGAGAACAAGGGAAGGAGGCGGTTGAGAGTGAGAGAGTGTACCAACCGAAAAGAGAGAAGAAGGGAAGAAGGGAGAGAGAAGCTCACCTCGACGTCGTCGGTGGGTGTTGGGACGTCAGGTTCGTCGATGGTGGCGGTGGTGGTCGTCCAGCCAGGGTGGGAGGATTGTGACGTGAGGAAGCCGAGAGCATGGAGGAGATCAGTCAAGAGTGAGTGACGAAATGAGAGAGAACGAGAGAGAGAGAGAGATCGAAGAGAAAGAGAGGGAGACTCACCTCGTCGGGGTCCGTGACGCCGATGGGAGGCGGCGGCAGTGGCGAGAGGGAGAGGACGATGAACAATGACGGCTTGGAGGGGGTAGGAAGATGATGAATAGTGATTATGGTTTTTAGGGTTTCCTTTGTTTTTATATATGTGACTTAAGGTGAAATGACCATTTTGCCCCTGATTTTTAAACTTGCCTAACCCTTGGACAGCTACCCTTATGAGTCATTTGGCTCATCATCATAATCTAACCCATGTACACATCTCTATGACCATCCAATGGTTCTCCTCACTCATTTGTGTCACTTTAACAATCTTATCCTATATTAACCCATTAATTTTATTAAATTACCAATAAGGTTACACAAATTCTTGCCTACTCGGTACACAGTGCCCCGCGTTCGACACGCTTCTCGAGGCGGTCCCACACTTGATATTTGAATAAGTCTCCTCATGTCTAAGTTATATTTTATTAATAAAATTGTATCTTCCTCAACTAAGGTATATATTTCATTTGACTTTGTTTACTAATTATGTCCACTAAAACGGTTCCCGAAAATTTCGTTTAACTAATCGACATCTCACTCAATTAAAATATAGCCCGAACGGCTCGAGACCCCTAAAATACTAATATACTAATACATGCATTATCATCCACAAATAACCAAATTTTTGGGTCGTTACAATCTCACTACCACGACTCAAGCTTGGTGATCACGACATAAGATGCTACGATCGCGACTCGCACGTCATACTCGTGAAAACTTCCCAACCCACTCGCGTTTCGACGCAAGTTTATCTATACCCAGGCAGTAAAATAGATTCGACAAAGTTGTAACCGTGGCCACTATGTACACTACGTGTCCATGCATCGTAAGATGAATCACAATCAGTCTGATCCTGCCTCTCTTTAGGTGTACTTATGGCTAGTTTTGGCAACCCATTGTGCCCAAACTTACCATCTCTTTCGGACTCTAATCTAAGTTAGGTCTGTCTCATCCTAGACAAAACTGATATGGTTAAACGGTACCACTCTAGCCAGTATCGACCCTAACTCTATCACATGACGTCCGACATCTCATTTTAAACACCTAAAGTTTCAAATAATTTGTTCCATCCATGTTGTAGAATAATCAGGAAAATCCTTTACCTCCAATAGGATTACGAACCATTGTCAGCTATTGTTCACTCGTCACGTGCACATCCTCGATGGCCTGAAGCTGATCATCATCCTGCTGGTTCTCGTACAAATCGGGACATCGATTATGAAAATGTCCGGGTTGTCCGCACTGGTAACACACCTTCCGCTTTCGAGAACCACTATCATCGTTCGGATTCCTCATTCGTTTCCCGTCATGTCCCCCTGATCGGTGCTCTAACTACAACTCGGGTCGATCAGGCTCAATCTCCTCGTGGTGAGTACTCAAGTAACTCTCCCTAGCCAAGCTCCGCTCATAAGTCCTCTGCAACGTCCCTGGCTCGGTCGTAATGATCGCACCTCCAATTTCGGGTAGTAGTCAATAAAGTTGTACACTCGGTCGGCCTCCATGCTAGCTGATCCTCCAGCGTATGGTAATAACTGCAAAAACCGACCCATGTACTCCATGACAGACTCATCCGCTAATTGCCTCAGGGAAGTGAACTCGTTTCTCTTGGCTCTCATCACGGTGGGAGGAAAGTACTTCATTTTGAACTGGGTCTTGAACTCTATCCAGTCCCTCGGTACGCCTCTGGTAGTCACAATCGTAGTCCACCAATCGTCAGCTTCTCCCTGAAGCATGGATGAGGAAATCGTCGCTCTCATGTGATCCTCCGTAGCTATGAGGTGGTGTATCTTCTCGTGACTCTTCAGGAACAACTCTGCTGCGGTCACGTCAGTGCCTCCATATAAATGACAGGGTCGTGCCTCTTGAACTCTCGCCATTGCCTGGCCTTAATAGTCGTCATAATGTCATACACTGTCAGTGTACGAGGTACAACCGCCATCACTAGTTTCGTTGAAGTGGTGGAAGGAAACAAAGTCATGGTCGTAACCCCCGGAGTGTTTGCCTCTTGAGTAATGGTTACTCTACCCGTTAATGGTACCGATGCAACAGCAACTGACGCCCTCAATATCGCCAGAATCTCTTTCAACTATCGCTCCTGAGCTGCGACTCTCTGTGTCAAAGTCTGAAACGCCTCGATACTAACAGCTCGAGTACTCGACGCCCCTCTGTCGTCACTAGGACCCCTCTGATCCGCCATCGCTATCTCATAACGAAAGCTTATTTCCGGATCAGTGGATAGCTACCGATACCATATAATACACACAACAATCGTAATATGTATAAACATCACATCCGACTTATCTCACTCCCCAACTAGGATTCTAAGTCAGGATCATAGGGTTTCTACTTCTAAGTTCAACCATTCCTAACTTTTGCTGGTATAATGGCTTGTGTTTTATGAATTTAAACCTGGTATGCTCTGATACCAACTGTGACGGCCCCAATTTCCCCGTGCAATTGGGTACGCCCGGCCTAGGCCCGTACAAGCCCCGAGTTATCACTCGGCTACCTGACGAGCCTAGTCAGCCTCATATTTACTCAATTTAGCAATTTATGAAAGAGTTATTGCAATAATACACAGCGGAAGACTAAACAGTAAATAACAAGGGGAAATAACTCAATCAAAGGAAAATTAGGAATTCTAAAAGTGTGGAAAACCTCGGGTATTCATGTACAATTTGATAAGCATATATATACATGATACCAGTTTCATAAAAAGAAATACTAAGTTCTATAAACCAAAACATACATATATAAAGCGATATACAAATGAGCAAAAACATATAACCTACTCTAGGATTCCTCAAGTTCAGCCGTTCATATAAAGTCTCCTACGTAAGGTCCCTTGCCTCTACTGCACACCGCTATATCTGCACCCACCGTCACAAACTAGACGGTGAGCAACTGAGAGAAATCAAAAGTAATGCCAGAAGAATATAACAGTAATTCATGAATTATCAAAAAAAGCAGTCTAAATATCATGCGGTAATAAAAAGACAGAATTTAAATAGATAAGATGCATGATAAACCAGACTAATAGATATCAATCGAAAGTCAAGTGTGTTCCAAGGAATCAAAAGAGGCCCATAAGTGGTCTAAATCATAGCATAACGGCGAAGACCTCGCGAGGTCTTCCCGGGCATCGACACAAGTGATGGCACAGCTATGACGGGAGGGACTCGAACCCACCCACCCAGTACTCGGTGTCACACGGTCACTAAGGGTGGTCACACACTCGTGCGCACGAGTGCCCACGTTTTATCCCTCTAGTGCAGGTCCTAGTACTTTTGAGACAAAACACTTACGCCGGGAAACACACAACAAGAAATGGAATGGAATACCAATAATAGAGTATAACAAGACTGAATAAATGATAATGAATCACATGGCATTTTCTTACTAGCTTACAAATGTACAAATGCTTTTTAAGGCAAGTGTACTTACCTGATCTAGCGTGACCCGGTACTCACTCCAAGACTCTAATGCGCTTCCCGTATTTCTCGACTACCTCACAACGAATCAAACCCCGAATGTTTTTTTAGAGTTCATGTTTAGTTTTAGGGTGATTCCCATAAACCTGGTTTGAATTCCTTCAATTAATGTAACCCATACTATCGTTGATGTCCTTTATAGCCCGGTTGGGCTCTTGTTGGGTCCATGCGTCAAGCCTATATTCACGTAAGTAGGATTAATATGTAGACAATTATTAGGCCTGGACATATGGGCTCATTATTACATTTTAGGTATTTGTTTTGGGCCTTAAGTTGTGCTTGTCATATTAAACTCTTATTAGGTTTTACACAACCCATATACACACCAATCGAGACTTGTTATGGACCTATGTTAAAATGAGCGGATTGAGCCCTTGTTAGGCCTTATTATAAGTCCATATTCATTTAAAACAAATGTCTATGCTTATAATCTTGTTTACTTATTCTCAAACCTACAATAATATACATTATGGTCACACACACAATTGATGTGTACACCCCACTGGTGTGCACACTAACACCTCACACACCCCACTATTTTGTGCACACACATACCCCGTTGTTGTGTGCACCCCACTGTGATTTTCCATATTCACATGCATTAGCACATCACTTTATTACTTGAAACTATGTTATATACACATTTTCTAACATGCACCCTATATACAACTGTTGTGTACACCCCACTATTATTTACGTTTTATTACGCACCCCAAATGAGGGGTATATATGCATGCAACCATATACCTTTACCCACTCACACACCATCATTTTTCACTATGCACACACCTAAAACTGTTGTGTACCCACTGTTGTGTACGCACACACTGTTGTGTACACCCAACTGTGGTGTACACACAGTGATATGCACTCCCCACCATACACACACATCAAAACAGCCACCTAAACACACCCACATCACCTACACACATTGTTATGTTAAGCGATACACATACACAAACCACCCATAAAATAGTCCCAAATGGTACCCCACACCCCAACTGGGGTGTGCACATACACAGCCACACACCCATACATATAGAATAGCCACCCCACACTCATATTAAGCAAAACCCTCACCATAGCAGTCCCAAAATCATTCCACAAACGAAAACCAGTGAGTAAAGTGGAAGCTCAAAACAGTGGGAAGAGAGAGAGAGAACGATCGAGATGGCTCACCTTGGCATCTTCGGTGATCGTCCGTGATTCCAGCACCGTAGTGGGTGGCAGTGGTGACTGGAGAACAAGGGAAGGAGGCGGTTGAGAGTGAGAGAGTGTACCAACCGAAAAGAGAGAAGAAGGGAAGAAGGGAGAGAGAAGCTCACCTCGACGTCGTCGGTGGGTGTTGGGACGTCAGGTTCGTCGATGGTGGCAGTGGTGGTCGTCCAGCTGAGGGTGGGAGGACTGTGACGTGAGGAAGCCGTGAGCATGGAGGAGATCAGTCAAGAGTGAGTGACGAAATGAGAGAGAACGAGAGAGAGAGAGATCGAAGAGAAAGAGAGGGAGACTCACCTCATCGGGGTCCGTGACGCCGGTGGGAGGCGGCGGCAGTGGCGAGAGGGAGAGGACGATGAACAGTGACGGCTTGGAGGGGGTAGGAAGATGATGAATTGTGATTAGGGTTTTAGGGTTTCCTTTGTTTTTACATATGTGACTTAAGGTGAAATGACCTTTTTGCCCCTAATTTTTAAACTTGCCCAACCCTTGTACAGCTACCCTTATGAGTCATTTGGCTCATCATCATAATCTAACCCATGTACACATCTCCATGACCATCCAATGGTTCTCCTCACTCACTTGTGTCACTTTAACAATCTTATCCTATATTAACCCATTAATTTTATTAAATTACCAATAAGATTACACAAATTCTCGCCTACTCGGTACACAGTGCCCCGCGTTCGACACGCTTCTCGAGGCGGTCCCACACTTGATATTTGAATAAGTCTCCTCATGTCTAAGTTATATTTTATTAATAAAATTGTATCTTCCTCAACTAAGGTATATATTTCATTTGACTTTGTTTACTAATAATGTCTACTAAAACGGTTCCCGAAAACTCCGTTTAACTAATCGACATCTCACTTAATTAAAATATAGCCCGAACGGCTCGAGACCCGTAAAATACTAATATACTAATACATACATTATCATCCACAAATAACCAAATTTTTGGGTCGTTACACTAAGCTTGGTCCATGACATCCTTGATCATGGTGGCACAGCGGTGGCGCTGCCTACGGCAGCGAATTTTGGCGAGGAGGAGCATAACACAACATGAAATGACATGAACATGAAATAACAACAATTCGTGCTCGCCTCACTATTATTGATCACTCCAGAGGGTTGTGGGACCCAAGCCAAAGCTTAGTGGGATCCACGACAACTTTCAGTCCTGGTGGTCCAGCGGCGGCGCCACCCCCAGGGACGTTTTCCGGCAAGGCAACTAAAACTGTCCAACATGAACGCAATAAACACCACTTGCTAAAACTACAACTCAAACGCATAACAACTTCGAACCAGCAACACTTCAGATTGTAGGGTCTCTAGTGGGCTAGGAGGGCCCACCCATGACTGTCCTTGACAACCCAGCGACTTCGGTAACCGCTCCAAACCCAACCACAAAAATAGTTTGACAACGAATGAAAAATAGGGTATCACAAATAAATATCAACTCACACCACATGTTAGCATTTTCTGGGGACGTGGGGGTTCTGGTGGATCACCAAGGGTCACCCTCGACCACCCTCGACCAACGCTAACAACCAGAGGAGCGGCTAGACGCAGCGACAGTGGATAGTGTACAAAACAGTAGTGCAGAGAGAGAAAGAGGAGAAAATTGATGAGAGAGAAAGAGTAAAGTGTGTGATTTCATGTGGTGGGTCACTTTTTATAGACTAACTTTCATCTCTAAGCACACACGCATCTCGAGGCTGATCCAAGAGTTCTCTCATTTTGGGCCGTGTCACTTTAACAATTCCTATCACATAGCCCGTATGTTGTGTAATTATCCAACTCTTGCATTCAAATATGTTCCCCGGTCCGTCTTACCTTGTCCTGACTCCCGTTGCGCACACAGTTTAGCCTTGTCTCGCCAAATAATTATTCAAATTATTCAAATATTTATTAATTTATGTTTTTACTGTGTTTTACTCCCCTGTTTACTTAAACGAAGCCTCACTTAGACTAACAATCGCCCGAACGGCTCGAGACATGTATTATACTAAAATACTAATACAATAAACACAGAATCATAAAATGACCTCGGTGTCAACTCCCGAAGTTTGAAATACAGTCCAATATCACGTAGCTGGGTCACGGCCCTGACAAGTGTAGTATAAATCAAGTTAAATTTGAGGGTGGTTACAGGTACTTTAGTAGAGATTGATTATGTTTACAGTGGGGTTGAGGGAGATAATAGCAGTGAGAAAGATGAGGTAAATTGTGTTAGTCATGACAATGTTGAGGAGGTGGTTAGAGTGAGGGGTCATGTTGAGGTGCAAACTAGTAGGGAGGGGATTGCCGTCGATGACCATGTAGTAGGGGATGCTAAAGTTGCTATGTTGGAACTGGAGTGGAAGACACTATGGGTACACCATTGGTTGTCGAGCATGGAAGTATTGGTACCCTATTAGAGCAGCCTCCAATTGAAGTATACAAATTATTGGAGAATATGAACGACAATACTGAAAACCAAGTGGGAGGTGGAGGAACACCTATTACGCCATCAACTGGCATAACTACATCGCCATTGATGTTGCAAAAAATTACCGATTTGTTGGAGAAACATTTTCATGGCTTGCAGGTTTTTGTGGAGGCTCGATTTAATCAAGTGGAGAACATTATGTGTGAGCAATTACGTTTTGCTCAATCTATTGATCAACTTGATTAGAAGGTCAAGAAGATAATTGATGTGCTTACCAAGTCTGCTAGTGATGCTAGCTATTGCTTGAATCTGCGTCATGGGGACATAGAAACACTGTTGATCCGCGCATAAGATATGGTGGTGATGACTGAAAAATCCAGAAAAGTGGTGGCAGATTTCATGGAGCGGTTTGATGCGTTGTTGGCGATGTATAAAGAACAACTGGGCCAAAGGAAAACGCAAAAGAAATGGAAGCGTACATGGAAACCTGACCATGTCGACCTTGATGCCAACTCTTAATTTGCTCCCTTTCTATATCATAACAATCTCATAACTCTCTCATTTTGGTATACAATAGTTTGTAATATTTTCAATGTTGAGCTATGCTCCATTACGTACATTTGGTGTCAGCCTTTACTCAACCTTGGAGCAAAGGTCAACATAGTCTATGTTTTATGAAGTTTATATGGTATGTTATGCTATGGTTTGCATATGCTATGGTTTTGATGCAAGGGTCAATGGTGCGGGGATCATCTCTTACATCTCACAAGGCTAATCAATGACACACAGGGTTATGTGGTTTAGGGCGCATCAACGAATACTAATCAGATATCACAACCTTCTCAAGGTATGTTTGTTTTTTAATTCCATTCCCTAGAAGGTGTAAAGGGGGCCGATCTGAAGGACGATTCTTTGTGACCCATGTTAGGTC
This sequence comes from Stephania japonica, assembly GCA_039657345.1. Classification (NCBI taxonomy): domain Eukaryota; kingdom Viridiplantae; phylum Streptophyta; class Magnoliopsida; order Ranunculales; family Menispermaceae; genus Stephania; species Stephania japonica. The sequence continues at coordinate 20,249,348 of CM077562.1, read as the reverse complement.
TACAAAAATTGCTCCCCATGCCAATAGTTCATTGACCCATTTATACCCTTGTAGTATTTCACTTTTAGTCTTTGTCTCTTGTTAACCAGTCTAGGCTATTTATATGAGATGCTATGTATGTAAGAGATTATTATTGATGAATTGAAATACAAGAAAATCGCCTAGAAAGACCTTTCTATCTGTGATTTTTCTATCCTTTATTGTTCTTCTTGCTCAATTGCAATAGGTTTGCTATGCTATGATTTGCCATGCAATGTGTGTTGTATGTTATGCGTTTCGAAATTGTCTTCAATTCCCTAGTTAGTAGGGGATCACTAACCCTTTTGAGTTTTTGAGCATACTCAACTTTGAGTAAAAGGTTGAGTATATTCACAATAATGTTATCACAGCACAGGCAAATTTAGCCATATTAAAGCAAATTAGTTTAGAAAATGTAGGCTAGTCATCAAAATAACTTTTAAAAAAGCTTTCATCGTAAATGTTAATATATTTGTTCGACGTTGATACGATGGAGATTGATCGAGTTCTGCATGCTTGGAGTTACTACTTTACTACGTGCTCGAGCAGAAACAGTTATAAATAACAAGGTAATCCATGCACAACTTAGTCTATATGTAATTCGAGCTTGCACTAATCATTTTCAGTTGAGCATACTCAATTCAGTATGCTCAACTCAAAGTTGAGCGTACTTAAAGTTAAGCATACACAAAGTTGGGTATGCACAAAATAATGTTGTAAGAGCACACACAAATTACGACGTCTTGAATGAAAATAACAACACAAACAACTAGACAGTTTTGAAGGTAGAAACCAAAGCAAAAAACATCAAACTTCAAAAGCATAGAAGGCATGAACAAGTTCAAGGACTAACCACAAACATAACAACATAACCAAGTCTAACAGTTTTTTAAGGTACAAACCAAAGCAAAAAACACCAAACTTCACCATTTAAGCTACTTGGAAAACCTCAACAACATCTCCTTCATCTTGACGTCGAGGCTTCGACCATTCTTCTCTACCGTGGCAACTGCTTTCTCAAACATGAGGGTCATCATCCTCAAGGTAGCGTCATGGTCCCGCAGACTCCTTTCTTCTTCATTCTCATTTCCACTCATATCAGAATCTGGTAAATAAACTTTTTCGATCTTCTCTTTCTTGACAGCAGCCTTCTTCTCCGTTCTATTCGATTTCTTAGCCTTGTCTGCCTAGAGAAAGATAGGGCACCTCGTAGTTGTGCACGTAAAGAACAGTTGGCCCTTATTCGGTGACATCTTCTTCACTCGCTTCAGCACCAACTTACCCTTCTTGCATTGGAAATATGACTTCTCATGAGGACAATCTACAAAGGCATGAGTCTGATCCCTGCAAAAATGAAATGGTTTTGTAGCCATTCCCCCCTACACATAAACAAGCATGTTTGCAATCCAAATCTAAGGAAATGTGGAGTGGATGTTACCTCTCTCAAACTAGTGGTGTATTCTTTTCTCTTTCTTCTTTTGCTTTCTCTATTCTTTTTCTTCCCTCCCTCCGTGTAGATCTTGCTTGGGTTTAGAGAAAACTTGCTCCACAAGTTTCATGAAGAGAGGAAGAAAGAGTGATGTGAAGTTTTGGAGAATGAACTCAATAAAAAAAAGTAGATAACATTAAATGCATGAATCATGTGACTTGAGATTTGTGTCAGTTTTTATACCCACATTTAGAAATCCCTTTTGATGAAACTTTTACCAACACGCCATATTGTCCCTACCACTCTTGATGACATGGCACTACAAGAAAAATGGTTTATAATGAGATGAATTACTATCATTAGAGGTTATTTTCCAATCATTATATAGTTTTAACGATAGGTGTCCCCTCTCACTACCGCCCCTGTCACTAAACGTCACTAATGATAGGAAAAAAATTCCTGTCATTAAATGTAATAATGAAAGGAATGATTCTGTCATTAGAAATATATTTATAATGACAAGTACTTCTATCATTGTATCCATTTGCCTATCACTAAATACCATTTCAAATATCATGACTTTTTATCCTGTTCCTATCACTAAAGAGTACTTTCCTGTCATTAAAGGATTAAAATTTTTATAAATGCTATATTTTCATGTTTTTGATGATTTCATGTAATATTTGTTCCCAAATGAACTTTTTATATAAGAACAAATTATAAACTTTAAAATGAACTTTTCATTTCATCTCAAAAGAATTACAAATGCAATACATAAACTTTATTCATATGATAACCTACTAAATGTCATCAATTCCTAATGTAATACATGTCCCCACATCTCTCATACAAGTAATAAGGTATGAAGGAATTTTTTATTAGGATGTTTTTAACAAGTGCAGTAACATCAAGCCTTAAACTACAACATAGAGTGGGACAAGGAATTATGGAGCACTTGCATTCTCAATTTTTTGAGTATCAATAAGCGTTGAATTCTTGCTACCCATAAATAACCTGCAAAAAAAAGAAACTTGTAAGTCTAAAAAATTGTTCAACGTAGAACAAAACGAAGTTCTTAGTAAGGAAACAAATAATTAAGGATCACTAGTGGTAGTAAGAAAGATGGTAACAATTAACTTATAAAAGTAGGCCACAATTTAAATGTACTCTTAGCATGTACAAATAAGACCAACACAACAATTTCACAAGGCATGCATTCTCACAATGCATCACAAATATATTTACTAAAAAACTAAATAGAGATAAAACTTCTATTATCAACAAATCTAATAGAGCGACTCATCAAATTAAGTCCGAAACAAAACACCAAAAAAGTAATATGAAGTAGCTTCAAGAGAAAATATGTAAATATAAAATAAAATATGAAATTGTTAGCCTCCAAATATGAAGTCCTAAACATGGCATTCAGACCCTCTTGAAGTCCTAAACATGGCATTCAGACCCTCTTGAAGTAACCAATTCATCAAATAGATCAACAACAACAATTGTTAGCCTCCACATCGTTAGGGCGACTATTCGACTTAAGATTACTTGAATCCACCTGAAAACCTAGAATCCACCTGAAAACCTAGTTAGCCTCACCAATCTCAAGATACACATCATAATTTCTATCCAAAATTTAGTAATTTATTTCTTAAATTAACTTTAATTCTTTATTCCTTGTCTTAAATCTAAATCTTGAAAATAATTGACTTTAGTTTAATCCTACCGAAATTTTGGGAGTATCTCCCCAGTATATGGGGCTGTCGAAAAATTTCAAAAACCTATAAAAAGATGGTGGGAATGCCATGGACTCACATCTTACCCAATTCACAAAACATATATATTCAACTCAATTGTATCAATGAACAATACTTTCACAACTGAATAAGACAATATGTTCACCAAAGTTGTCAAATTATAACTGAATATTCAATTTGTCCAAAATCACCAAATACAAGTTCAAATCATTCCTAAGAATTTGTAGACTCATTTCCATCTCAATCAACTATTCTCATGTTTTTACCATGTTTTGAGAGTTTTTAACAATTTCTAACCTACATAGCTAATGAACAAGGTCCAACTATATAATTAAGCAAGTAATCCCACTTTGAACCCCAAGTGCATGATGTTAAAACTCAGTGAGACCAAGCCTCTTAAACAACAAATATTTTCTACCTCATGTTAATTGAGCAAAACTTTTGCAAACACCAATTCTCTTACTCATGTTTGATATTTTTGAAAAGCTCATACCCACCCCCACCATTAGCTTGTAACTCATAACAAGGAAAAATACACGAAGAAGAGGATAACAAAGTGAAACACATCATTTGCAACTCTAAACTTATCACAGTATTCCCAAATGTAAAACGCTAGCGTTCTAGATAAATAAGGACAATATGAGAATTTTTCTCTTCTTTTTGTATAAATTTGAGAAGGACAAGATGAGAATTTTAGAAGCAACCATTATAAGGCAAGTCCATATTATTGTTCTTTATTGAAAATATAAGATAGTTTTATAATTATCTCTAAATAGTTGTAATCTTTAGAACTTAGCTAAATGCATGTTTGTTGTAGTAGGAAAGGCTTACCGAAATGGTGGAATCGAGTTGTGAAGAAATATATGGCAGCACCTAGATAACTCCTTTTTCTGCAAATGAAAAAATAAAATAAAACAACTTGATGAATAAAAGACAAGGTGGTAAATGCAACAAATTAAAAAAAAATAGTTGTATTTCTTTACTTATTGGAGACTCCTTACATCAACTTTGATCTCTTAGAAATCATCAATTAAAACTCCACTTCAAGTTGACTGAGAAAAAGTGTAAAAATAGCATAAGCAATAGAAAGGAGCAACTATTAAGGTTTAGAAAACTTTAGATATTATTTTAGGATGTGAAAAACTGTTCGATAGGTTGTCAATATATAGATTAACAAGAGAAGATGAGATAACCACGTTCATAACCACATTAATTTAAGTAGTAGCAAATGTTGTAACCAATCTCTTCGTCACCCTGTTGTAGCCAGATTGGGTTAGATGAATATTGGTTTTCTTGCTTCTCTTGCTTCAAATGTTGCAACTAAGATTAGGTTGTCAATTCTCTTCAGAGACATCCAATAAAAAGATTGGGTTGTCAATTAAAATATTGATGAATCTGCACCGATTGAAGGAGAGCAATGAATCAACTTAGTATACACGACAAAAATTGATATGCTATATAATAATATGTTTCTAATTTCCAATGAAGTAAATATATATCGCAAAGGTTGATGAAAACTTCGCTTTCAGGAACGACAAAACAATAATTACCTAGATAAGCTTAGCCGAGCTTGTTTAATCCTAGTATTATCCTCAATAGCAAAGTGTTCTATAAAATCAAAAGTTAAAAGTCAAAAAGTGAAATCTTTCCGTTTGACAAAATCTATAGCATTGAGGCTTTAGGCTTCTTCTTTAGCTGAATTAATTAACATTATGATCAGGAATAACCATAGAAAATGCTCCAAGATGAATGCCATCTGAGACGACCCTGCCCCGACCTAGGGTCGGGTCGCCCGGCCCAAACCGTTACTTAGACCCGATACCTGAACCAGGCCCAAATAACGACTTGGCTCGCCTAAATAACCTGCGGAATAATTATTCTACACAATACATATAATAATAAGTGTGTGAAAAGTAATCATAACTAAACCATATAAACCTGTATATCATGATAATATCTATCATCTCTAGCATTTAAATGTCTCATACAACCTCATAATAATATCAAAAGGTTCAAAACTACCCATTACTAATACTCGAGCTATAACCCACGTACGATTACAAAACAATTTAATAATAATAATAACCTAGTATTATATGAGTCTCACAGATGAAAGCACTTCAAGATAAATCCTTTCCCTTGCCTTTCTTGTCTATCGCGCTGGTAGAAGGACCTGTGGGTAGAGTGGGGTGAGCTAAAGAACCAACGATGCTCAATAAGAGGAAAGACTCGCTCAAACATTAAATATGCAAGTACTACCTAGTACTCATGCAAATTCTACATGACATTCGATCCATACGCATAACACAACATGTAATAACTGAATGCATGTAAATCAAAACAAACTTATAAGCATAATCATTTAGTACATAATTCGATCCAATTAAATATATGGTTTATGCTCATCGTAGTTATGAAAGATGGAATTATATTCTAAGAAGAAATATCTAAATATTATTTCCACATCTAATTTAGATATGCAATAATTTTATATATCAATATTTCAATTCAAATTCCAATCACCATACTAGACATAAAAGCCTAACAGCTTTCACAACACATTTGATAAACTTTCATATATGTCAAGCATAATAATATTCATCACATTTCATTTATAAATTAAAACATGACATATAAATAAAATCACACGAAAGATTTAAATAAAATGCGATAGATATAAATATTAATATAAGCCGTTGTTCCATTCAATGCGAACTAGATATTGGTAAGGATCCGGTGACCGAATCATCTATTTTCGTATTGGTACAATAATCGTGGAATCGTAATGGCCGTTACGCCCTCTAGATAATCGCACCAAAACAAAAATAAATTCATCCAAGCGTCACCGCTACACGTCTCAAAGAATCATCAAGTAGCAAAGGATGGAACTCCAAACCCTTACACTCAAATAATTCACCTTATGCATTCAATTAGTCAAGCAAACCCTCGGTGGTTAACTACCACACACTCTGCAGGGGTGTCTTTGGCCCTCGGTGGTTAACTACCACACACTCTGGGCACCGAATAACATAACAGGCAAGACAATGTATTCACAATTCCATAGATAATAGAGATCCAAACCAATATCACGACGCAACCCATTCCCAAGTCTTTAAATTCAAAACATGCATTCCTAATTATCTAATAATCAAGCCATATTTAATGCATGAGCGAAGCTCCCCACTTACTGGACCTGTCGCGACGCCAATACTGACTCCTCGCACGTTTGGGGTCCCACGTGAACCGCCTCGCGAATCTACGCAATTTATTCAATTTTATATAAGAATTTTACTAAGTTTGAAGTTGTATAATCAAATTTTTAAATTCACTTTTGGGAACCCAAATGGTGTGGGTCCCACGTGATGTGCCATTAAGGGCTTTGTCGAGGTTGTCGACGCCTCCGTAAGTTTATCATATTTTATTTTATTTTATTTTATTTATTTTTTTTTTTTTTTTTTTTTTTTTTGGGCGGGACATTCCAGCCCTGTTTAGTTGACCAGTGCATTTCACCCCGGTCAACAGGTCAAACTTCCCAGGGGCCGAGGCGGCCTCGGAACTGGTCCAGGGGCTGTCTCGCCCTGGGACCGAAATGCGGGGACGCAGGCGCCCCTGCGTTTCGTCACCACGGGGTGGGGGTTCCCCCCCCACCCCAACCCTCGGATCGAGATCCGAGGGTGGTCCCCGTGCTCGCCGTGACATTGGGGACCCCACCGCCGCGGCCGACCGGCCGTGGCGGTGGTGGTGGTGGTGGTGATGGAAGAAGAAGGCTGCGTTTCGTCACCACGGGGTGGGGGTTCCCCACCACCCCCAACCCTCGGATCGAGATCCGAGGGTGGTCCCCGGTGCTCGCCGGCCTTTGGGGACCCCACCGCCGCGCCGACCGGCCGTGGCGGTGGTGGTGGTGGTGGTGATGGAAGAAGGGGGGGCAAAGCCACCCTTCTTCATCTCGGCTTCGGGGGTGGCCAAGCCCACCCCCTCCTTTCATTGGCGCGCGCTGTGGCTGGGAGCAGCGCTGGCGCCATTGCCTCCTCCGGCGGCGCTGGTGGCGCCGCCACCCCCTTCCCTCTTCCTCAATTCGACCAACCCAACGAAGAAGAAAAGAAGAAAAGAAAGGAAAAAGAAAGAAGAAAAGAAAGGAAAAAGAAAGAAGACCAAAGAAAAACCACCAAAAATTACCTCCCCTTGGATGCTCAAACCTCCTCCTCTTCTCCTCCCTCTCCAAGTTTGTTGAAACAACAACTAGAGTGACTAGGGTTTACAACTTATCCTTATATAGTTAGGGTTTTTCACCAATTTAACCCAAAATTACGTAAATACCCCTATGGGCCCAATTTCCTCGTTAAGCCCAATCAAAACTATTTTCACTTAATCCAAGTCTTGTTAAGATCAATTTTGTGTAGCAATCTCATTTGTTCACATATTTTAATATAAAATTAATAAAATACCTTGAAAATGGGTCGGAGAATGTTTAGGTCGTTACAATATCCCCAATTTAAAAGCATTTCGTCCTCGAAATTAAATCAAAGTCATACCTCAAGATTCAAAGAGAAATGGAAAATTCTCTATCATGTAATCCTCCCGCTCCCAAGTCAACTCTTGTTCCCCATGAAATTGCCATCGGACTTGCACTATTGCGTATTCCTTATTACGTAGTTTTCTTATTTTCCTATCCACTATCTGGATCGGCTGCTCATCATAGGACACGTCCTCCCTTAGGTCAACTTGCCCCCAATCAATCCTCGGTGCGTGTTTATTATGTGCCTTCCTCAACATGGAGATATGAAAGACATCATGTACTCCCGCTAACTGTGGTGGTAACTTGAGACGAAAAGCTACTGGTCCCACCTTTTTCTTGATCTCAAATGGTCCGATGAATCTTGGAGATAACTTTCCTTTTAATCCGAATCGGTGATGCCCTTTCATAGGAGAAACTTTCAAAAGTACGAATTCCCCTTCCTTGAATACAACATCTCGATGGTTCTTATCGGCATACTTTTTCTGACGGCTTTGGGCGGTTTCTAGTCGTTGCCTAATAGTCTTAATTCTTTCTGTCTGATCATGAACCATTTCTGGTCCAAGCAACACCACGTCGCCGACCTCGGTCCAACAAACTGGAGATCTACACGGTCTCCCATAAAGAGCCTCAAAAGGTGCCATACCAATACTTGCTTGAAAATTGTTATTGTATGCGAACTCGCACAACGAAATATACTTTTCCCAACTTCCACCGAAATCCAATACACAGGCTCGAAGCATGTCCTCAAGTATCTGAATCAATCTCTCGGTCTGCCCATCAGTCTGAGGGTGAAAGGCCGTACTGAGATTGAGTTGAGTTCCCATCTGGTGCTGAAACCCTCTCCAAAACTGAGAGGTAAATCTCGGATCACGATCCGACACTATGGTCACCGGAACTCCATGTAATCTGACAATTTCATTGACGTACATGCCTCCAAGTCTGTATGCTGAATATCCCATGGAGATAGGAATAAAGTGTGCCGACTTAGTCAAACGATCTACAACCACCCAAACCGCATCATGTCCTTTTTGTGTGTTCGGCAGCCCCGAAACAAAATCCATGGCTATGTGTTCCCACTTCCATTGTGGAATAGGCAATGGTTGCAATAATCCTCCCGCTTTTGGTGATCCGCCTTTACTAGCCGACATATCTCGCAGATTCGAATGTATGTAGCAATGTCAACTTTCATTCCCGCCACCAATACATTCGTTTCATATCTTGGTACATTTTATTGCCTCCAGGATGTACTTTGTAAACCATGATCTATGCGCTTCTTTGAGTAAATCATCTCTCAATCGCCTATGTGACGGTATCCATACTCGTCTCGGAACCTCAACGCCCGTCACTCCGACAATCTCCAGTCCTTATCTTCAATGTCATCTCGCCAAAGACTGCACCGTCCATACTCGAATCGGCCCTTTGACAATCAATAACTCTAAACAATGCCACCGGCTCCGCTCTCATCCGAACATACTCTTGACTCCTTGTTACATCTCGAGTCTTCCACCGCACGTCTTGTATTTGCATTACAACTTCGGACTCGACTCCAATCGAATACGGCTCAAAGCATCCGCCACTACATTTGCTTTCCCTGGGTGATACTCAAGTGTGAAGTCGTAGTCCTTCAAGAATTCCAACCACCTTCTCTCGTCTCATGTTCAAATCACTCGAGTAAACAGTACTTCAAACTTTTGTGATCCGAGTAAACAATAAACTTTTCCCCGTACAAATAATGTCTCCATAATTTCAAAGCAAACACCACTCGTCCGCTAACTCTAAATCATGCACTTTGGATAATTCTTCTCGTGGATCTTCGGTTGGCGTGAAGCATAAGCGATCACCTTCTTGTCTTGCATTAGTACTCCTCCCAATCCAATCCCCGAAGCGTCGGTGTACACCGACAATTCTTTACCGGGACTCGGTAGGACCAAAATGGGTGCGGTGGTCAAACGCTCCTTCAACAATTGGAAAGCTTTTTCGCATGCATCACTCCAAACATAAGTAACATCCTTCCGCGTCAACTCGGTAAGCGGTGAAGCAATCGACGAGAAATTTTGTACGAAGCGCCGATAATACCCCGCTAATCCCAAGAAACTTCGTATTTACGAAGCATTTTTAGGTTGTGGCCATCTAAGTATCGCCTCAATCTTTGTAGGATCAACTGTCACACCCTCTACATTCACCACATGGCCTAAAAATTTCACTTCGGAAACCCAAAACTCACACTTGCTCAACTTAGCATAAAGTTTGTGTTCCCTTAATGTCTGCAACACTTTCCTTAGATGCTTTCTATGGTCCGACTCAGTCTTAGAATATATCATGATGTCATCGATAAATACAATCACAAACTGGTCGAGGAAAGGTTTGAAAACACGGTGCCTCAAATCCATGAACATAGCTGGTGCATTTGTAAGTCCAAACGGCATCACTGTGAACTGAAAGTGACCATATCGTGTACTAAATGCTTTGTCTTTGGTATGTCTTCTTCTCGTATGCGCAAAAATGATGGTACCCCGATCTCAAATCTATTTTCGAAAAGAATCTTGCTCCCTCAGTTGGTCAAATAAATCATCGATCCTGGGAAGCGGATACTTGTTCCGAATAGTCACCTTATTCAATTGTCGGTAGTCAATACACATTCTCAAACTGCCGTCTTTCTTCTTCACGAATAACACTGGTGCTCCCCATGGCGAAACACTTGGGGAAATTAAGCCTTTCTGAGTCAACTCCTCTAATTGCTTCTTCAACTCTTTCAACTCGGTAGCCGCCATACGGTAAGGTGCCTTAGAAACTGGTCTGGTGCCCGGAATGAGGTCAATCACAAAGTCAACGTCTCGATGTGGAGGAAGTCCCGGAAGATCTGAAGGAAAAACATCTGGAAAGTCCCTAACAACAGGAATCTTCTCAATTATGACTTCTTGTCCCTCCTCTCCCATAGAAGTTAGACTCGCAATAGTCTCTATCTCATCAAAAGTCGCAACTCTACTTCGGCTGATAACATTAGCCAAAGAACAACCTCTAAACTCAAATGGGGTAGTGCTCGCCGGCACTGGGGACCCCACCGCCGCGGCTGACCAGCCGTGGCGGTGGTGGTGGTGGTGGTGATGGAAGAAGGGGGGGCAAAGCCACCCCCTTCTTCCTCTCGGCTGGGGGGTGGCCAAGCCCACCCCCTCCTTTCGCTGGCGGCGGCGACGGCGTCGGCTGTGGCAGCGGCCGCTGCCTCCTCTCGGCGGCGCTGGTGGCGCCGCCACCCCCTTTCCTCTTCCTCAATTCGACCAACCCAACGAAGAAGAAAAAGAAGAAAAGAAAGGAAAAAGAAAGAAGAAAAGAAAGGAAAAAGAAAGAAGACCAAAGAAAAACCACCAAAAATTACCTCCCCTTGGATGCTCAAACCTCCTCCTCTTCTCCTCCCTCTCCAAGTTTGTTGAAACAACAACTAGGGTGACTAGGGTTTACAACTTATCCTTATATAGTTAGGGTTTTTCACCAATTTAACCCAAAATTACGTAAATACCCCTATGGGCCCAATTTCCTCGTTAAGCCCAATCAAAACTATTTTCACTTAATCCAAGTCTTGTTAAGATCAATTTTGTGTAACAATCTCATTTGTTCACATATTTTAATATAAAATTAATAAAATACCTTAAAAATGGGTCGGAGAATGTTTAGGTCGTTACACCATCGCTACTTAGATGAAGCCCCAACCTTAACGAAGATAAATTCAATATTAAAACAATAATTTAGGAAGACAAGTCCACATTATTATTCTAATATAATTGACACCATAGTAGTTCGTTGAATAGTTAACCTGAAATAGTTTTAATCTTAAGAGCCTAGCTAAATGCAAAGTCCCTTGAAGTAGGAAAGACATACTGAAAGGGTGAAACCAAGTTGTAAAACACTATGTGGCAACACTTAAACAACTGCAATGGTTTGCAAATAAACAAGAAAATATGATCAAAATACTGTGACTATACATGAAACAAATTAGGAAAACTTCTAAGGAAAAAAGGCTAAAATTATAAGCAGTTTAGGGAGCGAATGACTCTTAGATATATATATATATATAAGGAACCTAACTTCATCTCACTAAAATGTTAAAAATTGAATGAAACATGTTAAACACCTAGCATGCACAAAACAATGTAAAATACACACAAAACAAAAGCTTGCATAGTTGTATGTGGTATCATGAGGAAAAGAAACAAATTTTCAAAAAAAAGTAAAGAAACAAAGTAGCATCTATAAATTCAGAACTTAGGCTACAGGAAAATATATTGTAGTTTCCTGCACAACATGTTTTAAGGACACATTAATAGATCCTAACTCATAAAAATAATTACATATGGTTATCAATGTCTATTTTTGCAGCATGCGTCAGATTACCAATAAAATGGAATAAGCACAGACCAAAAAACAAAAGATCACTGCTTTGTAAAAAATTAAGTGCTAGGATGGTCTATCCACTTACTATAGCAGTTATGTTAAACCTAGAATAATAAAGGAGTCACAAACCAAGCCCCAAATAGAAAGTACAATTATATCATGCATGGTTGGCTTCCAAACACATTGACATCAAGTGCTAGGATGGTCCACCACTCATTTAGATAAGAGTCAAGCCAAATCACCCATCTCAACACGGAAATGCTCAACATTGATTGAACACTAACGAGTTTTAAAAATCAATTTAATCAAGAACTAACTTTTATTTACTTCCTTGAATAGGGCATGTTGGAATGCCTGTGGTTGATGATTTCCCTACGCACAATTTTCTCTATATAAAGAATTGATAAATAGTGTTTAAGCATCTAATAACAAATAAGAAAAAAGACAAAGAAAAACAAATAAGACAACTAATAGAAATGTTAGGAAAACACAATATATTAAAGATCGTCACCACAAAAGTATTGACACAATATATTAATCAGAAAATTAATTACATCAAAAAAAACCAAAAACGTTGTCTGGCAATGATGAAAATTTGCACAATATAAGAAACATTAGTAACCTAACCATTTGGCAAAAAATCAACATTTTATAATATAACTTTGCAAGGCTTATTTTTGCGAAAAATCGGGAATTATGCATGAAATCTAAGTAGGGAGCATGGAAAACACGACGATAATGAGCTTTTACACATTTTGCATCAAACTACATCGTCGAAATTCAGAAACTCAACCGTCCAAAAATGAACATATTTACAATATTGCCCTTTAAGGATTATTATAGCAAAAAATCAACGAATTGTGCATAAAATCCAGGAAGGGAACATGCGAAGCAGGATAATAATGAGCTTTTACACATTTTGCATCAAATTATATCGTCAAAATTCTGAAATTCCACCGGTGAAGAATCAACATATTTTCAATATTTCCCTACAAGGCTTATTTTAGCAAAAAATATATGAATTATGCCCGTAATCAAAGTATGGAACATGTGAAACTAGATAGAAAAAAGTTTTACACATTTTGCATCAAACTACATCGGAATTCTAAAATTCAACAGGCCAAAAATAAAGATAATTATAATATTGCCCTGAAGTCATCTTTTAGTGAAAATCGACAAATTATTTTTAAAATCCTCAAAGGAAACATGCGAAACTGAACAGTAATTAGTTTTTTTCCTTTTTGTATCAAACTATATCATCGAAATTTAGAAATTCAACTAGCATAAAATCAGTATATTTACAATATTGCCCTTCAAAGTTTATTTTAGCGAAAAATAGAAGAATTGTGCCAAAAATTCACAAAGAAAACAAGAAAATTGGACGGTCATGAGTTTTTACACATTTTGCATCAAAACACATTGTCATATTTTGAAATTCAACCAACCAAAAATCAACATATTTATAATATAACCTTTCTAGGTTTTTTTTAAAAAAAATTGAATAATTGTGCATGAAATCTACGTAAGGAATATGTGAAACTGGACGGTAATGAGTTTTTACTCATTTTGCATCAAACTACGATATAGGAGTTCAAAAAATTCAACCGATCGAAAATCAATATATATTTACAATATTGCCCTTCAAAGCTTATTTTAGCAAAAAATCGACATGTGACTAAAATCCATGAAGGGAACATGCGAAACTAGATGGTAATGAGTTGTTACATATTTTGCATCAAACAATATCATCGGAATTCTTAAATTTAGTTGGCCGAAAATAACATACATACAATATTGCCCTTTAAATCGACAAAATGTGCCTAAAGTTTCTGAAGAGAACATGCGAAACTGAATGGTAATGAGTTTTTAAACATTTTTCATCAATTTATATCATCTGAATTCTAAAATTCAACCAGCTAAAAATCAACTTATTTACAATAAGCCCTTTAAGGTTTAATTTATCAAAAAATCAAAAAATTATGCCCGAAATCCACTTTGGGATCATGCAATGCTAGACGGTAATGAGTTTTTACATATTTTTCATCAAACTTTATTGTTAGAGTTTAGAAATTCAATCGGCTGAAAATCAACAATTTACAATATTGCTCTTAAATACTTATTTTAGTGAAAAATCGACGAATTATGCTTTTAACCACGAAGTGAACATCCGAACTAAATGATAATAAGTTTTAAGAAATTTTGCATCAAACTATATCGTAAAAATTCTAATATTCAACCAGCTGAAAATCAACATACTTACAATTCAATGCTTATTTTAGCAGAAAATCGATGAATTGTGCATAAAATCCACGAAGGGAACACGCGTAATTCTTAAATAACACATTTTGCAACAAAGTACATCTTCGGAATTCTTAAATTTAACCCACAAAAAATCAGCATAGTTACAATATTGCCCTTTTGGTTTTTTATAGCAAAGAACCAACTAAATGTGCCCAAAATCAACGTAGGAAACATGTGAAACTGAACATTAATGAGTTTTTACCCTTTTTGAATCAAACTACAACGTCAAAGTTTAAAAAATTTATCCGACTGAAAATCAGCATATTTACAATATTGCCCTTCAAGGCTTATTTTAGTGAAAAATTGACGAATTATGCCAAAAATTCACGAAGGAACCAAGAAAATTGGACAATAATAAGTTTTTACACATTTTACATCAAAACACATTGTCATATTTTGAAATTCAACCGACCGAAAATCAGCATATTTACATTATAACCTTTCAAGGCTTATTTTAGCAAAAAATCGTGAATTGTGCATGAAATCTATGTAGGGAGCGTGCGAAGCTGGATGGTTATATGTTTTTATCCATTTTGCATAAACTACTCGATAGTAGGCAATCTGATGTAGTCACCTAGGATCCCCTTGCCCCTACTGGTACTGGAATCAGCACTCAGCCATCACAACAAAATAGATGACGAGCTCAGATAGGTAAAATCCCAAGGAAATCCACTGAGCATTCAATAAGTAAATAAATAGACTGCAAGGAAATGTTAAATAAACATGCAGAATATAAAAGCATGCAATTGTAATATGGCTCATCACATGAATACATAACACAAAGATAAGCAAAGTGTGTTCTTGTTCCGTCGGACTAGATTGTACTTCAGACCCTAGGGTCTCCAACAATGGGTGCCCCTACGTTCCTTTCACGTGATATCCTAGTGGTGCTAGCCAAATCTACATCACACACCGACACGTGCAACAGAAGTAGCTCAAGTTGCCATTCACCGAGGGTTAGATCACACGTGTTACAATCCAGTGTGCCTGAACACACATCGAATGACATTTGGTGGAATTAACTCAACCACTGTCCAAAATAGTAACAGAGAGAGTAACAACAAGAAATGGACTGATCAATGTGAGAACAGTAAATAAATCCTCAAGTGGTGTTCAATTGGATTTTACGCACCTCAAAATGCACTCTGAAGCCTTGAAAGCACCCCGGTTCGACCCCGACTCGCCCCTGACTGTCGCACTACAGTGTTGTAGTCCCCTGAGATCATTTTTTAGTGTTTTAGGGTAATTTCAGTTAATTAGTCTAAGTCCTAAACCAGTCCCTTTATGGTTTACTTTTAAAAACCTAACTGTACTACCCTTAACGCGCTATGGAGTTCTGGCCAATGCGCTAGGTGGTTTCCTCAGTGCGCTATTGTTCTTCAAGAATAAGAATAGCAGTCACACAGGCAGGTAGCACACTAAGGACCCTGTCTAACGTGCTACCTGTGTCAAAACCTAGAATTCAAGAACTGAAATTTTGGTGTTTTCAACACCCTATGGCCACACCAAATGCCGTCGCTACCCTTTCCTCGTAAGGGAATGCAACACTCCAAAAACACGCAAGAGGCAACAAGATTAACAATGATTATCATCAAATTAAAGGATTAAACATGCACAACACCATAACATTCAAAAACTCAATTTTCTATACCACTCCATGTAATTCGGATCCAAACCCTCATTTATGAATACTATGGACTCTCCACACACCAGGAAACTCAAAACAACCATTGAGAAAGCAATGAGATTCATTTTGGAAGAAAACCACAATTTTAAATTCACTTTAATGGAAAAGGATGTTGAGTAAGATGGAATTCATTTATGAAGAAAACTCCCAAGTTTTTGCTAGAGTTGCACGTAAGGAAATGGTGGTGTAACGACCAGATTTTAATTAGCTGTTAATAATGACGTATTTGCAGACGTGGTGGACAACTCAGACGCTCCTAGACTAGGCAATTAGGCCAGGGCGCACCAGGAGTTAGGTAAATAGTTATTTTGTGTGATGTTTGTATAATGTTGTGATGTTTATGCTCAATTATGTTTATTGGTAGCGTGATGTGTGTATTTTATTTTTTATTGCTTGTGTGAGACAGTGTGACAAGTATTCGCCTCGATAAGTGTGTAGATGCGGGTACCGGGTGGGCGAATGATAGTACACTAGATTGGGTAGTAATACATACATGAAAATGAGTAAATTGTATTAAATAATTAATATTAAACACCGTATAATCTTGCGTGACGCGAGTGTACGCGAGAGATGGGAGTTTACGCGCGAAGTTGGGTGTCGGTACACCCTAGGATCGAATTAGTCGTGTTTAGCAAGATAAGGTCAAGGGAGCAAGTTACCCATCTAAGTTACATTTGGGTAGAGTTGTTGACCTCATTGTAGCTATAGGATGAGGCCTTGACATGTGTACACACATTGGATGTATAATTTCCTATAGAGTTACACTAAGGGCACCCCACAATCCTGTCAGGGAACCCCGCCATTTTAATAAAAATTGATTTTAAGACCAATTGACAAAAATGCCCTCATCCAACCTAACAATTTACATACCCATTCAAATGCCCTCTCAGGGCACCCCACTTTTGAAAACTCAATTTTTTTACTAAGTCAAGTCGTTCCGTCGCGAACCAAACATCTCGTTTGTCGATCAAAAAGTGCACACTAACCCTTGTCAATTGCGTTTGTCGATCCGTCGCTGCCCTGAGATTCAACGAGTTTTAAGTGTTTTTAGAGTCTAATGGTTGAAGAAAATGAGTGGGAGGCGAACATCACTCACATGACCTAATTTATCAGTCACAGAGGACCGAGACATGTTGTAGTGTCTTAGTACCCTATAATCGATAACTAACAAAAGGTGTCGATTATTACCAACTGAGTTTAATCTCAAACGTAGCTTTTTATTACACTTCGGTTGGAAGCAACCGAGATATAGCTTAATGTCTCGGTAATAGGCCACTGAGACCAAAACCAGTAGTCTCGGTGATACACAGCCACGTGGTCTAAGGGTCCTTCTCACTTAGGTGTCGGTTAATATTAACCGACATTTACACAATGGTTTCGGCAATGAATGTTCGAGACCAAAAGTCATATCATGGCCCTACGTGACCAAACACTACGTGATTGAAGTTAAACACATCGTCTGACCATAAAAACAACAAATCTACCTTAAACAAGCAAGAAAGTGAGGCGATTTGGTATATTGAGGCCTTGATGTGGTAATGGAAGGGAGAAAAAAAGGGTTTCATTCGATTTTGTATTGGGGTGCTCGCATATCAAACGAAATGGCATTTTGGTAAAAGTACTGGGGTGCCTGATAAATTTTTAGGGTGCACTAATCAGTGGGGTGCCCTGAGAGGATTGCGTGGTGCCCTTAGCGCAACTTTTTCCTATAAATAGGTGTGTTTGACCAACTTTCATCACGTTTTCTCTCTCATATCTCTTAAAATCCGAAAATTATGTTAAGGAAGAAGGGTTTTGTAGATTTGAAAAGGAGATTTGGAGCATCAAACAATGAGCAATCGACGAATCGAGGTTAGCTTCTCACTCTCCATCTCATTTTCTACATATCAAGTCTATTTTTATGAGTTTTAATGTGGGTTTCAAGGATAGGAGTTGAGCACTAATTTTTGTGGCAAGTTGTTATGATTTCTTTGGGTTTTGGAGTATTGAATTGAGGTTGGGTTGATATTGTTGTTGGTTGTGAATTTTGGCAAATTATCGTGATTTTTGTCAAAATTATCAGGATTTTCATCTCGGACACATTTAGTCAGGTTTAAAAGACCCCATATGGTTGGTTTGGAGTCCCATGAGGAATTAGGTCAAAATCTGGTTGTGACGACGCACCGGATGGGTCAAAAAACTCATCAAACAGGGTCACAGCCTTGGCGCGCATGCCCCACGATGCCAAGCCTCCAAAAGCTTTCCCCAGTGTCACTCAGTGGGATTTCCACGGCGGCGGACTAGGGGAGGATTAAAAAAAATTAAGAAAAATGAAAAACTTTTAAAACATAGGATTTTGACTACTCAAATTGGGGACATTCTCGGGGGTTTATATTGGGCGTATTATGATTAACAAATGATAGAATTAGGCATAGAAATGCAATATGGGAAATTCTGAGTTTGGGAAATTAAATGGTATTTTCGATTGTCAGGTTTTGAGATTGACTGATCGGTGTTTAAACACGCATTTAGAGGAGTGCTTTGACGGTATTTTGTAATGACCATAAAATCTAACTCATGCCACGTATCAATTTAGGTCATACGGGGACATCTTGTCGTAATGCATGAGAACAATTCTCGATCGTCGATACCGAGGTGTATTATTTTTGTTTGGTGTTTGTATTATTATTCTATTTACCCGAATTTATATTCCAATGTCCCAAACATATGAGGACGTTTGAGTCATTGATGTGAGGAAACAAGTTTGACTTGAGAATATGTGTTTTACGGGCGTCAGGTGAACTGTGGTCGGGTATTTAGCTGTTTGGGGGACAAATGTGAATAAAACACTGACAAAATACATTAAAATATAATAATTAAACATTGAGTAATGTGTTCGATGCCTTAGTAGGTAAGTTGGCACACGGCGGTTAAGTCGTGTTGTGAACGAGGTTCGAAAACGTTGGGAAATATGTGGTTGAAGTTTGTGCATGGGGAGGTGTCTCAAAGTGAGGCACTGAAGTGTGTTAGATGGTTGTTGGTGGGAGTCGGCTGGAGTGAGGAGGAGCAGCTAGATACGCTTTGAGATACGTACGCATAAGTTGATGAAAAAGATAAATATAAGCTACTTGCTTAATTTCTCTCTTTCTTCGCGATTTTCTTCTTCTCACGTCTAAACGAAGGAAACGAACGAGGTTGGATTCTAATTGGATTGGAGCTTGGAACGACGTCGATGAGCTAGCCAATGCGAAAACCAAGGTAACATCTTTACTCCTTGCGAGGTCTTTTGAGGGTTTTCATCGTGGTGTTTTTTTATGTTAAATTTGGAAGTTGGATTTTCGGGTGGTTTGATGAATGATATGGACTAATTGAGTGATGTGGAGCACAATCATGGTCTGGTCTCCAGACTAGAGAGACCATGGTGCAACTCACGGCGTAGCACTATTCATCAGACCAATTTTTCATTTTTTTCAAAAACTTCGGGGATCTATCAGGTATCTAAATGGGTTCCAAAAAGGACCAATACTAGAGTAATTAACCCAATTAAATAAATGTATAAACTTGTGGAAAATGGGATAAATGATAGATTTTGGTAATTAATTGGTCAACAGGGATTGTAGGACAGTAATAGGCACACCTGGGGATTCGTATGACGAATTATAGGCATGTAAATGCATGTTAACGTTGGATACGGGTAAGTAAACCAGTAGGAAAATTTACAGTTATTTCTTTGAGCTTTAATTTATTTTTATTATTGCTCTATCCTGTTTTAGAATTCTATTCTATCTGAGTGGTCCAAGGGCAAGTAAGTAAACGTGATCCTTGTAGGACGGGTTATCTGGAGTAATTGACTAGAGCCAGGAACTCGAGATGCACGATATTATTTTTGGTTCTATACAGGATGGGAGTTCTTCACTAAATTGTTGGAAAATCTTTTATTTGCGTAGATTTTAGGATAGTTTGAATGTACCACGTCCTAAACTCTGAGTCTAGTAGGTCTTCTCCCTCATCTCGATATGAGTCCGATAGGTGCTTTCCCTAGACTCAACGACTGTTTCACTGGTCGGGACTACTTGCGCGTTTCCTTTTGATTCTTAGATACTCATTATCGATTGATTTAGATTTATTTCCAGTCTTTTTTTATTCATGCATTTCCTGTACTTTTCTTTCCATCAGCATGAATATAGACTATTATTTATTTCAAAATACTATAAATATATTGCTTGGCATTACTTACCTGGGACTCGTCATTCTTGTATTTGACTGAGTGCAGATCCACAATCGAACAAAGGAAAGCTCTTTAGCTTAGTGATTTTCTTTAAGGATATTGGAGTTGTTGATCATTTGGACTCAATGTAGGTTTAATATTTTGTATTACTGTCTATATATGTTTTTAAACTGGGTTTTGGGATGATCTTGGGCATGTATATGGTGATATACTCTCCTATGATATAACATTTGGTGTTCATATACATATGCAGAGTTTCCACATTCTAGGTTATCCTAACTTATGTCTTTAGGTTGTTATATTGGTTGGAGATTTTAAATGTTTCCGCTTATCTTTGAATAACTTACTAATATTAATAATCTCATCTTAAATTTCTAAGTAAACAGTAAAAGGTAAGGTAAGGCTGACAAGGTTTACGTTGACTGGGCGAGGATTGACTCGGGCTTTACGTAAATCTAGGCCAGGCAGGGTCCAGTTTTAGGGTTGTGGAACTGGGGCCGTCACAGTATTGGATTCGTTTGAGTGCGGTTTGAGGTGTGTAGTATCCCAACTGAAGTTTCGTGAGTATTTACTTATTTTTAAGCTTTGAATTCAATTCAGTATTTCATTTATTTTATTTCCTGTTGTGATTTTGTATGGATGGACGTTGAGGCTCTCCTTTCGTGCCATTCTTGTGTATATGTCCACTAGACCGTAGCAAGTGTTGCCAGAGATATCGATGAATAAGTCAACCCAAGGATCATATCAAGGAATGTGTCGGTGCGCCGTAGGTGCCACACAGGCCACCGAGCGGATTCGAAGACTGGCCTTGCTTGAGTGCTACGTGCAGGTGGCGCTCTATTGAATAGTCCAAAGTATGGTGCTAGTCTGACCCTAGGCTCTAGGAACACACATTTTGAGCTTTACTGTTATTTAATCATGTGATGAACACAGTTGCCAGTTTTTATTTCTGCGTGTTTATTTAATAGTTTATTTAAATTCCAGTTCTTACTTCCGTAATTGCTCATTGAATTTCCTTGGGAATACTTACTCTGGACACGTCATTTCTCTTTGTAGTGATAGCTTGAGTGCAGATCCGAATATAAGTCGCGATAAGGGCAAGCTTGTGAACTACCTTTGATTCTGAGACGACTGACCAAACTTGTACATTTCTTATATATGTATTTATCATTTTTACTTAGGTTTGGAACTGTAAGACACCTTATGACATGTATTTTGCTATTTTGAGACATGTTGCGATTTTATTTCCCTTTATATGATGTTTTACGGGTTTTCCACATTAGGCATATGATCAATTCACCTGATATGATGGTTTTATTTGATTTATTATGTTTAAAGACTTCCGCTATGATTTGTGGTTGAAAATGATTTGGCAGATGACTTTAGTTCCATTATGAACTTAGATTGTAAAATGTTCGTGAATTTGAGGATTAAATGATGATTTGATGTTGATGAATGCGTATGGGGCACAACTAGTGGCTACATGGCCAGGTTATGGGCCCGCATTGGCACTGTGACGGTCCTTAAGGGATTGGGCCACTACATTTTGGTATTAGAGCCTAGGTTTATGAAACATAAGGCTTAAATTTAAGGTTAAACCTGATCATAAACTTAATGAATAAACTTTTGATGTGGAAACCCAAAGTGATTGCCTAGAATCCTAGTTGGGAAGTGTTGTGAGGAGGGTAGTGTTCAGGAATATACGTGGTACATTTTTTACTATATATTACATACGATACACATATGTTTTCACTACGGCTGACTCGATGCATGTTCTTCGATGTAGATTACCGATAGACATGCAGCCTCCAGTGTCTACTTAGCTTGAGGTCGAGGATACCAGTGATTCCACTTAACAGATATTGTATTTACAGTCGTTAGTGCGGATTGTGGACGACAGGTTCATGTTGCTCATGGACATGATGAGAGCATGTAAGGCACGAGAGGTTACTACAATACTCCCTACGACTGCATTAGCTGCACCAACAACCACACAGGTAGTTGTTACCCTTGATATAGTTAGACATAGGCGCAGGTGGCGATATTGGAGACACTAGCTGAGGGAGCTACGCTCGTTGCTGCACCGATTGCTATGCGAACTGAGACTACGGTCGTTACACCTGCAATTACAGAGCAGCTAGCAGTGGCATCGACATCTGGGAGTACGATGTCAGTAGAGGCTAAGAGAGTGAATGATTTCATTCGATTTCAGGTAGGGTACTTTTATGGAGCCTGAGACTCAGAGACAGCCAGGAGACGGTTGTTGTCTCACGAACGGCTGCATAAGCTGCTCTTAGTCGAGGAGAAGGTTCAGTCAAGGTTTTTGAGCTTCTGTCTAAGAGGTGATGTCGTGGTTTGGTGGACCACTCATGCATCTACACACCCTACTTTGACTACTTGGGCAAGGTTCAAGAAGCTATTCATGGATGAGTATATACCGATGGAGGTCAAGATCAGACTAGGGGAGGACTTATTGGCCTCAGTTCAGCGTGATATGTCTTTATTACAGTACATGGAAAAGGTACATATATTTGTTTTAGGATGCCATAGACATGGCAAGGACAAAGCGACTCCAAATTTACTACTTTGTTCGAGGATTATATGAGAGGATTGCGAGCGTTGTTGTGTTTAGTGGAGCTCGTACATTATCAAAGGCTTATGATAGGGCCCTTGCATACGAGACTTACCTGGTTCAAAGGGCGAGTCGACCAGCATCCTCATCGGTACAGCAAGGCTAACCTGTGCAGAGTTCTCGGTTTGACCAGAGACCAAAAAGACAGATGAGAGATCACGATTAATAGGGATAGGGCCAGAGACCAATCAGAGGTGATTTGCAGCCAAATAAGGGTCGCTGATGTGACAGCGAGAGACTTGATGATCGTCAGGTAGTTTATTCAACTGCCTCTGCACCTAGTGATCAGCCTAGGCAACAATATAGGCATGATAAAGATCAGGGAGGCAAAGATAGAGTTTAAAGGGTCCAAAGTCAGCCGTAGAGTTAGAGGAGTGCTACTAGATCCGAGACTCGCAGATGTTACGGATGTGGTCAGGTTAGGCACATTAAAATGGATTGCACCAGACCAGCATCGTCACTACCACCGACAGACCAGGCTAGGGATACGACCTAGAAAATTGTTTTTGGGGTCACACAGCAAGGCAGGGAGGCGACCAGACAGCTTATTAAGGGTACGTTATCTGTATGTGGTACTTCCATGTCTATTATGATGGATTTTGGGAGCACATTGTCATTCATTTCTGGATGTTTGGTAAGAGAGTTAGGGTTGCTTGTATAGACCTTAGACTCACACCTTGTCCTCAGTACGACAGTTGGAGATAAGATTTACACTAACCGCATATGCCGGGATTTCATAGTTGACGTCAAGGGACATCAGTTATCGGTTAATTTGAGAGTTTTAGAGTACTTGGAGTTCGACACGATTTTTGGTATGGATTGGTTGTAATCATATCATGCACAGATAGACTATTTCAGCAACACAGTGATGATTGATATCGAGAGGATTCCAAAGTTTTCATTTGCCGAGGTTGCGACTGCACTATCGATCACTAAAGGCCGATTACTGACATCATAAGAAATGGAGGTGTACGTGGCTATGGTTAAGCCAGAGCTTAGGACTATGGTCAGGGTTGAGGATGTCCCTATTGTTTGTGAGTTTTCAGACGTTTTTTTCTAATGATTTACCAGGATTGCCATCACCGAGAGCTGTTGAGTTTATTATCGAGCTTATTTTAGGGACGCAACCGATCTATAGTCGACCATACAGGATGTCAGTATCCGAGCATGAGGAGTTGAGTACCCAGTTAGAGGAGTTGTTGCAGAAGGGTTTCATTCACCCTAGCATGTCACATTAGGGAGCGCCAGTCTTTTTTATGTAGAAGAAGGACGACACAATGCGGATGTGTGTGGACTACCGAAAGTTAAATAAGGTGACTATTAGGAATCGTTATCCACTTTCAAGGATTGATGACTTGTTTGATCAGTTGGTTGAAGCCAAGTACTTCTTAAAGATTGACCTTAGATCAGAATATCACCAGTTAAGGATTCGAGAAGTGGATGTGGAGAAAACAACCTTCAACACAAGATATGGGCTATTTGAGTTCATAGTCATGTCGTTTGGGTTGACTAATGCGACGAAAATTTTCTTAGACCTGTGCACATCTAAGGCCATTTTTGGATCAGTATGTCATAGTGTTTATCTATGACATCCTAATATACAAAAAGATTCGTGTGGAGCACGAGAAACATTTTAGAGATGTTTTGACGACACTAAGAGAGCACTTGTTGTATGGGAAGTTCAACAAGTGTGCATTTTGGCTGAGTGAGGTGAAGTTTCTAGGGCACGTCATCAATGATCAGGGTATATCTGTTGATGGTGATAAGATTTGGACGATCATTGACTGGAGGACACTTGAGACTTTATCTAACATCTGGAGTTTCTAAAGGTTGACTGGCTATTATCGACATTTCATGCAAGATTTTCAATGAATGCAACGTCGATGACTGGATTGACGAAAAATGATGTCAGATTTGATTGGTTACAAGAGTGTTAGGGCGCCTTTTGGGAGCTGAAGAGAAAGTTGACTTCTGCACCAGTGTTGGCACTACCTGAGTCAGGAAGAGGCTTCTCAGTGTACATAGATGCTTCAGGCATTGGGTTAAGTTGTGTTTTGATGCAGGACGGACACCTAGTGGCCTATCTATATCAATGATTGAGACCCCACGAGGGGAACTATCCAGTGCACAACTTGGAACTTGCGACGGTCATGTTTGCATTGAAGGCCTGGAGGCATTACCACTACGGGGAGTGGTTTGTGTTGTTCACAGATCACCAGAGCTTGAAGTACTTATTTAGTCAAAGGGATATGAACATGTAACAGAGGAGATGGCTCGAGTTATTGAAGGACTATGACTTCTCCATCGAGTACCATTCAGGTTAGGTGAATGTTGTAGCAGATACGCTGAGTCGTAGCGGCATTGAGAGCCAGATAGTACTGCGGCATATGACACATGAGCATGGTTTTCTTGAGGCGACGTCAATGATATGTGTGATAGTGGTTATTGTTGAGCTATAGACTTGTTGTCAGATGTGAGTTCCTACGGTGTCTCTTGAGCGCTTGGCTGAGTTGCAGAGGGTTAATGGCTGATTTTTTCAGATCAGTGGACTGGCTCAAAATTTGGGTTGCACAAATTGGTCTGAGACATCAGACGGGTGCCTAATACATAGGGGTAGATTATGGATACCACCGGTATCGAAGCTCAGGGACAACATTCAGGAGAACGCACACTGATCACGTTATATTATTCATCTTGGTCGGACCAAGATGTATGACGATCTGTAATGATTGTTTTGGTGGCTAGGGATGAAGGCTGATGTTGGTAAATTCGTCAGAACTTGTCATATATGTCAGCCAGTGAATGTTGAGCACAGGAAACAAGTTGGGTTGCTACAGCCACTACCCATTCCTCAGTGGAAGTGGGAACATGTGACCATGGACTTTGTTAGTGGCCTACCACAGACTATGATGCGACATGATGCAATTTGGGTAATTATCGACAAGTTGATGAAGTCGGCACACTTTATTCCTATTTCGATGAGATATTCCTTCCCACAGCTGAGCATTATCTTTGTGAGAGAGATTGTCAGATTGCACGATGCACCGATTTCAGTTGTTTCTAACATAGATCCCAGGCTGACTTCGAGGCTTTGGGAGAGTATGCAGGAGCAGTTAGACACTTGTTTTTGATTCAGTCCTGAATACCATCCTCAGACTGACAGACAGTTAGAGAGCGGTTGATTCGGATACTTGAGGATATGCTCAGGGCTTATATATTGAAGTTTGGTGGATTATGGGAGGATTATCTGCCTTTATGTAAGTTTACCTGCAACAACAGCTATCAGGCTAGTATCTGGATGCCACCATTCAAGGAACTTTATGGTAGGCCCTACAGGTCACCAACATGTTGGGCGACACCAGAGGATACAACTATCACGGCCTGAATTCTTAACCCTTGATTAATTCCTTAATCAGGATCATCGGCCCGTGATGTGGGACCCTTGTGAAATGCAGACACCGACCGAGGCACGTGGCCGACATACAATTTACATTTATTGTATTGTATGCCTAGTGTTATGTATATGTGTAGATTAATTAAGTCGGTTCTTGCAGTTATAGGCATCGAGACACGAGCGAGGACACGCCTCGAGTTACGTGCGAGCTGAGGAACCGGGTAGCTAGACTTGTGGTAAGTCTAAACTTAGTCAATTATGTGTTAATTAATTTATTTCATAACATAAGGTATTTATATAATGCGAATCAAATTAGGTGTCCTATAGTTGAACTATAAAAATTGAGAAAACATAGTTCTTACCTTGGGATATGTGTTAGCATACACTCCCACACAATTGTGTCAAACTTAGAGTCACATGGGCTGATTTAGTGGAAGTGTAGGAGTCCTTAATGACCATTAGATTGTTGTAGGGATGTGTGAACACACGCTAGATGTAAACACTTGTATAAATAACAAACCTAAGCCACTTTCTTCATTTGCATGATCTTGAGAGAAAAAGGATCCAGAGCTGAATTTGGGATGCTAGAAAATTAGACTAAGAGAAATGGAAATTCAACACATCAGAAAGGCCATCAAGATTCAACACAAACAAGCCCTTGGTAATGACTCTATGCACCTCCTTACATTCTAATTTCATGCATTTTGATTGAGGGATCATGGGGGTTTTGTGTAAAATAGTTTCAAATGAATTCAAATGTCTTTTTGAATCAAAATCAAATTATTTATTTGGGTATAATAATTGTATTTTTGATTTTCACAAGTTTTGCCATTTTTGGGGTTTTTCTTATGAAATTGATTTTTTGATTTTCAAACTTGAAAACAAGTTTGTTTGTTAATTCTAATGTCATATTTGAAATCCTTGTCGAATTACAAAATCATTTTTAATCAAAGTTTTGAGTTTTTCAAAGTTCATGTGTTCTTCACTAAACTCTATAAATGCATGTTTAAATTCATGAATTGATGTTTATAATCGAAGTGCCTGGTATTTTGTTGATGTTAGGATGTTGTACTGGACCTTGATGGAGGAGAACAAGGTTTAGGGGCGATGGGGTAGTGATTCCTGAGTGGGGAAACCCAAAAAATTGTTGCAGATTTTTTGAGTTTCTGCACTCAGTGTGCTAGGGAAAATCCCTAAGCACGCTGGGCACCCTGAATAGCAAGAAATTTCCTATTGTCCTGAAATTTTTTGCAACATTTAAACCCTAACATAGACCACCTTAACCGACCCTAAACTACTCCAAACCATGGTTAAACACTTCAATGGCATAGGGAAATGTGTCGGGAGTCTGGGTACGCGAGTTCGAGCGTCGGGAGGTTGGATATAGCTAGGAACATTTTTTGAGAGTGAGTAATCCCACTTGAACTATTTATTTTTATTTCATTTCTAATATGTTGTTGTTGGACAGTCTATAGGACTGAAATGGTGTGCCTTGTACTTTTGATATAATGATTTTGCTATTATTCTTCTCTTGTTGAGCTTGCAATCATGATAGCACCTTGTGGTTGATCTATTTGATTCCTTTCCTTGCTTATATCTCTTTTTCATTTAGTATTAAAGAATGTGGTATAAATAGAATGCTATTAGGATTAGATGGTGTTGATGAATGAACTTGTATTCTTGGTTTATTGTGCTTTGTTGCATTGATATTCTTGGATTCCCCTACCGAGTCTTTTATTGACTTTAAAAGTAGTCTTAGAATCTAGGGTCCAATGCACATTATAGAATGGGTGGCTCACGAGTAGTTGGACTTCGGGGATGTAAGCACTTTCCACTATACTCGCGCGACTCATGGTGTAATGAACCGGGATGTTCGACGAGATTTATGATAGATGATTTATACGCGTAGAGCACAGCTCCGCTATTAACGATTATTGGAAAAAAGGCTAAGTGATAGTTCTCACCGCCGACAGGACCTAGATTAGATTGCCTAACCCGTGTCAGTTTCGTTTGTGTTTTTCGGTATTTTCTAGCATGTTTATTTAGAGCATTCATTATCTATCATTATGTTTTTAAATACCATTCATTTATATTGGAAATGTGAATAAATAAATCAATTGGGAATTACTGTTATACTTTTGTACTCACCGTCATTTTTATGACGGTGGGTGCAGATCTGTCGAGCAGTATACCTGGCACAGAGAAGATTAGCGATTACCTTTAAGTTAAGGAGCGTGCTACTGTCTAACTGTAGGTTTTGATATTTTGTATATTTCAGTTATTATGTCTTTCAGACTATTGGGTTGTGTATATATATATATATATATTGGGTTGAGCATTAGTTCCCCAACTTTTGACTTTCACACTATTTATCTGTTCGCCACATATTTCATATATATATATATATTGTGATCATTATTCCCTAGTTTCCGCACTTAGGACTATTTAAGTGTTTCAGTTTAAATTGTTAAAGACTTCTGCATAAATTTTGAAAAGACTTTCGCTAAAATTATAGTAGTCTCCACTAATTAATGAAGCTGTTAAATTTTATAAATAACCCTAAATGTTGTAATTGGTAGGATTAGTGTATTATTTATCCTGAACGTGATCAAGTTGGCAATTAGGTTGAAAAGGTTGGCTAATATGTAGTTAAGTCCTATAGATCGAGATTAAGACTTTATTACGGGATTAGGCCTGGCGGTACCCTAGATTAAAATAGGGGTCTTCACAACAACGGTTATTGGAACTGAGGTTGTTGTTGACCATACTAAGAAAGTGAGATAGATTAGGCAGAGATTTCAAGCGGCCCAAGATAGACAGAAGAAATATGCAAAAAAATATCTTGAGGATCTGAGCTACGAGGTTAGTGACTTAGGGTACTTGAAAGTTTCACTCCTGAACGGTTATAAGAAGTTTGGCATCATGAGGAAACTGGCACCAAGGTTCATTGAACCATTTAGAGTTGAGGAATGCGCCGGCAGAATGGCCTATCTAATAGAGTTATCGGCACAGTTAGCGGGTGTGCATAAAGTGTTTCATATATCCATGTTGAGGCTGGCTAGGTCAGGACCAAGCCCGATAGCTGATGTGCGACAGATTGAGGTTCGACCTGACGTGACTTATGAAGAGCGGCCTGTGTAGATCATGGATATAAGGACTTGGACTTTGCGGAACATGGAGATCCCGAAGGTTTTAGTTCATTGGCAACATCACATGACTGAGGGACTCACCTTTGAGCTCGAGTCTACCATGTAGAGATGATATCCTTAGCTATTTTCCAGTAAAGACTTTGATTTATTTTAAATTTCAGGACGAAGTTTTCCCTAGTTGGAAAGAATTGTGATGACCAAATTTTAATTAACCTTTAATAATGACGTGTTGGCAAACGTGGCGAAAGACAACTCAGACACTTATGGACTCACGTAGTTAGGCCAGGGCTTGCCTGGAGTTAGGTAAATAGTTATTTTGTTTGATGTTTTGTATAATGTTGCGATGTTTATGGTCAACTTTGTTTATTGGCATCGCGATGTGTGTATTTTATTTGTTATTGCTCGCTCGAGACAATGTTATGAGTATTCACCTCGATTAACATGTAGTCACGGTTACCGGGTAAGTGAATGACAGTACACTAGGTCTGGTTGTAATACACGCATGATAATTAATAAAATGTAATAAATAATTAATATTAAATGTTATATAGTCATGCGTGAAGGGAGTGTACGGGAGAGACGCGAGTTTACGCGCGGAGTTGGGTGTTGGATACTCCCGAGGATCGAATTAGTTGTGTTGAGCAAGATAAGGTCAAAGGAGCAAGTTACCCATCTAAGTTACATTTGGGTTGAGTTGCTGACCTCATTATAGACATAGGATGGGTCCTTGAGATGTGAACACACATTGGATGGATAATTTCCTATAAATAGGTGTGTTTGACCAACTTTCACCACCTTTTTCTCTCTCATATCTCTCAAAATCCAAAAATTGTGTTAAGGAATAAGGGTTTTGTGGATTTCAAGAGGAGATTTGGAGCATCAAACAACAAGCAATCGACGAATCGAGGTTAGATTCTCACTCTCCATTTCATTTCCTATGTATTGAGTCTATTTTTACGAGTTATAACATGGGTTTCGAGGATTGGAGCTAAGCGTTAATTTTTTTGGCAAGTTGCTATGATTTTTTGGGCTTTGGATATTGAATTGAGGTTAGGATGATATTGTTGTTGGTTGTTTTGAGTTTTGGCAAATTATATCGATTTTTGTCAAAATTATCGAGATTTTGGGCTCGAACGTGTTTTGTCAGGTTTTGATGACTCCATATGGTTGGTTTGGAGTCCCATGAGGGATTGGTCAGAAATCGAGTCATGATAACACGTCGGATGAGTCAAAAAACCCATTCAACAGGGTCACGACCCTAACGCCTCAAACGTATTCCTTGGTGTCGCATCGTGGGCGACGTTGTGAGATTTCCACGGAGGCGGACCAGGGGAGGGATAAAAAAAAACTTTTAAAACTTGGGATTTTGACTAGTTAAATTGCGGATATTCCCGGTGGTTTATACCGAGCGTATTATGATTAACAAATGATAGGATTGGGAATAGAAATGCAATATGGGAAATTCTGAGTTTGGGAATTAAATTGTTCATTGAATTTCTTTTGGAATTCATTTGAGTGCGGTTTGAGGTGTGTAAAATCCCAACTGAAGTTCCATGAGCATTTAGTTATTTTTTAGCTTTGAATTCAATTCAATATTTCTTTTATTGTATTTCCTGTTGTGATGTTGTACGGACGGACGTTGAGGCTCTCCCTTCATGCCATTCTTGTGTGTATGTCCACTAGATCATAGCACGTGTTGCCAAAGATATCGGTGAATAGGTCGACCCAAGGATCACGTCGTGGCATGTGTCGGTGTGTCGTAGGTGCCACGCCGGCCACCAAGTGGATCCGAAGACTGGCCTTGCTTGAGTGCTACTCGTCGGCAGTGCTCTGTTGAATAGTCCGAAGTATGGTGCTAGTCTGACCTTAGACTCTAGGAATACACATTTTGAGCTTTACTATTATTTAATCATGCGATGAGCACAGTTGTCTATTTTTATTTCTGCATGCTTATTTAAAAGTTTATTTAAATTCCAGTATTTACTTCCGTAATTGCTTATTGAATTTCCTTTAGAATACTCACCCTGGACTCGTCATCTGTCTTTCTATTAATGGCTTGAGTGTAGATCCGAGTATGAGCTGCGACAAGGGCAAGCTTGCGGACTACCTTTGAGTTAGAGACTGATCAGACTCGTAAGTTTGTTATATATGTATTTATCATTTTTACCTGGGTATTTTAAGCCATATATTTTTGCTATTTTGAGACATGTTGAGGTTTTATTTACCTTTATATGATGTTTTACGGGTTTTGCACACTAGGCATTTGATCAATTCTCATGATATGATGATTTTTATTTGATATATCATGTTTAAAGACTTCCACTGTGATTTGAGGTTGAAAATGATTTGACAGATGACTTGAGTTCCATTATGAACATAAATTGTAAAATTTACGTGAATTTGAGGATTCAATGAAGATTTGATGTTGATGATTTAATGGCAGCTACATGGCCATGTTGTGGGCCCGCATTGGCACAGTAGCGGTCCTTAGGGGATTTGGGCTGCGACAGGTGGTCTGTTGAGAAATCTACTTAGAGTAGGTTTTTATACTCCACTCATCATCATGTGTGCGATACGAATCTTGAGGTCTATCGTATAACTCTCCTCTAAGATGTCTCCAAACCACAAGTGACTCCAAATTTGACACATCTTGCCTAAATCACAACAATCCATACCATCATTAGCATCATCAAGGGTTCTCAATATTTACATTCAACTATAGGCCTAGATTTTGATTTAAGAAATTAATTATAATTTGGCACATTAGACCTTCACTTTAGTTTGTAAATCATATTTTAAGGTTATAATAACTCCCGACTACTCCGGTACTAGGTGCCCCACGTCCGACACTGCATCTCAAGGCACACCAACGTTTAATGTACCATTTAATGTCTTAGCCTAAGGTTTATTTATTCACTTTAGGCCACATTTACCTTGACCTTAGTCATTTTATTCAAATTTTCATTACTAGGCTTAGTGTACTCGTATTTTGCCTATCTCGGTATCCGCGTCGACACGATTTTCGAGGTGAACACCTGTCACACATTTTCACGCGGGATAAGGATATAATAATACACATGCGATGATTAAATGAATAAAATAATAAATATACATCACAAACAAACAAACAACAGACAAATAGACTAGTGTACCTAGGCTCGGTGTGTCCCTAGATTATCCACAGTGTCCACGAGTGATCTGAGCTGGCGTCCTAGTCTGAAAATAAATACAATTAATGGCATTAATAAAATGGGCCATCACACTTGCTCTTCTCTCCATCGTATATCACTTGTTCTCATTCACATTCTTTTGTTGTCTATGTAGTTGTTTTCCTCAACTTTGTTTTAAACCTTGAGGATAAGGTTTGGACTAAGTTTTGGGGAGTATGTAGGTTTGTGGAAGGTTGTTTTTGATGGTTTGAAATGTAAGACTCAACAGGTACATATGTTTCTCACTTTTCTTTTGGTTATTCATGCTATGGATGGTAATGGTGGTGTTACTTTTCTCTATCTTATTCATTCTATGTTCTAGTCTATCATTCATTTCTTGCCTACCCATCTCACTCCTTCTCAACATTTCATGCATTCATTGTGTTCATGTCATGCATACGTGTAGTTGTAATTTTTTAATTTTAAATTTTTTTGAAATAAACTTGTCATGTTTCATGCATTTAAAGTGTCTTAAGTTTGTGTAAGAGACTCTACTTTGTCGTGTCCTTTACGTCATAGGGTCTACTATAAGGGATAAGTCTTGTGTTTGACACTAAAGTGGGAAGAAGGTTGGAATTGGACAAGTGGAAAAAGTTAGATCTCTAGGGTCCCAGGACAAGATTGCACTCCGCTCAAGGCGAGATTTTAAAAACTGAACCATGTGTAAGGGGATTATTTTATGCCATCTTTGCATGAAATAATAGCCTTATAGCCCACCTATCGTCATTTCCATTAGTTAGCCATTTTTTAGCATATTTCATCAGGTTTTTGTTGGCACCTATTATAAAATCGTAATAAACCATTTAGCCTTTATATCCATATTATCTAGTTATTGGAAGGCCTAGCGTAGACTAAAAGTTTGTTAAAAGAGCTTATGTGAGCCTAATTGTAAGATAAACCCAAGTTTCGGTGTTTACTTGTTGTTTGAAAGTTTGTGAACCACTCCAAAAGTTGAAAAAATATAATGTGAACACTTGAAAAAAAGGAGTTGGTGAAGAAAGAAAAAAAAAGTGAAGTGCTTAATGTATTGAAAGTTCAAAATTTGTTGTTCACTTTATTTTAGCTCTATGTTGTGTATGTACGGTCTATGCTAGTGTTTTCTAACATTTTGAGTGTGAGTTGTAGTCTCGCCTATGGGATTCCTTAGCATTTTTAATGCCCAATAAAGATATCGTAAACTTCCGGCTTGAGTGTATAGGCTAAGAAAACTAATGATTAGTTGATAGCCTTTGCTTTTGATCGAGTTTTGGTTCCGAAAGTGTGATATCTGAGAAGATCGGGCCTAAGTTCTTGACAACTTCTAGTCTTCCAAGTCTCTTAAATCTTGCATTAATTTGGTATCTAGTTAAACTAAGGGATTCATAGTTTTGTTAATTTTTGGGCTTAGGGCTATTCAGCTTGCATTAAGTTGTGTCTGCAATAAGGTTTTGTAAAAGCCCAAATTAATTTGATTGTGTATTAGTGCTAATCACGATGATTAACGATTAATTCGGGCGTTACGTGGACAACTGGGTGACTCAGAGGTGAGAACCCAGGTTATATTTATAATATTTGTGTATGGTGTGATGCCTAATATTGCGATGTTGAGTGTATTAGCTATTTTATGAATATAAACATCGCATGTGTGAACGTTGACATCGGCAAGGCTACGAGTCGGGTATATGTCCCGAAGTGCGTGTCGGGGACCGGGTACCGGGTACCGGATAGCCGGGTATGGGGCATGGGTTGCCGGGTAGTTGCGTGCTAATATGACTAACCTATTATTTTTATATGATTTATTAGGTGATTTAACATAAGGATGAATAAATGTATTAGTGAATAAATTGAAGTCCTATAGTTTGATAAGAAAAATCAGCGTGCATAGGATTAACCTCGAGATGCACAACAGAGTAAAACAAGGCAATGAATGTTATGATAAGATGGCTTAAATTTTGGTGACACAAATTGATCAGGAACCATCCGATCGTCCTCGAGATGCGCACAAACGCCAGATTAGAACCAAAGTATAAATACATCTTGATCGATGACAACATGCAAACCCAAAATATTTTCTCAACAAATTTGAGAATAAGGGGGTAGAAACTGGAATTTTTGAGATGAAAACCGAGTTTGAAGAGGATATTTAGGTTGTCAAAACGTTGATCCAAGGTAATCTCTACCACTTAATTGTGAATTTTTGAATAAAAATGTGAGTTTTGTGGGTTGAGGTTAGTTTGAGTTTTTGGAGGATTTTGTCACTGATTTACATGAATTCGATGTTATTGAAGTTAGTTTTGATGATTTACATTGATTTGGATTGAATTTGTAGAAAATTTGAGGTGATTTGGTAAATTTTTGGGTTATTTTCATGAATTTTGATCCGAGACTTTGGGATTGTTTTGGTGAATTTGTGGTGGAATTTTGATGTCTTGGAGGTCTCTAGTTGATTGAAATTGAAGGAGGAAGAGGGAAGAAGAGATGCAAAAGAAGAAGAAATGAAAAAAAAAGAACCAGAGGCGCACATCGCCTTTGGTGGAAGGAAGAAGAAGGGGGGCACGCACGCGCGTGCGTGCGTGCACACCCTGGGCGGGCCGGGCTGCGGCCAGCCCATCCCAGTGGGCCAGCCAACCGGCCCTGCCCAACCCGGTGGGCTGGACCGGGCCCGACCGGACCCGCCCGATGGGCCGACCCGGTTGGGTCGGGTCGAACCCGGTTCAGGGGACCCACCCCATATTATTTAAATAATATTTTTATTTTATTATTATATTTAATAAAAAAACAGTTTAAATGAAATAAAATGGGAAAATAATTGAAAAAAAATATCAGAAAAATTGGAAAAAATTCTAGAAAAATATAGAAAATTAGAAAAAGGTAGAAAAGTAGGTTCGAGATTTTTCGGGTATTTTTGGAACCCCGACATAGTTCGGGAGACCACAACTGAAAATTCAATATATGATATAATAAATTACATAATGTGTGTTTAAATAATACAAAACACTATAAATGGACTTCAAGGACTGGGAACCATAGCTCGGGCATAGGGGAGCTAGGCGGGTCGGATTGACGGGTTCGGGAAGTCGGAGTGCGTAGTTACAGGTGCGTAAAACCCTTGAGAATTTTACACTTTAAATTCATGCATGGTTTGTCTATGAAAATGAATGTTTATTCATTTATTTATTTACCGCATTGTTTATTTATTGAATTGCCATGTTTTATGCAAATGTGATTACGTGTTGATCGGTGGTTGATTTGTTCACACGGTCGGAGGTTAATCGAGATGGTCGTGGTATGGAATTGAGCAGGCTAGATTGTAGCGCGTGTATCTGGGTGCTGCCGGTGAATAGCTACCCGAGTAGCGAGGTGCACGTGTCCGGTGGGTTGTGATTTGTTCCGGTCACCGTTAGTAGTTCGGATGTGGTTAGACTTGATGTGTTCAGTCGGGGTCATCCGAATCTACGAAGTATAATCTAGTTTTGTTAGACTCCGTCACACTTCCATCTAGTTTTAATTGATATCGTTATTGAATCGGTTTACTCGAATGTTGTTTTATTGTTTAGTTTGTTTTACTTTCACTGTGTGTGATCGTCATATTAGTTGTGAATATTGTTTACTGCCAGCCATAGGAATATGATTCCTGTCGTCAGGGTCATATTCACATGTCTCGCAGAGTATTGTGGTTTTTCATGATTAACGTGTAAACTTCTCTTGGGAATTTACTCACTGGGCTCGTTGTTGTATGTGTTGGGCAACTGAGCGCAGATGCTGGTACGAGCAAGAGCAAGGGAAATGAGGTACTAGGCGACTATCTCTGAGACCGTTGCTGCTGATAGTTTGTGTTTTGATATCGTGTACGTATATTTCGTTTTGCTGGGTTTTGAGAACTTTAGAACATTATCACATGTATATGGATTACTGTTTACTTCGTCTCAGTTATATACATGGTGTTATCTCCGGGTTTTCCACTGCTTAGGATTAATAAATTCTCATAAATTACGAATTTAACGCTTCTGCCATTGTTATTAAAATTTGCCAACCTACTAGATGTTTTAATAAGTTATAGGATTAGTCAAATGGAGTATCACTTCACAGAGACGTTGACGTGACAGGCGCAGTTGGGCTTGCAAGCGGAGGGTGTGGGTCACGAGGCGGCCTCGGAAATTGGGGCCGCCACAGGTTTGTTGTGTTTTTACTCACACTTTGAACCCTTAGGAATAAATTAGGAGTCTAGTTAAGTAGCATTAGTTGTTTAGAGTCTAGTTCAATAAACCTTTGCTCAAGACGAGCAAAGGTTTAAGTTTGTGGGTATTTAATAGTTATATATTTATGCCCCAATTTAGTGTGTAAACATTATTTTTTGATGCGTCAAAGTCTCAAATATTTGTTCATAAAACTTATTTTTGTTTATTTTGTGTTTTTAGGCTATGTTGGTAAAAAAAGAATAATTGCGGGACTTTTAAAATATTTTTGATGACCCACGTCATAAAGCACACTAGCACGCATCTCAAGACAGTCTTGTAGAACCCAGTCTACCTATGTTGAAGATCTTTTTATTTGCATGGAGGGCTTGAAGTTCTAGAGTTGAAGAAAAGCTTAAAATTTTGGCTAAAGCAGAAGATTGATGCAAGGTTCAGCAGCTGTCAGATGTGTCTTGAGACACGTTTAAAAACAGATCGGATGCAAAGATTGAAGATAGAGTGACACAGAATAGGAACACATATTGTGACACAGCAGCTCCTCCAACTATACGATCCTCATCAAGTCACGCACTAACCTGCTCTTCACTTTCAACAGCCACAAATTGGCCTCAAACCACGAGTTTTCTCCATAAACAACTCTAACGAGCAATCAAAGCAAGGATAGACATAGAATTCTTCATGATTTTAGGGTTTTGACCACTTGTTGACTGACTCCAACTCACCCCTTGGCCGCCGCCCTCTCCAGAATATAAAACAACAAAAACAGAGATCACCCTCCCTTGTATTTCAATTCTTATCATCCAATCTCTCTCAATCCCCTATCCATTCATCTCTCTCCCTATCCATTCACTATTCATCTACCACCTTTCCTCTCTCTCTCTCCAATTTTTGTAATAATTCTTATTTCTCTCCATTTTTAAGCTTTGTTTAATGGGTTTTATGCCTAGGTTTGGAATTTGTGAGCTTTACTCAATTTAATTCTGAGTTTGGTTTAATTTTAGTATCACTCTTATTACTTTTTATTACCATGACTTGGATTGTAGTTTGTGTAGTTGCAAATACATATTTCTCCAATTTGAGTCTATTACTAGTTTGTTGGTGTGCATTCGTAATTGTGTGTATTGTTAGGCACTAAGTAGCAAGTAAGTAACAAAATTGGTATGTTCCCTTTTGAGTTGTCTCGTGTAACAAGAGGGTCTAGGCTAAATCGAACGCATTTTGTGCCTTGGTTGTCTAAGGCTAGTGATTCCACCAAGCTTAATGCTACAAATGTTGTGAATTTTTGGTTGCTCTACTTAGGTTCACATGTTTGTTAGAGAGTCGTTTACCAACATTAGAGAATCGATGAGTGATAGGTGCTATCTAAAGCTCTATAGCTAGTCTATTAAAACTAAACCAAACAATGTTTGTAGAATCGATGACCAAATCTCTAATGTTGAGTTGAACTTGATTATCCCAACCTAGGAATTTACATAATTAATTCTCTTGCATTATTTACTTCCATGCAATTAATTAGATTAGTTAGTTTAGTGTAGTTTAGTTTCTCTCCCTTTAAATTCTTGTTCTTGACTAAAGGTTAGATACCAATCTCTATGGATTGACACTCGTGCTTACCACTACTACAAACCAATTGTAGTTAGTATTTGGTAGCAATTGGAGTTTGAATTTATTATTGACGCGTTCAATGCGCATCATGGCGCATTCTGAATAACCTCGAACAAAGGTATATTAACCACCACTTTTCTCAATGTATCTGAAATTTTTTTTCTTCTTGTTGTTTCCTTAAATTCTTCATATTTTCCAGATGGTGAGGGAATAGTGGTTTTATATCAATAGGTTCAATTTTATCTTTGTTGTTATTATCTTCATCAAGATTCTTACTATCTTTGATATCGATTTCTTTTTCTAATTCAATTTCTATCTCTTTTCGAGAAGCTAAATTTTTTGGCATTCTTGGTTCTTCCATTTGTTTGCCACTTCTCAAAGTTATAGCTTTTGCATTTATGTATGAACTAGGATAAGGCTGCGATGGTAGTTTTCCTTGGTTTACCAACGAACTTATTTGTATTGCCATTTGGCTTAATTGATTTTTCAATTCAACTAGATCATTTTTCATAATCCGGATCCTTTGATCTTTTTCCCTTAGTGACCTTTCTAATGCATCTTTTTCAGTTGATGTGGGTGATTTATATCGTTGATAACCTTTACTGTTTATACTATTAACCTTAAAAGGTTGTGAATAACGTGTATAATCACTAGGGTGATATCCAGACATGTTAAATTCATCATATTGACCCATCACAACATTAACATCTTCAATTTTATCAAATTGCATTAAAGGACATTGATCATCAAGGTGGTTAGTCTCACTGTAAAAAACACAAGGTTTAATGTTAATTAACCTAGCTTGTAACAATAGTGTAACCATGCTTTTCAACTCTTCATATTTATCATCGGAAGACTTTATTATTCTTTTATTATTATCAAAAGATTTCTTTGTTATGAATGCATTTTTTTCACCATATTGCTTAGATTGTTTAGCTTTTTATTAATAGCTACTTTTGCTAAAGTTAGTGTTATGTCAAACAAAGAAACGCCACATACGATGTCCAAGAATCTTCGTTCTAATGGATTTAATCCTTCGTAAAAATAAACTAATAAAGTTTTTTTCCTAAATCCATGTTGTGGACATATTGAAATTGATCTTTGAGATTTTTCCCAAAATTCTCCAAAAGTCTCATTAGTTTTCATTTTATCATTACTAATTCGTTTTCTATCCAAACTAGTTTTGCATGCCGAAAAGTATTGATCTATAAAAGCTTGTATCATTTCGGACCAAGTAGTTATGGAATTTTGGGGTAAGTAGAATAGTTAATATTGAGCTTGACCTTTTAATGAAGATGGGAAAGTTTTAAGCTTAACATATTCTAACTCTACATATTTAGGTTTCAATGCGCTTATAATACGCGTATATTACTTAATAAATTTTTGAGGATCTTCATCATTTTCACCATAAAAAGTATGGTAAAGCTTTGATAACTCCTCCTTTCAATTCAAATTCGGCGAATCCTTCAAGGAAGGCAATACACATAGGTTCGTAAACCAAAACATTTTGGTTTTATTGCCTAAAAGTAAGCCCATGTTTGTCTTCTGCCATATTTGTATGAGATTCAACGTCCAAAATTCCAAAGAAATTATTTAAAAATCCCTGGCAACAACACCAAAAATTGATACGTGTAGAGCGTGTACAATAATAATACCCACCTAATATTATTTATAAATAACTTGTAGTAGCAGTAAGTACGATTGTCTCTACAGAGATTTAGTCACCTTCATAGGAAAAAAGAATTTTACTGAAATTTTTATTATTTTTGAATAACTAATGAAAATTAAAAACAAGCGGGAATTAAAAACTATCTAAATAAACTATAGCA
Source organism: Stephania japonica (assembly GCA_039657345.1). Lineage (NCBI taxonomy): Eukaryota > Viridiplantae > Streptophyta > Magnoliopsida > Ranunculales > Menispermaceae > Stephania > Stephania japonica. The sequence goes on along the minus strand of CM077562.1, from coordinate 20,209,051 downwards.
AATTATTAAACTAATTCAAAGCAATTGAAACAACTAATTTAAATTCAAATCAATATAAGATAAATATCTAAACAGCCATCCTGAACAATGAAACATTAACCCGTTTTGATATCCGAACATTCATATGTGTAGTCATATAACCATCAAACCCTAATTCATTAAATCAGTAAACCTCTAATCATAAGTAAGATTAATAGTCTTTAGCAAACTATACTTTTCCTTTTTTCAAGGGAAATAAGCCATATTTTAATCTTATCAAACTTATTATTTCAAAAGCTTAAAATAACTAAGAATTAGTATTTGAAAAGCTTAATATTAAGAATTAAGAATTGTCAGTATAATTAATCTCCCCTCTTTGCGGCTAGCCTTAACCCTAAAATCACTTTTTTGAGTTTTCTTTTTTGATTCAAGATCTTGAACCACTGTCGATCTTCTCTTTTGATCGGCGGTGGTTCCAATCTTCATCTCTCAGTATTTTATGTGTTCAATTAAGTGTAGATATTTTTAGATCTGAGAAGATTGGATCTACTTGTTGCGGTACATCTTCCTCAACGCTCATTTTTAGTTTTGTGTGTCTATTGGGTTGGTCCTTATTTTAATTGTATTTTTAGGTAGTTTGTCTTCCCTTTGTTGGAAGTCTTGATTTTGTTTTCTCCTTGTCGAGAAGTTTTAGCTTTTCTTCCCCTTGTTGGGAAGTTTTGTTATTTATTGTGTGGTTATAATGAGTGTTTGTGCATTGTAATATGTTTCAACGTTGTAGTGAGCAGTTCATGGTTGTCAAACTGTTTCAATTTTACAATCGCATTCAAAGCCAAAGTAATGACAGTTCTTTTGAATAAATAGGATTAGTGAATCAATGTACTTTTTGATTCTATGTCTGGTCCTGTACTGAGCCATTAATGATTAATGAAACTTTAATTTTTCTTAAAAAAAAACTAAATAGCATTGTACTTTATGAAAACTCTTACTCTAAGCCAATATTATCGGTAATGTCGCAATAATAAATAACTTTGATCACGATTCACCTAAGATAGCTAAACGGTAATTAGACCTTTTAAACTAAACTTAGTTACTACTATATTAGATTCAAAACCTAGATATCACACTATGCTTGCAATACAAAGTTCATTGATTATAATTCGTAAAAGACAATCTATTAAAACCAAGAATTGAAGAATATGATTAGGCTTAAAGCATTAAGTTCATATTCCTATTTACTATGACTACATTGCAAAACGGTTTAAGTTCATGTTCGGAATCATGTTTAGATTAATAAACTACTCACACATATTCAAAATAAACATTGTAATAAAATAAGTAGAAAACATAATGAAAAATACCTCTTAATTGAATAAATAAATCTCCAAAGAGTCTTCAAAAGCAAGAATAATAAAACTAGACTCAATTGAAAATATTCTTAAACATATCAAGGGCACTTATAATTTCGAAGCCCTAGGGTCATATTTTATAGTAATCAAATGTGTACATATCTTTATCAAACTCAAATTTCAAGTTTAAATTCAATATTCTTGAAATCGCACTAGCGATTCCTATTTCTTCATAAATTGTCTTGCGAATTAGGGGTTTGTGAGTAAAATAGCTCTTTTTTCTTCACATATTCAACTGGCAATTTTTTAGTGTAATTTGTAAATCACTGGCAAATTGTTGTTGTACTCTACTGCCGATTTGACTAACGATTCCTATTATATTCTCCAAATCACTGGGAAATCGTTGGGTTTTTTGCCAGCTTTCTGAATTCTTCCATTTCTTTCCCGTTTTCCTTCATTTCTTCACTTTACCGTAATAATACTTGAAATCACATAAATAAGATAAAACCTAGTGTAATATAACCTTTTACATCTAAATACAACAACAATATAGCCTCAATCCCAAATTAATTGGGGTCGGCTATATGGATCAAACTCTTCCATTGTGCTTGGTTTAATGCAATTGATGGTGAGCTTTCCAAACCATTCAAATTCCTCCTAATTAATACATACCAAGTTAACTTCAATCTACTCCTATTTCCTTAAATTTCTTTAGTTCCTATTAAATCAAGTTTTTTAGTCGGGGCATCTGTAGGCCATATTTGCAGATGACCAAATCACTGCAACCGCCCTTCCCTAATCTTTCAATCACTACAAAAAAAACAGGGAATTAGCAATGTAATTAGTAACGGAATCAAATTTCATTGCTAATTAGAAACGGAATAGCAACGGCTATAGGTGTGAAACTATTGACCAGTTAGAGACGGAATAGCGACAGAATAGAGACGAAATTTAACAACGAAATTAAATTCCCTTGCTAAATAAGTGGCGCCAAATTCCTCACCCAAAGTTAAGATGCGCAGGTGCTTTATAGCCGCTCATCACGTCTCGAGATCCACGATTTAAAATTGATGAGATTTGATCAGAAACCAGGCCCACACAGTTGCTTCCATTCTCTATTATTCATTCTCGCGTTCATCTCTTTGCCCTAACCTCTCTTTGCGTTCCTTGTTCAATCTACGCGTTCCCCTATCTTCTGCCCTACCCTTTAAACAAGTTCCCCTCCTTCTCTTCTACCCTAACCTTCAATCGCGTTCCCTCTCTGTTTGCATCTCTCTGCTTTCCTGTTATTCGCGCTCCCCTCTCAATCTTGTTCGCCTCTGTCACCGCCGCCGCTAGAGCCCTCCTTCCCTCTCGGCTTGTGTCAACGCCGATGCTGGAGCTATCGCCCCTATCGTCTCGCGTCTTTTGCCTGCTGGAGCCCTCATTACATCTCGCCTATCATCACAAAGTAGTTGGAGTCATCAACGTCTCTGTTCCTATCTCCTCCAACGCTCTCTGTTCCTCTCTCCTCCAACGCTCGCTGTCCCACACCAGAGCCACCACCCACCATCGCCCCTCTCCTTGCTGGCCAACCACAGGAGGTAAGTTTTTGTGCTTCAGAGGTTGGGTAATTTGTGTTGTTTTGCTTTCTCCAAATGATATAGACATCGGTTGTTGTCTGTCTATTAAGATCCGAAAATCATGGTTGTCATGGTAAGCAGCCAACCAATACTACCAAGATTTATGCCTTTCACTATCACAATTTACCATTTGGTTGCTACCAATGAATATTGATAAGATCATGTAGTTGTTGCATCTTGCGCAAACTAAAAGCTAAACATTTATGGTGAAATATTCGAACAATAGCTTACTTTTATAGTTGCACCAGATAGGCTTTGGTGACCCCCTAAAACTCTTCAACAAAAAAAATTTGAAGTTCATAACCAAACAAAGAAACCTCATCATCATCATCAAAAAGACCATGATATAGATTCACCACCCAATCCCAATGAACCTTCTCTCGAATCGCTAGCTCTCTCTCTCTCTGCTCTCCGCTTTATCAAAATCAAGTCTCTATTTCTATTGTGTAGCGAATCAGTGTTACTTTCAACATTGATTTTCAGTTTCATCACTTTGGGCTCTCTTGACTATTAATAGTTATTTCCAATACTTGAAATGGGTCTGCATTTTAATAGCCTCACTAGGTCTTTGGATCATTGTTTTTTTGGTACTTAGTTCCCTTCAATTTGTAATGGTTGAATCGATTGATTAACTCTTTTGTTTGATTATTATTTAGTATTTATATTTGGCATTTTCAATGCAACGAATCCTATTGTTGTAATCAACCTAATTATTTTGAATACTTGATATGGGTATGGGTTTTAGACTTTTAGTGGTCTCCTAAGTGCTCTAGAGCCATTTGATGAAATGCTAATGAGAAAAAAAAAATGTTGTGTTGTTGGATGTCGAAGTCCTTATCTTTTTTGTTCATGTAATTCATCTTGCTTATGGTTTTCAAGCGTTTTGTTTTGAATGTCAGTCTAGTTAGTTCTTTGTCCTGTGAAATATCTTTGTTAGAACTTCTTTGAATTTGATTGATGAACCATAAATGAATGAGCACTCTCTTGTCTCGTATTAACAATTGACAATAACTTGTTGAAACCCAAGTCTCTGAACAAAAGCAATTAATGCCTTATCCATCTCTCCATATCAAAGCAAGAACACTGTTCTGCATGATAATAGGAAGTGCTAAGCTTAGCTCATCATGGATTCTTGCATTTGTAACTGAGATTTAATTGCCTTGAATCTGAATATTTCTGTTGGAATAGATTTACATATTCTTGCAATAGTTTCTCCAGCTAATTGAATAGTTTTTGCAGCAGCTATACAAAGGTAGGCAAATATATTAACATTGTTATTGTGTTAAAGGGGACGCGTTTTTCCCTTACTACACCGACTTTATAATGTACAAGTCAATTGGCACGTGCTCCGCACGTGTTGCATAGAAAGAAAATACTTTGCCTATTTTTTACCCATGCCTTTGCACTTGAAAAGTATTTTGAGCATTTTCTTTGAATAAATACTTGTGAATATTCTTTTTTGAGACTCCCTGTCTAGCTAGTTTGACACTTAAAAACATATAAAGATATCATTAAAATTAGGGCTCGAAACTAAAATTAAACTCTCCTTAGCCATGATGTGGATGTCAAATCTTATGCTATTCACACTTTTCAAATAAAACAAAACTCTTCCAAAATAGTGAACAAATTTATAAAGTTGGTCTTGTCATCAATAACCAAATTACATGGTTGATCTTGCTTTCTATTTGTGGTTGGTCTCTTTTTGACATAAACTTATCACATCCTTGACCTATAATCTCAAGGAGAAAGAAATTAACTAATCACTGCCCAAAGGTGTATCACAATTAAAAAAAATTCTAACAACTAAAGATCTCTTTTTGACATAAACTTATTAGCTATTTAACTTTTTGGTCGATCAATTAGAGCTTATAGGATCAGTGAAATTGGGTAACTTGATACTACTTGGTAAATGTACTATTTAAAAAACATTTATCATAATATTACTTTTTTTATCTTATTATGTAATTATTGAATATTTCAGTAGATTATTTATTAATAGCAGTTCATATCTCTTACAGTCCATTCACTTATCATTTTTGAATTGTGATTTTGATGTTTTCATTCTAACCCCTTCCATTTTTTATTAACACAATCTAGATGTTCAATAAGCAAATAAGCTAAACTTCAATAGAACCAACTGTTGTGTACAAGTAATAGCCCAAATAGAACCGCTAGTTAGAAAATCGAAAACTCGATCACGTGTGCATAATGGGTCTTAATTTTTATTGGGAACTGACACAAATAGTGAAAGCATACTTTTGTGACTTTGCTTAATATTTTTTAATTGTCTATTTTGACTTGAACATTTATACTTGAGCAGCAAAATCGAAAACTCAACAACTAATCACTAAAACACGAACAAAATAAACACTTAATTGTGAACTTTTGCATCGAAATTAAGTTAGCATATTTTGTAAGAGATGTCGGCCATGGATAGAGAATGGATGTACAATCGGCTCAGTAATGGCCTCATTCGAAGGGAGTTCGTTGTAAGGCTAAAAGAATTTATAGAATTTGCGAAGGCACATTGTACCACTTATAAAACTAAGAGTAGGATTAGGTGCCCATGTAATCGTAGTAAATGTCGACTTCTACCTTACTTCGACATTAAAACTGCTGAGCATCACATATGTAGATATGGGTTCGTTCCCGGATACTACTTTTGGTACGAACGCAGTGAAATAGAAGGTCAGGAGCCGACATCTACTTTCAACAATTTTGAAAATAATTATGACAATGAAATCGACATCGACTTTAGTCGCTCGGTGTCGACCTACGAAGAGATGCTACACAACATGGCGGGACCTAGTTTTGATTGGAATCACATGAAAGAGGAGCCAAACCCCCAAGAACAACTATATGATATGTTAGCCTTTAGGCTTAGTGTGTTTATGTAAAGAATTATGTTAGCCTAGTGTGTTTTAAAGGACTCCATCGAACTAATATCTTAATAGACATTTTATCAAACAATTGGTCTACATATACCCAATATCAAGACTTTTCACATAAGCAAATATCTATCTCAAACGAAGAGTACAACAGAAGGTAAAACCAAATAATGATGTTTAAAGATGGTAATTACTTGGAAGTAGGAAAAGGACTCCTTCAAATGGCTAACTCAATCAAAGACTTGATTTGGCTTCCATTCATAAGTTACAATGGGCTCTATCCTTGTAATTTTCACTCAATTGATAACCACTAGTTCGTGTGCACACCATTTGAACATTACAACTTCTCTAGAGTTGTATACAACAAATATTCTAAATGAATGCTATTACAGACTAATTTAGGATTTAAATTCGCTTTATCTTATTCTTGTATTTTGCTTTTATGATTCAATTATTAAGTTTGTTGTTCTTGTATTGTTGTAAGTAGCTATTGAGCCTTGAACTATGTGTTTGCTATATGACATGAAAATCTTTATAAATACTAGCATGTGGCATGTGCTCCGCACGTGAGCCATATGTTAATTGTTGAAAAATATATATCTATACTATATATAATGCCAATCCTCTCTAAGACCCTAATTAAAAGCAAATTTACTTTATTTCCTAATGTGCCCCTTCTTTTAATTTTGTTATTGGCTAGAACAACACCAAAAAAACTACTTTGAGGGTATTTTAGGAAAACCACATTTTTCTTATTAAAAGGTAGATCTCCATTATGCTTGGAAAATTAAAAACGTTGTTGGGTATTTATAACTATCCTAAAAAGTTGTCAAAACTGACTTTTTTTAATAAAGAAACTACCAAAACTAAATTATATTAATTGCTTCGTTTCAAATAAAACTATGGAGAGAGACAATTAAGAGAATGTAATAGAAATTTAAAAATATCTCATCTTCAGATCGTCTGTGCAAGACATAAATAAGAGAATGTATCTTACTGTTTCGTGTTTCATTATTGTATGGTTGCCGATTCAGTTTGCATAAAATCACTTTCTTATAAAAGTAATAATAATAATAATAATGAAGGTTTGAGAAATTGAATCATGTCACATGTGATTATTGAAGTCATTCTTTGATTCATCACTTACACTTAGTTCTATTATTTTTAGTTTGTTTATTGTGAGAAGAATATTAGGGAACTTAGGATGAGAAAATGGGTAAGTTGCAGGTTCTTCATTTTGAAAGACACCTTGGATCAGATCTTCAAGAAAACACAGTGGTGATCTGATTTGATGTCTAACAAAGACGCCCTGGATTAGATCTACAATAGTCATGGTTCAAAGTAGATTATTAACTAGCTAGTAATTTCCTAGGTAGACATGCCAAGTATTCAAGGGTGATGTGGTGATTGCCAAATTTTGGAGAACCTGCAGCCTTGATGGCTAAAACTTAAATGATCAACAATACAATGTCTTCTTTTTTCCTGCATATGTGTTGTAACACGTTGTTATTAACAAAAGTCATGTGTTCCTTTTTTTTGGGCACTTTTTTTCACTTCATCTATTTTCATGATTCTACATTTGTTTTTGTTGCATTTATTTTGTTGTATTTTTGTTAAACTAGAGCGATGTGTTCCTTTTTTTGGGCACTTTTTTTTTTCACTTCCTCAATTACTAGTAAAAAATAATGTAAAAGTCTTATAATACTTAAGTAATTACCTTATTTTTCTTAAAGATCTATACAAAATTACTAAATTACAAAGGATAAAGGTAATAGTTTAGTTTTTCAAAAAAAAGTGTAGTAGTTTAGTACATGACCAAACTAATTATGTTAAAATAAACACTTCTTGGGGAGGAGAAAAAAAATTGATGAAGACTTTATGTTTGCTATATAACATCCATGCTTTCATGTTATTTAGTTCTTAGCTCATTTTATGGTGTAAAACTTTGAAGACTTTAAAGTCTTTGTTTATGTGCAGGCTGAGATTGAGAGGAGGCGTGTGGAGCTAACTCAGGCTACTCCGGACCAGCCTGTGGATGAAATGCAACTCTATTACGATGCATTGGGGGATTGCCCTAAGGGGCGTGTTTACGGGCTCGGGTCCTATTGTAGCACGAAGAGGAGATTTAGAGATTCGGTGCCAGCACATCCAAGAGGTCGAGTCCTTCAGAGATTGAGGTTCTCCGTCAGAGGCTCGCGCAGTTCGAGGCTATCGTTGAGAGCCATTTGGGAGTGCGCATTGACTCTGGAGTGAGCACGTCTTGCGCACCGCCACCAGCACCGCAGGAGCAGCAGCAGGTGAGGATGGATTCGACTTATCCACTGAGGAGAAACAACATGATGGCGATAATCGGGACATCCACGAGCGGATGGATTAGGAGCACTTAGGTGATGAGAGTTAGCTAGGTATTTTAGTTGGTTGGTAGAACTTTTTTTTTTGGCAGAACTTTTTGGTTTGCAAACAAACTTTAAACTTTTTGGTTTGGAAACAAACTTTTAACAATTTTTTGGTATGTCAAAATTTGAAAAACTATTTGGGATAATTTTAGATCAAATTCACATTTTGTTTTACTCATTTTGTATAATATTGGATATTATTGTGAATGGATTGTGATGAATATTTAGGGGATGTTAGCACCCCCAAGGAGTTGTTGTAGGGGGTGCATGGCATTGGAGAAGGCCAAATTATATTGCTGCAGGTTGTGTATAGGAGAACCTTCCCAAAATAGAATTTTGAGAAAAAAAAATTTTGAGCACAACGGATTAGAGACGGGATTCTTAAATTTTGTCTCTAATTAGAGACGGAATAAAGATAGAATATTATGAAGTTCGTCTCTATTTCGTCTTTAATTGTCTCTATTCCGTCTCTAATTAGAGACGAAATAGAAACAAAATATCATGAAGTCCGTCTCTAATTAGAGACAGAACACAACTCATAAACTCGTATTCTATGATAAAGTCCGTCTCTATTCCATCTCTAATTAAAGATGGAATATTAGGAAGTTCGTCCCTAACGCGCGTCGAACGCGTCAATAAAATAAATAAACCTAAACCAACTATTTTGTAGATAGCGGTAAAGGGTCGATCCCACAAAGATTGGTTTCTTTCTTAGGTAAGAAAAAATACAAAAAGAAAAAATAGGGTTTTAGAGAGAATGTGTAAATATATTGAAAATACAGAAATTAAATGAGAAGAAATCTAATGGGAGTGAAAAGTCTAGGTATTCAATTTCACAGTCTCGCCATACAACTTGGGATTGAATTTATTAATTGTCGGTTTATAAAAAGTATGAACTAGTTTATGATCTAGTGCAGCTATAGACCCGGTAGAGCACTCGGTTCCTCGCACTTCCTAATCTCTATAGCCAAGGTACGACCGTTGACTACTTCCCTAACCAAACACGCAACTTGATCGCTAGTGCTCCAGATTTAACGCATTGGTCGCATTACTTCGATTCGTGAATGCACTACACCTAGACAACCGGATCGCTAGTGCTCCCGATTTAGCCTAGATTTCTATAGTATTTAACCAGTCCCAAAAGAGTTTAATCAATTGGTAAAGTCAATTGCCACTAGTGTGGTCTTATCGCACAAGCACGGGTGCTTACGACTCACTGACGTATAAATTAAGGTTTAAACTAGTGTTTAACCTCAATTGTTGAAATAATACCAAAGAAAATAAATCACATAAAAGAATCAATAATAATTAAAAATAAATAAACCTAATAAATGATTCCCAAGTCGTAGGCTTGACTGATCCACCTTCAACCTAGATGGAGGAACTAGCTAGACATAATTAAACTAAACTAAAATAAAATAAAATAGATCCTCCTCCTTCTAATCTAAGTCCTAATATATATTTATATCCTAAATTTGGTCTCTGGAGGTGAGAAAAACCAATTTTCGTAGTTTTGAGAGTTTCTTGGCGTTCGTGACACGAAGTAGCGTGTAATTGGTGGAAAAAATGGTGTCGTTGACGTGGCAGCAGCGGATTGGAGAAGCTGACACGCGTGGCTGACGTGGTGACTTCTGATAGGCCGAGAAGCAGCTAGGTGACGTGCTGAACGAATAGGAGAGTAACACGTGTCGAGCGCTGGTGAGAAGGAATCGCGCGAGTTCGTGCGAAGATCTGGGAGTTCGTGTGGACACGCATCCTGAGGACGATCTTGTAGTCTGGAGAGAGGAGCTGTGGACGATGTGACGTGGCGCGCTGCGGTTAGTGGAACTGGGAGACGTGGCGGACGTTGATAGGCTGGAACGTTCTGTATGGCGCGGCTCGACTAATGGGGGTGCGACACGTGGACCTCAAAAACTCCAATTCACCTACTCTTGTGTACACCCCAAAACAAACCCTCAGGTGTCCGATTTCTGTAAGTGTATACTCTATTTTGAGTATTTTTTCGCCTCGGATCCAACCATGCACTCCGTTTCTCCTAAAAACGAAAATAAAATATAATTAAATATATATTTTCATATTCTTTCAATAAATCACTAATTTCCTAAAATATGCATTTATCACTATAAAATAAAAGAAATATAGTCCAATTACACCTAATAACCTATACTAAATTATGCATAAATGAACACTTATCAAACACCCCCAAACTTAGACTTTGTTCGTCCCGAGTAAAGGAGTGAATGAAAACCTATACTCTATTCCTATACTACAATGACTAATCCTACAAACCTATGCCCGTCACCAAGTCAAGTATGAGTTTCTTTTTTATTTAAATATGCCGCTCAATAGACCATCACCCAAAAGAAGTTCAGAGTTAAATAGTGTGAAACTGGAGTTCGAACATCAATGAGAATCACCATTTCAAAAACTAGAATCAGTCCAGACAAGAGCCTTCAACTACTCAAGATTTTACAGTCATTATATCAAAGAACACAAGTCCAGAATTTCTTATGAATAGTGCATCAACACTGAAAAAGGGACTATGAATGAAAAATGCAACTCACTATCCATAAAATGTAGACGAAACACTCCAGAGAGCTAATCAGACTTAAATATGAAAATGTGGAACAACACATCGGAATGACTCAATTGATCTAGCTATAAGCACTCGGTCAAATCTTTTAATTTAAGAGTTTTCATAAACTTCCGCCTTTATGCGTATGTACACTCTATTTTCTCCAAAAATTTTAAAAGTAGTACGGTCCCTGCTCCATTTCCTATTGACCAATTTTCTCACTTTTTCCCACCACAAGATTCTCTGCTCCTTTTCCTGTAGAATCAGTGGGACTCTCTAAAATTTTTTTAGAAAACTCTTGTTGACCCTTCTCACTTTCACTATAATCGAACAAGTCATCCAATGCATGTTCAAGTCTAAATTATTCTCCAAAAGTGGTCAAGTCACATGAATTGATGTCTCAAGTGAGCCACATTCTCGTTCTAGCACCCTAGAAATTTGATAACTTGCAAAATATGACTTCCTGTCTTTTTGGTCTCTAGCACAATGCCTAAACTTTATACTAGCTCTCTTATAAGCAACCTCAAAGATGTTGGACAACGCTCTAAATTAAGTACAACTCCTAATATTCAAAAGGCTTCAAATCTCAAAAGTAGCGTAATTTGAACTCATATCCACAATCAAAAATACTCAACAAGATTTTAGGTGACTCTACATGTAACAAAATAACTCTAAACATGCCTAGAATCAACAAAAAAGAAAAAAAGAAAGAATAAAAAAATGCATGAACTACTATAAACTACTACCAACCTAAATGATATAATGCATAGCATGTCATAACAAGAAAATGAGGTGAAAAGAATATAAACATACGACCATAACTTACCATACCCATGGAATACGCATTAAAATAATAAAACAATCATACATGTCATGCGCTAATCCATTCATTCAACATTCCACTATACCTGAAACACCTCCAAACTTATCCCAAACCTTGTTCTCAAGGTTTAAAACAAGAATGAGGCTATAAACTACAAAATGAAGAGAAAAGAGATGAAAAGAATATGGAAGTGAAAGAACTAAATAATGGGGAAATAACATGCTAAAATAAATATGCAAAACCTAATGGACTATAATATCTCATGAAATATGAAGCACGGTGATAAAAATGATCAATTCAGGAAAGCTAGGGAATATACATCTAATTACCTCTAGTAGACTCAAAACTAACCTAATAATCTAAAACCTAGAACTTACCAGATCCCAATAAGACTAACCATGTATACCAGAGAACCGCAACAGTGATATCGTGCTCTCAACTCCGGTGCTTCAACAAACGAGTATCAAACACCTGTAAATAGTCAAAAATGGGATAATTGTGAGTGCACTAAACAAATATAAAAATAAGCAAGCTAAAAAAACATAAAATAAATAAATAAATAAATAAATAAAACTTGGGCTGCCTCCCAATAGCGCTTTTGGTTAAAGTCGTTAGCTCGACTTGTCGTGAATGATCACGTGATGCCCTCTCCTTTGGAGATATCTACAACGAATGGAGCATCTATAGCTTTGGGCAATTCATCATACATGCCCTCCTTCAAATGTAGGAGCTCATCCGGGACCTCTAACACATGAATTTATCAAATTATGGTCAGCTGACACAAAGATGTCAGCCGTGTAGAAGATCTGCGAACGCTCCTTTACGACCACCCCCTTGTAAGGTCTAACAAATATGCATGGGAAGGTGGGTGGCTTCACCAACACCAGAGGTTGGTCTTCCTTGCTCTCTTTTTGCGGTTCCTCTGGCCTTTCTAAAATGACATTAATTTCATTCTACGCTTCATTCGCTTCATTCTGCGCAATGCTAATGTCAGGCTCATGTAAGGAAACTTCAATTATTTCCTCTGGTTCACTCCAATAGTCCTCAATCGGTGTAACCTCATTTACCTCAACACTCTCCAATGGGATTACACTCATGGTCTCAGCTGATATCTTTTGGAGAATTGACTTTATTTCTTTTTCAGCTTCTTGATCCCTTTGTTCAATCCATTGGTCCAATTCTTGCTCGGTGAGGTTCATGTCTTGCTCAGTCTCTAGAAGAAACCTTATTATATCCCTTGAAGGCTGATTCCACATGGAACTATATGTGTCCTGCTGATATGATGAATTACTCCAGTCGTCAAATGGGTATTTTTTGGTGCTTGGAGAAAGCCAGTCGGAGATCATATCTTTCTCCATGTCTTTAATGGTACTCCGTTCTTGTTGAGGACTCCGTTGAATTGGCCTAGACATACAGAAGTTGGGTTGTGGCGATGCATAGCTAGAACTGTGATGATTTCCATACCTCGGATGGTAAGGACAAGCATACGTGGGATGAAATGATTCCCCACAAAAATCACAAGCCTCGACCTGTTGCATAAAAGAATGCGAGTTAGAAAATTGATGTCCATTATATGACATACCTACCCCATTCATACCATGATGGTATGAGTCTTCGAATCGATCATAATTATGGTAGTAGGTGGCCATGGAGAAATTTCCTACAAAAATTTTAGAAACAAGGGACTATATACAAAAATAAATAAATAAATATACAACAAAAACCAAAGAAAGAAAAACCAATCCCCGGCAACGGCGCCAAAAATTGACGCGCGCCGAACGCGTCAATAAAATAAATAAACCTAAACCAACTATTTTATAGATAGCGGTAAAGGGTCGATCCCACAGAGATTGGTTTCTTTCTTAGGTAAGAAAAAATACAAAAAAAGAAAAAATAGGGTTTTAGAGAGAATGTGCAAATATATTGAAAATACAGAAATTAAATGAGAAGAAATCTAATGGGAGTGAAAAGTCTAGGTATTCAATTTCACAGTCTCGCCATACAACTTGGGATTGAATTTATTAATTGTCGGTTTATAAAAAGTATGAACTAGTCTATGATCTAGTGCAGCTATAGACCCGGTAGAGCACTCGATTCCTCGCACTTCCTAATCTCTATAGCCAAGGTACGACCGTTGACTACTTCCCTAACCAAACACGCAACTTGATCGCTAGTGCTCCAGATTTAACGCATTGGTCGCATTACTTCGATTCGCGAATGCACTACACCAAGACAACCGGATCGCTAGTGCTCCCGATTTAGCCTAGATTTCTATGGTGTTTAACCAGTCCCAAAAGAGTTTAATCAATTGGTAAAGTCAATTGCCACTAGTGTGGTCTTATCGCACAAGCACGGGTGCTTACGACTCACTGACGTATAAATTAAGGTTTAAACTAGTGTTTAACCTCAATTGTTCAAATAATACCAAAGAAAATAAATCACATAAAAGAATCAATAATAATTAAAAATAAATAAACCTAATAAATGATTCCCAAGTCGTAGGCTTGACTGATCCACCTTCAACCTAGATGGAGGAACTAGCTAGACATAATTAAACTAAACTAAAATAAAATAAAATAGATCCTCCTCCTCCTTCTAATCTAAGTCCTAATATATATTTATATCCTAAATTTGGTCTCTGGAGGTGAGAAAAACCAATTTTCGTAGTTTTGGGAGTTTCTTGGCGTTCGTGACACGAAGCAGCGTGTAATTGGTGGAAAAACTGGTGTCGCTGACGTGGCAGCAGCGGATTGGAGAAGCTAACGCGCGTGGCTGACGTGGCGGCTTCTGATAGGTCGAGAAGCAGCTAGGTGACGTGTTGGACGAATAGGAGAGTGACACGTGTCGAGCACTGGTGAGAATCGTGCGAATATCTGGGAGTTCGTGTGGACACGCATCCTGAGGACTATCTTGCGGTCTGGAGAGAGGAACTGTGGACGATGTGACGTGGCGCGCTGCGGTTGGTGGAACTAGGAGACGTGGCGGATGTTGATAGGCTGGAACGTTCTGTATGACACGGCTTGGCCAATGGGGGTGCGACACGTGGACCTCAAAAACTCCAATTCACCTACTCTTGTGTACACCCTAAAACAAACCCTCAGGTGTCCGATTTTTGCAAGTGTATACTCTATTTTGAGTATTTTTTCGCCCCGGATCCAACCGTGCACTCCGTTTCTCCTAAAAACGAAAATAAAATATTATTAAATATATATTTTCATATTCTTTCAATAAATCACTAATTTCCTAAAATATGCATTTATCACTATAAAATAAAATAAATATAGTCCAATTACATCTAATAACCTATACTAAATTATGCATAAATGAACAGTTATCCGTCCCTATTCCGTCTCTAATTAGAGATGGAATAGAAAGGAAACACAACCCATAAACCCATATTCTTGGTTGATGATTGATTTTATTTTGTCTCAATTCCGTCTCTATTTCATCTTAATTCCGTCTCTAAGTAGAGAAGGAATCAAATTCCGTTGCTATGGAATTTAGCTCGACGATTTTAGGATCAGATTTCGTTCCGTTGCTATTCCGTCACTATTGCTATTTCCGTTGCTAATCCGTTACTTTTCTGTTGCTAATTTATTGCTTTATTGTAGTGAGTCAATTGGTGCTACTCATACTTGTCTTTAAATTTTTGTATTTCTTATCCTATCCTTACGAGTTTTACCACACATCCACCTAAGCATTCTCATTTCTACTATGTACATTTTATGTATATTATTGTTGTTTTACCACCCAACATTCACTTTCATAGACTATAACTGCCCTAATTGCGGTCCTATAAAATTTTTCTTTTAACTCAGTAGACATTTTTATTATAGATCCACCAGTTGCACTTCTAAATTTTTTTCCATCCAGCTTGGATTATATGTGTGACATCATTCTCAATATTGCCATCATTTTGTATGATTGATCCTAGATATCTAAAGTGTTTCACATTAGGAACTTCTACTTCCCTTAATTTTACCACTCCATCATCTCGATGTCTCGTATTTCTAAACTTACAATGCATGTACTCGGTTTTTATCCTACTCAATTTAAAGCCTTAGATTCTAACGTATTCCTCCAAAATTCTAATTTCCTATTTACTTCATCTCTTGTTTCGTTCACTAAGACAATATCATCTGCAAATAACATACACCATACACCATGGTATACCCTTTTAAATATGCCTTGTTAGTTCATCCAAAACTAACATAAAGAGATATGGGCTTGAAATCGATCCTTGATGTAGATTTATCGTAATGAAAAATTCTTTTGTAGTTCCTTTTAATGTCTTATATACTAGTTACTATTCCCTCATACATATCATTAATCGTGTCTATGTATCTAGCATGCACCCCTTTTCTTTCTATAACCCACTAAAGAACATCTCTAGGAACCTTATCATATGCTTTTTTTAAATCTACAAATACCATATGAAGATTTTTTTTCCTTTCTCTATATTTTTCCATCAATCTTCTTATAATGAAAATTGCCTCCATAGTTGACCTTCCAGGCATGAAACCAAATTGATTATCTGATATTGTTGTTTCTCTTCTTAGCCTATTGTCAATTATCCTCTTCAAAATTTTCATAGTATGACTCATAAATTTAATTCCCTAGTAGTTTGAACAACTTTGAATGCCACCTTTATTTTTGAAATTATGTGCTTCTTCTCCAATCCATTGGCATGTGCTTTGATTTTAAAATTTTGTTGAAAATTTTTGTTAGCCAAGTCAATCTAATTTCTCCAAAGCATTTTTAAACCTCTATGGGTATTTCATCTTGGCCACATGCTTTTCCTATTTTCATCTTTTTCAATGCCTCTTTGACTTTCAAAATTCTAATATTGTGTGTATAGTTTACATTTCTTTCTTGGTGTGGATTTTCATCTACTACGATATCAACTTGGCTATCATAAATAAATTATCGAAGTAGCTTCCCTTCTCTCCTCAATATCATCTTCGAGCATTAAAAGATTTTGACTTTCGTCCTTAAGACATCATACATGGCTTATGTCTTGTTTCTTTTTATCTCTTAATTTGGCTAGCCTATAAATATATTTTTCGCCATCTTTATTACCTAACTTTGTATATAGATCTTCCATGAAATTCTTTTTAGCTTGACTAACTACGTTTTAGCTTGTTTTATAACTTCTCTATATTGATTGTATGTATCTTCATCTTAACACCTAGGTCTTCCTATAAATATCTCTTTTAGTCTTAATTATTTTTTGGACACCTCGTTCCAACACCATGTTTCCTTCTTTAGAGGTCCTAAACGTTTAGATATACCTAACACGTTTGACGCTACTCTCCTTATGCAACTACTCATTTCTAACCCCATTGTATTAGCATCTAAATCAAGATTTCAAACATTTTCTTTTAGTAGTTTTTCTCTAAACTCTACTTGTTTACTATTTTTTAGGTTCCACCACTTTATTCTAGGGTCCTTGTCTCTTTTATTCCTATTAAGTCGTCATTTTAGCTTAATATCAAGTACTACTATAACATATGTTGGATAGCAAGTGCTTCACTGGGTATTACTTTGCAATCTCTATACACTACAAGAAAAGGGGTCTTTGAGGACATTTTATTAAAGACGTTTATACGAGAACGTCCTAAAAAATAGTGTACAAGGACATTTAGCATAAAAATGTCCTTAATATAGCGTCTGTAAGTATAATGTATGACGTTAACATAAAAATGTTCTCAAAGACATGTTTAAAGACGTTTTCCAACAGTCGTTAAATAATTTACTTTCAAAACATTCCTAAAATGTCGTAGTATCGCTTCCTTAAAATATCGCTTTCCCACCAATTTCTTTTAAGACATTTTATTTGAAATGTCATTTTTTAAATCAGGACGTTTTTATATAAATGTTGTCGTAAATGTATAATACTATGTTATTACCTAAATGTCTTAAATATAAATGTTTTTAGGATGTGTTGTTTGCAATGACCTCTTTTTAGCCATGACGTTTTATTTTAAATGTCCTTGTCAAGTAATAATACTATGTTTTAATCTAAATGTCCTAAATATAACATTTTTACTATGATGTTT
Organism: Stephania japonica; assembly: GCA_039657345.1. NCBI lineage: Eukaryota > Viridiplantae > Streptophyta > Magnoliopsida > Ranunculales > Menispermaceae > Stephania > Stephania japonica. Next base: position 20,191,360 of record CM077562.1, on the reverse strand, counting down.
TATTGCAATCTCCTCTTTTAATGATGACATTTACTTATACATGTCCTTTGTAAATGATTTTACTATACTTTTTAGCCAAATGTCCTAAATATAAAGGTTTTTAGGACATTTTGGCAAGTGTCCTGATAAATTTAGGTTGGGTGGTCTACCTTTTAAAGCTTACAATATTTTTATCAAAAATGTCTTAAGATAATATATACTTTTTTTTAACATTTATTGATTTTTTTTGTCAAATAACATTCATTAAGTTGGTTTATTTGTAACCAAAGTCTTATAAAAAATTGAAATACTTATTATTATTATTATTATTATTATTATTATTATTATTATTATTATTATCTTACGATGGAAACCAAAATAAATTCTCAATTATGGGTATAATAAACTTGGCTTCTGTAAAAAAAAATTGGCTCAAATTTTGAATTCATTGACATATTAAATAAACTTATCATGATTAATCGAAATACTCCTACCGAAGTAAAAGAAATTTTTTATAAAAAAGTAATTAGACCTTACTTTTATGGAAGTGAATATAGCAGAATCGATGATATTTTGGTAGATATGCGATAAAATTCTTAAAGATCGATATAAAAGAAATAAAAAAAAAATTGGAGCAACAGTGATTGACATCATATAAATGCCCTGGTAGAGAACACGACTCAATAACTAGAATATATAGTTGAAGAAAAATAAACAATGCAAGGGTGAATTGAATTAATTGAATTAATCTAACTTAATTTAAATTGATTCATTGATTAAATGACTTAGAAAGCATGTTGTCGACTGCACCAAGACGAGTGCAAATGATAGATTTTTTATCCATGTATCCAACCATAACTAATTTGGTATTGCGATTATATTGTTGTTAATTGTTGTTGTATACATATCCCACATACATTTATTTATTGTTAAATATTTTTGTTAAAATGCGTTTTAATATGGATTGAAATATTGTGCAAACATTTTTAAATATATATAGACACAATATTTTTTTTTTACTTCAGTGGGAATCGAACCACGATCTCCAGAGGTCTTGCCTTTTTGGGAAGTGATGTCTTTACTATCTCATCTGAGATGCTTGGACATATAGACACGGTATTTCATTCAACAGTCTTAAACAATTTTTGTGGAGATCGATAGCCACTTGGATAGAGAGCTACTCCAATTACACGATACATTTTTGTCTACAACTAGTTCGTTAAATTTAACACACTAAAAATAATAAGTTTTAAAAAAGTAAAAATAAGGCATATAATCTATAAAGAACTAATTATAATAAATAATTTAATATATATACCAACAACTAGTTGGTTTAATTGGTCCCCTTAGGCAAGGTCTTGAGTTCAATTCTTACGAATGGAAAAAAACTAGGTTGAGAGCATGCAGATCAGTTCGGCACCAAACTAGGTTAAGAGCATGCAAATTGTTGACCGCAAGGTCAAGACACTGAAGAACAAGAAAATTCCTTCGGTTCTCGTGAAATGGCAATTTCACGGGAATAAGGAGCTAACTTGGGAGTTAGAGTCCTACATGCGAGAGCACTTTCCCTATCTATTTGATTCCAGTAAGTTTGTAGTTTAGTTTACTTATTAGTTTAATTTTGAGGACAAAATTTTAACCCGACTTGTATGATACTTGTCAGGACTGTGACCCGGCTACGCGATACTGGACCGTATTTCGAACCTTGGGCGTCGACACCGAGGTAATTTTATGATTCTTTGGTGTGTGTGATAATATTTTAGTTTAATACGTGTCACGGGCTGTTTAGGCAATTTTTAATGAGTGAGGTCTCGCCTAGGTAACCAGGGGAGAAAATACAGTAAAAATGTAATTAAAAGAATTATTTAATGATTTAATTATTTATTTGTACGAGACATGGCGAAAGTATGCACGTGACAGGGAAATATGGACCGAGGAGGCAAGACAAGTCGGGGAAAATTGTTGGAAAACGTGGGTGTTGGGTAAATACACAACAAATGGACCATGGTGTATGATTGTTAAAGTGACACAATCCAATAATGGAGAACCCTTGGATCAACCTCAAGATGCGTGGTTAGGTGGAGATTGGTGGACACAATTGAGACAACACCCCACCTAACATACTATTTACCACTATTCACACCCATTTGATTTTAAAAAAAACCCCCATACCCCATCACCTCACGGTCTCTCACTCACCACTTTCACCTCGCGGTCTCTCTCTTCACTCTCGTCACTCCGTCTCACCCTCACTCACTCACGGCCTCCCTCATCCTACTATCGTCCTCCCCTTCGTCGGCAACGGACCAGAGACGCTGGAGGTGAGCCTCTCTCCCTTCTCTCTCTCCCTCTCAGTTTTTTTCTCTCTCGAGTTTCCTCTCCTTCTCTCTCGGTACACTTATCCTCTCCGCCTGGCTGTGCACACCGCCAGTCATCGGAGGTCTAGGGATGGCGGGGTAGCTCGCCGAAGGTGGTCTCTCTCTACTCCCCTCTCTCGTGCTCTCTAGATCTCTCTTTCTCTCTGTCTCTCTCTTTCTCTCTTTCTCTCTGTCTCTCTCTTTCTCTCTCTTTCGGCTCACTGTTTTCTCATTTTTTTTGCTATATTTCGTCACTGTTGGGGTGGCTGTCGAGACGGGGACCAGTCGCGGACGACCTACGGTGACTCATCGGAGTTCGGACCGTCCCGGAGCACACCCCTCATGGCACATGTGGTGTTGCTATCGGTCACGTACGTTTTGGGTTGATTTTATAGTGTTTTACCCTCTCGCTGGAGCACCACCGTGACTGGTAGTGCCACCGCCGAACCACCGTGACTGGGACGCTGTTGGGGACCCCTCCATACTCCTACTTGGGTCCCACAGTCCTCCGAAGTTGTCAAACCAGTTTAGACGAGTGCAAAATGTCGTCATTTCATGTGAAATGTGTGGTGGAGCCTCGCCAGAAACTGCCTCTCTTGGTGGTGCTACCGGCTGGACCACCACTAGTGGAGGTTGTTGGGGATCTCACCTAACCTTTGTTGAGGTCTCGCAATCCTTGGTTGTGTCCAAGATTTTATTATGTTAGAGTAATTGTTATATTTTTATGTAAATGTTGAGTTTGAGTTTTGTTGGTGTGGGTGTGTTTAAATTCCGACTAGGTAAGATGTTTCCGGCCATCCCATGCCAAGAAAATAGCCTCCCAACATCGGACAATACCAACTTGTAGCCGTGATAGTTTTGTTATTAATCGGTATTTGGTTATGGAGGTTTTGTTGATTCTTGATGATAAACTATTTTAAGTTTTCCTATTTGGCTTTAATGATTCGACTTGGTTATTGGTGATGACGTCGTGGTCGCACCACCGGTCCTTGAGACCATGATGTGACCTACACACGACCGAGCTGAGCTTACGATTTTATGAGTAGGCTTACATGTGTTATAGTTAACGAGTTGACCTAATAACATGATTTTCTGACCTTGTCAGGTAGCGAGAAACTCGGGGATACAAGTTAGGATTCGCGGGAGAGTTTGTTACACGGGTCACGATAGTTCATGTAAGTACACTTGCCTTAAAGCTTATGTATGTTAATAAGCCAGTTAAGAAAATACCATGTGATTCATTTTTATTCCGTTGTGTTTGCTATTATCTACTTGTTGGCATTCCATTCCATATTCCTTCTATGCGTGTTCTTGGCATAAGTGTGTGTCTCGAAGGTACATGCGGCCTGCACTAGAAGAGATAAAATACGAGCACTCATGCATAGGAGTGTTTGACCACCCCTAGTGATTGTGTGATACGATGTACTGGATTGTTGTGGAGAAGCACTTTTTAGTTAATTACATTGTGCCTTTTGTGTAATTGAAAAACAAAACTATTAAAAATGTTTTCATTCTTTAATGAAGTACAAACATTGTAATTTTTGGAAACCTTTAGTTTTAGTGGAAACTCTGTCAAAATGAACTCATCATGTAGATGCATATATGATGCTTGCTTCTTTTTTTGTTACTTGATTGTTTGAAATATGCATCATTTAGGTTCTTCATTATATTATTATGTATGTTTGAAATATACAAGATCTAAACCAACTTTCACGTACGAAGAAAAAGAATCATGCAAATCAAACATATGTCGTGAAGCAGGTTTGATCTCATTTCCTCATAACTTTCTTGTAAATTAGTTTTTAGTAATATTAGAAATTATCAATACCTTGAATGATGTCTTCCATATGAATGATAGTCACATTACTACTTTCAAAGTTGTTGATTAGTAACGTTTTACTTGTGATAACATGTAGTTGTCTTATTTAATTTATTGTTGTTGTTATAGTTTTAGTATAATTCTTTATTGTTGTTTTGAATATGCATTATTGTTATTGTACTTGTGATAATAGGTGTATATTTGCCTTATTCATGTTTGTTCTCTTTATGTTTTTCAGGTCTTAGAGATGCCAAGTACTTTTGGAAACTTACAATCTCAAAATTGCATTTTAATGAAGTAGCTCTATTGTTTTGTATCTCAAATAGAGTTTATTTTTCTCTTTGAGTGTTGTAAAAGATACAAAGTGGTCACTTTTTACAAGGCATTTTGTTAATTTATGTGGTATTAGAGATATATAGAACAAGTTTAAATTACAAATTATGTCTTTTGTATTTAGTAACTTTGCCATATTATGAAGATATAATATTTTTTCTATTTCAATGTGAGTGCTTTGAATTGTGCATTTTTTGGTAAAAAAATGATTATAGGTAACATTAAAAACTACAGCCTTTAATGACTTTTCAATGTCCTAACATTATAAGGACAATATCCAAAATCCTCCTATAAGACCAAGAAATTTACAAATTCTCTTTGTTGAGTAAGATTATTTAGGATGCATAACAAAACTCCTAATAGACTAATTTAGGACATTTGCAAAAATATCCTTATTGTAAAACATGGTGTTTTAAACTGACCTAATAGACAAGACATCAACGACAACATGAAATGTCCTTAACAGATAATCTAAGACAATACCCATAATTGTCCTAGTAAGAAATGAGGATATTAAGATTATGTCGTTATAATAGAAAACTTTTAGGATGATTGAACAAAAGCCTAATAGAATATAAGAGGACAATTTCAAATAAATCTTTATTAATTATGATGTAGGACATTTACAAAATCGTCCTAATAAATATGACTTTTAATGACAACAATAAAATGACCTAATAAAAAATAAGGACAATTAAAAGATATCCTTGAAGAAAGACTTTACCAGTTTTGTAAAAACCAGGACGCTCAAAAACGTCATAACGTAAACTTATGACCACATTTACCAATGTCCTAAATAATGTAAATGAGGACGTTTATACGAGGACGATTAAGATCTCCTTATTTGTAATAGACTTTCTACTACATCGACATCTAGGACGTAGACTAAATTGTCCTAAAGGCGCTAAAAGGACAATTTACGAATGTCCTCAAAGACCTTGATTCTTGTAGCGTGAGTTTTTGCATATTTCGTATCAAAACTACATCTATTGAATTCTAAAGCTCAATCGACCAAAAATCATCAAAATTCGATTCCAAGCTTATTTTAACAAAAAATCGACAACTTCAGCCTAAAATCCATGTTTTGAACTTGCGAAATTATACGATAATGAGTTTTTGCTCATGTCGCATTTAAACTTCATCCTTAGAATTTTGAAATATAACATCGAAAATTATTATGATTCTATTACAAGCTTACTTTGGCAAGAAATCGATGATTTGAGCCTAAAATCCTGGTAGGGAATGTGCAAAATTGAATGGTAATGAGATTTTGCCAATTTCACATCAAAACTACATATTGAGAATTCTGAAATTTAACCTACTAAAATCATCATAATTTGGTTACAAGCTTATTTTTGCAAAAGCATCAACGATATAAGCTTAAATCTACGTAGAGAAGGTGCAAAACGGACGATAATGAGTTTTTTATCCTTTTCGTATCAAAATGACATTCACTAAATTTTGAAGTTGAATTGACCAAAAATCATCAAAATTCCGTTACAGACTATTTTGAAAAAATAAAATTGATGATTTCAACCTAAAATCCATGTTGTGAATGTGTGAAATCGAACGATAATGAGTTTTTGCCCATTTTGCTTCAAAGCTCCATCTGTAGAATTTTGAAATATAACAACAAAAATTATCATGATTATGTTACTAACTTACTTTGGTAAGAAATCGACGAGTTGAGCCTAAAATACATGTAGGGATCATTTGAAATCGGACGATAATGATTTTTTTCCAATTTTGCATCAAAACTACATATTTAGAATTGTAAAATTTAACCTATCGAAAATAATTATAATTCGATTACAAGCTTATTTTGGCAAAAAAATTGACGATTTAAGCATAAAATCCATGTAAAGAATATGCGAAACGTGACGGTAATGAGTTTTTACCCATTTCGTATCAAAACTACATCCACTGAATTTTGAAGCTCAATCGACCAAAAATCATCAAAATCTTTTACAGGTTTATTCTAACAAAAAAATCGACGATTTCAACTTAAAATCAATGTTGTAAATGTACGAAATAAGACGGTAATGAGTTTTTTCCCATTTCACATTAAAGCTACATCCGTATAATTCTGAAATATAACTTGGTGAAAATCATCATGATTCTATTACAAGTTTTTTTTGGAATGAAATCAACGATTTGAGCCTAAAATCCTCGTATGTAATGCACGAAATCGACGATAAAGAGTTTTAGCCAATTTCTCATCAAAAATACATATTAAGAATTCTAAAATTTAATCTATCGAAAATCATCATAATTCGATTACAAGCTTATTTTGGCAAAAACATCAACGATATAAGCTTAAAATTCATGTAGAGAATGTGCGAAACGGGACAGTAATGAGTTTTGTCCATTTCGTATCAAAACCATATCCATTGAATTTTGAAGCTCAATCGACCAAAAATTATCAAAATTTTGTTATAGCCTTAATTTAAAAAAATCAGCGATTTCAACCTAAAATCCATGTTGTAAACGTAAGAAATCGGATGGTAATATGTTTTTGTCCATTTCGCATCAAAACTACATCAGTAGAATTTTTAAATATAACAACGAAAATTATCATGCTTCAGTTAGAAGCTTACTTTGGCAAGAAATTGATGATTTGAGCTTAGAATCCCCATAGGGAACTTGCAAAATTGGACGGCAATGTATTTTTACAAATTTTGCATCAATAGTGCATATTTAGAATTATGAAATTTAACCTACCAAAAATAACCATAATTTGGTTACAAACTTATTTTGGCAAAAAAATTGATAATTTAAGCATAAAATCCACGTAAAGAACATGCAAAATGGGGCGGTAATATGTTTTAGCCCATTTCGTATCAAAATGACATTCACTAAATTCTGAAAGCTCAATCAACCAAAAATTATCAAAATTTTGTTACCAACTTATTTTAACAAAAAATTGGCATTTTTAGCCTTAAATCTATGTTGAGAACGTGTGAAATCAAACGGTAATGAGTTTTAATTCATTTCACATCAAAACTACATCTATAGAATTTTGAAATAAAACAAAGGAAATTATCATGATTCTGTTACTAACTTACTTTGCCAAGAAATTGATTATTTGAGACTATAATCCCCTTCGGAATATGCGAAATCGGACAGTAATGAGTTTTTGCCAATTTCGTATCAAAACTACAAATTTAGAAAATGAGATTTAACCAACAAAAATAATCTTAATTCAGTCACATACTTATTTTGGCTAAAAAATTGACGATTTAAGTATAAAATTCACATATAGAACGTGCAAAACGTGATGGTAATTAGTTTTTACCCATTTCTTATAAAAACTACATCCACTGAATTTTGAAGATTAATCGACCAAAATCATCAAAATTCTATTACGGGCTTATTTTAACAGCAAAATTAACAATATGAGCTTAAAATCTACGTTGTGAACGTGCAAAATGGGACGGTAATGAGTTTTGCTAATTTCACATCAAAGCTACATCCGTAGAATCCTGAAATATAACTTGGCCAAAATTATCATGATTCTATTACAAGCTTACTTTGGCAAGAAATTGACGATTTGAGCCTAAAATCCGCATAGGGAATGTGCACGAAATATGACGGTAATAAGTTTTTGTCAATTTCATATCAAAACTACATATTTAAAATTCTGAAATTTAACCTAAAGAAAATCATCATAATTCGATTACAAGCTTATTTTGACAAAAAATTTGAAGATTTAAGCAAAAAATCCATGTAGCGAACGTGCGAAATATGTCGGTAATATGCTTTTGCTAATTTCATATTAAAACTAAATCCATTGAATTTTGAAGCTCAATTGACAAAAAAATCATCAAAGGTTTTTTACAGGCTTATTTTAACAACATAATCGACGATTTTAGCCTAAAATTCATGTTGTAAAAAACTTATTTTCGCAAGAAATCAACGAGTTGTGCAATGAAACGTCGAAATCGAACGGTAATGAGTTTTTGTCTATTTCGCATCAAAGCTATATCCGTAGAATTTCGAAATATAACTTAGCGAAAATCATCATGATTCTCATAAAACCTTATTTTTGCAAGAAATCAACGATTTAAGCATAAAATCTAGGTAAAGAACGTGCGAAACAGGATGGTAATGTATTTTTGCTCATTTGTATCAAAACTTAATCCACTAAATTTTGAAGCTCAATCGACCAAAAATCATCCAAATTCTATTACAGACTTATTTTTAACAAAAAAATGAGAATTTCAGCCTAAAATTTATGTAGTGAACATGTGAAATTGGACGGAAATGAGTTTTTGTCCATTTCGCATCAAAACTATATCTGTAGAATTTTGAAATATAATAGCGAAAATTATCATGCTTCGGTTACAAGCTTACTTTTCAAGAAATTGACAATTTGAGCCAAAAATTCTCATAGGGAATTTACGAAATCGGACGATAATGAGTTTTTGTAAATTTCTCATAAAATTACATATTTAGAATTATGGAATTTAACCTATAGAAAATAATCATAATTCAGTTATAAGCTTATTTTGGCAACAAAAAAAATGAGAATTTATTAATAAAATCCAAGTAGAGAACGTGCAAAATGGGATGGTAATGTGTTTTTGTCCATTTCGTATCAAAACGACATTCATTGAATTATGAAGCTCAAGCGATAAAAAATCATCAAAATTCTAGATACAATCTTTTTTAACAAAAAAATGACTTTTTTAGCCTTAAATCCATGTTATGAACATGTGAAATCAGATGGTAATGAGTTTTTGCCCAATTTATATCAAAACTACAACATAGAATTGTGAAATATAATAGAGAAAATTCTCATGATTCTGTTACAAGCTTATTTTGGCAAAAAATCGATGATTAGAGCTTAAATATTCACATAGGAAACATACAAAATCAGACGGTAATGAGTTTTTGTCAATTTCACAACAAAATTCCATATTTAGAAATATGAAATTTAACTGAGAGAAAATAATCAAAATTCGGTTACAAGCTTATTTTGGTAAAAAATTGACGAATTAAACATAAAATCCACGTAAAGAACAAGTGACACATGATGGTAATGAGCTTTTTCCCATTTCATATCAAAAGTAATTTCCACTAAATTTTGAAGCTCCATCGACCAAAAATAACCAAATTTTGTTACAGGCTTATTTTAACAAAAAACGACAAATTCAACCTAAAATCCACGTTGTGAACATGCAAAATCAGACGGTAATGAGTTTTTGCCTATTTCTTATCAAAGCTACATATGTAGAATTTTGAAATATAACTTGGCGAAAATAATCATAATTCTTTTAAAAGCTTATTTTTGCAAGAAATCAATAATTTGAGCTTAAAATCCCCATAGGGATCGTGTGATATCGAAAGGTGATGAATTTTTGCCAATTTCATACCAAAACTAAATATTTAGAATTTTAAAATTTAACATACCATAAATCATAATAATTCGATTACAAGCTTATTTTGGCAAAAAAATTGACTATTTCAACATAAAATTCACATAGAGAACATGCAAAACGTGATGGTAATGAGTTTTTACACATTTCTTATCAAAACTACATCCACTGAATTCTTAAGCTCAATTGACTTAAAATCATCAAAATTATCTTACAGGCTTATTTTAACAACAGAATCAACGATTTGAGCTTAAATTCTATGTTGTGAAAGTGCAAAATCGGATGGTAATGAGTTTTTGCCTACTTTGTATCAAAGCTACATCTGTAGACTCCTAAAATATAACTTGGTCAAAATTATCATTATTCTGTTATAAGCTTACTTTTGCAAGAAATCAACAATTTGAGCATATAATCCCTGTTGGGAACGTGTGAAATCGGACAATAATGAGTATTTGCTTATTTCACATCAAAACTACATATTTAAAAATATGAGATTTAACCTACCAAAAAAATCATAATTCGGTTACATGCTTACTTTGGCAAAAACATCAACAATTTAAGCATAAAATCCACGTAGAGAACGTGTGAAATGTGGCGTAATGAGTTTTTGCCCATTTTGTATCAAAACTGCATCCATTGAATTAAGTTCAATTGACAAAAAATCATCAAAATCTCTGTTACAAGCTTATTTTAACAAAAAATCGACGATTTCAACAGAAAATCAACATTGTCAATGTGCAAAATCGGATGGTAATGAGTTTTTGCTAATTTCGCAACAAAACTACATCCGTGGAATTCAAAAATATAACTTAGCGAAAATTATAATAATTTTGTTACTAGCTTACTTTGGCAAGAAATCGATGACTTTGAGCATTAAATCCTCGTAAGGAACATGTGAAATCGGACGGTAATGAGTTCTTGCAAATTTGGCATTAAAACTATATCTTAAGAATTCTAAAATTAAATCTATCAAAAATAATCATAATTCATTTACAAGCTTATTTTGGCTAAAAAATCGACGATTTAAGCATAAAATCCACGTAGAGAACGTGCGAAATAGGACGATAATGAGTTTTTGCCCATTTCGTATCAAAACTACATCCCCTGAATTTAGAAGCTTAATCGACCAAAAATTATCAAAAATTCTTTTACATGATTATTTTTTAAAAATATTGACGATTTCGTCCTAAAATCCAAGTTGTGAACATGGAAATTGGACGTTAATGAGTTTTTGCCCATTTCACATCAAAACTACATCCATAGAATTTTGAAGTATAATAGCGAAAATTATCATACTTCGATTACAAGCTTACTTTGACAAGAAATAGACTAATTGAGCTTAAAATCCACATAAGGAACTTGTGCAATCGGACGCTAATGAGTTTTTGTAAATTTCGCATCAAAACTATATATTTAGAATTCTAAAAACTTAACCTACCAAAAATAATCATAATTCGGTTACAAACTTATTTAGGGAAAAAAGTCGACGATTTAAGCAAAAAATCCACTTAGAGAATGTGCGAAATGGTAATTAGACCTTTTAGACTAAACTTAGTTACTACTATATTAGATTCAAAACCTAGATATCACAATACACATTGGCCACTATGCTTGCAATACAAAGTTCATTGATTATAATCCATAAAAGACAATCTATTAAAACCAAGAATTGAAGAATATGATTAGGCTTAAAGCATTAAGTTCTTATTCCTATCTACTATGACTACATTGCAAAACGGTTTAAGTTCATGTTCGAATCATGTTTAGATTAATAAACTACTCACATATATTCAAAGTAAACGTTGTAATAAAATAAGTAGAAAACGTAATAAAAAATACCTCTTAATTGAATACTTACATCTCCCAAGAGTCTTCAAAAGCAAGAACAATAAAACTAGATTTAATTGAAAATATTCTTAAACATATCAAGTGCACTTATAATTTCGAAGCCCTAGAGTCGTATTTATAGTAATCTAATGTGTACATATCTTTATCAAACTCAAATTTCAAGTTTAAATCCAATATTCTCGAAACCGCACCAACGATTCCTTGGCAATTCCTATTTCTTCATAAATCGTCGTGCAAATTGGTGGTTTGTGAGTAAAATAGCTCTCCTTTCTTCACTAATTCAGCTGGCAATTTTTAGTGTAATTTGTAAATCGCTGGCAAATTATTGTTGTTCTCTACTACCGATTTGACTGACGATTCCTATTGTATTCTCCAAATCGTTGGAAAATCGTTGGGTGTTTTTGCCAGCTTTTTGAATTCTTCCATTTCTTTCCCGTTTTCCTTCATTTCTTCACTTTACTTTAATAATACCTGAAGTCACATAAATAAGATAAAACCTAGTGTAATATAACCTTTTACATCTAAATACAACAACAACAACAACAACAACAACATAGCCTCAGTCCCAAACTAATAGGGGTCATCTATATGGATCAAACTCTTCCATTGTGCTCGGTTTAATGCAATTGATGATGAGCTTTCCAAACCATTCAAATCCTCCTAATTAATACATACCAAGTTAACTTCGGTCTAGTCCTATTTCGTTGAATTTCTTTAGTTCCTATTAAGTCAAGTTTTCTAGTTAGGGCATCTGTAGGCCGTCTTTGCAGATGACCAAATCACCGCAACCGCCCTTCCCTAATCTTTATGTCCAATGTAACACATCATACACACATATTATATGAATTTACCAAAATCACCCTGGTAATTATGGGAATTACCAGTTTAGGAAATTTAGGTCATTACAACAATAGTTCTTTATTCATTGCTTTTAAAAAACTTCATTAACATCATAAGCATAATAAAAATAAAAATGAAAGATTAGAAGCACCTTCATCAAAGGTAAAATTCAGTTCTTAAGATCCATGGCCCGTTCAACCCACTCCCAAAAAATACTTTGAAACTTTGTTTCATATATTTGGGAAATAATTTTAATAAAATTATTTTCAATTTATCATAAATACACACTGTGTGAGTCCCATGTGGAGGGTACCAACCCTCTAGTATGCATACTTTTTGAGATTATACAACTTTCATTAGCTCGTCTTCTTTTTCTCATTTTTTTTTTTTTCAGTTTGCTCATTTTGATTTTGTCATATATCCTTGACGAGATAATGCATTCATTAAAATTTTACTCCTAATTCAATTGGGACCTCAAAAAAGAAAAAGATGCCATGGAATGGAATGGAATGAATTATTAGGAAACTCTCTCTTTTATTTAGGGTTTGCATATATAGCAAATAGTTTAATACTAATACATAAGTACCAAGATCAAATCAAGAGTAAGAGAGTTTGACATATATATATCAGCCCAATCAATATTGTGCTTGCTTTGCCAATCGATGTTTGCGCTCGCCTGAGAGTTTCCTTGCAAAACATGCAAGCGCTTCTTCATTGGTGCCTTCACCGTCGACTACTTCATATTTTCCTGTAAGCAAGTTGACTCTTGAGACTGGCTTCTTAAGCAACATATTCCCAATCTCAACAAGTTTTTTCATATTCTCTTCGGATGCATTATCCATTTCTCTAGCAGTTCCTGTTAGGGTGTCATCCTGTTCATATATATTTGGAAGTCAAAAACAACATATATTTCTTAAATAGGAAAATAAAGAATATATATACATAAATATATACGAGTACTTCTACCATGGGAACCAAATATATACACATGCTATAGGTACACCATTTACAACCATTGGATTTAAATCCAACACATTAACCAAGACGACGTAAATGCACAAAACATTTAATTCACAACACATTTTGAGGTGTTGTCATGGCATGAGTATATATTTGGTCTCCATTGTAAAATTTTCCATATATATATATATATATATATATATATATATATATATCAATTAAGAACCAGTTTGGTTAGCCTTTACTTATTGTTTATGTTGATAATTGCTTACAAAAATATAAATGTTGGCAAAAGTGTTGGCAAAAGTGTTGGCAAAAGTGATGCTTATAGTTTTGGTGTTCACTTCTTTAGAACATTACTTGCCAAAGGGTAAGGTTTGGAAAGGTTGTGAATTTCAAGAAAAAAAAAAAAAAAAGTACAGCTACTATAGCCCTCAGGCGTATTGTTTTTATTTTGCACCAAAACAGGCCCAAAACACCAATGAAAGAGAACAAAATACCAGCAGGCATGCCTGCAAAATTAAAGATAATGCAACTTTTCTATAAATAATACAAATGATATAAAGTTTGTAAAATAGTGACCTATAAAATGCTATGCAATCCAACAAAACCCCGATTTAAATATAGGATAATTAGAGGAGATATAAATTCATTGTCATTAATTATTAATTAGTACAATAATATCCTTTGAAAAGAAAAATTAGGACAATAATTTTGTAAAAACACAATTATACATTGTTATTATTTATAAACAAATATTCCTATGTGCTTAATTTTTGGTGGCTTAATTAATTAATTTTGTGCTGTTGCAAAACGTTTGCTTTCATGCATATATACCTGAATCCGAAGATAGTTACCCGCAAACCCCTGTGCATGGAAGAGAACAGATGCGTAAAAGTCAACCATGTCTGAGCTTGCTTCCCCGTAAATGTCAATCAATGGTGTCTTCAAATTGTGGAAAACCCATTGCAAGGAACCCCAGCTTGACACCTCATGTGCACTATACCCCTCTTTTTCCTTGGCCGCTCCTGTCCCTAGGGAGATGATCAGGAACCTGTTGCAATCCATTGGTTTGAAGTTGCGAAAGACCGGATTTTTCTTTTTTATCTCCTCAGCAACAGTAGTCATGGCCAATACTGTCTGCTAGCACAGAATTATTATGAATTATGTTCATAAGCCAAAATATATATATAAATGAGTAGCCCTTGGGTATTTTTTTTTATCGCACTCTTATGAGTATTAATTATCACCTAGATGGTGCTTGAAACTTACAGGGTTATTGACGGCAACCCCACCATCAATGAGATTGAAGCTCCTGGTATAGCCTTTGAAATCTTGGGTCTCAAAGAAATGTGCTGGAAAATATACGGGAGCTGCCGAGGTACTCAAGCAAACATCGGACAACTTTGCATTCATCAAAGCATCCGCTTTTGCCTGCACAGAGAAATGACCTTCAATTTCGAAACGTTAAGACGTGAACCTTATATATATATATATATATAGTTAACCCTAGACGCCAGAGGTTTTTCATCGTGGCCGACCCCTACTACCCTTATATATTTCTAAGGAAAATGCTCTCTCCCGCTTCCCCTTTGTTATGCGCGGTTGATTTGTATCCTTATATATAGTTAAACTAGACCTAATTGATTTTTCTAAATGCAATGCAAATGTTTTATAAGTTTCACACTATATGGCTGGCAAATGCAAAATTAATGTTACCCCGCTAACTGATGCAAATGAGGATAAGTGTTATATTAAGTTTCTTCATTTACTACTTATCTTTCATAGAAGATAAGATAACGTGAGTCTTAGATTACGTTTACAATTTATTGAGTTGTTGAGAATTGACAATTCGAAAGCGTGTGTCCTAATTGGTGTTAGAGTTACATAATATGTTCTTATGTGAGTTAAATTTGGAGTCATTATTGGAGTTTAAATCTTAATTAGTTGTTCCTATATGCCTATATTAAGGCCTAACGTAATGTTGAACTTGGTGATTATTATGTTGATTAATAAATTGAATTAGAGAAATAATTGTAAGTTATTCCTTAATTGGAGAATTTTTTGTGTTAAGAATTCTCTTTGGTGTCTATAATTTCTCTTTGGCAACTCTCGATCTACATCACTAACCAAATGATCCAGCCTGAGCCGATTGAACCCAACATATATAATATATTTAAAACCCAGCCCCATGCAATCCGCCATATTATTAAGGCCCGCAATTTAGTGTCCGAACCCGCCTACACATAATTAAAAAGTTCAGAAAATGTTTTAACGAATTCGGGACGGGTTCTGGATAAAGACCTCTTGTCCAAATTTAAAACTAGTCGGATCTGGACAAGGCCCTATAACCCCAGGATCCGAGGTAATAACTAAGTGTATTGGAGTTTGCAAAAAAAAAAAAAAAAAAAAAAAAAAAAAAAAACTAAGTGTATTGGACACTTGATACTTATTAAATAGAATATATAACAAACATTAATCTCGTCTCTAATACACATAGAAATTAATGTATAAAGATATATTTGATTTTAGAAGGCATTAAATTTTACTTTTTTATATTTTAACATTTGACATTAAGTGTTTAACTACATTAATTATTTGCAATACATTGATTTATAGTTTGCATGTTTGTTGAGACTTTGAAATTACTTTTTTAAATTACATAATATTTTTTTTTGATATGCGTTTTTTTTTTCAAATTACATCATATGAGATAATATATGTATATTTTAACATTTAAAGAGGCTTTTAATATAAGAAGTTAGTTTTCAAGATTGCGACAAATCTAAACAATTGGATTAAATCAAAATTTTAATTAAGCAAAACTAGTATGAACAAGTTAATCTTTTTCAAATTTAAAACGGAGCCTGATGAGGACATTGAAGTTAGTTTTTTTGCCACCCTGCATTTTGTATATGCAAGTCATGCGGTTATCGAAGCCCATGTACAAACCTAGGCTAGAGTTGGCCCCTTGTGTTCCTAGATCTTCTAGTTGGGCCACGAGTCGTGGCAGAACTTATTACTTTCTTCTTTTTATTTATTTATTTATTTATTTATTTTGGATAACTGTGGGTACGTGATGAACCTTTATGATAAGACTTTACTAATTGGACAACGAGACTCAGTTTTGGTAGTACTTATTGATTAATTGCCACCATATCTAATCTTGGAGAAACATATACCGCGGTCGTTTTGAAGATTGTAGGCTGAAGAAGTTTGACGTCGAAAGCTGGGATGACCACATTGGTCAAGGTACGACTAACTGTTATATCACCGACCAGTTTGTTCGCTAAATCCTTCAGGTATTCTCCATTATACTTGGGCTTGCATAGGGCCGAAGCTATTTCTTCAAAGCTGCACAAAGACATTAGCCATAATTACGAGTTTTACGTACGTTGAAGATCTGTCCATGTGAGGTTTAATTCAAGATAACATTATAGATGCGTGCAATTAAACTATATATTACCAATTTTGTCGCGGAAAAATATGAGGACAATGAGTCAAGTAAAACTGAGTAATGTCCTTTGCAGCATATAATGGTCGATTGTCCTTATCAGGAGCGCTCAGCAATGTAGTCACAAGTCCTCCAGTGCTTGTTCCCGCAATAAAGTCGAAATAGTCTGCTATCCTCGCATCCTTCCCATCAAGTTCCTACAGTATATACATACATAAAACCATACTTAAAACAATTTCTAATTATGTCCTGCAACATATACACCTTTTGATCGCCATGAAGACGAGAAGTCGTGGTGTACCTGAAGCTTGGATTCGAGGTAGCCAAGCATGATTCCTGGGATGATGCCCCTCACACCACCTCCATCAATGCTCAATACAGTGAGTGTCTGGCCGTCGAAGTTAGGAGGAAGATTTCCCTTATGAAGAGTCGCCATGAAATTAGAATTTTAAAGTTCTGAAATTTATATATCCTTGTAGTAGTAGTGTGTAGTACTGGAATCCTCACTTCAAATATATAGAGAAACTGATGGGGGGAGCAGAGGCTGAAATGTATTTAGTTAATTAACTTGTCTCCACTCGGCCTTTTGAGTAGTTGAAGAAGTTAATTAAACGTCCAATTTTTCATCAACGAGTTACACGTTGATTGGTTTATGGTTATACAGTATCTATTAATTATGTTTCGGTGGAACATTTGCCCCAAGTGGAACTATTGCATGTAATGTTAGTTGCTGTATTAAAAAAAATTTAAAAAGAAATAAAAATAAAATTTTTTAACGTATCTTGTCATGCTCAACATAATGTGTGCATTGTATATTTTTTTTCTTTGAGATTTATGTGTGTTCGAACTGCCTCAGCCCTTTTCTGATTAAAGTTTGACTAGTCCCATTGGAGATGATCGGCACCTAATTCACCAACACCCCAAAGTAATCAGAGAACATAATGTAATTGCTGCTAGTGTGCTTTGTAATTTTATATTTAAAATAGTTTAGTTATAGAATTCAAGTACTATTCGAAATTAGAGAAATTAAATTGTATGATTTTGTTCATCTAAAAATAAAGGAAAGTGTTTTGGTGTCAAGTAAGACACTGTGATGGCCTAAAATTCCACAACCCTAGAATTGGGCGCCACCTGGCCTGGACCCGTGTGAACCTCCGAGCCAATCCCGCTGAGTCGCGCGGGGCGAGTGAGCCTATTCTTGCCATTCTATTATTTATTATTCATTTAAAAAGTGAAGTCAATTAATTAGCGAGTTATGAAAGTATTAAACGAAGCAATAAATCTCAACTAATCGATTAACCTCGAAAGCTCCAAGTTAGGACAAAAACCTAGGGTGTAGAAACCCCATATATCATATCTACCATGTGAAGCAAAGAGAGTATCATCCAAGTCATAATATCATAAAAAATATCTCAACCCATAACCCCATGTACAAAAACAATATAGGTAACTAATACAACAAATAAGTCACCTATGTCAGCAAAGGAGGGCCGCTCAAAGTATAACGCCTAACTGCATGGCCTTTCCTTTGCTGGATTGCGGATCTACACTCGGTCAAACACAAGAATGACGAGCCCAGGTAAGTAACGCCAAGCAGGAACAACAATAAATATAGTATTTCGAATTAAATAAATGAATAGTCAATTCATCCAGATAGAAAGAAAAGGACAAGGAGTGCATGAATATATAAAGACTGTGAATAAATAAATAAGCAATTGAAATTGAATGTCCCGAAATACAAAAGAAAGGCACAAGTGGTCCCGACCAATCAAAGTCGTTAAGCCGAGGACAAAATCTCCTCAAAGGCTAGAAGTCGAGGACAGAATCTCCTCTAAGACCCCTACACGAATGCAGAGTCCCCAACAATCTAGTGGAGAACTCTCACCTCGTACATGTCATTACAACCAATCATGTATCCCCAGCCGTAAACCCCGGTATAATACACCGCGAGCCCGAAATTCTGCAAGGATTAAGCTTGACACACTTGCCTTAGGACAACTCATGTGAATGGAATATCAAAAAAGTATTGAAACAATATCAATAAATAATTCAAAGCTTAAGAAATAACTGTAGTGTTCCTCAATGGTTTACTTACCTCGATCCAAGCTAATTCGCGCTAACACGGACTCCGATACGCCCTTACGGTCCCCGTGCATACAAAAATCCTGATAGTGCAATTTATATCAATTTCCTTAATCTCCTATGATTTTTTCAAATTTCTAGCTATTTTTGCCAATTTCACGTTTTTTCAAGACAAAACCCCCGACATAACGTCTCGCAAAAATCCCAAATATTTCACTTTTCATAGAAATTCCCAAATTTCTCTTTATTTTATGAAAATGTAATTTTTTGGAATTTTCTAGAATTTCTCCTAAATTTTTCCTTTTTTTTTGGAATTTATTTCAATTAAAATCCTTTTTAATATATTTAATTGAAATAAATAATTATTTATTAATATAATAATAGGTGGATGGGTGATGGGTCGTGGGTCGTGGGTCGAGTCAGGACCACCCTGACGGGGTTAAACCCAGTTTGACCCAACCGGGTCAAACCCGGTTTGACCAAACCAGGACGGGTCACTTTGACCTGGCCCGGTTCTCTTTTCTCTTTCGTTGGAACGAACAACAAAAAAGAAAAATTTTTCTTCTTTCTTTCTTTTCTTTCGTTAAAACAACACAACAACAACTCAACAATCCTACCACTATTAAATCCCTTCTTCCCTGTCAATCATCACCAACAACATCCCAACAACAACAACAATGAAATGTCAACAACCCCATCAATGCAACCAACGAAATCAATAACAAAATAACTCACCTCCAACTTGTCGCATCTCCTCAAGCTCTCGGCTCCCTCCTTCTCGCTCAATCTTTCGATTCTCTCTTTCTCCACTATATTTTTTTTCTAGATCAAAAATGGGGAATATGGTGGCGGTGGAGTGTTGATATTTGGGTATTTTGGTCATTTGACCAAAATAAAATGACCAAAATACCCCTCACCCTTATCCATACCCTTTACAAATTTATTGCTTTTTTGTCTTTTCACAATTTCATCTACCAACTTTGATAACTCAATTGGGTGACTTAGTTGACTTTCCCTTACTCTAGCCTTTCCACCACATCTTTTGTGCAATCCGGACTAGACCCGCGGTGCACTACGTATGTCTTGCGCACTTGGTCGAATTGTGTGCCAATTGTTTCAATAAATTTGAGTTTGTATTTTATCAGTGTTTTTAATTAAGTTTGTTCCCCAGACCACTAAACATCGCGTCACATAACCAACACTCACACGCAAACATCTTTACACGTTAAAAACTTGAAATTGCACAAATGAAATACAATATAATACAAACACTATACAAAATTAACATACCTCGGCGTCGACGTCCAAAAATTGATGACTGTACTACGGCGTGGGCCCACGTATCACCTGTTTTGACACGTGACACGGGTTAAATTTTTTTTTTAGGGTCGTTACAGTCTTCCCAACTAACTGGAATTTCGTCCTCGAAATTGAAACGAAATTAAAGGAAAGACTTACCGAACTCAGAAGAGGTAAGGGAGACACTCGCGCATATATGACTCCAACTCCCACGTCAGCTCCTCGTCCCCGTAGTACTACCACTTAACGAGGACTGATGGAATCTCCTTGTTCCTCAGGGTCTTGACCTAGCGGTCTAAGATCTGGATAGGTTGTTCGTCGTATGTGACTTCCTCCATCAGGCCTATCTGGCTCAAATCTACTGTCGTTCGTATGCACTCCCTGGACCTATCTAGTTGCAACATCGATATGTGAAAGACAAGATGAATCCCTGACATTGGAGGTGGTAACTCTAGCTCGTACGCGACCTTGCCTACCCGCTTCCCCACCCTAAATGGACCAATGAACCTCGGCGCAAGTTTCCCCTTGATCCCTAACCTCTTGTGCCCCTTCAATGGAGATACTTTAAGATATACAAAGTCCCCGATCTGGTATTCTAACTCCCCGTGATACAAGTCATAATATTTTTTCTGTCTCTCCTGCGCACCCTTCAATTTCAAATGGATCTGGCGTATTTTCTCTGTGTGATCTACCACAATCTCCGGTCCAATCACTGCCACATCCTCGGGCTCCGCCCAACAACATGGAGATCTACACGGCCTCCCCGCACAATGCCTCAAATGGTGCCATGCCAATACTGGCCTGATAATTGTTATTATATGCAAACTCACACAAATGAAGGTACTCCTCCCAAGATCCACCGTACTCTAACACACACATCCTCAGCATATCTTCGAGAATCTGGATCAAACGCTCTGATTGTCCATCAGTCTGTGTGTGATAGGCAGTACTAAGATTCAACCTCGTGCCAAACTGTGCCTGCATGCTCTGCCAGATCTGCGATGTAAACTGCGACCCTCTGTCAAACACAATCGACAACGGTACCCCATACAATATAACAATCTCTCTCTCTCGTAAAGCTCGGTCAGTCTGTCTACCTGATGCGTGGTCGAGATCGGTATGAAGCGCGTGGATTTAGTTAATCTGTCCACAATCACCCAGACGTTATCATGTCGTTGCCGAGATCGAGGTAGCCCACTGACGAAGTCCATGGAAATTTGCTTCTACTTCCATTTAGGAATGGGAAGTGGCTGTAATGACCCCCCGGGTCTGCGATGCTTAGCCTTAACACGCTGACAAATATCACACCCTCTAATAAAATTAGCAACGTCGGTCTTCATCCTTGGCCACCAAAAGAGACGACGCACCTCTACATATATCTCAGTCCGGCCCGGATGAACCGTAAATCGTGAGCGGTGTGCCTCATGAAGTATCTCATCGCGTAACTCAGTCATTGATGGAATCCATAGTCGTCCTCTAAATCTCAAGCATGAGTCTGTTGATTGACTCCAATTGGATGATCTGAACTCTGCGCCAGCTCTAAGAACTTTTGATACTACTCGTCTGTCTGCTGACCCTCGAGTACTCTCTGTATCGACACTGTCTGATTCCTCATCTACCTGCAAATCATTACTCTAGTATCGGTCAGAACGTCATCGGTACAAATCTTCTCAATCGCCTCGAGCAAAGTGTAATCGTGCGTCATGTGGCAGGTAATAACCTCCGAGTCTGACCCTCTACGGCTCAATGCGTCTGCAAGCACATTAGCCTTCCCCAGGTGGTACTCCAATGAGAAATCATAGTCCTTCAGGTACTCAAGCAATTGCCTTTGTCGCGTATTCAATTCTTTTTGCGTGAAGAGGTACTTCAAACTTTTGTGATCAGTAAATAGGACAAATCTCTCCCCGTAAAGCTAGTGACGCCAAATCTTCAGTGCAAAAACCACTGTCGCCAACTCCAAATTATGAGTAGGGCAATTCTTCTCATGAATCTTCAACTGTCGGGACGCGTAGGCAATCACTCTACCCTCCTACATCAGAACACAGCCCAAACCAATTTTAGAAGCATCGGTGTTCACCTCAAAACCCTTCCCTAACACGGGCAAAACCAAAACTGGTGCGGTAGTCAGTCGTTCCTTCAATGTCCTGAACGCCTGCTCATAGTCGTCATTCCACTAAAATCTGAGATCCTTCTTCGTCAACTGCGTCATCGGTGTCGCGATCCTTGAGAAGTCCTGTACAAAACGCCGATAATAACTTGCTAAGCACATAAAAACTGCGGATATCTGACGCTGATCTCGGTATAGGTCAATCGCTAACTGCCCTGACCTTAGCGGGGTCCACTGACACTCCGTCGGTCCCAACAATGTGACCTAAGAATCCTACCTCTGTCAACCAAAACTTACACTTACTGAACTTAGCGAATAATCGATGCTCTCTCAGTGTCTGTAAAACCAAACTAAGGTGCTCTCCTTGCTCCTCGCGAGTCTTGGAAAATATCAAGATGTCGTCGATGAACACAATGACGAATCTGTCCAAGTACTGTCTCAACACTCGATGCATCAAATCCATGAACATCGCTGGGGCGTTAGTCAACCCAAATAGCATTACTCTAAACTGGTAATGCCCATATCGAGTGCGAAATGCGGTCTTCTCCATTTCCTCTGCTCTAATCCTCAATTGATGGTACCTAGATCTCAGATCAATCTTCGAGAAACACTGGGAACCTGTCAACTGGTCGAACTAATCGTCGATGCGAGGAAATGGATACTTTTTCTTCACTGTCGCCTTGTTCAACTGTCTATAGTTGTTGCATAATCTCAAGCTGTCGTCTTCCTTTTTCACAAACAATATCAGCGTTCCCCAAGGCGACATACTTGGCCGAATAAAGCCTAACTCTAACAACCCGTCGAGTTGTCCTCTCAGCTCATCTAGCTCTCTCGGAGCCATGCGATACAGAGGAATAGAAATGGGTTTGGTCCCTGGGACCAAGTCAACAACGAAATCGATCTCCCTAGGTGGTGGTAAGCCTGGTAACTCCGCTGGAAAAAACATTAGGGAACTGGCATACTACTGGCACATCCTCCAACCTAGTCTCTACTTTACCCGTCATACTCAACACGCCAGCGAATGTCTCTACATCTACGCTAGTGGCGACTCTACCACTGGTGATCGATAAATTGGTTGAAGTCCCCTGGAAGCTAAACTCCGGATGCCCAAGAATCTGAAACGTGATCCTCTTACTGTAGCAGTGAATCTGTGCATGATAAGCACCCAACCAATCCATGCCCAGTAGTGCATCGAACTCTAGAACTCCAAGACTCTTAGGTCTGCAGGTAAGGTGCGTCCCTCTATCTCTACCAAACAGTCTACACACACTCAATTTGGGTAAATTTTATCCTCAGCAGCCGTGCTAAGGATCAAGGGTCACTCTAATCGAATAGGTCTCAACCCTAACTCGTCAACCATATGACCCGAAATAAAAGAAACTGTGGAACCGAAATCAAACATGGTATGCATAAATCGACTGCAAATGTAAACCGTACCCTCAATCAGGTTCCGTGAGGCAGTTGTGTCTGGTGCGGCAATGGCATGAACCTGCTCCTAGCTCTGTGGCTGTCCTCGACCCAGTCGATGGACAAGTGCTGATGAAGTGGCCCAACTGTCCGCACTCGAAGCATGCTCCTCTCTGAGACCCTGAACTAGACTGACCACGCTGTACCTATCTCTGTAACGACCCTTCCCTGACCTAGGGTCAAGTCGCCCGGCCCAAACCGTTACCTAAACCCGATACCTGAACCAGGCCCAAGTAACGGCTTGGCGCGCCTAAGTAAACCTGGGGAATAATATTTCTAAATAATATATATAATAATAAATGTGTGAAAATAATCACAACAAAACCTTATAAACCTGCATATCATAATAAGATCTATCATCTTTAATATTTAAATGTCTTATACAACTTCATAATAATATTATAAAGGTTCAAAACTACCCATTAACTAATTCTCAAGCTATAACCCACGTACGAGGTTTACAAAATGATTAATATTAATAATAAACTAGTATTATATGAGTCTCACATATGAAGACACTTCAAGATAAATCCTTTCCCTTGCCTTTCTTGTCTATCGCGCTGGTAGAGGGACCTGTGGGGTAGAGTGGGGTGAGCTAAAGAACCAACAATGCTCAATAAGAGGAAAGACTCGCTCAAACATTAAATATGCAAGTACTACCTAGTACTCATGCAAATTTCTACATGACATTCAATCCATACGCATAACACAACATGTAATAACCGAATACATGTAATTCATAACAAAATTATTAGCATATTAATTGAACACACAATTCGATACAATTAAAGATATGGTTCATGCTCATAGCAATTATAAAATTGGATTCATATTCCAAGAAGAATAAATAACTAATATTTCTATTTCCAAATTTATTATCCAATAATCTTCAGATCAATAATTTATGTCATATCCCATTCACATTACTATACATAAACATAACAATTTTACAACACATTCGATAAACATTCATTTAAGTCATGCATAATAATTTTCATCATTATTCATTTATAAATTTACACATGACATATAAATAAAGTCACACGAAAGATTTAAATAAAATGCGATAAATATAAATATTAATATAAGTCGTTGTTCCATTCAATGCGAACTAGATATTGGTAAGGATCTGGTAACCGAATCATCTATTTTCGAATTGGTACAATAACCAGTGGAAACGTAATGGCCGTTACGCCCTCTAGATAATCGCACCAAAACAAAGATAGATTCATCCAAGCCGTCACCGCTACACGTCTCAAAGAATCATCAAGTAGCAAAGGATGGAACTCCAAACCCTTACACTCAAATAATTCACCTTATGTATTCAATTAGTCAAGCAAACCCTTGGTGGTTAACTACCACACACTCTGGGGCGTCCAAGCTATAGACCACTTGCTAATTTGGCCCGCGGTGGAACTCCACACACTCTGAGGCACCGAATAACATAAAAGGCAAAACAATGTATTCACAATTCCATAGATAATAGAGATCCAAACCAATATCACGACGCAACCCATTCCCAAGTCTTTACATTCAAAACATGCATTCCTAGTTATCTAATAATCAAGCCATATTTAATGCATGAGCGAAGCTCCCACTTACCTAGACCCGTCGCGACACCTATACCGACTCCTCGCGCGATTGGGGTCCCACGTGAACCGCCTCGCGAATCTAAACAATTCATACAATTCTATATAAGAATTTCACTAAATTTAAAGTTGTATATTCTAATTTTTTTTAATTCATATTTGGGGACCCAAATGGTGTGGATCCCACGCGATGTGCCGTTTAAGGGCTTTGTCGAGGGTATCGACGCCCCTCGTAGGATTTATCCTATTTTTTATTTTATTTTATAATTTTTTTTAATTGGCTATTGTCACCCCCTTCTTCCTCACCATAATGGGGTGGCTAAAGCCACCCCCATATTAGGCGGCGGCGTTGTCTTCTCCGGCGGCGCCACCAGCGCCGCCTGAAAACCGGGCTCCCCTTGGAGTCGCCACCCCTATTTCCTTCTTCTTCAAAAAAAACAAAATAAACCAAAGAAGAAGAAAAAGAAGAAAGAAAAGAAAAGAAAAAGAAGAATCACCACCACCACCAAATCAAAGAGGAAGAAAAGAAGAAAAAGAAAAATAAAGAAAAGAAAAATAAAGAAAACCCATCAAAGGATTACCTCCCCCTTTGTTGTTCAAGCCTCCTCCTCTTCTCCTCCCTCTCAAAGTTTAGGGTTTCAACACAAAAGAGGCTTCAATCTTATAAGTGGTTTATATAGGTAGGGTTTTAAAGTAGGGTTGTTCACAATTTAACCCCAAATTACGTAAATACCCCTTTTGGGCCCAATTCTCTCATTAAGTCCATTCCACCTATTTTCACTTAGTCCAAATCCAAATCTTGTTAATATTAATTTTTGTGTAACAATTTGATTTGCTCCCATATTTTAATATAAAATTAATAAAATACCTTTAAAATGGGTCGGAGAATATTTAGGTCGTTACAATATCCCCAATTTAAAGAATTTCATCCTCGAAATTAAATCAAAGTCATACCTCAAGATTCAAAGAGAAACGGAAAATTCTCTATCATGTAATCCTCCCGCTCCCAAGTCAACTCTTGTTCCCCATGAAATTGCCATCGGACTTGCACTATTGCGTATTCCTTATTACGTAATTTTCTTAATTTTCTATCCATTATTTGGATCGGTTGTTCATCATATGACACGTCCTCCCTTAGATCAACTTGCCCCCAATCAATCCTCGGGGCGTGTTTATTATGTGCCTTCCTCAACATGGAGATATGAAACACATCATGTACTCCCGCTAACTATGGTGGTAACTTGAGACGAAAGGCTACTGGTCCCACCTTTTCCTTGATCTCGAATTGTCCGATGAATCTAGGAGATAATTTTCCTTTTAACCCGAATCGGTGATGCCTTTCATAGGAGAAACTTTCAAAAGCACAAATTCCTTTCCTTGAATACAACATCTCGATGGTCCCTATCGGCATACTTTTTCTGACGGCTTTGGGCAGTTTCTAGTCGTTGCCTAATAATCTTAATTCTTTCTGTTTGATCATGAACCATTTCTGGTCCAAGCAACACCACATCTCCGACCTCGATCCAACAAACTGGAGATCTACATGGTCTCCCATAAAGAGCCTCAAAAGGTGCCATACCAATGCTTGCTTGAAAACTGTTATTGTATGCGAACTCGCACAACGAAATGTACTTTTCTCAACTTCCACCGAAATCCAATACACAGGCTCGAAGCATGTCCTCAAGTATCTGGATCAATCTCTCGCTCTGCCCATCAGTCTGAGGGTGAAAGGCCGTACTAAGATTGAGTTGAGTTCCCATCTGGTGTTGAAACCCTCTCCAAAACTGAGAAGTAAATCTTAGATCACGATCCGACACTATAGTCACCGGAACCCCATGTAACCTGACAATTTCATTGACGTACATGCCTCCAAGTCTGTATGCTGAATATCCCATGGAAATAGGAATAAAGTGTGCTGACTTAGTCAAACGATCTACAACCACCCAAACCGCATCATGGCTATGTGTTCCCACTTCCATTGTGGAATAGGCAATGGTTGCAATAATCCTCCCGGCTTTTGGTGATCTCCTTTTTCCCGCTACCAATACTAGCATATCGACATATCTCGTAAACAGATCTATGAATGTATGTAGCGATGTCAACTTTCATTCTCGGCCACCACAATACATTCGTTTCATATCTTGGTACATTTTATTGCCTCTCCCACATAGGATGCATTGTAAACCATGATCTATGCGCTTCTTTGAGTAAATCATCTCTCAAATAATCTTTGACAATGCCTATGAGATGGTATCCATACTCTCATCTCTCAAGTTTTTATTTTTCGAACCTCAATGCCCCATCACCTAATTAGACAATCTCCAGTCCTTATCATCAATGTTATCTAATTTTTTCAAGCCGATTTTGCGATTGGTGCTTTGATCACCGTCCATACTGAACTCGTTGAATTCCCTCGACATTGCAACAACTCTAAACAATGCTTTTTTTTTTGTTTAATCAAGCTCTGTTTGGACTAACAATCTAAGACAGAAAAAACATATAATATAATTATAATTATATTCGTCTCTCTTCTGATTTTCATATCTTATTTTATATTTGATTTAATTCTACTTGCTTGAAAATCTTGTTTTCTGATTCGAATATACTTGGTGTTTTGTATATCTTAGCATCTGAATCTGAAATGGCATCATCTCATATTGTTAATGATAAGACTGCATCCAATTCTAAGGATGAGAGGCCTGAAAAGTTCAAGGGACTTGATTTCAAGAGATAGCAACAGAAAACAATTTTCTGGTTGACCACCATGAATTTAGCCAATGTCATCAGAGAGGAGGTTCCTAAGACGGATGAGAATCCGATCACCAGGGAAACCATGATGACAATCGAGGCATGGAAAAATTCTGACTTCCTTTGCAGAAACTATATTCTGAGTAGACTTGATGACACTCTATATGATGTTTATTCTGAGTGTGAGACTGCAAAAGATGTTTGGGATATGCTGGAAAAGAAATATCGAACTGAAGATGCAGGAGCAAAAAAGTTCGTGGTTGGCAAATTCTTGAAATATAACATGGTCGACTCAAAGTCTGTAGTGAAGCAAGTTGAAGAACTGCAAGTGTTGATTCATGAGTTACATGCTGAGGGATGTATCGTGAATGAGCATTTTCAAACTGGTTCTATCATTGAGAAATTACCTCCATCTTGGAATGACTTCAAGGTGTATCTGAAGCATAAGCGTAGAGATATGTCAATTGAAGACTTGATCTTGAGGCTGCGGGTTGAAGAAGATCACAGAAAGGAGACAAGATGGAAGGAAGTGACATTGATGCAAAGGCAAACATGGTGGAAGGAAGCAATTCCAAAGTTCGAAATTTCGAAGATGAATTTCAAAAGAGGAGCACCCACCAAACAAGCTTGAGCACCAGAAGGGGAAGAATTTTAAGAAAATCCAAGGAAGCTGTTGGGTATGTGGAAAACAGGGTCATAGGGCCCAAGATTGTCGTCATAAGAAAGATCAGAATCATGGCAATTCTGGTTTGAACAACCAAGCGAATATTGCTGATGTCCAAATTGATGAAATGGACATTGATCTCACTGCTGTTGTGTCTGAAACTAACATGGTCTCTGACACTCGGGGCTGGTGGATTGATACTGGTGCTACTCGACATATTTGCAGCGACAAAAGCTTGTTTTCAGAGTTTCATCCTGCTGATAGTGAAGAAAAGCTTTATATGGGAAATTCATCCTCTTCAATGGTTGAAGGCAAGGGCATTGTTAAGATGAAGTTCACTAGCGGGAAAATAGTCACTTTACTCGATGTGTTGTATGTTCCTGAGATTAGGAAGAACCTTGTATCTGGCCCTTTACTTAACAAAAAAGGGTTCAAGTTGGTGTTTGAGTCTGACAAGTTTGTTCTCACCAAGGGTGGGATGTATGTAGGAAAGGGATACCTCACAGAGGGTCTCTTTAAGCTCAATGTTGTAATTGTTAACTCTACTTGGTTCCGAACATGCTCTTGATTCCTTATAATATCCTTTGAGTCTTCCACCGAGAACTACTTCATGTATTTGCATTACAACTTCTGGACTTTGACTCCAATCGAACACGGCTCAAAGCATCCGCCACTACATTTACTTTCCCCGGGTGATACTCGAAGTGTTTGGTTGCTAAAGTCGTAGTCTTTCAAGAATTCCAACCACCTCCTTTGTCTCATGTTCAAATCACTCGAGGAAACAGTATTTCAAACTTTTGTGATCATGAATAAACAAGAAACTTTTCTCCGTACGATGATAATGTCTCCATAATTTCAAAGCAAACACCACTCGCGCTAATTGCCATAACTCTAAATCATGCACCGGATAATTCTTCTCGTGAATCTTCGTATACCTTGAGTTATGCGTAAAGCATAGGCGATTACCTTCTTATCTTGCATTAGTACTCCTCCCAATCCAATCCCCGAAGCGTCGGTGTACACTGACAATTCCTTACCGGACTCTGGTAGGACCAAAATAGGTGCGGTGGTCAAACGCTCCTTCAACAATTTGAAAGCCTTTTCGCATGTCACTCCAAATATAAGTAACATCCTTCCGTGTCAACTCAGTAAGCGGTGAAGCAATCGACGAGAAATTTTGCACAAAACATCGATAATACCCTGCTAATCCTAGGAAACTTCGTATTTCTGATGCATTTTTAGGTTGTGGCCATCTAAGGATCGCCTCAATCTTCGTGGGATCAACTGTTACACCTTTTGCATTCACCACATGGCCCAAAAATTTCACTTCGGAAGCCCAAAACTCGCACTTGCTTAGCTTAGCGTAAAGCTTGTGTTCTCTTAATGTCTGCAACACTTTCCTAAAATATTTTCTATGGTTCGACTCAGTCTTAGAATATATCATGATGTCATCGATAAATACAATCACAAACTGATCGAGGAATGGTTTGAAAACACGGTGCATTAAATCCATGAACATGGCTGGCGCATTGGTAAGTCCAAATGGCATCACTGTGAACTGAAAGTGACCATATCGTGTACTAAATGCTGTCTTTGGTATGTCTTCTTCTCGTATGCGTAGCTGATGGTACCCCGATCTCAAATCTATTTTCGAAAAGAATCTTGCTCCACACAGTTGGTCAAATAAATCATCGATCCTGGGAAGTGGATATTTGTTCCGAATAGTCACCTTATTCAACTATCGGTAGTCAATACACATTCTCAGACTGCCGTCCTTCTTTTTCACGAATAACACGGGTGCTCCCCATGGTGAGACATTTAGGGAAATTAAGCCTTTCTGAGTCAACTCCTCTAGTTGTTTCTTCAACTCTTTCAACTCGGTAGCCGCCATACGATAGGATGCCTTAGAAACTGGTCTAGTACCGGGAATAAGGTCAATTACAAAGTCAATGTCTCGATGTGGAGGAAGTCCCGAAGGTCGAAGGAAAAACATCTCGGAAAATCCCTAACAACAGAATCTTCTCAATTAGAACTTCTTGTCCCTCCTCTCCCATAGAAGTTAGACTCGCAATAGTCTCTATCTCATCAAAAGTCGCAACTCTACTTCGGCTGATAACATTAGCCAAAGAACAACCTCTAAACACAAATGGAGTAGTGTCCTGAATCTGAAAGATCACCATCTTATTGAAACAATCTATCTCAGCGTGATACATCTCTAACAAGTCCATTCCCAATAGTGTATCATATTCTAAACATTCTAACACTCGCAAATCAAATGGCATAGTGTGATCCCCAATTTTAATTATACACCCCTCACATGTCATATTAGGGTAAATCTTTTCGGTGGAGACTGTGCTCAAAATCAAATATGTGTGTGCTCTAATGGGTGTCAATCCTAAAGCATGTACCATAGCCCCCGAGATAAGAGAAATAGAAGAACCAGAATCAAATAATGTATGCATGTTACGACCATTAATTGAAACCGTACCTGCGACTAACCGTCGCGTGACTCTCTGATCCTGTTCCGCCATAGCATGAACTCTTCCTCGAGCAACTGGGGCTGCACTCTCCTCAGATGATGGTGGATATGGACATTGATTTCTGTAATGCCCCGGCGTCTTGCACCGAAAACATACAATATGTGACTTCTGCGCATTCGGCTGTGGCTGCGCGCACTTCCTGATACACTCGGCCTTGGCCCTACTGATCCCCTGCCACTATTCTTACTTTGTTGTGGTGGACGTGGCTGTTTAAATGTCAAACCCTGGTTAGTCGAAGGTGCGGAAGCATGGGAATGTGTGGTGGTCCCCGTCAAAGGGTGTGTAGCCTTTGATGCTACCACTGAGTGTGTCGGTGCGCTTAATGCTCCTCCAAACCGAAGTTTCTTTGAGTTCTTCTCATGTCCCCTCTGATAAATGTCAAAGTTTCTTTTGCCCTGACCATATCGACTAGATCGTGTCTCATCAATGCGGAGTGCATCTTCACAGTCGAGTGCCCTGTTATACGCTTGCTGAAATGTCTCTGCCCCTGATGCTGCCACTAGAGAGTGAATCTCCTCCATCAACCCATCAACAAACGTCTCCTCCGTGTCGTCTCAGACGGAACGTACTCATGCGCAAACTCTGCTAATTCATTCTACTTCGCAGCATAATCTGCTACACTCATACTGCCTTGCACTAAGTCAAGAAATTCTCGAATCTTAGCTGCCTTTACTGATTCAGGAAACCACTTATCATAAAACAATTTCTTGAACTATGTCCAAGACATTAGTCCCTTGCGCTCTTTCGATGGACAACCACCATTTGTGGGCTCGATGCTCTAACAAGAAAGACACTAGAGGTACCATAGTCCACTCATCAATACTTAGAGTCTTCATCCTCTTATCCATGTGCAAGATCCATGCTTCAGCCTCTACGGGATCCCTATCCCCATAGAAACGAGGTATGTCATACTTCATAAACTCCTTTTGTAATTTTCCTCTTCGATATGCCTCTGTATCCTTGTCTCCTCCATGTACAGCTGCTGCCACCGTATTAGTGACGAAATCTGCGCCTTCCTCTGCTACTTGGTGCTCATGAACAGGTTCTAGTGGAGGATTAGGCCCCTGTCCTACCTGCACTTGCTCGGCTGATCTAGCATGTCCTTGTGTTTGAATAAGTTCCATAATACGAGCCATATTCCTTTCTTGAGCAGACGCCATTTCTTGCAGAGCTTTTTGATGTGACTCCGTCAGGGAAGAGATGCGCTGCTCCATTTCCCTATGCCAATGTCTATCATCTCTGTCCTGAGCATCCCTCAAATTATGCGAACTTCCCCCATGGTTACTCATAGTGCACTGAAGAGCAACAAATGGTTAGTCCAATAATTTGAAGAATTTGTAAGAATATCTAACGTTATAAATATATTACATTCATCAACATATAACAATATATTAACATTTCATCTTGGGTTTTCGATCCTTTCCCAATCTAAAATTTTGATATTTGTGCACATTAAGTCGACTCAAACCGATGTCCCATACCATGGATTTGTTCGACTTAAACTTGATTTTTTTATTTTTTTATTTTTTTTAAGGCTCTACAACTTAGGTTTTTCTAACCTAATGTTTCCCAAGTTTCTAATCCCTAGGCTTTGATACCAACTGTAACGACCCTTCCCTGACCTAGGGTCAAGTCGCCCGGCCCAAACCGTTACCTAAACTCGATACCTGAACCAGGCCCAAGTAACGGCTTGGCGCGCCTGAGTAAACCTGCGGAATAATATTTCTAAACAATATATATAATAATAAATGTGTGAAAATAATCACAACAAAACCTTATAAACCTGTATATCATAATAAGATCTATCATCTTTAATATTTAAATGTCTTATACAACTTCATAATAATATTATAAAGGTTCAAAACTACCCATTAACTAATTCTCAAGCTATAACCCACGTACGAGGTTTACAAAACGATTAATATTAATAATAAACTAGTATTATATGAGTCTCACATATGAAGGCACTTCAAGATAAATCCTTTCCCTTGCCTTTCTTGTCTATCGCGCTGGTAGAGGGACCTGTGGGGTAGAGTAGGGTGAGCTAAAGAACCAACGATGCTCAATAAGAGGAAAGACTCGCTCAAATATTAAATATGCAAGTACTACCTAGTACTCATGCAAATTTCTACATGACATTCAATCCATACGCATAACACAACATGTAATAACCAAATACATGTAATTCATAACAAAATTATAAGCATATTAATTGAACACACAATTCGATACAATTAAAGATATGGTTCATGCTCATAGCAATTATAAAAATGGATTCATATTCCAAGAAGAATAAATAACTAATATTTCTATTTCCAAATTTATTATCCAATAATCTTCAGATCAATAATTTATGTCATATCCCATTCACATTACTATATATAAACATAACAATTTTACAACACATTCGATAAACATTCATTTAAGTCATGCATAATGATTTTCATCATTATTCATTTATAAATTTACACTTTTATGACATATAAATAAAGTCCTTGAACTTTTGAGTTTTATGTTTTTGGTCCACGAAAGATTTTTAAATAAAATTTTTTTCGCTTTTTAAGGTCGATAAATATAAATATTAATATAAGCACTTTGTTCCATTCAATGCTAAATGTAACTTTGTGAGATATATATAGTAATAAAAGTTCAGGACTTAGAGCACAAAAAACACAAAGTTCCCAAATGATAAGTTTTGATCGATATATAAAGTCACACGAAAGATTTAAATAAAATGCTAAATATAAATATTAATATAAGCCGTTGTTCCATTCAATGCGAACTAGATATTGGTAAGGATCAATGATCGAATCATCTATTTCGAATTGGTAAATAATCGTGGAATGGCCGTTACGCCCTCTAGATAATCGCACCAAAACAAAGATAGATTCATCCAAGCCGTCACCGCTACACGTCTCAAAGAATCATCAAGTAGCAAATGATGGAACTCCAAACCCTTACACTCAAATAATTCACCTTATGTATTCAATTAGTCAAGCAAACCCTCGGTGGTTAACTACCACACACTCTGGGGTGTCCAAGCTATAATCCACTTGCTAATTTGGCCCGCGATGGAACTCCACACACTCTGGGGCACCGAATAACATAAAAGGCAAAACAATGTATTCACAATTCCATAGATAATAGAGATCCAAACCAATATCACGACGCAACCCATTCCCAAGTCTTTACATTCAAAACATGCATTCCTAGTTATCTAATAATCAAGCCATATTTAATGCATGAGCGAAGCTCCCCACTTACCTGGACCCGTCGCGATGCCTATACCTACTCCTCGCGCGATTGGGGTCCCATGTGAACCGCCTCGCGAATCTAAACAATTCATACAATTCTATATAAGAATTTCACTAAATTTAAAGTTGTATATTATATTTTTTTTTAATTTATATTTGGGAACCCAAATGGTGTGGATCCCACGCGATGTGCCGTTTAAGGGCTTTGTCGAGGGTATCGACGCCCCTCGTAGGTTTTATCCTATTTTTTATTTTATTTTATAAATTTTTTTTTAATTGGCTATTGCCACCCCCTTCTTCCTCACCATAATGGGGTGGCTAAAGCCACCCCCCATATTAGGTGGCGGTGTTGTCTTCTCCAGCGGCGCCACTAGGCGCCGCCCCCAAACCAGCGGCTCCCCTTGGAGTCGCCACCCCTATTTCCTTCTTCTTCAAAAAAAACAAAAAAACCAAAGAAGAAGAAAAAGAAGAAAGAAAAGAAAAGAAAAAGAAGAATCACCACCACCACCAAATCAAAGAGGAAGAAAAGAAGAAAAAGAAAAATAAAGAAAAGAAAAATAAAGAGAACCCACCAAAGGATTACCTCCCCCTTTGTTGTTCAAGTCTCCTCCTCTTCTCCTCCCTCTCCAAGTTTAGAGTTTCAACACAAAAGAGGCTTCAATCTTATAAGTGGTT
The DNA here is from genome assembly GCA_039657345.1 of Stephania japonica. Lineage (NCBI taxonomy): Eukaryota > Viridiplantae > Streptophyta > Magnoliopsida > Ranunculales > Menispermaceae > Stephania > Stephania japonica. Next base: position 20,155,967 of record CM077562.1, on the reverse strand, counting down.
TATATAGGTAGGGTTTTAAAGTATGGTTGTTCACAATTTAACCCCAAATTACGTAAATACCCCTTTTGGGCACAATTCTCTCATTAAGTCCATTCCACCTATTTTCACTTAGTCCAAATCCAAATCTTGTTAATATTAATTTTTGTGTAACAATTTGATTTGCTCCTATATTTTAATATAAAATTAATAAAATACCTTTAAAATGGGTTGGAGAATATTTGGGTCGTTACAGTCTCGATGCCTGACCAGAACTCTATCCCTGACCCTGATCACGTCGTTGTCCCTATCGGTATCTCTGCTCCTGATTACTGCCTCTGCCCTCAGTCCTCGAGTGTTGTTGTCTATGCTAGCACGACTGAAACTTTGGTGGCTGAACACTAGCATAACTCCGTGCCAAAGCGGATGATACAACTACTGCGGTGGGTGGAGATGCTACTGATGCTACATTATGAGCTCAATCTCTCTACGAACACTGCCTGAATCTCTTCCTCCTCCTACCATCCCCCGAAGGCCTCCCCGACTGAGAAAGTGCCGATGCAGTAGCCTATGTCCTAGTGTGTGTACTGTCAAATCTCTCACTGGCCATGGCTCTCTCATACGCCACCTGTAGTGTGCTCGGAGCTGTCGCCATTACCATCGAACCTATCGAATCGAGTAGCCCGTGTACAAAGTAATACGCTTGGTCGGCGTCGGTATCTGCTGCTCCTTCGGCATACTCCATCAGTATAGATACTGGTCCATGTACTTCATTACGGACTCGTCAGCTCTCTGCCGGATATTCTGAAATTCGGACCTCTTCAAATTACGGACTGTAGGAGGAATGTACTTCTGCTCGAACCTCCCCTTAAACTCAACCCAATCTCGGGGCTTTCCCTTCATGGCCACCATAGTGCGCCATCAGACGTCGGCCTCTCCGAACAGTGAGGCGAAAGATATACTAGGCTCCATAAAAACATCTTCGCGCCTCCAAATTCATACCTCCGTAGAACTTCTCGGGTTAATGCCTCTGAAACTCTTTGGCCTGTCTCACCTCTGGCATAGGCTTAGTACCCGGAGTAGTCAGTGTACTAGACGTATCAACAACTGTGTACTCGGTGTCGATGGTATCACCTCCGTCTGAGTAGGCGATACAACCCCTGTCTAGTGTTATCAGAGCTACTGCGGTCTCTTGCATCGCTACAATCGGTATAGGAGCTATCGACGTCGCCGGTGTAGTCGGTGCCAGTCTCCTGTGTAGCAGGCAACTGGGAAGTAGTCGGCGTAGATGGTGTCGCTGTAAGGGGTGCTCTCAATAGTCTCAATATCTCCTCCAATCGATGATCCTGACTCATAATCCTCTGAGTCCACATCTGGAACTCCTCCATACTGACTCCTCTAGGACCTGGCATCCCAATATCATCACTAGAACCTGGCTGATCCGCCATCGCTGTCTGCAATTAGGCGAATCTCCAAATCAGTGAATAGCTAATCAATATCATAATAATACACCATATCAAATATAACAAGTATATTACAAGTTCCAAATTTTCCCCAACTCCCCTCACTTCTCAACTAAGACTTAAGTTCATAGGGTTCCACTCTAAGTTCAACAATTATCCTAACTTTCACTTTCCTATGTCTTAGTGGATTGTGAGTTAAATTTAAGAGTCTTTTATTCAACCTTTACGCTCTGATAACAACTATGACGGCCCTAAATTCCACAACCCTAGAATCGGGTGTCGCCTGGCCTAGACCCGTGCGAACCCCTGAGCCAATCCCGTCGAGTCACGCGGGGCCAGTGAGCCTATCCTTACCATTCTATCATTTATTATTCATTTAAAAAGTGAAGTCAATTAATTAACTAGTTATCAAAGTATTAAGCGGAAGCAATAAATCTCAACTAATAGATTAACCTCGAAAGCTCCAAGTTAGGACCAAAACCTAGGGTATGGAAACCCCGTATATCATATCTACCATTTAAAGCAACGAGAGTATCATCCAAGTTATAATATCCAAAAAATCTCTCAACCCATAACCCCATGTATAAAAACAATATAGGTAACTAATACAACCAAAAAGTCACCTATGTCAGCAGAGGAGGGCCGCTCAAAGTATATCGCCTAAGTGCATGGCCTTTCCTTTGCTGGACTGCGGATCTGCACTCAATCAAACACAAGAATGACGAACCTAGGTAAGTAACGCCAAGCAGGAACAACAATAAATACAACATTTCAAATTAAATAAATGAACAGTAAATTCATGCAGATAGAAAAAAAAAAGGACAAGGAGTGCATGAATATATAAAGACTATGAATAAATAAATAAGCAATTGAAATTGAGTGTCCCGGAATACAAAAGAAAGGCACAAGTGGTTCCGACCAATCAAAGTCGTTAAACCGAGGACAAAATCTCCTCAAAGGCTAAGAGTCGAGGACATAATCTCCTCTAAGACCCCTACGCGAATGTAGAGTCCCCAACAATCTAGTAGAAAACTCTTACCCCGTACATGTCATTACAACCAATCACGTATCCCCAGCCGTAAATTTCGATATAATACACCGCGAGCCTGGAATTCTGCAAGGATTACACTTGACACACTTGCTTTAGGACAACTCATGTAAATGGAATATCAAAAAGGAATTGAAACAATATCAATAAATAATTCTAAACTCAAGAAATAACTGTAGTGTTCCTCACTAGTTTACTTACCTCGATCCATGCTAATTCGCACTAACATAGACTCCGACATGTCCTTACGGTCCCCGTGTGTACAAAAATCCTGATAGTGAAATTTATATCAATTTCCTTAATTTCCTATGATTTTTTCAAATTTCTAGCTATTTTTTCCAATTTCACGTTTTTCAAGGCAAAAACCCCAACATAACATCTCGCAAAAATCCCGAATATTTCACTTTTTGTAGAAATTCTCAAATTTCTCTTTATTTGATGAAAATATAATTTTCTGGAATTTTCTAGAATTTTTCCTATTTTTCTGGAATTTATTTCAATTAAAATCCTTTTTAATATATTTAATTGAAATAAATAATTATTTATTAATATAATAATAGGTAGGTAGGTTGTGGGTCGGGTCAGGACCACCCTGACCAGGTCAAACCCAGTTTGACCAAATCGGGTCGGGTCACTTTGATCTGGCTCGGTTCTCTTTTCTCTTTCGTTGGAACCAATAGCAAAAAAGAAAAAAAAAATTTCTTTGTTTCTTTTCTTTCCTTAAAACAACACAACAACAACTCAACAATCCTACCACTATTAAATCCCTTCTTCCCTATCAATCATCACCAACAACATCCCAACAACAACAACAATGAAATGTCTACAACCCCATCAATGCAACCAACGAAATCAATAACAAAATAACTCACCTTCAACTTGTCGCGTCTCCTCAATCTCTCGGCTCCCTCCTTCTCGCTCAATCTTTCGATTCTCTCTTTCTCCACTATATTTTTTTTTCTAGATTGAAATGGGGAATGTGGTGGCGGTGGAGTGTTGATATTTGGGTATTTTGGTCAAATGATCAAAATACCCCTCACCCTTATCCATACATTTTACAAATTTATTGCCCTTTTGGTCTTTTACAATTTCATCTACTAACTTTGATAAATCAATTGGGTGACTTAGTTGACTTGCCCTTCACTCTAGCCTCTCCACCACATCTTTTGTGCAATCCGGACTCGACCCGCGCCGCACTACACATGTCTTGCGCACTTGGTCGAATTGTGAACCAATTGTTTCGATAAATTTGAGTTTGTATTTTATCAGTGTTTTTAATTAAGTTTGTCCTCCAGACCACTAAACATCGCGTCACATAACCAACACTCACACACAAACATCTTTACACGTTAAAAACTTAAAATTGCACAGATGGAATACAATATAATACAAACATTATACAAAACTAACATACCTCGGCATCGATGTCCGAGAATTGATGACTATACCACGGTGTGGGCCCACGTATTACCTGTATTGACACGTGGCACGGGTTAAATTTTTTTTAGGGTCGTTACAGACACTGATCAAGACATGCACGCACTGGTTACCTGCCCTTGATTCTTAAGGTGCACATGCATCTCGAGGAGTATCAAGGGTGGACGATAAGTGTGTGCCCAGTACCTGCATGTCCTACTTGAACCCAAAAATAATTATATGGTTTTCTCTTGCACTCCAGTGAATTTACCCTTCCCTTCAGCATTGCCAGTTCTAATATGCAATCAATTGAAAAAGTTTTTGGTAAGAAAGAAATGGAGTTGGAACCCAAAACAATTTACTTCCAAAACTCAATATCAAATCATTGGATCACCCAATTCGTTGGTGATCAACCGAAAAGGTTAAGAAAATGCAAGTGTGACTTGCGATCAAACACTTGTGCATGGCTATACATGGAAAGCATATCCCAAAGCGACCAAAGATTCTGAGGGGTACAGTGCGCGTTTGGTGTGGTTAATTAACTTGCTAAAGTTGCAAATATTTTAATTTATTTGCACCCAAAAAAAGTATTTTAATTTATATATGTGAGAAATCTAATGGGAACTAAAATAAGCTCCTATTTCATGGTACTATGTGTTTAGACCATCAGTACTGTTGTGCATGCATTTAATGATCACTATGACTATATTAAAACCAATGCAAGACTTTTATCGTCATCTGTGAAATAAGTTCTTAAGCCAAAATAATTTTTGATTGAGGCTTTATATTACTTGTTATATTGCAACTAAAATAAGGTCTTAAGTCATAGGAACTATTCCCATTTTTAAAACACTGAGTGTTGTTCATTCAATGCAATGGCAACATAGGTATTAAAGTCAACAATTACCGATGCATTTAATCCAATCGCAAGAAATGTATTACATGTGAACTTATTTGGTTACCATGAATATACTCTCCTTTTTCATTTATATAAATTGTTTTGAAAGTCAATGCATCTCACTTGAGATGGTAAATACGTCACTTGCCGTTACCACCCCAATAAGCTGGATATGCGCATGCTGGGCTGGGCAGCATGATCACTCAGCAGATGATCGAGTCTCGGTGGACTCGGGAGGTTTCGGTGAACTCCAAAGTTGGATTGGGGTTTAGTACATGGCTCGTGCCTAAGTGGGCAAGCCTTGGCGCGGCAAGGCTTGGCAAGGCCAGTCGTCGCCTGGCAAAACCAGGGCAAGGCTTGGCAAGGCCAGGCCAAGGCTTGGCAAGGCCAGGCCAAGGCAAGGCAAGGCAAGGCAAGGCCAGGCCAAGGCAAGGCAAGGCCAGGCCAAGGCAAGGCAAGGCGCGGGCAAAGCTGGGCAAGGCCGGCCAAGGCAAGGCAAGGCCAGGCCAAGGCAAGGCAAGGCAAGGCCAGGCCAAGGCAAGGCAAGGCCAGGCAAGGCCAGGCCAAGGCAAGGCAAGGCGCGGGCAAAGCTGGGCAAGACCAGGGCAAGGCTGGGCAAGGCCAGGGCAAGGCTTGGCGAGGCCAGGCCAAGGCAAGGCGCGGGCAAGGCAAGGCCAGGCCAGGCCAAGGCAAGGTAAGACCAGGCCAAGGCAAGGCAAGGCAAGGCAGGCCAAAGCAAGGCACGGGCAAGGCCAAACCAAGGCACGGACAAGGTTGGGCAAGGCAAAACAGGCCAAGGCCAAGGCATGGCCTTGGCACAACAGTTGACTTTCCTTGACCCGGGCATTGACCCCGGTCAAAGTACGCTTGGTCTCATTTTGGGATGTTTCCTATTGGAGTTGGGGAAACGGCTTAACATCTACTATAAGGGGAGGTGGGCTCTCTCCTAGGGGTGGCATGGGCAACAGAGACAAGGAAGGCCCTCGAGCATGCCTTGGGCACCATGCCAAGGCGAAGACCCACGGACCATGGTCCGGCTACCCCGAGCCGGTGGGACTCGACCACGAGCCCCGGCTTAGCACCCAACGTGCCTGGGCACGGCCAGGCACACGAGACGCAGTCCCTGTCCCGTAGAGATGCATGAACCACGTCCCTTGAAATGTGGAAGACCAAGTCGAGGTAGTTGGGGAACTACCTTGGTCATGGCTGGGCCATGACCAAGCCATGACCAAGCTTGTCCCGAATACAAGGAGCATGTGCTAACTGACCTAGTGATGGAGGCGGTTACGAAACCAGGTGGCAACAAGAGAACAAGGCAGTTCGGCAACTGCCTTGACCACTAAGAGAGTGGTGATTTACCAGGTCTATGGATTGATGTATGCTGGACATGTGTCCCAGTCGGTTATGTAACTACCTAATGGCTAGGCTATAAAGCCATGGGCTCTGAGCTTGGGGAAGTATAGAGTTCCACAGTTGTAAATCCAATTGAGAGCTAGTAAACGTTTCCTTGTTGCCTATTGCTTGCTTGTCCCTTTAATTTGAGTGTTGGCGTGCTTTGAACTAAGGTGGCCCTTAGGCACCGCAGTTCAATCGAGAGAAAATTTTCCTAGTGAAAACCCCTCTTTCATTGGCCCCGTGACAATTGGTATCGAGCCTCGTTTGGAGACAATGGCGACCCGAGCAGCAAGCGATCTAGGTGAAAGGGTGTCTCACCTAGAGCATGTGATAGCAACGATGGCCACTTCGGCGGAATTGGCGGAGTCTTCAACTACGTCCCGACGTATTGAAGCCTTGAAAATGTTGGTGGCTTCCTTGGTGACTAGGGGAGAGTCACAGAGGCCATGATTGCTATGTGGGAATCAAGGTTTGAGGAGCTTGTAGCGGATGTGCGGTCGGTAGGAGAACTTACCACCGAAACAAACCTCGACAATGGGCGTGGAGGTGAGCTTACTCAAGCGAGCCGTGGGCGGAACCTCGGAGGGTGTCTTTGTTGCGGCAAAGCCCCGAACAAAGGTGCTGGAACCAAAGAAATTCTCTGGCAAGCGGAGTGCAAAGGAGCTTGAGAATTTCATTTGGGACATGGAGCAGTACTTTGCTACTGGTTGGCACGGAGGAGAATCGAAGGTCATCTTGACCCCGATGTACCTTGAAGGTGATGCGAAACTTTGGTGGAGAACCAGGGTGGATGATGATGCGGCTGCGGGGAGGCCCAAAATTGTAGATTGGGAGGTGCTCAAGAGGGAATTGAAGGATCAATTCCTTCCTACCAATGCGGCTTGGCAAGCGCGGGAGGCCTTGCGCAAGCTCAAACAGACGGGATCGGTGCGTGACTATGTGAAGGATTTTTCCTCCCTCCTACTGGACATCAAAAACATGTCGGAGGAGGACAAACTTTTCAATTTCACCACGGGATTGCAGTCTTGGGCTCAAGCCGAGCTAAGGAGGCAAGGAGTGAAGGACTTACCTGGTGCAATTGCGGCTGCCGATAGTCTTGTGGACTTCAAGACTAGTTCATCCCCGAGCGAAGGGAAGAACAAGGAGAAAAAGCCGTTCAAGAACCACCAGAAGAAGGGCGAGAAGAAGCCCTTTCCTCCTAAGCCGCGAGCTCGAAACCAAAGACCTAAAGCGGACCCGAAGCCCTCATCAAGTTCTGCGGGTAAGGGCTGTTTTATTTGCAATGGTCCTCACAGGGGCACGAGACGCCCAAAGAAGGAGAAATTGTCGGCCTTGATCGCGGAAGATGATGGCCACCCCGAATGAACCCATTGCAAATACTGCTGAATGCAATTCAAGAAGCCAAGACGAGCCCTTCTGGAGGGGCTAATGTACGTGGATGCTTGAGGTAAACCGAGACGAGTCTTGGCGATGGTGGATTCGGGAGCTACTCACTCATTCGTGGCGAGACCATATGGTGGGAAAATTAGGACCGGATCTCGTTGAGAACTCCGGTCGAATGAAGGCAAGTGAATTCGAGGCTAAGCGAATTCAAGGTATGGCCACCGATGTGAATTTGAAGGTTGGGTCTTGGGAGGAAAGATCAACCTAATGGCGGTTCCCTTGGATAATTTCGATGTCATCCTAGGGAATGACTTTTTGCACTTGGGGAGCATTGCCTTGATGCGTTCTTAAAAGGATGTTCGTGATGAACAAGTCCCACCCTTGTTTTGTCCCTCGCGACTAACACAATTGCAGGAAAGAGAGAAGACGAAGCTATCCCATCTTTCAGCCATTCAGGTGAAAGATGGACTGAGGAAGGGAGAACCCACATTCCTAGCAGCCTTGGTGGAGACCAAGGCAAGAACGACATCAAAAATCCCTGAAGTAGTCGCCGAGGTGCTGGAGGACTTCGGAGACGTGATGCCAGCAGAATTGCCAAAGCAATTACCCCCAAAGAGAGAAATTGACCATGAGATTGAGCTGATCCCTGGCTCAAAACCCCCAGCACAAGCCCCGTACAGAATGGCCCCAAAGGAGTTGGAGGAGCTAAGGAAGCAGTTGCAAGAGTTGTTGGATCTTTGGATTCATTCAAATATCCAAGGCCCCTTACGGAGCACTGATCTGTTCCAAATAAGCAAGCACGATGGTTCCCTTCGAATGTGCGTGGATTACGGGGCACTAAACAAGCTCACGGTGAAGAACAAGTACCCTATTCCCTCAGTGGCGGACTTGTTCGATCGATTATCTCGGTGCGGCCTACTTTACAAAGCTGGACTTGAGGTCGGGTACTATCAAGTTCGGATTGCACTGGTGACATTCCAAAGACGGCCATGGTGACTAGGTATGGTTCGTTTGAGTACTTAGTCATGCCATTTGGCTTGACGAACGCCCTCGCTACATTCTCGTAATTTAATGAATGATGTACGAGAGAATTCATTGATAGATTTGTCGTCGTTTATCTTGACGACATAGTGATTTACAAATAACCTCCATGATCATGTGGATCACTTACGGATGGTTCCGACTACCTTGAGGGCTAACCATTTGTATGTAAAGAGGAGAAATGTGAGTTTGCTTTGCGCAAACAATTTCTTTCCTTGTTCATGTTGTAGGCCAGGGTAAACCGCAAATGGATCCCAGGAGAAGGTGCGGGCTATCATGGAATGGCCAAACCCCACGAAGGTCTCGAGTTGCGATCGTTCTTGGGTTTGGCGAATTACTATCGGCGGTTCGTGGAGGGCTACTCACGGAAGGTGGCACCACTGACAGACTTGTTAAAGAAAGATCGAGCTTGGGCATGGACGGATCGATGCAACCAAGCTATGGCGGAGTTGAGGTAGGTCATTGCCTCGAACCGTCTTTGGGACTACCAAACTTCGAACTACCGTTCGAAGTGCATACGACGTAGGGCATTGGGGGCGGTGCTTGTCCAGGAGGGACACCCCATTGCCTTCGAAAGCAGAAAACTGAAGGATGCGGAGCAAAGGTACCCGGCTCACGAGAAGGAAATGCTAGCTGTGATTCATGTTCTCCATCTTTGGAGGCATTACTTGTTGGGAACCAGTTTTGTGGTGCGGACAGACAATGCGGCAATCACCTACTTCATGAGCCAGAAAAAGCTCAACCAGAAACAGGCGAGATGGTTGGATTTCCTTGCAGAGTTCGATTTATAATTCGAACACAAGCCTGGTAGGCTCAATTCAGTTCCGGATGCACTTAGTCGCAAGGTGGTGGCTGAGATGGTGACAGCAGTAGTGAGGCTGGAAGGTGAATTCCTGCCTCGAATCAAGGAGGAGACCGGCAAGGATCCTACTTGTAAGAAGTTACTAAAGCTAGTAGCGGAGGGAGTCACTCGGAGGTTCTGGTGTGATGATGGGGTCCTCTATGCCAAAGGAGGACGCCCTTATGTCCCTAGTACAGGTGGATTAAGGCGGCTACTCTTGAAGGAAACACATGATGCTCGGTGGGCTGGGCATCCGGGCATGGAGCGCACCTATGCCCTCTTATCACGTTCCTACTTTTGGCCGAAGATGGATCAGTATGTGCGGACTTGTCTTGTGTGCCAAAAAGACAAGACAGAGAGAGGAAGGCACCAGGGGTTGCTGGAGCCTCTACCCATACCAGAGAGGCCCTTTCAAAGCATCTCGATGGATTTCATCACTGGTCTTCCTGATGTGCAGGGAATGACCAGCGTATTGGTGGTGGTTGATCGATTCTCGAAGTATGCTACATTCATAGCTGCTTCGAAGAATTGTGATGCAGACATGACGGCGGAATTGTTCCTAAAGCATGTGGCGAAGTATTGGGGCATCCCCGAAGACATTATCAGTGATCGAGACGCTCGGTTCACTGGACGATTTTGGGTTGCCTTATTCAACCTGATGGGATCAGAGTTGAAGTTTTCCACGGCAAACCATCCTCAAACAGATGGGCAGACGGAGAGAATCAATGCTTTACTGGAGGACTATCTCAGGCATTATGTGAATGCCAGTCAGACGAATTGGGTGGATTTACTTGATACAGCCCAATTTTGTTACAATCTGCACAAAAGCTCAGCCACGGAGCTGAGTCCATTCGAGGTGGCGACGGGACAACAACCGGCTACTCCACATGAAGTAGTCAAGTCAAAGTCGATGGGATCGAGCCCTGCGGCGTATCGGTTTGCAAGGAACAAGCAGGAGCTGAGGGAGGCAGCTCATGACGGTTGGCCAAAGCTCGTCGGGAGGATGAAGAAGTATGCGGACCAGCACAGACGGCCCTTGGAGTTTCAGGAAAGAGACCTCGTCTTGTTGAAGCTCACTCCTCAAATTTTGAAGAAATTCAACAAGAAGGAGACCCATAAGGGTTTGTTCCAGCGATATGAAGGACCATTTGAGGTGGACAAGCGAGTTGGGAGGGTAGCTTATCGCTTAAAGCTACCAGAAAGGCTAAAGGTACACCCTACATTTCATGTCAATTACCTTAAGCCCTTCCATTCAGATCAGGAGGATCCGGAGCGGAGCGCGGTCAGACGAGCTCCACCCTTGATACGGAAGGAATTTGCAGGAGAGATTGAGCAGATTCTAAACCACGAGGTGCGTGGTCAGAGTAAGAAAAATCGGCGGATTTTCTACCTAATCAAGTGGGTTGATGTGGAGGAACCTACTTGGGAGCGGGATACTACCCTATGGCAGTTTGAGAAGGAGATTTCAGACTACTAGAAAACGGCAAGAACCGAAAGCGCTTCGATGAGGGCATCGAACATTTCGGCGGGGAGGTTTGTTACCACCCCAATAAGCTGGATATACGCATGTCTTTGGGCGGGCAAGATGATAACTCACAGATGATCGAGTCTCGGTGGACTCGGGAGGTTTCGGTGAACTCCAAAGTTGGATTGGGGTTTAGTACATGGCTCGTGCCTAAGTGGGCAAGCCTTGCAAGGCAAGGCAAGCTGGCAAGGCCAGTCGCCTGGGCAAAACCAGGGCAAGGCTTGGCAAGGCCAGGCCAAGCTTGGCAAGGCAGGCCGCGCCAAGGCAAGGCAAGGCCAGGCCAGCGCGCAAGGCAAGGCGCGCGGCAAAGGCGGGCAAGGCCAGCCAGGCAAGCAAGGCAAGGCAAGGCCAGGCGAGGCAAGGCAAGGCAAGGCCAAGGCAAGCAAGGCAAGGCAAGGCAAGGCCAGCGGCAAGGCAAGGCAAGGCGCGGCAAAGGCAAGGCAAGACCAGGGCAAGGCTGGGTAAGGCCAGGGCAAGGCTTGGCAAGGCCAGCCAAGGCAAGCGCGGGCAAGCAAAGCAAGCAAGCCAGGCCAGGCCAAGGCAAGGTAAGACCAGCCAAGGCAAGGCAAGGCAAGGCAGCCAAAGCAAGGCACGACGCAAGGCCAAACCAAGGCACGGACAAGGTTGGGCAAGGCAAAACAGCCAAGGCCAAGGCATGGCCTTGGCACAACAGTTGACTTTCCTTGACCCGGGCATTGACCCTGGTCAAAGTACGCTTGGTCTCATTTTGGGATGTTTCCTATTGGAGTTGGGGAAACGGCTTAACATCTACTATAAAGGGAGGTGGGCTCTCTCCTGGGGTGGCATGGGCAACAGAGACAAGGAAGGCCCTCGAGCATGCCTTGGGCACCATGCCAAGGCGAAGACCCACGGACCATGGTCCGGCTACCCCGAGCCGGTGGGACTCGACCACGAGCCCCGGCTTAGCACCCAACGTGCCTGGGCACGGCCAGGCACACGAGACGCAGTCCCTGTCCCGTAGAGATGCATGAACCACGTCCCTTGAAATGTGGAAGACCAAGTCGAGGTAGTTGGGGAACTACCTTGGTCTTGGCTGGGCCATGACCAAGCCACGACCAAGCTTGTCCCGAATACAAGGAGCATGTGCTAACTGACCTAGTGATGGAGGCGGTTACGAAACCAGGTGGCAACAAGAGAACAAGGCGGCTTCAAGAATCGCCTTGACCACTAAGAGAGTGGTGATTTACCAGGTCTATGGATTGATGTATGCTGGACATGTGTCCCAGTCGGTTATGTAACTACCTAATGGCTAGGCTATAAAGCCATGGGCTCGAGCTTGGGGAAGTATAGAGTTCCACAAATAAATCCAATTGAGAGCTAGTAAACGTTTCCTTGTTGCCTATTGCTTGTCATGTCCCTTTAATTTGAGTGTTGGCGTCTGAACTAAGGTGGCCCTTAGGCACCGCAGTTCAATCGAGAGAAAATTTTCCTAGTGAAAAACCTCTCTTTCATTGGCCCTGTGACACTTGCCAGAATGCAAAGTTTTGAGATGTCGTGGTTCGACTCCCACAAAAATAAAATAAAAAAATTGTTTTGAAAAAAGCTCACTAATTTAGCTAGATGACATTAATTGTAAGTTTACTTTTCAATTTTGTATGGGGTGTCAAAAGATGTAAACGACTTATAAATTTAAAAATGGTCTTTACCCCAAAATGGCCTATATAATTGAAAGAAGGGAATAGTAGCTAGTCAATCGACACGTGCGAACCATTATATATAGTAGCCAATCGGCACGTGCAAAACAAACATTTTTTCCATATATTAGAAAGCATGCATAATAGATAAATATATCGTAACGTTTCGTGATTTTGGCTAATATATCAAAGTATTTCAATTTAAAAAAAACATCTAAATGTTGAAAATCTGTGTAAATTGTATCCTAACTAACTAATTACAGTTTTTTTTTATTTAAAAATTGTGAGGTGGCATCTTTAAAATACTAATTACTTAACACCAGTTACATCACTGTTAACTCTAATAAAATTAAGACTTTATCTTCAACATTCCACACATCATCTTCTTGATTAGTCTTCTCCATTCAACATCCTAGTGCCGACGTCGACAACACACGCGACCACGACCACCACCCCTACACCTCATCTTATTCCACTCTCTAGCAATACAATTGATATTCCCGGACTGCCCCCAGCAGCTGATCTCCGAATGACTCTATATTGCCCAGTTCATCGGAGTTGGAATTGAGTTTAAAAATTGCTTCCCACAGCAGAATTGGGGTCAATTCCCGACTAAGCATTTTGGTGAGCATGCTTCGGCAGCGCCGATTGCAGGTAAGGTAAACTAGGGTTAATGAGAGAAGTCTCGTCAAAGAAGCCACTACAACATTTATATACTTTAATAACATAGTCATTAATGACGGTTTGTATATAACCGTTATTAATGGAAAGAAAACATTTTAATAACGGCTACCGTCATTAATGGGCATGAACAAACTCCTGAAATCGAAAAAAAAAAAAGTTCTCGACCCTCTCTCTCTCTCTCTCGACCTTCTCTCGACCCTCTCACCACCGATTGTTCGTCGCACTCGATCTCTTTCATCGACCACCGCTCGTCTCTCTCTCTACATCTCTCGAGCTCGTCTCTCTACATCTCTCGACCTCTCTCAATCTCGTCTCTCTCAATGAGGGCTTCGGCAGCATCAGATATGATGTGAATGCAGAGAAAGTGAAATCTGGAGGTTCGAATTCGCCTCTCTCTCTCTCTCTCTCTCTCTCTCTTTGTTTTGATCTAGGGTTTCGATTTATGATTTCGTTTGGATTGATATCTCTTCTTCTCTCCTTCGATTTCAGTTGATTTGTGTCGATTTATGGTTTCGTTTGGATTGATTCTAATTTACATTGTGAAGAATCAGTTCGTGATTTGGAGGTTCGGTTGATCGTTCATTTGGGGATGAATGTTGGTTGTTCGTAATTTTTGTTTCGTTGATTCAGCATTGCAGTTATGCAGACATGAGGATGAATTATTTGAGATTTGGTATTAGGTTTAGGTTATCAGCATTGGCATGTACAGATGAAATTCAATAATTTTTGTTTTTGTTGCGTCTCCTTTTGAGTTTGTTTGTATCAATTTGGATGGTTTGAGTATCGAATAATACATTGGAGAAGGTTAGAAGGTCGAATTGATTCAGCTGATGGCGAGTCGGAGAATAGCCTTAGTTCTTCTAATATTACAGAGCAATTCGAGATTCAAATGACTGGTTAGTTCTTGCAAATGATAGGGGAACTATAACATGATAAATTATTTCTGTGTTGAAGTTATTGCAATTTCTTAGAACTTGGAGGAACCAAATTCCAAGTATTATTTCTATCCAAAGTTAGAATCTCATCATTCATGGTCTTCAACCAATTAGCATCCTTAAGAGCAACCTTAGGTGAAGTAGGTTGAAAGTGTGTATGCACTAAAGCATGTGGTGAAGAAACAACCAATGCTTTAGGCTTAAAAATACCACACTTGCTCCTATTTAGCATAGGATGAGTATTACCATTTTTAGTTGTATTGATAATAGTTGGCAAAGACAATGTAGGACTAGAAAGAATAGGAGTAGGAACTGCAGAGCTATGCACTGATGTACTGGGCACTGCAGGACTGGTCACTGCAGGATTATGCACTGCAGGACTATGCACTGCAGGACTAGTCACTGCAGGACTATGCACTGTATGCACTGCAGGAGTAGATTTTGCAAAAGTAAAGGAAAAAGGAAGAGAACAAGTGACAAAGGACTAGATGAAGATATTGAATGAGATTGAGAAGGAGTTTCAGGAAATAAAGAAGAAAAAGGAAAATCATGTTCATTGAAAACAAGTTGAGTTAAAGTGAAGCAGTTGCAAAGATTGAGAATTGATAAATATTATGAATGTAACTTAAGGTAATTGGATTCAATCGCTAAAAAGATTCAGGAATAGGAGATGCTGTTACAATCGGAATTAAAATTATAAGTTTAGTTAAGTAGTATAGTGCATCTAGTGTATGTATGTATGTATGTATGTTTAATGTGTGTTACTAGCTAGTTAACAAATATTGAGTCTATGATCACGAATTATAAGTGAGTAAGGATTTTATAGAGGAGATATTATCAGTTAAGATAATTTGGTGCGAGAAAGCCATTAGAGAAGCAGCAGCAACACACTTAGACAAAACTAGCTAAGCTAATTACAAGAAGAAAAACTGGAAAACATGAATAGAAGGAGCTAACAAATAGAAATAGGAAGATCTTACTTACTAGCAGTTGCACTCACTGAGAAAATCAGCACAAGTTACAAGCCTATAAACAAAACTAGACAACTAACTTGCCTAAACTGGATAGTGTAATATGAAACTTATATACAACTTATTAAGCATATAAACGGTTTAGACAAGGAAAAAACAAAAAGGGTCATTCAGATTCAAGAGAGTTCACTGCATACCACTCTCCAACTTGGATTGAAACAGAACCAGTTCCTGCAATTCTGATGATAATTAGATCAAGTGCTCTCCTCCCCTTATTGCCTCTTTCACAGACCTTCTTGGGAACTCCTCAACTTGGGATTTTATATGTATTGTTTTTAATTCATGCCAAGATTTTTTGAAGTGTGATGTCTCTCTCTTTTTATTTTATTTTTGGGTGTCCTAGAAATTGGGTTCAATCTTGGCAGACTTGTTAATTTGTTGCAGAAAAAACTTGCTCACCAAGCAAATTTTCCTATAATAAAGTCTTGAAAGTCCGAAACAACGGCTCCATCAATTGACCCAACACAATCCATCACATATATACATGTACATTCATACTCTTCAAAAGTGAGCAGATTAATAATCATAAGTAGGAGCATTAGAGAGTAGAGATCAGTGCGCAGCAGATTCTGATTGATCCTCTTTGTTGGTGGGTTTTCTTGTCTTTACTCAACCGCTTATTTTTTCGATCTTTCTTGTGTTCGTTCTTGATTTCCATATTCGTTAGTGGCTGTGACATTGAAGCTGTTGTTGAATTAAATTGTGCATTATCACTTAGACATTCTACTTTTGACATAATTCATTTGTATGTTTATTTTGAATGTTTGGGAAGGTTTGTGACATAGATAAAAGATGCGTCGACACAATGGTAAAGGAAAAGGTGTAGTTGAGGCTCGTGAGGGAGAGGTAAAAATAAAAAGCTCAATGCATTATTTTTATGAAAATAAATATATTTTTAGTGGTTTCTAACAAATTCATGAATTGTTATTAGAGTTTTAAAAAAGCAAATAAAAGGCAAGAGAATGATAGACGAGCAATTGAAGCAATTCTAACTCAAAATCCAAATGCCGGTATAAGGATTGGAGCTCCACTTAGACCTGCTAATTCGATTTCAGCGTCATCTCCTTGTTCACCTCGAGCTTCATCCCAAGCTCCATGTGTAGCCCCATCACATGCACCATCTACAGCTCCATCTCAAACACAATCTGCAGATCTATCTCGAGCCTCATCTCGAGCTCCTTCGGCTCCATCTCGAGTTGCATCTCCTTCAGCCTCATCTCGAGCTCCTTCAGCTCCATCTCAACAAGGCAACCATCCCCAAAAAAAAAAGAAAAGAGGTCCAACTAAGCTTCAAACATTTGCTGTACAAACTCGACAAGTGATTCATTTCAATGATAAGGGTCAGCCCATTGGGGAGAATTCGAAGAAATTTTCTTCTTTTTTGGGCGCTTTGGGGCGTGATATGGTGAGAATCACTATACCAGAGTGGCCCCATGTATCAGTAGAGAGGAAGGAAGAATTATGGAAGTTGGTGAAGGTCCGATTTTTAATTTTGTTGTTAACTTAGTTATTTAGTTCCTCATTCTAATCATATTCATCTCATTACAGTTAAGATTTGAAGGCTTAATAGAGGAACACATGGAGAACACATTGCAGCATATTGGAAATCTTTGGAAATGTTCAAAATCAAGGTTGAGAACAAAAATAAAGAAAGCACATGAAAAAGGATGGTCAGATGATAAAATCAATAGTGATCTCAAGCCTGAAGCTGTCGATTTAGCTGACTGGTTAGCCTTTCGAAAGGAAGCAGAATCATCGACCTGCATTGTGAAGAACAATAAATACAAGGAGCTTAGATCGAAGAATAAACTTGCTCACACCATGAGTCGAAAGGGATATGCTCGCCTCGAGGAAGAAATGGTACGTTTAATTTGTTTGTCATATATATATAATTCATTGTCTTTTTATTTAGTGATAATTTTTGTGTTTGTTCTTTTAGAGAGCAAGAAGTGGACGGGCCGATGTAACTAGAGCTGATTTGTGGATTGAAGGCCATAAAAACAAAAAGGGGCGACCTCATAGTGATGAAATTGCTAGAGTTGTGGTATGATTAATTGATATATAAACTTGCTTATTTTATTTTATTTTATTCAAGTGATCTTTTAATTGTTGTTAATACTTAGTTATTGTTGAAGGAAAAAATTAATGAATGTCAAATGAGATCAACTTCAACATCTCAATCAATAAACAAGGACCCGATCGCGCAAGTGTTTGGACCTGAACACCAAGGGCGTGTTAGAGGACTTGGGTTTGGAGTGACTCCCACCAGTATTCGCGCAACAACTCAAAGTTCAATTTTGGTTCTAAGCTTCAAAGTGATTTTCAAAGATTAGAAGAAAAACATGAACAATTAGCGGAGCTTGTGCGTAGCCAACAAATGCCTCCGTATTCGCAGCAGGTAAAAGCAATATTAATCATATAAGCTTAATAGCCTATTTGAGTTGAAAATTTTGTTTCGTTTTGCTTGTAGCAACAAAACAACCCTCCAAATTTACGTGGTAAGAAATGCAAGATATTTGATTGGTTGTGTAGAAGCAAGTTAGTCGGCGAAGGAGAGATTGAAACTGACGACCCCATGCATCTTGTGGATGGCATACCTATTAGAGGAGGTGCTTACTTAGTGTATGTAGATAGGGTGTTTGAACCCAATGCTTTCTTGTGGAGGAATCAAAACAATTGGACAATATTGGACAATGCTCTTGGGGAAATAATTCCATGGCCGAAAGAAGCTGTCGCGGTTATTTTTACTTAAAACAAGTATGAATTTGATCTCTACTTCACTTAGTGTTTGAAGTTCTTTTGTCTCTATTGAGTTGAGTTTTCTAATTGGTACAACCGTACAAGAAACCTAAGCATTGCTAAGATATTAACAGTGCATGATTGAGTTTTATTTTCAAGTGAGTGGATTTGAGCTTGGTATGTGTTACTCATTGGGATCTCTACACTCTCTCATATTTGAGTTTCAACTTGATGAATGTATTGTAGGCCCTGGCTACTCTAAGAAGATGTACGTCAAAGATCTAGAGATGAAGAGCAGATATCTTGAAGGAAACAACAACATTGAATCATAAGTTAACTAATAAAGGAAGCAACAATTCAGGTATGCATATTGATTCATAGACTCCTAAGTCATATCAATCAATATTAGAGATGCCGTAGTTATATGCATTTAAGGAACTAGCTAGATTGATTTTTTGAACTTTTTATGAAGGAAACAACAACATTGAATCAGAAAAGTACTCCCTGCAATTTGCTTTGAGTACAATCAGAAGTGCCACCAGAGATTTTGCCGATGCCAATAAACTCAGAAAAGGCAGATTCGGAGTCGTTTACAAGGTGAAAACCAGCAATATATATATATATATATATAGAACAGCCAACAATTTATCATTCAGAACTACTGAACTAGTGTCAGCTTATTACTACTATACTTCTCTGTTAATTTTAATTCTGTGTTCTGCTACTTCTGTACTCTTTTGTCGACTCTAATTATGTATTTCTTTTAGTGTTATTATAACAGGTAAGCTTTGCTATTTGTTGAATTGTTTAACTTTCTATTTCATTGCAAAAGCATAACTAAAGATTCTGGTTCTAGTCAAGAGGATGCAGCTTTGACAGAGATGATTGATCCAACATCTGGAGAAGCACGAGATCAAGTGTTGCGCTGCTGAAAACCATGCTCTCCACCTTCAGTTGCTCAACTCCAATCTAAATGTAACATCACAATTTCTGCAGATGCCTTGTCATCGAACACTCACTCTAGGATCATTATATGTAGTTGAAGCATATTTGGTTAAGCTGAACTTTTTCTTGTAGCCATGTGCCACATTATGCCTCAAAGTGATTTACGGTATATATTCAATCTGTCTTTTTTTAATCTACACACACACACACAGATATATATATATATATATATATATATATATATACATTTCTCAATTTGTCTTGTATAACTATCACTACTATCAAATTATCAATATACATACATATATGCTCTGCTTAATTCTATCTGAATTTACCCAAGGGCGAGTACTGCTGGAGCGCTGCTCTTTGTGGGATGTCCGCTGCTGAAGAGGCTGATTTCACTTGCTTAAAAAAAAAATATAAAAACGGTTACCGTTATTAAAGGCTTTAATAACGGTGAATAACCGTTATAAAAGCTCAAAAGCAGCTCAAAAGCCAATATAAAGTTTTAGCAAAGATGACGGTGAATAACCCTTATTAAAGGTCATTACCTTTTAATGACCTCGCATAACATGACGGAGCTCGTGACGGTGGGAAATCGTCATCAAAGGCTTTTAATAATGGTTTTTGACCGTTATTAAAAGCCTTTATTGTTGTAGTGAGCGATGAACCCATCCACATTGGTGATAATTGGTTTCTTTCTTTTGTGGAAGAATAGAGAAAAATTTAAACTTTTTAGGGTTTCCGATGTGATTTTGGATGTTTTAGTGATTGAAGAGACATTATGGTTAGAAGATAGGCATTTTGGGTCATAAAAATTCTTGTCCTTATGCGCTACATTAAAGTTCATTAGGATTTACTAGATTATGTTCAATTTTAAGGGGAAATTGTTATATCGGTTGCCTTGTAAAGCTTGTCGATGCGGATATCGAGCAGGCGATGTATCGGTACCCTAGGAGAGCTTATTTTAACTCAATAAGATTGCAATGAATCCTAAGTTAATAAGGCATCAATGTAATAAAACCATAGCTTAAGCTATGATTAATTAAAATACTAAACTATGGTGTGCCTCTTAATGCGTGCTTTGGAGTGGGACACCAGGTGTCGAGTAGCCGGGTACTAGGGCAACTAGAAATACATTGGATAAGACCCTCAGTAGACTATTCCATATATTAATGTGACTAACTTAGAATTTGAGACTAATGTAAACCAAATTTGTAATGCCTAAAGTCCTAACAAATAAACTAGACCATTAGATGTCATTTAGATGATCATTATTAGGAGGCTATATTGTGTCTAAATTTATGTTACGTAAGGCTTGGTTACTTGAATTAAGGACCACTAGATAGTCTAGAGATGAGGGGATGATGATTTAATATAATATATATACAAACACATAAAAGCCCACACTTAGTAAGTTTTCTCAACATGCAAGAACACACACAAATTTCCAATTTGAGGAGGAAAATTTGTAATGAATCTCAATTTTAAATAGTGCCATGTGTCACATTTCAAGATTGTGACTTGACTATTGTAACTTGACGTATCTGTCTAAGCCACGGGAATCGACACCGAGGTATAATTTATTTTTCTGTAATGTTTGTATTAGTATTTATACCTGAATGTGAATGCAGAACGACTGAATGCATAATTTTAACTTATTTATTTCATCGTATTTGTATGCGAGGCGTCGCCTAGGAAACCGATATGAACGACCAAGTAAAATCTTGAGTATTTTAATCGCATGAAAATGATTTAACAAAAATTAACGGGAAATTTTATTAAAATCATAATTGAGTGATTCGAGTCGAGAACTTGACGCTTAATGCGACCCATGTCGCGAACTGTCGAGCGTTGTACCCAAAAAGCAATGGGTCAAACATGAGAAGAGATAAGTCAACAAATGTGTCACAAACCGAGTTACAAGAGTTGTTGGACAACTCTAAGGTGAACCATGGATTTGCCTCGATATACGCACGTGTCAAGTGACGGTATGATGAAGTATAAAAGGATGGATTGTGAGTTGACTCTCACCAAACTCAGCACAACTCAACAAACACAAACACCACCACTATAAGAATGGGCTTGATCAGGGACGGAATTTAGGGATGGAATATAGGTAGTTGGTATTAAGGGACGGTATAGAGACGAAAAATGATTGGGAGGCATGTTGACCAGTTAGAGACTGAACAATGACGGAATAGGGAACGAAAATCAGTGACGGAACCTTCTCCGTTCCTAAGTGATTGGCGCACAAAGAACCCGCTCAAATTTCCGTCCTTGATTCCGTTTCTGAGGTTCCCGCGTAATTATCCCGCTAAAAATCCATCTTTGATTCTGTCCCTAAATATCAGGGACGGAATTAGGAACGCAAAGACATGCCGCGTGTCTTTCCAGTTTCTATCTCTAAATCCATCCCTGATCTATAGGGACGGAATCAAGGACAGAAAGTTTCTTTCCCACCCAAGTAGTCTGCCAAAACATTCCACATTACACAGTGATTTTCATTTAAAAAAAAAAACCAGAACGTACTCTGCTTCTCCATCTTCCTGGCCCCTCTTCTCCGTTGTTGTCCCCTCTGGTGGTTGCTGCTCCGCCGTTGTTTTCTGCTTCACAGTTGTCGCCTTTGCTCCGCCGTCATCCCCTCTGCTCTGCCATCATTCTCTACTCTGTCGTCGCCTCTGCTCCACTCCGCCATAGTCTCCTCCAATCCGCTCTGCTCTGGTCCACTTCGCCATTATCGCCTCTACTCTTCCATCATCGCCTCTGCTCCGCCATCATTGTTTCAACGCCGATTCGGTCCTCCATTGTCGCCTCTACTCCGGTGCGCTCTGCCATTGTCACCTCTGCTCCGCTACGTTCTGCCATTGATGCCGCCTCTGCTCCAGCTAGGACTCGTCGCCCATGCTTCGCTCTGCCCTCCGCTCTTCTCCGATCCACTCTGGTCCACTCATTTTCTAGCCATCGTCGCCTTCTCCGACCTCCCATCTTCTCAGGTCAGTTTCGATTCCAAACTTTGCTTCTTTTCTATCTTTAATTTTAAAAAAAATTCCTTGTTTGGTTTGTCTTCTAATTTATTTTCTAGATTTCGTGTTTGTTTGATTTGGATTAACTTTACGCCTTTTTGACTTCTTTTCTCTTATTGTTTGATCGAGTTTTGTGTTGCACGAATAGATTAGGAGTTGTGATTCCTTTTGTTTGTGTGTCTTTATGTTAATATTATTTGTTGTGGATGAGAAGATTGAATTTCCTTTTAATTTCGAAGACAGTCGGCAAAAATTGAGCTGTTCATTTCTATTTTTATTTTGTATTTGGGCAACCCTATCTATCCGTCATGGTTACTATTTTGTTTCTCTTACATTATCTTTTAATTTTGGGTGCTGAGTGAGTTTAGATAAGTTGTTTTATTTTTCCGACCTTTTTTTTGGTTGATTGGAAGGAGGCATAATTGGCTAGTTATAATGGACACATCCTTAGAAAGGAAACTCTCATTTCATCATCTATAATGATCGAATTCCTTGCGATAATTAATCTATGAACTAATTGGATTGGATGTTATTCCTTCACGCTAATATTCATAACGGAGTGACTATTTTTGTGCTTGATCTGCAAACATCAATCTCACACCAATACGATCTAACCCCCCTTTTTGGGCAGAACAGTTAATTGAAACCATAGCTTCCCCCCACCCCCTCCCCCCAAAAAAAAAGGAAAAAATTTTGTCTGAAGGGCTATTGTAGTCAACATTGTCAAAGACATGTATACGATGCAAGATCTTTTGAAGGTGGAACTAGTTTATAAGTGCATTTGGCTTCATGTATACCAATACCATGCAGTTATTACATTTGAGAGAGCCTACCCATTGCAACAACCCCTCTACATCCATTTTTTTTTATAAGAAAGAGACTTTATTTCATGTCGATCAGTACCAGAAATTTTTCAGCATAACTTACATTAAAAGTCAATGTTTAGGATATACGCAAAATTGTGGTTCTACTTAAGTAGTAGACTGGAAAGCAAAATGATTTTGTAGTCTAATGAATTTATTACTTACCTTCATTAAGATGGTTTAGGAGAGGCTCTAAGAGGCCATTTGTAACGACCCGAAAATTTATGTTATTTTTGTGTAATGACGTGTATTATCGAGTTAAACTCGTGTCTGTGTGATAGGGCGGCCACGTCGATAAACGAATAGTGATCGCCTTGAGAAAACATGTCGAATGGGTTTCGACGGGCGAATTATGGGTTTACGGCGTCCCAGGGGAAAATACATTTAAATAAAACACTGACAAAATAATAAATTGATTGTCGCCTAGTGATACACGGGGTTATAGGCGACACACGTGGGTCATATGGTAGTGTGCACGCCCGAGTATGCTCGTTGGCGCGCACGACGAAATTGTAGACAAATATATATATTTATATATGTATATGTATGTAATTTATTATAGATATATATATATATATACATATATAAATATTAAAAAAATCAAAAATTTAAAATGCAAAAGACCAAGAAGGGCTTTGGGCTTATTAAGAAAGAGGATAAGATTGAGGGGCATTTTGGTAATTTGGTTACCATTTTCATTTAACCCCAAAACCACCACCGCCACACAATTTATCAAGAGCAAGAGAGGAAAAGAGAGCCCGAGAGTGAGGAAGCCGCTGAGAAGGAGAGCGAGAGATCGAGGCCAAGTGCTCGAGGAAGCGACATTGGCAGTGTTGAAGAGGTGAGGTAAGTGTTAATGTTGTGTTTTTGGTGTTGTGTTGTTGTATGTGCGGTGTGTGTGTGTGTGCGGTGGTGGTGGTGATGGTTGAGCAAAGCTCGACCATGGCGAAGCCATGGCCGAGATTAGGGGTTTAGGGTTTAGTTGGGATTGGGGTGAGAGCCAATCCCAACAAAACGCAAAAAAAAAAAAAAAAAAAAAAAAAAAAAAAAAAAAAAAAAAAAAAAAAGGTGTGGTGTTGTAGCGCTGTTCGCTGGAAATTTCCAGCGAACAATCATTGAGAAGATGACCCAAACGGGTCGGGTCAAGTTGACCCGACCCGGATGGGTCAAATCGGGTCATGACCGACCCGGTTGAGTCAAACCGGGTCATGGCCTGACCCGGTTGGGGCGGGTCAGACCCGGCTAGGTCGGGTCGGGTCAGACCCGACCCGGGACCCACCCCTATTATTATATTAATAAATAATTATTTATTTCAATTAAATATATTTAAAAAGGATTTTAATTGAAATAAAATTCCAGAAAATAGGGAAGATTCATGAAAAATTCTGGAAAATTATAGAAAATTATATTTTCATAAAACAAAGAGAAATTTGGAAATTTTCATAAAAAGTGAAGTATTCGGGGTTCTTATGACGCATTTTGTCGAAGTTTTTGCCTTGAAAAGCGTGAAATTGGCAAAAATAGCCAAGAAATTTAGAAAAAAATTTATTATTAAGGAAAATATGAGAAATGGATTTAAAAATCCAAAATTTTCTAAAAAGGCCCTAACATGATGTAAATGGATAAAAAAATAATAATGACCAGGTGTCTAGTAGATTGGTGACAAGCGTGCGGAGTCGTTTGGTGGCATGTGAGAACCGCAAGTGCGGAGTTACGTGCAGTATTAGTGAGTAAAACCAACCAGAGTATTTACTTTATTTCAATTGTGCATTTATTTGAGCTATTATGTTTGTTGAATAGTATTCTCTTGTGGATCATATCAATTGTTGAATTCCCTTTGTTATATCCATCCTTGTTAATTTATCGGTTTGATTTTGATTGGATTCCTCAATGAGTGGTCTATTTGTGTCTAAGAGGACATCATGGTGCTCACGCTCTATGTCGTGAGTACACGGACTCTGGACGTGGTTAAACCCGCAGTTTGGAATTGCGGTGACCGTATGTTGAACTGTGTGTGACGCTGCGGTACCCGTATGCGAACTAAGTGTGACCTGGGGTTAAATGCCTTATTCTAGACTGTCTTGAATTTGTGTAGGTCCAGAGTTTGTCTTGGAAGTCAGGTTGTAAACTCTTATATCACCGACCAGTTTGTTTGCTAAATCCTTCTGGTATTCTCCATTATACTTGGGCTTGCATAGGGCCGAAGCTATTTCTTGAATGCTGCACAAAGACATTAGCCATAATTATGAGTTTTACGTACGTTGAATATCTGTCCATGTGAGGTTTAATTCAAGATAACATTATAGATGCGTGTAATTAAACAGTATATTACCAATTTTGTCGCGGAAAAATATGGGGACAATGAGTCAAGTAAAACTGAGTAATGACCTTTGCAGCATATAATGGTCGATTGTTCTTATCAGGAGCGCTCAGCAATGTAGTCACCAACACCCTAAAGTAGTCGGAGAACATAATGTAATTGCTACCAGTGTGCTTTGTAATTTTATATTTAAAATAGTTTAGTTATAGAATTCAAGTACTACTCGAAATCAGAGAAATTAAATTGTATGATTTTGTTCATCTAAAAATAAAGGAAAGTGCTTTGATGTCAATTAAGACACTGATCAAGACATGCAAGCACTGGTTACCCGCCCTTAATTCTTAAGGTGCACATGCATCTCG
Organism: Stephania japonica; assembly: GCA_039657345.1. Lineage (NCBI taxonomy): Eukaryota > Viridiplantae > Streptophyta > Magnoliopsida > Ranunculales > Menispermaceae > Stephania > Stephania japonica. The sequence goes on along the minus strand of CM077562.1, from coordinate 20,130,421 downwards.
AGGAGTATCAATGGTGGACGATAAGTGTGTGCCCAGTACCTGCATGTCCTACTTGAACCCAAAAATAATTATATGATTTTCTCTTGCACTCTAGTGAATTAACCCTTCCCTTCAGCACTGCCAGTTCTAAGATGCAATCAACCGAAAAAGTTTTTGATAAGAAAGAAATGAGGTTGGAACCCAAAACAATTTACTCGCAAACTCGATATCAAACCATTGGATCACCCAATTCATTGGTGATCAACCGAAAAAGTTAAGAAAATGCAAGTGTGACTTGATATCAAACACTTGTGCATGGCTATACATGGAAAGCATATCCCAAAGCGACCAAAGATTCTGAGGGGTACAGTGCGCGTTTGGTGTGGTTAATTAACTTGTTAAAGTTGCAAATATTTTAATTTATTTGCACCCAAAAAAATATTTTAATTTATATATGTGAGAAATCTAATGGGAACTAAAATAAGTTCCTATTTCATGGTAGTATGTGTTTAGACCATCAGTACTGTTGGGCATGCATTTAATGATCACTACGACTATATTACAGCCAATGTAAGACTTTTATCGTCATCTATGAAATAAGTTCTTAAGCCAAAATAATTTTTGATGTAGGCTTTATATTACTTGTTATATTGCAACTAAAATAAGTTCTTAAGTCATAGGAACTATTCCCATTTTTAAAACACTGAGTGTTGTTCATTCAATGCAATAGCAACATATGTATTAAAGTCAACAATTACCGATGCATTTAATCCAATCGCAAGAAATGTATTACATGTGAACTTATTTGATTCCCACTATGAATATACTCTCCTTTTTTATTTAGGGTAGTGCTATTTGGACTCGTGAGTCCGGACTCAAAACTTTTTTTAATTTCAAATACACCCTCTAGCAATTAATGAAACAACCATAATCACTTGTAAAATTCTTATTATACCCCTTAAATATGTACAAAAAATTTAAAAACCTCCCTATGAGTCCGGACTCATGAGTCCAAGTAGATTTATTGTTTTATTTATATAAATCTTTTCGAAAGTCAATGCATCTCACCTCTAATGGTAAATACGTCACTTGCCAGAATGCAAAGTTTCGAGAGGCCGTGGTTTGACTCCCACAAAAAATAAAATAAGAAAATCGTTTTGAAAAAAGCTCACTAATTTAGCTAGATGACATTAATTGTAAGTTTACTTTTCAAATTTGTCCCTTTCCATTCACATTTCCTTGGTTGAAGAATTGAAATGTTTTAACGACAATTAAATAATAAAATTCCAATGAGGGGTGAAATAGGTATATGGGGTGTCAAAATATGTAAACGACTTATAAATTTAAAATGGTCTTTACCCCGAAATGTCCTATATAATTGAAAGAAGGGCATAGTAGCTAGTCAATCGACATGTGCAAACCATTATACGTAGTAGTCAATCGGCACGTGCAAAACAAACAATTTTTCCATATATTAAAAAGCATGCATAATAGGTAAATATATCCTAATGTCTCGTGATTTTGACTAATATGTCAAAGTATTTCAATTTAAAAAAAATATCTAAATGTTTAAAATCTGTGTAAATTGTATCCTAACTCACTAATTACAGTTTTTTTTATTTAAAATTTGTGAGGCGGCATCTTTAAAATAACAATTACTTAACAGCAGTTACATTATCGTTAACTGTAATAAAATTAAGACTTCATCTTCAACATTCTACACATCATCTTCTTCCACTCTCTAGCAATACAATTGATATTCTCGGACTGCCCCCAGCAGCCGATCTCTGAACGACTCTATATTGCCCAGTTCATCGGAGTTGGAATTGAGTTTAAAAATGTCTTCCCACAGTAGAATCGAGGTCAATTCAGGCTAAGTGTTTTGGTGAGCATGCTTTGATAGCGCCGATTGCAGGTAAGGTAAACTAGGGTTGATGAGAGAAGTCTCGTCAAAGAAGCGATGAACCCATCCACATTGGTGATAATTGGTTTCTTTCTTTTGTGGAAGAATAGTGAGAAATCTGAACTTTTTAGGGTTTCTGATGTGATTTTGGATGTTTTAGTGATCGAAGAGACAATGTGGTTAGAAAATAGGCATTTTGGGTCATGAAAATTCTTGTCTTTATGCGCTACATTAAAGTTCATTAGGATTTAATAGATTATGTTCAATTTCAAGGGGAAATTGTTGTATCGGTCGCCTTGTAAAGCGTGTCGATGCGTATATTGAGCAGGCGATGTATCAGTACCCTAGGAGAACTTATTTTTACTCAATAAGATTGCAATGAATCCTAAGTTAATAAGGCATCAATGTAATAAAGCCATAGCTTAAGCTATGATTAATTAAAATACTAAGTTATGGTGTGCCTCTTGATGCGTGATTTGGCGCAGGACACCAGGAGCCGAGTAGCCGGGTACTAGGGCAACTAGAAATACATTAGATAAGACCCTAAGTAGACTATTCCATATATTAATGTGACTAACTTAGAATTTGAGACTAATGTAAACCCAATTTGTAATGCCTAAAATCGTAACAAATAAACTAGACCATTAGATGTCATTTAGATCATTGTTAGGAGACTCTAGGCTATATTGTGTCTAAATTTATGTTACGTAAGGCTTGGTTACTTGAATTCAGGACCACTAGATAGTCTAAAGATGAGGAGATGATGATCTAATATAATATATATACAAACACATAAAAGCCCACACTTAGTGGGCTTTTTAACATGCAAGAACACACAAATTTCAAATTTGGGGAGGACAATTTGTAACGACTCTCAATTTTAAACACTGCCACATGTCACATTTTAAGACTGTGACCTGACTATTGTAACTTGACGTATCTGTCTAAGCAACGAGAATCAACACCGAGGTATAATTTATTTTTCTGTGATGTTTGTATTAGTGTTTATACCTGAATGTGAATGCGGAACAACTGAATGCATAATTTTACCTTATTTATTTTGTCGTATTTGCATGTGAGGCGTTGCCTAGGAAAACATGTCGATATGAACGACTGGGTAAAATCTCGGGTGTTTAAATCACATGAAAATGATTTAACAGAAATTAATGGGAAATTTTATTAAAATCATAATTGAGTGATTCGAGTCGAGAACTTGACGCTTAGTGCAACCTGTGTCGCGCACTGTCAAGCGTTGTACCCAGAAAGCAATGGGTTAAACATGAGAAAAGATAAGTTAACTAGTGTGTCACAAACCAAGTTACAAGAGTTGTTGGACAACTCTAAGGTGAACCATGGATTTGCCTCGAGATACGTGTGTGTCAAGTGATGGTATGATGAAGTATAAAAGGATGGATTGTGAGTTGATTCTCACCAAACTCAGCACAACTCAACAAACATAAATACCACCACCGACACAACGGATTAAACGAAAATTGGGAGAGTGGGATCAGTTTTTTGGTGATTTTCGTGACAATTGACGATGTGGAACCGATTCAACACCTCGGCAAAGGTGAGATCCCAACCCATTCTTCAATTTTAGTTCAAATTGTAAGTGGTTTTTGGGGTTTTGTTGGAGATCCGAATTGGAAATTGCTCTATGATTTGGTGCATTGATTGGAAGCTATAATGAGTATTGATGATGGTTGGTGTGAGTTTTAATGATCATTGAGGTTGTTGAAGTTAAAAATGATTTTTTGATATTTTTATGGATTTTCATTGAATTTTGGAAAAATTGGCGATTCGTGGGCATTTGCGTTGTTTGGAAACCTTAATTAGTGTGGTTTTGAGTAACAAAGGATATCGATTTGGCTCGAAACGCGAAGACAAAGCCAGGGGTTTCAAAAACCCCCCAAACAGTCGGACAAACCCGTGTGGCGCCACAGATGGCATCGTGACGGCAGCGCCCATATCGTGACCCAGACTGGCCCGCTTTTAGGTCTGCGTGAACTCACAACAAGTGGCCCCACCTACAACACCAACCCCATAAAATGAAAAAAAGGGAAAAATTTGGAATTTGACAAACTTTAGTCAAATTTCTTTGGACTTATAAGTACTTCTCTCAGGGTTCCCACTAGTCTGAATGAGCCTAAATAGTCCTATAAATTCTCGAAAAAGGGTTTAAATGAGTCTAAGGGTTTTAAAATGAAAATCGGGATTTAAATGGGGATTTAAACCTTATAATGAAATATGTAGACTCTAACATGACCTATATTAACCCAAATGGACACCAAGAACACAACGAACTAGTGACAGGTGTTTTTAGGATTGATTTGGGACATGTAGGAACCGTGAGAGACAGATTTTCACGATTGGTTGAGGTAAGTTAGTAAGCTAGTTAAATAAATGTGTAGTAATTCATTTTCTATTATTGTTGTTTTGTTGATATGATCCATTTCTTGGATTTCCATTCTTTATATTCCTTTGTTGAGTGTTTTATAGCCTACATGTGTCGAGAAGGTACTCCTGGGATTATGGCTAGTTGGGCTAATGTGAACGTTACCTACAGGGGTGCTGCTACCTAACCTAACCGAATCTTCCCCGATTATTGGATTGTTGTGGATTATAGACCGCTTAGTTGCCTCTTTTGAATTAATAGGTACTCAAGTATCATTGAAATGCTTGTCAGTCTATTTATCATGCAAATTTGTGTTATTTATCTGTCTTTAAATACCCACATGATTTTTGGACTGTTATTTAATTATTCATGAATTACTATTTATATCCTTCTGGTATTACTTTCAATTATTCAGGTATTCACGTCTAGTTTGTGATGGTGAGTGCAGATCGGACAGAGACAAGCAAAGAGAAATGACCGATGATTGGTGATTTCCTCTAAGGACTCTTAGAGCAGTTCTTTTCTTTCTACCATAGTATGTTATGCCTTTTTGACTTGTGAGTATTGTATATTATTGATTTTGATGACATTAGGAACACTTTTGGGGATCGAGTGACTTTGGACAACACGTAGTATCGCTCTGTTTATTTTTTATTACCAGATATGCATGTTTATCCACCTTTTGGAGTTTCACACTATAGATTGACCTAACTTTGCCTAATTTGAGTTATTTAACATTGTTTTAAGTTCATTTTCCTTTGTGAACTATTAATAATAACATAACCTAATAACTATACCATTAAATTTTTTAATTAATGATGAAATTGATTGAGGCTAATTAGGCTTGCGTTGACTTCGCGAGTAAGGACTAGGGGGTTCACGTAGGTCTAGGCCGGGCGGGGCCGAGTTTAGGGATCTTGGTGAATTATAATGTAGGAGATCTAATTCAAGGGATTAAAGTGTTAGGTAGTCATCTTCCCAATCATTTCAACTAATATTTTCATTAAAATGATCCTATGAAGCTCAAATTGGGATCCTAAGAAAAAAAATGAATTTTTATTAATTGTTCATTGGTTTTTAGGAGTTCTCCATGAATTTGAAGCCTATTTAATCTATTATGGTACTTTATAACTGAATTTCACAAATTTTGGTGTTTTTGGTAAATTGGGAAGAAAGCTTAAATCCTTGTAAATTGATATGAATTGATGTTGTTAGGTGTATTTTGCTATTGTTCGGAGATTGTGTATTTCCCTACGAGGAAAAAGAGAGTAGGTTGACAATGATGGAGATGGCCTCGGGGTATCGGACTCTGAATTCTCAAGCTATGTCTTTCTCATTGGAAGTCTTATTTGTCTTCCTTTATTGGAAGTTTATTTTTTGTTTATAGTTCCAGTAGTTTGTTTTTGTATTATACGTTGTGTTCCTGACGTTTGTCAAGAGAAAAGTCAGTGATCATCATACTGTTCTCAATTGTGCAGTCACAATTTTTAAAAATCAACTCCGTAATAATTAAATCTTCTTTTGAACAATTAGTATTACCGAATTAATGTGCTTTTATCAAGATAATTGATTCTATGTTTAGTTCTATTTTATTAATGTATTGAACTGTCATGATTAATGAAATTTCTATTTTACTTCTAAAAAAATAAACTAGACTAATCAAACAAAGTGTCTGGATACCTATGGTTACTAAAAAAAAAAAACCAGAAGGATCAAAGTGCGCATTTATGAAAATCAGGGACTAAATTGCATGTTTGAATGAAGCATCCATAATAAATAAATAAGAACCTAGAAACTGTATTAGGCTATTTTGTCAAAGCCTCTCAGGTGAGATGGTAAATATATCACGTGTCAAAAATGCAAGACCTCGGGGCTAAAGTTAAAAAAAATGTATTAGGCTATTTTACCTTCCATAATAAATAAATAAAATACAATAGTGACAAAAAAAATTATTTGAAAAAATCACCACAAACTTTTCTTCCCTATAGTTGATTCATGAAAGTAAAACCTAGGTCTTTATAAAAAAAGAGAAAAAAAACAAAGGTTCTTGAGGCTTATTTTGAAAAACAGAGAAGCTTCGTCATTGGCGTTTCGTTTTATTTTTTATTTGGAAGCCATCAAGAGCGAATTTGAGAATGCTAGAATCAACAAAAACTTCATCTCCCTCATATGGAAGAACACTCATCTCTTTCTCTCTTTCAAGAAAAATCTTGTTGCTTAAATGGTTAATCATAAAATTCACATAGAGAACGTGTAAATTAGGACGGTAATGAATTTTTACCAATTTCGTATCAAAACTACATCCACTGAATTCCGAATCTCAATTGACCAAAAATCATCAAAATTAAGTTATAGGCTTAGTTTAACAATAAAACAATGATTTGAGCTTACATTCCACATGGTGAACATGCAAAATAAGATGGTAATGAGTTTTTGCTCATTTTACATCAAAGCTACATTCGTAGAATTTTCAAATCGAGGATTTTAGCCTAAAATCCCAGTAGGGAATGTTTGAAATTGGATGATAACGAGTTTTTTCCAATTTCTCATCAAAACTACATATTTAGAATTCTGAAATTTAACCTACCGAAAATCATCATAATTCGGTTATAAGCTTATTTTGGCAATAAAATCGACAATTTAAGAGTAAAATTCACGTAGAGAATATGTGAAACGGGACGGTAATGAGTTTTCACCTATTTCGTATCAAAACTACATCTACTAAATTCTGACGCTCAATCGACCAAAAATCATCAAAATTCTATTACAAGCTTATTTTAAAGAAAAATTGACGATTTCAGCCATAAATCCATATTACGAACTTGCGAAATCAAATGGTAATGAGTTTTTGCCCATTTCGCATCAAAACTATATTCGTAGAATTCTGAAATTGAACTTCACAAAAATTATCATGATTTTGTTATGAGCTTATTTTGGCAAGAAATCGACGATTTGAGCATAAAATCCCCGTAAAGAATGCTCAAAATCAGACGGTAATGTGTTTTTCTCAATTTCGCATCAAAACTACATATTTAGAATTCTAAAATATAACATATCAAAAATCATCATAATTCAACAAAAAATCGATGATTTAAGCATAAAATCCAAGTAGAGAATGTGTGAAATGGGACAGTAATGAATTTTTGCCTATTTCATATCAAAAGTACATCCACTGAATTCTGAATCTCAATCGACCTAAAATTATCAAAATTTGAATACAGGCTTATTTTAACAAAAAATCGATGATTTGAGCTTACAATCTACATTGCGAACGTGTAAAATCGGACGGTAATGAGTTTTTGTCCATTTCTCTTTAAAGCTACATTCCTCACATTCTGACATAAAACTAGGAAAAAATCATTATGATTCTGTTACAAACTTATTTTGGCAAGAAATCGATGCTTTGAGCTTAAAATCCCCGAAGGGAACATGTGAAATTAGATGGTAATGAGTTTTTGTCAATTTTGCATCAAAACTAAATATTTATAATTCTAAAATTTAACCTACCAAAAATCATCATAATTCAGTTATAAGCTTATTTTGGCAAAAAAATAAACTATTTAACCATAAAATCCATGTAGAGAACGTGAGAAACGAGACGGTAATTAGTTTTTGCCCATTTCGTTTTAAAATAACATCCACTAAAATCTGAAGCTCAATCGACCAAAAATCATCAAAATAAAGTTACAAGCTTATATTAACAAAAAAAAATGATGATTTGAGCTTACAATCCATGTGGTGAACGTGCAATATTGGACGGTAATGAATTTTTGTCTATTTCATATCAAAAGTACATCCACTGAATTCTGAAGCTCAATCGACCTATAATCGTCAAAATTATTTAACAGATTTATTTTAAGAAAAAAGGGACGATTTCAGCATATAATCTACGTTGTAAACGAGTGAAATCGAATGATAATTAATTTTTTCCATTTCACATCAAAGCTACATTCGTAGAATTATGAAATATAAATTGGTAAAAATCATCATAACTTTATTACAACCTTATTTTGATAAGAAATAGACGATTTGAGCCTAAAATTCCTATAGGGAATGTGCGAAATATTACAATAACGAATCTTTGCCAATTTCGCATCAAAACCACATATTTAGAATTCTGAAATTTATCATACCAAAATTCATCAGAATTCGATTACAAGCTTATTTCAGCAAAAAAACCAACGATTTAAGCTTAAAATTCATATAAAGAAAGTGCGAAGCAGGACGATAATGAGCTTTTATCCATTTTGTATAAAATCAACATCCGTAAAATTTTGAAATATAACTTGGTAAAAATCATCATAATTCTGTTACAAGCTTATTTTGGTAAGAAATCAACGATTTGAGCCTAAAATCCACATAAGGAACGTGTGAAATTGGACGGTAATGAGTTTTTTCTAATTTCGCATCAAAACTACATATATAGAATTATGAAATTTAACCTACAGAATATCATCATAATTTAGTTACAAGCTTATTTTTTAGCAAAAAACTTGACGATTAAACCATAAATCTATGTAGAGAATGTACGAAATGGGACTATAACGACCCTATAATCTAACTTGTGTCACATGTCAATTTATGTCGTACGTGGGCCCATTTGTCGTGATACATTTGTCCAATTCTCGGTCGTCGACACCGACGTATGATATTTTTGGTTCGGTGTTTGTATTATATTTTCTTACACGAATGTAAATTCAATGTTCCAAACGTGTGAGGATGTTTGAGTGTGAGCGTTAGTGTTGAGAAGCGGGTTCAGCTCAATAGAAACATGAATAACGGGTTTTGAGCGAACAGTTGTTGTAGCAGTTCGGGGGAATTAATGAATTAAAAGCAATGACTAAATACAAAATAAACACTACAATGAAAAAGGTCTTTAGAGACGAGTTTTTTTTGTTGCTAAAGATTAGTATTTGTTGCTATTAATTTTTTGCAACAAGCTTTTCGTCGCTAATTTTTCGTTGTTGTAGCCTCGTGGGGGTAGACATATTGCGACGGTGAAAAAGCCTCGTTGCTAAAGTGTCTCTTTTGCAACGACTTGAAGATCCTTTTGTGTCAAACAAAATTCTTAACAAATACTCATTACCGACGAAAAGTTTCGTAACAACTGAGTTACTGCAACAAATTTGTGTTCGTTGCAAAAAAGTTACAACTACGCATTACAAATTTTGCAACAAACATTTTGTTCATCACAAAAACTTCTTAACAACAATTTATGTTGCTATACCGGATTTCGTAGTTTAGGATGACCTTTGTTACTATTTTTTTTTGCTAACAAAATTCGTTGTGAACTTAGTTAATTACAATATTTATCGCTAAAAAAAATATATTTTCGCAACAAATTTCGTTGCCGATGACATCATTCGTGATGAAATTCATCACTAAATATTACTATATGTAACGAAATTATTGTTTCAAAATCTCTTTACTGACGAATATCAATATACATTTGCAACAAATTTGTTATTTATTACTAATATTTTGTAGCAACGAATAGTAATTGTCACTATAAAATACTCGAGATCCAATTTTATTATTTGTCGCTAATTACATTTTAGTAACGAAGTTTGTTACAAACGTTAAATAACAATGATTCTTGTTTCTATAAATAATATTTACGCGACAATATTTATTATAAATATTTATTTTTTATATCAATTTTCGTCAATATATCTATATTTAAGCAACAATTTTCATTAGCATATCTATATTTTAGCAACAAGCTTTTAGTCAAATCATCTATATTTTAACAACAATTTTTGTCAAGATATCGATATTTTAGCAACAACATTTGTCAAAGAATTCCATGTTTAAGCAACATAATTTTTTGTTTCAAAAACATCTTTACCAACGATTTTATGGTTTTGATAAAAGTAGCTTTATCAATTTTATTTATTAGGCAACTTTCTAATAAAATACAAACAATTTAACATTCAAAGAATACCAACATTCATAAACACTTTAAATAGATAAAATAAAGTTCGCATTTGTCATTAAAAAAACACGTTGTCTCGCAATCAACATCCTACATGTTAAATAGAAAGTGCTAAAGACCATATATTCAATCTCTACGATGCAAGAAAAAACACAAAATAATATACTTTCTACTTGCCCCAAGTTTTCTTGAAAAAGATAGGATCATCTGTTAAGCTCCATCAAAACCTCATATAGAAATGAATATAGTGTTATAATAATGACAAAACATAAACAACTTAATAATAAATTTAGAACGCAAGCCCAAGATAATAGTTATATTCAACGATTTAGTTCATGAAACATTAAGATAAAAGATGATTAATGGTGAAACAAAGATAGACACAAACAAAATTGAGACAATAATACAATGCAAAAATAGTGCCAAATGAAATAGTGCGAGAAAAAATGAGAGCACAAACAATCATTGACAAAAAGAGCTCATTGTAAATATCAACTACGACATAAACAATTCAAAAACTCATGACAAAGAAAAGGCCACATTCAGTGTAATGTAAAAGTAAAACAAGGGCATAAATATTTAACACAAAAAACTCGTGACAAAAATATTGAATAAAAATGTAATAGAAATGTAAATAAGAAACTCGTGAATAAAAAATTGTAACGAAAACGGTGAGAAAGAATTGTAACAGAGACAATGTATAAAAAGTGTGTAAAACACTTGTCTTAGAAACAAGTGTGTAAAACTATCATATAAACAATGAGTAAAAATCTCACGTAAACAATGAGTAAATCGTCACAGAACAAGTGTATACAACTATTACACAAACATTGAGATTCAAATGTGACATAAACAATGAGATTCAACTGTGATAGAAACAATAATAGAAATAATGATTTCTAAATGTATATACATGCAGAAACAAAGACAATAAGAGTGCTGAAATTAATGCTACTATGAAACAAATACAGCTATAAAAATAGTGTCGAACCATAGACAAGACATGTTCATCCTTACAATTTAAAAGAGAGAGTTTTCCTATCAAAAAAAGAGAAAGAGTTTCAAAACAATAACAAAAAAAAGAAATTCAGAAACTGTTGTATATGCACATAGAATACAAGTATTATAATTTTGTTGTTGATGTTAATTGGGATGAAAAAATTCAAGTCAAAATTATTTGAACAAATAAAATCATATTCATAATAATGAGATAAATAAAAGTATGTGAACATAATTGATAATTTATATTTCATAAATTAATATTAAAATAAAATATGGAAACTATTACCTTAAATTTACTCTTGTGTAGAATTAGGTGGTTGAGTAGCTTCTGAATCAGTCATCCTAGAAGGGTATCTCATAAATCTAGCCATGTAACTCTCTAACTCAACCAAGCGGTCATTCATAACTTTCTTATCAATTTCATGGCGTGCATTCATCTCTCTCTTATCAGCTTCATGTTGTGCATCCTTTTCCATCAAAACCGATATTTGTTCCTTGGCTTCTCCAGCTCTCGAGTTAAGTGTTCATTAGGAGGAGGAGCTATAACTTTTTTGTTGCTTGATAATGGATGAGGTCTAGGACCAAAGCCAAGTCCTACCACACGCCCAGACTTTTCACCTAGTACCTAATGAATAAGATTATAAATTAGTTAGAGCAAATATTTAGAAATTGAATAAAAAATATAAATACATAATAATACATCTTGAACAATCTGATCTTCTGTCATAGTCGTAACATCTTCCTCATCATCATCATCATTAATTGCTTGATTATCCTGCATCATCTTCATCATTTTTTCCTATACACAAACATAAATAAAACACAATATATATAAGTAAATTATGCAAAAATATCTATACAATCATAAGGATTGGGATAGATTTAATTGAATTTGCTATCTTATGTTTCTTACATAATCATTCTTAGCTTTTTCGTTTGTCCACTCTCCATTTTTTCTGGTGCGAGTGATACCGTGTAATTCCATACGCCCTGGCTCTACACCAGTTTCAGAATCACGCTACAACAATAACAACAACAACAAAGTCTCGATACCAAATAAGCATCACTTTACAGAGAGTTTAATTTATAAAAATAAACCAATTTGATATTGATTACATATATGAAATATGAACACTTACATGAGCTGCACGAACTCTCATAATCGATCTCCTACCACAAAGAATGACCATACTTCACATTGGACCTACTTTTTTTTGTTTGTTGCTTGATTTTTTCTACAAACCAAAATTTAAGACACTAAGAAATATACAACTAATGTAAAAAACAAGCAAGAAAAAATGACTATAAAAATAAAGAATAATTAATATATAAGAACGATACCTTTTGAGCATCGGTGTTGAAGTGTTCGCATAACCGCTCCAATCTTCCTCATCAATTTGAGTATATGCTTGGTTTACGTGCATCTTTTACTTCTTGAATGGTAGGAAATGACATTATATGAGTTCAAAGTTCATGTCGGTAGCTTCGATAACCATTCGACATTGTTACGTTAACACATCTAAAGGTGTGTTCTAGAGAAAGATTCACGTCAAACTTATTCTGCAATGTAACAAAAAATATAGATATTAATAATTTATTTAACACATTCTAATCAATAATAAATCTTAAAGTATGCCATGAAAAATATAATCAACAATTCATGGTAAGAAAAAAGATAAAAAGAATACAATACCTTAAGTTTATCGCACAATTCAACTTTCTTATTATGTGGAATTGTACTCCATCCACTAAACTTAAGAGGAGCAAAGTTTCTTACAATAATTCCACATTCAGTAGCAAATAAGCTTGAGCTTTCATCAATAGGCCTTCCAATTTCAGGATCGATAGGCAAAGATATTGGGCCAGTTAAAGTCACCACCTTCTCAAGCGCCATTCCTTTTGATCTACCCGCTATTAGGACGAGATGAGGATGCTGTACATTAAGATAAAAAAGTAATTGATTATGATCAAAATTTCTTTAAAGAATAAATTATATAATAAATTTAGAAAATTAGAATAGTAGTTATCAAGTCGAACTTTACCAGATGTATTAGTTAGAGTTTCTGGCACTATAGTTTCCTCCTCATCTTGAGCTACAATGGGTGGTGCTGGTATTCTACCTGGTGCCATTGTATATGAAGAAGCCTACAAAATTAAAGAAATAAAAAAACAAATGAAATATAATTTTTTAACAAATGAACAAGTTATTCTATGAAACTTCCATACTTATACATAGATAATAAATTCATAACAAGTACCTGGAAGTTAAACACTATACACAATTATTTATCATTAATATCTTTATTAAATCTCATTCCTGGTCACTTTCATCATAATTATACTTTGCAATAGTATCATTGTGTTCACTTTCATCACAATATTCTCGCAATTGTATCGTCATCGTTTTCTTCACCAACTATTTCTATGTCATTGATATTGGCTTCTGTGTTCATTTCATCAATATTAAATTCTACACTTGATATATCTTCCATTTCGATTTCTGCTCTATTCAGCATAGTTGGTATACTTTCTCTGATGACTCTTGGAAGACTATCCTCATATGAAGATGTTATTTGAAAAGCAATATTATCATCATTGTGAGCATCATTATCTATTTCCTCTCGATCAACTTCATTGTCAGGAAAGTCCCATAAATGTCTGCTACTTAAAGTCTGAACGACACGCCAATCCTCTCCCCATTTCGTGTCCATTAAGTAAAAAACTTGCTGTGCTTGACTTGCAAAAATGAATGGATCATTCTCATACCACATATTTGTAACTCTTATTGACACAATATCCAAGTCTTCACGAATTCCACACTTTTTCCTACTTGTATCATACCACTTACACTTGAATAAGTAAACTTTGCGTCTGCCCCCATAAGTCAACTCGATAATTTCTTGTAATGTTCCATAAAATCGAGTCATATGACTATCATCATCACCGTCGACAACAACTCCACTATTTTGAGTCTTACGTCGACTATCCCGTTCAATAATGTGAAACCTTACCCCATTAGCTATACATCCTGAGTAGGATTTTACACGTCTATCTGGCCAACAAGACAAATAGTATAAATCATCACTAATGTCTTGTGATCTCTCTTCGCGCATCGCTTGTATCTGTTTCACAAATTAAAAAATGTTGGAATCTTATACGCACAACAAACTCTTATTGTAAATTCAAAATATCTATAAAAAATAGAGAATGTAGGTGTATATGTCTACCTTATTCTCAAACCACTTGGGAAATAATTTTTGTTGTCTTTGATTGATGTTATTGCTACATTCCTCACCTAATTCATTGATGTGCTCCCTGTGATAATCATTAAAAATAAAATTATGACTACAAAAAAAAACTATGACAAGTGTAGGAAAATGGAGCATGTCTGTTTAGACTTACAATAGAAATGGCGACACCTCCTCACAAAGTGTAATATATACCACCGAGCCATTCGATATTCTTCTCGGGTCCATAAAATGATAATCATATGCTCCAATAGGACGAACCCTTTGTAAAAATATTGATAGAGAAATATTTCCACAATCAGGAATGTAATCAATATTACGTTCCCCTCGAGTGAATGTTGTTTCCACACCGCTCAAGTACATGCTACAAAACGTTAAGGCTTCATTTGCAATATATGCTTCGCAATTGATCCCTCAGATGAGCCTTATTTCTCACGTACCTTTTTTTAGTCGACCCAAGTTTCTTTCGATTGGATACATCCATCTCGTAACTAACAGACCACATATCTCACCACGCGCGGCAAAAATGCACAAATAGATGAACCATTACATCAAAGAAAGCTGGAGGGAATATAAGTTCCATTTTGCACAAGATGGTGATTATATCTTCCCCCAACTTCTTAAGGTCTTTAGAATCTAATGTTCGTGCACATAGAATTCTAAAAAACCTTGCCAATTCAGATAAAACAACCACAACGTCACGATCCATCAATCCATGTAGACCAATTGGAAGTAATCGTTGAATCATGACATGACAATCATGGCTTTTTAGTCCAGTTATACTGTTGTCATTAACACGGACTGATCTGGAAATATTTGCTGCATAACCATCTGGAAATTTGGTTGTCTTCAAGAATTCACAAAAACTTGATTTTTCTTTCACGTGAGTGTGAATATGGCTCGGGCTTGAACAATTTAGTACCTCTTGATTGTAAGTGAAGCTCTTTCCTTATTTTCATGTCCTTCAAGTCCATTCGTGCTTTATGAGTGTCCTTGGACTTCCTTCTATATTCATGATAGTCCCAATGATACTATCACAAATATTTTTTTCTATATGCATCACATCCAAATTATGACGAATGCTTAACTTACACCAATAAGGCAAGTCAAAAAATATACTTTTCTTACACCAATTAAAATCTTTTGAGATACGCTTCTTATTCTTCAAATCATCATGCTTAGTGAGCATAACACCAATCAATGAATTAAGTCGGGCAAGCATCTCTTCTCCGTGAGTGTGGTTTAGGTACAACTTTATCTTCCTTTTTCCCATTAAACTTCTTGCTATTCCTCCAAGGATGATCTCGTATGTAGATATCTCCTATGTCCCATGTAACTAATTTTGCTTCTCAACGAGCTTGAGCATGTATGTTCAGCACAAACCGGACATGCCATGTACCCTTTCGTAACCCAACCTGATAAATTTTCGTATGCAGGAAAGTCATTAATTGTCCAAAGCACAGCTGCATGCATAATAAATCGTTGCTGAGAAAATGCGTCAAAAGTCAATACACCGTTCTCCCACAAGTCAATCAACTCCTTGATCAAAGGTTGCATGTAAATATCAATTTCCTTTCCCGGTGCTTTTGGACCGGTATAAGCAAAGACAACATAAAGAAGGGATCTTTCATACACTTCCATGGAGGTAAGTTGTATGGTATAATGATTACAGTGCCAAATGCTATATGAGATGCTCATTGTCCCAAAAGGATTAAAACCATCTCGTTGCAAGACCGAGTCGACATTTCTTGGATCACTTGCAAACTAATTAAATTGTTTGTCAAAGTCCTTCCAAGCTATTGAATCTCATTGGGTGTTTTAAGATGCCATCTACTTGGGGTCGTTTCTCTTTGTGCCACCGCATTGCCTCTCGCAGATGTCTAGAAAAATATAATCTTTGTAGACGCGGTGTTATAGGAAAATAGCGCAACACCTTGTGCGGTATTTTCTTTCCCTTACCATCATCGATCTTCCATCTACTTTCACCACAAACCGTGCATAAATCATCTTTCTCATGTTCCTTCCAACAACAAGCAAGATTTGCACGCATGTATTGATTCATATCCTAGACCCAAATCTTGTAGCATTTTTTTTGCCTCATTATATGTTTTTGGTATATTTGCACCCTCTGGTAGCACATCTTTTAAGAACTCCAATAACATAGTACATGACTTATTACTCCAGTGGTTCAACACCTTGAGATGGAGCAACATAACAACGAATGATAGCTTTGACATTTTTGCACAACCTGGATAAAGCTCTTGTTGTGCCTCATCAACGAGATGATTGTATCGGTCATCGTGAACAGTTTCATCTTCGGCACCTGTCACATTGTCATCATTCCTGTAATGTTGTTCATCATCTTCTATTGCATCGCCTAAATCACTTAATAATCCTTGGAGATCTTGGTTCACCGAGTTATCATGGGTACGTGTAGCAAATCTACTAGATGATTCCTCTATATTACCAAACACATTTTGGTTATAGTGTGGGTTTTCACCGTGATGAATCCAGCTTTTATAAATTCTCGCTTATTCCATAAACAAACAAATGCACATCAATCTCTCTCGAGAAATCTTCTTAGTATTTAAACAATCTCTACAAGGACAACGAATGTTTTCTCGTACGACCCAATCTCGATCTCTCGCAAATTGTAGAAATGCATTCACTCCACCATATCTTATACCGCTTGCTTGCCTTATTTCCATTATCCATCCAACTCTTATCCATTTTTTAATATGTAATTTTATTTTTATTAAAACAATCATCACATCAACAATTAGATATTATGAGACTAGAACTCCTAAACTGTAACTAGTTGAAAACAAATAACCTAAGTCTAAAATTATCCAAATTTAAATCTCCTAACAATAAAAACATCTACTTAAATATACTTAATAAAAAAAATAGTGAACAACTATTTAAAAATTAAACACAAATACATCTTCAATTAATCACTAAACACAAATGCTTCTTCAATCGATGAAAGAGGCGGAGCAAGGTATGTAGTGGGAGGGGACATTAAACTTTTACTACTAAGTATTAGTCATGCATTTACATGCTACAAGCAATCCAGTAAATGAATAAAATAGTAAGCTTGCCCCCCTCAGTTTTTGATGCACTTGGGTTTCAAAATTAACAGAGCCCATTTCAATCTATGCTATATAGTCCAAAAGTCAATTATTAATAAATTAAATTTATTTTATTTCAAGTTCTAATATTAACAACGCATAATCACTACGTAGCATATACCTTATTTAATATCTCT
This sequence comes from Stephania japonica, assembly GCA_039657345.1. Taxonomy (NCBI): domain Eukaryota; kingdom Viridiplantae; phylum Streptophyta; class Magnoliopsida; order Ranunculales; family Menispermaceae; genus Stephania; species Stephania japonica. The sequence goes on along the minus strand of CM077562.1, from coordinate 20,112,691 downwards.
ATGCATACTTCACCTTCTTAGCTACTAAATTAATATAAGATTTTTATTTATAACATCACTAATACGTTAAAATAGCGAGAGTTTGTGCTTGGGATTGATATTCTTGCTTAGTTTTTTTTCTTTTCTTTCTTTAATTTTTAAGAAACTAACTTGGTTAAAACAAGTCCTTGGCTCTTCAATATGACGTACTGCCTTTTACAAGCATACCTTATCAATTTCATTAGAGATGCTTATTTGGCATAATTCTTGTCTAAGTAAGTAGTTAACTAGATATTTTGGCAGATCACACTTATAGTCAAAGGAGAAGACATAGTACTCCCACCCGGTCGAGTGATGAGGTTGGGTGATCGAATCCTAAAAAAAATCTAAATATCTTGAATTTTCTCTCTCAAGATTTCAAAAGTATGTACATAACTTAGAATAACACAATTTTTTTTTGTGAGAATTGAATAACACATTCATAATGTTGAAGTAAAAAAAAAACATTTATAAAGTTAAAAGAGACAATATGCATTATATTATTAATCATTCATAACCTTGTGCATTTGGTTAAATGTATATATAGTAGTACTATGGCCAAAAAATAATCCATTAATGTTGGCCCACTACACTCTAAAGTTAGCTCCGCCCCTGATCGATGAATATATTTTATAAATGCATGCTTCTTTCCTAACAATAAACTGGAAAATTAATGTTTAAAGATACAATTTACACAATTTTCAAAGGTTAAGATATTTTTACAAAAATTGAAATCTTTAAATATATTTGTAAAAATCATGAAATGTTAGGATATATTTGTTTATTAGGCCTAAGCTTAATTAGTTAAGAATCCTACATGTAATATCGTAAAGTAAACCACTCAAAATAAAAAATAAAAAAAAAAAGTGGAGATTTAACAAAAATCTTTTTACTAATTATATGCTCAACCCTTACTGAAGTGGAGTAGACCATTACTGAAGTGGAGTAGACCAGACAAATAATCATAATTTCTTTAAAAAAATAATTATAAAAACCCATAAAATCTAGCTATATATTTTCTTTTGACTTTAAATCTAGCTATGTTAATTATAGATTCATTGTGAACTCATAGAGTAGCTATCAACTGTTAGCTCTATTTTACGAGTACATCCTCATACAAGCACTTCGCATATCCGTTGTGCTCTGAATTCATATCTGACAACTGAACCTAATGTGTATTGTTTATACCTAGTTAATTAATTCTTCTCTTCTTCTTTTTTTTTTTTTTTGTTGTTGTCTTGTACGCTCCAATCTCATACTACAAGAAAAACTTGAATAGCAAAATTCGATCCTATAACCTTTATCTACTTAGATATACTTAATGAAAAAAAAAAACAGTTTACAACTATATAAAAACTAAACACAAATGCATCATCAATTAATCTCTAAACATAAATGCTTCTTCAATTGATAAATATATAATTGATGAACATAGAAGCTTAATAGTTTGGTATCACTGCATACAAAGACTACAAAAACTAGCCTTGTCACATCACTTCCTATATACATCTTTGAAGCAACTCTAGCCCTAAACATCTATTTTTGATCAATAATGTGTATTGATCTAGTACCCCCTATGTATATAGAGCAAGAAACCCAAAACCATAGCTAACAGTTCAAAGAAGTTTGATTGAATAAAGTAACAATATGGATACCTTAAATTAAGTGTTCTCCTTACTCCTTCCACTCCTTTGTCAGTTGGTCAAAATTATAAAATACCATATCAACATCACAAATCATTTTGAAAAAAACAGCCCAATCACTTAAAAAAGTAATATTGACTAATAAAATAAATCCATAAGAAAAAACTCTAATTTCTTGCAATAAAAATCAGAGAAAGATCTCAAGAATATACCTCGTCGAAATCCTAAGAGTTGTAGAGTTGATTGAGAGATTCAACTAAGAAAACTCCAAGATAGAGACTGTGTCGCTGATTAATTGGGAGAGAAAACCGATCTAGAGGATGCTATAAGGATGGAAGCTAATGAAGATATATATGGACAAAAAGATGATAGATGCCTTATTTGAACTGGAGGCTTATTGGGGATGGAGAAAGATTTCTGGTGGAACATGAACGATTTCCCATCATGGAAGTGAATAACCATATATTGGAGAAAGATTTCTTATGATGCATATGCTATCCTAGTTGGGAATTGTCATCGTTAAGGACGTGTTGGATTAGTGACCGGGTATGAGGTGGCTTTGATCGTGCTAACCAAAAAATAACTACTTTTTTGCTAATACTACCTAAACGTACTACACCTAAAAACAAACATATATTATATTTTTTTTTTTAATTTTTAATAGTTATCTTTATCTTTATCTTTTTTAACAAACGATTATTCTTATCTTTTATCTTACATTTTTATAATCATATTTATCTCTATCCTATAAAACATAAAATATTTTTATATTTATCTTAAAAGCTTAATTTATTAATTATCTAATTATATTAATTAATTACTTATTTACCTTTTGTATTATTTTTTGACATTTTTACTTGTGATTAACGTATTTCTTTTTTTTCTTTTTTCCTCAAAAAAACGTATTCCATTTTATTTGAAGAAAATAAACGTATTTTTTTTACTTGTGATTAATGAATTAATGAATTATCCATTTATTTTTTAAATTATATTAATTATACATTTTTTATAAACAAACAATGAATTTCATTTTATTATTTTTTTTAAAAAAATCTTATTTCATCTTATGTTCCACAACATTAATTATATGCTAACATTTTAAATTGCAAATAATTAAAAACAGTATAAATACCAAAAACATAAAAATACTACATTAAAGATAATTATAAATCCCTACATGGTCAAACAAAAAATATATTAATTTTCCTGCCAAAAAAATATTAATTTGTTTGTTAAATACATATTTCATTAATCTTAAGAAATTATTACATTTTCATGGTTTTTTTATGAAATTACATTTTTATGTTTATGAAATTGCAACTAGAATATCTAAAAGATTAAGTTTTATGAACCAAAAAAAAAGAAAAAGATTAAATAAAATAAAATAGTGATAAAAAGTAAGATAGTCTAAAAGATAGTGTTAATAGGTTCGAGACGTAAATAGTGTTAATATCTTTGTTTACAGTAAAATAATGTTAATGTTACACTATTTTAGTGTTGATGGGTTGGAGATGCCCTAAAAATATTTTTTGAGCTAGTGTTTAAAGGAATCTAATTTCCCCTTATAGAAACTATATCTACTAAAATTGTATTCCTCAAACATCTATACATTTGATGTTCATAGATGTTGATTTGAAAGAAAAATGATTCAAACTAATTTTTCATAAATTCGGGTCAAGTTTGGATAATGACCATCTATTTGAATAATAAGTATTATTTAGGATATGCTTAATGGTTTTTTTATAAACCCGCGTATGCTCAGTGGTTAAAAATGTAGGTAATTATACAAATTAAGAATTAAGGCCATAATATATATATATATAATATGTTGAAACTAAAGGTTCAACTCCGTAGCCCAGTCAGGTTGCTATGATGGTAAAGACGAACTCGAGGTAGGTCAGGTTCTACAATGGCACTCCTTACTTCAACAACGGATGTTCAATTCCTGTCCCTAGCAATTCCAATCGGGTCACTGGGGTACACAACGATCGATCGCATCGTGGTCCTATGGGACTAGTCACGAAGACAAAGCACGGACACCCATGTTCATCAAAAAAAAAGTTTAACTCAATAAAAAAGATGAAATATTTTGCTGTTCAATAAGCTTTAGCAACGAATTTTGTGTCGCTATAGTGAATTTGTAATAAAATTGTTGTCGCAATTGACATCGTTGCTAAAGAGTGACTCTTGCAACAAGTTTTTTGAACTTATTGTTGCTAAAGACTCAACACATTAGAAACGTGAAAATTCGTTGCTATTTGGTAAGCTTTAGCAACGATTTTTGTTCGTCGCTATTGTGAATTTGTGGTAAACTTGTTGTCATAATAGATGTCATCGCTAAAGATTAACTATACCAACAATTTTTTGAATACGTTACTAAAGATTTAACACATTAGAAACAACATAAAAATGTGTTGCAATAGGTAATTTTTAGCGACAAATCTTATTTGTCACACTACAGTATATTTGAAACAAACTTCATGTCACAAAAGAGTATGTCGCTATATGGTACAATTAGACACGAGTTTTTCAAGTTGTTATAAAAGATATCATGCTTTAGAAACGAAATCATGTTGTCGCAGTAAAAATCGTCGCTAAAGAGTATGTTTACCAACGACATTGTCTGTTGTTGCTAAAAATACAATGCATTCCCAACAAACATGCTTATTCGTCACTAAAAATAGGCTTTTGCAACAAAATCTCGTTTGTCGCTTAAAAATTTGTCGCTAAAGAGCGAATTTGTTGTAGTGAAATAATAATTAAATGTGGTATATCGTGTTTGATATGTTGATATGTTCGGGATTACACAACGAGCGAGTCGTGGTACGGAACGAGTTCGGAAACGCGAGTATTGTGCGAGAAATGATTAAGTTAGGAATGGAAGTCACTTATTGAAGTCACAATTGTTGTGTCAAGGTGGTTGGATGGAGTGGAAGGAGGCCAAGGGATGTGCCTCAAAATTCGTGTTTGTGGGTTGATGAATGGAGTGGTATATAAGAGAACCACCAACTTTTCTCTCTCCTCTATCATTTCTCTCATTTTTCTCAACGAAAACAACTTGGGAACAGTGTGCTTTTCAAGATTTTTGATGCCATTTGATGCCAAGGGATTGACCAATCTCAAGTTTTAAGGTGAGATCCCAGTTCTACACATGTTTACCTATGGTTTGGTTGTAGTTTTGTGGGTTTTCGTCACAATGATTTAGAACTAATTTTTCAGAAAATGTTGGAAATGAGTTTGTGTTATGTATTTATGATCAAATGGAAGATTTAATTGTGATTTGTGAGTTTGGTTGGTGATTGGAGAAGTTGTTGAATTTTTGGAAAATTTTTGGGATTTTTGAATGATTTTTGAAATTAGGTGTTTTGTCGAGGTTTTGACGCAAATCGAAGGTGGTTTAGTATAGTCACGTATGTCCCTACGAGTTTGGAATAGGCTCGAAGTGTGACAACCCGAGTTTGGAATAGGTTCGAAAAACCCTGGGAAGGGCATGCAGGGCCCACGCCGCGAGGGACGCCCCAGCGACATGACATTTTTCACAAGGAGGATTTTACGAAAATTTCAAAAAATTTCGGGGATCTTTTTGGGACTCAAATATGACCCAAAACCCCAGAAATCAACCTAATTACACTAATAAATAATTATCAGGAGTGTTAGTTGATTAATGGGTCACACGGGATTTGTAGGAGGCGAGTGAAAGATCGTGTGAGTGCAAATAGTGGGATTACAGGTAAGTAAACCAGTAAGGAATTTTACAATTATTTCTTGAGCTTTAAATTATTATTGTTATTGCTTTATACCCATTTTGGAAATTCCATTACTTTGAGTTGTCTAAGGGCAAGTGAGTCAACGTGATTCGTTTGAGTTTTCTGGGCCTTCTAAGGTAATATGCCAGAGGTCAATGGTTGGGGATGCGCGATACTGGTTCTGGTTCTATATGGTGTGAGTGTTCTTACTTGGACTACCAGGGAATCTCATCCGCATGGATGTTAGGACAGCATAAGTGTACCACGTCCTAAATGCTGAGTCTTGAAGGTATTTACCACAACTCAACGACCGTTTGGTCCGGACTACTTGTGCCTCGCTATTATTTTCAGGACACTAATTTTTGATTGCTTAGTTTATTTATTTACAGTCTTATTTATTTATGCATTACCTCATTTCTTTATATCGACATGAATATGGACTAGCTATTTATTTATTTCGAAATGTTGACTTTATGTCCTGTTTGGTGTTACTTACCTGGGCTCATCATTCTTGTGTTTGATGGAGTGTAGATCCACAGTTCGACAAGGGATATGCTACACAGTTAGGCGATATCATTTAAGGATACAGGGGCACGCCTTCCACTTGGTTGATATAGGTGACTTGTTTTGTATTATTATATATATATATTGTTTTGAAATATTAGGATTTATGGTTTTTGAGAGATCTTTGGCATGTATATCTATATGTTATTCTCCTCTGACTGATCATTGATGATGATATACATATGCGGGGTTTCCACATTTTAAGATGTCTTATTTGATATGGTTGTGATTAATTTTGATTAGTTTGAGGATTAATTGCTTTCGCTATATTAAAAATAACTCTATAATCAATGCTTTTAAGTTGTAAATGTTTTAAAATTGTAAATGGTAAAGGAAAGCTGACTAGGCTTGCGTGACTCGCTGAGATTGGCTCGGGAGTTCACGTAAGTCTAGGCCAGGCGGGGCCTAGTTTAAGATTGTGAAACTGGGGCCGTGAAAGTTGGTATCAGAGTTGAAGTTTTAAATACTTGACTCTTGATTTAAATCACAAGCCATTAAGACATTAATCAGCGGAAGTTAGGAATGGTTGAACTTAGAGTGGACCCTATTATCCTAACTTAAGTCTTAGTTGGGAAGTAAGGAAAGTTGGGAAATTAAAACTTGATTATGAGCTATTTGATTTTATGTATATATTATTATCGATAGCTATGTTCTGATCTTGGAAATCACTTTCTTTTCAGTTAGTGATGGTCGATGAGCCTATGGTTAGTGATAATGGTACGGGTGACATACAGGGGTGATTAAATGGTATGTCGTAGATGATTACTTCACATGATCAACAGCTTCAGGAGATTCTTAAACTGCTGAGATCTTAGGTGACAACATCACCTACCACATTAGCAGCTCCAGTTACTCAGGCTGGGAGTGCTCCTACAGTCTATGGCACACCTGTAGCATCGACAGTTACTGTAGGACCCACAGTGGCTGATGAGGCACCTATACAGATAGAGGTAGTGTGACTGCCCCAATTTTTCCATACAATTGGTTACGCCTGGCCTAGACCCGTACAAGCCCCGAGTCATCACTCGGCAACCTGACGAGCCTAGTCAGCCTTTAACTTAATCAATTTAGTTATTTATGAAAGAGTTATTTCAAAAATAAACAGCGGAAGACAAACAATTATAATAAAGGAGAAAATAACTCATTCAAGGGAAGTAGAGGAATTCTAAAAGTGTGGAAAACCCCGGGTATTCATGTACAATTCGATAGGTAAATATAAATGATACCAGTCTCACAAAAGAAATACCAAGTTCAATAATCCCAACAATGTAAATACAAACGATATACACATCAGCAAAAGTATAAACACCTATTTAAAGAGTCTCTCTGGTGTCGCTGCTAATCCTCACAGTATATCACCTAGGCAGGGTCCCTTGCCCTTGCTGCTCTCCCCTATCTCGCACCCACCGTCACAAACTAGACGGTGAGTAAACTGAATAAAATCGAATGTAATACCAGAAGAAGATAACAGTAATTCATGATAATACAAGTAACGCAGTCTAAATATCATGCAGTAATAAAAAGACAGGAATTTAAATAAACAAGGTGCATGATAAACAGACTAATAGATGTTAATCGAAAGTCAAGTGTGTTCAAAGGAATGAAAAGAGGCCCATAAGTGGTCTAAATCATAGCATAACGGCGAAGACCTCGCGAGATCTTCCCGGGCATCGACACAAGCGAAGGCACAGCTATGACTGGAAGGGGACTCGAACCCATCCACCCAGTACTCGGTGTCACACGGTCACTAAAGGTGGTCACACACTCGTGCGCACGAGTGCCCGCGTTTTATCCCTCTAGTGCAGGTCCTAGTACTTTCGAGACGAAACACTTACGCCGGGAAACACACAACAAGAAATGGAATGGAATACCAATAATAGAGTATAACAAGACTGAATAAATGATTATGAATCACATGACATTTTCTTACTGGCTTACAAACGTACAAATGCTTTTTAAGGCAATTGTACTTACCTCACTAATCGCAACCCGCGTACAACACTCTCGTTCCTAACGCGTATTCCAAAGTTTCCCGCTACCTGACAAGGTCGGAAACTCTAATTAGTAGGTCGAGTCATTACTAAACCTAGGTTGAATACCTTAGTGTTTTTCCCAGTGTTTTGATGATTCGAACGACTCGATGCAATTCGACTGAAAGATCAAACGAAACACAACTCCTTTAGATTTTTGAAAACCATACCATAACTCGAAATAACCATGTATTCGAACACTCAATACACATCTATACTAAACAAATACCCGACCCTTGTATATTCTCACGTATGCATGAATTCGAATCACTAAATCATGTATTCATGCCATGAGTTTTGAAATGAAATAAACTCAACACAAAATAATGAAATTCCGATGACAAAAACACATGAAATAACACATTCACGTTTACTACCGCGAGGAAACCATGCATGAACACGCAACTCCAACATAAATTCGTTCTCACACACGATGTAATATTAATTCAAGTGATTTCAATAAAACATTCAAACTAGATTGATAAAACCTTGACTGAAAACTCAACACCGACGTCATCAACAAAGAATGATCAAAACACGAAACCACTCAACATTATTAAGAAACTACAACGAGTCCAATTGTTTAATAAAAATCGTAACAAGTAATTCGGCAAAATAACAATATTAATAGTATTTTAGATGAACCAAAACCGCGAGAGACCATCTAGGATATGAGCAAGATCCGTGATAACCCCCACACCAGTGATGGTTCAACCAGCAAATCCGTTCAAACATGCGATTTTACGGCGAAAGAAAGAATAAAAATAAGATAAAATACAACACAAAAACAATCACATGAAATGACGACAGTTTCACACTACATAGGACTGTTTTGACCACTCCGAAGGCCGTGGGACCCATGTATGAGCTTGGTGGGGTCCCCGACAGCGTCCTAGTCATGGTGGTCCGGCGGTGGCGCTGCCGGTCACGGCGATTTCCATTCAACAAACACCACCATACACATGAAATAGTGAAATTAAAACTGTTTAAAACGCAACTGGATTTCGGACACACCGGAGGGTTGTAGAACATTAGTATGGGCGAGATCTAGTCCCCGACAACCTCCTTGGTGCGGCGATCCGGTCAGCAGCGCCGCCAAGCTTGGCGTTTTCCGATGAAACCGAAACAGCAACAAATTTAAAAAAAAAAACAGTGAAAAACGTGAGAAAGAGTGGGAGAGAAAGAGAGAGGAAGGTCTCCGGCGAGAGGGATGAACCCCAAACACCTCTGGACCTCCGACAACCGATGGTGCTCGGCCAAGACAAGGTGAGACCGTGACCGAGAGAGAGAACAGCGAGAGTGAGAGAGAGAACCCGAGACCGAGAGAGAGAGAGAGAGAGAGAGAGAGAGAGAGAGAGAGAGAGAGAGAGAGAGAGAGAGAGCGACCTCCGGTGAGGGTTCTGGCGAGGAGAGACCGAGTGGGAAACCGACGAGAGAGATGAAGGGAGGAAAAAGATGGGTGGCGGCAGTGGGTGTTTGGAGAAGAGGATAAATAGTGTAGGGTTTGTTATGAAACGGTTTGTATATATATAAAATCAAATGACCTTTTTGCCCTTACATTAACTCTTGTTCACTTCTTGGACTATTGCCCTTATGGGTCTTTGACCACATCATCTCATCTTAACACACACACACATCTCAAGGCCAATCTCATGGCTCCTCACCATTAGACTGTGTCACTTTAACAATACTAATCACATAGTTCGCATGTTACATATTTAACCAACTTCCACGTTCAAACGACGTTCCTCGGTCCGTTTTTCCTTATTCCGACTCTTGTAACACGCTTAGTCTCGCCTTGTCTCGCCAACTAATTAATTAAAAATTCATTTATTTGTATTTTTTTTACTTGTTTTTCTACCCCGTTTAACTAGTCAAAACCTCACTTAATTAAATATCGCCCGAACGGCTCGAAACCCATAAAATACTAAAATACTAATACACACAATCAAAGAATCATAAAATCACTTCGGTGTCGACTCCTGAAGTTCGAAATACTGTCCAGTATTCACGTAGCCGGGTCACAATTCTGACAAGTGCAACACAAGTCAATTAAAAATTTGGGGTTGTTACAGTCTCCCCCACTTATTAGAATTTCGTCCTCGAAATTAATCTAATAAGTAAGCTAGATTAACGACTCTTTGCAGCTCCTAACGAGACCGATAAAAACTCAGAGTGAGTCATTTCTTGACTCCGAACCGTTCGTGACCCTTCAGTGGAGAGACCTTCAGATATTTACAGTCTCCCCGAATCATACTGAAGCTCATCGTGATACTCGACAAGTATTTCTTCTGCCACTCCTGGGCACTCTTAAGTCTTAAACAAAACTATCCACAACTACCCAGATGCTATCGTAACCACGAGGAGATCGGGGCAACCACTAACGAAATCCATATCAATATGTACCCAATTCCATCGAGAAATGGGTGGGGCTGCAGTAGTCCTCCAGGTCGTCGATGCCCAGCCTCTACTCGCTGGCATGTCATACGTTCGAACAACTCCGACACCTCGAAAATCATCCCAAGCCACCAAAAGAATGTCGCATATCAGTGCACATCTTAGGTCGACCCGGATACCCAACAAAACCGAAACGATGAATCTCCTGAAGTAACTCTTCACACACATCAGCCACCAATGGAATCCTAGTCGCCCGCGATACCTCTAGCATGAGTCTGTCGACCGACTCGTCTGGGCAATCTGAACCATCCACCATCTCACTGCACCGCTGGTATGACGCATCATCTTGCTGTCCCTCGCGCACAATGCCAAATGAGACGATCTGCAACATCGTTTGACCACGTATTTAGGTCATAGTAGTCATCGGCATGTCTGCTGAACTTATCAACTTGACTGCCTCACGTAAACCACGCTCGTAGGTTCTTTGACACAAGACTATCTTCGCATCCAATCCTTTGCAGCACAACGCATCAGCAACAACGTTGGTCTTCCTCGGATGATACGTTAAACGAAAAGTTGTAATCCTTCACAAACTTAGGCCAAGGCTTTTGTGTCAGGTTCAGCTCCCTCTGAATGAATAGGTGCTTCAAGCTCTCAAGATCATTACGTAACTCAAACGAGCATCGTACTGGTGACGTTCTCATATCCTCAGCGCGAACACGATCGCAGCTCACTCCAGGTTGTGGGTTGGTCAGCTCTTCTCGCAAACTTTCAGATATTCGAATGCATAAGCGATCTCACGGCTTAAATCTTCTCGAAATCAATTGCATCACCGTTTGCTCTAAACACGTGTCTTAAAATCTAACCTTGGGTAACAAATACTCGTACGCGATTCAATATCTTAGCAGCATCGACATCCTGTTTCGCTCTACCACATACACTACCCACAAGGGTCTCAATTTCGTCTTCTCGTATTATAACCCGAACATGAAATGCACCAAACCAGTTCGTACCAAAAGAAACATTGAATCCTTAACTCCATCACGGACTCGCCTGCGCTCTGCCTCAACGCAATGAACTCGTTCATTTTCGCTCGAAGGACAGTTGGCGGAAAGTACTTCTAACTAAACTGGGTCTTGAAGTTAACCCAAATCGCTCGGGATGCCTTGGGTAGCAACAATTGTCGTCTACCAATCGTCCGCCTCCCCCTGCAACATTGACGAAGAGATCGTCGCCTTCATGCGTTCATTAGTAGCGATGATGGTGTGAACCTTCTCGTGATTCTTCAAGAATAGCTCTGCCGCTCTAATGTTGGTACCACCATAGAACTTCAACGGGTCGTGCCTCTTGAACTCTCTCCACTACCTAGCCTTGGTAGTGGCTCCCACACTCTTTTCTTTGGGAGTCGTTCCGAAGTAGTCTCTACAAGCATTTGGCCGTCGGTGTAGCTAATGTATTAGGTATCTCTTTTGCTTGTGCTATCGGCAGTGTTTCAGCCTCAGTTTGTGCAACTGACGCAACAACAGCTCCCTCAGGTATCGTTGCTAACGAAATCGGAATCGTGAACGTTGCAGCAATCGGAATCTCGACTCCCCGAGTAGTATTCATAGGAAGCAACGTAGTTGGGGTAATGGTGTAGTCGAAGTCGATGGTGGAATGGTAGCTGGTACGAATGTCCTCAGCAGTCGTAACATCTCTTGTAGCTGTTGGTCCTGCGTCGCGACTCTCTGTGTCAAGGCGTGCACATCATCCGCGCTAGCATATCGTATGCCGAACGTGCCGCTATCGTCACTCGGACCGGTCTGATCCGCCATCGTCGTCCGAACCAAGAGAACGAATACTACGGATCAACACATAACTATCGCATACCATATAGTACACATAACAATCATAATATATACAAATTTAAATTCGACTCATCCCGAACTCCCCCATCTAAGTTTTTTAAAAGGATTATAGGGTTTCCACTCTAAGTTCAACCATTCCTAACTTCCGCTGTCTTAATGGTTTGTGTTTTAAATTGAGAGTCAGGTCGTTATAACCTTAAGCTCTGATACCAACTGTGACGGCCTCAATTTTCCCATACAATTGGGTACGCCCGGCCTAGACCCGTACAAGCCTTGAGTCATCACTCGGCAACCTGACGAGCCTAGTCAGCCTTCAACTTAATCAATTTAGTTATTTATGGAGTTATTTCAAAAATAAACAGCGGAAGACAAACAATTATAATAAAGGAGAAAATAACTCATTCAAGGGAAGTAGAGGAATTCTAAAAGTGTGGAAAACCCCAGGTATTCATGTACAATTCGATAGGTAAATATACATGATACCAGTCTCACAAAAGAAATACCAAGTTCAATAATCCCAACAATGTAAATATAAAACGATATACACATCAGCAAAAGTATAAACACCTATTTAAAGAGTCTCTCTGGTGTCGCTACTAATCCTCACAGTAGATCACCTAGGCAGGGTCCCTTGCCCTTGCTGCTCTCTGCCCTATCTGCACCCACCGTCACAAACTAGACGGTGAGTAACTGAATAAAATCGAATGTAATACCAGAAGAAGATAACAGTAATTCATGATAATACAAGTAACGCAGTCTAAATATCATGCAGTAATAAAAAGACAGGAATTTAAATAAATAAGGTGCATGATAAAAAGACTAATACATGTTAATCGAAAGTCAAGTGTGTTCAAAGGAATCAAAAGAGGCCCATAAGTGGTCTAAATCATAGCATAACGACGAAGACCTCGCGAGATCTTCCCGGGCATCGACACAAGCGAAGGCACAGCTATGACTGGAAAGGGACTCGAACCCATCCACCCAGTACTCGATGTCACACGGTCACTAAGGGTGGTCACACACTCGTGCGCACGAGTGCCCGCGTTTTATCCCTCTAGTGCAGGTCCTAGTACTTTCGAGACGAAACACTTACGCCGGGAAACACACAACAAGAAATGGAATGGAATACCAATAATAGATATAACAAGACTGAATAAATGATAATGAATCACATGACATTTTCTTACTGGCTTACAAACGTACAAATGCTTTTTAAGGCAATTGTACTTACCTCACTAATCGCAACCCGCGTACAACACTCTCGTTCCTAACGCGTATTCCAAAGTTTCCCGCTACCTGACAAGGTCGGAAACTCTAATTAGTGGGTCGAGTCATTACTAAACCTAGGTTGAATACCTTAGTGTTTTTCCCAATATTTTGATGATTCGAACAACTCGATGCAATTCGACCGAAAGATCAAACGAAACACAACTCCTTTAGATTTTTGAAAACCATACCATAACTCGAAATAACCATGTATTCGAATACTCAATACATATCTATACTAAAAAAATACCCGACCCTTGTATATTCTCACGTATGCATGAATTCGAATCACTAAATCATGTATTCATGCCATGAGTTTTGAAATGAAATAAACTCAACAAAAAATAATGAAATTCCGATGACAAAAACACATGAAATAACACATTCACGTTTACTACCGCGAGGAAACCATGCATGAACACGCAACTCCAACATAAATTCGTTCTCACACACGATGTGCTATTAATTCAAGTGATTTCAATAAAACATTCAAACTAGATTGATAAAACCTTGACTGAAAACTCAACACCGACATCATCAACAAAGAATGATCAAAACACGAAACCACTCAACATTATTAAGAAACTACAACGAGTCCAATTGTTTAATAAAAATCGTAACAAGTAATTCGGCAAAATAACAATATTAATAGTATTTTAGATGAACCAAAACCGCGAGAGACCATCTAGGACATGAGAAAGATCCGTGATAACCCCCACACCAGTGATGGTTCAACCAGCAAATCCGTTCAAACATGCGATTTTACGACGAAAGAAAGAATAAAAATAAGATAAAATACAACACAAAAACAATCACATGAAATGACGACAGTTTCATACTACATAGGACTGTTTTGACCACTCCGAAGGCCGTGGGACCCATGTATGAGCTTGGTGGGGTCCCCGACAGCGTCCTAGTCATGGTGGTCCGGCGGTGGCGCTGCCGGTCATGGCGATTTCCATTCAACAAACACCACCACACATGAAATAGTGAAATTAAAACTGTTTAAAACGCAACTGGATTTCGGACACACCGGAGGGTTGTAGAACATTAGTATGGGCGAGATCTAGTCCCCGACAACCTCCTTGGTGCTGCGATCCGGCCAGCAGCGCCGCCAAGCTTGGCGTTTTTCGACGAAACCGAAACAGCAACAAATTTAAAAAAAACAGTGAAAAACTTGAGAAAGAGTGGGAGAGAAATAGAGAGGAAGGTCTCCGGCGAGAGGGATGAACCCCAAACACCTCTGGACCTCCGACAACCGGTGGTGCTCGGCCAAGACAGGTGAGACCGTGACCGAGAGAGAGAGTGAGTGAGAACCCGAGACCAAGAGAGAGAGAGAACCCCGAGACCGAGAGAGAGAGAGAGAGCGGACCTCCGGTGAGGGTTCTGGCGAGGAGAGACCGAGTGGGAAACCGACGAGAGAGATGAAGGGAGGAAGAAGATGAGTGGCGGCAGTGGGTGTTTGGAGAAGAAGATAAATAGTGTAGGGTTTGTTATGAAACGGTTTGTATATATATAAAATCAAATGACCTTTTTGCCCTTACATTAACTCTTGTTCACTTCTTGGACTATTGCCCTTATGGGTCTTTGACCACATCATCTCATCTTAACACACACACACATTTCAAGGCCAATCTCATGACTCCTCACCATTAGACTGTGTCACTTTAACAATACTAATCACATAGTTCGCATGTTACATATTTAACCAACTTCCACGTTCAAACGACGTTCCTCGGTCCGTTTTTCCTTGTTCCGACTCTTGTAACACGCTTAGTCTCGCCTTCTCTCGCCAACTAATTAATTAAAAATTCATTTATTTGTATTTTTTTACTTGTTTTTCTACCCCGTTTAACTAGTCAAAACCTCACTCAATTAAATATCGCCCGAACGGCTTGAAACCCGTAAAATACTAAAATACTAATACACACAATCAAAGAATCATAAAATCACTTCGGTGTCGACTCCCGAAGTTCGAAATACTGTCCAATATTCACGTAGCCGGGTCACAATTCTGACAAGTGCAACACAAGTCAGTTAAAAACTTGGGGTTGTTACAGGTAGTACCTCCTACACCAGAGACACGGGCTGAGGATATGTCGAGCATACCGATTGATATTGGTGTTAGGGCGACGGCTGAGGTGAGGCAGGCTCACGAGTTTATGAGACATCAGTCGGTGAAGTTCCATGGGGGAACTAATCTTGAGGCTTTGGAGATGTTTATGAGGAGCCACGAGAAGATACATGATGTATTGGCTACACTGGCACATATGCAACCAAGTATATTGTCCGTTTTATTGTTCGGCGAGGCTGATGTATGGTGGCGCAATACGGTGGCTTTGAAGGGGAAGCCCAAGGACTGGGATGAGTTTAAAGAGAAGTTCAACAAGTAGTATAGTCCTCTATGGTTTGTAATCGGAAGAGGACCAACTTTAAGATGATCAGACAGCAGACCGTTGAATTAGTTATCCAATATATGGATCGGTATTTGCGCTTGATGGAGTTTGTCGAGGGTACAACCGACACTGACGCCGACCAGGCTTACTACTTAGTACATAGTCTACTGGATTCGATTGGTTCTGTTGTAGTGACGACGGCTCTGAGCACATTACAGGAGGCTTATGAGAGGGTTATGACTAGTGAGAGCTTGGGGAGCACACGTACTGGAGCACCAACAGCGCATCAGCACCTTTACAGGCAGGGGGAGGGTCTGGAGGTAATAGTAGGAAGAAGAGACCTAAATAGTAGGATCGAAGGGAGCAAGCTCAAAGTGTAGGATCTGTTGCGTCTCCACCTACTACAACGATAGTACCATCTGCTCTAGCACGGAGTTATGCCAGTTCAACATAGTAGTCAGCACAGTTAGGTGCTCGAGATAACGATATCACCAGTGAGGGCATAGCGATAAGAGGACAGTGGTAGTGGTCAGGGGCAGAGGTATAGGCATGGTCAGATATATGACCATGGATAGGGTCAGAGTTTCGATCAGTCAGAAAGACAGGGACAGAGCGACCAGTCAAGAGTGAGATCTAAGAGAGCTTGCTACGAGTGTGGACAGATTGGCCATTTCATTAGTGCGTGCCGAGGGTAGCAGCAAAGCCAGAAGCAGGTTCACACAATTGCTACCCCAGACCAGACTGCTAGTTATAATCTAATTAAGGGTATGGGTTTTATTTGTAGTCATTTTATGCAAGTTATGTTTGATTTGGGCTCTAATGTTTCGTTTATTTTGGGTCATATGGTTAATGAGTTGGGTTTGAGACCTACTAGACTAGAGAGACCATTGATCCTTAGCATAGCTGTTGGGGACAAGATCTACCCGAACATGCTTTGTGTTGACTATTTTGTTAAGATATAAAGTGTTGGAGTTCCTCGAGTTCCTATTGGAGTTGCTTGAGTTTGATGTATTACTCATGGATTGGTTGGGTGCTTATCATGCACAGATCGACTACTTCAGTAAGAGAATCATATTTCATATTCTAGGGCATTCGGAGTTTAGTTTTTAGGGGACTTTGACCAATTTGCCTATTACTAGAGGTAGAGTTGCCACTAGCGTAGATGTTGAGACATTCACTGGTGTATTGAGTACGACTGAACGAGTTGTGACTACGTTGGAGGAGCTACCAGTTGTATGCGAGTTTCTTGATGACTTTTTAGCAGAGTTATCAGGATTACCACCACTTAGGGAGATAGACTTTATTATCAACTTGGTCCCAAGAACCAAACTTGTATCAATTCTACCATACTGGATGGCTCTAAGAGTGCTAGAGGAGATGAGAGGACAACTAGATGAGTTATTGGAGTTGGGTTTTATCTACCCGAGCATGTCACCTTGGATTGCTAGTCTTGTTTGTTAAGAAAAACGACGACAACCTGTGATCGTTTATTGACTACAGGAAGTTGAATAAGTATCCACTTCTGCGCATTGATGACTTGTTTGATTAGCTGACAGGAGCACAGAGGTTCTCGAAGATTGATTTAAGATCTGGGTACCATCAGCTGAGGATTAAAGCAAAGGATAAGGAGAAGACTGCATTTCACACTCGATACGAGCATTACCAGTTCACAGTCATGCCTTTTGGGCTGACTAATGCACCAGTGATGTTTATGAACCTGATGCATCGAGTGTTAAGACATTACTTGGATCATTTCTTCATCATATTCATCGACGACATTTTGATATACTCCAAGACTTGTGAGGATCTCGAAGAGCATCTCAGATTGGTGTTGCAGCTTTTGAAATAGCACAGATTATTCGCCAAGTTCAGTAAGTGCGAGTTTTAGCTTACAAAGGTCGAATTTCATCGTCGAAGCAAGGGGAGTGTCAGTGGACCCCCGCTAAGGTCAAAGCAGTAATAGATTAGCCTACACCGAGACTCAAGTAAGACATTCACAGTTTTGTTAGCTTGGCGGGATATTACAAGCGCTTTGTACGAGACTTCTCAAAAATTGCGGCACCTATGACGCAGTTGATGAAGAAGGACATTAGATTTTAGTTGACAAACGGTTGTGAGCAAGCATTTTAGACTTTGATGGAACGTTTAACTACCGCGTTAGTGCTAGTATTGCCTAAGTTAGAGAAGGGTTTTGAGGTGAACACCGATGCTTTAAAGGTTAGTTTATGTTGTGTTTTGATGCAGGATGGTACAGTGATTGCCTATACGTCACGACAACTGAAGGTTTACAAGAAGAACTACCCTACGCTTGACTTGGAGTTGGCGGCAGTAGTGTTTTCACTGAAGATTTGGTGCCACAATCTCTACGGGGAAACATTTGTATTATTTACTGACCACAAGAGTTTGAAGTACCTGTTTACTCAGAAGGATCTGAATATGAGACAGAGGCGTTGGCTTAAGTTTCTCAAGGATTATGATTTCTCTTTGGAGTACCACCCAGGGAAGGCCAATGTGGTTGTAGACGCATTGAGTTGCAGAAGGTTAGACTGAGGTTGTTACCTGCCACATGACATGCGAGTATGGTTTGCTCGAGGTGGTCGAGAGGTTGTATTCAGTTTATATTCTGACCAGCACTATAGTATTGATTTGTGGCCAGTTGAGGGCTCAAACAGTCTATATTAACAGTGTACTTGATGGTCACCGGGTTGACGAGCAGTACGAGAGATTTTTGGAGTTCACTAAGAGTTCAGATAATCCAAATTGGAGTCAGTCGATAGACTCATGCCTGAGGTTTAGAGGGCGACTGTGGATTCCATCAGTGGCTGAGCTATGCAATGAGATACTTCATGAGGTACACCGCTCACGTTTTACAGTTCATCCAGCCAGGGCCAAGATATATGCCAATGTGCGCTGTCTCTTTTGGTGGCCAGGGATGAAGACCGATGTTTCTTATTACGTTCGAGGGTGTGAGATGTTGTCAGCAAGTTAAGGCTGAGCATCGCAGACCTAGTAGGCTATTACAGTCACTTCCCATTCATTGGTGGAAGTAGGAGCATATCGCCATAGATTTCGTCAGTGGTTTACCTCGATCTCAGCGCGGTCATGATAGCATCTAGGTGATTGCGGACATATTGACGAAGTCTGCACACTTTATACCGGTTTCGACCACATATCGGGTAGATAGGTTGGCTAGTTTGTACGAGCGAGAGATAATTTGACTGCACATTCTACCTTTATCAATTGTGTCTGACAGAGATGAAACCACACCCAAGAAGGGGTGAATTGGGTGTATCGAGAAGTTATCGCCTTTTAATTTTAGTTCAATAATTAAGATGTTATATGCTCACCAAAACACGAATGTGAATGATATGCAAGTGAATGAGATAGAAGAGATGGAAAGTGACACACAATTTATAGTGGTTCGATCCAAAGATCTACATCCTCTACCTAACCTCCCCGGTTAGGATTTTTAAACCCACACTTATATTTCAGATAACTGTTACAACTAAGCTTACAAGCCTAGAATACCTAATCACAATTAGGACTTCCTACCTAGCCATAACTAGGGTTTTTGCTAGCCTCAACTAGGTCTTCCATTTGAC
This sequence comes from Stephania japonica, assembly GCA_039657345.1. Classification (NCBI taxonomy): domain Eukaryota; kingdom Viridiplantae; phylum Streptophyta; class Magnoliopsida; order Ranunculales; family Menispermaceae; genus Stephania; species Stephania japonica. Next base: position 20,093,182 of record CM077562.1, on the reverse strand, counting down.
TTAGATTCCACTAAGTCTTACAATCATTCATTTACAACCAATAACTGAAAAATAATCAAATACACCTTACAAAGTAAAGTGGTATCATGTTCAAATACTAGCAAGCCTCCTATAGCCTAACCACTCTAATGCATGCAAGTATGAGAATAAATGAGATATGCAAATATGTCACTAATTTGTGCAAGTCTCAAATATGAAATCGTTTCAAAGGCTAAACTGTCGGTGCAAAACCGATTTCAAAGCCAAGAACAAAAAGTTTGCTAACAAATCAAGTTTAGGTGTAAACTTTTATCCAAACTAAATCCTAGGGTTAAATAAAATAAATTTAAACATAAAACCCAAGATGAATGTGTTCAAAGACATAACAAACAATTTTCCAAGTTAAACACAAAAAGTTATAGAATCTAAGCACAAGAAAAGCTAGGACAAGAAGCTCTCTTACAACCCCAAGAAGGTGACTTGTAAAACTGATTTGGAGAGGTTGTTCTACACCCTAGAAAGCTTCAAAGATTCTGGATTTCAAAGTAAGTGGACAGCCTTTGAAGACTCTTTGTGTTCTCCAAGCTTTTCTTTTTGTATGCTTTGAGCTCTTTTTGTGTTTTCTTGCTTATTGAGACAAAACCCTTATTTTTGGTGTTTTAGAGTGTTCTAGTATTTATATAATAGTCTTATGACCGTTCTAGGGATCCAAGGGCCCATAATTAATCAAGAATTCAAATTAAAGTGTTTTTATAGCTTTTTAAAAAAGCTGTCAGGAATGCAATTAGCGTGCTAATACTGGGACATAGCGCGCTAACTCTGCATATAGCGCGCTAATGGCAGTATTAGCGCGCTAGCTGCAAGGGCTTCAGAATAATTATTTATGTCCCTTGTGTTAACCAACCCTCATGTAACATATTATACATGTTTGCTATGGGTCATTAAGCCTATTTGGGTGGTCTGGATAATTTTACAAATCCTGAAAACAGATAATTACGGTTTCATAACGTGCGAGGGGCTTTTTTGCAAATGTGCAGTTTTCTTTTCAAAAGACCATTCAAAAACAAGTTTTTCTTTTTCGAAAACTTCCACAATGATTTTCAAAGTGTGATATAAACATAAACACATACTATAACATTGTTTAAACTTATAGACTGAGTAATGTGTTAAGTTCCATTAAAAACTTAAAGTAGTCACTTGACTTTTGAAAATTCATTTGAAAAGCTCGATGTGTATGAACTAATGCATTTGGCTTGTGTAAATGGACTTGAATACCTTACATCAATGTTACACATGTATTTTGATCTTTCGTCTTCATTTCTTTACGTATGCCGAATCTTGAACTTGAATGGCTTGAATGCTCGAATGCTCGAATGCTTGTGGTTTGATGTTTTGCAACCTTTAACAAAAAAACTAAGATGCATTTGATATTTATTAGTACATTTTTACCTTGTTTGTTTCCATCAAAATCCCGGTTGAAGTTAGAGTGACTAACCACTTAGTCCAACAATCTCCCCCTTTTTGATGATAACATACAATGTGAACTTGACAAGCGTAAAACATAATCCAAATTTATTTATCGCATTCATGGTTGTTACACATCGTCTAATTTTCATTTAACTATGCAAGTTCAACCACATCTACATTTTCAAGTTCAACCACATTTACATTTTTAAGTTCAACCACATTTTCTCCCCCATTTGATACCATCAAAAAGTGGGGCCAAGCTCCCCCATAAATAAAACACAATAAAGAAGAATAGAATTAATACGAGAGAAATACCCTCCCCCTCACTTTATGCATATCAAGAAACAATAGATGGAAGCGGTATCCATTCATATATGACGAATCATAGTTAACAAGAAATAGCCATATATAAACTCAGAGATACGCAAAAAAAATTTCGTGATATAAAGAGCATAAAGAAATGGAAGCATAGTTGTGGCATTAAACATGAGTCTAAAAAAAATTTTCATGAATCATAGGAGACAAACATTGTGGAGCCTAATGCTCTCCTAACAGTAATCTCCCTAAACACTCATCCTAGATGACGATGGCTGACTCGTGGAATCAGTGGCACGACCATCGCGTGCTCGTGCAGAGGGTAGCAACTCAATCTCGATATGACATTGCCGCGTATTGAAAGAAGTGAACGTCTCAGTCATATACGCATGCAGGTATCCCAGCTGTGCAGAGACGTACACCGATGATGGAGACATATCTGGTGGAGGGCTGAAGCCGTCAAACGTCGAAGGAGGTGGAGGTTGTGTCGTCTGATGGTGCGACTGCTGCTGTGGAGCTGTAAAGTCCTGATGAACTTCATCGTCGCCATCATGTTCATCATTGCCAGCATTGCCTTCATCATCAGCGTTGTCATCATCGCCAAAACTATGGCTACAGTCCAAGTAGTCCGGCGCATCAAAAGAAGCAACTGGAGAGTCCGTAGGTAGTGGAGACTCATAGCCACCGTAATATTGACCATCCGGGATGGCATCTTCCCGTATCCACCTCTGCCTCTCACGAATGTAGCGATACTTCATGGCCTTCAGAGCAGCCATGTTGATGGTGTCATAAACAGTGAGGGGATGACCGCCTAATGCGAGATCCACATGGGCAGACTCTAAGTAGGATGTGATAATGTGTGCATAAGGAAGATGATGACCTGAGCTACATGTGCTCGTCATATAACCAATAATGATGTGGGGCAGGCTGAGAGGGATAATACGAAACAGGTGCCCAAGAACAAACATGTCGAGGAGAGTGACATAGTTCTTACTACCACATCGCAGAAGAATCACCTTATGAAGTACTTTACGAAAGAGATGAGGTATTAGTTTAAAGTCAGTGTCCGTTATACCGGTCGGGTATACGGTTAAAGTCCTTTTCATCTGCAAAAAGGAATTAAGTAATTCAAGACGATCAAGGGCCAACTGAGAAATTTGCACACAATCGTAGTGGTAGGAGAGTGCAAAGGAAGTTTAAGCCATTGAGCGAGATTTTCGAGCGTAATCTCAATGGACCGACAACCAATAGATGATCTTAGAACAAAATGGTTTGTTGTTTCAAGATTCGAATAAAAAACGCGAACCAAATAAGGGTTATAGTTGGCATTGTAGGCACAAAAAGTTGTCTAACCTGCCCTATCAAAAATCTCCCGAATTGGGAGATAAGCCTTATCAAAGAAGGCGAAGTCAACAATGGCGGGCCTTAGAATTTTTGTATCCGTTAACCGTGGTGCCACCGACTCTAAGATGGATAGGGACTCGTGAATGGATTTGGCATGACCCTCCATTCGTAGGGCATTTACCGAAATGGGGACGGGGTGGCTATGGGTAGAAGTGAGGACTCGGACTCGCTACCAGATGAGGAGGATTGGACAACACATTGGGAAGAGGGACGATGTGAGGCAGAGGGACGACGAGAAGTGGTGGGGGTGGTTGGACGGGAAGATGGACGGGCGGAGGTTCGACGAGTCGACATTAGGGTAATGAAAACCAAATCATGAAGAAATTGACAAAGAGGGTGAGCAACGTTACCTTGTGGGTGGAGAGAGCGCGGTGGAGTCGTCGAAAGGAGAGGAGGGAGGCGTGGAGTCAACAAGAGGAGAGGAGAGAGTTGTGAGATGAGGGAAATTTTAGGGCCAAACACAATTTTTATAACCCTGGCCGAGCGACATTAGCGCTAATTACAACATTAGCGCGCTAATGGGTCGATTTGTATTCTTGGCCAGGACATTATTAGCGCGCTAATTTCTGCTATTAGCGCGCTAATTTCCCTCGTTAAGTTTTGGACAAAATTTTTTGAGTTTTTGAAATACAACTCCGATTCACCTCAAACTTTATGGACACTTCACTAACACAATATAAAAAGGTTTGGAACAGCTAAAACATATGTAGAAGGTCCGATTCACGAGACATGCCTAACTCACGCCGAATCTTAGAAAATTGATCTCTAGGCAAAGGCTTAGTGAAGATATCGGCTAGTTGATCCTCTATGGGCACATGGACGAGTTTAACATCGTCTTTTTGGATGTGATCACGAAGAAAATAGTGCCTAATCTCAATGTATTTTGTGCGAGAGTGTAACACTGGATTTTTCGATATGTTAATTGCACTTTTGTTATCACAATAAATTTCAGCATAACCAATTAGGATTTGATAATCCTCAAGTTGTTGTTTCATGAATAGAACTTGAGCACAACAACTCCCGGCAGCCACATATTTGGCTTCCGCTGTAGACAGAGCAACAGAATTTTGCTTTTTGCTAAACCATAATATAAGTGAATTTTCTAGCAAATGACAAAATCTGAAAGTGTTTTTCCTATCAACTAGACTTCCTACATAATCAGAATCAACAAAACTTCGAGTTCAAAACTCTTGATTTTTTTGAACCACAATCCTAAGTCTTGTGTTCCACTTAGATATTGAAATATGCGCTTTACACATTTTAAGTGTGACTCCTTAGGATCAGATTGAAATCTAGCACATATGCACACACTAAACATAATGTCAGGTCTACTAGCGGTCAAATATAGGAGGCTACCTGTCATTCCACGGTAAAGTTTAGGGTCTATGGATTTTCCTAGTTGATCTCCATTTTGATGGTGGAACTACTAGGAGTATCGCATGTTTTCAGATTTTCAAATTTAAACTTCTTTAGCATGTGCCTCACATACTTTGCTTGATTTATAAAAATTCCATATTTTGATTATTTTATTTTCAAGCCTAGAAAGTTTGTTAGTTCACCCATCATGCTCATTTCAAATTCATTTGTCCTTAATGATGAGAATTCATCACATAAACGTGTGTTGGATGACCTAAAGATAATATCATCAACATAAATTTGAACAAGTAACATGTCACATTTTTTAATAAAAATGAACAAAGTGGGATCTAGTGTTCCTTTCTTGAATCCTTTATCAAGTAGAAATGCACTAAGTCTATCATACCAATCTCTAGGAGCTTGTCTTAGTCTATACGAGGCTTTTTGAAGATGATAGACATGGCTTGGATGTTTATGATCTTTAAAATCTAGTGGTTGTTCTATGTATACTTCTTCATGGATGAACCCATTTAGGAATGCGTTTTTAACATCCATTTGGTATGGTCTATACCTATTATAGCAAGCATAAGCAAGTAATATTCGAATTGCATCTAGTCTTGCTACGGGTGCAAAGGCTTCCTCATAATCAATTCCTTCTTCTTGATTGTAGCCTTGTGCAACCAACCTAGCCTTGTTTCTTACAATCTCCCCCTTTTCATTCTTTTTGTTTTTAAAAACCCATTTGGTGCCAATGATAGTATGGTCCTTAGGTCTAGGTACTAGTGTCCATACCTTATTCCTAACAAAGTGGCTTAGCTCTTCTTGCATAGCCATTACCCAAAACTCATCTCCTGAGGCATCAACTATCTTGGTGGGCTCGGTTTGTGACACAAAGGCTATGTGTCCCTCATCTCGATGTAACGTTGACCTAGTGATTGTACCTTTGTTTGGATCACCTATTATTTGTTGAGAGGAATGACCAATAAGAAGTCTTGAATTCTTAGGTGCACTTATTTCGGATTCTTTGCTTACCTCGACCTCTTGACTATTTGACGTTTGTCCTAGGGTGCCATCATTTTCATCATCAATCCTTAATTTGTTTTAAGTTGTGCATCATCTTTACTTTGAGATCTATTTCATCAAATTTCACATGGATGGACTCTTCTATGATTTTGGTTGATCTATTAAATACTCGATATGCTTTACTATGCATAGAGTAGCCTAGGAAGGTACTAACTTTTGACTTTGGGTCAAATTTTTCCAAATGATCCTTATCATTTAGAACATAGCAAGTGCAACCGAACACCTTAAAATAAATTATGTTAGGTTTTCGGCCTTTCCATAGTTCATAAAGAGTCTTTTTCACTTGCTTTCGGACATTTACTCTATTTACCACATAGCATGCCGTGTTAATGGCTTTGGCCCAAAAATGCTTAGCTATGTTGTACTCGTTTAGCATAGTCCTACACATCTCTTGGAGTGTCCTATTTTTTCTTTCAACAACTCCATTTTGTTGGGGTGTTCTAGGAGAAGATAATTGGTGTGTATATCCTTGTTTAGCACAAAAATCCTCAAAGTTCCTATTTACAAACTCACCACCTCTATCACTTCTAATGATGGTGATCTTGTATCCCTTTTCGTTATCAACCAGAGCACAAAACTTTACAAACACATCAAACACTTCATGCTTATAAGATAGAAAATACACCCATGTATACCTAGTAAAATCATCAACAATGACAAAGCAAAATAATTTACCTCCTAGACTTTGTATTTGGGTGGGTTCGAACAAATTCATATGGATAAGTTCTAAAGCTCGAGTCACATCACTTGTTACTTCCGTTTTAAATGACGATTTCACTTGTTTACCAAGGATACAAGGTTCATATTCCTTATCTTTCTTAAAAGTACATTTCGGTAGGCCCTTGACGAGATCATGCTTAGTCAATTTTGACAAGTTTTCCAAGCTAGAATGTCCTAATCTTCGTTGCCACAACCATGCATCACATTCACTTTGTGCTCTCAAACATGAAATATTTTGCATATTCATCTCATCAAAGTTAATGGCATAAACATTTTTATCTCTATATGCAATAAATAGAGTTTAATGCTTCTCATTTCTAACAATGCATTTTGATGATTCAAACATAACATGAAATCCTTTGTCACACAATTGACTAATACTAAGCAAATTGTGTTTCAAACCATCAACAAGATAAACATTAGAGATAAAAAGTGAATTGTTACCGACAGTTCCGAGACTAATAACTTTTCCTTTGTTGTTGTCTCCAAATGTAACCTTTCCACCATCATGCCGCTTTAGTTCAATGAATTGATGCGCATCTCTGGTCATGTGTCTTGAGCCCACTATCTAAGTACCATGGGGTGCTCTTCCTCGCATCCTACACAATGGGAAACACACTAGATTTTTGTACCCAAACATCTTTGGGTTCGAGAAAGTTAGTGTCAAAAATATTTTTAATTACCCATGCTAGTCTACCCACTTTGACCTTTTGAAAGGCACATTTCCCAACCACATGAGTCTTATTGCATTTAGAACATCTACGATCGTAATTTAGCAATTTCTTGTAACTCAAAAAGTTTGCTCCATAGCCTATGCCTCTTTTGTTGAGTGCACGTCATTGCGCTCCCAACATCATGTCAAATATTTCTCTACCATTGGTGAACTTATGCACCGTGCTAGTCAAGTCCTCTACTTCCTTGACTAAAGCATCTCTCTCCTCTAGGATTTCATTCAAGCCACTTTGGAGATCATTAATGGTCTCATTTTGTGACTCTATTTCACTAATTTCTATGGTCAAACTCTTTTTGAGTTTTTTGGTCTTTTTGACCTCCTTTTCTAACTCTTTCCTAAGCTTATCAAGATTTGAAGCATCATCTAAATCATCAACATCGTTAAAGTTAGAAGTGTTAGAATTTACCTCACTTTGTGCCATGAGACAAAGTAGTGCTTTCTCACTCTCCGATTCGGACTCAGAGCTTGACGAGGATGAGTCATCCCAAGTCGCCTTGAAGCTTTTCTTTCCTTTCTTCTTGTCCACCACCTTCTTGGACTTGCATTCTGCCTTGATGTGACCTGGTTTACCACACCCAAAGCATATAGTCTCACTTGACTTTCCTCCCTTGCTTCCACTTTTAAATTTCTTCTTATACTTATCCCACTTGTACATGGCCTTGTTTAGCTTTCTTGAAAGCATAGCTACTTCCTCCTCAAGATCATTGTCGTCACAAGATTTTTCATCTTCAATGACATCTATAGATGCAACCGGGGAGCTATTTGCCTTCAAAGCAATCTCTTTTCTTGAACTCTTTGTGCCTCCATTTAATGCTTCTAATCTAGCTGGGTCTTTAAGTTTGAATTCATGGACCGTTAGCTCTCCACATAATGCATTAAATGTATAGTCTCCAGGTTTTGTGCCGATTGGATTGCATACTTCTTGGCATCCCATTCCTTAGGCAACCCTCTAAGGAACTTGTACACCGAATTCTCTTGATCATAATTCTTTTTGAGATTCTTGATCTTATTCAATAGTTTAGTGAACCGAGTGATGGCGGTGGCTATATCTTCATCGGATCCAACTCAAAAAGTTTCATAGTGCTCCTCAAGAATCATCAACTTTGTCTTTTTCACTTGCATGGTACCTTCATAGTGTACCTCAAGCTTCTCCCATACTTTCTTGGCCGTTTGACAAGCACTAACTCGGTTAAACTCATTTTCACCTAATGCACAAAGTAAGTGGTTCATGGCTTGATCATTTGAGAGCTCAATCTTGATCTCCTCGATGGTGTACTCTTTCAAGGGATTGTCCGGTGAAGTGTAGCCACTTTCAATTGCATCCCACAAGAATCAATTTTGTATTCAAATATAAAACTTCATTCTCACTTTCCAGTGAGCATAATTAGTTCCATCAAAATACAGAGGCCTGCTCGAGGAGTTTCCTTCCCTAAGGCGAGCCGTATCTAAAGTTTGCATCCTTACACAAAAACACTCAAAGATACGTTAGTAATACTTTGAGCAATAACCTGCTCTGATACCAATTAAAACCACACCCAAGAGGGGGTAAATTGGGTGTATCGAGAAGTTATCGCCTCTTTAATTTTAGTTCAATAATTAAGATGCTATATGCTCACCAAAACATGAATATGAATGATATGCAAGTGAATGGGATAGAAGAGATGGAAAGTGACATACAATTTATAGTGGTTCGATCCAATGATCTACATCTACTACCTAACCTCCCCGGTTAGGATTTTTAAACCACCACTTATATTTCAAATAAGTGTTACAACCTAAGCTTACAAGCCTAGAATACCTAATCACAATTAAGACTTCCTACCTAGCCACAACAAGGGATTTTGCCTAGCCTTAACTAGGTCTTCCCTTCGACTTAGATTCCACTAAGTCTTACAATCATTCATTTACAACCAATAACTGAAAAATAATCAAATACACCTTACAAAATAAAGTGGTATCAAGTTCAAATACTAACAAGCCTCCTAAGAGCCTAACCACTCTAATGCATGAAGGTATGAGAATAAATGAGATATGCAAATGTGTCACTGATTTATGCAAGTCTCAAATATGAAATCGTTTCAAAGGCTAAAGTGTTGGTGCAAAACTAATTTCAAAGCCAAGAACAAAAAGTTTGATAAAAAATCAAGTTTAGGTGCAAACTTTTGTCCAAACCAAATCCTAAGGTTTAATAAAATAAATTTAAACACAAAACCCAAGATGAATGTGTTCAACGACACAACAAACAATTTTCCAAGTCAAACACACAAAGTTATGAAATCTAAGCACAAGAAAAAGCTAGGACAAGAAGCTCTCTTACAACCCCAAGAAAGTGACATGTAAAACTGATTTGGATAGGTTATTGTACACCCTAGAAAGCTTCAAAGATTCTGGATTTGAAAGTGAGTGGACAGCCTTTGAAGATTCTTTGTGTTCTCCAAGCATTTTTTTTGTATGATTTGAGCTCTGTTTGTGTTTTCTTGCTTGTTGAGACAAAACCTTTATTTTTGGTGTTTGAGAGTGTTCTAGTATTTATATAATAGTCTTATGACCGTTCTAGGGATCCAAGGGCCCATAATTAATCAAGAATTCAAATTAAAGTGTGTTTTCCAGCTTTTTAAAAAAGCTGTCAAGAATGCAATTAGCGCGCTAATACTGGGACATAGCGCGCTAACTCTGCATATAGCGCGCTAATGTCAGTATTAGCTCGCTAACTGCAGGGGCTTCAGAATAATTATTTCTGTTCCTTATGTTAGCGACCCTTATACGCATCCGGGACCCAACTAACCCTCATATAACATGTTATACATATTTGTTATGGGTCATTAAGCCTATTTGGGTGGTCTGGATAAATTTACAAATCCCGAAAATAGATAATCACAGTTTCATAACGTGCAAGGGGCTTTTCTGCAAATGTGCAGTTTTCTTTTCAAAAGATCATTCAAAAACGAGTTTTTCTTTTTCGAAAACTTCCACAATGATTTTCAAAGTGTGATATGAACATAAACACATAGTATAATATTTTTTAAACTTATAGATCGAGTCATGTGTTAAGGTCCATTAAAAACTTAAAGTAGTCACTTGACTTTTGAAAATTCATTTGAAAAGCTCGTTGTGTATGAACTAATGTATTTGGCTTGTGTAAATGGACTTGAATACCTTACATCAATGTTACACACTTATTTTGATATTTCGTCTTCATTCCTTTACGTATGCCGAATCTTGAACTTGAATGGCTTGAATGCTTGAATGCTCGAATGCTTGTGGTTTGATGTTTTGCAACCTTTAATAAAAAAATAAGATGCACTTGATATTTATTAGTACATTTTCATCTTGTTTGTTTCCATCAAAATCCTGGTCGGAGTTAGATTGACTAACCACTTACTCCAACAAGAGAGCCACAATTTACATCACAGATTTGGCAGTGCATGTAGGCACAGTTCAACATACGGTTGGATCTCAGAACCGCCTATCATCTACAGACTGATGGACAGTCAGAGCGTCTGATACAGATACTCGAGGATATGTTAAGGATGAGTGTGTTGGAGTACGGTAGGTCATGGGTGGAGTATCTTCACCTGTGTGAGTTGCATACAACAATAGTTATCAGGCCAGTATTGGTATGGCACCATTTAAGGCATTATACGGGAGGCTGTGCAGATCTTGGTCACACGTCGAACGTGCCAAATATATATCCCGTTGATATATTTCGGATCCTACAATAGATTTGTAATAATGGTAAAGATGGGGTCGAACCATAAGAACCAAGTGATTCCTTTAGAAAGTGCGGAAAGGGAAAATCGAGGGTTTTAAGAGTGAACTAGACTAAGGGAAGACAAGAAAGCAAACAAGCATGGATAACAAGTAGAGAAGTAAAGAAGTAGAAAATTCAATGAGAAAAGTGATCCAAACCATCAATTTCACACGACTATCCTATGACAAATACGCTGATCATTGACCTAAACAAAGATAGATTAAATGTCGCAATCTAGTGTAGCTACAGAATCTCGTAAGACGCGAATTCCTCGTTCTCCTATTACCGATAGTTATGGTAAGACCTTTAACTACTACCCTAGTCAATTCACATAACCCTAGGTACGTACCTTGGGTTCAACATGATGACCGCTCAAATTCGTGATTCATGAGAACACTACACCTAGATAACTGGTATAACAGACATGTCCGATTCAACCTACGTTTTTGAGGTACATGGTCTAAAACTCTGTGAAGGGATTAACGCAACCAGAGTGATCAATTGCCACAAATACGAGTCTATTGCAGGATTACATATGCATTCAACTCGATGGCGATAGGTCTCAAACTACAACTAATGCGAGGGCCCTTCACATCAATCAAGTAATCGACCATAATAATATGAACAATACCAAGTAAACTAGAAACAACAATCAATCAATGAAATTAAAGCATAAATAGATCTTACAACGATTAAAAAGTTATGGAATAGCGGCGATCGGTCTCCAGCTTGAATCCCTAAGGGATTAGCCATACATAATTGAAGTAATACATCGAGTTCCCTTTATTGAAAAAGATGCAAAAATCATAAAAACCCTAAAATAATATGTTCTTCGCCTCCGTGTGTTCTTCCCCGAACAAAAGATGTCTCCACCAATCTCTCAAACCCCAATTTATAGATGTGTCTTTGTAACGGTCGAAGCGATATATGCACATTTGAATGTTTTTATGATTAATGGCGTGATTTCTGCCTCCGAGATCGTTTTGGACGTTTGGTAGATTGATTGCTGGTGTTGACTTACTGGAGGAAGAGAAGACCGCCGCGTGTCATGTGCTGGTTGGTGCAGGGAGGAGAACACGCATGCGGACATGAGTAAGTGGTTGGATGGGCAGCATGTGGCGCGAGAAGAGAGGCGGAGTGTGCGGGAGAGGTGAAACGCAAACGCGTTCTCACGTGCGGATGGGTTGGTGGTGTGACGTGGCAAGCACGAATTTGGTGCTGCTACTTTCCCTGGTGATGTGTCGCACTCTGATTGGCTCGCAGGACTCCAAATCTCGTATATACTCCGAAACAAACCCTTTGTTATCCGATTTCTACAAGTAAATATTCTACTATAAGTAGTTTTTGCCCCGGATTTAACCGTGGCCTCGGATTCACCTGAAAATGAGAGATGAGTATGCATATGGTGGTATTTTGGAGATTTTGACATAAACACACACATAAACAAATAGTAAATAATGTATATTAAACGACTTATCAAATACCCCCAAACTTAAGACTTTGTGCATCCCGAGTAAAGAAGTAGATGATACAGAATCCTAAATACAAACTAAGAACCCTAACGCTAGTACGACTCAATACTAACCTAACATGATGATAGGCACGCTTAACCAATCCTATGCCCAATTCTAAGTCAAATGGAGTTACCTTTGGTTTACATCGCCACTAAATCGACTATCTTTTCAATGAAGCCTGGAGTTATGATTTATTCAGCATTGGAGTCTGGATATTGATAGAAATCACTCTTTTCAGAAAACTAGAGCCCGCCTAAACCAAGACCATTAACTACTCAAAGGTTTTCTAGGTCAATTCATGAAAGCGCACAAGAATGATCTTTTCATGATAACACATCAATGCTTTTAAGTGTACATGGGCGAGAAATGCAACCATACTCTCCACTAGTGTGGATCTAACACCAATAAGGGTCAATAGGACTTTCTTGGGTTATAGTTTGGCTAGAGTGGGGTACAAAGGAAAAGATATAAGGGAATTCAAAGCATTGGAAAGCTAAAAACTTAGACTCTCAAAAGATAAGATATAAGAGAAAATGAAGGATTACAAATGCACTTAACTGATTTTTCTTTGAATTATCTACAATCATCACCTTTTTCCAACCACCCGACTCCTTGCTTCGTTTCCTTCGGATACCATTTTAGGTGGTTGTAACGGCCCAAATTAATTTCATTAAGTGTTTGACTTAATCACGATGATTAGCGGTTAATTCGGGCGTTACGTGGACAGCTAGGTGGCTTAGATGTGGGAACCCAGGTTATATTTATGATATTTGTGCATGGTGTGATGCCTAGTATTGCGATGTTGGGTATATAAATTATGTTTATGTATATAAACATCGCATGTGTGAACGTTGATATCGGGCAAGGTCACGAGTCGGGTATATGTCCCAAAATACGTGTCGGGGACCGGGGACCGGGTACCAGGTATCGGGTAGCTGGGGCACGGGACATGGTTTTTCGGATAGCTAAGAGCTAGTGTGACCGCACATATGATTTTTATAAATTTATTTAGTGGTCAAACCTAAGGTGTGTGAGCCAAATCAAAGTATTAATTGAATTCCTAAGGTTGTAGCTAGGAAAATTAAGAAACATAGAATGATCCTTGAGATGCACAACAAGGTGAAACAAGGACTGTAGTGTCATGATAAGGTGTCCAGAACTTGAGTGATACAGGGTGATCAGAGATCATTAAATTGTCCTCGAGATGTATGTACACATCAGATTAGAACAAACACCTATAAATACACGCTTGATCGATGGAAGCATGCAAAAATCAAACTTTCCAAACAATTTTGAGAGCTATGTGAGAGGAAATCTAGGGTTGGAGAGGACGAATTTGATTTGGTTATATATTATATATATGCAACTACGTAATAATTCGACACAAGACTTTCGGTGCAGATCTTGATGGATGGATTGCAGGTACCGTCAGGATTAGGGACTCGTCAGGTGAGGGATCATACTAGAGATGAGGGTATGGATCCTGCTGTTGAAGTGCGACTTGTCACTTACGATAGGAAGTTTGAGCTATTACTGGACATGATGAGAGCCCAAACAGCTGCCATAGCAGCCTTCACAACATCGAGAGACCCAATTACGGCTGTAGTACTAGAAGAGACAGCAGTAGAGCCTACTGAGATTCAGACACCATCCCAAACAATAGTGTAAAAGACACCGACTGTTGAGATTACACCAGTAGTGGTACCAGTAGAGAGTGACTCCGACACCTTCACCGACAGTTGTGACTGCTACTACGACTACTACTACTTTAGAGTATAGGATAGGTCTACAGGCGAGGAGACTGAGGGATTTTCTTAAGTTCCAGCCCACATACTTTTATGGCGGGGGAGATCTTGAGGCAGCAAGGGACTGGACTGTATCGCATCAGTGGCTATACAAGGAGCTGAACACAGAGAAGAGGCACAGGGCGAGACTATCCAGGACATGCTTCAAGTCTGATGCAGCTATGTGGTGGACTAACTACAAGGAGACCATGCCGACCTAGTTACTTGGGCTGAGTTTCGAGAGATCTTCTATGATCAATTTATTCCTATGGAGGTTCGACTGAGGTTGAGAGAGGAGTTCTTATCTTTGAGGTAGGGAAATCATACGATGTTACAATATATGGACCGATATCGCTATCTTCTACAGTTCTCTATGGACATCGCCGGTACCAAGCGTCTACAGATTTACTACTTTGTTCGGGGGGTTGAGGATGTGATTGCGAGCGCGGTTGTGTCATCCGGGGCTCCGACGTTACAGGTTATGTTCGGGAGAGCCTTGACTTATGAGACGTTCCTGCTACAGAAGAATGGCATTCTAGTGACCACGTCAGCTAGGATAGAGAGTGGTTAGGGTTCACGACCGAATAGGAAGCCGAAACGGTAGCGTGAGGGATCTAACAAAGATAGTAGGAGTAATCACCAAGATAGTAGACCCCGATATGAGGATAGACAGCGGGATCGATAGCACAGAGGTGATGACCGAGATGGCAGGACATATGCAATATTAGCACCACAGCAGCAGTACACTCAGAACCAAAGTGGTAGAGATCGGGATTAGTGGGATCGGAGTTGGAATCAAAGAGCTGAGGGCCGACAGTCTAGAGGAAGTGACAGACGTAGATGTTATAGGTGCGGTCAGAGAGGTCACATCAGTATGGATTGTCGTAGAGCCTCTCCAGCACAAGAGATTCCACAGACAGATGAGAGAGTTCATGTTGTGACACAGCCAGTCAGAGAGATGACCCGAGAGCATGAGCAAGGTACATTGTTGTTGAGTTTTCCTAGGCATGTGTTGCATATAAGTGGATTAGTTCCATATATTTGTTGCATTTGTGGCAGTTTCATGCATTCATTGCATCTAGGTTGATTAGTTCACTAGGGGATTGAGAAGGCTAGTTGATTTGTTCACCAGGACCAAGGAATTAGTTGAAGACTGGTTGATTTGTTCACTGGGCTAGGTTGATGTGTTTCCCTGGAATAAGTTGATTTCTTCCTAAGAATTCCAGTTGATTAGTTCACTGAGGAATTAGAGTTGATTAGTTCATCTAGACAATAGATGTTAGGTTAGCCTAGCGAATAGTTGCGTCCGTTTTACGATCCCTGAAAAGTGGTATTGGTTATCGAAAATTTTAGAGATGAAATTCTCCTAGTTGGGAAGAATTGTAACGGCCCAAATTAATTTAATTAAGTGTTTGAGTTAATCACGATGATTAGCGGTTAATTCGGGCGTTACGTGGACAGCTGAGTGACTCAAATGTGAGAACCCATGTTATATTTATGATATTTGTGCATGGTGTGATACCTATTATTGTGATGTTGGGTATATTAATTATATTTATGTATATACACATCACATGTGTGAACGTTGATATCGGGCAAGGTCACGAGTCAGGTATATGTCCTGAAATGCGTGTCGAAGATCGAGTACCAGGTATCAGGTAGTTGGGGTACGAGACATGTTTTGTTGGGTAGCTAAGAGCTAGGGTGACCTCACATATGATTTTTATAAATTTATTTGGTGGTCAAACCTAAGGTGTGTGAGCTAAATCAAAGTATTAATTGAATTCCTAAGGTTGTAGCTAGGAAAATTGAGAAACATAGGATGATCCTCGAAATGCACAACAGGGTGAAACAAGGACTGTAGTTTCATGATAAGGTGTCCAGAACTTGAGTGACACAGGGTGATCAAAGACCATTAGATCATCCTCAATATGCGTGCACATATCAGATTTGAAGAAACACCTATAAATACATGTTTGATCGATGGAAGCATGCAAAAATCAAACTTTCCAAATAATTTTAACAGCTCTGTGAGAGGAAATCCGATGTTGGAGAGGACGAATTTGATCTTAGGAGAGGAAATTAAAGACTCAAATGCGAGATCCAGGTAAACAATCTCTCAATGTTCTTGAATTTTCCATTAAAATGGGTTGTTGGTGAAATTCGAATTTCTCGTGCATACACTGATTTTTATTGGTTTTTGAGGTCATCTTGGAGGTTGTTGAGTTTTATTATGATGAAGTGTACTAGTTTTACTCGGATTTGTGAGGATTGGTGATAAACTTGGTGATTTCGAATTTAAAAACATGCACACTTTGATCTTCGATTTTGAGTGAAAACCTTGTTTAATTGGTGTTATGGAGAGGAATTTGATGTTGTCGAAGTTTGTGTATTATTTGTATGATGAATTAAGGTATTAGAAACAAGAAAAAATCTAGAATTAGTTTCTGAAATTTCTGGGCAGAGCACACCTAGCATGTTAGGTGATGAACACTAGCGCGCTAGGCATGCTGGGGAAAATGACGATCTTCGTGCATGAACAGTGCACGATGATGATGATCTTCGTGCAATTAGCGCGCTAATATCGGAACCTCAAAATTTATAAAAATGGAATCGAGCCTAACTGATAACCAATTCACTTAATTAACTGATAAAACCAGAAATAGGTCTCAGGTCTTCAAGGACTTGGGAACCATAGCTTGGGAATCGGGGAGCTAGGCGGGTCGGATTGACGGGTCCGAGAAGTTGGAGTGCGTGTTTACAGGTGCGTAAAACACTTAAGAATGTTACACTTTAATTCATGCGTGGTTTGTCCATGTAAATGAGTTTTTATTTATTTATCTCTTTGTTACTTATTTGGTTGCCATGTTTATGCACTGTGATCATGTGTTAGTCGGTGTTTGATTTGTTCACATGGTCGGAGATTAATCGAGATGGTCGTGGTATGGAATTAAGCAGGCTAGATTGTAACGCGTGTATTGGATGCAGCCGGTGAATAGCTACTTGAGTAGCGGGGTGCACGTGTCTGGTGGGTTGTGATGTGTTTCCAGTCCCTGTTAATAGTTCGAGTGTGGTTTAGGCTTGATGTGCTCAGCCGGGGCATCCGAATCTACAAAGTATGGTCTAGTTTTGTTAGACTCAGTCACACCTCTATCTAGTTTTAAATTGATATCGTCGCTGAACTGGATTTACTTGAATGATGACTTTATTTTCACTATGTAATCGATAGGTTTGCTGTGATTGTTGTTTGCTACCAGGCATGGGAATATGATTCCTATTGCTAGGGTCATATTCACATGTCTTACAGGTTACTGTGGTTTTCATGATTATCGTGTAGACTTCTCTTGGAAATTTACTCACTGTGCTCGTGGCTGTATGTGTTGGGCAACTGAGCGCAGATCTTGGTACGAGCAAGAGCAAGGGAAAAGAGGTACTAGGCGACTATCTCTAAGGCCGTTGCTGTTGGCAGCTCATGTTTTGACTACCTAATATGTATGTATATATTATTTTTCTGGGTTTTGGGGACTTTAAAACTTTATCACATGTATATGAATTACTGTTTTACTTCGTCTCAGTTATATACATGGTGTTTATTTTTAGGTTTTTCCACTACTTAGGTTTAATAAATTCGCATAATACGCATTAAAGGCTTCTGCTGTTATTATTATTAATTAACCTGCTAGATGTTTAAGAGAATTTAACAGTTCAATATAGTGGGATTAGTTAAACAGAGCGTCACTTCACAGAGTTGTTGATGTGGCAGTAGTAATGACGTGTCCAATGACATGACAGACGCTACTGGTCTTGCGAGCGGAGGGCGTGGGTCACTGGACAACCTCAGGAAATTGGGGCTGTCACATCTTGGTATCAGAGCAAAGTCGATAAGGCCTTGGAATAGTTGAGACTAAAGAAAGAGCAAAAACTTTAAAACAATGTAGATGTGGAAACTCAAAGACCCTAACTTAGAATCCTAGTATGGAAGCGGTATAAGTCGGGTAGAGTAAGGACTTATATGTGTGTTATGATTTGGTTTTATATTACATATATGTGGACTACGTAATAATTCGACACACGACTTTCGGTGCAGATATTGATGGATGAATTGCAGGCACCGTCAAGATTAGGGACTCGTCAGGCGAGGGATCATACTGGAGATGAGGGTATGGATCCTGCTATTGCAGCGCGACTTGCCGCTCACGATAGGCAGTTTGAGCTATTACTGGACATGATGAGAGCTCAAACAGCTGCCATAGCAGCCTTCACGACATTGAGAGACTCGATTGCGGTTGCAATACCAGCAGAGATAGCAGTAGAGCCTATTGAGATTCAGACACCAGCCCAAACAGTATCGTAAGAGACACCGACTGTTGAGATTACACCAATAGTGGTACCAATGGATAGAGCGACTCTGACACCTTCACCGACAGTTGCGACTGCTACTACGACTACTACTACTTCAAAGTATAGGATGGATTCACAAGCGAGGAGACTGCGGGATTTTCTTAAGTTCCAGCCCACATACTTTTATGGCGGGGGAGATCCTGAGGCAACAGGGGATTGGATTGTATCGCATCAGCGGCTATACAAGGAGCTGAACACAGAGGAGAGGCACATAGCAAGACTATCCATGACATGCTTCAAGTCTGACGCAGTGGTGTGGTAGACTAACTACCAGGAGACCATGCCGACCCAGCTACTTTAGCTGAGTTTCGAGAGATCTTCTACGATCAGTTTATTCCTATGGAGGTCCAACTGAGATTGAGAGAGGAGTTCTTATCCCTAAGGCAGGGAAATCATACGATGTTACAGTATATGGACCGATACCACTATCTTCTGCAATTCTCTATGGACATTGCCGGTACCAAGCGTCTACAGATTTACTATTTTGTTCAGGGGGTTGAGGAGGTTATTGCGAGCGCGATTGTGTCGTCCGGGGCTCCGACGTTATAGGCTATGTTCGAGAGAGCCTTGACTTATGAGACATTCCTGCTACAGAATAATGGCATTCTAGTGACAGCTGTCGGCTGGGATAGAGAGTGGTCAGGGTTCACGACCGAATAGGAGGCCGAAACGGTAACGTGAGGGATTTGACAGAGATAGTAGGAGTAATTACCAGGACAGTAGACCCCGATATGAGGATAGATAGCGGGATCGACACCACAGAGGTGATGACCAAGATGGTAAGACATGCAATATCAACACTACAACAGCAGTACACTCAGAACCAAAGTGGTAGAGATCGGGATTAGCGAGATCGGAGTTGGGATCAAAGAGCTGATGGCCGAAAGTTTGAAGGAAGTGACAGACATAGATGTTATAGGTGCGGTCAGAGAGGTCACATCAATGTGGATTTTCATAGAGCCTCTCCAGCACCAGAGATTTCATAGACAAATGAAGGAGTTCATGTTGTGACACAGCCGGTCAGAGAGATGACCCGAGAGCATGAGCAAGGTACGTTGTTGTTAAGTTTTCCTAGGCATGTGTTGCATATAGGTGGATTAGTTCCTTATATTTGTTGCATTTGTGGCAGTTTTATGCATTCATTGCATCTAGGTTGATTAGTTCACTTAGACTGGTGCATCCTAGTTGATTAGTTCACTAGGGGATTGAGAAGGCTGGTTGATTTCTTCACCAGGACCAAGGAATTAGTTGATGACTAGTTGATTTGTTCACTAGGGCTAGGTTGATATGTTTCCTTGTAATAGGTCAATGTATTCCTAAGAAATCCAGTTGATTAGTTCACTGAGGAATTAGAGTTGATTAGTTCATCTAGACAATAGGTGTTAGGTTAGACTAGCGGATAGTTACGTCCGCTTTACGACGGCTGAAAAGAGGTATTGGTTATCGTAAATTTTGGGGACGAAATTATCCTAGTTAGGAAGAATTGTAATGGCCTAAATTAATTTAATTAAGTGTTTGAGTTAATCACGATGATTAGCGGTTAATTCGGGCGTTACGTGGATAGCTGGGTGACTCAGATGTGGGAACCCATGTTATATTTATGATATTTGTTCATGGTGTGATGCCTAGTATTGCGATGTTAGGTATATTTATTATGTTTATGTATATAAACATCACATGTGTGAACGTTGATATTGGGCAAGGTCATGAGTCGGGTATATGTCCCGAAATACGTTTCAGGAACCAGGTGCTGAGTTTCGGGTAGCCAGGGTATGGGACATGGTTTGTCGGGTAGCTGAGATCTAGTGTGACCTCACATATGATTTTTATAAATTTATTTGGTGGTCAAACCTAAGGTGTGTGAGCCAAATCAAAGTATTAATTGAATTTCTATGGTTGTAGCTAAGAAAATTGAGAAACATAGGATGATCCTCGAGATGCACAATAGGGTGAAACAAGGAATGTAGTTTCATGATAAGGTGTCCAGAACTTAAGTGACACAGAATGATCAGAGACCATTAGATCGTCCTCGAGATGCGTGCACACATCAGATTAGAAGAAACACTTATAAATATACGTTTGATCGATGGAAGCATGTAAAAATCAAACTTTCCAAACAATTTTGAGACCTCTGTGAGAGGAAATCCAATGTTGTAGAGGACGAATTTGATCTTTGGAGAGGAGATTAAAAACTCAAACGCGAGATCCAGGTAAACAATCTCTCAATGTTCTTGAATTTTCCATTAAAATGGGTTGTTGGTGAAATTCGGATTTCTCGTACATACACTGATTTTTATTGGTTTTTGAGGTTATCTTGGAGGTTGTTGAGTTTTATTATGATGAAGTGTACTAGTTTTACTCGGATTTATGAGGATTGGTGATAAATTTGGTGATTTTAGATTTAAAAACATGCACACTTTGATCTTCGATTTTGAGTGAAAACCTTGTTTAATTGGTGTTTTGGAGAGGAATTTGACGTTGTTGGAGTGAGTATTATTTGTATGATAAATTGAGGTGTTAGAAATAAGAAAAACCCAGAATTAGTTTTTGGAATTTCATGGCAGAGCACACCTAGCTCGTTAGGTGATGAACACTAGCGCACTGGGCACGCTGGGGAAGATGATGATCTTCGTGCATGAACAGTGCATAAAGATCAATTAGCGTGCTAATCATCTAGCCTAGCGAGCTAATACCAGAACCCCAAAATTTATAAAAATGTAATCGAGCCTAATTGATATCAAACCCACTTACTTAACCAACAAACACCGAAAATAGGTCTCAGGACTTCAGGGACAGGGGAACTATAGCTCGTGCATGTAAATGAGTGTTTATTTATTTATTTATTTATCGTTTTGTTACTTATTTGGTTGCCATGTTTATGCACTGTGATCATGTGTTGGTCGGTGTTTGATTTGTTCACATGGTCAGAGGTTAATCGAGATGGTCATGGTATGGAATTGAGCAGGCTAGATTGTAGCGTGTGTACTGGGTGTAGCCAATGAGTAGCTACCTAAGTAACGGGGTGCACGTGTCCGGTGGGTTGTAATGTGTTTCCAATCACCGTTAGTAGTTTGTGTGTGGTTTAGGCTTGATGTGCTTAGCCGGGGCATCAGAATCTACAAAGTATGATCTAGTTTTGTTAGACTCCGTCACACCTCTATCTAGTTTTAAATTTATATCATCGTTGAACCAGATTTACTTGAATGAAGACTTTAGTTTCATTGTATGTAATCGATAAGTTTGTTGTGATTGTTGTTTGCTGCCAGCCATGGGAATATGATTCTTGTTGCTAGGGTCATATTAACATGTCTCGCAGGTTACTGTGGTTTTCATGATTATCGTGTAGACTTCTCTTGGGAATTTACTCATTGGGCTCGTTGCTGTATGTATTGGGCAACTGAGCGCAGATCTTGGTATGAGCAAGAGCAAGGGAAAAGAGGTACTAGGAGACTATCTTTGAGGTCGTTGATGCTGACAACACGTGTTTTGACTACTTAATATGTATGTCTATATTATTTTGCTGGGTTTTGGGAACTTTAGAACTTTATCACATGTATATAGATTACTGTTTTGCTTCGTCTCAGTTATATACATGGTGTTTATTTCCTTGTTTTTCCACTACTTAGGTTTAATAAATTTGCATAATACGCATTAAAGGCTTCCACTATTGTTATTATTATTAACTAATCTGCTAGATGTTTAGGAGAATTTAACAATTCAATATAGTAGGATTAGTTAAACAGAGCGTCACTTTATAGAGCTGTTGATGTGGCAGTAGTGATGACGTGTCCAACGATGTGATAGGCGATGTTGGGCTTGCGAGCGGAGGGTGTGGGTCAAGGGACGACCTCGGGAAATTGGGGCCGTCACAGTGGGACTCTCTATTCATGACTTAATTTTTTCATCACGAATAATTTCCCCTTATTTCGGGTATATAGACAACGTGTTAATCTCATTTTCCTATTCATGTCTCTTTTTAAAGATTTAGAGTCTAAGCCAAGATTCCAATTGGGTAAGGATAGTATAAGGCCAAGGGTGTGGGTTTAATGTTAGGTTGAAGGAAGTTAAAGTTAGGTTGGCTCGAGGGGTTAACTAGAGTAATTGCATTAGGTAGGCTAAAGGCTATAAAGACGGCCTAAATCACTCCCTCAATTGTGGCTCGATCACAAGAAATACGCCTCAAGTAGGTGTCACCCTCGTTCTAGTACCCTTGAAATCAAACTTGGCAAAATTTTGACCATCTACCCTTTAGCACAAGGCCCAAACAAAGGTCTAACCTCCTATTATGTGATCTCAACAACACCGGACATCGTACCAAAGTGAAGATGTCTCCAAAACCTTAAAGAATATCAAGTGTGAAAAGTGGCTTATGCAACTAATCCATAACCAAAGGCATTTAACAAGGTTTTAGGCAGCTTTAAATGATCCTAAGATAAATTATCCTAAATGCATCTAACATATGCAAAACACATGCAACACAAACAACAATAAATAGCATGATCCTAGATAACATACTATATGAGATGTCATGAAATGCATGAAGATGCAAAATGATAAGAATGAGACAAGAAAAAGAGAAACACAACCATACATACCATCCCATGGAATACGCAATACTCAAAAAAAATATAACTATTATACCTGATGTCTATCGCAAATTCCATACCAACCAAACGAACGTAGTCCACAGTCCCTAAAATCACCTAAAACTTATTCCAAACCTTGTCTCAAGGTTTTTAAAATAAGACAGAAGGTGACAATCCACAAAGAAATAGAATGACATGATAACAAATGCAAAATGTCTAAGTTTCCAAACAAAAGAACCTAATATGCTGGGCGTTCACTCATGAAAGAACGACACTGTGACGACTTAAACCAGCAAGAGAAGGGGTGAATAAGGGAAAGATAAAGGGACTCAAATAAAGAGAGCTAAGAAATAACTCATTTAAGCAAAATGAATGAGAATTTGGGCTGCCTCCCAATAGCGCCTTTGGTTAACGTCGTTGGCTCGACTTAATTCGACTTAACCTCAGCCGGTATACCTCGAGTCTGTCAAATAATGATTGTTTAGCTCCTGCTGTGGGGAATCCTCATTGAATGGCTTCAACCTGTGGCCGTTGACTTTGAATATGTAACAACCCCAAATTTTTGACTGACTTGTGTTACACTTGTCAGGATTGTGACCCGGCTATGTGAATATTAGACTGTATTTCGAACTTCGAGAGTCGACATCGAGGTAAATTTTATGATTTGGTGAAGTATGTATTAGTATTTTAGTATTTTACGGGTCTCGAGCCGTTCAAGCGACTTTTGGTTGAGTGAGGTTTCATCTAGTTGAACGGGGATAAAAACACAATAAAGAATACAAATAAATGAGTTTTTTAATAATTTAAATATTTAGTTGATGGGATGTAGTGAGAAAATGGGCACGTCGAACCAAATTTGGGAGAAATACGGACTGAGGAACGCAAGACCAATGTGGGAGTCGGATAGTCTCGCAACATACGGGCTATAGGATAAAAAAAAAATTGTTAAAGTGACACAACATGATGAGGAGAGCCATGAGATTAGTCTTGAGATGTGCATGCGTGTTGAGCCAAGATGATGAGGTAAAAGACCCATAAGGACAACTGTGAGAGAAATGAATAAGTGTTGAATTAAAGGCAAAAGTGTAATTTCACATTTTTTACACATATAAAACAAAGTTTTATCCTAAACCCTAATCACTATTCATCATCTTCCTACTTTCCAAGCCATCACTATTCACCCTTTTCCCACCTCTCGTCACTGTCGTCACCCCCACCTGCGGCCGATCAGCTCTGTCGACGCCAGAGAGACCGAAGAACCGTCATCGACAAAGTGAGTTTCTCTCTCTCTCTCTCTCACTCACTCTCAATCTCGGCCTATGCTCTCACTCACTCTCCTCGACCTCACGTTGTGATAGCCCACCTTCTCTGCTGGACCGCCACCCACCATGGAAATGGCATCTCCACCACCCACCAAAGATGCCTAGGTGAGTCTCTTCCACTTCTCTTTTCCTCCTCTCTCGGCTTGTACTCTCCCTCACCTTTCTCGGCCTCCACTGTGGCAGCTCGCTTTCCCCCAGGCTGGACCGTCACCATCGCCCACCACGACGTTGGAGCCTCCACCACTCACCGAAGATCACTAAGTGAGCTTCTCTTCTCTCTCTCCATCGTTTTCGTTCTCCTTCCATGTTGCTCACTATTTTTCCATTTTGGGCTATTTTAGTGGCAGTTTTGCCTACTGTTTGGGGTTATCGTGGCTAGTGAGGCCATCCCCGGTCATAGCTAATCGAAGTAGAGTCTCCGACGACTCTGCTAGCCAGAGATGACCCCTCCCCCATGTCCAACAGCCACGTTATTGGTGTTGTGTGTTTGTTTTGGTTTGTGGTTGTGAATTGTTGCTGTTTTGGGTTGGAACAGCTGTGGGGTGTGTGATAGTGTGTGTGCACACCCCAGTTGGGGTGTGGGGGGTACTATGTGTGGGGTGGGTGATCATAAACTGTGCTATGTGTGAGTGGGGTGTGTGGCCACAAATTATGTTATTTTATTTATGTATGTGTGACGGTTTTGGGTGTGTGTGCATGGGGTGTACATCTCACTGTGTGTACACCACAGTGGGGTGTACACAACAGTGTGTGTACACCACAATGGGGTGTACACAACAGTTGTGCGTGTGCATTGTGAGAATCAACTAGTGTGTGTGTAGTCGTGGTGTATTTAGTGTGTAATATCTTTAGTACATGTGTGTATGGGGTGCATACAACAATGGGGTGTACACAACAGTGGGGTGTTGTGTGCACAAATAGTGGGTGTACCAAGTGTGGGGTGTATCAAATGTGGGGTGTGTGACCATAATGTGTATTATGTATGTTTGTGAATAAATAAAAAGATGATAAGTATGAACACTATTTAAAAATGATTATAGGCTTGTGTTAAGGCCCAATAAGGGCCCAATACACACATCTTAATAAGAGTCCATAACAAATCACAAATGGTGTGTACATGGGTTGTGTAGAGCCCAATAAGGATTCAATACAATAAGTATAACTTAAAGCCCAAAACAAATGCATAAAATGAAAGAATGAGCCTATATATCTAGGCCCAATAAGTGTCCACTCAAAAAACCCCCTTAGGTAAGTATAGGCTTGATAAATGGGCAAAACAAGAGCCTAAAGAGAGTTATGTTTTGTGAAAAAGGGACAATGACCATAAAGATAGATTGATCCACAATGGTTTTAGTCGCCTTAATTAAATGTATTTAAACTAAACATACGAGAAACACCATAAGACGAAGTACTAACTCTATATCAACGTTCAGGATTTAAACCTTTATCAGGTAGTCGAGAACTCGTAGGGAATGTGTTAGAGTCTCGGAGTGTTGCTGGGTTGCGCTAGTTCAGGTAAGTACATACGTACTTTATATGTGTGTATGTTAGTAGGCCAGTAAGGAAATAACATGTGATTTATACATCTTTTATTCATTGATATTGCTGATTTGATCCCTTGTTTGAAATTCCATTCCATTTTCTTGGTTGTATGTTCTTGGCATGAGTGTGTGTCTCGAAGGAATCATGTGGTCCTACACTAGCTGGGACAACAAGGGTGCCCTCTGCAGGGGTAAATGACTACCCCTAGTGTTGGGTGTACTGGGTACTAGATTCGAGAGGTGTTGCGATGCCTCTCGATTTCACGCTACGCTAGTGTTGCGACATTGGTCGGGGAGATCTTGCAAAATCTTTGTCGTATTGCTGTGAAATTAGACCACTCATGGGCCTCTTTTGAATCTTAGAACATGCAAATATCTATTATTTATCTATCAGTTTGCTTATCATGCACTTGATTTATTCACTTTCCTATTGTTTCATTTTCGCATGATATTTAGATTTGATCTCTTTGTTTGAGACCTCAG
The DNA here is from genome assembly GCA_039657345.1 of Stephania japonica. Classification (NCBI taxonomy): domain Eukaryota; kingdom Viridiplantae; phylum Streptophyta; class Magnoliopsida; order Ranunculales; family Menispermaceae; genus Stephania; species Stephania japonica. The sequence goes on along the minus strand of CM077562.1, from coordinate 20,066,743 downwards.
CCAGGCCACTCGTCTATCGGTGATATGCAGTGGAAACCCAGTGAGTGACGTTGTACTTCCTTAAAAGACTCTCAACAGTGCGGTTGCAAAAGTCTGTCCCACTATCACTAATCAATGCTCGAGGGGTACCAGATGTTGTGAAAATCCTCGATTTGAGGAAATCACAAACCGCTTTCGAATAGTTCGTTCGGGTAGTTTGAACTTCCACCCACTTGGAAACATAGTCCACTCCCAACAAAATATAAGTAAATCCGTGTGATATTGGAAATGGGCCCATGAAATAGATTCCCCATACGTCAATGATCTCACAAACAATAATGGGGGAAGTGGCATCTAGTCTCAGTGACTCAGATTTCTGGTCTGCTGATAACGAGGACAAGCCTTAGTGAATACGTAGGCATCATGAAAGATAGTGGGCCAATAGAACCCACTCTCTAAGACTTTCCTCGCCGTCCTGCGGGGCCTGAAGTGTCCGCCGTATGCATAGGTGTGACAAAAGGTGAGAATGGAATGACTCTCAAAACTTGAGACACACTGCCGGATAATCTTGTCGGAGCAAAACTTCCACAAGTACGGATTGTCCCAAACGTAGTACTTGGAGTCGCTCCTAAGTTTGCTCTTCTGAGCACACAAAAGATGGGGAGAAAATAGACCGGTAGTGTGGTAATTAACCAAATCGGCATACCGAAGAAGCACATCAGAGACAGCTAGGATGTGCTCGTCAGGAAACATGTCCTGCAATGGGCTTGAACTCTCACCACACACGATACGGCTGAGGTGGTCTGAACAAGGTTCTCTGCACCACTTTTGTCTTTAATGGTGATGTCAAACTCCTAGAGCAGGAGTATCCATCTGATGAGACGAGGCTTCGCATCTGTCTTCTCCATAAGATATTTCAATGTTGCGTAATCCGAGTAAACGGTCATTTTCGTGGCAAGTAGGTACGACCAAAATTTTTTGAGTGCGAAAATAATAGCTAAAAGCTCTTTCTCAATCGTAGTATAGTTAACCTGTGCGTCGTCCAGAGTTCAGGAAGAATAGTAGATGACATGAGAAGCTTTCCTGACTTGCTTCCTAAGCACAGCACCAACAGTATGGTTGTTGGCATCGCACATAATCTTGAAAGGAAGCTCCCAATTGGGAGCCTGAATTACCGGAGTAGAGGTGAGGAAAGACTTGAGTGCATCAAAAGCACTCATGCAAGTCTTATCAAATGCAAAAGGCACGTCTTTCTGCGGGAGATAACATAGGGGTTGTGTGATTTTTGAGAAATCCTTAATAAAGCGGCGATAAAAGTTGGCATAATCGAGGAAAGATCGGATCTCACGCACATTGGTGGGGTATGGTAGCTTACGAATGACATCGACCATAGCTGGATTGACCTCCACCCCCTGGAAGAAACAATATGTCTTAAAATCAAGCCCTGATCGAACATGAAGTGACATTTCTTGTAATTCAGGACAAGATTCTTCTCGACACATCTACTGAGTACCTTTGTCAGATTGCCGAGACATCCATCGAATGAATCACCGTAAACGGTGAAATCAGCCATGAATACCTCAATGAAATGCTCGACAAAATATGAGAAGATACTGATCATGCACCTCTGAAAAGTGGTTGGTGCATTGCATAACTCGAAGGGCATGCGTCGGTAGTCAAAAATGCCAAATGGACATATGAAGGTTGTCTTTTCCTGGTCCTCGGGAGCCACAAGCACCTAGCGGAACCCCAAGTAACCATCAAGACAACAGTAGTGTGATATGCCAACCAACCTCTCAAACATTTGATCAATAAAGGGCAGAGGGAAGTGGTCCTTACGTGTGGAAGCGTTAAGCTTCCTATAATCAATACATACTCGCCATCCGTTTTGGATACGGGTTGGGACTAGCTCACCCTGAGAGTTGGTGACAATAGTGATGCCTGTTTTCTTAGCCACTACTTGCACCGGGCTTACCCATTTACTGTCAAAGATAGGGTATATCATGCCGGTGTCAAGGAGTTTTAGAATCTCCTTCTTCACGACGTCCATCATTGGCGGATTGAGCCTCCTCTGGGCTTCTCTCGAAGGTCAGGCCCCTTCCTTCATATGCATATGATGCATGCATGCGGCGAGGCTTGGAGCCTTGATATCCACGACGGTCCACCCAATTGCTTCCTTAAATTCCTAGAGAACTCGGATGAGTTTCTCCTCCTCTAATGAAGATAGCTTGGCCGAGATGATTACTGGGAGTGTGTCATTCTTGCCTAAGAACATATACTTACGTGCTCAGGAAGTGGTTTAAGCTCCAGTGTAGGTGCTTTAACCAAAGAGGGTAGAATAGTGGAGTTAATGTGGTGCAACTCTACATAGGAAGCAGTGGGGACGTAAGTTGGACCAAATCAAACTCATGACAAATCTCCTCGACCCCAGTATCAAGGATGAAGCATTTAAAGAAGTGGTGTTAAGATGATGCTCTAACACCATGCACAACTCATTGGACTCCCTCGTAATGGATGCAGCATCAACTAGTTAGTCCATAAAATCCAGACAACAAACAACTGAAGAGACATCACTAGGGAATCACATGGCATCATAGATGTTAAATTTGATTACCTCGCCATCAAATTCCATAGTCAAAGAGCCATCATGTACGTTGATTTTTGCTCTAGCCGTTTTAAGAAATAGCTTCCCCAACAACACCGAAGACGAATGCGGGAATGGTTCCTCTCTCATGTCTATGAAATAAAAAATTAGTGGGAAACACAAGCTCGTTCACGCGAACCAAGACATTTTCAAGAACACCCTCTGGTCTCACTACTAAACGGTCAGCCAACTGTATGATGATACCAGTCACGTGGAGTAGGCCTGCCTTTAGATTCTCGTAGATAGATAAAGGCATAACATTAATTGAAGCACTTAGGTCACACATGGCCTTCTCTATGCTCACGTCCCCAATTATGCAAGGCACCGAGAATTTCTTGGGGTTTTTGCATTTGAGAGGCAACTTTTTCTGGAGGATAGTAGTGACAGACTCTCCCATTTGGACTTTCTCATTACCTTTAAGCTTTCCCTTGTTAGTGCACAGTTCCTTAAGGAACTTCGCGTAACCTGGTACTTGTTTTAGAGCATCCAAAAACAGAATATTGAAGGTTTCTAATATTTCCTTCTCTTCCTCCTTTTTCTTATTCAAGATTAAGCGTTGAGGGAAAGGAGGTCTTATAGTGAAGGAATGTGATGCTTCCTTTACGGGTTTTTCTTCTTATTTAGAACGAGGCGAAAGTACTTCAAGCTCATGTTCTTCCTCATTAGCCTACAAGGACTCACTCATGGGTCGAGGCTCTTCTAACTCTCTTCCATTCCTAAGAGTGATCGTACTGGCATTAACATTTGGATTGGGATGCGGTTGCAAAGGCAACCATCCAGGCTCGTTTTGCCTTACCAATTGCTATGCTATTTGACTAACTTAAGTCTCAAGATGTTTAATCTGGTGACCAATGTTCTGCTTTTGACGATCTATCTCTTGTTTATGCTGAGCAAAGAGATTTTTCAACAAATCCTCGAGAGAAGAGGTGTTTGAAGACTCTGGAAATGGTTGCCCCCTCGGCACGAAACTCTGGTAATTTTTGTTGTGTGGGTTGTAGCTAAGGTTTGGGTGGTTCCACATGTCTTGATTGTACGTGTTACCGTATGGACCCCTAGTGTTTCCATGGAACTGGTTACCCAAAGCATTAGCCTGCGACGGGTTCTCGAAGAGTGTAGGACACACATCCGTAGTGTGCGCAATAACTGAACAAATACCGCAAGCCATAACATGCTGCGATGATTTGTGGGTGATAAGGCGTCCACCAAGTTCGTCAGTTTCTCAATGGCGAAGTTAGAACTTCCTTCATCGGAACTGCTCTGACAGGACTTGCCCCGCTTTGCCTCGTAATGTCAAGATTGATTAGCCATAATCTCGTAAAGCTCTCTCATCTGACGGGTTGTTCTATCCATAGTAATGGGAAATGCTGATGTCGGTCTGGTTATGTTGGGGGCAACTAGCGAGTAATCGCTAGTAACGCTCCCAATATTGGTAGAGGGGCTCATCATCATCCATAGAAATTCCAACAATCTGTCGGATAATCTGTGAAGCTCGTAAACTAGAGAAGTAGTGATCTGTGAAGACAGACACCATATCGGCCCAAGTGTGGATAGATCCGAGAGGGAGATAGTAAAGCCAATCCTTGGCTTTATCCTTAAGAACAAAAGGAAATGCTCTAAGCATGAAAGTTTCCCTGTTGGCATTCGAAAGTTTCAATGAATCGCAGTTATGTTGAAACTCCTTGATAAAGGATATGGGTCTTCACCAGGTTTGTCGTAGAAGTTCGACAAAAGGTTAATGAAACAAGACCTCAACTCGAAGGTCCCCGTATCCACAGGATAGGTAATGCACAACGGATGTTACGCAAGAAGGTGTTGCATATTCAGAGAGGCTTCCCTAAGTGTTAGGGGACGATCCTCTCGTGCATTAGGAACTACAACGGGTGTAGGAACAAGACGATTGCCACCTCGAGGTAGGTCGTCTAAGGGTGGATTATCACCACGAAGGCAATTAGCAAATGGACAATCGTCGTAAAGATGATCATCAGGGGGCGGATCTAAATTATCCATCGCTAGGAAAGGATTAGACGAGCTCGAGGCTTATTGGCTCCTAGAATCTTGTTCAAGGCGCTTATGAGTTCGCTTGATCTCCGTATCGAAAAGGTAGAAGTGGCCGGCGTGGTTAGATCGAGTCAAACTTTGGTGCATAAGAAAATAGAAAATCCTAAAGGAAAGGGACTTGATCCCCATAAACGACGCTAAAATTTGGTCATGCGTCGAATGTGCGAAATATATATCCCGCTGATATATACCGGATCCTACAATTGTTTTTATAGTAGCGTTAAAGACGAGGTCGAACAACAAAAACAAGTGATTCCTTTAGGAAGTGCAGAAAGGGAAAATTGGTGGTTTTAAGAGTGAACTAGACTAAGGGAAGATAAGAAAGCAAGCAAGCAAGGATAACAAGTAGAGAAGTAGAGAAGTAGAGAATTCAGTAAGAAAAGTGATCCAAACCATCAACTTCACGCGACTATCCTATGACCAATACGCTGATCATTGACCTAAACAAAGATAGATTGAATATCGCAATCTAGTGTAGCTATAGAATCCCGTAAGCACGAATTCCTCATTCTCCTATTATCGATAGTTAGGGTAAGACCTTTTACTACCTTAGTCAATTCACATAACCCTAGGCACGTACCTTGGGTTCAACATGATGATCGCTCTAATTCGTGATTCATGAGAACATTACACCTAGATAATCGTTACAATAAGCGTGTCCGATTCAACCTACGTTTCTGAGGTGCATGGTTTAAAACTCTGAGGGGATTAACGCAATCAGAGCGACCAATTGCCACAATGCGTTTGACTCGATGACGATAGGTCTCTAACTACAACTAATGCGAGGGCCCTTCACATCAATCAAGTAATCGACCATAATAATAAGAACAATACCAAAAAAACTAGAAAACAACAATCAATCAATGACATTAAAGAATAAATAGATCTTATAGCGATTAAAAGTTATGGAATGGTCGCGATCGGTCTTCGGCTTAAATTCCTGAGGGATTAACCAGACATAATTGAAGTAATACACCGAGTTCCCTTTATTGAAAAAGACACAAAAAACACAAAAACCCTAAAATAATATGTTCGTTGCCTCCGTGTGTTCTTCCAAAAACAAAAGATGCCTCCACCAATCTCTCAAACTCTAATTTATAGATGTGTCTTTGTAACGGTCCAAGTGATTTATGTCTATTTGAATATTTTTATGATTAATGGTGTGATTTGTGCCACCGAGACCTTTTTGGAAGTTTGGTAGATTGATTACTGGTGTTGCCTTGTTGGAGGGAGAGAAGACCGCCACGTGTCATGTGCTGGTTGGTGCAAGGAGGAGAACGCGCGTGCAGACGTGAGTGAGGGCAGCACGTGGCGTGAGGAGAGAGGCGGACTGTACGAGAGAGGCGAAACGCAAACACGTTCTCGCGTGCGGATGGGTTGGTAGCGTGACATGGTAAGCACGAATTTGGTGTTGCTGTTGTCCCTGGTGATGTGTCGCACTCTGATTGGCTCGCAGGACTCCAATTCACCTATATACTCTGAAACAAACCCTCAGTTATCCGATTTCTACAAGTGAATATTCTATTTTGAGTAGTTTTTTGCCTTGGATTTAATTGTAACCTCATATTAACCTAAAAATAAGAGATAGGTATAAATATTGTGGTATTTTGGAGATTTTGACATAAAACATACATAAACAAATAGTAAATAATGCATATTAAACGACTTATCAGATCTTCATCTTGTTGGGCAGAGCCAAAGGATGTAGTAGCTATTGGGCCAGAGATTTTTGTGGATCACACAGAAGATATGCCTAATCAGACTAAAGCCGAAAGGTACACAGGAGATACATAAGAGATGTTATGACTTATATCACAGGGAGTCAGAGTATAAGGTTGGGGACTACGTATACCTGAAGGCGTCTCCGATGAAGGGGCACAAGAGGTTCTGGATCAGAGGGAAACTTGCACCGAGATTTATTGATCCATTCAAAGTTGGGAAGCGGATAAGCAGAGTTGCATATAAGTTGTAGTTGCCCCCTCAGTTATCTGGAGTTCACCCAGTGTTTCATATCTCTATGCTCAAACTGTATAGGTCGAGAGAGGGCAGGCGACCGATGGAGGACCGGAGCCAAATAAATTTGAGGGAGGGCATCACCTATGACGAGCAACTTATTCAAATACTGGACCGGAAGGTGAAGATTCTAAAGATTCTGAGGAATAAGGAAATCCCAGCAGCATCACGGTGACGAGGAGCTGACGTGGGAACTTGAGTCCTATATGCGCGAGTATTTTCCCTACCTCTTCTGATTTTATAAGTTTTCCTTTTAGTTTTATTCTAATTTCGAGGATGAAATTTTAGTTAGTTGAGAAGACTATAACAACCCTAAAATCTAACTCGTGCCATGTGACAATTTAGGTCATACGTGGGCCCATTTGTCGTGATACAGTTGTCCAATTCTCGATCATTGATGCCAACATATGTTATTTTTGCTTCGATTTTTGTATTATATTTTATTACCCGAATGTAAATTCTAGTGTCTCAAATATGTGAAGACGTTTGAGTGTGAGCGTTGGTATTGAGAAATGGGTTCAGCTCGATAGGAACGTGAATAACCTGGTTTCGGGCGAACAGTTGTCCGGTAATTAGTAGTCTAGGGGAATTAATGAATTAAAAACACTGATTGAATACAAAATAAATAATAATTAAAAGTGGTATGCTGCATTTGATACGTTGATACATTTGAGATTACGCGACGAGCGAGTCGTGGTACGGAACGGGTCTGAAAACGCGAGTATTGTGCGATAAATGGTTAAGTTACGAGTGGAAGTCACTTATTGAAGTCATAATTGTTGTCTCAAGGTGGTTGAATGGAGTGGAAGGAAGCCAAGGGATGTACCTCGAGATTTGTGTGTGGGTTGATGAATTTAGTGGTATATAAAAGAACCACCAACTTTTCTCTCCTATATCAATTCTCTCATATCACTCAAAGAAAACAACGTGGGAATGGTGTGATTCCTGGGATTTTTTACCCCGTTTGACGTTAAGGGATCGACCAATCTCGAATTCTAAGATGAGATCTCGGTTCTATACGTGTTTACCTATGGTTTGGTCATAGTTTTGTGGGTTTTCGTCACGACGGTTTCGGACAAATTTTTCAAAAAATGTTGGAAATGAGTTTGTGGTATGTATTTATGATCAAATGGATGATTTAATTGTGACTGAGTTTGGTTGGTGATTGGAGAAGTAGTTGAATTTTTGGAAATTTTTTGAGATTTTTTAACGATTTTCAAAATCGGGTGTTTTGTCGAGGTTTTGACACGAATCGAAGGTGGTTTGGGATAGTCACGGACGTCCCTATGAGTTTGGAATAGGCTCAAAGTGCGGCGACGCGAGTCGGGGTTTTGAAAACCCCGGAAAGGGCATCCAGGGCCCATGACACCACCCATAGCAGATGGGGCAGTAAGCCTCGAATCCACGTCGTGGGGACGCCGCCATGAGTTGAACACCATGGCCCCGGTGATGTGATACTTTTCAAATGGAGGATTTTACAAAAATTTTGGAAAATTTCGAGGATCTTTCGAGACTCAAATGGGTTCGAATACGACCCAAAACCACGGAAATAAACCCAATTACACTAATAAAATAATTATGGAAAATTGGATAAATTGGAAAGTATTTAATAGGATTTGTAATTTAATTGAATTATCAGGAGTATTAGTTGATTGACTGGTCACATGGGATTCGTAGGAGACGAGTCAGAGGTCGTGTGAGTGCGAATAGTGGGATTACAGATAAGTAAACTAGTAAGGAATTTTACAGTTATTTTTTGAGCTTTAAATTATTATTGTTATTGCTCTATTCCCATTTTAGAAATTCCATTCCTTTGAGTTGTCAAAGGGCAAGTGAGTCAACATGATTCCTGCTAGTTTTTCGGGCCTTAAGAGGTAACATGTCAGAGGTCAATGGCTGGGGATGCACGATACTTGTTCTAGTTCTATACGGGGTAAGTGTTCTTATTTGGACTACCAGGGAATCTCATCCGCGTAGACGTTAGGACGACGTGACTGTACTACATCCTAGACGCTGAGTCTTGAAGGTGTTTACATTGACTCAACAACCGTTTGGTCGGGACTACTTGCACCTCTTTATTATTTCCAGGACACTCACTTTCGATTACTCAGCTGATTTATTTACAGTCTTATTTTTTCATGCATTTCCTATCATTTCTTTCTATCGGCATGAATATGGACTGGCTATTTATTTATTTCGAAATGTTGTATTTATGTCTTGCTTTGCGTTACTTACCTGGGCTCGTTATTCTTGTGTTTGATAGAGTACAGATCCACAGTCCGGTAAGGGAAAGGCTCTGCAATTAGGCGATATCATCTAAGAATACAGGAGCACACCTTTCCAATTGGATGATATAGGTGAATTGTTTTGTATTATTGTATATATTGTTTTGAAATATTGGGACTTGGATTTTTTAGAGATCTTGGGCATATATATCTATATGTTACTCTCCTCTGACTGATCATTGATGATGATAGACATATAGGATGTCTTATTTGATATGGTTGTGATTAATTTTGATTAGAGATCTTGCATCACTCGGCGAGATTGGCTCGGGGGTTCACGTAAATCTAAGCCGGGCGGGGCCTAGTTTAGGATTGTGAAATTGGGGCTGTCACAGGGGCGGTAATAAGTTTTTGCCCATTTTGTATCAAAACTATATCTACTTAATTACAAAGCTCAATCGACCTAAAATCATCAAAATTTTATTACAAGCTTATTATAACAAAAAATTCATGATTCTAGCTTAAATCCATGTTGTGAACGTGCGACATCGGACGGTAATAAGTTTTTGCCCATTTTGCGTCAAAACTACATCCATAGAATTTTGAAATATAACAACAAAAAACTATCATGATTCTATAACCAGCTTACTTTTGCAAGAAATTGATGATTTGAGCCAAAAATCCTGGTAGGGATCAGGCGAAATCGGACGGTAAAGAGTTTTTGCCAATTTCGTATCAAAACTATATATTTAGAATTTAAAATTTTAACCTACCGAGAATAATCATAATTCGGTTACAAGCTTATTTTGGTTAAAAAAATTAACGATTTATGCATAAAATCCACGTAAAGAACGTGCGAAATGTGGCGATAATGAGATTTTGCTCATTTCGTATCAAAACTACATCAACCGAATTCTGAAGCTGAATTGACCAATAATCATAAAACGTAAGTTGCAGGCATATTTTAACAAGAAAAAATGACGATTTGAGCTTACAATCCATATGGTGAACGTGCAAAATTAGATAGTAATGAATTTTCGCCTATTTCACATTAAAGCTCATTCGTAAAATTTCGAAACATAACTTGGCGAAAATCATCATGATTCTGTTACAACCTTATTTTGATAAGACATCGACAATTTGCTTAAAATTCTCGAAGGGAATGTGCAAAATCGGACAGTAATGAATTTTTGCCAATTTTGCATCAAAACTATATATTTAGAATTCAAAATTTTAATCTACCAAAAATCATCATAATTTGATTAAAAGCTTATTTAGGCAAAAAAATTGACGATTTAAGCTTAAAATCCACGTAAAGAAAGAGCAAAACAGGACGATAATGAACTTTTGCCCATTTCATATAAATTTTGAAATATACCTTAGCGAAAATCATCACGATTCTGTTAGAAGCTTATTTTGGCAAGAAATTGACGATTTGAGCTATAAATCCCCATAGAGAACGTGCGAAATCAAATGATAATGAGGTTTTGCTAATTTCTCATACAAACTACATATATAGAATTCTGAAATATAACGTACAGAAAATCATCATAATTTGGTTACAAGCTTATTTTTTAGCAAAAAAAATAACAATTAAAGCATAAATCCAAACAGAGAACGTGTAAAATGGAACGGTAATGAGTTTTTTGTATATTTCGTATCAAAACTACATCTGTTGAATTCTAAAGCTTAATTGGCCAAAAATCATCAAAATTAGATTTCAAGTTTATTTTAACAAAAAATCGACAATTTCAGCCTAAAATCCATGTTGTGAACTAGCGAAATTATACAATAATGAGTTTTGCACATTTCGCATTAAAACTTTATCCTTAGAGTTTTTAAATTTAATATCGAAAATTATTATGATTCTATTACAAGCTTACTTTGGCAAGAAATCGATGATTTAAGCCAAAAATCTTGGTAGGGAATGTGTGAAATCGAACGATAATGAGATTTTGTTGATTTCGCATCAAAACTACATATTGAGAATTCTGAAATTTAACCTACTAAAAATCATCATAATTTAGCATCGACGATATAAGCTTAAATCCACGTAGCGAACGTGCAAAACGGGATGATAATGAGTTTTTATCCTTTTTGTATCATAACGACATTCACTGAATTTTGAAGTTCAATTGACCAAAAATCATCAAAATTTCATTACAGACTTATTTTAAAAAATAAAATCGACGATTTCAGCCTAAAATATATGTTGTGAACGTGTGAAATCGGACGATAATGAGTTTTTGCCCATTTTGCTTCAAAGCTCCATCTGTAGAATTTTGAAATTGACGAGTTGAGCCTAAGATGCGTGTAGGGATCGTTCAAAATCGGACCATAATGGGTTTTTTCCAATTTTGCATCAAAACTACATATTCAGAATTCTAAAATTTAACATATCGAAAATAATCATATCGATTACATGCTTATTTTGGCAAAAAAATTGACGATGTAAGTATAAAATCCACGTAAAGAATATGAGAAACGTGACGGTAATGAGTTTTTACCCATTTCGTATCAAAACTACATCCATTGAGTTCTGAAGCTTAATCGACCAAAAATCATCAAAAATTTTTTACAGACTTATTCTAACAAAAAAATCGACAATTTCAACCTAAAATCAATGTTGTGAATTTATGAAATAGGACGATAATGAGTTCTTGCCCATTTCACATCAGAGCTACATCCATATAATTTTGAAATATAACTTGGTGAAAATCATCATAATTCTATTTCAAGTTTTTTTGGCATGAAATCGATGATTTGAGCCTAAAATCCTCGTATGTAACGTGCAAAATTGGACGCTAATGAGTTTTGGTCAATTTCTCAACAAAACTACTTATTGAGAATTCTAAAATTTAATCTACCAAAACTCATCATAATTCGATTACAAACTTATTTTGGCAAAAACATCGACGATATAAGCTTAAAATCCAAGTAGAGAATGTGCGAAACAGGATAGTAATGAGTTTTTGTCCATTTCGTATCAAAACCACATCTATTGAATTCTGAAGCTCAATCGACAAAAAATTATCAAAATTTTGTTATAGCCTTACTTTTAAGAAATCGGCGATTTCAGCCTAAAATCCATGTTGTGAATCTACAAAATCAGATGATAATGTGTTTTTGCCCATTTCGCATCAAAACTACATTTGTAGAAATTTTAAATATAACAACGAAAATTATCATGTTTTATTTAAAAGCTTACTTTGGTAAGAAATTGATGATTTAAGCTTAGAATCCCCGTAAGGAACTTGCGAAATAGGACGGTAATATGTTGTTGCAAATTTCGCATCAAAAGTACATATTTAGAATTATGAAATTTAACCTACTAAAAATAACCATAATTTGGTTACAAGCTTAGTTTGGCAAAAAATCAACGATTTAAACATAAAATCCACATAGAGAACATGCGAAACGGGGCGGTAATATGCTTTAGCCCATTTCGTATCAAAACAACATTCACTAAATTCAGAAAGCTCAATCAACCAAAAATTATCAAAATTTTGTTACCGACTTATTTTAACAAAAAATTAACGTTTTTAGCCTTATATCTATGTTGTGAACGTGCGAAATGAACGGTAATGAGTTTTAATTTATTTCACATCAAAACTACATCCCTAGAATTTTGAAATAAAATAGAGGAAATTATCATGATTCTGTTACCAACTTACTTTGCCAAGAAATTGATTATTTGAGACTATAATCCCCATTCAGAAAGTGCAAAATCGGACAACAACGAGTTTTTGCCAATTTCATATCAAAATTACAAATTTAGAAATATGAGATTTAACTAACTGAAAATAATCTTAATTCAGTTACATACTTATTTTGGCCAAAAAAATCGATGATTTAAGCATAAAATCCACGTATACAACGTGCAAAACATGACGGTAATGAGTTTTTGCCCATTTCGTATAAAAACTACATCCACTGAATTCTAAAGATTTATCGACCAACAATCATCAAAATTCTATTATGGGCTTATATTAACAGCAAAATCGACGATTTAAGCTTAAAATCTACGTTGTGAACTTGCGAAATCGGACGGCAATGAGTTTTGTCAAATTCGCATCAAAGCTACATCCATAGAATCCTGAAATATAATTTGGCCAAAATTATCATGATTCTGTTACAAGCTTACTTTGGCAAGAAATTGACGATTTTAGCCTAAAATCCGCATGGGAAATGTGTGAAATCTGATGGTAATGAGTTTTTGTCAATTTTATATCAAAACTACATATTTAGAATTCTGAAATTTAACCTACTAAAAATAATCATAATTCGGTTACAAGCTTATTTTAACAAAAAGATCGACCATTTAAGCATAAAATCCACGTAGAGAACGTGTGAAACGTGATAATAATGAGTTTTTGACCATTTCGTATCAAAACTACTTTCACTGAATAATGAAGCTTAATCGACCAAAAATCATTAAAATTATGTTACACGCTTCTTTTAACAAAAAAAATATTCAATTTCAGCCAAAAATCGACATTATGAACGTGCGATATCGGATAGTGACGAGTTTTTGTACATTTCGCATCAAAGCTACATCCGTAGAATTTCGAAATATAAATTGGCGAAAATCATCTTGATTCTATTGTAAGTTTTTTGTTTGGAAAGAAATCTAAGATTTGAGGTTAATATCCCCATAGGGAACGTGCGAAATCGAATGACAATGAATTTTTGTCAATTTCGCATCAAAACTACATATTTAGATTTCAAAAATTTAACCTGACAAAAATCATCATAATTCGGTTACAAACTTATTTTGACAAAAAATTTGATGATTTAAACATAAAATCCATGTAGCGAACGTGCGAAATATGTCGGTAATGTGCTTTTTTCAATTTCATATTAAAACTAAATCCATTGAATTTTGAAGCTCAATCGACAAAAAAATATCAAAATTCTTTTACAAGCTTATTTTTAACAAAACAATCGACAATTTTAGCCTAAAATTCATGTTGTAAACATGCAAAATCAGACGGTAATGAGTTTTTGCGTATTTCGCATCAAAGCAATATCTGTAGAATTCCGAAATATAAATTGGCGAAAATCATCACGATCTTATTAAAACTTATTTTCGCAAGAAATCGACGAGTTGAGCATAAATTCCCTGTATGGAACATGCGAAATCGAACGGTAACGAGTTTTTGTCAATTTCACATCAAAATGACATATTTAGATTTCTAAAATTTAACATGATGAAAATCATCATAATTCGAATGCAAGCTTATTTTGGCATAAAAAAATTGACAATTTAAGCATAAAATCTAGGTAGAGAACGTGTGAAACAAGATGGTAATGTGTTTTTGCTCATTTGTATCAAAACTAAATCCACTAAATGCTGAAGCTCAATCGACTAAAAATCATCCAAATTCTATTACAGACTTATTTTTAACAAAAAAATCAACGATTTCAGCCTAAAATTCATGTAGTAAACATGCGAAATTGGATGGAAATTTACTGTAACGGCCCCTATTTTCATCTAGGGCACCGCCTGGCCTAACCCCATAATTAAGCCCTAATTACAACACATAGGACCTAATTACGTATTAGTCAGCCTGTAATACCTATTATCTCGTGAATTGGATTCAGGGATAAGAAAATTCCCTATCATTTTATAAGAGTTATCAAATTAGCGGAAGTCTTTATCGTATTAGCAGATGTAGTTTATATAAATCCTAAATGTGGAAACCAGGAAATAACAATCACAATATCAATATGAAATAAACGACGATCATATAGACAAAGTGAAAGTCCAAAAGTCGAGTGAACTAACTCTCGTCCTAACAAAACAACCCAAGCAAAAGACATATATAAACATAATACAAAAATATGACCTGCGTGTACAATAGTTATGTGCTACGAGCTCAGAGGTAGTCGCCGATCTTCTCCTTGCCCGGTCTGGTATTGCTCGACGGACCTACGTCCATCGTCACAAACTAGACGGTGAGTTTGGTGATATTTAAGTGATAATCGTGGAATTCTATACTACATTTCCAAAGTAAAGACATATATTTAAATGCATAATATAGCAGAAAAAGGTGCTGAGAAAGTAATGCATATAAATATCACAGCTAACCAAGTTAAAGTAATGCATATAAATATCACAGCTAACCAAGTTAAATAGACTGACACAGGCTAAGTCGAGATGATCTACGTCCGGTCGGCGGTGAGAAATATCAACCAGCCTTTTTCCACTATCGTATGGAGATACTCTCAACATACTTTGTAAATTTTTGAATATATATGTATATAGAACTTGCCGACAACCCCGTAGTTCAAGCTACGTGATGCCACCCAAGTAATAGTGGTGAGTGCCAAAAACTTCGAGGTCCAGTCCCGTGAATCCACCCATCTCTCGTGCAATGGACACTAGATAATCTCCAACTTTTATTTCAAGGATTTTCATTTCTAAAGTTCTACGATATCAACAATAAGTTAGGCTACAAAGCCCCAAAGAAAATGGAATACAAACTAATTACCACAATAACCCTAGTGCATGCATCTCTAATATCAATTATAACATAATTTACAACAAAATATGGCATATTAGGAAAGAAGTCAATGAAACCATCACAAGACATCATGCTATTACAACATTCAACTTGAATAGATCAAGAAAAACATGATAGTAGATTACTAACAGTAAGTCATCAAATTAATATGATTGAAATAAAGTAGAGAGTTCCTACAGTTTCACTTACAAGTCACAGGATAGCTATGGCTATCCGGCCTCACGACACTCTGACTAACGCTCCCGACCTCCCGTAACACCCCTAGGTCCCTGAAAGATTATTTCATATCATTTATTTAGTTATTTATTAATATTTTATTTCATAGATATATCTTATGTATATATACATATATGCGCATATGTGTATATATACATATATGTGTATTTGTATATATATATGTATATGTATGTATACATATATATTTATTTATTTATTATTATTTATTTATTATTTTATTTTATTTTTTGTATATATATATACATGTGTATGTGTATATATAAATATACATACATGTATATATTATGTATACATATACATATATACATGTATGTATATATATTATTTATTATTATATTATTTTTTTTTTTTTTTTTTTTTATTTGGGGGTTTTACTGTTGAACCGGGTCAAACCCGGTCCAACCGGGTTTGACACGGTTCAACTCGGTCCAACCGGGTCTCCCCCACCCTTCTTTTCCAGTAGGCTTCTTTTTTTTCCTTTTCTTTTCTTTTCCTTTTCTTCAATTCAACAATCAACATCTCCAAACCAACATTAATACCATAGCATCAACAATCCACCATTAACCTATTGATTTCAAAATCAATCGACTTCATCAACATCACCATTAATGTCTACAACAACAATGCCAACATCAGCAACAAAAACTCACCTCGCCAAAGTTGTTGTCGTCTCGATCTCCTCCGGTGACCTCTCTTTTTCTCCAGATTTCCTCTTCTTCTTCTTCTTCTTCTTCTTCTTCTTCTTCTTCTTCTTTTTTTCTCTTTTTTTTTGTTTGGTGCCGCGGTGGTCTTTTTATTTGTGTTTTGGGGTCAAATGACCATTTTACCCCTGCAACCATATTCCTTTCTATATAAACCAATGCCCCTTATTGTCATTTCTCATTCTTTTTTTTTAATTTAAAATGTATATATTTATATTGTATATATATATATGTATCCAATTCAATTAAATTAATTTATAACCATAGGCTATGCTCTAATGTGCATTAATTTAACTACGTTGCATTTTACTAAATTTAGACTTACCTTAAGTCTCGCTATTCGGTATCCTGGCTTGCACGCAACTCGAGGCATGTCCTTGACCACGTTTCGGCGTCGATAGCTGCAAGTACTGATTTAATCAGCCTACACACATACAAAACACTAGGAATACATCAATACAAATATAAAATTTACCTCGGCCATATGCCTTGGTCAGTGTGCGCATCTCATACGGGCCCCACGTCACGGGTTGGTGATCCTGATTAAACAGTTAATCAAGATTAGCAAAATTGGGTCGTGACAAATATTCCCAACAAAATGGTAATTTCGTCCTCAAAATTAATTCAGGTTAGGGTATACCTGACTCAAAAAGGTACGAAAAATGGTCTCGCATATAATCTTCCCGTTCCCAAGTGAGTTCTGAGTCGTTGTGGAACTGCCACTTGACGAGTACTTTCGGGATAGACTTGTTCCTCAGCTGTTGTACCTTTCGGTATAGGATCTGGATAGGCTGCTCCCCATACCGATATAGATGATGTGATAAATCTCTAATTTCCCAAATATTGAAGCTAACCAAGTTAAATAGACTGACACAGGCTAAGTCGAGATGATCTACGTCCGGTCGGCGGTGAGAAATATCAACCAGCCTTTTTCCACTATCGTATGGAGATACTCTCAACATACTTTGTAAATTTTTGAATATATATGTATATAGAACTTGCCGACAACTCCGTAGTTCAAGCTACGTGATGCCACCCAAGTAATAGTGGTGAGTGCCAAAAACTCCGAGGTCCAGTCCCGTGAATCCACCCATCTCTCGTGCAATGGACACTAGATAATCTCCAACTTTAATTTCAAGGATTTTCATTTCTAAAGTTCTACGATATCAACAATAAGTTAGGCTACAAAGCCCCAAAGAAAATGGAATACAAACTAATTACCACAATAACCCTAGTGCATGCATCTCTAATATCAATTATAACATAATTTACAACAAAATATGGCATATTAGGAAAGAAGTCAATGAAACCATCACAAGATATCATGCTATTACAACATTCAACTTGAATAGATCAAGAAAAACATGATAGTAGATTACTAACAGTAAGTCATCAAATTAATATGATTGAAATAAAGTAGAGAGTTCCTACAGTTTCACTTACAAGTCACAGGATAGCTATGGCTATCCGGCCTCACGACACTCTGACTAACGCTCCCGACCTCCCGTAACACCCCTAGGTCCCTGAAAGATTATTTCATATCATTTATTTAGTTATTTATTAATATTTTATTTCATAGATATATCTTATGTATATATACATATATGCGCATATGTGTATATATACATATATGTGTATTTGTATATATATATGTATATGTATGTATACATATATATTTATTTATTTATTATTATTTATTTATTATTTTATTTTATTTTTTGTATATATATATATACATGTGTATGTGTATATATAAATATACATACATGTATATATTACGTATACATATACATATATACATGTATGTATATATATTATTTATTATTATATTATTTTTTTTTATTTTTTTTTATTTGGGGGTTTTACTGTTGAACCGGGTCAAACCCGGTCCAACCGGGTTTGACACGGTTCAACTCGGTCCAACCGGGTCTCCCCCACCCTTCTTTTCCAGTAGGCTTCTTTTTTTTCCTTTTCTTTTCTTTTCCTTTTCTTCAATTCAACAATCAACATCTCCAAACCAACATTAATACCATAGCATCAACAATCCACCATTAACCTATTGATTTCAAAATCAATCGACTTCATCAACATCACCATTAATGTCTACAACAACAATGCCAACATCAGCAACAAAAACTCACCTCGCCAAAGTTGTTGTCGTCTCGATCTCCTCCGGTGACCTCTCTTTTTCTCCAGATTTCCTCTTCTTCTTCTTCTTCTTCTTCTTCTTCTTTTTTTCCTCTCTTTTTTTTGTTTGGTGCTGCGGTGGTCTTTTTATTTGTGTTTTGGGGTCAAATGACCATTTTACCCCTGCAACCATATTCCTTTCTATATAAACCAATGCCCCTTATTGTCATTTCTCATTCTTTTTTTTTTAATTTAAAATGTATATATTTATATTGTATATATATATATGTATCCAATTCAATTAAATTAATTTATAACCATAGGCTATGCTCTAATGTGCATTAATTTAACTACGTTGCATTTTACTAAATTTAGACTTACCTTAAGTCTCGCTATTCGGTATCCTGGCTTGCACGCAACTCGAGGCATGTCCTTGACCACGTTTCGGCGTCGATAGCTGCAAGTACTGATTTAATCAGCCTACACACATACAAAACACTAGGAATACATCAATACAAATATAAAATTTACCTCGGCCATATGCCTTGGTCAGTGTGCGCATCTCATACGGGCCCCACGTCACGGGTTGGTGATCCTGATTAAACAGTTAATCAAGATTAGCAAAATTGGGTCGTGACAAATATTCCCAACAAAATGGTAATTTCGTCCTCAAAATTAATTCAGGTTAGGGTATACCTGACTCAAAAAGGTACGAAAAACGGTCTCGCATATAATCTTCCCGTTCCCAAGTGAGTTCTGAGTCGTTGTGGAACTGCCACTTGACGAGTACTTTCGGGATAGACTTGTTCCTCAGCTGTTGTACCTTTCGGTATAGGATCTGGATAGGCTGCTCCCCATACCGATATAGATGATGTGATAAATCTCTAATTTCCCAAATATTGAAGGTGACTCCTCAACTCCTCCAACTTTCTCAGTGCCAAGCGATAGGGTGGTATCAAGATCGGCTTAATGCCTGGTACGAGATCAATTACAAAGTCTACCTCTTGAAGTGATGGTAGAACCGGTAAGTCCTCTAGAAAGACATCAGGAAAGTCTCTGACTACTAGTATGTCTTCAAGTCGGGGTCCTTGACTCTCCGCTACGGCGTACAAAGCTACTAGAGTCTCCATCTCCTCACTAGATGCTAATCGACCTGGCGTGGTACAAGCACTCGGTGGGCTACCTCGATGAACAAAAATCATACGCCTTGGGGTCTTGGGTATCACGAATTTATTGAAACAATTGCAATTCATCCCTAGTGGTGTAGTCACTCGTCAATTGACTCCTAGTTCCTCGTCATTTAATTATTACCCTAGCCAGGATTTGAATGATACTAGCCCAAAGTCCGCACGTCACAACATTACTAGTGGGCGAGTCACGCTCCGCAACCACATGCTCATCATACACATGTACGACACTTTGGTCATAATACTCAAGAAAAATCTTGCTAGGCATAATTTTCTATGCAAAATACGAACTAAGTCGACTTACCATCGACTGGCCTAACCAGTTTATGCATTAGAAATAGATCAGGACTTTCCCTTGACTCTGTCTCACACCGCAGTTAGGTCTATCCTACAAGAATGTGGGCTCTCTCTCGATCCTGTGGTTGCAGTGTCTCCTGCCAATAACTCGCTGGTTGCTTACACTTTTGCACGATGTGTCCTACCTGATGATCTATAACATGTCGGTTGTCTCCTCCGATCACCACGTGTAATCTGAGTCTGACCATGCCTTGGCGCATCTTGGCTTCTGCCTCTTGGCGCCTACTGTGTCTGCGGAGATGCTATTGCTGACATAGATGAAGTTGGCAAGATGGGTGGAGTCACGTGACATATAGTCTGATGGCTGGTCTTATGATACTTGAGCTCTGAAATCTCTGGCTTGCGATCCTCATTCCCTTGCCTCTTTGTCTCCGCCTCTCAAAAATAAATCCCTGTTAAACCCTAGCAGAAGATTCCTCAAACGAAATGGACGTGGGCGTATCCTTGCCTAATACAACTATCGGTGCAGCAACAATCGACAACTCTGGCAGACGATGTACTATAAGCTATGTCGATGCAATCGGAGTCTCTAAAGTCAGGGGCGCTGTAGTAGTAGCTGCAACCATGCTAGGGATGGCCGGTATCAACGTCGTCATTCGTGCCGTCATGAAAGTGGTAAACTTCGCAAGTTGTTGTCCCTGAGCCGCTACTTGATAAGATAACCTCTGAATGTCATCCACCGATGCAACAGATTTCTGACTGCTACTAGCTCCTCTATCTCTATCTTCACGAGAATCTGACATTGGCGTCTATACATTGACGATGTACTCTTCATCAGCCACTACGTATATAGTGTGTATATACACACAAATTATACTTGTACATATAACAAATCCCCAATTAACTTTCATTCGATTCCCAACAAAATAGTTCTTAGGCAATGTTTATCTGGTTTCCACTTCTAAGATTTATGTTTTATGCAAGTTTGTGTTTTTCCCTTATTTTTCCCTAAGGTTCTGAAGCCTAGGCTCTGATACCAACTGTAACGGCTCCTATTTTCATCTAGGGCACCGCCTGGCCTAATCCCATAATTAAGCCCTAATTACAACACATAGGACCTAATTACGTATTAGTCAGCCTGTAATACCTATTATATCGTGAATTGGATTCAGGGATAAGAAAATTCCCTATCATTTTATAAGAATTATCAAATTAGCGAAAGTCTTTATCGTATTAGTGGATGTGGTTTATATAAATCCTAAATGTGGAAACTAGGAAATAACAATCACAATATCAATATGAAATAAACGGCGATCATATAGACAAAGTGAAAGTCCAAAAGTCGGGTGAACTAACTCTCGTCCCAACAAAACAACCCAAGCAAAAGACGTATATAAACTTAATACAAAAATATGACCTGCGTGTATAGCAGTTACGCGCTACGAGCTCAGAGGTAGTCGCCAATCTTCTCCTTGCCCGGTCTAGTACTGCTCGACGAACCTACATCCACCGTCACAAACTAGACAGTGAGTATGGTGATATTTAAGTGATAACCGGAGAATTCTATACTACATTTCCAAAGTAAAGACAGATATTTAAATGCATAATATAACAAAAAAAGGTGCTGAGAAAGTAATGCATATAAATATCACAGTTAACCGAGTTAGATAGACTGACACAGGCTAAGTCAAGATGATTTACGTCCGGTCGGCGGTGAGAAATATTAACCAGCCTTTTTCCTCTATCGTATAGAGATACTCTCAACATATTTTGTAAATTTTTGAATATATATGTATATAGAACTTGCCGACAACCCCGTAGTTCAAGTTACATGATGCCACCCAACTAATAGTAGTGAGTGCTGGAAACCCCCAAGGTCTAGTGACCCCGTGAATCCAACCATCTCTCGTGCAATGGACACTAGATAATCTCCAACTTTTATTTCAAGGATTTTCATTTCTAAAGTTCTACGATATCAACAATAAGTTAGGCTACAAAGCCCCAAAGAAAATGGAATACAAACCAATTACCACAATAACCCTAGTGCATGCATCTCTAACATCACTTATAACATAATTCACAACAAAATATGACATATCTGGAAAGAAGTCAATGAAACCATCACAATGCATCATGCTATTACAACATTCAACTTGAATGGAGCAAGAAAAGCATGATGTTAGATTACTAATAGTAAGTAATCAAATTGACTGAAAAAAGAATTAATATGAATGAAATAAAGTAGAGAGTTCCCACAGTTTCACTTACAAGTCACAGGATAGCTATGGCTATCTGGCCTCGCGACACTCCGACTAACGCTCCCGAACTCCCGTAACACCCCTAGGTCCCTGAAAGATTATTTCATATCATTTATTTACTTATTTATTAATATTTTATTTCATAGATATATCTTATGTATATATACATATATGTGTATTTGTATATATATATATATATGTATATATATGTATACATATATATATATATATATTATTTATTTTATTATTTTATTTTATTTTATTTTATTTTTTGTATATATATACATGTGTATGTGTATATATAAATATACATACATGTATATATTATGTATACATATACATATATACATGTATGTATATATATTACATATATATATTATTTATTATTATTATTATTTTATTTATTTATTTATTTATTTTTATTTGGGGGTTTGACTGTTGAACCGGGTCAAACCCGGTCCAACCGGGTTTGACGTTCAACTCGGTCCAACCGGGTCTGACTCGGTCCAACCAGGTCTCCCCCGCCACGCTGCAACAAAGCAGCAATGCAGTCGTCTCGCTTTTTTTTTTTTTTTTTTCCTTTTCTTTTCTTTTCCTTTTCTTCAATTCAACTATTAACATCTCCAAACCAACATTAATATCATTGCATCAGCAATCCACCATTAACCCATTGATTTCAAAATCAATCAACTTCATCAACATCACCATTAATGTCTACAACAACAATGCCAACATCAACAACAAATACTTACCTTTCCAATGTCGTTGTCGTCTTAATCTCCTCCGGTGACATCACTTTTTCTCCTGGATTTCCTCTTCTACTTCTCCTTCTTCTTCTTCTTCTTCCTCTCTCTTTTTTTTGTTTGGTGCGGCGGTGGTCTTTTTATTTGTGTTTTGGGGTCAAATGACTATTTTACCCCTATAACCCTATTCTTTTCTATATAAATCAATGCCCCTTATTGTCGTTTCTCATTCTTTTTTTTTAATTTAAAATGTATATATTTATATTGTATATATATATATATATGTATCCAATTCAATTAAATTAATTTATAACCATAGACTATGCTCTAATATGCATTAATTTAATTACGTTACATTTTACTAAATTTAAACTTACCGTAAGTCTCGCTATTCGGTATCCCGGCTTGCACGCAACTCGAGGCGTGTCCCTGACCACGTCTTGGCGTTGATTGCTGCAAGTACTTAATCAGCCTGCACACATACAAAACACTAGGAATACATCAATACAAATATAAAATTTACCTCGACCATATGCCTTGGTCAATGTGCGCATCTCATGAGGGCCCCACGTTACGG